>OY728142.1:1477560272-1479960272 GCA_963277665.1 Viscum album | reverse complement strand
ATCTAAACCAAGGCCCTCATATTTCTACATAAATAATCCAGATGTCCTCTCATTATTCCTGGTCCAAGGATCTCACAATCCATTGGGAAAATATCCTGTATACCATATCAATGCGACTCATGTAATATTTTACTAATAAATGGATAAACATTCACAAAGAATATCATGTGAATTTCATTTAAACAAAAAAAATAATTCTAACAAGGTAAGGAATGGAAAATAAGGCAATCATAACAGGAATCCTAGACCAAAAAGTCATAAGAAATCAATAAGGGGAAACACAACCATGGGGTTTCCGCTGATCAAGGAATCCAAACATACACAAAAGCAATAACCATTTAATAATAAATCAAACCATAACAGGTAATTAATTGGGTTTAATTCCAAACCATGAAATACCCCAAACATGGGTATACATAACTGTTAGCATATATTATCCAAAGACAAACAACAAAAGGCACAAACTTCCTACCTCGATTTCGTATGATAGATATACTTGAACCTCAACCCTTGAATCTACCTAGATTGGAATTGATATATTTAAAGGAAAAAAATTTCCAACGTTGGATAACTCACAAGAGAGAAGGAATCATAAAAAAGGGCTCTAGGGGTTCTGAGATCTCACCAGTGGGATTCCAACATACCTGATGGCATCTCAGTCGGAGTTCGAACGAATAATATGGAGATAAAACATCATTCTTCATTCTGATGTGCTCTTGTATGAAACAAGGAGATAATAAGACGTTTTTGAATATGAGATGTGACCTCTCTATGATTTATCAAAAAAACTACACGACGTGTTCTTTAAAACTGCATGCAGCGTAGTCACCACACAGTCATGTACTTGGCCGACCCAGAATTTATGTGGCCCCAAACATAAGAAGTTTTCTAGGTCACCACATGACCATGTACGTGGCCATTACACGACTAGTACACAAATGTATGTGGCAACCAGGTACATGACATGTACATAGAAAAATAAAGTTTCTCTGTTTTTCTTAAAAAACCACCCGAAATCAAGATCCATACTTGAAAAAAAGATCTGGGTTCCTGCAATGAAGAAACCATCCAATGTCTTGATAAAAGGGATAAAATCTTTAGGATTCATTCTAATCATCTGGTAAAGGTATCTTGGTTAAATACAAAATTAGAGGAAGAAGTTTGGGAACTTGGGGATGTTGTGAAGAAGAACTACCAACTTCAATTTAGAAGGTAATATAATAAAAATTGAGGTTAAAAAATATTTTAGGTGGAAAAAATGTTACACCCCATGACATTATGGATAATTAAATTTAAAAACTCAATCTATTCAATGGGTTGTGATGCATGTAACACCATGATTAAAAGAAAATTATCAATTAAAATATTATTTAAACATGTAAATTATAACCAAGTTGTTATGTGGGTGTGTATGAACAGTTATAACTAACTTATGAAAATTTTATATTTTATAAATTTAATAAATAAATTAAATTAATTTATATTTATTATATATAATATAAATTTCAATTGATGGATTAATTAATGTTTTCTAAATATTAATTTTTTTAAAGAAAATGGTATGGTTTTATCTTGTACAATTAAAATAAAATTAATTTTTCACTACATTAGAAAATGTTTTGAAATAATTAACATTGTATTTGAAATCCGAATATTTACATTATCTAAGGATTAATTTTTTCGGATTTTTCTAAAAAGATTCATTTTTAGATAAATTTTGAAAAATAATTAATTTAATTTGAAAAATGTATTTTAATTTACAAAATTTAAAATGTTATGTTCAAATTAAATAGTATTTAATGAAAAATAAGTTGAATAATATTATTATAAATAAAATTTAACTCATTTTCATCAATTTCCTATTGAATTTTTATTCTAAAATCATCCATTCTATTGAGCATTTTTTCCTTGATAACCCACTTCGTTATTGCATCTATTTGTATTGGTTTGAATTTAATTTTTCATCTTCTGTGAACTTAATTTGGAGAAATGGATTAATTTTTTTTGTAACAATATTTTATATGTTTTAATAAGCTCAAATACATTTTTCTGGTAATTAATAATGAAAGCAATAAAATTTAATTACCACAATTAATGTAAAAATCCATTTGTTGGGGGTTAGACTTGAGATATAAGGGTTATACTAACAAAAAAATTCTAAAATATTTTATCGAGTCATATTTATACAATATAATGTCTAAATATGTAGGATAATATATTTCATACCCTTGTGGCTTGTGATAAATGTGGATACACCTTTTGCATTACAAAAATTCAAGAGTGCCACTAACCTCACTTATAAAAGGCCACCGACTATCCTCTTTTCTGGAAACCATCAAACACTTAATGGAAAGTCCCGTAACTAACTACCAAAAATCCAAAATGTTACACACTCATCCTAGTAGTATATTTTTTTCATAAATATAGTCTAGTAAGACTTTAGTTATAATCCTTAAGAGGTGGTCTGAGAAGAGCAACCATTCCATACTATGTGATTTTAGTTTCATTTCTTCTTTAACATCCTTAAATTCATCATAATTTAGGTTTAAATAATATAATTAGTATCTACCATGTATTTGTATAATATTATTTTAAGATAGTTTCCTATATCAATCTCCTCTTCTCTAAAATGGTAATTTATATTGTCGATCATGTGTACGACGGACTACCATCTCGAGAACAATTGTGACATGTTTTCCATCAACGCCACTAGCCATTTGGTATGAACATGGTTATAAATAATATAAATGAAATTTATAATATAATTTTTCTATTGGAGTGATTATATCATATTTTCCCTTTTTACATTCCATTCTATAGGGGATATTATAATATCGCTCGTCTGTATGGTCGACTATTGTATCATGAAGCGATGAGATTCATTTTTCACCAACCCTTTCCATTGAAGGTAATATGGATATTTTTAATGTGTATATGTGATATAAATGTTATAATTATGATCCTAATGTAATATTTATCATTATTAGAGGATAATATATCATTTTTTCCATCCTTTTCACTCATTGAATGATTATAATGTCATTGAGGTACATGAGGACTACTGCCTTCCCGATGTGATTTGACACTCCATTAACCACTATATATCATGGATGATATATATAAGTATATTCAATGATATATTATGGTATTTATGAAATTTAAGTAACTATATAACATAAAATATAACTTTCCTCCTTTCATTAATGGTCGTTGAAAAATGGAAATGTTACTTATACTTATGTCTGACCAACCATCTCCATGATCATATCTTACATAATTTTTCAATACCATATTACAACATTTGTGGAAAAATTAAAATTTATATATAAATATTATTATTATTTCATGATTATTATTTTTAATATGTTGAAATAATGACTTATTGGAACAATAGTAATCCTGCCAATGTTATTTTGGAACATAAGTCATATATTATCAAAGCCCATGATGTAAATTAATGGAATACATAATTTTATATGACATGGTAATAAGTTAAATATATGTAAAAATAAATATTAAATGGTTTATTAAGAAATATAATAATTAATGTATGTTTTTTATGAGGGAATATATAAATATTAAATGTTGTATCTGACATAAGATTTGGGACTCCATTAAAATTTATATTTATGGTGGAATATTTTAATGTTATTTACCTAATTTATTTAATATTATGCATATAATGCCTCATTGACATGTAGTTTAATTATTCCTTAATAATTTAGGTTATTTTAATTATTATATTTAATTAATTCATTCATGGAAGTTTTATTATAACTTTACCATGTTTTAATGAATTTCAAAACACAATTTATTTTCACTTGTTTATATTACTTCTTCATTTCCTTCAATATTCAATGATTGCGAATATGATTTATTTTGATTATATTATGTAGTATTTAAACTTTTTCTATATGAATTTATATTTGATACACATAATCTATCAATTGATCAATTTTAAATTAATTTTTTTGATCATTTTAAATTATTTCCTCCCAGTTTCTATTTCATCGGGAAATTATTTTTTATATTCCCCTATTCAATTTTTTTAGTGAATATACTACCAATTTTATGAATTTTACATGAATATCTAAATATTAATTATTTTTAATTATTCCATTTATAGTTATATATATTATTTGTATCATTTAAGTAATTATATAATATAATATATAACATTATATCATTTAGTGTTCACTTGAATTGTTATTTTATTAGCTTTGGAAATATTAATAAATAGTCATTCATTACTCAATGGGGATATTCTTTAAAATGTAATCTTTTTAATGAATTAATTTAACTAATATATATGTGTGAAATTATTTGGGCATGAATGTATAAGTGGGTCCTGATTATAGATATCCCAATGATGTATCGATGGACTAATGAGGAAAATAGTTGGCCAAACAGATGGGTTTTTAAACATCTGTTTGAAAGATTCTTCTCAAAGAAAATTACTGGTAAAGGTTTCATGAATCATCATATCATGATATCCAATAATTTCAAATTCCCGTTATAAATAATTTAGGTAATATTATTATATGAAATATTTTCTTTATGGTATTATCTATAAATGCATCTCATTCTCTATTTATTGATTAAATGAAATGTGTGTTATATTATATACGTTTCTGTGTTAATTATTCTTTATCCTATTATTATGGTAAATTTATTCCTTAAATTTAAATAAATTATTGTTATATAACATTACATGTTGAATATTCATCATTTATTAATGATATCTTCTACTTTATATAGAAGTTAATAAGTATTTCGGCTCACCCTTATTTTTTCCCTTTCCCTTGGTCATGAACATGAATCCTTTAAATGAGTTTCAAGGTTTCTGATAATTTTATTTTCATATTTTTTATTTTTTATTCATAATATTAATGGTAATCATTTATATATCATGTTTAAACTGACTTCTAAAATTATCGTTCCTTTCAGATTTTACCCCATGTATCTATGCCAGTGTAATGATGTAGGCACTAAATCCGGGTTTTTGGAGTCCGGGTCGTTAAAAATTTCATTTTAAAAAAACATTAACATCATCCATCCACAGTATCATCTCACATAGATATTATAAATTAGGTTCAAAAATAATTCAAACATTTACCATATTCCTGGAATCATTTTTTTTTTATTTATAACGTCTTATAATGATGAATTTTTCAACTTCTAGTAACTTTAATTTCATTTCTTATATTTCTAATCAGATCTCCACTACTTTTTAATAACCTATATAAGTATTATATTTTTCCTGAATGGTTCAATACATGTTTCTATGATTTTAAGTACTATTATTTGTGTATTTTTATGGATTAATGTGAAATTAATGGGATTAATTCTTGTTAAATCAACCATGATATTAATCACAATGTAACACCCTGATATTTTATGAGAAATATTTTTTTTCTTATGTTATACAAAAATTAATCTTTCACTACAAACAACACTAGCTTGGCTTGCGTTACACGCAAGGGAAACCATCCTCGATAGACTGCGTTGTACGCAATACCGAGTTTCACTAAACAATGATTTATTATTCTAATATTATGAACTAATAATTATTAATAGTATTAACTGAATATTTAATTTTATAACATTATAATTCATCTTATATGTTTTCTATAATTATATATAAGAACAAAAACAATTTTTCTGATAAAAGAAGTATTTTTAAAAAAATTCAGTTTTACCACCATTTGATGGAGGACCCATTTTAAATATAATTTTAGGCATGTTTATAAGTTAAATTTTACAAAATAAACTTATTTTTTTAATCATGATATAAAAATTTACATTGGATAAATTTTTGATACTTTTATGATGAGTTTGATATTTTGATGAATAGTAAAAATACGCTAATTTTTCTTAAAAACAACTTTTTTCATCAAGATAATTTATATGGTTAAATGATAAAATTTAATAGTTATAAAGTATAAATAGAATATATTTTCACCATTTAGTGTAATTTATATCATTTCCATTAATTTTACATTTAATTCATAGGTAAAAACATTTCAATCGTTGACAATGTTTTAACTTTTAAAACCAATTTCCTTAACAACGGGATTAATTTTAAATTAATTACTGCAACTTATGTATTTTTAATTTTGAAAAATGGATTCCATATTTGTATTCAGTGGGACTAAATTATAATAATAGGTTACTTTTATTTTTTTGACTTTATGAATTGTAACTACGGTAATTTTTATTTACTATAGTTAAAGGTAAATCGGGTAATTAAGGGTAAAAATAAGATTATAAAATTATCCTACCACCTGAAAAAATTATATTGGATGAATAAAAGTAGACCCATATCAAATAAGGGTCAGAATATATTCGTTTCTTGGACTATTTACCATGAAAATGATATAATTATAATTAAAACCAAAGAAAGTGACAACATGTCACTCCCTTATATCTTATAAATATAATAATTTAAATTATTGATAAACTTCATTAAACATATAAACTGAATAGTATCTAGAAATATAATAAAATTATATACATCATGTGAATTTATTTAGCATTTTTAAATACTAAATAATTATCATTAATGATGACACAATAGTGATATTGAAATTATTTAATCGGTTGAAATATCAAATAAATGGTTTTAAATATATTAAAATAAATATTATATGAACTATTTAATGTGATACACGAATTTTATAGATGAATATTACATGTTAAAAATCTATTAAATTTTTTTTTGAATATATCCTCTGTGTGGATTTTATTTAAATTCAAACAAATGAATAGGGTCAATATTGTCACTATTTTTATTTTATAAAAATAAAATATTATAAAATTGCTAAAAAATCACAAAAATATTTAAAATTTATAAATTTAAATTTATATGGTCTAAAATATCATAATGTGTCAAATTATTGACAACTCACAACACATAAGTTATTATTTATAAAAATTTAAAATTTAGAATTGTATTACCCCAATTAAAATTAAATATATTAAATAAGGATAAATAAATTTGATAAGGTTTAAAATAAATTCCCAACATGTCTAAATATTATTGGATGATGATATTAAAAACTTATCTCATCTCATATTATAATTGAGCAATTTTTTTAGGTTTTTATTTGGGGTTTGAATTTATTATAAATTAATATTTCTTATGTTTCCAAAAGTGCCTCTCTCCTCCCTTATAAAGGGCACCTCCTCCCTCTCATCCTCACACCACATTGAGCCTTCATGTTAGGCCAAACCCTACCAATTTCTCTTATCCACTTACATAAAAACATACTAGTGGTCCTGGTCTTCTTCAATATCCATCTTTAGTGCCGTAAGAGGAGGTTAACAAGAGGCGCGTCAAAGAAGAGGTAATATCCTTTACCGATCATTTCCAATTTATTTCTTATTCTACTTCTTCTTATTTATTTGTTTCATAAGAAATTAATAACATAAGTATCACTAATATACTGATATTTTATTATAAATATGCAACAACCATATTTCACCTTCTATCCATCCTATGGAAATTGAAATCACTACGCGTGTGTATGTACGGAATATCGTCTCCACGCCATGGTGTAATCTTTTTTCCACCACCAACTTACTTTTATGGGTATAATGGTGTAAAGAATAAATATATATTATTATTATAACATGATACTGATTCTGAGAATTTTCATCATCCACTCCAATACCATTCAATAATTATGGGAATGATATCATCGCTCGTGTGTACGTAGGGCCTACCGTCTCCACGATGTGATGCTACTCGTTCTACATGATATTCATGGAATAATGTTTATATAAATGAATTTAATGAATATATCTGATATATATTAGACTAATACAATTCTGTAAATGATTAATCTATAACCTAAAAAGAGGAATAATAATTTATTCAAAAAAACATGCTTAAGAACATAAAGCAATGAACACCCGAATAACAAGTAGAAATGAAATATTACTAATAAGAAAATAATAATATTTAAATATATGATATCAAAAAAATGAATATGATTATATAATAATTCAATGAAATTATTTAAATCATTATACATGAGGGTTGGATACATAGGAAGCATGTCGGACCTAAGGTAAGGGAAACTCTCACAATCTCATTTTTATCCAAAATTGTTTATACTTTGGTATTTACTGGGGTGTATTTATCATCCACATCCATGTTTACTCAATATTTAATATTATTTCTATCCTCCTAAAATTTTATAAATCCAATTTTACGTATTGGTGAATTTTTAGTAAAATATATGAAAGGAATCTTTTTTTATTTTCAATACGGGATACTTTCTGTCTTTTTTGGCCAAAGTACGAGAAGAATGGATTTTTTACTTATACGGTATGAATGTATTATTATGATATCATAGAACAATATTTCCATAAAGCTTTATTTACAAGTTTTAATGATTATTTTTAATTAACTTCTTTTTTGTTTAAAATTATATGACATGTTAATTAAGGAAAAATGTTTTTGAAGTAGAAAGGATATTTTCATCAAGAATGGAGTTCAGGTGTTTTATCAAAATTATTTTCCATATAAGATAATATAGGGTTCTGTTTCTATCCCTATTTTTACATTGATTTAATAATGTTATGATGGTATTATCTTTTTATGAAGTCCTTTTATCTTATATGGATTATGTTATGATAGCATGATGTTCAAGAATCCCATTTTTATCACATGGGTTATGCTATGATATATGATTTATGATTTTGTGGCACACATAAGAATGATTTCATTATGATATGGGTGGGACGTATATCTCCCTCCAATTCATTGGGTAACGATTTATATCTCATGAGATATACATGGATGGAATGGAAATTTAATCTGGTTCAGTGATACGTGACAGGAATGATGAATGAACTCGGTTCGGAAATTGACTTTGTCCGCTAAGATAGTCTTGGAAATGAGTTTTGACTAATAAGAAATGATTTTCTATGATTAAGTGTGTATTCCAAAATTTTTTATTTTTTTTATGATTATTGGTATTGCATTTTCACTACTATTATTTATCCCATGTTATGATATTATGATCCCTTTTGTAGGTTAAGATTTTCAAAATGATATGTTCTTTTGAATATGATATTATTGATATTTCTTTTTTTTACCCTTACTGAGCATTTGAGATCACCCTTTTGTATGTTTTATTTTCCCCAGGTCAAGAAGAATGGTATTATGTAGGATATTCCAAAAAGTAACACTAGATATGATGAAATAAACAGGAGACAATGTAGATGCTTTATGAACAAGTTGTTTATGTTTCCCAGTTTCTAAAGACACTATACCTATAGGGTCTCATCTTGGTTTTGTCATATGTTGTAATAAGTATTCTTCACTTTTGAAGTAATAACAATGTATGTAAAGTATGGTTCATTATATTCGGTGTCAGAGGAATGGTATAGTCAACCTCTGGAAACTTGGATGTGAAAGCCTTAGTAAGAACCCTAAGGATCTGCCAAAGCATAGAACACAATATTAGTGTTTTAGAAATGGCCATGAATAACCTATGATAATACCTTAAGTGTGAAATTTTATTCTTTATTGTGTGGTTTTCCTATTATTATTAGTGTTTCTCACAGTATGCTTATTGGTTTTAGTCAATGGCTGGAACCCGAAGGAAACGTTTTAATGATAAATGCGACGGAAAATGCAATGATTGTCCCCCTGAGAAACCAAATGTTATGGGAGCTAAAATGAAAATTTCTTGTTTCCATGCTCACACAACTTTCTCAAGATATGAATCATAAATGACTTCCAAACATTCAAAGAAAGAAGCAACATTCTGTTGAATCCTTTATTAGGCAGCGTCCACCCTCATTCTGCGAGTCTAATGATCCATTAGTGGTTGAACAATGGATCAGTACCACTGAAAAGATATTTTCAGTTCATCAATGTTCTGAACTTGATAAAGTCATATTATTAGTATATATTTTGGAAGGTGAATCTGATCAATGGTGGAATCTTATCAAGAATACTAGGCAAAGAGACGAAATTGAGTCCATGGAAGGGGACAAGTTGAAAAACATATTTTTCAATAAGTACGTCCCACGTATTCTTCAAACCAAGATGGAGAAGGAGTTTCCTGAACTAAAGAAAAAGGATGATGAATCTGTTGATACCTACGAAGAAAATTTTACAAGACTTGCACGGTATGCTTCCGGAATTATTATCCAACCTGAGAGTAAAATCGATCGATTATTTAGTGGCTTAAAAATAGGTCTTCGAAAGGCGTTAGCCATAAGGGACTTCAATAGCTATGATAAAATTTATAAATTTGCTCTCAAGTTGATATGGATATTGGAGTAACCCATCAGTCATATGGGTTTGATAAGAAGAGGAAAAATGAATTCAAAGGGAAATCTAAAGACCACACTAAAAAGAAGATGATTTTTCCCTTATGCACAAAGTGTGGAAAGAAACATGTAGAAAATTGTCTTAAAAGGACAAGTAAATGTTTCAAATGTATTAAAAAATGTTATCGGGCATTTGAATGCCGCAATGGTGGGAAAAAGTTGTCTACTGATGTGAACAAAGAAAAGGCTACAAAGAATGCTCCACCTACACTTCAATGTTACAAGTGTAAGGAAATGGGGCATTATTCTAATCAATTACCCAATCCAAGGGTTGTTGATGATGATCAACGTCAATAAAATCATAAGGCCAGAGAAAAAGGAATTTCACATGAAATTTCTATCAGCGATGCGGTGTATGATAACGAAGTGGGGAAAGGTACACTTACCATCCAATCTAAAGTATAAAATGTTTTATTTGATTTTGGATCCACCCACTCTTTTATTTCTAAATAATTTTCCAAGGGTATCACCGTACTACCTGAACAATTAGCTGTTAAGTTAGTTGTGACAACTCTTACTTTCACAATAATTTCATCAAAAGTTTATAATTCTTCTCCAATTAAAATTTTTGGGAATGTGATTCCTGAAAATATTGTGATCCTTCATATAGTGTAATTTGATGTGATTCTTGTCATGGATTGGCTTTCCTTATATGGAACTCATATCAATTTCCAAATAAGGGAAGTCACATTTCATATTCCTGATCAATCTATGATCATCTATCAATGCAAGGATGAATATAACCTTCTAGTGGAAATTTCTTCCATCTTATGGGTCTTGATTCCAATAAATGAAGGTTATTTATCTCAAATGGTTAGAGTGAAACTCACAATCAAAAATATTCCCATTATATGGGAGTTTGATGATGTCTTTCCTGAGGAATTGTTTGGTCTTCCACCAAATCGTGAAGTTTAGTTTTCAATTGAACTCGTATCGGGTGCTATGCACATTTCAAAGACACCGTATAGAATGTCCCCAATTGAGTTGCAGGAATTGAAGAAGAAACTCCATGAAAATCTTGATAAGGGATTCATACGCCCTAGTGTATCACATTGGGGGGCACATGTTCTGTTTGTTAAGAAGAGAGATGGATCAATGAGAAACTATATTGATTATCGAGAACATAACAAGGTCACTATCAAAAACAAATATACTTTTCCATGCATTTATGACTTATTTGACCAACTATGCGGAGATCAATACTTTTCCAAGATTGATCTTCATTCCGGGTATCATCAATTAGGGGTCAAAAGGGAGGATATACCAAATATGGCTTTCCGTACAATTTATAGACACTATGAATTTTTATTGATTCCATTTAGTGTTACTAATTCCTCTGCTATATTCATGGATCTCATAAATAGAGTCTTTAGAGACTAACTTGATCAGTTTGTGGTATTCTTTATAGACGATATTCTTGTCTATTAAATGAGAAAGGAAGAACATGAAGATCACTTGAGAATTTAATTAAAGACCATAAGAAAGAAGAATCTTTATGCCAAATTTACCACGTGTGAATTTTTGCTTCAAAAAGATTCATTTTTTGGTCACATAATCTCAAAAGAGGGGATATGTGTGGATCCAGCAAAAAAAGAGGTTATTGAAAGATGGTCAAGACCAAATAAAGTTACTGAGATCCGATGTTTTCTCAGTTTGGCTGGATTTTATCGATGTTTTGTGAATTTTTTTTCACAATTATCTAATCCAATAACCAGGTTGACTCGAAAAGGAGTTAAGTTCGTTTGGATGGAGGAGTGTTAATATAATTTCAAGGAGTTAAAAATAAGGTTATCGAGTGAACCTATACTCACACTGCCTTGTAGTGGATAAAGGTTTGTGATCTTCAATGATTCATACAAGAAGGGATTGAGGTGAGTTCTCATGCAAAAAAATATGGTGATAGCTTATGCTTCATGAAAGTTTAAAATCCATGATAAAAATTACCCAACTCATGATTTGGAATTAGCTCCAGTAATATTTGTATTAAAGATTTGGAGGAATTATCTTTATGGTGAATGGTGTGATATTTATACTGATCATAAAATTTTAATGTATATTTTCACATTAAAGGAGCTAAATATACGCGAAAGAAGATGGTTGGAGCTGATTAAGGATTACGAATGCTCAATTCATTACCACCCTAGGAAAGTAAACAAGGTGGAAGACGAATTAATTTGACCAGACAACGCTAGATTATCCATGATGAGGATCTCAAAAGATCCAATATTTATGGATTTACAAAGGATGTATCATGGATTTATAATGGAAGGGGAAAATATTATCTTTCTCAAATGAATGATCAACCATCTATACTTGTGAAGAATAAACAGGCACAGAAAGAAGGTGTAGAGTTATCAAAGAAGGTGAGAAATGTTCATGAAATTCACATTGATTGTGATGAAATAATAAGGATTAGGAATTTGGTTTGTGTTCCTCCCATCCCAGAATTAAAGAAGGAAGTATTGGATGATTCTCTTAGTTATTCATTCTCTATTCACCCTGGAAGCACGAAGATGTATAGGGACCTGAAGGTGTACTTCTGGGGGTATGGAATAAAAAGAGATGTTACTGAATATGTGTCTTGATGATTGGTTTGTTAGTAAGTTAAAGCTGAGAGACAAATGTCTAAGGGGATGTTACAACTATTACCCATACCAAAATGGAATTGGGAAAACATCACTATGTACTTTTTCACTGGACTTCCTAAAACATCCAAAGGCAATAATGCTATCTAAGTTATAGTTGACCATCTTACGAAGTCGGCACACTTCATTGCTATTAGAGAATATTTATCTCTTGATCATCTTTCCAAGATATATGTGAAGGAAGTAGTAATATTGCATGGAGTACCACTTTCCATTTTATCTGATCGGAATCTAAGGTTTACCTCAAATTTGTGGCAAAGTCTTCAGCATACTCTAGAAACATAGTTGAGTTTTAGCACTTTTTATCATCCTCAGAGTCAGTCTGAGAGGACAATTCAAACTCTAGAAGTTATATAGAGAGCTTTCTCTATGGATTCCAAATTTGGTTGGGATCAACACCTACCTTTGGTGTAATTTTCTTATAATAATAGCTTTCACTCTAGTATTAATATTGCTCCTTATGAAGCTCTCTACGGAAATAAATGAAAAACTCTAACTTGTGGGGATGATGTAGGGGAAAGAAAGATATTAGGACATGATATTCTTGATGAGATGGAAGAAAATGTAAGATCAATTAAACAACACATAATTGCGGCTCAGAGTCGACAAAAAATTTGTGCCGACAACCGAAGAAAAGACCTAGAGTTTTAATTGGGTGATAAAGTGTTCTAACGAATATCTCCTTGGAAGAGAGTAATGAGATTTGGAAAGAAGGGAATGTTGAGCCCTAGGTATATTGGTTTTTTTGAAATACTGGATCGTGTTGGGAAGGTAGCTTACTGATTGGGTCTTCCACTGAAACTTTCTCAAGATCATGATGTGTTCTATGTATCTCTCTTGAGAAAATACATACCTGATCCTTAACATGTACTAAGCTCAAAAGTTGTATCACTGGAGTAAGATCTTTCTCATCAAGAACAGCCACTAGAGATTATGGATCGTAGTAAAAATGTTCTACAAAACAAGAACACTCACTTGGTTAATGTTGTATGGAGGAACCACCAATTAGAAGAAGCTACATGGGAACTTGAGGATATAATGAGGGAGACGTAACCTCATTAGTTTGTTACGAAGTGATGAATTTTGAGGTCGAATTTCATTTTAAGGAGGGTAGAATGTAACACCATAAGATTTTTTGAGAAATATTTTTTTAATTCCTTATGTTATACGCAAATGAATCTTTCACTAAACACAACACTAGCTTGGCTTGTGTTACACGCAAGGGCAAACATCCTCGATAGCTTGCGTTGTATGCAATACCGAGTTTCACTAAAACAATGATATATTATTATAATATTATAAACTAGACATTATGAATATTATTAACTGAATTTTGAATTTTATAACATTATAATTCATCTTACACATTTTTTATAATGAGTTATAAAAGCAAAACCAATTTTTTGGATAAAAGAAGTATTTTTCAAAAAATGCAGTTTTACTGCCATTTGATGGAACACCCATTTTAAATATAATTTTTGACATGTTTATAAGTTCAATTTTACAAACTAAACTTATTATATTGACTCATTATATAATAATTTACATTGGATAATGTTTTTATACTTTTTTGATGACTTTCATATTTTGATGAATAGTAAAAATACGTTAATTTGTTTTAAACAACTTTTTTTATCAAGATAATTTATATGTTGAAATGATAAAATTAAATGGATATAAAATATTAATAGAATATATTTTTACCATTTAATATAATTTATATCATTGCCATTAATTTTACATTGAATTCATAGGTAAAAATATTTCAATCCTTGACAATGTTTTTATATTTTAAAACATGTTTCCTTAACAAGAGGATTATTTTTAAATTAATTACTGCAACTTATGTGTTTTGAATTTTAAAAAATGGATTCCATATTTGGATTCGGTGGGTCCAAATTATGATTGTAGGTTAGTTTTATTTTTTTGACATTACGAATAGTAACTATAGTAATTTTTATTTAGTACAGATAAAGGTAAATCAGGTAATTATGGGTATAAATAAGACTATAAAATTTCCCTACCACCTACCAAAATTATATTTGTTGAATACAAGTCGACCCATATCACCTAAGGGTCGGAATAGATTCGTTTCTTGGATTATTGACCCTGCAAATGATATAATTATAATTAAAACCAATGATAGTGACAATATATCACTCTCTTATATCTTATAAGTGTAATAATTTTACTTTAGTTATAAAATTCATAAAACTTCTAACATTAATAGTATCCGGAAATATAATAAAATTATCTACATCAAGTGAATTTATTTTTAATTTTTAAGGTCTAAATAATTATCATTAATGATGAAACAATATGGATATTGAAATTATTTAATTGATTGAAATATCAGATAAATGTTTTTAAAAATATTTAAATAAATATTATATTAACTATTTAATGTGATCCATTAATTTTCTAGATGAATATTAAATGTTAGGAATCTAGTTAATATTTTGGTTTGAATATATATTATGTGTGGATTTTATTTAAATTTAAATAATTGAAAAGTGTCAAAATTGACAGTATTGTTATTTTATAAAAATACCACTTTAAGAAATTTTTTAAAAATCAAAATATTGTTTAAAAATTTTAAATTGAAATTTATATGGTCTAAAATATCATAAAGTATCCATTTATGGAAAATTAACAACACATAAGTTATTATTTATAACAATTTAAAATTTATAATTGTATTACCACAAATAAACATAAATAGATTAAATAAGGATAAATTAATTTGAAAAGGTTTAACATAAATTCCCAACATGTCTAAATTTTATTTGTTGATGATATTACGACCTTAGCTAATATAATCATTGAATTGAGTAATTTTTGGAGGTTTTTATGTGGGGTTTGAATTTATTATAAATTAATATTTCTTATGTTTCCAAAAGTGCCAGTCTCCTCCCTTATAAAAGGGCACCTCCTCCCTCTCCTCCTCACACCACTTTGTGCCTTCGAGCTTGGCCAACCTTCAAAAATCTTTTCTTATACACTTCCCTAGAAACATACTAGAGGTCATGGCCTTCTTCAATTACCAAAATTAGTGCTCTATTAGGAGGTTAAGAAGAGGGGCGTCAGAGAAGAGATAATATCCTTTACCGATCATTTCTAATTTATTTCTTATTCTTCTTCTTATTATTTATTTGTTTCATCAGAAATTAAAAACATTAGTATAAATAATATACTGATATTTTATTATAAATATGAAACAACCATATTTCACCTTTTATCCATCCTATGGAAAATGAATTCACTAAGCGTGCATACGTACGAAATACCGTATCCACATTGTGGTGTAATCTGTTTTCCACCATCACCTTACTTGGATGGGTATAATGGTGTACAGAATAACTATATATGATTATTATAACATGATACTGATTCTGATACATTCCATCATCCACTCCAATACCCTTCAATAATTATGGTAATGATATCACCGCTCGTGCGTACGTATGGCCTACCACCTCCATGATGTGATGCGACTCGTTCTACATGATATTAATTGAATAATGATTATATAAATGAATTTAATGAATAAATATGATATATATTACACTAATACCATTACTTAAAAGATTTATATATAACCTAAAAAGAGGAATAATAATTTATTCGACAATACATGCATAAGAACATAAAGCAATGAACACATGAATAACAAGTAGCAATGAAATATTACTAATAATAAAATAAGAATAAGACCATATATGATATAATAACAATGAATATGATTCTTCAATAATTAAAATTAATTATTTAAATCATTATACATGAGTTTTGGATAGGTACGAATCATATCACACCTAAGGTAAGGGAAAATCTCACAATATCATTTTTATATGAAATTGTTTACACTTTGGTATTAATTGGGGTGTATTTATCATCCCAATCCATGTTTCCTCAATATGTAATATTTTTTAGACCCTAATAAAATTGTTTAATCCAATTTTTCCTATTTGTGGATTTTTAGTAAAATATATGAAAGGAATATTTTGTCGTTTTCAGTACGAGATACTTTTTGACTTTTTCAGCTAAAGTAAGAGAAGAATGTTTTTTAACTTATACGACATGAATGAATTTTTATGATTTCATATAACATTATTTCCATGATGCTTCCTTTACATGTTTTCAGGTTTAATTTTAATTAACTACTTTAAGTTTAATATTGTATGACATATTAAGAAAGGAAAAATGTTTTTGAAGTAGAAAGGATATTTTCTTCAAGAATGGAGTTCAAATGTTTTATCAAAATTATTTTCCATCTATGATAATATATGGTTCTATTTCTATTTCTATTTTTACATTGATTTAATTATTTTATGATGGAATTATATTTTTTTGATTTCCTTTTATCTTATATTGATTATGTTATGATGGCATGATGTTCAAGAATACCATTTTTATTACATGGGTTATGCTATGGTATATGATTTAGATTTTGTGGCACACATAAGAATGGTTTCATTAAGAGATGGGTGGAACCTATATCTCCTTCCAATGCATTGGGTAATTATTTATATCCCATGTTATGTTTTTATGAATATGATATGATTGATATTTCCTTTGTTTACCCTTACTGAATATTTTAGCTCACCCTTTTGTATGTTTTATTTTACCCAGACCTAGAAGAAGGGTATTAAGTAGGATATGCCAAAAAGGGACACTAGATATAATGAAATAAACAGGAGACAATGTCGATGGTTTATGAATGAGTTGTTTATGTCTCCCAGTTTCTAAAGACACTATACCAATACAGTTTTGTCTTGGTTTTGTTATATGTTGTAATAAGGATACTTCACTTTTGAAGTAATAACAATGTATGTAAAGTATGGGTCGTTGTACACAACCTAGTATATGCACTTCTAGATCTAGTTATAAAAATATAAACACTAAATTCTTGAATACCATACTAATAAATGGGTGCCATTTTTTTTAAAAAAATCATACAAAGTCAAAATAAAATATTTGATCACTTACATACCGAAGGACAATTTAGGCATTGAGTTTTTTAGAATTAAGAAAACTACATAACAACATGGGTTCATATAGAACTAGATTAATTTTATCTCCCAATATATCCAACTTTCACATTAGGTCATTAACAATATCAATGTGGACTCATTCTAAATACCATTCTTTTAACATCATTAATAATAACCTACGAAATGAAAACACAAGAATGGTTAGATTTGATACTCAGTAAGGGTAAAAAAAAGTAATCAAAGCCTGATCATATGAATGAATAATATTATCATAATGGTATGTGTAACAGCCCGAGATTTTATGAGAATTATTCTTTTTAATTTCATTGATGTCTTGTGTTGTATGCTACACCAAGATTATCTTGCACTACATGCAACACTATTCTTGAATTGTGTTACACACAGTTTCAAGTTCATTTGATAGTAGTCATTCTACGCGACATTAATTTTATATATATATATATATATTCATTGTATAAATGAAATATGGTTGGATTCTGTTATAAAAAACAATGAATGAGTCTTTCACAACACACAACCCTGACTTGGCTTGCATTACACGCAATCACGATCTTCCTCGATAGCGTGTGTAGTACGCAATACTGGGTTTCACTAAACAATGATATATTGTTATAATATTATTATGGACTAGACGTTATGAATAATATTAACTACATTTTTAATTTTATTACATTATTTTTAATCTAACAGATTTTCTAGAATATGGTATGAGAACAAAATAATTTTTTCGAGTAAAATATGTATTTTTCAAAAAATGCAGTTTTCCCTCTATTTGATGGCACACCCACTTTAAATCTTGTTTTTAAAATCTCTATAAGTTCAATATGAAAAAATAAAATTCTTCTTTGGAATTAGGATATAAAAATTTACTTTGTAAAATTTTTTCATATTATTCTGATAACATTCATATTTTAATAAATAGTAAAATCACGCTATATTTTAATTAAAAACAACATTTTTCATCACAATAATTTATATGGTAAGATTATATTTTTAATTGGGTTTAAAGTGTAATTACAATATATTTTTACCATTTAATCCGATGTCGGTAATTGTAATTAATTTCACATTGATATTGCACATAAACAAGTGTCGATCTTTTGATAGTTATTGTTTCTTGAAAACACGCTATTTGTTTTGATAACGGGAATTACATTTAAAATTAATTAATTCCACTTCTATGTTTTTAATTTGGAAAAAATGACATCATTTTTGAATTCCTAATATCAAATATAGCTTAGGCTTAATTTTTGTATTTTTCTAAAAAACTTCAATTTTGATGAATAGTGAAACCACATAGTGGTAGTTAAAAAACTGACTCTTTCATTTAAATGAAATTTTACCACTTTTGTGAATTGAATTTAAAAAATCCGACATACATGGTTGTTATCAAGAAGTAAAATGTGGTTCAATAAGATGAATGTAATTCTGGTGAATAGTAACTTTTGACTTTTATTTACCGCAGTTCAAGGTAAATAGGGTAATTCAAGGTAAAATGAATATATTATATTAATTAAAAATTACATTAAAACATATCCAAAACTTATTGTTTGAATCATTAACGACCATGGGAATCTTTGGGTCGATAATGAGACCCCATTGATCCACTTGGGAGTGAAAATGGCAATTTAGATTAATTAATTTCATGAGAAGACAAAATTGACATTATCAAAAATCTTTTAGTAATTAATTTTTATATGGTGTTATATAAGTCCTATTTTTGAGTATAAATATTCATTGGATAGCTAAATATAATTCCAGAAACATGGTAGTTTTTTATAATTTTTAAACATCAAATAAATTAAATTATTAATGACACAATAATGATGCAGTATTTACCTCATTAATAAATGATTTAAATAAATAAGATTATATGATTAAAATATTTTCCAAAACCAGTCAAATTCTTATTGGATAATTTTATTTCGAATATGAGTCATCTTATCTTCTACATTAATGTGTTTTTGACCTCTTGAAACCGAAGATAAGTTTATAATAAAATAATACTTTCACACTTTCCTAAAGAGCCCCTCCTCTCCCTTATAAATGGAGACCAATTCTATGCAATTCCACACACCTTTAAATACATTTGGGTCATCCCAAATCTGGACACAAAAGCCCCCTACATCCCTATACTAACTAAAAAAGCCTTACAATAGGCATAAAGAACTCTAAGATTTCCTTTTAGTTCAATCCAAAGGAAGTTATTCAAATTAAAGGTAACAATTTCTCTTAAATTGTTTTCTTTTATTCTACTTATCCAACAACTAAACTCTTTTTAATACATTCTTTTGTAACAACACCAGTATCCTTAATATACTAGGATGTTGTTATGGGAGGTATTCAAACTACACTTACACACACCTTTATCTAATGGAAGAAGAACATAATGTTCTTGTGGATGGAAAACTAACGCCTCAAGAAATGATGATTGTTCGATTTTCCCCTACCGCCTATCATGGTGGACATTATGATGGAACTGTATTTATATATGATATATATTATGTTTTTTATATCATTATTCTTCTTTAATTCCCAATTATATCAAGCCTTTATGGTTTCCATAGTGGGTAAATATGATAATCTCATTTGAGGAAGTGCGGACTACTGCCCCCACAATGTGATGTGATTCATTAATGCTTTATGTGGGATGTATAATGGATGGATTTAATGATATTATATATGACATTATACTGGAAATATAATAAACCTATGTATCAATATGTTTTAATTCCAATAAAATAAGAAATAGAAATGAATGTAGCCTTCATGTGTACGTATGGCTTACCGTCTCCGTGAACGGTGTATTTCATTTCTTACCACCGTATGTTATGTACTATTATAAATACATGTATATTCTGGATATATATGTTATATATGATATATAATTCATGAATATCCTTCTGGATATAATGAACATTTGACCATATGAACAACATGTAATGATAAGAAGTCCATTTTTGACTTAAGTACCAAATATCGACAAAACTAACATTATTAACATAAATGGTTACATAATGTTTATAACATGGTAATAAGTAATATAAAAGGAATAATAAACTTTAAAAGGGTTCTTAAGCAATTATAAATTATCTTCGGTTTATTATTCAGGAGATTAAAGAACGATCGAGTCAAGTCAGACACAAGGTAAGCGAACTTCTTAACCCAATTTCCGTTCTTTGGGTTGATCTTCTCTTTCTTGTTTATGTCGTTATTTGATTATGTGAGAAATAAATTTTTATATCTTATCATGTATTTATACTTTATTTATGTGAGCTTATAGTGAATACACATATGTGATCTATTTTATTTACAAAAAGTTATTTGTAAGGGATAATTTTGCAATCTCATTTTTATTCGAGATTGTTTATTTGTAAGTATTTACTGGGGTTATTGTTATCATTCATGCCCATGTTTTCTAAAAAAATTTCATGTATGTTCAACTCCCTTTTTACTCATTTATAAAATTTAACAAATGTTATGAAATGAATCTTACTTTTTTTACCACACGAGTAACATTTTGACTTTTCTGGTAAAAGTACGAGGAGAATGTTTTTTTAACTTAAACGGCATGAATGGATTTTTAAGGTTTCATAACACATTATTTTCATGAATCTCAATCTACAAGACTATAGGACTATTTTTAAAAAAATCCTTTTCTTTTAAAATTTCATGGAATTTTGTGAAAATATAATGATTTTTAATATGAAAGGGTATTTTCCTCAAGAATTTATCTTCAGTGTTTTATCAAAACCATTTTCCATCTAAGATGAAATTATTTCATATGTGTATGTTTCAAGTATAATGAATCTATGATTTACTTGGTTTCACTTCTCTTATGATGAAATGATATCCATTTGTTTTATATGGATTATGTTATGATGGTATTATGTTTATGAAACCCATTTTATTCTTTTGGGTTATGGTGAATGATTTATGTTTATGTTGTGGCACACATAAGAATGATTTCATTATGAGATGGGTGGGACATATACCTCCCTCCAATTCATTGGGTAAAGATTTATATCTCATTAGATAGACATGGCTGGAATTGTAAGTTAATCTGGTTTAGTGTTACAGGACTGGAACAAGGAGTGAACTCGATTCAAAAATGGACTTTTTCAACTAAGATGGTCTTGGAAGCAGTGCCTTAGCCAATATGGAAATCATATCATGTGCTTAATGGTTTTACACAATTACATGATTTATTCCCATGCTATTTTTTCACAATTTATGTTTCTTTATGATCTATGACTTATGTACTTCCTAGATTTATTTCTCAAGATTTTTATGTTTAAACATTATGATCATGTTTTGAAGTTAAAATGTATATGGTTTGTTTTATTTTCTCCATGCTTACCCTTACTGAGCATTTGAGCTCACGCTTTATATGTTTTCTTTTTCCCAGGATATAAAGAAAGGTTTTAGGTAAGGAAAAAAGGGAATATCTTTATGGGAGATATTGAAGATCTTTCACCAAGATTAGAAGAATATGTTCCAAGTTTCCCAAGACACTAAACTATTACGGTCCTTTGATGTCTGTTTTTTTATGTATTATATATTCTGCAAAAAGTAATGTAATTTCTATGTATGTCATGATTCGGGTCTCTACAGTTGGTATTAGTGGAAAGGTTTAGTTAACCTTTAGAAACTAGGATGTGAAAACTTTAGTGAGATCCCCAGAGATATTTCTATGGTATGTCTAGATATGTCCCTAACGTTAAGTATAAGTATAGTTTACAGTCCTATAATTACAGTAACGATATTAGAAATAAACCTAAGATGTTAGATATTAAAGGTACATCCCCTTTGTTATTTTGTTTTCATAGCATGATTTTTGCCTCTCACATTGTTCTTTTTGGGTTTTAGACGATTGCTGGAACCCGAAGGAAACATGTTGATCAATGTAATGGATGATGCAATGATTTTCCTCATGAACAAACCAATGTTATGGGAGATGGAGTGAAAAATCCATATGATATACTTACACAAGATTTGAATCATTATGGACTTCCAAATGAGGAGAGAAGGGAACAAAATTCTATTGAGTCCTTCATGAGGAAACATCCACCTTCTTTCAGTGGGTCTTCTGATCCACTTGTTTCTGAACAATGGATTAGTACCATTGAAAATATTTTTTCCACACTTCACTGTTCAGAGCATAAAAAATTCATTTTGGCTGTTTACTGGTTAGAAGTTGAAGCAGAGCACTGGTGGAATCTTGTTAAAAATAAAAGGCCCTAAGATGAAATTGAATCCATGGAATGGAATGAGTTCAAGAACATGTTTTTCAATAATTACATCCCTCGTATTCTTAAAATAAATATGGAAAAAGATTTCCTTGAGCTTAATCAAAAGGATGATTAATCTGTTGGTATATACGAAGTGAATTTTACAAGGCTTGCAAGGTATGCATCTGGATTTATAATCCGACCTGAATGTAAAGTTGATCAATTCTTCAGTGGCTTAAAACCAAGTCTTCGAAGGGAATTAGCTATAAGAGGCTTTAGTAGATATGATGAAATTGTGTGTTGTGCTGTCAAGGTAGAAGTGGAAGTTGTTGTTACATATCCATATCATGGTATTGACATAAAAAGAAGATGGAATTCAAGGGGAAATCTCAGAAAAATGGTGAAAAGTAGATGAATGTTTCTTTATACTCAATGTGTGGAATGAAGCACTGTGGAGATTGTCTAAAAGGTACTAGAAAATGTTTCATGTGTGGAATATAAGGTCATCGAGCTGCTGAGTGTCGAAGTAATGAGGAAAAGGTAGCTAATTATACGAATAAAGAAAAGACTAAAGAGAATGCTCCACCATAACTTAAATTCTTCAAGTGCAAAGAAATGGGACATTATGCTAATCAATGCCCTAATCTATGGATTAATGATGATCGACAGGAGAAACCACTTAAGTCAAAAGACAAGGGAAAGTCACATGCGATCACTATTGGCAATGATGAATATGAAAATGATGTGGTGGAATGATTAAGTGTTTATTTAATGGGATTCCAAAATAATGTTGTATATAGTATCGTGGAATATTGGAATATTTATGTATTGGTCTATTGTTGTTTTCAATTATTTTATGGTACTGGTAACCATGGAAAGTGATTGAGATATTTTTTCAAAGAATATGATATGTGCATAATGAAGGGATAATGAGAAAATGAAATGTTTGAAAGTATTCAAGAGCTCATGACTGATATAAGGAAAAAGTTATAACATGGTTTGAGTATATAGAATTTTTTTATTTGGTATGTGGAAAGAGTTAACTTTTGACAGCATTCATGTTTTCACTATGGTTCAATGGGTCTTGATTTTTCAAGAGAATATATGATTAAGGTATTCACATGGTTGGAATGCGATCAACAAGATATATCTTGTGATATATGAGGGATAAATGATGGTATTCATGTGCTTGTTATATGACCTTTTTAGTAATCGTTCTCTTTATACTACGAGTTTGGAAATAATTATTTTGGATAAGCCTAAAGATTGGAATGGATTATATTTAAAATAAGTTAGTGTTGTTTAAGGTTAGAATTTTTTTTTTGATATTATTGATAGAATGTTATAATAGTGTAGTTTAAGAAAAGGGACAACCTGCAGAACGGGTGACAACCCATCGCATCGGACAAGGCGGTGGGAATCGAACCCACAACCGAAGTGCGACATGCCTTTATCGCCTACCACTAGCCTACAGGAAGTCCCTAGTTACTATAAACTAGTTTTATTTTATTAAGTGGTATGATAGATGAAGTATAAGTCCATTTTTTTGGAATCATATACGATTAAACTCACAATATATGGACTAATTTATATTTGATAACTTATGCTAACCTTTTGTTTGAGACAAATGGAATGACCCATCATTTTATCGCATGATATGCTAACACTTCACAGAAGTCAAATTAAACTTCATTTCTTTAAGAGATGATGTGGAAATTGTTCAAGGCACAAACAACAATGAGATTATACCAAAATCAAGTATGTAGTTCTTTTAATTATTCATCAAATTTAGGGTAACGATCTTGAAAACTAGAAATGTTTTCATAATGTCCTCATATCCGATGAATTAGATGGTACCTTAAATTATCACAAATTTATGGCTCTGTTATTGTTGGATTTTTCATAGAAATGTTCTCTACCACTCTCCATCATAACTGGATGGTTAGGTTTTTCTTCCATATCCATATTTTCACCTATGTTCTCCTATGTGGAAACCCGGTGATGAGTTAATTTGGGTAACCGATATGTTTCATACTTCACTTTTTAAAATGAAGTTTTAGTATTCATTTTTTTACGATGTATGTTTCTATGAAAGAAACTTTCATGTAGTAAACCATTTGTAACCCCGACGAATTATGAGGGAGAAATTTATTTTATGGGGGGGTAGAATGTATCAACCCGAGATTTTATGAGAATTATTCTTTTTCATTTCATTTATGTCTTCTGTTGTACGCTACACCAAGATTATCTTGCACTATACACAACACTATTCTTGGATTATGTTACACATAATTTCTAGTTCGTTTGATAGTAGTCTTTCTACGCAGCATTGAGTGTATATATATATATATTCGATTTATAAATGAAATATGGTAGGATTCTATTATAAAAAATAACGAAGTAGTCTTTCACAACACACAACCCAGACTTGGCTTGCATTACACACAATTGCGATCTTCCTCGATAGTGTGTGTAGTACGCAATACCAGGTTTCACTAAACAATGATATATTGTAATAATATTATTATGGACTAGAAGTTATGAATATTATTAACAAAATTTTTAATTTTATAAAATTATTATTCATCCTAAACATTTTCTAGAATATGGTATGAGAACAAAATAATTTTTTCATGTAAAATATGTATTTTTAAAAAATTGTAGTTTTCATGCCTTTTGATGGCGCATCCACATTAAATATTGTTTTTGAAATGTCTATAAGTTCAATTTCAAAAATTAAAATTCTTCATTGGAATCAGAATATAAAAATTTACATTGGATTTATTTTTTATATTATTCTGATAACTTTCATATTTTAATGAATAGTAAAAACACGCTATATTTTAATTAAAAACAACTTTGGTCATCGCAATAATTTATATGGTTAGATTATCTTTTTAATTGGTTTTAAAGTTTAATTAGAATATATATTTACAATTTAATCCAGTTTTGGTCATTGTAATTAATTTCACTTTGAAATTGGACATAAAAAAGTGTCGATCTTTTGATAGTTATTGTTTCTTAAAAACACGATATTAGTTTTGATAACGAGAATTTAATTTTAAAATTAATTAATGCCACTTCTATTTTTTTAATTTGGAAAAAATGACATCATTTTTGAATTCATAATATCAAATATAGCTTAGGCTGAATTTTTGGTATTTTTCTTAAAAACATCAAATTTTGATGAATAGTGAGACCACTTAGAGATAGTTAAAAAACCGATTGTTTCATTTAAATGAAATTTTACCACTAATGTGAATTGAATTTCAAAAATCTTACTTCCATGGTTTTTATCAAGATGTAAAATGTGGTTCAATAAGACGAAAATATTTTTTTTGAATAGTAACTTTTGACTTTTATTTACAGCGGTTAAATGTAAATAGGGTAATTCAAGGTAAAAAGAATATTATAATAAAAAAAATTACCTTAACACATGTAAAAACCTTATTGTTTGAGTCATTAATGACCATGGGAATATTTGGGTCGATTTTGGGACCCCATTGCGCAACTTGGGAGTGAAAATGACAATTTAGATTAATTAATTTCATGAGAAGACAAAATTGACATTAAAAAAAAAAATTTAGTAATTAATTTTTATATGGTGTTATATAAGTCCTATTTTCGACTATAAAAATTAACTGAAAAGATAAAATTATTTCCTAAATCATTTTATTTTTTTATAATTTTTAGACATCAAATAAATTAAATTATTTATGAAACAAGAATGATGAAGTATTTACTCATTAATAAATGATTTAAATTAATACGATTATAATGATTAAAATATTATCCAAAACCTATCCAATTACTATTGGATGATTTTATTTCAAATATGAGTCATATTATCTTCTACATTAATGTGTTTCAGACATCTTGAAATTGAATATAAGTTTATAATAAAATAATATTTTCACACTTTCCTAAAGAGCCCCTCCACTCCCTTATAAAAGGAGACCACTTCTATGCAATTCCACACACCTCTCAAGCCATTTGGCTCATCCAAACACTTCCCAATTAAGCTCCCTACATCCCTATCCTCCCCCTAAAAGCCTTAACTTAGGCATAAGGCACACCAACAATGTCCTTTATTTCAAACCAAAAGAAGTTACCCAAATTAAAGGTAACAGTTTCTCTTAAATTGTTTTCTTTTATTCTACTTCTCCAACCCCTAAAATCCTTTTCATACTTTATTTTGTAAAAAAACCAGTATCCTCAATATATTATGATGTTTGTATGAGATTTATTCAAAATACTCTTACACACACCTCCATCTAATGGATGAAGGACATAATGTTTCTATGGATGGAAAACTAACGCCTCACGAAACGATGATTGTTCGATTTTCTCCTACCACCTATCATGGTGGCCATTATTATGGAAATATATTTATATATGATCTATATTATGTTTATTATTTTATTATTATTCTTTACTTCAAAATTATATCAAGACATTATGGGATTCATAGTGGGTAAATACGATAATCTCATTTGAGGAAGTGCGGACTACCGCCCCCTCAAAGTGATGTGATTCGTTAATGCCTTATGTGGGATGTATAAAAGATGGATTTAATGATATTATATATGATATTATACTGGAAATATAATATAACTATGTATAGTTATTTTTTAATTCCATTAAAATAATAAATAGAAATGGAAGAAGCATTCATGCGTACGTACGGCTTACCGTCTCCAAGAACGGTGCATTTCATTTCTTTCCTCCGTATGTTATGTACTATTATAAATACATGTATATTCTGGATATATATAATATATATGATATATAAATAATTAATATCATTCTGTATATAATGAACTTTTGACCACATGAATAACATGTAATTATAAGAAGTCTATTTTTTACTTCAGTACCAAATATCGACAAAATGAACCTTATTAACTTAAATGGTTACATAATGTTTATAACTTTGTAATAAGTGATATAAAAGAAATAAAAAACTTGAAAAAGGTTTTTAATAAATTATAAATTAACTTCGGTTTATTATTTAGGAGATTAAAGAACGATCGAGTCATGTCAGACACAAGGTAAGGGAACTTCTTAACCCAATTTCCATTCTTTGGGTTGACCTTATCATTCTTGTTTATGTCGTTCTTTGATTATGTGAGAATTGAATTTTTATATATTATCATGTATTTATACTATATTTGTGTGACCATATAGTGAATACACATAAGTGATCTATTTTATTATCAAAAATATATTTTTAAGGTATAATTTTGCAATCTCATTTTTATCCGAGATTGTTTATTCGTAAGTATTTGCTGGGGTTATTGTTATCATCCATGCCCATGTTTTCTAAAAATGCTTTCATGTATGACTAAATCCATTTTTACCCATTTCTGTAATTTTCTACATGTTATGAATGGAATATTACTTTTTTTACCACACAAGGAACTTGTTTACTTTTCCGACAAAAGTACGAGGAGAATGATTTTTAACTCATACGGAATGAACGGATTTTTACGGTTTCATAACACCTTATTTTCATTAATCATAATCTACAAGATTTCATGACTATTTTCAACAAAATCCTTTTATTTTAAAATTACATTGCATTTTGTGTAAAGAAACTGATTTTGAATAAGAAATGATATTTTCCTCAAGAATTTATCTAAAGTGTTTTATCAAAACCATTTTCCATCTAAGATGACATTATTTGATATGGTTATGTTTCAAGTATAATGTCTCTATGATTTACATGGTTTCACTTCTGTTACAATGAAATGATATCAAATTGTTTTATATGGATTATGTTATGATTAGATGATGTTTATGAAACACATTTTATTCTTTGGGTTATGATGAATGATTTATGTTTATGTTTTGGAACAGTTAAGAATGATTTCAGTATGAGATGGGTGGGACCTATATCTCCCTCCAATGCATTGGGTAAATATTTCTATCTCATGAGATAGACATGGCTGGAACGGTAAGTTAATCTAGTTCAGTGTTACAGGACTGGAATGAGGAGTGAACTCGATTCAGAAAGGTACTTTTTCCACTAAGATGGTCTTGGTAGCAATGCCTTGGATTATTTGGAAATCATATCATGTGATTAATGGTTTTCCACAGTTACATGTTTTATTCCCATGATATTTTATCTTTATTAATGTTTCGTTATGATATATGCCTTATGTAATGCCAAGATTTATTTCTCAAGATTTTTATGTTTAAACTTTATGTTCATGTTATGAAGATCAAATGTATATGGTTTGTTTTATTTTCCCTATGCTTACCCTTACTGAGAATTTGAGCACAAACATTATATGTTTTCATTTCCCCATGATAAAAAGAAAGGTTTTAGGTAAGAAAAAAGGGAAGATCTTTATGGGAGATTTTGAAAATCTTTCACCATGATTAGAATATTATGTTCCAAGTTTCCAAAGACACTAAACTATTACGGTCCTTTGGTGTCTGTTTTTTTTATGTAATATGTAATCTAAAAATGTAATGTAATGTCTATGTACGTCAAGCTTCGGGTCCCTACAGTATGTGATTGTGAAAAAAATAATTTTAAATTATATGATTTATATCGAAGGTCAAAATCATGAGTCATGAAATAAAACATAAGCATTTATAATAAATGAGTTATAAAATATTAAAAAAACATGACCCATGAGTGCATTACATAAAACATGGAACTGTGAAAGCAACATAAAATATGATACAAACATGAGTCAAGGATAACTTCTTAGACTATATCTCATGGTTTATAATATCCTATACATGAATTGTGTTTAATCTGGATTCAAACAAGATGTATCATAATACTAAAAAATTACCCATTGCATTGGACCTCAATCTAGGAAAACCCATTACTACATTCACATTAATATGTCTTCCACATAAAGAATAAAAAATAATGAATAGTCATAAGGGTTACTAATGGAATGAAATGAAATTTAGAAACATCATTCAATTATATACTTAAATCATTTAGATAGATAATTATAATTTTATCCTTGTATCACATCCCAATTAAGGCATGAGAAACACCAAAGTAATTGATCTTCATTGTTAAATAATATCGATGTTTCTTTTTAATACATTTCTTAGAAAAAATTTCATTTCTACTTTGAATTTATTTTAAGTCATCAGTCATTTAGAAATAACTATTATTTAAAAATGACCAATAAATATATATAAATGAATCTTTTCAAACATTTTTAGAAATACTTTAAATACAATATGTTTTTTAAAATGATTAAAGGAAAATTTAAAAACATTTTTGTATTATTTTATAAAATTGGTTTTTTGAAATAATAAAAAATTTTGACCAAAGAGAAGATTACATGAAAATTGTAAAATCCTAAAAGGAATGTTATTCGTTATAAAACATGTCATTAGGTAGTATAAAAAACTGGTAAAAAAATGTTTGTGTGTAACTGACTAATTGAAAATTACCTCATTATTAAAAATTAGAAACAAACTTACAAGACAAATTTAGCAGGTCAGAAATGATGGTGGCCAAGGTCATCTCCCGGAAAATGAGGATATATTCATTTAGTTGGGAAACTGAAGAAAAACAGATTAGGTGGGATATTTTGGATCCATCATTCTATCTATATAGTCTAGATAAAATATACATTTCCTCCAATTGTGGTTGACCATAATTTTTTTATCAAGGATCCATCTATATTGAATTATATGGTATGTCAAATCCCAGGTTGGATTCATTATTCCTTGAAGAAGATCGAAAAGAAATATTGAATCAGATTCACCCACCATAATATTGAAATTAAATTGATAGAACATGTGTTATCCACAATCAATTTCTCTTTTTAAAACTCTAGTATAATTTTCAATCCCATGATCTGTGTTGATGCTGATGAGAACATAGCCTCTTCTATTCCACATGATTCAACTTCCCCCAATATTTCATTCAAAACATGCAACTTCAACATTGAGTTTTAGGGCGGAAGAATGAGGTTACCACTAGATCCAAATACACATTAATTTTCATTCAGATTCATTTTCTTTCATAAAATCTCTAGGAATAATATTTTGTAGGGAGAATGATTTACTTCTGTGATGAATTAGGGCCCCAAGAATAGAAAATTTATACTAAATTGCATTACAAATTTAATAAATTATAAACCAAAAGCTGCAAAAAACAAATATCACAAAATGGATATGTAAATACCATTAAATTTCAGTATAAGTATAATATATTATAATATTGGGAATTATATAAACCAATTCATTTTTTTTGAATATGGATTATATCTCATGGAAATAAAATCTATACTAGAAATCCAACTACAATTTTTATATCATTTAAGTGAGAATTAATCAAATGAATCAATTAGTTTTATTATCTTTAAATTCATATAAATAATGTATAAATAAAACATAATTTAATAAAAAATATTATCATAGTTAATCATATAATGACATAATCAATGTAATGATAGTTTAACGCAATGAATGGAAATTTAGATATGAATTCTCTTACAACATGTATTCTGTCAAATTTTATGACCCATAAAGTAATAATTCAAAAATTAGATATTTAATAACATTAATATAAATATATTCATGATATTTAATATCAAATTTCCTTATATGTAATCCCTATAAGAGAAATTAGTTTTGAATAATTCATATATCTCACAGAGGTAAAATGTGATAAGGGAAATCCCTTACCTGACGATTGCCTTTAGTGGTGCATACTTTAACATCTTATATAATGGATAAATAATGTTATTAATGCATTCCATATCTACAATAATTTTTATAATACCCCATGTAATGATATCATAACATCATTTAACCCATTCATTAATAATATTTCATTATTGTTATGATTTTGGTTGCGTTCATTTGTTGGTTTCCTGATCGTTTCATTTGTGAATAATTAATAATTACCTTGTGATATGGGAATGAAAACACATAAGTGAAATTAAATAGTAAAAATCATATAATAAGTGTTTAAATTTTCTCATATCATAATTTGGCTTCTAAAATGGGGTTCATTCATTTGATAAAATTGTAATGGTAATTGTTTTGGTAGTTTTTTTTCATTTTTTCAAACATCATGAACTTGATTGGTTTTATTTAATATTATTAGTATAAATTAATTAAAATCATTAAATATTATAAAATATAATTATTAAAATATTATTAATCCTGAAAAAATAATTTTTTAACCATCCACTAATTTGGTAAGCGAAAAAGAACAAAACATTTACTCACAGAGGTGATTAACTGGTATAATCTGGACAATAGTTTTGTTTATTTGAATAAGAGGTGGTAATATATATTATGGGAATATGATATTCCATTAAAAAATAAAATTCTATTATTTAAATGATTAGGAAATTATTATGCCATGACATATTAATGATACAAGGAGATATTAGAAGAAGAAAATAACTTAACATAAGTGTTTTGTAAAATTTCCTCTTGAATATCACCTCCTTGAGAGACCCTTAAGGACCTTTTATTTTTTATTTTGATGAAAAAAAGAAATTATAAATGGTAATTTTTATGAGGAGGTTTTTTGGAAAATATTTTATTAGATATAAGGATTTTGATTCTAAATGGATAGGTGAGGTGTCGTATTTATACTAGGGGGGAAAGGTGGATTTTAGTGATTAAATTAAAAAAATTAAAATTAAAGCCAACAAAAGAGTTAGAATTTCTTTAAACAAATTATATTGCATGTTAATGTTTTTTATGGTTTTTAGGGTCTATAAATACCTCAATGACCCCTTAAAAGTTTTATTTTTAGGTTGTTTAAGCTTTTACTTTTATACATTAACCCTTTATTTTACCAATACTATGGTAAATAATTTCTTACCACAGTAAAATTTGAATACCTAAAAATAAAATTTAACTTACATAATATTTTATAACTAATAATTAGATATATATAATCCATTTAGCCAAATTCAATATAATATTATCAAAGAAATATATTAAAAATTATTCCAATAGATGCAACGAGAAAGTAAGTTTTTATGATGAAAATGTACAAAAGTTCTAAATGTTTTATATCCAATATGAATGTGAAATTTATTACAATGACCTAAATTGGATTTAATAAATACTAAATAAAGTAAATATACTTTAAAAAATCAATATATAAGTTACCTATATATATGTAAATTGGATGAAAAATATGTTTTGAATTAACATTCTGTATTTATTTCTATTCATCAGTGAATGTAAAATATCAAAAAAAATCCAAGACTTCAATCTAATATTATTTTTATATCCTTGTTATAGAAATCATTTATGTTTTTACAGATAATTTTTATAAAAGTTTGAATGATTAGTTTTAAAATTGGCTCCCCATCAAAAGTAAAAAAAACTCTCTGTCGAAAAAAATTGTGTTTTATGCTTAAAATATGATTTATTAATATATTAACCCTATAAACGATATTTTTCGATTTTAGAAACAAATTATTGAATATATAAGATATATATTTAATTAATATATTTCATTAAAAATGATTAATATAATTTATTAAGACAAAAAATCATTTGGAGAAAAAAATAGTTTTTTATAAATGTGCATCCTTTGTAATAAATTGGTAATTATATTCATATTTAATTAAATAGTTCCCAATTAATTTATTTTATAGACATTTTTAAACTACATATTACTAATTTATTTATTATCATTCACAACCACCATTCTAATAGCTATCTGAAAACTATTGTGTAAAAATCATTATATTTTTGGTGTTTTATTAAGCTCGGTGTTTTTTGCAATGTGAGAATTTAAAATGAGTAAATTTATTAAAAAAATATAAATCATAAAATCATGGGGTGATACATTCTACCCACCATAAAATGGAATTATCCCTCAATATTTATTTCTATTATAAAAATTTGATGACCCCTCTTCTTCAGCACATCCTTAGGTTCCTACGTAGCTTCATCAAATCGGTGGATTGGTCATAATACATTAACCATGTTTGTGGTCTTGTTTCATAAAACAATAACTTTATGATCAATAATTTATATCATTTTTTACATATAAAAATGACTTTATTCTAGTAGTACAACTTCTTATTTTAGTTCTTGTGATGGATCAGGTATGCAATTCCAAAATTGAGATTTGTAGAAAATATAATGTACTGGAGAGAGATTTGCTGGAAGAGCCAATAGATAGGCTACCACACTAAAGGGATAAAAATATATTTTTTTTGTAAATTTTTTTGATATTTTACATTAAAAAATGCGGTAGGTTTAAAAATTTCTTTTGTAAGAAACCGACATTGGAAAAGGGGTTAATAAAACATTCACATAAAAATAAATCAAGGGAAGTATGATGGCGACCGGAGATGACACATAATAGATTTATATGTTGGATAACATTGAAATGGATGATAAAACAAACTCTCAAGAACTAAAATTAAATGACAAAGAACATAATCATGATATACATAACCCACACAAAATTATAAAACCATTTTGTGTTAAATTTCTATTTAAAAAATTAAATTTATAATTTTTTTTCATTTATAATAGTTTTCCTAATAATTAGGAATTTATTAATACCTATACCATGAACATAATGAAACACAATTACTTGAAAATTATAATTTCATCTTCATATTTTCACTAAATTATGATTCTTCAAGTTGAATTTTTTTATTCCCTGAGAATCAGAATCAAATTCTACAGATCACAATGTCCACAAAATTATAACAATCTATTACACTTATCTTTAAAAATTAACCAAAACCAAAATGGCTAGTTCAAGATATAAAATTCCAAATGAAAAAATATTATATCATAAAAATATAATTTAATATCTATAATTTGGTAGTAATTCAAAAAGTTAAAAAATACAACACTAAATAAATAAATCTTCTTAAAATTATTCAAAAAAATCATTGACTAATATTCAAACCCAAAAATTAAAAAGATTTGATCACATTTTTTTCTAAGATAAAAATTAATAATAATCTTCAAATAAAATAAATCAGTATAAATTTATCATTCCAAAAATGTAATTTCTTGAATCTCATATTCTCCAAGATATGATAATTATTTTCATAAATAACATAACTTATCCTAAATACAAAATAAAACCATTTATGATTTAAAATTATAAATCAATATTTTTTCCTCTAATAAATTATCAAAGTATTATATTTTCATTAATCGAATAGTGTTCCAAAATTTTGAACATCATTCAAAATGAAAATAATCACTCAATAACCAAATCATTTCCCAATCCTATGGTTATCAATATGATAAATTTGTGTTCCCATAATAATATTAACCTTTATTTAATAGATAGTTTACAAAATAAAAAAAAATCATACTAACCAGGCCATCACATTGGCCAATGATAACAAATTTTCCCTTTCCTCCCTTACCATTGGGGGTTTGATCACCACAGACATGTAGAATGCAATGGGTTTTCAACCATTCTATAATTTTTTTCCTTTTCTATAATAGTATTAATATAATCCTTGTAAAATTATATAAATATTATAAACAACATAAAAATTAAACATAATATTTTTTAAACCTCATTGTTTACCACATAACATTCATTTTTAATTCCAAAAATTAAGAACCCATAATTACCTCTGGATTGAATGTCTCCCAAAAAAGAATTATTCACCATAAATGATCAAAAATTAATTCATCACAAGGTATTATAATACACTAAAATTATGATCAACTAGAAAATTATAAATCCATGATGATATTCATAACTCTTCCAAATTCCACAATAGAAAACATCTTAACCTCCATATTTTTCAAAACCATGCTTTGTAACCGACTATAACAACCTAGAATCATTAATTCCAGATCATTTAGAAAAAAATTATTCATAACATTCTTGAATTTGATAATGATAAATTTGAACCAAATTTTTCTTAAAAACAGGCAATAAAAAAGGAAATATTGTATCACTTACATACCTTAAGTGCTTTTAGGTGCAGATATTTAAAAAATTAGAAAAGAACTCTTAATATATTTGGATCATAAAACACTGGATCAATATAATCTCACACTATACCCATCTATCATAATAGTATATAAACATCATCTATGTGAAATACCTATCAACATAGCTCATTTAACATAATTCCTCATAACATGGGGGAAGGAAAACATATGGAGGTTGATCTCAGGTGGTCATTAAGGGTATACATTATAGTAATCAAACAATGATCATTTGAATGAAAAATATGATCATATGGTTGTGTGATCATGAACATATCATTTGAAAATTATACCATGTATATAAATTGAATAAATAATGAGACATGAAATTAGAAATGGATTTTCATAAGATATGATTTATAAAATAATCAAAGAACATAAAACATTATAGTATAACAAAAAATATTAAATTGTGATAATAACATAGAACAAGGAACCAACAAGAATCAAGGATAACTACTAAGACCATATCACATGTTGTACAAGATTCCATAAATGAATTAGGATTACACCATATCACATCCTAGTGTCTCATGACACTAAAACATTAAACAGTTCATTGTATTACTATATGTGTGCACTTATTACATAATTCTAATGAATATATGTTCTTAATAATGAATAAAACCTAAGTAATAATTATTAGGGTTTCCCTTTTAAAGAAATGAAATTCATTAACACCATGAAATAATAATCATAAACAATTCAGATAAATAATATGAATTTTTTTCATTTATTATATCCTTAGTAATAATTGATAAACCACAATAGAAGTTATTATATATATAAGTAATTAGGGAAGATCTTTCTAAACCATTTCTCAAGGAAAATAAACTTTCCACGTATAAAAATGATTTTTAAACCATATAAAATTTATAAAACATTTTTAATTGAAAACAATATAAATGATTCTTTTAAAACCATTTTAAACGCCTTTTAAATCCCCTTTCTGGGAAAATTCATATAATATAATTTAGAAATATTTTTTAATACATTTTTGGAAAAAATGTTTATTAATAAATAAAATTCGTAGAAAATATAAGATAAATTGAGACTTATAATGTCAAAAAAAATAAATATATTGATGATAAAACATGTAATAGGTCATTATATAAACATTGAAAATTATTTTAGGTTCATAACATAACATGTAATTTGTAAAATTAAAATTAAGACAAAATTACCTTGCCAATTCGGTAAATTTTGAACCATAAACCCCATGAATGATTGATTATATAATGGATATGTAAATACCAAAAAATATGTATAAGTATCATAGATTATATTTTTGTGTAGTATGTACACAACTTCATAAATAATTGTTGTGAATATGGATTAAATCTCACAGAAATAAAAGTGAGACAAGAAATACCATTACATTTATAATATCATTGTACTGGGAATTAATCAATTGAATTGATTATGTTTATTTTCTATATATACACTTAATAAAATTGTATATACGGAATTTTATAATATAAATTCATTAAAAAGTATTCATTGATTGACATAATCAATGAAATTGTAGTATTACCCCTATGAGTGGATGTTAAATTAAGAAGTCACCTATAACTTGTAATATGTTAAATAATATGACTCATATTAGTAATATTTATCTAATGAATCATTTTATACCATGATGATAAATATATAAGTTATATTTTATATTAATTTTTATTATATATACACCACCAAATATATATTAGTGTGGAATGAGGAATATATCACACATAGGCAAAATGTCATATGTGAAACCCCTTGCCCGATACTTCCATTTCGAGGTGAATAATTTAACCTTCTACATAATGGTTAAATATTGTAATTAACTCATTACATAAATATTTTAAAATATATAATAACTAATGTGATGATTTTATAACATCATATGACCCATTTATTAATAATATTTCATTATTTAAATGATTTTCTATGTTTCTCATTCATGATTTCATTATCGGTTCATTTTTGTGTAATTATGGATTGACTTTTCAAATGGTTATACAAAACTAGAAGCAGAATTAAATGGTAATAATTATATTCCATGTGTATAAATGGTCTCATATATTGTAATGGCCTGGACCTCTCCGGTCCACTACTTTGTGAAAATGTGGTGTTGGAGGTGTTCCGGGAGGTCAATGTGACTTATCCCCTAGCCGCAGCCTACCGGTAGCTCGGTCTACCGGTAGCCGCAGCCTACTGGTAGCCGCCGCCTACCGGTAGCTCGGTCTACCTGTAGCCGCTACCTACCGGTAGCTCGGTCTACCGGTTGCCGCAGCCTACCGGTAGCTCAGTCTACCGGTAGCCACCGCCTACTGTAGCTCGGTCTACCGGTAGCTGCCGCCTACCAGTACCTCGGACTACCGGTAGCCGCAGTCTAGCAGTAGCTCGGCTAACACTTTGCCAAATTTCTAGTTCTGTGAACAGTGTTTCCAGAATCCTAAGAGCTACCGATTCCTTCCTTTGCCAAATTTCACGTTTGAACAGTGTTTCCAGAATTCTAAGAGCTACCGATTCTTTCCTTTGCCAAATTTTGAGCATGTGAACAGTGTTTCCAGATTCCTACAGTTTTTTCCCTTTTGACGTTTTCATTGACGTAAAATACATTATAAAACATTATTTTAAGGACTTTAATGCCGATTCAAAGGCCATAAATCCTATATTAATTATTCCTAAGGCCGGGATGTTTTTACTTAGAAAACCCGCATAGGTTAATGCGATCCGTTTTTAAAGGAGAATAAATCGGATCTTAAACCATCACCTCTCTAATTTTTTTTAAAGGAATGAGATATCAGTCTTCGTTGTTCTTCCTCCTGGTTCTCATCTTCGAGACGTTAGAACCTTGCAATCATTCCAGTAGGAGTTTCACAATCAAACGTTACTCGGATCAGTTCCCCTCCGGTTGATGCAACCAAGCTGTGTCGATCATTCTTCCATATAAGTTGATGCGAGAGAAGGATTGTGGCTCGTTGTGTGGATAAAGGACGTCATGAACTCTTCGAGGTAGGGGATTCATGGGTTCTCTAATTGTATATGTGCAATCGTAGAATTAGCATGATTTATCCCTTTGGATCACAATAAAATTGACCTAATTAAATACTTGAACCGGATTAAAAGAATTGGTTGATCGCATGTTGTTGCTTTATACCGTGATAACGGTTTGCCTCATGTTTTCCTATATATAGGGATATCTATGTTTTCTTTGATTTGTTGTTCGTTCATGATAGAAATTGATAATGAACGTAAAACCGGAAATAATTGTTAATTAATTGGATAAAGATAAAGAGGCTTGTAAATTAATCTGGTTATTGTCATTGTTGTAGTTGTTCTAATTTGAGGATAATCAAATTAGGGAAGGAAGCATGGTTATTTAAATGTGATAACTTGCTAATTAGGTTTCCGAGATTGGGACCTACGAATAACAAATATGCCAATTCAATATGGATTAAAGAACAGATTATGTGGGAATTTCTAAAGGGGTTCTGAGTTACCCTCTTGTTTGCTAAAGGGTCAAGAGCCATGGTTTTGATTGTTGTTTTTCCTACTTATTTTACTGTGATGTGAGCCTGGATGGGTGTTGTGATTTGTGGAGGCATGGAGGCCTTATGGTTGTGGTAGCAGATGATGCCTAGAGTGGTGAGATGCATCAGTTTATGCATGTGGGTGTCTGGGAGGACACCGAGGGTGATGGAATGGGATGGATGTGGTTGTTGGATTCTTGTGGGCTCTTTGAATGTTTATCTATTTTGTTTTTCCCCACTGCTCAAGGTAGCTGGTCTGGCTTTCCCTTCTTCTGAAGGAGGCAAAGACGCACGGGGTATGCCACGTGCTTTCCGTGTTTAGCCTCTCGAGGGAGAATGGGTATGTGCTCTTTCTATAGGCGGCAAAGACTCGACGGGTAGTATATCTACTCACCGTTTTGAGCCTCCTTTGTGTTTAGTATCATAGGATGCTTTTCTAGAATTCTTTGGAATGTGGGAAAGTAACACTATAATGAATGTTTGATTAAATGGTGATAATCCACGGGGATGGAGGTGCTGGAATTTAAAGGAGATGTGAATCTTAAAAGGAGCAGTTGTTTTTGAATATGATGCCAATTCAGTTTAATGTGGAATTGTTCATTATTAATTAATGTTTAAAGAATTAAATTAACGTACAGTGGAACTAATAAAATGAGAATGTTGTAATCTAATAAAGCTCTTCAAATGTTTGTGTGCTTATAGGATACCTAGTCTTTGAAGTAGGAGCCTGGAGTCTGAGAGACGTTAGCTTCAGTTGTATCTAAGACTAGGAAATGCCTATAGTGTGGATGTGAGTTACATATGTATTCTGTACTTTTTGTGTTTCTATACGCTACTCCACCCTGTCGGTAAGGGAAACTGACACCCCGGGGATTCTGAGCTCTGGGGGGGTGTTTTCCCCAACATTCTGATGGGAGGTTGAATGGATGACTACCCCCTTTGGCCTCGCTCTCTTCTCTTGGTAGATACTTGTGCCATGAGGAACAACGGTTAGTTACCCCATATATGTGTGTAGAGGGCTGTAATGGCTTGTGGTTATTCACACACATATATTCTGGATATAGTATCCTATGGACTACTATAGGTGTAATGTGTATAAGCTATGATGGCTTGAGGATCCTTACTCGGAGTATGGGCTGTAATGGCTTGAGGTATTATACCCAACGTATGATACACGTTATGCGGGATGTGGTGGCTCCCAGAAACTACCTTGTTACTTTTGGTTGTGAGGACGGTGTGGTGCTTCGCACAGGTGTTTGCGGGAAAGCCTATGCGGTGCACGTGGTGCAGATTGTGGAGCTTAGCCCAGGTGTCTGCGGGCAAGCCTTTGAGAGAGATGCACAGGACGTATGTCGTTGGGGAAAAGCGGCAAACCAGTGGGGAAGTAGTAGCGGGGTACCCTTGATATTCTTTACTATATGCTATATTCTTGTATGCGTTACTTGGTTACAGTATCCATGGTGAGGTTGGGAACTTAGTATACCTATTTAGGTGACGAGTTAGTTTCACTTATGGTTCACTGGGCTTTAGCATGCTTTCTTTACTTTTTCGTGAGTGGCTTGGGGAGGAGCCTACTGAGTATGATGTTATACTCACCCTATGTACATATAAACTATTTTTCAGGTCACTTGGAGCAGGTTGGAGATCAAGCTGGTTACTACTAGCTTGCGGTTGGAGGAGGAGCTGTTCGGGCTTGTGGTCGCTGCCGTTTTACTTCCTTTTGGGTACTTTTAGTTTCCCCTTTCAGTTGTATTAATTTTTCATGACATTTCATATATGTACTCAGATTTCTTTTATAGTTCAGTTATGAGTTGGAGTTGATTGGAGTCTATTCTATCTCTCTTTTCTGCATGTGTTCTCCTAGAGGGTAATGCCTCCCATTTGTATGTTTATTGTACCCTCGGTGCTAGTCGCCATCCCGAGGCCTACTGGAGGCGGGACTTGGGTGTCATTATCTCCCTTCTCACATTGCCGGCCCAAGAGGGGTACACTTTGTGGGGAGGGGGTCGTGACAGAGTGGTATTAGAGGTCTGGTTGAGGGATAGGATGGAGTTGGAGTTAGGCACATGTGAGGATGCGTGGGGTGGTAGGGAAATAGTGTCATTCATGTTTAGAAAGTGGGGTAAACACTGGAGACCGGCAGAGACATAGGCATTTAGGGCCCCCTATGATCTGTTACACGAACCTTTAATATTGAGATGGCTACTAAACAATGTGATACTGGTCGCAGGGTAGAGACATAGGAAAGGATCATGCATCATTATTCTTTTCGCCTGTGTTTGAATGGGTAGACCTTGGGATAGGTAACCTAAACATAATAAAACAAAACAATTAATTAATGTTGAGTCTTCCATATTCCAGGCTTAGGAGCTATAACAGTTGTTATTTTACAGGTATGGCTCCAGGTTGACGTCCTCGTCAGGTTTGCGCAGAAGATGCCCAGCAGGCTGTTCCAACAGATCACCGCCGAGTAGAAGTTGATGAAGATGACACTTGGAGGAAGACACTTCGAGAGTTTCAGCACCAGAGTCTAAAAAAGTATGAGGGCTCCATTTCAGATGCAGTCACTGAAGACTGGTTGGAGGATATCGAGATAGGATTCAGTTCGATTCGTGCTCGGAATGAACACTGGGTGTCCTTGGTTGTGACGATGCTGCGTGGAGCAGCGAGGCAGTGGTGGTTCTTGTTCCTCAGTGATCGTGACGAGTCTTCAATCTCATGGGAGGTGTTTTGAGACAGTTTTAGTGTCGAGTTTCTTTCGTCGACTGCGAAGGTGTCCAGTCGCCAGGAGCTTCTCACCCTTCGACAGGGGAGCTCCAGTGTTCGATAGTTTGGAATCCGTTTCAGGAACCTTTTACGATATGCTTCAGACATGTTACCAGATGATGAGGCCAGGGCGAGGCATTTCGAGGAGGATTTGCATCCAGAGATCCAGCGCCAGGTCAACCCATTTATGCTGAAGACATATCTTGAGGTGCTGGTGAGGGCATAGGTTGTTGAGTGGACTTTGTCCAGGACTGGATCATCATGAGAGGGGAATCGTCATGATTCCTCACAAAGAAGAGCTATGGTCCGGGGTTCCCGGTTTTTAGGACAGAAGATTTTTCGTTCACCTGGGGGTAGGTCCCAGCCCTTCCCATCTCGTTTCTCCGGAGGCAGCAACTCTCAGGCCTATGCCAAGGGATCAGGTGCTTGTTTTTCTTGTGGTGGTCGTGGTCAACAGCAGCGGGAGTGCCCGACTTTTTAGAGCTGTCATCGTGCACCGGGCGCTCCACTCCAGGTTCCTCCGTTGAGGCAGTTCCAGCCGAGGCAGTAGCAGTAGGTTGCACCAGGTTTAGATCACCAGAGGGTAGATGGAGCAGGTAGAGGACAGCCCCATGACGCTCCCTGTCCTCAGAGAGCAGAGTGCGGTCATGGCGGTGGTCGTCATCAGGGTCAGAGAGGCCGTGGATGAGGTTGTGGTCAGCTCCATGCTCTACCTTTGCCAGCCCCAGGTGAACCAGATGTCTTTTGAGGTACCATTACCTTGTTTTCAACATTGGTGTATGCCTTGTTTGATTCAGGAGCAACACACTCCTTCATATCACCTACCCTTGTCCATGCTTTGGGACATGAGGTAGAGAGGCTTCCAGTGCCCTTGGCGTTAACTATGCCAGTTGGAGGTCGAGCTGACTTGTTTGAAGTATGTAGAGACTGTGAGCTAGTGTTGGGGCAACACTGCTCTTGGGGAGATTTCCTATGTTTACGAATAGAACCATATGATGTCATACATGGCATAGATTGGTCGTATTCGGTGTAGGCTATTGTGGATTGCTACAGGAAAGAAGGTCATTTTCCATGATACAGATGGAGAGAATGTGGTGTTTGTGGGTGAGAGAGATCCTCGGATGAGTCATAGACGAGTTTCATCCTTATCATCCATGATGGCTGGGATGATGCTGAGTTCTTCAGAGATTCAACAGTTGGCGTTTCCTAGGGTCGTAGAGGAGTACCCTGACGTCTTTCCAGGAGAGGTTGTATCCTTACACCCTCGACAAGAGATCGAGTTTGGGATCGAGCTACAGCCCGGGGTGTCCCCTATATCTATGTCTCCATATAGGATGGCCCCTTTTGAGTTACGAGAGCTACGTATTCAGTTTGATGGTTTGTTGCAGTGTGGTTTTGTTCGGCCAAGTGTGTCACCTTGGGGTGCACCAGTTTTGTTTGTGAAAAAGGCTGATGGCAGTTTGCGGTTGTGCGTCGATTATCGCCGATTAAACAAAGTGAAAATAATGAACCGCTATCATCTCCCGTGGATTAATGACTTATTCAATCAACTGAAGGGTGCAATTTGGTTCTCAAAGATCGACTTGCGGTCAGGATATCACCAAATGCGTGTAAAGGATGAGGATATCCCAAAGACTGCTTTCCGTTGTCGTCATGGGCATTATGAGTTTGTTGTAATGCCATTCGGCGTGACAAATGCTCGAGATATTTTCATGGGGTTGATGAATGTTGTGTTCTGTGAATTCCTGGACATGTTTGTTTTGGTTTTCATCGATGACATCCTTGTGTACTCCACATCTGAAGAAGAGCATGCAGAGCATCTACGAGCCGTTTTGGGAGTTCTTCGCCAACATCAGTTGTTTGGGAAGTTGTCCAAGTGTGAGTTCTGGGTTCGAGAAGTTCGTTTCTTAGGGCATGTTGTGTCCCAACATGGAGTAGCTGTGGATCCATCGAAGATAGAAGAAGTAGTGTCTTGGCCAGCCCCCAAGACCGTGTCAGAGGTGCAAAGTTTCCTTGGTCTCTCAGGCTATTATAGGAGGTTTGTAGCCAATTTCTCCCGAGTTTCTACTCCTCTGACAGCTTTGACCAGGAAGGATCAAGCATTCATATGGACTGATCAGTGTCAGACAGATTTCGAGTATCTAAAGAGGAATTTGGTAAGTGCTCCAGTCCTTTTTCATCCAGCGGAGGGTGTCCAGTTTGATGTTTTCTATGATGCTTCACATTTGGGGCTAGGTTGTGTTCTCATGAAGCAGAGGTCAGTTGTTTCTTATGGGTCTCGATAGTTTCATCCCCATGAATGCAACTATGCCACCCATGATCTTGAGTTGGCAGCCATGGTGTTTTCTCTAATGCTGTGGAGACATTACCTCATTGGTGAGCACTTTGTGGTTTTCACCGATCATAAGATTTTGTGGTATGTTTTCTCCCAACGTGACTTGAATATGAGGCAGCATCGGTGGATGTAGTTCTTGCAAGAATACGACTTTGAAATATCATATACACCTAGAAAAGGGAATTTTGTAGCTGAGGCACTAAGCCGAAAGACATGTAATGATGTTTTGCGTGAATCTGGTGATTCCTGGAGAGTGATGGAAGAGCTATCAGCTTTGAATCATGATATGGGAGAAGTTGCGGGTAGAGGTTGTCTTTTCCAGATGACGGTGTAGTCATCCCTGATACAGAAGGTGGAAGAGTCTTGGTTGGGTGATCTTGAGGTGGATGTCTGGAGAGACATAGATGTTTATGGTGAGGCCCCTGATTGTTGGTCGGAGGATGAAAACCACCGAGTGTTGTATCATGGAAGGCTTTTTTTCCCTTGGCGATGCGCGAGGCGGTTCTCCGAGAGTTCCATAGTTCACCCTTGGCAGTATATCCTGGTGTGAAAAAGATGTACCGATCCTTGAGGAGTCAGTTTTGGTGGCCTGGGCTAAAACGTACGGTTGCTGAGTGTGTGTCTCGATGTTTAGTCTGCCAGAAGGTGAAGGCCGAACACCGTGTTCCTGGTGGTCTTCTCCAGCACTTAGAGATTCCTCAGTGGAAGTGGGAGGACATATCGATGGACTTTGTTACAGGTTTACCTCGAGCTCCTGGAGGGCATGATGCTATATGGGTGGTAGTGGATCGGTTAACAAAGTCAACCCACTTCATAGCGATCAAGGAGTTGAGATCAGTGGAGGTTTTGTCGAGGCTGTATCTAGAGGAGGTGGTGAGACTCCATGGAGTACCTAGGACGATCATTTCTGATCGTGATCGTAGTTTTACCTCAAGGGTATGGGGAGGTCTCCAGCATGCTTTTGGCTGTCAATTGTGCCTTAGCACTACTTTTCATCCTCAAACGGATGGTCAGATAGAGCGAACCATCCAAACTCTTGAAGACATGTTGCGCTCTTGTGTTCTTGATTTTGGAGGTTCATGGACGAATCACTTACCCTTGGTAGAGTTCTCTTACAATAATAGTTTTCACTCTACCATTGGTATGGAGCCGTTTGAATCCTTGTATGGTCGGCCATGCCATTCTCTGTTGTGCTGGACTGGGGTCGGAGAGTCAGCAATTCTCGGGCCAGAACTAGTGCAGAATAAAATAGAGATGGTTCAGGTGATTCGTGAGAGGATGAAGACAGCACAGGATCGTCAGAAATCATATGCTGATCAAAGAAGGAGACCGTTAGAGTTTAATGTTGGAGATCATGTGTTTCTAAAGGTGACTCCCCGTCGTGGGCAGCGAAGGTTTGGTCGTGGAAGTAAGATTTCTCCTCGGTTTGTTGGGCCTTTCGAGGTGTAAGATCATGTTGGAGCTCTGGCATATCGAGTAGCACATCCCCCTCAGATGAGTCGGATACATGATGTTTTCCATGTATCACAGCTCCTTCGTTACCTTCATGATTAATCTCATGTTATCGATTGGGGAGAGATCAATATTGATGATGATGCAACCTTCGAGGAGCGACCTATGGAGACCCAAGACCACAAGGAGAAGGTGTTACGTGGGCGTTCTATCCCCTTAGTTCGTGTCTTGTGGCGACACGGTGGCATGGAGGAGAGTACATGGGAGCGTGAGTCACAGATACGTGCTCCATACCCAGAGTTGTTTAATATTTAACTCTTTTCATGTAATGATGTTTCCTTTATGGTTAGACCTTTGATGTTTTATTTATGTACCTTTTGTGTGATGTTATTATTGAATTGTTTGGATATGGATTGTTTGTTTCCATATTCTCGGATGTCGTAGTTTTGTTACAGCTTTCGAACAACTCATGGTGGTTTTCCCCGGAGAGTTATCTTATGGGGTGGCTGTTCAGACCCCTCTTTTCTTCTGAGTTGGTTTTTAATTCTCGAGGATGAGAATTTTTTGAGAGGTATCTAATGTAATGGCCCGGACCTCTCTGGTCCACTACTTTGTGAAAATGTGGTGTTGGAGGTGTTCCGGGAGGTCAAGGTGATTTATCCCCTAGCCGCAGCCTACCGGTAGCTCGGTATACCGGTAGCCGCATCCTACCGGTAGCTCGGTCTAACGGTAGCCGCTGCCTACTGGTAGCTCGGTCTACTGGTAGCTGCCGCCTACCTGTACCTCTATCTACTGGTAGCCGCAGTCTAATAGTAGCTCGGCTAACACTTTGCCTAATTTCTAGTTCTGTGAACAGTGTTTCCAGAATCCTAAGAGCTACCGATTCCTTCCTTTTCCAAATTTCTAGTTATGTGAACAATGTTTTCTAGAATCCTAAGAGCTACCGATTCCTTCCTTTGCCAAATTTCATGTTTGAACAGTGTTTCTAGAATTCTAAGAGCTACCGATTCTTTCCATTGCCAAATTTTGAGTGTGTGAACAGTGTTTCCAGATTCCTACAATTTTTCCCCTTTTGATGTTTTCTTTGATGTAAAATACATTTTATAACCTTATTTTAAGGACATTAATGCCGATTCAAAGGCCATAAATCCTATATTAATTATTCCTAAGGCCGGAATGTTTTTACTTGGACAAACCATGTTGGTTAATGCGATCCATTTTTAATGGAGAATAAATCGGATCTTAAACCGTCGCCTCTCTAAATTTTTGTAAAAGGAACGAGATATCATTCTTTGTTTTCCATCCTCCTGGTTCTCATCTACTTGACGTAAGAACCTTGCAATCATTCCCGTAGGAGTTTCACAATCAAACATTACTCGGATTAGTTCCGCTCTGTTTGATGCAACCAAGCTGTGTCGATCATTCTTCCATATAAGTTGATGCAAGAGAAATATTGTGGCCCGTTGTGTGGATAAAGGATGTCAAGAACTCTTCGAGGTAGGGGATTCATGGCTTCTCTAATTGTATATGTGCAATCGTAGAATTAGTATGATTTATCCCTTTGGATCATAATGAAATTAACCTATTAAATACTTGAACCGGATTAAAAGAATTGGTTGATCGCATGTTGTTTTTTATACAGTGATAACGATTTGCCTCATGTTTTCCTAGATATAGTGATATCTATGTTTTCTTTGATTTGTTGTTCGTTCATGATAGAAATTATTAATGAAGTAAAACCAGAATTAATTGTTAATTAATTGGATAAAGATAAAGTGGCATGTAAATTAATCTGATTATTGCCGTTGTTGTAGTTTTTCTAATTTGAGGATAATCAAAATAGGGAAGTAAGCATGGTTATTTAATTGTGATAGATTTTTGTTTAGGATTCCGAGATTGGAACCTACAGATAACAAATCTTCCAATTCAATATGGATTAAAGAACTGATTATGTGGGAATTTCTAAAGGGGTTCTGAGTTACCCTCTTGTTTGCTAAATGGTCAAGAGCCATGGTTGTGATTGTTGTTTTTTCCTACTGCTTGTACTGTGATGTGAGCCTGGATGGGTGTTGTGATATGTGGAGGCCTGGAGGCCTTGTGGTTGTGGTAGCGGATGACGCCTAGAGTGGCGAGATGCATCATTTTATGCATGTGGGTGTCTGGGAGGACCCCGAGGGTGATGGAATTGGATGGATGTGGTGGTTGGATTCTTGTGGGCTCTTTGAATGTTTATCTGTTTTGTTTTTCCCCACTGCTCAAGGAAGCTGGTCTTGCTTTCCCTTCTTCTGAAGGAGGCAAAGACGCGCGGGGTATGCCACGTGCTTTCCGTGTTTAGCCTCTCGAGGGAGAATGGGTTCGTGCTCTTTCTATAGGCGGCAAAGACTCGACGGGCAGTATATCTAATCACCATGTTGAGCCTCATTTGTGTTTAGTAGCATAGGATGCTTTTCTAGAATGCTTGGGAATGTGGAAAAGTAACTCTATAATGAATGTTTGATTAAATGGTGATAATCCATGAGGATAGAGGTGCTGGAATTTAAAGGAGATGTGAATCTTAAAAGGAGCATTTGATTTTGAATATGATGCCAATTCAGTTTAATGTGGAATTGTTCATTCATAATTAATGTTTAAAAATTAAATTAACGTACAGTGGAACTGATAAAATGAGAATGGAGTAATCTAATAAATCTCTTCAAATGTTTGTGTTCTTATAGGATACCAAGTCTTTGAAGTAGCAGCCTGGAGTCTGAGAGACGTTAGCTGCAGTTGTATCTAAGACTAGGTAATGACCATAATGTGGATGTGAGTTACATATATATTCTGTACTTTTTGTGTCTCTATACGCTACTCCACCCTGTCGGTAAGGGAAACTGACACCCCGGGGATTCTGAGCCTTGGGGGGGGGGGGGGTTTCCCAACATTCTGATGGGAGGTTGAATGGCTGACTACCCCCTTTGGCCCCGCTCTCTTCTCTTGGTAGATACTTGTGCCATTAGGCATAGCAGTTTGTTACCCCATATATGTGTGTAGAGGGATGTAATGGCTTGTGGTTATTCACACACATATATTCTTGATATAGTATCTATAGGTGTAATGTGTATAGGCTATGATGGCTTGAGGATCCTTACTTGGAGTATGGGTTGTAATGGCTTGAGGTATTATACCCGACATATGATACACGTTATGCGGGCAGTGGTGGCTCCCGGAAACTACCTGTTTACTTTTGGTTGTGAGAACGGTGTGGTGCTTCGCCCAGATGTCTGCGGGAAAGACTATGTGGTGCACGAGGTGCAGATTGTGGAGCTTAGCCCAGGTGTCTGTGGGCAAGCCTTGGAGAGAGATGCACATGACGTATGTCATTGGGGAAAAGCGGCAAACCAGTGGGGAAGTAGTAGCGGGGTACACTTGATATTCATTACTATATGATATATTCATGTATGAGTTACTTGGTGAGAGTAGCCATGGTGAGCATGGGAACTTAGTATACCTGTTTAGGTGACGAGTTAGTTTCACTTAAGGTTCACTGGGCTTTAGCATGCTTTCTTTACTTTTGCATGAGAGGCTTGGGGAGGATCCTTCTGAGTATACTGTTATACTCACCCTATGTACATATAAACTGTTTTTCAAGTCACTTCGAGCAGGTTGGAGATCAAACTGGTTACTACTAGCTTGCGGTTGGAGGAGGAGATGTTCAGGCTTGTGGTCGCTGCCGTTTTACTTTCTTTTGGGTACTTTTAATTTCCCCTTTCAGTTGTAGTACTTTTCCATGACATTTCATATATGTACTCGAATTTCTTTTATATTTCAGTTATGAGTTGGAGTTTATTGGAGTCTATTCTATCTCTCTTTTCTACATGTGTTCTCTTAGAGGGTAATGCCTCCCATTTGTATGTTTATAATACCCTCGGTGCTAGTCGCCAACCCGGGGCCTACTAGAGGCGGGACTCGGTGGTCATTATCTCCCTTCTCACTTTGCCAGCCCAGGAAGGGTACACATTGTGGGGAGGGGGTCGTGACATATATAATTTTAGTTTCTAACATGAGTATTTTTTATTTTATAAAATGTTAATGATAATTTTTTTGTTAAATTCAATCAATTTTTGAATATTATGAATTAGTTTTATTTTATTTAATATTATGAGAATAAATTATTTAAAATATATTAAATGGGATATAATATATGTATTAAAATATTATTTAACCACAATAATAGTTTTATGACTATCCAATAATGTGGTAATGGAAAAAAGAAGAATACATTATTCACTAAACCGATTAACCGGAATAATTTCGACAATGGTTTCTTTTCATTGAAAAATATGATGTTGTAAATGGGATGGATATAATATATTATATTTGAAACATAATATTATAATATTTAAATAATTGTTTAATTATTATTCATTTATTAATTTTTGATATGAGGATAAGGTATTGGAAGAAAATAAATTAAGAAAGGTGTTTTGAGAAAATTGGATATTGAATATCACCTCCTTGAGTAATCCTTGAGGATTATGGATTTTTTATTTTTGTGTGAAAAGAAGTCATTGGATGTGTTTAGGGTGATTAGGGTAGTTTTTAGTAAATATTTGATGAGATTGATGCCTTGTGAGCTAAAATGTGGTGGTGATGGTTGGTATTAATAATTGAGCAGAGGTTGGTTAAAGTGATTAAATAATAGATATTTAATAATTAAAGATATACAAATTGAGTTTGGATTATTTTAAATGAATTATGTTGTTGATTAATGTTTTTAGGATGATTATGGTCAATGAAAACACCATATATCTACATAAACTGTTATTATTTCAGTAGTTTAATATTTTCCCTTTTAACTTTAACAGCTTTTCATTACTTTACCTATACTATGGGAAAAATTTCACCATGTTAAATTTTTAATACCTAAAAATATAAAATTGAACATAAAACAAACTTTTTACATTATAGTTTAAGATATTGAATCTATTTATTGAAATTAAATTCAAGTAATTAGAAAAAAAATATTTACCATTATTCTTATAGACACAATGGGAATACTAGTTTTTAAAGTAAAATTTCCAAAATTTATAAATGTTTTTATACTTAATTTTAATGTGAAATTAATTAAAATGATGTAAAATAGATTTATTTATGTATATTTTAACTTATATGAATTTAAATCCAATTTGAATTTAATTTAACTGTATAAATAAATTATACGAAAAATCATTTTTCAATTAAAATTCATAAATTTTCACTATTTATCAAAAAATGAATCTTATCAAAAAATAAAAACAATTTAAAACAAAATTATATCCTTCATCTAAATATTCATTTTTCATTTAATAATAAAATATATAAAAGTTTTCAAATTTATTTTTAAAATAGTAGTGGCATCAAAAGGAAAAAAAGTCTTTATAAAAAAATGTTTTTATTCATAAAATTGGATTTATTCATATCTAAATTCAATCAATATTATTATATAAATTTTAAAAAATATCAACATATAACAAATTAATTTAATTTATATCATTCATTAATACTTATTAATATAAATTATTATTAAAATTTCTATTGTGATCCTAATAATGCATCTATTAAAGTACATCCTCTATATTCAATTGGTGTTTTACATACACTTATAATTAATTGATAACCAATTAATTCATTTTATAGTATTTTATAAACTATATATTAATAGTTTAGTTAAAAAATCATTTCATCCATTCCAGTAGCTTGTTAATAATGGTTATGTTAAAATAATAATATTTTCAATGTTTGTTTAAGTGAGTGTTTTTTTGAAAGTAAGATATCAAATAGATTAAATTTATTTAAAAGAATTACATATCATAAAATATTGGGGTTTTACATTAGTCTATAAGATGATTAATATATTTCCATAGTCTATAGAAGATAAATTTTTATTCTTCTAATTTGATGAACTGATTTGAAGAAGTGGAATTTTATGTGGAATTTTATCTCATTATTGATGGAATTTTAATTAATTGATGATAATACTTTCTTATGATTTTTGAAAAAAATAGTCAAAATGGTGAAATAATTATGATGAGATGAGAATTACCATAAAAATATTATTTCATGGGGAAAGATGATGGGGAGATTATTGGTGATAATTACATAAAAAATATATTAATACTCAATAATACTTAATGATTGACAATTTTACATTACATGGGAATTAGAATTATGTGGAAACATTTTTTTATTATTTTTTACAAATATTAATCAAAAAAAAGATGTCCATATATAATCCAAGGGGCCAGATCAACCACACATGTGAGTGTACATCTGACCTCATGTGAGCGAGCCCAAAAGGCTACCTTGAAGTAGTAAAGTGGGTAGGTTGTGCATATAAGTTGTCCAAATCAAATGAATAAATATTTATAGGTGTGGAAAAGTATTTCCATGATTGAATATATGATGTAAGGGGAAAGGGTTCCCATATAGGAACTAGATACTTACAACTAGATGGTTGAAGAATTTTTCATATTTAGTAATAGGATGACTATATTTTATAAGTATGTTTTTGGAAATGTTGTTTACATGTGTATTGTTACTCAAATTAATAAGATAAAATCCCAAAACTGTTAACATAATCTAATCCATCATACCACCTCTAAAAAATTTCCCTTATATGGATTGTTGTTTATAGGTAATTCCTCCATCATCATGATTATGAAATCTAGTGGTTGAGCTATTGTTTTTCTGAAAATAGAGGTGCATTCTTATGAACTATTATACATGATTTTTATATGATTGGTATCAGAGAAGAAAATGTTCCCTGATATTTTATTATAACATATTTTTATGTGTAGGAGAATCAAATATAATATAGATCATTATTTTTTGATAGGATATAGAAGATTGTATCATCCTTAAAAAGAACTCCATGGATCTTCCTTGTGGAAGAGAACATTCCATAAGGAATAGAGGGCATGGACATTCAACATGTATTTTCTAGCATGATTTTGATAATATATAATGATTGATGATAATGTTTAAATGAATAATGATAATCATGGAAAATTCATTAAGGTTTTGAGTGTGATGAGCACTCACCATAGATATTTCATGAGTTTGGAACATGGAGTTTATATTATCTATAAAATGAATGTGATTGATCCATGTCTAATTGATCATGTAGATTTGTTCCCATTTTTTCATAAATATTAAATATAATAATTCTTAAATCATTTAATTTAATTTATGTAATTTGAATGAAGCAAAAAAAAATATATTGGTTGAGGAAATGGATAATCCCAAACAATTCACTATCTAATAGGGATGTTATTTTAGGAATTATGTGATGATGTTGTGTGAAGAATTTTAAAATTATAATCATTCATGTTGTTTAATCAATTTTTCTTGCCTAAATAGAAGGATTGTGAGTAATAATCATGTTGATTTACAGGAAATAATTAAGTATAGACTGTATTTTTTTAATTGATGTAGATTGTATGCATGAAATGTATAATTTATATTGATAAATTGGAGAGACAATTCAAAATTTTCCTTTTTTGGTTTTTAAATGTGTTGATACAATTACGCTGATCATGATGGGATACACAACCCAGTAATATGATATTTTTCATGAATAGTACATGTATACAGTTTCACATGAATACATCTATATCATGAAAATAATGACATGGTTTCGTGCAAATAATTCAAGGAATGTTTTAAAAGAATATTATATTGTTGATATTTCCAATACCTATAAGGAATAATAAATGGGGGTCTAGATAATTCAAGTATACAAGTTGAAATTGATTAAAATATTACATAAGATTAGTTCTTCAGTCTGGGTGTATTTAAACGAGTAGGGTCACCATAACAAAATAATAATTCAAAATTGGTAAATATAACATATATTTTAATATAAAGAATACATAGCATATATATCAAAGGATGTTCAATATTTTTATTTTTAAAAATATTATATGATATATATTTCTATTAGAGTATAAATATATGATATTATTAATGAATAAATTCTTCTTAACATTCATACATTTTAATAATATTGATTGAATATAGTTACCAAGTTTTTCACAAAAGGAATTTAAATACAATAAAATGAGTCCATGTTGGCGATAGATATGTGTATGAGAAGATTAAAAAAATCATATCAATAAGGATGTTTTATGTGATTCAAGGGACAAATACATGTTATATGTCACTATTTATGACCTTGAATAATTGTACATGTGAAAACTTATTACTATTGGACTGTATATGAAGACATTCATAATGACGTTTGAAGATCATGCTAGTTGTGGATAATAACTGAATGAGTGAATAAGTCTACCAGTGGATTCTATTTGAAGTGGAAATACAATGGATTATATATTGTCAAAAAAAACATAGTGAACTATATATAAAATAGAACATGTATTTACATGGTTCAAATGGTTTCTTAGATAGTGAAGACTCAATGTAAGAGGGAATAATAATTAGGGAAAGGGGAAGGTTTACAGACCAAACCGTGTAAATATTGCGTGCAAATCTTTCATTTATTATCACTATAGAAGTGGTGAGACTGTGAGATTTTGTTGAGTGGATTGATAACCCTTATGGGTTAAATTTTTTAAACTAATAAAAGGGAAATTATTCATAAAAAATGTGTACCACTAATTCACCCACCACCAAGTGGTACATAAAAAATTATTTTTCTCTATAAATAGTATGAAAGCAGAACATCCCTCTAAATATCCAATTTTTTCCATTATGAATGATAATAGTTTTGGTGATGGGTATATTTCAGGATATATTTGAGATACTTCTAATTGAGAAAGAGGAATTTAATTTTTACAATAAAAACATGAATTTCCATCCAATACTATAAAAACATGAAGAAAAAAATAAAAAGAAAGAACATGAAAAATCTAATAGTAAATGCATAGACACAAGTAAAAAAATTTTTATAGATTTTTATAAATATAAATAATTATATAAACCGAGATTGATATTATGAATAACTTTCATGATGGGATAACCATGTATCACCCGGAGAACATCATTCTAAAATTGATGATCTAAACTAAAAACAACACAATGAAAAAGTAAATTATACTATTTTATATATCACGGAACATTATTATAAAAACTAAAAACCACCAAAAGAGGCTAATTAAATGGGTGATACATTGAATAAAATAGTTTTCATGTATAATACCATAAAAAATATTCCAAGAGAAAAAGATAATATAGCTTCACATTCTAATAAAATGAATGATTAATATATTGAATAAAAGAAAATATTATTTGGAATGAAGGATGTTTTCAAGAAAAAAAATATGTTGTTATTACATCTATTTGAGATGTTACATAATGTATCCATGAGTGTTAAGACATATAAACTGAAAATCAATGAAAATGGTCTAAATGTTCATGATAATCAGATAAAATAAATAAATACAATTAATGAAAATAAAGTTAAAAATATAAATTATAATTGGGATTATATGTTGAGATTTATTTATAATGATAATAACATTTGAAAGATATAGTGTCTATATTGGTGAATCTACTATAAATATCTAAATTATTTTTTGGAAACATCCCAATCTAAGGAGAAATCGAATACTTGTACATAATCTCAAAATATATGTTTTCATACAAATAAGACTCACAATGGTGAACTTATGAGCGTGATATCATTTATGGATTCCTTTATATCGAGTCCATAATATATTTTATCCCCAAACCTATAATAAACATTATATATTAATGAGGATTATCTTTCTAGAATTGGACTAAATTAAATTTTTTTTCGAAAAATATGGATGGTGAAAAATATTGAAAACCCCACCATATCATCAAGGGTATATTTTAGAACATATATGTAGATATTTTCCATTAGACGTGTCCACAAGGGTGGTGGATCCCTTAAAAATTTAATTCTACAAAACATATGAAATCAGGATAGATTTCATAATAAAGGGAACAAATGAGGCTCATATATTATTGTTAGTGTTTCTATAATATTGAACATTGATCACTGGAAAATTGAAATAACATTTCATTTAATGAAAATCATTGAAAGGAAGTAACATGAGTGAAGCTAATGGAAAGATAAATACTAGTGAGGAAAATAAAAAGATAAAAAACAAGATGATGATAAGAGGATATTTGAAGAAATATATTGTCTTTTATGAATGGTGAGGTAAATATTGATACGCTCCACTAAACTTCATTGAGATTCTATATAACCAAAGGTAATTTTTCTATTTCATTTGAAATCACGTGAAATATTATATGATCAAATTTCTATTGTATAAATAGAATTTTCAAATAAATGTAAACATGATATTTGATGGATATTGTGGTATAGGATTTTTGGAATCCCTTTTACTTAGTGTTATAATAGAGAGACCAACCAAAATTAATCCATTATAAAAATTATTGATGTATATCACTTTTGCGGAATAATTCTGAGAAAAATTATGTTATTTTGTTATTCTCATTAAATATATATTTTTTGGATAACATGGAAAACATATGAAACATGGTATATAGTCATGTATATCAATATATTTTTATTATATTAAATAAAAAAAATTAACTCATAATATTGGTTAATGAAAAAATTAAACAAAGGTGATGTTTATTGTTAGAACTTGAATTCATTTGATATGTTTATTTAATTGTGCGTAGGATAATGATTCTTATTCATAAAATAGTGTTAATTTTCCCCTACATGAGAAAGAAGAAAATTTTAGGCATTGTATAATTTGAATTGAATTTTATGTATATTATACTCATCCTTGGTTATATATCTATTATTTTTTATATAGGTTTCACCCATGTTGACTTGTAGTAAAAAACTAATGGATCATTGCTAATATATCTATGTTTTATCATCCTTCTAAGAGAAAATGAAGAAGGTAATATGTGTTCCTTTAAAGGTATATATATTTTTTTGAATAGGCTTACATAGAACATTTATTTTATTGTAAATATGAGGTATAATAATGAATTAATCTATGAACACATATGTACATTATATATTTATGGTATTTCAAGCAAAATAAAATTGGGATATTAAAGGACCCAAGTAAGTATTGAATTTTTTTCAATGGTTAAATATGTTTTTCGTGATTTTTATGTTGATTCATGGTTGATTATTTTGGATTAATGATATTGTAATTGGGTTTCATGACTGATAATGCATCCATGTAAGTCCAAAAGATGATTGGGGTACTGTCATTATCTAGGGGAAAAAATAATGAACTAGTTTTATTGATGAAATTATATTTGGAATCCCAATACTATGTGGAAAAATATGAAAATTGTTTACTTGTTCACTAATTAATGAAAATAGTTGATTTTCATGTTTGAAGAAAGCACATTTTTGGACACGAACAAATAGTGATGATGAAATGAGAAGAAAATGAAATATGTTATAACAAGAACTGATTTGAATGGGGGATTATTAGTGAGATGTCTATAGAAATAGATTTTCTAGGAAAAATGTGAATTCATGTATACAATAAGGACATTGGAAATAAATTAAAAATATATTTACTATTTTTACAATCGTCTTATAAATATATGGTTAGCCTCAATAGGGATAAGGGTAATGCTTAACATAACATGTGGGGGAAAACCTTGCCATACATGAGATAGTCCACATAGAATGCTTGAGGTAGTAGGTATGCTATCATGTACACACATGTAGTTAGTAGAATTCAAACAAGCCTACCAAGGATTGGTGGTGAACCACTTTTGTAATAACCCGGTTCTTATTTCTAAGGTACGGATTTCTTCTTTTCATTTTTCCTTTAAGTATTTTTGATAAACTAGGGAAAATGGGGAAAATCCCAAAATTTGGAAAGTACATGCCGTGTACTTTTGGCTGTGTGGAATGAGTACACGGGGCGTGTGGCCATGTCGGTGACGAAGGGTGTAGAAACTGACTACACGCCGTGTAGTGGTCCTTTACACACCGTGTAGTCAGTCGGCAGGCGAACATTAAGGTGATGGATAGTTGTGCGACATAACACGCCATGTACGCAGGGAGACACGCTGTGTAGTAACGTCGGATGGTGAACAGTGCCACGCTGGCGGGAAACCGCTAGATGAATAGTTAAATAAAAGAACTACACGCCGTGTACTCGGAAGTACACTACGTGTACTTTGTTTTTTGTTTTTTCATAAAATTGGAAGTAGCCTCCCATGTTCACAGGGAAGGCTTAGAATGGGAAGAGGGAGCAGAATAGGGATGAAAGAACATTGGAGATCTGCCGAGCGCATGTCAGGAATCCGTTTACGCCGCAAACGATCTCGTTGGAACCGCACGTGTATGCCCTCCACTCCTCTTAAGTCGTTCTTGCCAATTATTCCCCCAAGGGAATTTATTTATGTTTTAGCAAGTTTTCTTCTACGTCAGATCAACATCATTCTTAGGCTTTTCTGGAATCAACGTTCACGTATATCGTTCATTAGCGTTAAAGGTAGGTATCTTGGTGTTTATTTTCCAACTATTGTGCGTTTTGAGCTACGAACCCATATTTGGGGTGTCATGTGGCTGAGGCCATCGCTATTTTAAATATCCAGAATTGAATAGGTGATTAATTGTGATAATAAAATGCTATTTGGGATCGCTGCTTGGATCCCGGACCGTCCCGAGTAGTGTGTTCCTCTGTTTAGCTGTTTGTCCATGATACCCGAAGGTATGCAATATTTATTTATGCATTAATTTTTCCTTGAGAAGAATTATAAACAATTGCATGTTTGTATGTTGGGTATGGCCTGTTTACTTGTTTATCCTGAGGGCGTGGATATATATACATATATATATATATATATATATATATCAATCTATCTATCTATAGCATGAGGGTTTGGATATTATATAGCATGAGGGAGAGGCCTGAAGGTGATATATTATATATCCTGAGGGCGAGGCCTGAGGGAGAGATATTATATAGCCTTAGGGTGTGTCCTGAGGGTGAGATATTATATAGCCTGAGGGCATGGATATTATATAGCCTGAGGGCATGGATATTATAAAGTGTGAGGGCGTTGTTTTTCTACATTAGCCTGAGGGAGAGATTTTGTTGGCCTAAGGGCTTGGCTCTATTGAGCACATAATGTTATTAAATTAAATGGTTAAATGAATTATTGAAATGGAAATATATCTGGTTAAGTTAGTTACTTTTGAGTACTACTTAGTTTATTACTTTTACTACTGCACACTGTTGTCGCATGTCTACACACAGTTGAGAACGATACTTTAGTGGGTGCCTACTGGGAATTTATTTCTCACACCCTATTTGGGTCATTCTTTTCAGCCCAAAAATCTTATATTTCTATAGGTGTAGATAAGGGAAAGGGTCCTTATATAGGTACATGATTGTTGCTGAGGAGTAGGGGAGCATGGGACCGTGCTGAGGCTCACGATGCTACCGACTATTTTGTTTTGTTTTGTTTTCCTGTAATTTTACTATATTGTATTGTTGTGTAGAATGTTCTGGCTTATTTCTTAAAATTTGAGGAATGTTTCCCCATTATTTATTATCTGGTTGGTCATTTCTACTGTACTTTTTTAATTCAGTTGTGTATGGTTTATTGCTTTCGCTGTTGTTGTATGTTTTATTCCATTCTGTTGCGATACACTTTGAAAAATGAGGGTATAGTTTCCCCACTATCAGACCTGGGCCCTCGCTGCTAGTCAGTAGCCCCTGGCGTTTGGGGAAATGCACTTGAGGTCATGTGGCGAACTGGGTTTGGGGAACCCGTTGAGTGGCACCCGGAACCAGAACGTTACAAAGTGGTATCAGAGGAATTCTTTTCTTTGACTTACTATTTAGAGCCTTATTCATGGATTGGACGAGAACGGTAGTTGGTAATAAGTTGTGCCCAGGAATAGCTAACACATGTATAGGGAAAAGACAATTTACCTCGTATTGTAATTTTAATGATTTTCAAAGTCTACAGTTGATTTTTTTTTCACCGAAGGGTGACGCACTTGTGTTTGTGCTGTTTATATTTTATCGTTGGGTTGTATTTAGTTGCAACCCGATGAGATGAGGGTGCGCCATCTCATGCATCATTTAGGAACATTCTAGAAATCACATTCCATGCATAATTCCATTCCATGTAGGTGCATTAGAAAGTGCATGTTGTGGTGATAGTTATTGTGCTGTAAAAGCATGCTATTGTGATAGATTCTTGATAAAAACCTTCTATGTGATAGAGAATTTTTGTATGAGCCGGTTTATAGAATGAACGCCAAACATTAGTTTTTAGGGAGTATGGGCCCTCATTTTCTGGAATTTGGTGGATCATTGAATTTTTATTATGTTATAACACAGATAAGATGTCACACATTGATTCGTGGGGAGTATGGGCCCTCACAGATCAGAATATGACACTTAGGTGTTATTTTCAGTATTTTATGGGTTCTGGGGATGTTTCTAAGGCATACTGTCCGGAATACCCCGTATACAAGTTGTGTAGTGTTTTACACATGCCGTGTATGGTCTTTTATTCAGGAAGAAAAATAATCTTTTTGAGTACATGCCGTGTACGCAGAGTACATGCCGTGTAGTATCTTCCCGTGTCACAAACTGTGTGGGTGGAGACACGGAGAAGGGAAGAGCTTGGGGTGAACACACTGTGTACCGTATGTACACGCAATGTAGTGTTGACCCGGAGTCCGCCCGTGTAAATAACAACACAGACGAAGGAGAATTAAGAGATACACTCTGTGTCAATGATGAACACGCCATGTAGTGTGACCTACGGACTCGGTCGTGTAACTAATGACATGGTCCAGTTTCACCTCTCCTTGAACACATCGTGTACCTGTGGGACACGCTGTGTAGTCTTGTCTGAGGACAGGACGTGTGAGATTAGCCGTGTGGCTGGAAAATATTGTGGTGTACACACCATGTGTGGGTGTAAAACGCCTTGTAGTGTCAAGCCGAGTAGTCGGTCGTGTCACAAACGACACGGGCAGTTGGAAATTACTCCATACACGCCATGTAGATGTTATACACTCCAAGTGGATTAGCCATGTAGAAGGACCCGGGCAGGGGAATAGAAGTCCAGTACACAACGTGTAGTTAATATACACGCCATGTAGTCTTGTTTTGCAAATTTAAATGCCTTCTTCCTCCTATTTATTTTTGGGTTTCTTCGTTTTCGATCTTTGTTACTCTTGTTCTAAAGGTGTGTATTAGACCTTGTAGTTTCATGCTACCATGATGACCGCGCATTGTTCTCTAGCTGAGCGGTGATGACTATACTCCAGAGATGGTGGCCCATGGGCTACCAATTGATCCTCCGGTAGAGCCAGATGTGGCACCAGCCATTATACCTGACACAGGTGCGGATGCATAGTTCCGTGAAGGCTTTATGTGGTTCATCCATACCTTCTAGGGAGCACTGTCAGCTGCCAAATCTATGGCTGAAATTACTCGTATCTTCCAGCAGTAGCATCCGCCTACGATTTAACTGGATTGTGGACCACAGCCTGCGGAGTCTTGGCTGGGATCTATGAAAACTATTTTTGAGCATCGTTAGATTCCTCCAGGGCGGAGGGTCAAGCTCGTGACTTTCATACTGCAGGATTCCGCAAAGTGGTGGTGGGATGTTACCCCCCAGGAAGAGCATCACAGAGACATGGTGTGAGAATATTTCCAGGTATTCTTCTCTGAATTCCTCTTTCCAGAGATGCTGTAGGAAGACAGAGCTGAAGAGTTCATGGATCTGCAGTAGGGCGCTATGTCAGTGATGGACTATTCTGCTCGTTTCACTGAGCCTCAGCATTTTGCACCCGTACTGGTGGGTGATGAGACATTTAGAGATAGAAGTTTTGTGGATGGTCTTCAATATGACATTGGATCACTAGTGAATGTTTTCAGGTTTCCTTCAGTACATGATATTGTGAACCAGGCGCTGATTTCAGAGAGGAACTTGCGGGAAGCTAGTGGTGTGGGCCAGGGTGGTTCAGCACCAGTTACTGGTACTATTTCTACTGGAAAGAGCAAGAGATAGATGGATTTCTCTCAGGGTGGAAGTACTAGCCAGACAGTCTCTTAAGGTGGCCCGATTAGGAGCTACCAGTGTGGTATGTAGGGGCACAAGAGACCGTAGTTTCCACGTGACCCAGTGGAGTGCCGAGCGTGTGGCAAGATGGGTCATCTTCAGTGATTTTAAAAGGTGTTGCTACCAGTGGATAATGAGAGGGGTTCTATGCAGACCCCTCATGCAGGAGCATGACTAGTAGCTTCATTCCAGTCGGGAAACTGGAATATGTCAGGGAGTATAGGAAGAGATGGTAGTCATGGACATGGTAGTCAGACACCATGATTGCAGAGGCAGCATGGTGGGACAACTCATGGTAGCCAGGCTGTGTCGCAGGGCCGCGGAACTGGGCAGACATATACAGTGCAACAGACCCTGCAGGAGCAGGATCTTGGACCTTCTATAGTCAGAGGTACTATTTTAGAAGCATCTGTCTTATCTTTAGTACTTTTTGATAAGGGTGCTACACATAGTTTTATATCTATGCCCGTTGTGGAGATACTTGGTCTCTGTGTTTCTACTTCTTCTGATATCATGATGCTAGACACGCCATTGGTGACTAGAACGGCTGGTGTACGTCAATGCAAGGAGTGACCCCTTGATATTGGTGGGTGTTACTTTCTATGGGACCTCTATGTCTTAGAGATGACAGCTTATGAAGTCATTCTCAGGATGTACTGGTTGGTTCCCATTCGAGGCTTTGTAGATTTCTATCGTCGTAGGGTGACATTCATGTCACCAGAGGGTAGAAAATTTCTAAACAAGGGAGAGAGGAATGTTCAGGCGAGTCGAGATGGACCAGAGCATCGTGGGCGAGGTGGAGTCACAACCTAGATTTCGATTCTATATCTAGATGATCAGGGGACTTTTCATACAGATTTCCCTCCAATGGTTCATCGTTTCAGGGATGTTTCCCAGACAACTTATTATGTCTACCTTTGGAGCGTGAGGTGAATTTCTCTATTGAGCTTGTGCCAGGAGCAGCACCGGTGTCCATTCCTCCTTAGTGGATGGCCACATCTGAGTTGCAGGAGCTCTAGAGGCAGTTAGAGGAGTTACATGCAAAAGATTTCATCTGACCCAGTACTTCTACATGGGGTTCTCCAGACCATTTCATGAAGAAGGCGGATGGTACCCTCGGACTCTCTGTGGATTATCGGAAGCTGAACCAGTTGACGGTTAAGAACTGATATCCCTTGCCAAGGATAGATGATCTTTTTGATCAACTTCATGGAGAACGAGTGTTCTCGAATATTGACATGAGATCAGGATATCATCAGCTGTTTGTGTGACCATCGTATATACCGCTTATAGCCTTTCGGAGCAGATATAGTCAGTATGAGTACTTGGTTATTCCGTTCGGACCGACGAATGAGCTAGCAGTTTTCATGGCCCTTATGAATCGTGTGTTCCATCCTTATCTGGACTCTTTTCTGGTAGTAATCATGGATGATACCTTGGTGTACTCTCATACTCGACACAACCATTCCACCCATCATGAGATCCTATTAAGTACACTGAGAGAGCATAAGATATATGATAAGCTCTCCAAGTGCCACTTTTGGATGAACTAGATTCACTTCTTGGGTCATATCATCTCAGAGGAAGGAGTTCTAGTAGACCCAGAGAAGGTGAGAGCATTAGTTTCCTAGGATCATCCTATGAACGTGTTTGAGATAATAAGTTTCTTAGGTATGGCTGGTTACTACAGACGCATCATATAGGACTTCTCCCGCTTAGCAGTTCCGTTGATGGGTTTGAATAAGAAGGGTGTGAAGTTCTCCTGGTCAGAAGCTTGCGAGACATCCTTTTAGGACATGAAAGAAAGGTTGACATCAACACCAATCTTGATACTCCCGGAGCAGGGGAAGAGCTATACAGTTTACTGTGATGCATTAGGGATTGGACTGGGAGCTGTGTTAATGCAGGGAGATCGAGTTTTTGAGTACGGGTCTCGGTAGTTGAGGAACATGAGAGGAATTAACCGACTCATGGTCTCGAGTTAGCTGCAGTTGTTCATGCGTTACGATGTTGGAGACATTATCTATTGGGAGAACGTTTTTTGGTCTTTACCGACTACAAAATTCTCAATTATATCTTTACCCAGTGTGACTTGAATCTGAGATAGCGAAGTTGGCTCGAATACCTTCAGTCCTTCGATTTTTAGCTTGCCTACACACCTGGTAAAGGTAATGTAGTAGCTGATGCACTGATCCGGAAGACTCGGATACATGCTGTGCAGAAGGCCAGTGATGAGTGGCAGCTCATGGCTTTGTTCTCTGAGATGCATTTGGAGGTGCAAGATAGTCATGGGAAAACTTATCTTTCATATTTAGTTGTGATTTCTACCCTCCTGAATAGAGTGAGGATGAGACAACTATCTGATCCAGAAGCCCTGTTTCTATGGGAGTCAGTGGAAAGTGAGGACCCTTCTCCTGGTTGGATGATAGGCAAAGATGAAATTTTGTGTTTCCAGGGATGAGTGTGGGTTCCAGTGGATATACGCGAGGAGATGATGTGGTATTTTCATGCTTCGGCTTGGGCAGTTCATCCTGGGGTTACCAAGATGTACTGAGACATGAGATGTCAGTACTAGTGGTGGAGTATGAAGAGAGATATAGATAGTTTTCTTACAAGGTGTTCCACCTGTTAGCAGGTGAAGGAAGAGAATCAGAGGCAAACTGGACTGTTAGAACAGTTACCCATTCTGGAGTGGAAATGGGATTATGTCGCAATGGATTTCGTGACCGGTTTTCAAAGGTCCCCTCGAGGAAATGATTTCATGTGGGTTGTTGTGGATAGACTCGCGAAGGTATCTTACATTTTGTCGATCAAGTATATCTTCGGTGTTGATGAGCTCGGGATGTTTTATATCCGAGAGACCGTACGTCTTCATGGGGTCCCTCATTTTATCATTTTAGATAGGGGCACCCGCTTTACGTCTCATTTCTGGCAGAGTTTTCAGAGGTGAATGGGTACATGGGTGCTTCTATGCACATCTTACCACCCTCAGACCGATGACCAATCAGAGCATATGATACAGGTGCTTGAGGACATGCTGGGAGCATGCGTCCTAGACTTTGGGGGCTCTTGGGAGAAGCACATACCCCTAGTAGAGTTTGGCTATCATAATAGTTTTCAGGAAACTATTGATATGGAACCATATGAGTCTTTATATGGTAGGCCATGCTGATCACCTTTGTGATGGTTAGAGGTAGGTGAAGTAGCTTTACTGGGACCATGTCTCTTGCATGAGACATCTGAGCAGGTCTAGTTGATTCAGAAGCAGATAGCTACCGTGCAGTCTCATCATAAGTCTTATGCTGATCGCCGTAGATGACCTTTGATGTTTATGGTCGGGGATCAAGTTTTCTTATGTGTTTCGCCGAGTTTGGGACACAGACGGATGAGTAGACAGGGTAAACTTTCACCTAGGTATGTGGGGCCATTTGCGATTCTGGAGAGAGTCGGGCCGGTTGCTTATCAGTTGCAGTTACCTCAGAAGTACCGGGACATGCATGACGTCTTCCATGTATCTCAGTTGCGCCGCTATCATTCAGACCCATCTCACATCTTTTAGCCTGAGGGGGTTGAGCTAGAGGTAGATGCTTCCTTTGAGGAGAATCTGATTCGTATCGTTGATATAAGCACGAAGGTTCTCCGAGGCTGGTTAGTTCTTCTCATACGGGTGCTATGGCAGCATGGACGAGTACAGGACGAAACCTGGGAGCGGGAGATGGGCGTACATGCTCAGTGGCTGGAGTTATTCCTAGTTGTCTCTTTTCCACCCTTGGAAGGGCAATTTAGGGACGAATTACTTTAAGGGGGGAAGTTTGTAAAAACCCGGTTCTTATTTCTGAGGTATAAGTTTCTTCTTTTCGTTTTTCCTTAAGTGTTTTTGAGAAACTAAGGAAAAATTTGGAAAATACCAAATTTTGGAAAGTACACGCTGTGTACTTTTCCACACACCGTGTACTATTGGCTGTGTGGAATGAGTACACGGGGAGTGTGGCCATGTCGACGACGAAGGGTGTAGAAACCAACTACATGCCGTGTAGTGGTCCTTTTCACGCTGTGTAGTCAGTCAGCAGGGGAATGGTATGGCGGTGGCCAGCTGTGCGACAGAACATGCCATGTACGCAGGGAGACACGTCGTGTAGTCACATCGTCAGTTGAACAGTGCCACGCTGGTGGGAAACCGCCAGATGAACAGTTAAATGAATGAAGTACACGCCATTTACTTAGAAGTGCACGCCGTGTACATTGTTTTTTTTCTTAAAATGTGAAGTATCCTCCCTTGTTCACAGGGAAGGCTTAGAATAGGAAGAGGGAGTGGAAGAGGGAGGCCAAAACTTTGGAGATATGCCGAGCACACATCGGGAATCTGTTTCTGCCTCGGACGATCTCGTTGGAACCGCACGGGTAAGCCCTCCACTCCTCTTAAGTCGTTCATGCCAATTCTTCCACTATGGGAAGTTATTTAAGTTTGAGCGAGCTTTATTATATATATGATCTACATCGTTCTTGGGCGTTTCTGGAATCGACATTCACGTATATCGTTTTTTGTCATTAATGGTTGGTGTCTTGGTGTTTATTTTCCAATTGTTGTGCGTTTTACGTGTTTTTGAGCTACAAACCCATATTTGGGGTGTCGTTTGGCTAAGGTCGTGGCTATTTTAAATACCTAAAATTGAATAGGATAGTAATTTTGATAATAAAACGCTGTTAGGGATCACTGGTTGGATCATAGACCATCCCGAGGGGTGCATTTCTCTATTTATCCATTTGGCCAGGATACCCGAGGGTATGCCATATTTAATTTATGCATTACATTTTCCGTGAAAGGAATTGTAAAAAATTTCATGTTTGTATGTTGGGTATGGCCCGGTTACATGTTCAGCTTGAGGGAATGGATATATATATATACATATATACATATATTATCCCAAGTGTGTAGATATTATCTTGCCTGAGGGCGAGATATTATATAGCCTGAGGGCGAGGCCTGAGGGAAAGATATTATATAGCCTGAGGGCGTGGACTGAGGGTGAGATATTATATAGCCTGAGGGTTTGGTTTTACTACATTAGCCTAAGGGTGAGATTGGGTTTACCTGAGGGCTTGGCTCTGTTGAGCACAGAATGTTATTAAATTAAATGGTTAAATGAATAATTAAATTGGAAATATAATAGGTTAAGTTACTTACTTTTTAGTAGTGCTTAGTTTATTTCTTTTACTACTACACACTGTTGTTGCATGTCTACACACATTTGAGAACATGCCTTTGGTGGGTGCCTACTGGGAATTTATTTCTCACACCCTGTTTGGGACATTCTTTTCGGCCCAAACAGATTACGTTCTTGTAGGTGTAGATAAGGGAAAGGGTCCTTATATAGGTACATGATTTTTGCTGACGAGTAGGGGAGCATGGGATAAGGATGAGGCTCGCGATGCTACCGGCTGTTTTGTTCTTTTTTGTTTTCCTATACTGGTACTGTAGTGTATTGTTTTGTAGTTGGTTCGGGCTTCTTTTTTAGAATTTGCGACATGTTGCACAATTATTTATATACTGGTTGGTTTTTTCTACTGCACTTGTTTAATTCAGTTGTTTATGGTTTACTACTTCTGTTGTTTCTGTATGTTTTATTCCATTCTGTTATGCTACACATTGACAAATGAGGGCATAGTTTCCCCACTATCATACCTGGGCCCTCGCTGCTAGTTGGCAGCCTCTGGCATTTGGGGAAATGTGCTTGAGGTCATGTGGTGAACCGGGTTCGGGGAACCTTTTGAGTGGAACATGTAACTAGAATGTTACAACTTTATAGGTTTTAAAGAAAGATGAATATAAGATACCCTATGAACTCCTAGATACTCAGAAATAGAAAGATGGTAAGGAAATCCTCATTGTTATGTAGATCAGTAATGTGTGGATGTTTGAATTTGGACTCAGTGATTACATGGGCACTATTCTTCTACATATAATAATATCAAAAATAACATCATCCAACTGATATGATAGACTATGTTTTCTGTTACATTCATCCCTTCATATTTTTTATACACATATGTAATTTCTCTAGGTAAGTAAAAGCTAACTCTACTAATCAATCCTTCTTTATTCATAAATAATGATTCATTTATATAAACAAAAATAAATAATTTTTAGATACATGTTCATGATAAGGAAAACATTCCTATATTGTAATGAGAATATATCTTTCCCATGTTATAGAGTTGATGACAACATTGAAATTATTTGAGTATTAAGATATTGAATCTTAGATGATCCACAATATTAACTGTTTGGATATTCAGTAAAAAGTTGAGCACCCTATATGATGAATAAAGGGAAGATATATTCTATGTGTATTATCCTTTATGAGTTTAAGGAAATATAATTCCTAATGATTAAGATGAAATTTTAAATTATTATTATAGATCATCTAGTAATATTATGATAAAAGTGAAAACTCGTGAACAATAATTTATGGGATAATAACCCTCCATGTGTATCTTTTCTAAAGAAAATATATTAACGGGGATGATAGTGATCAAGCTTCATCCACTAGATGAAGGAGATTTTCGTACAATTGTTGAAGCAACCATTTTTAAAAAAAAATTACTATAATTTAATGGTTTGAATCCTAATATAGTGTTATTATTTGGGTAATTGTCAAATTACTAGGTTTTTGTACAATTATGACATCAAATGATAATATAAAGTAATTTTTTAATATAACTATTTTATTTTTATTCTATTTTTGGGTCGTAAGTATTTAGAAACTATTTTGCAATATTAAAATTCCATGTAAAGTCATTTTTATCAATTTTTTTTTATCTTTTTTACCTATATTTTTCTTTGTAATTGATGGTGGTGGTTTTTTTGTACAACTATTTAATTAAATTTTTATTCTTCTAAGAGTGTACCATAGTGAAACAACATAGGGTCAATCTCAAGGATGCCCATTACACACACTCTAATTCTATTGTCACTATTTTAATCTAAGAAAATATAAAACTAAATTAACTATTATAAATATGGTTTTTTACTATAAAAATACATTTAAAATAATATATATAAAAATGAAAATATATAACATAATATAAAATAAATAATAAACACAAATAATTTAGTACAAGAAAACCATTAATCGATAGGTTTTGTAGTGGTGTCATCATTGTTATTCAAAATATACTCCTCAATATTTTCATTAACTTATAGATTCAAACATTTAAATCCATACACACACATTTGATTGGTATTACAGTACACTAAGAATTTTTCATGTAGTAGTGATCGCATTGAAATCAATACCAAATCCCAAATCCACTATATGAATAAATAAAATATCAATGAGAAGGAAATGAATTAATGAAAAAGAAAGAAAAAAATTGTTAGGAATCTGGGGTGACCACTCACCAAAATAATTTTAACCCATACTAAAATCATAGAATAAAAGTAGAAAAATTATGACTGAATAGTAATCTGTAATACCCTCACCACCCCCCCCCCCCTCAAACAATAGTGAGGGTTATCTGTCCAGGGTCATGGAGATAAAAAAATCATGGTGGGAGAAACAAAAAATTTAAAATTAATGAAAATAGAAAAATAAGTAGAAAGGTACAATGATATATATTCAAAATTAAAATAACTATTATAGGAGAAAAAATCAAACATATCCCTTGAAATGTATATCCATTCTTATGGGAGTTCAGAGACACATTTATATGAAAAGGTGGGAAAATTTTCCTACAAAATATTCCATCTAAAATTTAATGAATTTTTTCCTCAAAATTGACATAATCAGGGAAATTTATATAATGAAATTTGTTCCCTTAATCCTATTTCATAGACCCTAAAAAATTCAGCATTATTGGCTATCAAATGAAGTAGTTATGAGAACTTTTCTCTAGAATATTAAATATATACATATGACTATTTGTATTTTATTGATTAAACATCCCCTTAATTTATGACACTAAATCCTGAAAATTGTTTCATTTTCACCTTCATAACAATTCTTAATTAGTTAATTCTCCATATTTATATCAATTTTTTATTTATGTTGTTGGATCTATTTGTGATATAATCACATCTTCATTTCTCTTGGTCTGTGGAAATTTTTTTAGGCCTGCTTTTTTATCTGGGTTTGGGCCTCCATAGGACGGATTGAGATTTAGATCTAGAAGGATTAGATAAAGGATAATATTTATGGAATCCAAAAATAATAAATTTAAAATATCATTTATTTTATTAAATGTTTTGGACTAAATACATAATAAAAATAAAATAATTAAAATTCAAAATTATTCCATTTTTCATTTAAGTTCAAAATTATATAGAAACATAATAATGTGAAAATTTCCTATAAAATAACACTATATTGGGATTTAAAAAATTTAACTATAATAGAAAATATTTTAAAATGATATATTTATAAACATTATTTAGTTTATATAGATCGAATTTATAATTTTATTTTTCTCTAAATTACATACAGAAAAATAAAATAAAATAATTAAATTTATGACTTTGCGATAGTGGTTTATCCCATGTCATTCACAGTCTATGATGTATGTTCTTCCATGATTTATTTCATGATGGATCCTGACTAATGGAGAAACAAAATTCATTCAAGCACATAAAACAGATGATTTTACAAAAGTAGAGTTAGCATGATGAATTCTCAGGTAAATTTATATATTTGAATCTAGGGGTGACTTCTAATTTATAATTTATGTAAATAGAATTGATTAGTTAATAATACTATTTTTATAAAAATGTGAGATAATGATACATGTTTCATTTAGGTATATAAATTTTATTTTTCAATTTAGGTATTCTTCAAGAAAAAACATCACAATAATGTGATATTTTTTTAGGTCGATAAATGAATATAGTTCCACATGGATATAAGTAAATAATTAAAATTAAGATAAAGCATATTGAGAGTAATCCAATGAATTTTTATGGAATAATAGTCCATATTTATATTCATTAAATGTTATTAATAATTTATTGGAGTATATGTATATTAGTTATTCAATATTAGGTTGAATAACTAATTAAACGAATATTAATTCCAAAGTAATAGGGGATTTGAATGAGAATTAAATTTTAGAGATATCCTCTAGTTATGAATATGATTATTACTGACTATAAATATTAATGGAGATTACATATTTAGAATATGAAATATATCATTCAATAAATTTTATTCTATGAGTATAAATATTTGATAACAATAATGAATAAATACAGGAGTTTATACATGTATTGGAATAATTGTGAGAGAATATTTTTGATTAATGTATCAAAGAATGATGGTGATACAATTCTAGTACTCAATAAAAGAGACACACCTATATATTAAAAATATATATATTTATATCATTAATGATCAGAAGGTAATATATCATTTTAGTTGTGCAAAATCCTTGATGAAGTGAAAAAATAATGTAGAATATTATAGAAGTAATTGAAACATAATGGATTATATGTAGGGAAACAATTATTGAATGAATACATAATAGATTCTATGTAGCTATTATTGGATTGTTCTTGGATTAAAAAAACTCTTTGAGATAGTGAGGAATCCATATTAGGGAGAATAACCAACATATAAAGGATTAGTATTTCATTCCAACCCATTAAAATATTTCATGCTTATTTTTAATTAATTATCACTGCATATGACATGACGATATGTGATTATATAGAGTATATCAATCACCCTATTATAATTATTATTATAAAATAAAATTTTCTCAAATTCAGGAAAATAATATTCCATAGATTCATAATCTGTCCCCCCCCAATTAGTGTTAATGAACGAATTTATAATCTATACATATTATACATGTTGGATTCACCATTAAAGGGATATCTTCAATATACCATGAAATCACCAATTAATAATCACATGTTTTCAATAATGCTTCTTTATCATACAACACTTTTCCTCATTCTTTATAATTATCTCAAATATCATTTGTTTTTTATAAAAATATAATTATATATTTTGTGAATTAATCTCCTCTATGAAACTAATTTATGTCTATCCTTTCCTCATTACATCTAGTGTCAAAATCCAAATATATATTTTTTTTATCCCATATCTATAATGTTATTTCTTTTGATGGTTCCACCATCAAGAACATTAACTTCTACTGTAATTAATTATATATCATACATAGGAAATAATACCATCAAAATATCAGTTTAATTTTCCCCAAATAATTGAAAAATATATAATATATCAAGTAATACACATAGATTTTAAGCATGAAATCTCAAATAAATTTTATTTCTATAATATCTTATGTTAAAGACAATAAAGTGTTAAACTAAACTATGAAATCCTATTAAAATAGAATTATTTAATGTGTTGTATATTTTTTTGTAATTATATTAGAGGGGATGAATATTAAATAATAAAAAAGGAAAAAACCATGTATTTCACATGTATAATTAAAATTAATTGGACATTAATTTCTTATAACATAAAATCAAAATCATTTTAATCTAAAATAAATATTTTATTAGAAAAATAGTTTATGTGTGTAATGTTTTTTATGTCAATATATAATATTATTCACTATAGTTGATTTATTATTATGATATATAAATATTTTATATCATTTAATTGTTTTATATATCATTTAATAGTTATATTGTCAATGGATAAGAATAATTTCATTTTAATACTCAGAAAATATTTGCATTTCAAAAACGTAGTTTCCTCACATTTTGTTTCCTTACACTGATATAAATATATGAATGTTCTATAAAATGTATTTTTAAAATGAAATAAATTTGGGATATTTGTATTTCTAAATTATATTATAATTAAAATTTTATCATTGAGGGAAAAATTAACTTTTTAATGAATAGTAAAAATACTGTTTTTATTTAAAATATTCTTTTTCATTTAAAGAATTTATAAATTTATTTATTTAAATGGTTTTAAATGTAATTTTTTTATTTTTTTATTATTAATATAAATTATTTCATTTTTATAAAATTTATGATGAATATGGGTGAAAAATGTTCTTATACTTTAGACATCATTTTCTTTGCAAAACCACTTTTTGACATGTTTGTGGGTTTAATTTAAATTTATTTTCTTCCAATTATATGAATTGAATTTGATTAAATGGATTACATTTGATTTATAATCATAAATAATATTATTTAAAAAATTACTGATTTTTTTCTCATAAATAATGGTAAAATTATAAATAATTTTGTTACCATGGTTAAGGTCAAAACATGTTTAGCAGAGGGTATACTAAAATTATAATAGTTAAAATGACCTAAAACAAGACAAAAACACTTTGGAAGGTTATATTTTTTATATTAAATTACAAGCTATTAATTTTTTTCATTTAGGATTTTTCTTTACAATAACTATTCTTGAAATTATTTTAAAACATTAAATAATTCCATGTTTGACAATTACCTCAATTATAAAAGACCACACACTCTCCTCTCCACTCCAAACATAGGGAACCTTTTAGATTTTCCAATACCAATCCCAATCACTTCCATAAATTCCTACCTATGACCTAGAGTCCATGTTTTAGTAACAAATCAATCCTATGAAGTCATTACATGTTAAAAAATAGATTTTTTGAAGAAGATGTGTAGTTATTTACCATGATTTTTTTTTCATTTCTCCTACATCATCCTACAAATATTATTCAACTATGATGACATAATTATACAATCATTAAAAAATATACATATATTTTATTATGTTAATGGAATAATATATATAAATATCCTCTTCCATAAAATGTGAAATGAAACCATCATCTATGTGTATGGAAGACTATCGCCTCTTGAACTAATGTAATTTTATTCAATAAATGCCTCTCAAAGATTGACATTATAATGTATATAAGGTATATATATGGGTTTTATGGAATCATGTTTATTATTTAATTGTAATATATCATCGACACTCTTACTATAACATCCCTGCTATTTATTCCAGAAATAAACTTGATTTATTACATAAACATGCACGTAAGACAACTTTGATGATCGAGAGCTCTAGTATCCTGGGAAAGTAGGAAAATAACATGACAACATAAGACATAAAATAAAAAATCATTATTGAAATATTCTTTTACATAACCACATCATTCTTTCATACTTATAATTGTATGAGATAACCTAAGGACATACATAAGAAAATGTGAGATATAAAGACCTGTAAGTTAGTAAACATGGAATAACATAAAGAATAAAATAAATTTTAGGCAATAATAATATCAATGGGTAATATGAGAAACATGAACATAATGGAATGATATATAATGATTATCATAGAATGATAATGTGGAAACAACATTTAATTTGATATTAGCCTGAGCAAAGGCCCATTGCAGATGGAGCATGAGTAAAATCTCATTACCCTTGAATTAAAATGAGAAAAAACTTTTTTCACATGAATTTGAATGATTCAAAACCCATTTTACATGATTTATCATGATAAAATTCTTTGTCCAATGCATTTAAACGTTATCAGGGCTCACCCTTTATAAACATTTCATTTCATGAAATAGTGTGCCATGTGAATCATATAACATGGAATCATTCAAAATCATCATCTATTCAACGATATAGGAATGTGGAATATATACATCAAACTCTATAAACAATAATTATATGTTCATAAATTTGAATAATCTTGATAGATAAATGGGCATGTTATTCACTACATGATGATTTTGGCACGAAAAATCACGGTGCAATTTCGGCAGCATGATGACTTGACATAATAATTCAGAAAAATGGATAATGAGAGATAAAGGGATATCTCATCACATTTTCATGAAATGGACAATAAAAGGTTCATATAGATATATTTCCAAACACATTACATTTGTAAAGAGAACTAATTACATAAGAAAGAAACATGAAGAAAGAGGACAAAGGGATTAACTCATATGAAATTTTGGAATAGTAAAGGGTGTGCATGAGAGGGATTAATGAGAAAGAAAGAGGTCTATAATCTTTCAATAATATGTTTGGAAGTATGTGCGAGGTGAGAAATCATACCCCAAACATTTTTAATTTAAAATATAAGGGTATAACAACATAAGGAAACATGGAATAAAAATGAGGAAGGAAGAAATACCCTACTTGTAAATGTGATCCCAAAGACTTGGGAGACGCTTGAGAGAGGATTATTGGGAGATTGAGGTCCCTTATGAGGATTATATAAAGAGTATGGAAGATTAGGGACGTACTAAAAGACTTTTTAGTGAAGAAAAGTGGGATCATGGGTGATTTTTTATTTGAAAGGTGAGGGTAATTCTTTAATATTTCACAAATTTAGGTTTTCGAATCTATATAATTAAATAATTAAAACCACAAAACAGCCCATGGTTTTTTCCCATGGTTTTCTCCAATGTGGATTTGAAAAAATTAATTTTTACTTAATATGGCTTATATTATTAAATATTAGGTTTTTTATGTGGAGTTGAGTCACACTCTCAAGGGAATAATTTTAAAATGTTAAAATATTTTATATGTCCTGAAGAGTCCACTAAGGCACCATAAAATTAATCAAAAAAAATATAAAATTGAATTTTTTTAAATTTAAAACATATATTAGTTTAATATTATTTTAATATTATTTTATTACATTACTATTTTTTCATTATTATACCATAACACACATTATATATTTAATCAGTGTTTAATTTTTACCCAAAAATTCCACTGTCTCAGAATATTATGAAACATCACCATTATATAATTTCAATTCATTGAATCCAAAAAAATTATTAATTTTATCTAAATGATTTTAAAAATATATTAATTTTTAATTTTAAAATAAAAACCAACCTTTTTAAAAAAATTCATTGGTTTTGAAAAAAACAACTTTCAAACCTTAATGAAAATTACAAATGTATTAAAATTATTTTATAATTTATATTTAATAAAGATTAATTTAGTAAAAATATTTTATTAAAAAATTATTCAACTAAAATATCCATTAATTCATCAAAATATATTTCTTAATTGAATATTAACTAGAAATTTTAATTGTGATATGAAAACTCTATACAAAGTAACAATAAAAAAATGAATGTATATTATTTATAAAAAATTAATTCACAATATAATTGTGCTTGGTTATTGTAACCTAACCCCTTATAACACCTTCATAAGACCTAAGGGTAAGGTGTGCGATGGTGACTAACTCTTTTTTTGGCTCAGATAACATCGCTCGGGTTGTAATCTTTATTAACATCCACTTCTCCCAAAGGCAATTCCATTAAAACATGACGTATTGAAGATATGATTGGCTTGGTCAAGAAAGAAATCCAATGATGATACCTCCTTTTCGAAATTTAAAAAATGGGATTCATATGGAGAAATTTTATTGGATGAGGCCATCTCATCCATTTTCTAAGTAAATTGGATTTCTTAATGAAATGTATTTATATTAATCATGTGATCAATGTTCAAAAGATATATTAGCAATGGAAATAATTCTAAATGGTATTTTAAAATCCAAAAATATAAAACCAAGGAAGCACATGTGTCTTATATAACCATTTTACCAATTAAGAAATTTAATTAGATCATGAATAATTTTCATTAATAAAAGTTTGGGTTGTTACAATATTCCCTTCTTAAGAAATTTCTACCTCAAAATTTCTTTTTCCCACACTAAAAGAGATGAGGGTAACTCTTCTTCGTCACTAACTCTAATTCCCAAGATTATTCTTTGAACTTGGGGTTTCTACACAACAAATTGATAAGGAGAATTTTCTTTTTTAGTACTTTTTTCCTATGATCTATGATCTTCACTGACTTATCTTCATAAGAGAAGTAATTCTCCAATGGTACCACCTCTGGTTTGAGTACATGTGATGGGTCAGGTATGAACATCCCCAAGTGTGATTCATGGAATACATCCTGTAATTCAGATAGGTTATGTGGGAGTGCTAGTCGATAGGCCACTGCTCCAATGCAATCAAGTATTTCCAAAGGGTTGATGTACCATAGACATATCATTCCCTTCTTCCCAAATTTCTTAACTCTCTTCCACTTTTATATGTAGAGGAATACTAGGTCTCCAATATCAAACTCTAGGTCTCATCGATGGTTGTCACCATAGATCATTTTTCAACTCTGAGTAGATTTAATGTTATGTTGGATGGTCTTAACATTCTCCACCATTTCTTAGAACATTTCTGGTCATTAGTGTTTTAACTCCCCAACATCATCCCAACATGTCTATATTCTACACCTCTTCCCATAAAGGGATTTATAAGTTTCCATTTGGATGATTAAGTGGAAATTTGTATTATAAGAGAACTCAACGAGATGAAGATGTTGATCCCATCCTCCTTTTAGTCCATTGAGCATGAGATCAACATGTCCTCATGTGTTTGGATAGTCCACTAAGATTGTCCATTAGTTTGAGGATGATAAGTCGTGATAAAGTTCATCTTAGTTTTCAGATCATGTTGGAGGCTCTTCTAAAACATAGAGGTGAATATTGGATCCTGATTGGATTAAATTGATAGTGGTACTCCATATAGGCTTACCACTTCATTGATGTATATCTGTGCTAGTTGATCCAATAATAAATCATCCCAAATTTTAATGAAGTGTGTTGTATTTGTAAGATGGTCCACAACAGATAGCATTGTTTCCTTTGGATGTCTTTGGATTTCCAGTGACAAATTCCATGGTGGTGTTATACCATTTCCATGACGGTATGGGAAATGGTTTCATCATCTCCTTCAACTTCTTCCTCTATACATTCACATGCTGATATTCCAGGCTCATTTATGTATAATAAATGATCCCATTTTTCATGTTATCCAACCAATAATTCCCTTGGAGATCTCGATACATCATTAGGATTCCTTGGTGTATGGAGAAATTTAATCTTAGGGTGTCATAAAAAAAGATCATTCCTTTCATCTGGATTTGATGGAACACATAGTCATGTCCCAAATCTCAACATTACTTCTTCATTAACACATATCTCTAAGGATTTCCCTTTTCTGGTAGTTTCCACTTTCTTATGAATTCCCACATCATCCTTTTGAGCATCATATAACCTTTATAAAGATAAAGATATGGCTGAACAATAATTTGTGAAAGGATTGATTCTCTTTTCTTCTTTATGATTCTCATGACCATCTTCATTAAATCTAAGAAGATTGGATCCTTTCCAATTTTCATCAATTAATATGTTTCTAGATTCTTTCTACTTAGATAATCCCCCACCTTTTTCGCTTTTCCTAGATTGTATTGAATTGAGTAGTGGTAGTCTTTTATTAGTTCTAACCATTTTCGTTGGCACATATTCATATCTTCTTTGGTGAAAATATACTAGAGGATTTTTTGTTCCATATATAATTCACATTTCTCCCCAAATTGGAAATGTTGCCAAATTTTTAAATTGAAGATTACTGCATCCAACTCTTGATCATTTATTGGATAGTTTTTCTCTGGGACATTCAATTTCCTAGAAGCATAGGCAATGACATTGTCATTTTTCATTAACATACAACTCATTCACTTATTAGGAGCATCAATAATACCACAAAAAAGTTCTCTACTTTTTGGAAGTGTGAGCATGAGAATATTGATAACTTTCCTTTTTAACTCCTTAAATCACTCTTTGCATTAATCACTCCAAGAAAACATGACCCCCTTTCATGTAATCTTTACAAGAGTGTTTAAAATCGTGATAAATTTCTCACAAATCGGTGATAATATCTATCTAACCCATGGAATCTAAGGAAATATGTCACAGATATAGGCCTCAGACAACCCTCAATTTCATTTTTCTTAGTGGGATCCACAAATATCTCATTTCTTGGGATGATATGACCTACAAATAAGACTTCCTTCAACCAGAACTCACACTTGCTTTACTTTTCATAGATCTTATCCTTTTTCATGGTCTCTAGTACAATTCTTAGATAATCTTCATTATACTCCTTGGTTTTGGAGTATATTAGAATATAGTCTGTAAAGTCTACCACAAAATTTTCTATGTAATCTCTAAATAATATATTCATCATGTCCCTAAATATTGTTAGAGAATTATTGAGTCTTAACGCAATTACTATGAATTCATAGTTTTTCTATCATGTCCGAAAAATTATATTAGGGAAATCCCCATTCTTCACTCTTTCATAGTAATATCCCAACCACAGATCCACCTAGGAGATATATTGTGCCCTACGTAGCTGATCGAACAATTCATCAATTCATGGAAGAAGAAACATCTTCTTTATATTGATTTTGTAGTTCCCATGATAATAAATTCAAAGGTGCACTTGCCCATTCTTCTTCTTGATGAAGTGGACAAGTTCACCCCATGGTGAAGCACTTGGGCATATAAAATTTTTGTCTAGATTCTTCTGTAGTTGGTTTTTCAGATCCTCAAGCTCTATAACATCCATTCTATATGGATTCTTTGATATTGTCAATTCCCTAGGTATACGATCAATTGGGAATTCAGCATCTCTTTTAGGATGAAGACTAGGTAGTTACATGGGAAACACTTCGGCGAATTCCCTCACAATAGGAATGTCTTCAAGGATGGTTTCTTCCTTTGACTCAATCATATGAGAAACTTATGCCTACTAATAGGGATGTAATATCCACACTAGGTATGATGGTGCTAAATATGTTTCATCCTACTCCTTTCAGTTTTATTGAATAGGGGGTTGACTTTCCATATGGAGGGTGATATCCCTCTCACAACAATTTATGTTGGTTCTATATAGGGAAATCCAATCCATGCCAATAATTGCATCAAATTACACCATAGGTTGTATGATATAGATCAATGGGATATTCAATCAACAAATTTTATATAGGGGAGGGGTTATATTCATGGGATGCAATAATTTCCCCATTTTCTATTCTCATCGTCATCTTTACCTCCATGATATGTGGTGGGATTGGGATTGTTCTACGAAACCATCAGGATATAAAATAATGAGTAAAACGAGAATCAAAAAGTATGTTTTCTATTCTGGAATAAATAACTACTATACCTTTCACCTCTTTATTTTCTGGGTTCGCATCAGTGGTAGTGATGGAAAAATATCTCTGTTGATGTCTTGGAGGTTGTTGGTTTCCTCCAAAATCCCTTATCTTTGTGCACTAGTTTTCAAAGTTCCCTGATTCTTTGTAGTTGAAGAAATGAACAATGTGTTGATGGTCGAATAGAGTGTTCATATCCTCTGTTGATGTTTTGGGTTTTTCTTGCTAACATTTAATGGATAGGTTCCCTTCCTTTCCAGACCTAAATCATTTCCACATCCCCTTCAGAAATCTTCTTGGGTGCTTCTTTTTTCACTTTCGGTAGGTGGGGTGTATGAATTTCATATCACTATTGGATTTATCAATCGGACCACAAGAATTAAAGTCTACTTTTTTCCTCTTATCCAAACGATACTCCTGAGATTCTCTTGTCACCATTTCAACTTTTTCGGAACATTATACAATTTCCTCATATCAATCGAAGTCACAAATTGCTAGGGATTTCTGTAGTCTTGGTTTTGTCCCACCCAAGAAGCAGTCAACCTTTCATTCAGGGGTAAGGAAAAATTCATAGGCGTATCATGAAAGACATGTGATGTTTTCCTTATATGATCTGATGGTTTCCTCATTTTTTTCTTAAGGGAAAAGAATACCCTTTACATCTTAATTAGGAGGGTGTGCGGAAAATCTTTTTTGAAAAACATTATTAGGAAATCCTTCAATCTCAATTCCATGATCTCTTCCTTAGGATTCATATTTTTTTTCAATGTACACCTTTGATCAGATTCACCATTCATATGATAAGAATCCAAAAGAGCCTTCTCATATTCAGAACATTGAAGGATGATGAAAATATTATCAATTGAATTCGTCCATTTTTCGGTGATTTAGGGATCATATAATACATTGAATGTAGTAGGACTTTGTCCCATGAATCTCTAAATTGTCGCTTTTTATTTATTAGGGGTGGATGAACATTCCTCTTGAATAATGTTTCTTTTAAAATCATGAGTTAACTAAGCAAGTATTGTGATAATGTTTTTGATTCCCACTCTAATTAGATTGGGAGTCTAATTAAAATTACCATCGCACCGATCGTCGCATCATTTGTTATCCTGAGTCCTCCTATTTCAAGGAATTATCTAGAATAAAAGGAATGTTAGTGGTAGAACATAAAGGGGAATGGAAAGAAAATGGTCTAACATATAAATTAAATTTATTTCCTTAACATATAAATTTGTAGGCTTTAATCTATGTTATCCATGATCTACTTTCCAACATATATTCTTCAGGAAACTTTTTTATTCCCTTAATAATGGTTCATAGTAATCTTATGAATTTACCAAATCATTTTCATTATGAGTTTCAAAAAACGATTTCATCAAGTCCCGTTGTCATGGACCACTTCCCATTTTAGTCTAGCTCAAAGTGGTGTTTTCAAGTGTTACCCCAAGATACATTTGTGCCATATTCACCTCTACATTTTCTTATCCATATAGTGTTGTATTTCCTTAATAAAACACTTACTATATACTCAAAAAAATTTATCATTGTTTTTATTATACTTAATCTTATGACTAAGGCTTTCACTAGGGTTTCTTAATCCTAATCCCAATAATAACTAAACCTATCCTTTGATTCAAACTATAACAACCCTACTCTTTATTACAAACTTAAACATGATTTATTACGTAAACATGAACTTAAGACAACTCTGAGGATTCATAGGTATAGTGTATTCATAAATTATGAACATTACCTGAAAAATTAAGACATAAAATACAACATGTTTATGGAAAACATCTATTACATGACCACAACATTCTTTCAAAAATAGTATTGTATGGGATAACCTGAGGACATACATAAGAAAAGGGTGAGCTATAAAGCCCAATAAGGGAGTAAACAAGGAATAACATGAAGAATAAAGTACATGTTATTCAATAAGAATATGAATGGAGCATAAGAAAAACATCATAAAGGAATTATATAGAATTATTATCATGTAATGAAATGTGGAAACTACATTTACAATGATATTAGCATGACCAATGCTCATTACACATCGAGCATGAGTAAACCCTCATTACAGAGGAATTATCATGAGTAAACCCTAATTGAACATGAATTTTCATGAGTCAAAACTCATTTCACCTAACGTATAAATATACTATTCTTTACCCAATGCATTGGAGCGCTATCTGGGTGAACCCTTTATAAACATTTCATTTAATGCATTTGTGTGCCACATGGATCATATAACATGGAATCATTCAATATAATCATTTATTACAATACAATTAAATGTTGAATATATACAGGAAACTATATAATCAAAAATTATATGTGAATAAAGGTGAATAACTTTGATAGAGAAATGGTCATGGTATTCACTACATGATGATTTTGGCATGGTAAATCATGGTGCAATTTTGGAAGCATAACGACATGACATAATAGTTCATAAAAATGTTTGATGAGATATAAAATGATATATCATAAAATTTAAATGAAATGGAAAGTAATGGGTTCATATAGATACATATTCCAACACATGAAATTTTGAAATATAAGGCATAATATAATAAATAAATGTGAAGAAAGAAGAGAAAGGGAATAACTATTATGAAATTTCAGAATGGTAACGGGTAAATATTTGAGGGATTGATGGGGGAGAATGAGGTATCTCATCATTAAAACATAATTATAGTAGTACGGGGGAGGTTTAAAATCATACCCCAACATTATTAATTGAAAATAGAATCATAAATCAACATAAAGAAACATGGGAAAAATGAGAAAGAAAGAAATCACTTACTTGGAAGATTGATCCCAAATGCTTGAGAGAGGCTTGATAGAGGCCTCATGGGAGATTGGGGAACCTTGGGAGGATTCTATATAGAATATGTATGACTAGGGACATGATATAAGGGTTTTGAGTGAATATAGGTGGGAGATTGGGGGGGTTTATATATGAAAAATTGGGTAATTATTTAATATTTTACATACATAGGTTTGGGAATATATATAATTAAATAATTAAAACCACAAACCAACCCATGTTTTATTCCAATTTTTATGTCCAAAGGGTAGTGGAAAAAATAATTTTATATGTCCAATGTCTGTGCTTATTAAAATATTAGGCTTTCTTATGTGGAGGTGAGTCAAACTCTCAAGTAAATCATTTTAAAATGATAAAATATTTTATATGCCTTGGAGGGTCCACTAAGGCCCCATAAAATTTAACAAAAAATAAAAAATCACATTATTAAAAATGTAAAACATATATTGGATGAATATCCTTTTTATAATAATTTATTACATCACTACGTGGTCATTATGATGTCATAAAAAACATTATATATTTAAACCATATTTATTTTTTACCGAAAAATTTGAAAGTCTCAGAAAATTAAAAAATTCACTGTTAGATAATTTCAATGTCCAAAATCCAAAAAAATTATTACTTTTATCTAAATAATTTTCCAACTATGTCAATTTTTACTTTTAAAAAAAACTAATGTTTATAAAAAATCATGGGTTTTGGCAAAAAAAGCTTTCAAACCTTAATAAAAATTTTAGTTGTATAAAAAGTATATGATCAATTATATTTAATAATGATTAATATAGTAATAATATTTTATTAAAATATTATTTAATTCAAAAATCCATTAATTTTTCAAAATATATTTATTAAAAAAATATTAACAAAAATTACTCTTTGTTCCTTAAAACACATTTACAAAGTAACAATAATATAAAAAATACAAAAATAATTCACATAATCATTGTATTAAGGTCTTGGTACATAACCCCTTATAAAACCCGCATAATACCTAAGGGTAAGGTGTGTGATGGTGATAGACTCTTGGTGGGCTTGGATTAAACTTATAGGGTGTAAATCTCCATTAACTTCCACTTCTCCCGTATGCGATTTCGTTTAAGCTTAACGTGTTGATGCATGGGTTAGGCCTGGGCAAGAGCGAATACCAATGAAACTAACTCCTTTTTGATCTCTGGAAAATGGGATTTTTATGGAACAATTCTACTGAATGAATCCATTTCTTCCTTTTTCTGAGTAAATTTGATTTTTAAACCCCATTATTTAAACTTATCATTTTGTCACTATTTAATTGCGATATTTGCAATGGTAAAAATTCATAAAGGTATTTTAAAATAAAAAAACATAAATCCATGTAAGTAATTATGTTTTATAAAACCATTTTACATAATAAGTAAATTAATTAGATCGAGAGGAATTTTCATTAATAAATATTTGTTTCATTACACTAACCATCCAATTCATTGGAAAATGAAAATGTCACTCATGTGTACCTATCGAATATTGCATCAACAATGAGATGTGACATGTTTTTCATTTTATTTTGACATAGATGATGATATGGATAGATTTAATGAATATATATGATAGATATAATATAAAAATTAACATTTAATTTTAATTGATTTATAATTTTCTTTCATTTCATCCGTTAGAAAATGGAATCAGTGTTTTTGTGTACCTACCACCTATGGTATCCTGGAACTGAGCAATTAGTTTTTCTATATATAATTTTATGGTTATTTATATATATTTAAATAATGGATTTATTTTATATTAATATAATTATTATCATTAATTATATAAGGGTATCATAGTGAACGTACTATGACCATAACTATTGAACTGAAATATATAAAAAAAATATGATACAGTTGTCTCCCAATGTAGATATTATAATATTGATTTTTCAATAATTTAGTGATAAAAGTCTGTGAATAAATAATGTATATTATAAGAGATATATATATATGTATATATTATTGTTTTTTAATTTATTTATAATAAACCTAAATTTATAATACTGCAGGTTTGAACAAATACATCGATAGTCTAACCTTAAGTAAGTGATATTTTCCACACTTTCTTTTCTATGAGACAGATGTGATTTTTACAACATGATTCATTTATGTGTTTCTTATAATGTCAATTAATGTAATTTATGGTTATTAATATAAAAATTATGGGTAATTAATTATCCATGTAATTTTATTTATTTCATGGGGAATATAATTCAAGAGTCACTAATTTGGTTTGGGATTTATGTTAAAATATCATCGTTTATAGTGATTGTTTTATATTTTACATATGTTGATGAAATTTATTGATCTACCTCTCAAAAATATAAATTTTTTCCTATACAATCTATGTGTATAATTAATTCATGTTTTCAATTCACCTTATGTCTTGAAGTACTAATGATATCAAATGATTGTTTTCAAGGAAAATCAACATTTTTTCTTACTTCAATCGAAAATATGTTCCTATCCATCTTTGTGTTTTCAAAAAAATTACAAAAATGTTATTACTACACTTTAATTATTTTTTAATTTCATTTTTAATCATGAATTACTTTTTATAAAAAACATTAAATGTAATATTATTATCAGTTTCAATAAAATTTCCTTTTTCACTTAATACAAAAGTGTGAGAAGAATTTTCTATATTAAATTATAAAACATGACAAGAATTTCATATACTCGTGATCAAAAAATACAATGAATCTTACTTTATTTTTTTCCGTTTTTCCACTCAAGGAAATTTTTTACATAAAATTTTGAAAATTTTGAGATTATAAACTATTGATATTAAATTTAAAAGTGTGATTTTACACCTTATGTATTGCAATAAATATATTAAAATAATTATCAACTAAGATAACATTGGTTGATGATAATTTTATTTTACTGGTGATATTGTATAAAGATACCATCCTCATTCAATCTTTATATGGTTAATGATTTGGAGATATTTATGATACTAATTTTGTTACCTGTGTTATGTTATGTTGAATTAATAAATAATTTAGGAATCATATTTTCTGTTGATGAGTTCTGGTATGATGATATTATTAATGGTATTATGTCACAAATATTTATATTTTTCATTATGTGATGTGTGGGCATGGAATTATATGGTCATCCAATGATTTGGGTAAATATCATTTTGTCATAAGAAAAATTAAGGAAACATGTTAATGTGAATCAAATTCTCTAGGAAAAAATTGTATTTTCTTGATCCACTATAGAAAACAAGTCATGGTGATTGATCTTATATTGTGAAAAACTCAATTTTTTTGATCGACTAAGGGAAATTTGTTTTTTCTGATCAATTATGATTGTATGGTATCGATAGTTAAACCTTAAATATGATATGGTTTCTATACCCATGACAGTACCGCACATCTATGGCATAAAAATATGGTTCATGGTAGATATATGATAACTTTAAAATATTATGATTAAGGCCATTTGAAATAATAATGATTTACTCCGTGAATCATGTCGGTGATCCTTCAAATAATTGTAATGGACTTTGTTGGTTATGGTTATGATATCATAAAATTATATTATCGTATGTTCTCTTATGATCATATATTGATATCTACAATGTTTAACCTTACTTATATTCCAAACTCACAGTTTCATTTGATTAAATTCCCTTTTTAATATTTTTTTATATAGGGTATGTCTATAAATATTGTTGATTCCCAATAAATTATCATCAAAAAATAAAAAATGGTTGAAATTCCTTGATAAAGGTTTCATTTTTCCCAAAAGGAAAGGGAATATAAAAGTGTAAATGACCACATATATCACATGAAATCATAAGAGACACATTATCAGATTACTAATAGAATGTCGTACAGACTGTCACACACCGTGCATAACCTATAGAAGATCACACATCTCCCCTTAAACAATTCCTTCTTCACTCATGATGGTGACCCATATAATCGTCAACCATGAATAAGTGTCTATATAAGATCCCCTAGTACACACATCTTATCAGTTATAGGATTCCTTAAAACTCATGCAATATTCCTTTGAATATTGTAGAAAATATCCAAATGCTTGGAGCTACTTACTATCATAAAAATCATGAAATGCATCACAGATGGGGAAAATGATTGTCCTAGAAAACATAAAATCAAACCTGTGAGATGCTCATACATTTTAAAATATATATTTGAAATTAAAGAGGAGGTGTTAGGATCCTATTATAGTCATAAGCATCATATGACATGCCCCGAGTTTTCAGTAAGATACAAAAATCTCCCAATAACATGTCCACCACTTCTCACAAAAGCTCGCAAGTCTGTCATCCACATCACATAAATGTCCTCAGGTATGTCCAGTGGACCTAATGGGCCCCCTTTTGATACTCCAAGATAAAGAGATTTATTTTTCCATGAAATTCATACACCTTTCCATAGGACCTTCTTTGGTCACCAAACACATCACTGGTAGGTAAAGTGTTTCTCCTCGACAACACTCATCCAACATTATGAGAACCTACACCATTGTAAAAAATAAACAATGGACATAATGAGGTAAATGGTGGGAGACTCTCATAGTCCAAAAAATCACAATATGAGCTAAGGATATTCATATAAATTCATCACCAAACCCCTTGAAAAATTCAAACTGATCTCGTGAAGGCCCCCTGACTATACATGATTTTCTCACAAAAGGTTCTTGACATGTCTCCTGAGATCACATGAAGGGCTTTCAAATGGTTCTCTAGTCTCATGAATTACTATAGGCATGTTATCTTAATAATATGGAAGTATCTAGAAATTCATACATAATTAAAAATACCCCAAATGTTTGAAATAATCTTGTAAAGGAGGCGTTTGGGGGATAGTCATGCGGTCATAGAAAATGAGGTGACACCCCCATAGTGATCCACAATAGGACCTCATGACGACGATCTATGACAAGGTCCTCCATCAAGTAAATCCATGATTCACAAAGTAAATGTGGAAAAAGTGGATGAAAACTATGATTTCAAGGTCTATATGTCCCCCACCCTTGCTTCGCATAAGGGGTTAGCATTTTTGTATCCCAACATACCAGTACACCAAAGAACCAGAGTATATTTCATGGTGTGACTAATCTAGTGACTTGAAATGTTTCATATCTAGTAAGATCTATGGAAAAATTATTATAATCATGTATCATGTATTATCACTTCACAAGATCACTCATATATAACATGAAGGACTTTTGGCATGAAACATGTAAAGCATCCTGCATATATACTAAATCACTAGTGGCTTAGAATATGATAACACTAAAAAAATATATGTCATTTACAATATAAAGGATAGAAAAAAGACATAAAGGTGATATTATTTACATAAGAATATACAAAATGATTCTCATGTTCTTTGAATGAACAACCCAAGTCATGTGACAACACAAGGACATATCACCGATATCACATAACACACCTTTTCCATACTATTTATATCATGAAATGTCCATTGGACATGTTAAAGAACGTCACATTGTACCCTTTGGTGATTTCATCCAGCTCATGAATCCCTTTGAGCAAGCCATTAGATCTATAAGGAGTCCTTTATAGGTGCCTTCAAACACCTATAGTGGCACTAGTTCATTTCAGCTGGGTCTCATGGTAAAATATGGGCATGTTATCTAGATCCTATGACATCCCATCGACACAGAAACTAGGTTTCATGATGTCTTACAAACATATCATCTAGGAATTTTGACACCCTATGAGATATTACTTATTGACTATCACTATGCCCCTCTAAGAGTTGTATCCATCTCTTACAGTGAAAATATGTTATCTCATCAAAATCACGTGACACATTCTAAAAATGTTATCCAAGATCATTCAATGGATTCTAGGATCAACCAACTATTTCCTTCGATTTCATCTGGTCAATTCATCCTTAATAACACAACAACATTCAAAAATGGCATCAAATTTAGGTGATGTCATTCAAACAAGTCAACCGGAGCATGTAATTGTCTTCATACGTTTCAGGTAAACACACTTCTAGAGGAAAAGAAGACAATCAATGAATTATGAGTGAAAATTTAATGTGTGTCAAGAATACAAGAAGATTAGTTATATAAGGGAAATCTTAGTGTGTAATCCCTAACCGACTTAACTATGAATAATTTGAATCCTATTATAACTAGTATCCATAGGATCCCTATCAAAGGGCTCAAATCTATATTAACCATCCAATGAGTAATCCCATAACATAAGTCCCACATCCGTTGATAATGAGACTGGTCATTTATTATACCTTTTATTTCACACTGATCATATATAAAATGGGATTTGGGAGATAAAAAGACCATATCATTTCAAAAATTATCATATACAATGATAAGGTCAATATCTATGTGTAATCTCCGACCAACTAAACTATGAGGACTCTAATTGTTTCTATAACCAGGATGTGTAGGATGCCTCTCAGAGGCCTGATATCTATATTATAAATCCATCATAGCTCCCCAATGCATAAGTATCTCATCCATAAGAAGTAGGAATGATCATTTTACATCCCTTATTACTCACACCAAACATATATTAAATGATCATTGGGAGTTATGATGATTTATCATTTTCACCGTAAGCACCTACAAAGGTAAGGGGAATCTCAATGTGTAATCCCTGGTTAGCAGTGTAATATGACATGTCCAATATATAAGGTCATTTTAATATGTATTCCTTGACCAATTGAACTATGGGGACTCTAATTCATGCAATAACCTAGATATATTAGACAACATCAAAATTCATGATCTAGAACTCAAGTGGGTATCCACATCAGTATAAGTCCCTTCATGTCTATAAAATTTTATCCATCAGTGACCAATAATTCACATTGGTTGGTCACTCTACCTCATCCCTCAGTGAACTAATAAATCAATTATACTATGATGACTCGGATACATTCCATAACTAGGATACAATTAATACCTCCATGAGGGCTTAGATCCACATTAAAGAATCCAATGGATATCTTGTTATACAAGTGCTTCATCCATATGAAATGAGGCTTATCACTTTTGATCCCTTCAATCTCAAAGAGATCTTATCTCATGTAGTTATGGGAGTCATAATGAACACATTATTGGAATCATGAATCTCAAATATCTATGGAAATATTAGTATGTATTTTCCGATGAGTGGAATGTTACTGATATCCTCCATATAGGGTCATCTACCTTGGTTCTAGTCACGTGGGCATGAATGGACTAAGAAAACTCTAATTCCGATAATAACTAGGACACATAGTGAACATTCTTATGGTTTGTGATCTAATAGGAATTTAATAGAACTTATTTCCTATTATGTCCCTGACATTTCAACTATTGTCACCAAATCATTCTTAAGTACATATAATTATGCCTCATTATTTAGTGGACTAATAGGATAAATGTTCTATGAGAACACTGATTATTGAACTAATCATGATACAGAGGACATCTCCTTGAGACTCAAGATCAAATACCTAGTTTATACATTCCCATATATATTTATTTTCTGTATGACATTGAATTCCATGAGTTTAAAAAACAATATGTGTTCTGATTTATTCAATAACCAAGGTACTTTGGATTCTTCATAATTGATAAATCCCCTAAAAAAATTAATTTCCCCGGTCATTGAAAAAAAATAATGTACCTAGTTTTATAGATTCATTACATAAGAATCCTCCCAATAATGGGAATGGGTTGCAGAACCTCAGATACATATAGATGGATTCACTAATCAGAACCCCATCATCCGCTCAGAAAAGGTGTTAAATTATTCTCATTATATTAGGTTAATAAGTTATTTTTTAGAATTTGGAAGATATTTGAGAACATATCTTACAGTTATAATTGAGTCCCCAAATTGGAAAAAATTCCTACCATAACGGTGTGATGATCCTAACCTCCCATCCTCTTGACCAATGTGTGTTATTAAGCATCATTGGATCTAAAAACCCAACGAACCACCTTCCTTTGGAAAGCATGACCATTCTCAGTTATGTTTGGGAAACCATTGGGTGTTTCTATGGAAGACTAAAAACTGGAAAACATGATTCAGTTGATTGAGAAAGGAATTAAACACACGACAATCAAACAGTCGAGAATGAATTTAATCATTTCACCTATTTCAAAATATAAGAAGGTAATACTAACCTGATATTGTCAATATATTCCATTTTTTCAGATGAAGAAATATCACTCATTCCATTCCATGACAGAACAAAAATGGTGAACCTTATGTGAATCTCTAAAAAATCAAATGATCAGTTAATCATGCATAAGGCCATTTTTCTGTGTGTGCCCTAAACAAGGAATGAGCCTCTCTAAGAAGCCATAAATAGAAAGATAGTTGTATTACCATGTTGAGGGTCACATTGTTAGAATATTAAACACATATGAAAATCCTAACGTAAATCTTACAGTTGTTCTTATGTAACCAATATTTTTATGAAATAAGTCAATCCTCACGTTGAAAATCACATCTGATAATAATGGCCAGATCATGTATAAAAGGACAATTATATTAATCATGCATATCTAAATGAGCACACATCATTCATATGATATTGAACTAATTTATAACCTTATTCCTAATTATCTACATGAATTTAGATACTTCTCTTATTAACCTCATCATGATCTAAGAAAATTTTGTATATAGTGATTGTTTTGGTGAATCAATTATGGATATAACCCATGCAAGTCGTAAAATGATCTTACCTACCAGATAGCCTCAACATCAGCTTTTGAACATAATTGTCCAGGAATACCACTTACATAATATAATTATGTCTCTGTATGTTTTCCATGAGGGTCCAAAATAATATAAATTGATGCATCTTCACCGGTGATAAAAATATGCTACTATGCTAATTGCCCTCATCACAATAGAAAAACACTTTGTTAGCTAACCAACAGTGTGTGAAAACCACGTGCTTCAGTCTCTGATATAGGTAAAATAGTGAGTCAATATAGCTCACTTCTATTTCAGGGTCAATAGAAGAGGTCCCCTATTAACCAACATCACTAACATCACCCCACTACTACACATCAGTCACCTACTAAGGGTAACACCCAACACACTACAACTTCTAATGCCAATTCACGGGAATCAAGGAACGCACATTGATCAAGGAATGATCTGGATAACTGTGAGTGGGATCATATCACTTATCTCAATGATGATTCCTACCGGCGTATTCTGGTACTAGCAAATGAGTAGCCTCAAACTGATGATAACTCAGAGTAGTTATATGGAAATATCCATATAGTAGGCATGGGAGAGGTTCATATCCCTGACCCCGTGAATGAATCCCATTGTCATATTCTAGTGGCATAAAAAGGATATAATTGGCATTATATCCTGACTTCAATTGTATATTTCTTCCAGTATATGGTGGAGATTTGAAATGTGTTGGATTATATCCCTATAAACACTTTTCTAAAGTTACATTACATCTTATGAATAATTGAATAACTACAACATCATATTCTGAAACTAATATATATAAAGGACTTTAAAATATTCTTATCCCTACAGCCAGGGTAACTAAATACTCTGATCATTTCAGACAAGGGTTTCTCTATATCAAGTGTACATTCTCACTCCCATATTGGAGGATTATCATCATATAACAGTAAATGATGATGCATCTGATTAGGCTTATATTGCTACTCCATCTAGGGCACACAATGTATCATAGGAACATTCATCAATACAGGATAACATGACTATCAAAAATGTATAGAAACATATTCCAATTCCCCTAGATCGTCCTCTTGTCCCCATCGTGGCCAGGGCTCACCAAGTGAGAGGGACACATGCCATAGGAAATGATCATATTCTGGTCAATAAATAATAGATAAATACTCCAATTCCTGATAATTGAGCTTATATATTCATAATGATATGGTCTAACCAATTTATAATAGAACATTCCTCAAGGTAGGTTCATTTTCATATTAATGAATCTATCATACATATTCCACCATATCATGAATGCCATGTCCAAATTCATAATTCCTCTAATTAATGAGAGCACTATCATCCTTCTGAGTTAATATATGAGAAGGATCATATTCTTCTATAATTCCAAAGGTTGATGGAATATTTTGGTGGTGAATTAATATAAAGACAAAGAATATAACATTTTTTCCAACTGGGGATCCCTAGGTGAGAGTAGAAAATGCCTTGAGGTAGGATCATATTCCTGCAAAAAAAGACTAGTTTCATATTCTAAAGTCATTATAAGGGTCTAATATTCCCATACTGACTAAGGAATTCAATGTGATAATTGATGATTCCATGGTACATGCTCATATTCCAATAAATATTTATGAATATCATTTTCATATTCTCTCATCTTCTCAATAGAGGGCTGATACCCCTACCACATCAGACGATTATAAACATGTTTTTTCAATCATAATATAGAAGGCTCATATCCCTACACTATTCAAGATGTAAGGTGACATAATTTTTTCATGATGTATAATGAGACCCATATTCCTAATCATCTCATTTCTAGTGTCCTTGAGGTCTTTCAAGACACATTCATGACACAACAAGGGATTGTAAACTCTTAATCTGAAGTAGAAGATGATCATTAGAATGACAGTCTCCCCCATTGTATTGTGGAGAAGTGTTGGAGGGAATATAATCCTATCATCCATTGTGGATAACATTCCCATGGAGATATCTCCCAAACACAATAAAATCCTACAATTTCCTAGTAACCTTCATATAGATAAGTTTCAAAAAGATAGATTCCTTCTTCTAGAGATGTACTCAAAAAACTAGGGTTAACAATATATATTTCCCAATCAATATCTAGAAATACTCCAATATTTTCTGTATGAAAAACACAAATGCATCGTCTATGGTCTGGCTAGATAGATGTGTGCATGTCTGATGAGGAGTGTGTTAGAATTGTTAAATAGATATAGTTATCCAGTGAAAACCTCCCAATCACGTTCTTTCCCCTAGTCGCCTCAGACTACGAGGTCCTAGATTATCTACAATTGGAGTTCATGACTTATATATGTAAGAATATGTGGGAATATCATCCTCCACTAATGTCTAGAAATCTCCCAAATCTAGGGTACGATTAATACCTTCATATCATAAATACACTATGTTTTGAGTTGTATTGGTAACCTTTACTATATAATGGAATCCATTAGTAGAAGATCATGATGAACACCTAAAAAGTGTTTTTCATGACACTATTAAAACAATCCATCGATTGATTTCCAAATCCTCACCAAATGTGCATATACAAGTATGGGAAAAATATGGAGCATTACACTTCACTATGTCCCTAGAACTATTGAACCACTTAGATATGATGTCAATTAATTCTATAGACTCTAAATAAATCATAGGACATGGTAACCTATGATCTAGTTTTTTAGTATAATATAATTTCCCTACATCAATGATGGATAGACCCCATGAACAGAAGGAATGGATAGCCAATAAGTCTTTGAATTGGGCCCCTCTATGAAATGTGAATAAATACCAAACACGGAATCCAATTTTTCAATCAACATGATGACATGCTATACAAAATGACTATTGTCATTGGATTCCATCAAATTTATCTCCCACACAAGAACAAATATTCCACATAAAATGAGTAGTATAATCAGCTTCAATTACAATCATTTAGGTGCAGACCTAGCTCTTCAAGACAAAATATTATCTTCAATCACCTCCAACTATCATATTTTCAATTAACAAGAGGATTTATGACATATTGGTAGTATATTCAAACAAAAACTATCCCATTGTGATAAAAGGAATTTGTATATCAATTATAATCCCCAGGTTCATCATCCCCTGAGAGGTTCCTATGAAAATCAATGGTGATTATAGATTAAGACCATATTATAAGGATGGGGGCATTTATATCTCACTATCCAACCTAGGAGGCACCAAATCCCAGACTGGAATTATTATATCCTCAATAATATGACCTTTTAATGACAATTGAGGGACCAAATAACTCTGATCCCATAGGGTTGGGTATATTTTCATCACAACCATCATAATAGAGAGAATAAATATTATCCCTATAGGGATTTAAATATCAATGGTTCGAATCTAATCTGTTCCTCCCATATTAAGATAATTCATTGTTTTTATGTATCATTCATAAATCATGTCTGGGAACTCCCTCATTGTAATTACATTGAGGCCAAGATTAGAGGAACATAAAAAAAGGCAATTAGAACCTACCAAGCTTGAATGAATAAATATCCCAATATAGCCATGAGTTCGAATAATAGACCAAATAAAGAAATTAGAGATTAATTAGGTTGCATTAAAAGTAATGTAACAACTACCATTGTCTGATGTGCCTCTATAAATGAAATCGATTTATATATAACTAACATTATGGATCAAGAAACACACACACATGGCCACAAAATGGAACAAATAACCTGAGAGAATGTTGATTTGGATTTACCAAATGATGCTTCATGCACCTTCAACTAAAGGAGTTCCCAAAATTTCGCACCAGAAAATAATAATTTTCTACCTCTTTGAAGTATCATTGCTAAAGAAAAAGGGAATTTTTTGGATATTTATCAATCACTGTCCTAATTTATTGATGTTCCCTCTATATAGGAATAGTTTATTCAATATGAGAATAAAATATAAACTATTATAAAACTCAATAAGGATATAATTAGGTGAAATAATTATTTTGGTTATCATCATCAGGATAAATAAAAATATCCCTCCTTCTGAAGATCTAAAAAGAGACGATACTCTGGCGAGAGTGAAATCTGAATTTTAGATCGACACCATATCTTTGTAGTCAGTCTACATAAATGAGGGATTTGAAAATGAATGTGACTTATCTTTTTTGTGGTGATAGCCTCTACCATTCCAGGATGATTATTCAGTATAAGGAAAAATTGAGAATTTGTTGTAGATAATGGTTGGGCCACCTCTTCAACCCCCACTAACTCCCTATACATGAGTGGTGTCTTAGACAATAGTCCCCAAAAATATTCTTATTGTCATCAGGTCCCTAGATACTCATATGGAACCTAAGGATGGGTAACTAGCTCATATGTAGCCTGATAGGAATCCATATCTTGAGTGGGTGGATGACACTTTTGACCCAACCAAATTCCTCAATTCAACATTCTTTATCATTTTTGGTGTAGTTTACCTCAAAAAACATCACACACACTTCATACCCAAATGGGAGCTAATCATGGGCCTTTGAGATGAATAGGTCGAAACAAAGTTGATAACTTTTGAAAAAACATTAATGGTGTAAGAATTTGTTTGGTACATCATTTATCAAGAAGGATCCATTGCAAGATGGGAATAACTTCATCCTTAGTTCCTTTATCAGTTCAACTCTAGACTGGGGAAAATGAAAACTATCAACCTATAGAACTGCAAGAAACATGAAAATGAGTTTTTTCCAAACTTCATAGATAGGTGGAAGGTTTTTTCCAATTCAAAAATCATCCATATCATTCACGAACAGTTTTTGGTACTCTTTTATGAAAATATTAGGGATGATATCCAGATTCCTCTGATCCTAATGAAATATCTTGGTGGGATTGTTATGTTTTAAAAAATGTTAAAACAACTTGAGAATGCTATAAAGTGAAATCAATTTATATTCCAATTCATTCCATAAACATAGGGGAAAAATCTTGGCAAAGAATAAGGTTCAAATGTCACTATCAAGTCATCAGTAATTCCCATCCTAGCACCTAGGAATGTCCTGGACTTCCAACACCTCCTATCGAATGATGAAGACCATAGAGTGTCCCTTAGCATGAAACATTTATGAATCAAATCCACATGGGATTTTATGAGATTATGAATAAAGAATTATATTTTTGAATTTAACTAGTCCACAATTATATCATAGCATCAATGGATAATAACTTATACAAGCTACCAAAACCCTGGAAGCCTAATAAGGTTAACATAACTAACAGTCCCAACAAATGACCTTTCCATAGAAGGCTCGGTCATAATATCCTAGACAACATCATGTTCAATATCTTCCATAAATGTATCTTCAATTCAATATATGTGGTTTTATATTACTCTTCATTGTAGGAGGCCTACATCACTATTTTCTTATTAGAAGAGGAGGACGGTTGGCATAAAGTTCACCATAGGCATGAATGAATGTTCAATAAAAGAATGACTCAAATTATGGTTGATTGAGCTAATGATACCCTATGATAAAATCTAAAAAAACCCTAAATATATCCACCACCTAGGGAGGTAACATCAAATGTGCATCCAAAAAGTGGGTGTGATGACCAAAAGTAGAAAAAAATAGAAGATTCATATTCTATTCTAATGAAAACACTATATCTTGCATATTTCTTCCTTGAAACATCTAAATCAGAGGAAATGCCCCACAAAATGTAACCCTCATGGGATTAAAGTATCGTATTTGGTTCTGTCAGTGTGATACAATTGGAAAACATGTTCTCCGAAGATGAATATGCTTCAAAATATGAGTTTCCCACACATAATCAGGGAAGGGGAGGTAGGAAATACTAGAACTGGGGATACATGGGATGAAGCATGCATGGTTAAACCCAATATGTCATCCACATCACAATAGAGGAGATACATGCAGTTGATACCCATGGGGAAGAACTCCAATAGGCCCAAAAGAGGCATTCCTGTTTCCTAGAACCCGCCAGTAGTCACCCATGCCCATTTATCTTACATAACCATGTAGTGGGTGTTTAATTATTTTTTTATCCTAGAAATCAATGAAGGTCTTCATGACATAAACATTGGTATTAGATACTCCAATGAAATCTACCCAAGAACATGGCCCATCCACCTCAAATCCGCTGGCTCTTAGGACACAAATTAAATAAAAACCCCACATATGAAAGCGCTGACCTATGGAAAAAAGTAACGCATATTGAAATAGTTAGAAGTTATCCCAGTATTGTTTTCAACCTAATATGAACTCAATATTTACAAACAAATCAGTTTGGAACTCAATAATACCTTTAAATACCAATGTATTATTAGACCAATGTTAATGTAACATTGGTTTATTTAGTAGAGAACATTCACTAAGAACATTCACTAACCATGATTAAGAATATTTAATCCAAGAAAAAAATCAACCCCCTATATTGTAACAACCTTCGTATTTATAGAATCATATTTATTATTATTATTTAATTAAATAAATATATTCAATATGTTATGTAATTATTAAAATAAATAATTTATTATAAAAATATTTATTTTAAAAATTTAATAATCAAATCTATAATTTTAATTTGAAAAAACTAGTTTCAATTTTGTATTCATAATGTTGAAATTATCTTGGTCTTATTTTTTGAAAATTTTTTGAAAAAGTTTTTTCTGGTGAATATTAAAAAAATTCTTTTCTTAAAATAATTTTTTTCTTGACCTCGTCAGTAAATTATTTTGATATAAAAATTTATTTAAAAAATGTAACAAAAAAATTGTAGAGACCCGAAGCATAACGTACATGGACATTACATTACTTTTGCGGAATACTTAGTACATAACAAAAACACACACACAAGGACCATAATAGTTTAGTGTCTTTGGAAACATGGAATGTAATCTTCAAATCGTGGTGAAAGATCTTCAACATCTCCCATAAGATCTTCCCCTTTTTGTTTTCTTACCTAAAACCTTTCTTTAATTCTTGGGGAAAAGAAAACATATAAAGGGTGAGCTCAAATTCTCAATAAGGGTAAGAGTGGATAAAATAAAACAAATCATATACATTTGAACATCAAAACATGAACAAAATATTAAACATTAGAATCTTGAGAAATAACATAAATCATCGAAGTACGTAAGGAATAGATCATAATGAAACATTAATCATGATAAAATAGCATGGGAATTAATCATGTAATTGTGGAAAACCATTAAGCACATGTAATGATTTCCATAGTAGACATGACATTGCTGCCATGACCATCTTAGTGGACAAAGCCTCTTTCTTAGTCGAGTTCACTCCTCGTTTCGGTCCTGTAATACTGAAACAGATTAACTTACTGTTCCATCCATGTCTATCTCATGAGATATAAATCTTTACCAAATTCATTGGAGGGAGATATAGGTCCCACCCATCTCATAATGATACCATTCTTATATGTGCCACAAAATCATAAATCATACATCATTGCATAACCCATGTAATAAAAATGGGATTCTTAAACATCATGACATCATAATACAATTAATATAAGATAAAGTAATTCATAAATATTATTCCATCACAACATAATCAAATCAATGTAATAATAGGTATAGAAATAGAACCCTATATTATCTTATATGGAAAATAATTTTGATAAAACACTTGAACTCCATTCTTGAGGAAAATATCCTTTCTAATTCAAAAATATTTTCCTTTCTTAACATGTCATACAATTTTAAACTAAAAGAAGTTGATTAAAAATAAACTTGAAAACTTGTAAAGGAATCTTCTTGGAAATAATGTATTAAAAATCCATTCATGCCGTATAAGTTAAAAAAACATTCTTCTCGTACTTTTGTCGGAAAAGTCCAAAAGTACCTCGTACGAAAAACGACAAAAGATTCCTTTCATATCTTTTACTAAAAACTCACCGAAGGGTAAAATTAGATTTAAAAAATTGTTGGTGGATGGAAATAATATTACATATTGAGGAAACATGGATGTGGATGATAAAATACACCTCAGTAAATACCAAAGTATAAACAATCTCGGATAAAAATGCGATTGAAAATTTATCGCTTACCTTAGGTCTGATATGCTTCGTACGTATCCGAAACACCTGTATAATGATTTAAATAATGCCATTTACTTATTACAGAATCATATTAATTGTTATGATATCATATATGTTTCACTTATGTCTTTATGTTACCTGTTCTTTTGTAAATTCCATCTTAAAGCAGCGTTTTGGGTAAAATCATTTCATTTATCGTATGTGTTTAGACTTTTCGTTCATGATATTATTACTTATCTCCTGATTTACATAATTCCAGAATGTAAAAAATGATTTATATATAATATATATTCATCATATACATATATATATTATATATCGATAAAAGGAATGAAATACACCATTCATGGAGACAGTAGGTCGTACGTACGCATGAACGATGTTTTCATTTCCTTATTGAATTGAATGAAACTAAATAGATGAAATAAATATATATATATATACATAAATATAGTAGAATTATTATTTCATATATTTAATTATTATTCATTATATAAACTTTATGATCATTCATGTATGGTTAACATGGAAAATGAATCTCATCACGTCGTGGAGACGGTAGTCCGTACGTACGCACGAGCGATGATATCGTTCCCATAATTATTGAATAGAATTGGAGTGGATGGTATAATATATCAAAATCATTATGATGTTATAATAACCATATATATTTATTCTTTACACCATTATACCCATCCATGTAAGGTGTTGGTTGAAAAACAGATTTCACCACAGCGTGGAGACGGTATTCCGTACGTACACACGCGTGGTGATTTCATTTTCCGTAGGATGGATAGATGGTGAAATATGGTTGTTTCATACCTATAATAACATATCATTATATGAGTTATACTGATTTTATTACTTCATAATGAAAAAACTAAATAAGAAGAAGTGGAAGAAGAAATAGAGTTCAAGGAATCGGTAACAGACATTACCTCTTCTTTGAAGCGCCTCTTTGAGACCTCCTATTAGGGAACTGAAATTGGTCATTGAAGAAGAACAGAACCTCTAGGATGTTTCTATGGAAGTGGAGAAGATATTTTTTCAGGTTTTGGCCGATCTTGAAGGATCAAAGTGGTGTGAGGAAGAGAGGGAGGAGGTGCCCTTTTATAAGGGAGGAGAGGGGCACCTTTGAAAAAACTAAAAATATTATTTTATTATAAAGTCATATTCTGTTTCTAATAGCTCCAAATTAATTTATTTCCAAGCTAATGTGGGGATGGGTAGAAATCCTATAATCCAATATAATTTAGACAAGTTTAGGTTTCTATTTTAAACTTATCAGTTAGATTTTACATTAAGTTAAATAATTTTACTTTTACTGTGTCTTCTTGTTTTCTTACACTATAAGGTTAATAAAATTACTATAAAATTACAAACGAACCCCAAGTTGTTTATTATTAATATATATATCCTTATATAAGTCATTTGGACGAACCTTATATTTTTAGGAATAAAAATTATTAATATAATATTTGTTTTAAAAACTATTTTATGTCATTTTTGACACTATTTTGTAATTGATTTTTGTGAAAACCATATCAGAATGATTGGTTCGAATAAAGTTAATTAAATCAATAATAAAATGTCATATTAACCTATAAAATTAGTTTAATTCATAAAAAGTCTCAAATTACATTTATTTGGGTATTTATAACATCAATTATGTCAATATTTTATTAATATGATAATTACTGCATCATCATTGTGTCATAAATAAATTAAATTATTTAATTTCTAAAAATAATAAATAAAATACCATTATGTATGATATCTTTTTATCCTTATAATTAATATTTATATTCGAATTTATCTTATGTATAACCATATATTAAAAATGATTTACTTATAAAACATTGATTTTAACTATTTTAACCCTTCATTAAATAAATTAATAATAAATGTCCTAATCTAATTCAAGTGGACCTAAATGGTCATATTTTATTCCTAAGGTTGTATTTGGTCGAATTAAACGTATATAATAGAATTATTACATGTGTTAGGGTAATAATAATATCATTTTTACCCTTAATTACCCTATTTACTTTTAATCATGGTAAATAAAAGTAAAAAGTTGCTATTCACCAAAAATTATTTTCATCTAATTGAACCAAATTTTAGTCCTTGATATTAACCATGTCTCTCAGATTATCTAAATTTCACTAATAGAAGCGGTAAAATTAAGTTTTTTGAAAAATTCAGTTTTTTAACTACCACTTAGTGGTTTCACTATTCATCAAAAAATGAAAGTTTCCAGAAAAATACCAAAAATTAGGCCTAAGATATATTTGATATTATGAATTCAAAAATTATGTCTATTTTAACAAATTAAAAACATATCAGTTTCAATAATTAATTTAAAAAATTGATTCCCGTCGTCAAAACAAATCGCATGTTTTTAAGAAACAATAACTATCAAAAGATTGATACTTGTTTATATCCAATTTCAAAGTGAAATTAATTCCAATGATGAACATTGGATTAAATGGTAAAAATATATTCTAATTAAACTTTAAAACCAATTATAATGATAATCTAAACATATAAATTATTGTAATGAAAAAAATTTGTTTTTAATTAAAATATATCGTGTTTTTACTATTCATTAAAATATGAAAGTTATCAGAATAATATGAAAATTTTATCCAAAGTAAATTTTTATACCCTGATTCCAAATAAGAATTATATTTTGTCAAATTGAACTTATAGACATGTCAAAAACAAGATTTAAGGTGGGTGCGCCATCAAAAGGCGGCAAAACTACATTTTTTTAAAAAATACTTATTTTACCTGAAAAATTTATTTTGTTCTTATACAATGTTCTAGAAAATGTGTAAGATTAATAATAATTTTATAAAATTCAAAATTTAGTTAATACTATTCATAACGGCTAGTTCACAATAATATTTTAATAATATATCGTTGTTTAGTAAAACCTGGTATTGCGTACAGCACACGCTATTGAGGAAGGCCGTGATTGCGTGTAATGGAAGCCAAGTTAGGGTTGCGTGTTATGCAAGACTCCTTTGTTGTTTCATATAACAGAATCCAACCATTTTTCATTTATACATTGAATATATATATATATATATATATATACACTCAATGTTGAGTAAAATGACTATTATCAAACGAACATGAAATTGTGTGTAACACAATCTAAGAATAGTGTTGCGTATACTGCAAGCTAATTCGGTGTTGCGTATATCACAAGATAATCTTGTTTTAGCTTACAACACAAGACATAAATTAAATTAAAATAATATATTTCATAAAATATCGTGGTGTTACATTCTACCCCCCTTAAAATGAATTTCTCCCTCGAAATTCATCGGGGTTACAAATTGTTTACTATTTATAGAAACCCACATCGTAAAAAGGAATTATAAAACTTTATTTTAAAAACTAAATTATGAAATGTAACAATTATGAAAAGTAAATCATCATTGGGTTTCCATATAGAACAACATAGGTGAAAATATGGATATGGAAGAAAAATCTAACCATTATGTTCTGATGGAGAGTGGTAGAGAACATGGCTATGAAAAATACATCAATCACATAGTCATAGATTTGTGATGATATAAGGCACCATCAGATTAATCGGATATAAGGGCACTATGACAACATTTTTTTTTTCAAGATCATTTTTCTATAGATGATGAAATTGGAATTAGAAGAAATACTTTCGTGATTTTGGTACAGTCTCACCATTAGTCGTTCTTTGGATAATTTCCACATACTCTCTTAAAGAAATGAAGTTGAATTTGTCATTCGTGAAGTGTTATCAGATCATGTGATAGAATGATGGGTCACTCCATCTGTCTTAAAAAACGGTTATAAAAGTTATCAAAAATACATAAGTCCTTCTATAGTGAGATTAATCATATATGGTTCCTAAAATGGACTTATACGTAATATATCATACTGATTAATATAATAAAACTAGTTTCTACTAAATATGGACTTCTTGTAGGCTAGTGGTAGGCGATAAAGGACATTCACACATTGGTTGTGGGTTCGATTCCCACATCCTTGTCCGACGCGATGGGCTATCGCCCGTCCTGCAGGTTGCCCTTTTTTCTAAAACTACATTCCTATAACATCCCATCAATAATATCGGAAAAACTTCTATCCTTAAACAATACTAACTTATGTCCAACATAATCCATTCCAATCTTTAGGCTTATCCATAATACTTCAGTCCACTCTCATATTATAGTGAAAACGATTACCAAAGATTACATATAACAATAATGTTAATACCATCGTTGATCCCCTTATATCATAAGATATGTCTTGTTGGTCACATTCCAATCATGTGAATACCTTAATCATGTATTCTCTTGAAAAATGAATACCCATTAAACCTTAGTGAAAACATGAATGCTGTCAAAAGTTAACTCTTTCAACATACCAAAATCAAAAAATTATATATACTCAAACTGTAACATCCCAGGTAAATAAAGAATAAAGAATTTTCATATTTATTAATATTTACGAATTAAATATTAATTTTATTTTAAAGGGGTTTCTATGTTCGATAGCGTACCCGATACGCAACGATGAGTTTCTTTGAAACTTACATAGCACACTAGTAATATAATAATATTATTTTAAATGTTAGTTAACAAGTAGCCGTTGTACTGGCGAGAATGGATAGAAATAACTAAAATATGATTAGATATGTTTTTAAATGTTTATACATTTACCCAATAAAAGATAAAGGCTTAAAATACGGAAAGAGTTCAATTTTATGGCATATATACTCTAATTTTCACTAAAGGTTCACTTATAACCTTTTAATGGTGAAACGTCATTAAATATAGTTTTGATCACTCTTATACTTTATTTTGGACCAAATATAACTCTTCTTTAGAATCGGGACATCAAAATTTACTTTGTGTAAATTTTTGGTACCTTTCTGATAAAGTTCTTTTTTTTATGAATAGTGTAAAATGTTGTATTTTAATTCAAAACCTCTTTTTAATCTAAATTATTTATATGATTAGATTATTATTTTAATTGGTTTTAAAGTGAAATTAGAAAATATTTTTACCAGTTAATCCAATGGTGGTCATTGGAATCAATTTCACTTTGAAATTAGACTTAAACTGGTGTCAATCTTTTAATACTTATTGTTTCCTAAAAACACGCTATTTGTCATGACAGCGGGAATTAATTATTAAATTAATTAATTTGACTTATATGTTTTGAATTTTGTAAAATGGACTTCATTTTTGAATTCGGAATATCAAATATAGCTAAGGGTGAATTTTTGGTAATTTTCTGAAAAACTTCAATTTTTGATGAATAGTGAAACCACTAAGTGGTAATCAAGCAAACTGATTTTTCTGTTAAATGAAAGTTTACCACTAATGTGTATTGAATTTTGAAAATCCGACATACATGGTTGCCATTAAGAAGTAAAATGTGGTTCAATGAGATTAAAATAATTTTTTGGTGAATAGTAACTTTTTTTCATTAATCGCGATTAGAGGTAATTAGTGTAGTTTAAGGTAAAAATGGTATTATAAGAATGTGAAAACACCATGACACTTGTCCTACACCTATTGGGTGAGTCATGGACGACCAAGACAACCCATGGGCCAACTTGGGGACCCCATGGAGCCACTTTAGTTGGAAAATGACATTAATATATTTTTATTTAATGTTAAAGTGAAAATGACACTAACATAACTTGTTTTACAAAATTAATTTTTGAGTGGGGTTATACATGTCCAAATTTTGATTATAAATAGTCATTGGAAAGATAAAAATATTTCCTACATCATAGTATTTTTTTTATAATTTTTTAAACATTAAATAAATTAAATTATATATGACATAATAATGATGTAGCGATGACATCATTATTTGGCGATTTAAATAAAATGGAAAGATAATGAAATATCTAAAACCTACACATGTCCAAAACCAATTGGATGAGTGGATTTTGAACCCTTATCACCATATCCACGAATTATATCAATTTGGGACCTTTTAAAACCGAAACACATTTTCAAATAAAGTAATATTTCTTTACTTTCCAAAAGTGCCCCTCCTCTTCTCTTATAAAAGGCCCCCACCTCTACCCCATTTCACACACTTCTAAAGCCTTTGGCTCGGCCAACCTCTGCCCAAGTACTCTCTACACATCCCTCTCCTCATCCCAGATGATTCCCTTTGGGAAGAAGCCTTTCAAAGGATGCCTTTAGGCTCAAATCAAAAGGGAGTTACACTTTTAAAGGTAATTCATTCTCTCTTGTTCATTTGTTTTATTTTGCTTCTCCAACCCTCTAAACTCTTTTTATTTACTTATTTTGTAACAAAACAAGTATCTTCAATATACTAGGATGTTGTTATAATATTTATTTGAGCTACACTCTCACACAACTACATCAAATGGTTAAAGAACATACGGTTTCCGTGGATGGTGAAATTATGCCTCCCGAAACGATGATTGTTCAATACTCATTTTACACCTTAAAGGGTGGCCATTATGATGTCACTATTTTTATATATGATATATAATATGTTTATGTTTTCTTTAATCTTCTATATTTTTCATTTTTGGCATACCTTTATGGTTTCCATTATGGGTAAACACGATATCTTCATTTAAGGAAGTGCGGACTACCGCCCCCTAAAAGTGATGTGATTCGTTAATGCCATATGTGGGACGTGTAAAGGATGGATTTAAAGTTATTATATATGATGTTATACTGGAATTATAATATACCTCTATATCATTATTATTTCTTTCCATTAAAGTATGAGATAGAAATGAAAGTAGCGTTCATGCGTACGTACGGATTACCGTCTCCATGAACGGTGCATTTCATTTCTTATCCCCAAATGTAATGTACTATTAAAATTACATGTATATAATGTATATATATAATTAATGATATATCTAAATGATGAATATAATTCTGGAATTAAAATATACATACCTCTCATTTAGTTTTAATTCCACTAATATGACAAAGAAATGAAAGTAGTGTTCATGCGTACGTACGGCTTACCGTCTCCATGAACGGTGCATTTCATTTCTTACCTCTAAATGATTATGTAATATTATAAATACATGTATATGCTGGATATATATGATATATATGATATCCAAATCAGGAATTTCATTCTGGATATAAAGAACTTTTGACCACACGAACAACATTTAATTGTAAGAAGTCAACTTTCGACTTAAGAACCAAATATTGACAAAACAAACATTATTAACATAAATGGTTACATAATGTTTATAACATGGAAATAAGTGATATAAAAAGAATAATGAACTTTAAAAAGGTTCTTAATCAAGTATAAATTAACTCAAGTTTATTATTCAGGACGTTAAAGAATGATCGAGTCAAGTCGGACCCAAGGTAAGGGACTTCGTCTCAATCTCCTTTCATTGAGGCATATTTCGTTTTATACACAACTTTCTTTTATACAGTGTATAAGCTCCTTTTACTTTTACTTTTATATAAAAGGAATATTTTTCTACAAAGCGTTTTACTAAACGAAAAAAAGGAATTTTTTTTAACGTACGCGGTGACAACGACCTTTTCCGCCACCGCGAGTATTATTTGGTCTTTGGCTTCCTCATCAAGCCGTAATGTTTTTAGAATAAAATAAATACCATATACTCTTTTATGTATTTTGGTATTGAAAATGGTTTTGAAAAAGGATTCTATTATGTCAATATATTTATGATATATTGTGATTGAAATGTGGAAATTTTATCATTCCTTTATATTGGTTTTATGTTTTATGATTTTATATTGGTACTTGGACATTTTAACGGGTGGTTACGTTATAAACCATATGACGGGTGGTGCCGTGAATACCAGGACGGGTGGTTACGTTATAACCTCCAATGAATTGGGTATGGAAGTCGGCCGTATGGCTATTCCATTAAGTATGTATGGAAATTGGCCGTATGGCTATTCCATTAAGTGATATGTGTGGAAGTCGACCGTATGGTTATTCCACTTAAGTATGTTTATGTCCCAAGTTACCTTTATATATGTTATGTGTTCTTTATATGGGTTTTATGGTAATACTTTGGTTACAAAAAGGTAAGTAATGATACTTTATTCAGTGAATATTTTTTTTACTACTTCATGAAGGTGAAGGTATTACTTTGATATAGTATACATGGTTTACTTGATGTTTGAAAAACTAACAGTTTTCATTCTTTTTGTATCCCTTACTGATCTTTTTATGCTCACCCCAAGTTTTTCGAAATGTTTTTCACAAGACTTAAAGGGGAATAAGGTCAAGGATGGGATCAAGGGAATTTCATGTTATCTAAAACATGGAATCTAGACATGTTTCTTTTAAGAGTTTTTTATTTATTTATGGAAACATAGTAGAAGTGACTACTTTGTAATCTTTTGTGATGTAATAGTTATGTTCTAATTCTCTAAAATTCTAAAACTGAAAAGATCCTCAACGTGAATTATTCATTTAATTCAATATTAACTAAGGTTTAAGGCCGGGGCCTTATAGTTGGTATCAAAGGTCGGTTTAGACAACTTTGGGAGTTAGAAAAGTGTTAAATTATAATATGATTGAAATGATATAGCATTTACAGATTACTATGTTGCTTCGCCTAAGATATTTCTGTGTTCAGAATGGTTTTCCGCAGAGGAAACAAAGCAGCTATGTTGGGACGACATCAGGAGGAAGATAACCTTCCAAATCAGCAACCTGAGATGGTCGGAATCGGAACTGAACAGTTTGTTGCAGTGATGGCACAGTTGACTCAGGCTATAAATGGTGGTGGTATCCATGCACGAGATCAGCCAGATCAACCGCAGAGGAACATGTCAGTGGTGGAACATTTCATGAGGCAGCATCCCCCATCATTCAGAGGATCATTTGACCCTGTGCAAGCTGAAGGGTGGATTAAAGCACTGGAGAAGATTTTTGATGTCATGGGGTGTTCAGAACATCAAAAGGTTAGTCTTTCTATTTACCGTTTTGAAGGTGAAGCTGATCTGTGGTGGTCGATGGTGAAAAATATAAGGGATAGTGATGAGATTGAGGATCTTCACTGGGAAAAATTCAAAGGTATGTTTCTTGAGAAATATTTTCCTAAGGTGGTTCGTCTTAGGATGGAAAAACAGTTCCTAGAATTGAGGCAGGAGGATGATTCAGTGGCTTCTTATGAAGAAAAGTTCACTTGATTGGCAAGGTATGCTCCAAACTTCATACGAGATCTTGATATTAAAATAAACCATTTTTACTCAGGGTTAAAGCCAAATTATCAAAGGGATTTAGCTTCTCGTGAGTTCAAAAGTTATGAAAAACTTGTTCGATGTGCGGAGAAGGTGGAAATGGAGTTTGTCGATGATCTGGTGTTCTATGAAAAACAACAGAATAAGAGGTCTAGTTGGCAGGCAAAGGGGAAGAATTCATCAAAGAAGAAAGGAGGTAAGAAAACCAAATATCCATCCTGTGAGAAGTGTGGCAAAATGCATCCTGGAGAATGTTTATCCAAGTCTGGTAGGTTCTTTCGGTGTGGTAAGTCTGGTCATATTGCTCGTAACTGTAAAAAAGATGATCAAGCAAGCACAGAAGCAAGACAGTGAGTTGCAGAAAAAGGTAGAGCTGGTTCAGAAAGGTAAGTTGCCTGAATTCAACATTGATAATGATTGTGTTTTGAGATTTGGGAAGAGATTGTGTGTGACTTGTGATTCACAGTTGAAGAATGAGTTATTTTTTCATCCTGGTAGTACTAAGATGTACAGAGGTCTGCGGGAGTGTTACTGGTGGGATGGAATGAAAAGAGACATTGCTGATTTTACTGTGAAGTGTTTGACATGTCAACAGGTTAAACCAGAGCAGCAGTTACCGAAAGGGATGCTTCAGCCTTTACCAGTGCCAGAGTGGAAATGGGAAAACATATCCCTGGACATTGTTGTGGGATTACTGAGGACATCTCGAGGTAATAATGCAATATGGGTTATTGTTGATCGCTTGATCAAATATGCTCATTTCGTTTCTATACGAGATACTTTCTCTCGTGATCAACTTTCCCGTTTGTATCTTAAAGAGATAGTCAGGTTACATGGAGTTCCTCTCTCCATTGTATCTGATCGTGATCCTAGGTTCACATCAAACTTTTGGAAAGGCCTTCAGAAGTCGTTGGGTACTGAATTAAATTTTAGTACAGCTTTTCATCCTCAATCAGATGGGCAGTTAGAACGAACAATCCAGACATTGGAGGATATGATACGAGCTTGTTCTATGGATTATCAGGGAAGTTGGGACCAACATCTTTCTTTGGTTGAGTTTTCTTATAATAACAGCTTTCATTAGAGTATACAGATGGCACTATTTGAGGCATTATATGGGATGCGTTGTCGAACTCCAGCATTTTGGAATGAAGTGGGTGAAAGGAAGCTGATGGGACCAGAATTGGTAGAAGAGATGGCAGAAAAAATTCAGTTGATTCAGAAGCACATGAGAACAGCTCAGAGCAGGCAGAAGAGTTATGCGGATAACCGGAGGAAGGATCTATCTTTCGAGGTAGGTGATCATTGTTTTCTCAAGGTTTCTCTTTGGAAACGTGTGATGAGATTTGGTAAGAAATAAAAGCTGAGTCCAAGGTTTATTGGACCATATTAAATTCTGGAGAGAGATGGATCAGTTGCATACCGGGTGGCTTTACCTCCAAGTTTATCTCAGGTACACAATGTTTTTCATGTTTCAATGTTGAGAAAGTATATGCCAGATCCATCTCATGTTTTGAGTCCAGAGGTAGTTCAGCTGGAAGAGAACCTATCTTATGAGGAAAAACTGGTCCAGATTCTTGACCATAGGGAGCAGGTGTTACGAAATAAGGTGATTCATCAGGTAAAGGTTTTGTGGAAAAACCATGTGATTGAGAGGCAACGTGGGAATCTGAAAATGCTATGAGGGATAAATACCCCCACTTATTTAGATAAGTGAATAAAATTGCGAGGACGCAATTCCCAAAAGGGGGGAAGGATGTAACATCCCAGGTAAATAAAGAATAAATAATTTTCATATTTATTAATATTTACGAATTAAATATTAATTTTATTTTAAAGGGCTTGCTATGTTCGATAGCGTACCCGATACGCAACGATGAGTTTCATTGAAACTTACGTAGCACACTAGTAATAAAATAATATTATTTTAAATGTTAGTTAACAAGTAGCCGTTGTACTGGCGGGAATGGATAGAAATAACTAAAATATGATTAGACATGTTTTTAAATGTTTATACATTTACCCAATAAAAGATAAAGGCTTAAAATATGGAAAGAGTTCAATTTTAGGGCATATATACTCTAATTTTCACTAAAGGTTCACTTATCACCTTTTAATGGTGAACCATCATTAAAAATAGTTTTGATCACTCTTATACTTTATTTTGGACCAAATATAACACTTCTTTAGAATCGGGACATCAAAATTTACTTTGTGTAAATTTTTGGTACCTTTCTGATAAAGTTCTTTTTTTATGAATAGTGTAAAATGTTGTATTTTAATTCAAAACCTCTTTTTAATCTAAATTATTTATATTATTAGATTATTATTTTAATTGGTTTTAAAGTGAAATTAGAAAATATTTTTACCAGTTAATCCAATGGTGGTCATTGGAATCAATTTCACTTTGAAATTGGACTTAAACTGGTGTCAATCTTTTGATACTTATTGTTTCACAAAAACACGCTATTTGTCATGACAGCGGGAATTAATTATTAAATTAATTAATTTGACTTATATGTTTTGAATATTGTAAAATGGACTTCATTTTTGAATTCGGAATATCTAATATAGCTTAGGGTGAATTTTTGGTAATTTTCTGAAAAACTTCAATTTTTTATGAATAGTGAAACCACTAAGTGGTAATCAAGCAAACTGATTTTTCAGTTAAATGAAATTTTACCACTAATGTGTATTGAATTTTAAAAATCCGACATACATGGTTGTCATTAAGAAGTAAAATGTGGTTCAATGAGATTAAAATAATTTTTTGGTGAATAGTAACTTTTTTTCATTAATCGCGATTAGAGGTAATTAGTGTAGTTTAAGGTAAAAATAGTATTATAAGAATGTGAAAACACCATGACACTTGTCCTACACCTATTGGGTGAGTCATGGACGACCAAGACAAGACATGGGCCAACTTGGGGACCCCATGGAGCCACTTTAGTTGGAAAATGACATTAATATATTTTTATTTAATGTTAAAGTGAAAATGACACTAACATAAATTATTTTACTAAAATAATTTTTGAGTGGGGCTATACAAGTCCAAATTTTGATTATAAAAAGTCATTGAAAAGCTAAAGAGATTTCATACATCATAGTATTTTTTTATAATTTTTTAGACATTAAATAAATTAAATTATATATGACATAATAATGGTGCAGCGATGACATCATTATTTGGTGATTTAAATAAAATGGAAAGATAATGAAAAATCTAAAACCTACACATGTCCAAAACCAATTGGATGAGTGGATTTAGAACCCTTATCACCTTATACCCGAATTATATCTATTTGGGACCTTTTAAAACCGAAACACATTTTCAAATAAAGTAATATCTCTTTACTTTCCAAAAGTGCCCCTCCTCTCCTCTTATAAAAGGCCCCCACCTCTACCCCATTTCACACACTTCTCAAGCCTTTGGCTCGGCCAAACCCTGCCCAATTACTCTCTCCACATCCCTCTCCTCATCCTAGAGAATTAACTTTGGGCATAATCCTTTCAAAGGAAGCCTTTAGGCTCAAATCAAAAGGGTGTTACACTTTTAAAGATAATTCATTCTCTCTTGTTCATTTGTTTTATTTTGCTTCTCCAACCCTCTAAACTCTCTATATTTACTTCTTTTGTAACAACACCAGAATCTTAAATATACTAGGATGTTGTTATAATATTTATTTGAGCTACACTCTCACACAACTACATCAAATGGTTAAAGAACATTCGGTTTCCATGGATGGCGAAATTCTGCCTCCCGAAACGATGATTGTTCAATACTCATTTAACACCTTCAAGGGTGGCCATTATGATGTCACTATTTTTATATATGATATATAATATGTTTATGTTTTCTTTAAGATTATGTATTTTTCATTTTTGGCATACCTTTATGGTTTCCATTATGGGTAAACACGATATCTTCATTTAAGGAAGTGCGGACTACCGCCCCCTAAAAGTGATGTGATTCGTTAATGCCATATGTGGGACGTGTAAATGATGGATTTAAAGATATTATATATGATGTTATACTGGAATTATAATATACCTCTATATCATTATTATTTCTTTCCATTAAAGTATGAGATAGAAATGAAAGTAGCGTTCATGCGTACGTACGGCTTATCGTCTCCATGAACAGTGCATTTCATTTATTATCCCCAAATGTAATGTACTATTAAAATTACATGTATATAATGTATATATATAATTAATAATATATCTAAATGATGAATATAATTATGGAATTAAAATATACATACCTCTCATTTAGTTTTAATTCCACTAATATGACAAAGAAATGAAAGTAGCGTTCATGCGTACGTACGGCTTACCGTCTCCATGAACGGTGCATTTCATTTCTTACCTCTAAATGATTATGTAATATTATAAATACATGTATATGCTGGATATATATGATATATATGATATCCAAATCAGGAAATTCATTCTGGATATAAAGAACTTTTGACCACACGAACAACTTGTAATTGTAAGAAGTCAACTTTCGACTTAAGAACCAAATATTGACAAAACAAACAATATTAACTTAAATGGTTACATAATGTTTATAACATGGAAATAAGTGATATAAAAAGAATAATGAACTTTAAAAAGGTTCTTAATCAAGTATAAATTAACTCAAGATTATTATTCAGGACGTTAAATAACGATCAAGTCAAGTCGGACCCAAGGTAAGGGACTTCGTCTCAATCTCCTTTCATTGAGGCATATTTCGTTTTATACACAACTTTCGTTTATACGGTGTATAAACTCCTTTGAATTTTACTTTTATACAAAAGGAATCTTTTTCTATGAAGCGTTTTACTAAACGATAAAAAGAAATGTTTTTTTAATGTACGTGGTGACAACGACCTTTTCCGCCACCGGAGTATTATTTGGTCTTTGGCTTCCTCAACAAGCCGTAATGTTTTTAGAATAAAATAAATACCATATACTCTTTTATGTATTTTGGTATTGAAAATGGTTTTGAAAAAGGATTCTATTATGTCAATATATTTATGATATATTGTGATTGAAATGTGGAAATTTTATCATTCCTTTATATTGGTTTTATGATTTATGATTTTATATTGGTACTTGGACATTTTAACCGGTGGTTACGTTATAAACCATATGACGGGTGGTACCGTGAATACCAGGACGGGTGGTTACGTTATAACCTCCAATGCATTGGGTATGGAAGTCGGCCGTATTGCTATTCCATTAAGTATGTATCGAAATTGGCCGTATGGCTATTCCATTAAGTGATATGTGTGGAAGTCGACCGTATGGTTATTCCACTTAAGTATGTTTATGTCCCAAGTTACCTTTATATATGTTATGTGTTCTTTATATGGGTTTTATGGTAATAATTTGGTTACAAAAAGGTAAGTAATGATACTTTATTTAGTGAAGATTTTTTTACTACTTCATGAAGGTGAATGTATTACTTTGATATAGTATACATGGTTTACTTGATGTTTGAAAAACTAACAGTTTTCATTCTTTTTGTATCCCTTACTGAGCTTTTTATTCTCACCCCAAGTTTTTCAAAATGTTTTTCACAGGACTTAAAGGGGAATAAGGTCAAGGATGGGATCAAGGGAATTTCATGCAATCTAAAACATGGGATCTAGACATGTTTATTTTAAGAGTTTTTTATTTATTTATGGAAACTTAGTAGAAGTGACTACTTTGTAATCTTTTGTGATGTAATAGTTATGTTCTAATTCTCTAAAACTCTAAACCTGAAAAGATCCTCAACGTGAATTATTCATTTAATTCAATATTAAGTAAGGTTTAAGGCTGGGGCCTTATACAAACCATGATATAGCCTTCTCCTTATATCATTCATGAGCTCATGAATGCTATCAAACATTTAATTTTTCTCATTATACCTTCATTATGAGAATATCATCTACATTCCAAAAATATCTGAATAACCTTTCATTGATACTAGTACCATTAATCATACACTTTCAAAACTCAAGGAAAGAAAACAGTGTAACAATCCTTAGATGTCTCTTTATTTGATAGTACCATGAGATTACTTATACAACATTACACTTGATAAACATGTAATCATTCCACTACCTTCTTAAACCATTGACCGAGCATCAACAATTCTTTCATCTCACATATCATTTGTAGTCTATTCATCATCATCAACATAAATACTACCCATACGACCATACTGATTCTCATCATGAGACTTTCCCTTAGGGAATTGGTTTTCATAATGCCCGTACATTCCACATTTAAAACATTTAACCATTGTTGATGTAGTAGAAATACCATTATCCTCATCCATGGTGTTAACTAACCCTTTTCCTTTGCACTTACTGGCTTTGTGTCCTTCTTTTCCACACCCAGAGCATCTTCCAGTTCCCTTGAAATAATCTCCCCGATGCCTCTTCCCACATGATTTACATGAGGGAAATTGAACTTTTTTTCCTCTATGATCATCATGAAACTCCATCTTTCTCTTATTATCTGAGTCAGGAAACATACCAATGTTGAGATTATTGATCATATTATGAGATTGCTGATTAGGCATAATAACGATGTTTGGACTTCCAAATCCTGTTTCATTTGGTTTCTCATGAAGAATATCATTCCATTGTCCATCATATCCTCCATTATCATGAATCTTCATATTCCCAGCCATTTCTTAAAACCCAAAAAGAATAGTGTGAGAGGCAAAAAATCATGCTAGGGAAAACAACATAGTAAAGGGGGAGCACCCTCAATATCTAACTTCTTAGGTTAAATTCTATGATCGTTACCATAGTTCTAGGACTATATCCTATACGTATACTTATCCTTAGGGACATCCCTAGTCATACCTTAGAAATATCTCTAGGGATCTCACTAATATTTTCGCATCCTAGTTTCCAAAGGTTGATTAAACCTCTCCTCAAATACCAGCTGTAGAGACCCGAAGCTTAACATACATGGACATTACATTACTTTTGCGGAATACATAGTACATAACAAAAACACACACACAAGGACTGTAATAGTTTAGTGTCTTGGGAAACTCGTAATGTAATATTCTAATCGTGGGGAAAGATCTTAAACATCTCCCATTAGATCTTCCTCTTTTATTTTCTTACCTAAAACCTTTCTTTAAATCACGGGGAAAAGAAAACAGATAATGGGTGAGCTCAAATGCTCAGTAATGGTAACCATGGATAAAATAAAACAAATCATATAGATTTGAACATCAAAACGTGAACAAAATATTAAACATCAGAATCTTGGGTAATGACATAAATCATGGAAGTACGTAAGGCATAGATCATAAAGAAACATTAATCATGATAAAATAGCATGGGAATTAATCATGTAATTGTGGAAAACCATTAAGCACATGTAATGATTTCCATAGTAGCCAAGGCATTGCTGCCATGACCATCTTAGTGGACAATGTCCCTTTCTGAATCGAGTTCAATCCTCATTTTAGTCCTGTAATACTGAACCGGATTAACTTACCATTCTAGCCATGTCTATCTCATGAGATATAAATCTTTGCCCAATGAATTGGAGGGATATATAGGTCCCACCAATCTCATAATGATACCATTCTTATGTGTGCCACAAAATCATAAATCATACATCATTGCATAACCCATGTAATAAAAATGGGATTCTTAAACATCATGACATCATAAAAAAATCCATATAAGTTAAAGGAATTCATAAAAATAATTTCATCATAACATAATGAAATCAACGTAATAATAGGGATTGAAACAGAACCCTATATTATCTTATATGGAAAATAATTTTGATAAAACACTTGAACTCCATTCACTACTGGAAAAATACCCTATACCAACGGTTTGGAACCATTGGTATAGGCCCTCAAACCGTTGGTATAGGATATACCAATGGTTTGGAGGACAATTTTCAAGTAAGCCATGATAATAGCTCTATACCAATAGTTTTGAAAACTGTTGGTATAAGTAATATGAAAACATATACCAACGGTTCTCAAAACCTATACCAACAGTTCTCAAAACCGTTGGTATGTGTATTTCAAAAAAACACATTCGGTGGGATTTGATCCCAAGACATCTAGTTTATAATTGAATGACTTAACCACTAACCTAACATGAATTTTGTGAACATAATTTCATAAATATATATATGTATTGTTATAATAATTTTAAATTTTGATTTATATAATGTTCTCGGTAAGAAGATACGATTAAAAATCGAAGGACCTATACCAACAGTTCTCAAAACCATTGGAATAGACCTATACCAAAGGTTTTGAGAACCGTTGGTATAGGTCCTTTGATTTTAGGACCTATACCAACTGTTTTGGACAAACCGTTGGTATAGGGTCTCTATAATGGACCTATACCAACGGTTTGGCCAAAACCGTTGGTATAGGTCCTATAGGTCCCCCCCTATACCAACTGTTTGTCCAAAACTGTTGGTATAGGTCCATATAAGTGACATATACCAACAATTTTGGCCAAACCGTTGGTATAGCTCCAAATTAATGAACTATACCAACGGTTTGTCCAAAACCGTTTGTAAAAGTCATATTTCCAGTAGTGATTCTTGAGGAAAATATCTTTTCTACTTCAAAAACATTATCCTTTCTTAACATTTCATAACATTCTAAACTAAAAGAATTTGATTAAAAATAAACTTGAAAATTTTTAAAGGAATATTCTTGGAAATAATGTTTTAAAAATACATTCATGCCGTATAAGTTAAAAAACATTATTCTCGTACATTTGTCGGAAAAGTCAAAAAGTACCTCGTACAAAAAACGACAAAAGATTCCTTTAATATCATTTACTAAAAACTCATCGAATGGTAAAATTGGATTTAAACAAATGTAGGTGGATGGAAATAATATTACATATTGAAGAAACATGGATGTGGATTATAAGGCCCCAGCCTTAAACCTTACTTAATCTTTAGTTAATACAAGATTACACATTGCTGATCTTTTCAGGTTTAGAGTTTTAGAGAATTAGATCATAAAACTTTCATTACATTACACATTTAAACAAAGTGGATACATAAGGATAGTATTTATTTTTTTCCATCAATGGAAAAATATTTAATATAAAACATGGATTCTTTCTTGACACTTCCTTGACACTATCATCATATCATCTACCTTTCCCTTGACCTGTGAAAAACATTTCAAAAAAACATGGGATGAGCATAAAAAGCTCAGTAATGGTTATAAATATATGGAAAAGAAACATGAGTTCATATATACATAAGAATGAAATCATACTTTACCCATAAAACATAGTCACTTTAACATACCTCAACAAATCATGAATAAATCATAGAAATCGTAAGATATAAAAGGTAACTTGAGACATTCATAACATTCTTACGTAGGGAGTAACCCTCTTGGTTACGTTTGGAATACCCACCATAGTATATTCCCTAAATCTCTTCGGTTAAACCTTAACTTTTAACTCCTTTGCATTACCCAATTAATTGGAGAGCAATATCGGGCTCACCTTCCCTTACTTTATCACGGAACCACCCGTCTTCATAAAAATGACCAAGAACCATAACATAATCTTATCACATAAAACATGCATAAATGAAACATAACATTTACATCATTCAATAACAAGATATGAATACAACACATTGATATAAAATCATTATGAAAACCATTTTCAATACCAAAATAAAAGAAATGTAAAACATGGTATTTATTTTTGTTTCAAAAAGAAGTTATGGCTTGTAGATGAAGCCGAAACTCAAATAATGGCCACAGTGGCGGAGAATTCGTTGTCACCACATACGTTCGACAAAAACATTATATTTTGTTGTTTAGTAAAATGCTTCGTATAAAAAATATTCATTTTTGGATAAACATAAAATTCAAAGGGGTTTATACACCGTATAAAATAAAGTTGTTTATAAAACAAAATATGCCTCAATGAATGGAGATTGAGACGAAGTCCCATACAAAGACGATATCCTTGGATTAAGGATAAATCAATTACATAATTATGTGCAACAAATGAATACACGAAATATAAGTGGATATTAAGTTTAATAAAATAAGAGGTTACTCACACATATTCATAGAATGACATATTCAAGGAGTACAAGTTTATCCCAAACAATCAAATTTGGGTTAAGAAGTTCCCTTGCAAAAAATTTGACAGCCTAACGACATCACTACAAAATTCAGAAAATGAGTTGATGAGAGATAAAAAGGGTATCTAATCACATGAAAATAAAATTTAAATCAATAAGGATATAGAAGAACATATCCCAACATAATATTATGTGAATTAAAAGACATAACAAAAGATGTCTTTTAAAAAGAGGAGGGTGAACGGTTCCCTTACCGACAAGGGTATCTTTCGAGACATGCACCCCATGAAAGAAGGACAATACAACATTGATGTAAATACTCATAAATGAAATTATATTACACAATGAGTAAAATAATGGGTAGTACATACACCACTAAAATGAAATTGTGGCAAATGTAGCATAAATCTCACGGGAATATAAGTGAGATAAAAAATACCTTACGAAAACTTGGCAGCCTAACGGCGCCACTTAAAACTTCCAAAATGGATTGATGAGAGAAAATAAGGTCTCCCATAATATTAAAATAATGTTTAATGAAAGGGTAATATAAAATAACATCCCCCAACATAAAAAAGAGAGCTTAAATGAAGTTACATAAAGGAGAGTTCCTAAAAAGAAAGAGAGAGGTTAGATCTTTTATGAAAATTCGGCAGCCTAACGGCGCCACTCAAAACGTCCAAAATGGATTGATGAGAGAGAATATGGTCTCTCATCATATTAACATAAAAATTACAAGAGGATTAATATAAAATAACATCCCAATTACAAGAAATATGAGCTTTAAAAATAATGACATAAAAGAGTGTACTTAAAAAGAAAGAGAGGAGTATGATCCCTTACCTCAGGTCCGACTTTACTCGATCATTCTTTAATATCCTGAATAATAAACTTGAGTTAATTTATAATTCCTTAAGAACCTTTTTCAAGTTCTTTATTCCTTTTATTTCAGTTATTACCATGTCATGAACACTATGTTATTATTTAATCTAATAACGGTCGTTTTAACGATCATTGGTACTTGAGTCAAAAATAAACTCTTTATAATTACAAGTTGTTCATGTGGTAAAATATCCATTATATCCATACTTGTATTCATGATTTAGATATCATATATATCATATATATCCAGTATATTCTTGCATTTATAATATTACAAAACATTTAGAGTTAAGAAATGAAATGCACTGTTCATGGAGACGGTAATCTGTACGTACGCATGAACGCTACATCCATTTCTATTTCATATTTAATGGAATAAAATAATGATACATAATAGTATTTTAATTACAGTATGGTAACATATATAATATCATTAAATATATCCATTATACGTACCACATATGGTAATAACGAATCAAATCACTTTGAGGGGGCGGTAGTCCGCATTTCCAAAAATGAAGATATCACGTATACCCATAATGGAAGCAATAAAGGTATGACATAAATGAAAAATAAAGAAGCTTAAGTAAAACATAAACATATTATATATCATATATAATCGTAGTTACATCTTAATGGCCACCTTTGAGGGGTTATATTAGTGTTGAACAATCATCGTTTCATGAGGCAGAAATTCGCCATCCACAGAAACAGTATGTTCTTTAACCATTCGATGAAGATGTGTGTAAGTGTAGCTCGAATAATTATTATAACAACATATTAGTATATTCAAGATACTGGAGTTGTTACAAACGAAATGAATAAAAAGATTTTAGGGGGTTGGAGAAGAAAAATAAAACACAAGAACACAAGAGAAAACACTACCTTTAAAACGGATAACTATATTTGATTTAAGCTCAAAGGCTTACTTGGAAAGTATTCTGCCCAAAGTGAGGATTCAATGATTAATAGAGGTATCTGGAGAGATGAAATGGGCAGGGGTTGGCCGAGACAAAGGCTTTTGAAGTGTGGGTAAAGAGGTAGAGGTGGGGGCCTTTTATAAGAGGAGAGGAGGGGCACTCTTAGAAAGGTATAAAAGGATACTTTATTTTAAAATGATTTTCGGATTTTAAAGGTACCACATTGATGTGTTTCTATGATATAGTGATAAGGGTTCTAAATATACCAATAAAATAGGTTTTGGACATGTGTAGGTCGTAGAGTTTACATTATCTTTTCATTTTTTTAAATCCTTTATTATTGAGGTAATTGTTGCATCATCATGATGTCATAAATAATTTAATTAATTTAATGTCTAAAAATTATAAAAAAATATCATGATGTAGGAAATAGTTTTATCTTTCTAATGAATATTTATAGTATAAAATATGACTTGTATTACCCCATGTAAAAATTGTTTTAGTAAAACATCTCTTGTTTGTGTCATTTTTATTTTAACTTTAAATAAAAGGCATAAATGTCATTATCATACCCAGGTGGCTCCATGGGGTACCAAAAATATACCCATGGGTTGTCTTGGTCGGCTATAACTCATCCAATAGGGTTAGGACAAGTGTCAAGATATTTTCATTTTATTATAATATCATTTTTACCTTAAATCAGACTAATTACCTTTAATCGTGATTAATAAAACTTAAAAGTTACTTTTCATCAAAAAATTATTTTCATCTCATTGAACCAAATTTTACTTAATAATTAAAATCATTTAAATTGGATTTTTTAAATTCAAATCACAAAAGTGGTAAAGTCCCATTTAAACGAAAAATCAAATTTTGTAACGACCACTTTGTGGTTTCACTATTCATCAAAAATTGAAGTTTTTCAGAAAAATACAAAAAATTCACCCTAAGCTATATTGGATATTCTTAATTAAAAAATGATATCAATTTTACCAAATTCATAACATTGAAGTTGCATTAATTAATTGTATAATTAATTCCCGTTGTCAGAGCAAATAGAGTGTTTTAATGAAACAATAAGTATCAAAAGATTGACACTAGTTTAAGTCCAATTTCAAAGTGAAATTAATTCCAATGACCACTATTTGATTAAATGGTAAAATATATTCTAATTTTAATTTAAAAAAAATCCAAAAGATAATCTAATCATATAAATAAATTAGATTAAAAAGAGGTTTTGAATTGAAATTCAACATTTTTCACTATTCATTAAAAAATGAACTTTATCAGAAAGATACCAAAAATTACACAAAGTAAATTTTGATGTCCTGATTCTAAATAAGTATTTTATTTCATCAAATACAAAACATAAAATTGTCAAAAAGTGGATTTAAAAGAGGTTCGCCTTTAAAAGGCGGTTAATCAACCTTTTAAAAAATATTAGACTGTCTACGCTTAAAATTGGATTCATTCGCATTTTTAATCCTCTAACATTTATTATAAAGAGTCAAAATAATTGACAAACATATATAATCATTTTGCAGTTAGTTATGTTCATTCCCTCTATTACAACGGCTAGGCATTAACAACCATTTAAAATAATATTATTTTATTATTATAGTGCAACGTAAGATTCCCATGAAACTCGTTATTGCGTATTGGGTACGTCATCGAGCATATCATCCCCTTTAAAGTAATATTAATATTTTATTCACCAATATAGATAAATATAAAAATTTCATATTCTTTATTTACCTGGGGTGTTACATCCTTCCCCCCTTTTGGGAATTGCGTCCGCGTAATTTTAAAATTGAGCTTGGAAACATCCTTGAAAGTCCCACATCGGAACAAGAGTCGGTAAAACAATCACTTTAAAATAAAGAAAGATAAGTACAGAGGTCACCCGAGTTAACCCATACTAGGATTCCATGTAGGAAAACATGGACATGGAGGAGAAAACATAGGGTCATGTTCTGATGGAGAGTGATAGAAAACATGTTTAGGAGAAAGTTAACCACAAGAAAAACACAAACTTGTGATGGTTAAACAGTATTCGATTCCCCAGTAAGAAATGTTAATAGACAACATTTTTGTTTCAAGTTACTTTTTATTTAAGAATTTATTCATAAGGAAACATAATCACTTATCATGATGACTTTCAACTTTTATTATATTCCTTACACAAACTCATATTTTCTCTAAAAGACGAGTATTTAGGAAGACTTGTTCACATTAAGAGTACTATAATCAACTTCTAGAGAATCACCTAATCCATAAAAGAGAACTATATAGTTCCCATGTATTAATACTTTAACCAAAACCAAAACCAAAAAGGTTAGTACAAGATCAGATAATCCAGAAAAGGATAACCCTTTATAAAAAGAAAATCTATTCTTAATCTCCAAAATTTTTCCAACAAAACCCAAAGTTCAACGAGGAACATTCGATAAAGAATTTTTCCATAAAATTCTTCAAAGTAAACCAAACTAAGATTGAAACCAAAATATTTGAAGGATTTATTCACATAGTCTTCCAAGCTAAATCGTAACATTTATCTCTAAACAACATCAGTATCTCTTAATGTCTCGTATTGAAAAGTAATTAACCTAATCACATATCCTCCATGATAGGTTAATAAATTTCCATAGATAACCCAAAATAAACATACTCTTAATTCATAAAATCATCTAAATAAAAAGAATCAGTCAAACTAACCAGGGACTTCACGTAGTCCAGTGGTAGGCGATAAATAGAAGTCACACTTTGGTTGTGGATTCAATTCCCACAGCTTTGTCCAACGCGAAGGGTTGTCACACGGTCTACGTGTTGTCCTTATTATAAAACTCCAAAAATAACCCTAACATGTTTTAACCTCAATAGTTTCCTTATACCTCTCATTTTCATCCAAATTCATTACGATCTCAACATCATAATTCTTGAAGTATTATTTCACCACCATAAGATAAAATAAAATGATTCCCAAAATGAATAACATCATACCTTGATCATGGTGTCCACTCTGTTTCATTGTCATCTTGCTCACGTAGGTAGAAGTCCCATGCATTACAACAATGATTTAGAGATCCTTCAAAATAATTTTCTTCCTCTATCCAAATACACCATGTACAACATGGGTCATATGGGTGTTCAAAGAAAAAAAAGTTTTCGAAAATAATCATGTATGACATATAATTCCAAAACATCCGATAAAACATGATTTCTATAAAATAGTCAGACAGAATTTGAGTTGAAACTTTCTATTATTGGTCCTTTTAAAATACCATAAGTATGTGCTGAGAGACTATATTTTAAAAGAAAATATAAATAGGTTGTGCGAGGGTCTCCTTCCTCAGCACGATTTTTAAAATCATAATATGCTTCAAATTCTTGTGATAAGGTAAAATATTTGAAAATACTATGTTAATATTTACCTTTCTGGAAAATATGAGAATATTGTGAAAATAGTATTTGTCTAAAAACAACCCATGATCCATGATGATAATGAGGTATAGTAGAGGTGTTTGATATCTCAAACAACTTCTTGAAAGTGAGTTGTATGCTAGAAAAAGTTTCACAATCATCCGAACATGACTTTGCAATAATTATTGCAAGCATGTCATCAGGAAGAGATATGAATGACATTTTAGATCCTTCTCCTTCTATTTGTATCCTACTTTACTTGTCTTGAAAAAAGTTATAAAACAAGGATTTAACTGAAATAATAGATATAAGGACTAATCATGTGTCTAACAAAAACTCCTAATCCGTAAAGTTGTCTAAACCGACCTTTGATACAAACTATAAGGCCCCAGCCTTAAAACTTACATAATCTAGAGTTAATGCAAGATTACACATTGAGGATCTTTTCAGATTTAGATTTTTAGAGAATTAGATCATAAAACGTGCATTACATTCCACATTTAAACAAAGTGGATACATAAGGATAGTATTTATTTTTTTTCCATCAACGGAAACATATTTAAAATAAAACATGGATTCTTTCTTGACACTTCCTTGACACTATCATCATATCATGTACCTTTCCCTTGACCTGTGAAAAACATTTCAAAAAAACATGGGATGAGCATAAAAAGCTCAGTAAGGGTTATAAAAATATGGAAAAGAAACATGAGTTCATATATACAAAAGAATGAAATCATACTTTACCCATAAAAAATAGGCACTTTAACATACCTCAACAAATCATGAATAAATCATAGAAATCTTAAGACATAAAAGGTAACTTGAGGCATTCATAACATTCTTACGTAGGGAGTAACCCTCTTGGTTACGTTTGGAATACCCACCACAGTATATTCCCTAAATCTCTTCAGAGAAACCGTAACGTTTCACTCCTTCACATTACCCAATGCATTGGAGAGCATATCGGGCTCACCCGCCATTAGTTTATCACGAAAACACCCGTCTTCATAACAATGCCCAAAAACCATAACATAATCTTATGACATAAAACACACATAAAGGAAACATTACATTTCCATCTTTCAATAAAAAGATATCAATACAACACATTGATATAAAAACATTATTAAACCATTTTTAATACCAAAATAAAATAAATGTAAAACATGGTATTTATTTTTCTTTCAAAAAGAAGGTATGGCTTGTAGAGTAATCCAAAACTCAAATAATGGTCACGGCAGCAGAGAAGTCATTGTCGCTGCATACGTACGACAAAAACATTTCCTTTTTTCGTTTAGTAAAACGCTTCGTATAAAAAAGATTTCTTTTTGGATAAATGTAAAAGTCAAAGGGGTTTATACACCGTACAAAATAAAGTTGTGTATAAAACAAAATATGCCTCAATTAATGGAGATTGAGATGAAGTCCTGTACAAAGACGGTATCCTTGGATAAAGGATAAATAAATTACATAATTATGTGTGAAAAATTAATACATGAAATATAAGTGGATATTAAGTGTAAAACAATTAGAGGTTATTCACACATATTCATAGAGCGACATATTCATGGAGTACATGTTTATCCTAAAGAATCAAATTTGGGTTAAGAAGTTCCCTTGCAAAAAATTTGACAGCCTAACGGCGTCACTACAAAATTCAGAAAATGAGTTGATGAGAGCTAAAAAGGGTATCTCATCACATGGACATAAAATTTAAATCAATAAGGATATAGAAGAACATATCCCAACATAATAGTATGTGAATTAAAATACATAACAAAATAAGTCTTTTAAAAATAGGAGGGTGAAAGGTTCCCTTACCGACATGGGTATCTTTCGAGACATGCACCCCGTGAAAGAAGGACAATACAACATTGATGTAAATACTCATAAATGAATGTATATTACACAATGTGTAAAATAATGGGCAGTACATACACCACTCAAAGGAAATTGTGGAAAATGTAGCATAAATATCACAGGAATAAAGTGAGATGAAAAATCCCTTACGAAAACACGGCAGCCTAACAGCGCCACTTAAACCTTTCAAAATGGATTGATGAGAGAAAATAGGGTCTCTCATCATATTAACATAATGTTTAAAGAAATGGGATTATAAAAGAACATCCCCCAACCTAACAAATAGGAGCTTAAATCAAGTGACATAAAGGAGAGTACTTAAAAAGAAAGAGAGAGGTTAGATCTCTTAGGAAAATTCGGCAGCCTAACAGCGCCACTCAAAACATCCGAAATGGATTGATGAGAGAGAATATGGACTCTCATCATATTAAAATAAAAATTACTGTAGTTTTAATATAAAATAACATCCCAATAACAAGAAAGATGATCTTTAAAAGGAATGACATAAAAGAGTGTACTTAAAAAGAAAGAGAGGAGTAGGATCCCTTACCTCGGGTCTGACTTGACTCGATCGTTCATTAATCTCCTGAATAATAAACTTGATTTAATTTATACTTCCTTAAGAACCTTTTTCAAGTTAATTATTCCTTTTTATCACTTATTACCATGACATGAACACTATGTTATTATTTAAGCTAATAACGGTCGTTTTAACGATCATTGGTACTTGAGTAAAAAATAAACTCTTTATAATTACATGTTGTTCATGTGGTAAAATATCCATTATAAACAGAATTTTATTCATGATTTAGATACAATATATATCATATATATCCAATATATTCATGCATTTATAATATTACATAACATTTAGAGTTAAGAAATGAAATGCACCATTCATGGAGACGGTAAGCCGTACGTACGCATGAACGCTACTTCCATTTATATTTCATATATAATGGAATAACATAATGATACATAATAGTTTTTTAATTCCAGTATGGTATCTTATATAATATAATTAAATATATCCTTTATATGTACCACATATGGTAATAACGAATCAAATCACTTTGAGGGGGCGGTAGTCCGCACTTCCTAAAATGAAGATATCGTGTATACCCATAATGGAAGACATAAAGGTATGCCATAAATGAAAAATACAGAAGCTTAATTAAAACATAAACATATTATATATCATCTATAAACATAGTGACATCTTAATGGCCACCATTGAGGTGTTATATGAGTGTTGAACAATCATCTTTTCGTGAGGCAGAAATTCGCCATCCATAGAAACAGTATGTTCTTCAACCATTAGATGAAAGTGTGTGCAAGTTTAGATCGAATAATTATTATAACAACATCCTAGTATATTGAAGATACTGGATTTGTTACAAATGAAATTAATAACCAGAGTTTAGGGGGTTGGAGAAGAAAAATAAAACATAAGAACACAAGAGAAAACACTACCTTTAAAACGGGTAACTCTCTTTAATATTGGCTCAAAGGCTTCCTTGGAAAGAATTCTGCACAAAGTGATGCTTCAATGATGAAGCGAGGGATGTGGAGAGATGAAATGGACAGAGTTTGGATGAGAAAAAGGCTTTGGAAGTGTGGGTAAAGAGGTAGAGGTGGGGTCTTTTATAAGAGGAGAGGAGGGGCACTCTTGGAAAGGTATAAAAGGTTACTTTATTTTAAAATGATTATCAGATTTTAAAGGTCCCACATTGATGTGTTTCGAGGATAAGGTGATAAGGGTTCTAAATATACCAATCCAATAGGTTTTGGACATGTGTAGGTAATTTATTTTACATTATCTATTCATTTTATTTAAATCCATTATTAGTGAGGTAATCACTACATCATCATGATGTCATAAATAATTTAATATATTTAATGTCTAAAAATTATAAAAAAATATCATGATGTAGAAAATATTTTTTTCTTTCTAATGACTATTTATCGTCAAAAATCTGACTTGAATAACCCCATGTAAAAATTGTTTTAGTAAAACATTTCATGTTTGTGTCATTTTTACATTAACTTTAAATAAAAGGCATAAATGTCATTATCATACCCAAGTGGTTCCATGGGGTACCAAAAATACACCCATGGGTTTTCTTGGTCTTCTATAACTCATAAAATAGGGTTAGGACAAGTTTCAAGATATTTTCATTTTATTATAATATCATTTTTACCTTAAATCACACTATTTACCTTTAATCGCGATTAATACAACTTAAAAGTTACTTTTCATCAAAAAATTATTTTCATCCCATTGAACCAAATTTTACATAATAATGAAAATCATTTAAATTGGATTTTTTAATTTCAAATCATAGAAGCGGAAAAGTCCCATTTAAACGAAAAATCAAATTTTCTATCCACCACTTTGTGGTTTCACTATTCATCAAAAATTGAAGTTTTTCAGAAAAATACCAAAAATTCACCCTAAGCTATATTGGATATTCTGAATTCAAAAATTATGTCCATTTTACCAAATTCATAACATAGAAGTTGCATTAATTAATTTTATAATTAATTCCCGCTGTCATAGCAAATTGCGCGTTTTTATGAAACAATAAGTATCAAAAGATTGACAGTAGTTTAAGTCCAATTTCAAAGTGAAATTAATTCCAATGACCACTATTGTATTAAATGGTAAAAATATATTCTAATTTTACTTTAAAAAAAACCCAACAGATAATCTAATCATATAAATAAATTAGATTAAAAAGAGGTTTTGAATTAAAATACAACATTTTTCACTATTCATTAAAAATGAACTTCATCGGAAAGATACCAATAATTTACACAAAGGAAATTTTGATGTCCCGATTCTAAATAAGAATATTATTTTTTCAAATAGATCACGTAAAATTGTCAAAAATTGTATTTAAAAGAGTTCTGCCTTCAAAAGGCGGTTAATCGACCTTTTAAAGAATATTAGACTGTCTACGCTTAAAATTGGATTCATTAGCTTTTTTAATCCTCTAAAATTTATTATAAAGAGTAAAAATATTTTACAAACATATATAATCATTTTTTAGTTATTTCTGTTCATTCCCTCCATTACAACGGCTAGGCATTAACTACCATTTAAAATAATATTATTTTATTATTAGAGTGCAACGTAAGATTCCAATGAAACTCGTTGTTGCGTATTGGGTACGTCATCGAGCATAGATTCCCCTTTAAAGTAATATTAATATTTTATTCAAAAATATGGATAAATATAAAAATTTCATATTCTTTATTTACCTGGGGTGTTACATGGATGATAAAATACACACCAGTAAATATCAATGTATAAACAATATCGGATAAAAATGAGATTGAAAATTTATCCCTTAGCTTAGGTCTGATATTCTTCGTACGTATCCGAAACTCCTGTATAATGTTTTCAATAATGTCATTGACTTATTACAGAATCATATTCATTCTTATGATATCACAAATGTTTCACTTATGACTTTATATTACCCGTTATTTTCTAAATTCCATGTTAAAGCAGCGTTTTGGGTAAAATCATTTCATTTATTGAATGTGTTTCGACTTGTTGTTTTTGATATTATTACTTATATCATGATTTACATAATTCCAGAATTTAAAACATGATTTATATATATTATATATTCATCATAAACATATATATATTATAGATCGATAAAAGGAATGAAATACATCATTCATGGAGACGCTAGGCCGTACGTAAGAATGAACGTTGTTTTCATTTCCTTATTGAATTGAATGAAACTAAATAGATGAAAGACATATATATATATATACATAAATCCAGTAGCATTATTATTTCATATATTTCATTATTATTCAGTATATAAATTTTATGATCATTCATGTATGGTTAACATGGAAAATGAATCTCATCGCGTCGTGGAGACGGTAGTCCGTACGTACGCACGAGCGATGATATCATTCCCATAATTATTGAATAGAATTGGAGTGGATGGTATAATATATAAAAATGAGTCTGATGTTATAATAACCATATATATTTATTCTATACACCATTATACCCATCCATGTAAGGTATTGGTGGAAAAACAGATTTAACCACGGCGTGGAGACAGTATTCTGTACCTACGCACGCGTGGTGATTTCATTTTCCGTAGGATGGATAGATGGTAAAATAAGGATGTTTCATACTTATAATAACATATAATTATATGACTTATACTTATTTTATTACTTCATAATGAAACAACTAAAGAAGAAGAAGTGGAAGAAGAAATAGTGTTGAAAGAATCGGTAACGGACATTACCTCTTCTTTGAAGCGCCTCTTTGAGACCTCCTCTTAGGGAACTAAAATTGGTCTTTGAAGAATACCATAACCTATAGTATGTTTCTATGGAAGTGGATAAGAGAATTTGGCAGGATTTGGCTGAGCTTGACTGCTCAATGTGGTGTGAGGAAGAGAGGTAGGAGGTGCCCTTTTATAAGGGAGGAGAGGGGCACCTTTGGAAAAACTAACAATATTATTTTATTATAAAGTCATATTCGGTTTTTAATAGCTCCAAATTAATTTATATAGAATCTAATGTGGGGATGGGTAGATATCCTCTCATCCAATATAATTTAGACAAGTTTAGGTTTCAATTTTAACATTATCATTTAGATTTAACCTTAAGTTAAATAATTTTACTTTTATCGTGTCTTCTTCTTTTCTTACACTATAAGGTTAAAAAACATAATATAAAAATCCAAACGAACCCCAAGTTGTTTATTATTAATATATATAACCTTATCTAAGTCATTTTCCCAAACCTTAGATTTTTAGGAATAACAACTAAAAATATAATATTTTTTTTAAAACTATTTTGTCGAATTTTGACACTATTTGGTAATTGATTTTTTTGAAACTCATAACAGAATTATTAGTCCGAAAAAAGTTAATTAAATCAATAGTAACATGTCATATTAATCTATATAAATATTTGAATTCATAAAAAGTCTCAAATTACATTTATTTGGGTATTTATAACATCAATTATGTCAATATTTTATTAATAAGATAATTACCGCATCATCTTTAAATCATAAATAAATTAAATTATTTATTGTTTACAAATTATAAATAAAATACCATTATGTATTATATCTTTTTATCTTTCTAATGAATATTTATAGTCGAATTCATCTTATGTATAACCCTATATTAAAAATGATTTACTTATAAAACATTGATTTTAACTATTTTAACCCTTCTTTAAATAAATTAATAATAAATATCCTAATCTAATCCATTTCGACCTAAATGGTCATATTTTATTCCTAAGGTTGTTTTTGGTCGAATTACACTTATCCAATAGAATTATGACATGTGTTAGGGTAATAATAATATCATTTTTACCCTTAATTACCCTATTTACTTTTAACCGTGGTAATAAAAGTAAAAAGTTACTATTCACCAAAAATTATTTTCATCTCATTGAACCACATTTTAGTGCTTGATATTAACTGTGTCTCTCTGATTTTTGAAATTCCACTCACAAAAGTGGTAAAATTAAGTTTAATGAAAAATTCAGTTTTTTAACTACCACTTAGTGGTTTCACTATTCATCAAAAAATGAAAGTTTCCTGAAAAATACCAAAAATTTTGCCTAAGAAATATTTGATATTATGTATTTAAAAATGATGTCTATTTTACAAATTCAAAAAATATCAATTGAATTAATTAATTTAAAAAATTAATTCCTGTCGTCAAAACAAATCGCGTGTTTTTAAGAAACAATAACTATCAAAAGATTGATACTTGTTTATATCCAATTTCAAAGTAAAAAATTAATTCCAATGACCAACATTGGATTAAATGGTAAAAATATATTCTAATTAAACTTTAAAACCAATTAAAATGATAATCTAACCATATAAATTATTGCAATGAAAAAAGATGTTTTTAATTAAAATAGAATGTGTTTTTACTATTCATTAAAATATGAAAGTTATCATAATAATATGAAAAATTTATCCAAAGTAAATTTTTATACCCTAATTCTAAAGAAGAATTTTATTTTGTCAAATTTAACTTATAGACATTTCAAAAACAAGATTTAAGGTGGGTGCGCCATCAAAAGGCGGCAAAACTACATTTTTTTAAAAATACTTATTTTACCTACAAATTTTATTTTGTTCTTATACCATGTTCTAGAAAATGTGTAAGATGAATAATAATGTTATAAAATTCAAAATTTAGTTAATACTATTCATAACGGCTAGTTTATAATAATATTATAATAATATATTGTTGTTTAGTAAAACCTGGTATTGCGTACAACAAACTCTATCGAGGAAGGTCGCGATTGCATGTAATGTAAGCCAAGTTAGGATTGCGTGTTGTGCAAGACTCCTTTGTTGTTTCATATAACCGAATCCAACCTTTTTCATTTATAAATTTACAAAATATATATATATACACTCAATGTTGAGTAGAATGACTATTATCAAACGAACATGAAATTGTGTGTAACACAATCTAAGAATAGTGTTGCGTATACTGCAAGCTAATACGATGTTGCTTATAGAACAAGATAATCTTGTTGTAGCTTACAACAAAAAACATCAATGAAATTAAAATAATATTTTTCATAAAATATAGGGGTGTTACATAAATAATGATATATGAAGAGTAATATTGTAAATAATTAATTTTTAAAATTAATGTCAGATTTTATTCCTGATAAGTATAAAAATTGTTGTCGGTATTGGGGAAGAGCCTATACAGCCTTAGCAATGTAAAAATATTTTCTTTATAAATAATAATTATGTTCCATAATAATTCTCCAAATTTTTTTATTAATTATCATGTATAATTGATGTTTTCAGTTGTTATATTATAATTTTGTAGTCATATAATATTAATCTTATGTAAATTCTTGTGCAATTATTGTGTGGGAAAAAATACAAAATAATAAATTTAAGAAGTTTCCATGTCATGTATATGAGTGAATATACATAATAAAATAATTTAGAACTTTAATTTTTATTCACATTAATTTTTTTACAATGCTTATGTAGTTTTTGCACAAACCTAATATAAATATATAAAATGAATCTAATTAAAATTGTAAGAAATAATAAATGAGCAATATTTTGGATAAATCTTTTTCTATAATAACTTTTCAAAAATTATAATGTTTTTATTCAAATTTGAGACATTTTGGACTTACATGAATCACTTTCAATTTTTTATAATAGTTTATTTCAAATGTATTTCATGTTTCCACATTATATTTTGTAATTTCATTAATATTTTAATCTGGGTTTTCAAGAATTTTTTTTCGAAAAATAATACTCTTTGGAATGCTAATAAACTTAAATTTTTCAAAAAATTTTATTTTTAATTTTTAGACAACAAATAAATACCATAATGTATTTCAAAAATATGATGTAGAATTAATTTTATTAATTAATAAATATAATTAGTGGCATTAAAAATAAAAGAAAATTATAATTTGATATTATTAATTCATTTCATGAATTCACTATACTAATATGACATGTATATTATATTATAAAAAATTTATTCTAATTTATTTTATTTATGTGTTTAAAGTCATAAGTATGAATAGTTTTTATTTTGAAAAAAAACTAATTTTCATTAATAATATATTTTATTAAATAATTAAAAAATCCAAAATTTAATCAAAAATTAGAAAAATTATATGTTTTCATTGAAATTTTAATTCCTATTAGTTTTTTGGTCTTTTTTGGAACTCTTAGACCTTATAATAAAATTATTATATTTTAAAAAATTTGGTACTTCTTAATTTACCAGTCAACTCAATTATAATTGGGCACTTCATCCATCTAACATATTCATCACAATAAGAAATATTTATTGATTATATTATTCCAAATTATCTTCTCCACTTCTATCTTAATGTTCTAGCGGTCTTAGTTTAGAAATAACGCCATATTTTATGGTCTCAAGTTGTTGTGTAAATCGATTTTCTAATGAATATGATGATAATGAAACGTATATGATTAGTCGAACTCATGGCTAGGGAATATTTTTTATTTTTTATTTTTATAAAATAATTTAATATTTTCAAGGTACAAATTTTATTTTCATTCATGATTGTTTATATGGCCGTCTTCTATAATTGTTAGCGATGTATCATGAACTTTTATGAAATCATTTGTTTTAAGGTTTATGTCTTCTTATATATATGTATTTCATATTGAATGGTGGATTTCTCAAAAATCACATCAGTTTAAATAAAATTGATAATTATTAATTAGGAGAATTATTAGAATTATTTTATTCTATGAAAAAAATTTGTGTTTGAATATGAAATGTGATACTCCAATTGGCCATAAGGATTTCATAATACCTATCATGTATCATCTTAAAACACAAAATAGTTATTATTTTAAAAATATTTTGAACGATAAATCCAAGCATTTTTCAAAGATGATTTTATAATGGGATGAGATTTTTTTAAATATATTAATGTTTTTGATCAAAATTTTCTTATAGATTTTTATGAAAAACATGTTTACAAATTATATATGTTTTGTAATTTATTTTAAATATTTTTTTAAAGTATTTAAGAAGTGATTTATCATTGTTTTTAAACACCTTTCTGGGAAAAATAAATGCTCACCCTATGTTTCAAAATTTATTTCTCATAGATTTAATTGAAATTATCCAATAAAATTTTCTTCTCATAATAATTTTTCACACCAAAAGTGTTTTTTTGTTTTACAATATTTTTATACAGTTATGATAATTTGTAATGTATTTTCCTATTCTAAAAATACTAGAATGGAAAAATGTCCTCAGTTGTACAATATAGTGTTTATATTTCTATTATAATTTATAAAAGAATATAAAACATATTTTAGTAATGAATCTGAAGTTGTGTCTTTAAGGTATTTCATTTGGAATAAAATCCATGGACTATAAAGCATTAGATGTTAGATGTTCTCTTTTAAAAAATATTGATAGCATTTACTTTTGACCTTCTAGTTAATTACGCCCACAAAAGGGAATAGATTTTCATAATTGTAAAAATGTAAATTCAGAAATACATCTTTAATGAACTAACTGAGAGGGATCAATTCATTTAAGGGGGAAATTATATCAACCCAGGTTTTTATAGAATCATATTTATTTGTATTCTTTAGTTATATATATATATATATTAATTCTGTTATGTAATTCTTAAAATAAATAATGTATTATATTGTTCTTTATTTTAAACATAAATATTTAAATTATAGAATTTAAATTTTACAAAAACAATTTCATTTTGGAAATAATAATATTGAATTTTTTTTATAATTATTCTATGAGAATATTCTGAAAAATATTAATATTTCTATGAATGGTAAATAAATACAGTTTTTTTAAAAATATGATATTTTGCTTGACATCGTCATGAAATTATTATGATATAGAAAAATATGTGAACTATGTAATGAATATATAATGTCATTATAAGTGTAATATTTTAAATTATTAATATATAGAATTAATTTTAAAAATAATGGTAAGTATAACCTTTTTTACAGTACCAACGTAATGCCTACGCATCATTGGAAATGTCAAATTATATTCTTTATAGATAATAACTGAGTGAAAAAAATTATTCCTATTTATTTTTTATTAATTATATTGTATAATTGATATTTTATGTTTTTAAATTCTAATTTTATAGTGATATAATTTTAATCATATCATAATTCTTGTGTAATGCTTGCGTAGGGAAAATAGTCAAAATAAGAAACTTAATAAGTTGTCTTGTCATGTATATGAGTGAATACACATAATTAATGTATATAGAAATATATTTTGAGCCTATTTTATTTATTTTTAAGATATAATTTTATTTTTAGTTATTATATATCAAATAATTAATATTAAATATTGTGAAACGCAGAACCAATTGAACCAATTTATATACTTTATAATATTTTATTTCAAATGGAAGTCAATTTACAACATTTTAGTTTTTAATTTGAATAATATTTTAATATGTGGTTTTACAAAAGATTTTTTCAAACATGAATAGCATCAGTAAATCTAATAAAATTATATTTTTCATTGATTTTTTTTTATTTTTTTATGACAAAAAATTACCATAATGGCTTTCACAATAATTATACATTATTAATTTAATTAATGAATAAATATAATTAATTATATTAAAAATAATAAAAAAAAATATAATTTGAAATTTTTATACTAATTAACAAATTCAATAGATTAATATGATTTAAATATGATATAATAAATAAATTACTTGATTTTTATTTTTTATGTATTTAGTGTCATTATTTTGAATAGTCTTCACACAAATTACTTTTCATAAATAAAATATATTATTATATAATTTAAAAATCAAAAAAATATTTCAGAAGGCTATAAATGAAAATATTCCTTTTAAACATTAATCCCCATTAGTTGTAGGCCTTTTGGATTTTGTCTAACCATATAATGAACTTATTATATTTTAATAATTTGAGTAATTACTAAATTAATCATCACCGCAATTATAAATGGAGGTTATTTCATCAACATATATTCATCACCCTAATCCATATTTCACAACTATATTCTACCAAATTATCTTTTCCACTTCTATCTTCACATTATAGAGGAATTAGTTTTAGAAGAACTCAATATTTTGTGGTATCAAGGTGTTGTGCAAAGTAATTTTCTGAATAAGAGGAAGATAAAGAAATATATATATAACGAGTCAAACTCAAGGTATGTGAAGTATTTTTAATGTTTTCTTTTTATAATATAATTTTATATTTTCTGGGGAAATATTTTATTTTCATTCATAATTTAAGATATAAACATCATCTGTAATTTTTAGTGATGTATCAAGAACTTTTATGCAATCATTTGTTTCAATGCTTATGTCATCTTAAATATAATTATTTCATCTTTAAAGGTGGATTTATCCCAAATATATTGATTTACAATAAAATTTCGACGTAATCATGCTACGAAGTATTAAAATTATTTTATTCTTTGAATATGATTTTTTAATATTATGAAATGTTTTTAGTGGCTTATGAATGAGAAAGGAATGAATTCCAAAATGTTTTTTTTAATTTGTCCCTAGGGTATCATATGAGATGATTTGGAATACGGAGTGAACACATGACCATAATGGGAATATGTACAACCACTGATAATCCTTTTGGCTATATGTTTTTTATACAACCTATCAATTAGAATTTTAATCCACAAATGCGTAATTAATGTCAAACGATTTTTTATGATAAATCCATGAATTTTTAAAATATGATTTTATAATTGCATTTCAAAATGATAAATATTTTAACGCTTTTGAAAAGTGTTTTCCTATGAATTCATATAAAAAATATTTTTTATAGATTATATGAATTGTTTTTTCTATGATATAAAATGGTTTTCTAAATTATTTTTCAAAGTATTTAAAAAGAGTGTTATTGTTTTTTTGAAAACCATTAATGAGAAAAATAATTTCTCACCCAATTATATAAAAATTAATTTTCTATAGGTTTAATAGAAATTATTCAAAGGCATTTTCTTTGCTTAAGGAGATAGAACACCCAAAGTGATTTTGTTTTTTTATTATATTTTTTTACAGTTCTGATAATTTGTAATCTAATTTTCTATTAACCAAAACCTATACTGGAAAAGGGTCAAAAATTATATAATGTACTATTTATTTTCCTGTTATAATTTATAAAAAATTCAAAACATGTTTTCGTAATTAATTTTAATGTTTTGGTTCATGGATTTAAATATTTGTTTTGGGATGTCTTAATAATTATTGAATATAAAGGGATCTGATTTATAATGGTTGTAGGAACATGGTCATTCTGGTTCGAATGCTCTAACATTTTGGATAGAGATAAGGGGTCAAATCTACCAAAAAGAAGTCCATTCAATGGTTTGATAGGAACAAGCAAAGACCACTCAATAAGTTCAAACTCGAATCCCAGTTTGGGGATCTCACATATGACAACGAGCTTGTGGTTATAAAATAACAGACTTCATACAATGTAATAATTGGAAAAACCTTTCTCAATAGTCACTTTTTGGTACCATTGGCATTCCATCAGCGTTTGAAATACCACATTGATGGAATGTTCGACATACAACATTGTGATAGAACCCACTTAGAGACTTGGATAGAAACATATGATAAAGTATATTTCTACAAAATTGGAGGCAAAAAACCAGTGGAGGATGATGATATATTGGTTGAATCCACCAATGGCCTAGGGACCACCCCAGAAAATCTCAAGAGAATGCCCGATAGTGGCTTTGTGATCCCCATAAATATGGTTTAGGTAATTGACCGTGTCCCATAATTCCAAGTCCCTTTTCCCTAGTAAATTTGTGAAATAAAATCATCTCTAACTTCTCTCTGTAATAACAGAAGAATTATGGGATGATAATATCTCTTATCATTTATTATCTCACAAGGATGATGAAAGATATGGCCACATGTATACACTTCTATCTGATAATTCATCCAAAAACTCTGAGATGGAAGATAATGAATATTAACATAGGTAGACACATTCCACATTCAAGGAAGGTGTCTCCACCACCATTTATGAGTTTAGATCGATAAATATGGTAACAAAAGAACACTATTGGAAAACAGTGATTAATGTAACAATTCCCCATAAAGAGAAAGATATTTACATCATATTTATAAAGAAACATCGATTTTTGTTAACATAGATCTATACCAAAATACCCAGACTGTATCAAGATATTCCTATGGAAAATATTGTGTTACCAGATAATCATTAAGGCTTCATGAAGTTATCCATGAAGATAAATCCCACTCATGTACCCAATGTAGAGGCAGAAGTAAAATATTTGATTAATGGAAACATTTTTTGATAAGTAAAGAGCCCAAGATTACTCACCAACATCATCACCATCATGAGAAAAGAATATGAAATTTAGTTTACTCATCAATTTCAAAGAACTTAATACAATCTACCCCAAATTTGATTTCGCATTATTAATAATAGAACTATTAATTGATTTCATTGTTGGTTTATAAGCCCATTTCTTCATGGAAAGGTATTTAGAGTTTAATCAAATATAGGTGTCCATTGATGATGAAGAATCCACTGAATTTAGAGAACCTCGGGATATATTTTTCTATCTGGTGATTCCATTTTTCTTAGAGAATGCTATAACCACATAACAACATGTCATGCATTATATAATTATATCGTTCTTTGGAAGTATAGTCGAATTCTATGTTGAATACCTGGTTTTAAAATCCTTGTGGTTTGATAATTTTTGGGATCTTCAAACAATATACAACAAGATACAAAAACACATTTTAATGTTGAATTTTCCTAAATATTATTTTTTTGTAACATCAGGGAAGTTTTGTGGCTTTATGGTATACCAAAACGGAGCCCTGGTTGGCCAAGAGAAGACAAATGATATTTTAGAAATTTCACCACCAAAAATCGCAATGAACAAGATAGTGTCTCTATGGGAATCTCTCCTATAATTTTTGTTTCATATCCAACATTTTCATAAAATATCTCCTCTATGCCAATCTAAAATAGAAGGAAATTTCCTATCAATGGGGTTATGACTTCCAAGAAGACTTTGAATGTCTCAAGTAGTATATGATGAACACAAAAGTTATGATGCTTCTAGTGGAAGGTATTCCACTCATCTTATATGGTACCTCTATGGAATGATCCTGAGGATCCCTCCTCACGTATAAAAATGATGCGCGAAGTGAAAATAGTCTCTACTACCTCATTCAGAAATTTCTAGCTACTAATACCCAATACTATGAAGTCTAGAAGAACTATGTTAAACTCATTTTCACAGTGAGAATTCAAATTCATTTCTTGTAGCATCATGATTTATATCTAATCTTGAATATTTATCTTCACAATTTCATCCTTGAAATTCCTATGCAAACTGGGTACCTGTACTGATGTGTAGTCATTCTAAAACAATGTTGCATACATTTAGTATCATAAATATCGATGAAAGGGTAATCCCTTCATTGATTCCTTGTTGAAAACACTACCTAAAGTAATACACCATTGGACACCGAGCCTTCATATGAAGAGGTATTTTAATCCCTTGAAACTCCCCATACATTAGTGATGTGTTTTGATGGTGCCTCTCATAGTTTTATTGGAAAAAGGATGGAAACCGAAAATCTAGTTGTGGTTAACCTCAAGATCCTCATTGTATCTCCATAAAATGAAGTTGTTTCCTACACTTTATCACTACATGGGGGTCAAAAAAACAATGAGGATGAATATAATTTCTTCATTTCTAGAATTGAATTATCCATATTGCTGCATATAGCCTACTTGTATATCAAAGGGGATTTGGAACATGCGACAAAGAAGATCAATGTTAAATATTCCATCCAAAAGTAAGAACTAGATTTTCTCACTAGCTACCTCCAGGGATTGAAAGAATTGTACCCTTTTGGGCCCACATTGCATCTTTATTCTTGGATAATAGAATGATCATCGTTATTCTTTGGCTAACGTATCCAAAATCCTAGATAACCTTGATTAGGAATAAATAGTCTTATCTATCACACACTACTAAATTGTCTAAGAAATATAAAAATATTATATAGATGAAATAAATTAGTTCAACACCACCCCAGAGAATTATAAACCAATATCCACCCCTAGATGGATGGATACCATAATTGGAAACCTCCAAAATGAATTTATCTCAACAGACAGAGCTAAAAGGGAACAGATTCAGCATCATGAAATGAATTTTTCCCTTAAGGGTGGTTCTAATGAAAAGACTCTACTCAATAATATATTAATTGGTGGAATCCTCCTCAAATTCATAGTATATGAAAAGATTCCCATCATCATGGCTGAATTACGCATAGGATCATCTGGTTCTCATTAGTCTGGGACTAGGATCTCCCACCATATCAAGAGGCTGATTTACTACTGGAAATATATGATAAAAGACTATGTGGAGTTCACTATGAAATTTCATGCATTCTAGATACATGAAAACTTCATTTTTCAAACCCTGGAATTTCTACATACAACTATGTATTCCTGGAAATTCTTCGCTTGGGGAATGGTTGTTGTGGGTCCACATCCCCTAACCATGGCTATGGCGTTCAACTACATCCTAACTTATAAACATTTTTTCCAAGTTATATTATTAAATACACATCAATGAAGTCAAGATGAATAATTTAATCAACTTTGTGAGGTACTATATTTCCACATGGTTAGGGTTCCATCACACAATATTGATGGAAAACATCACCCACTAATTTTTTATGGAGTTGAAGAAACTGTAACAAGAGTACAATACGGTGTAAAATGACTAATATCACTATCATAGCATAGAAATTGGAATAATGGAGGCCTTCAATAATACACTGTAATATAAAATTCAAATGATGGTGTAATATGATAAGAATTCATGGATGGACAAGCTCCTCTGTGCTTTACGGGCCTACTTTACCACCATGCATACAACTAAAAAAGCAATGACATATGAATGTGTGTACGGGACAGAGTCAGTGTTACAATTTGATTTCCATCTTCCTTTTCCCCGAATGTCCATTTGTGGTTAACTCTCAGATTATGAGAAATATCAAAAGTGGATGGATTAATTGGAGAGTCATGATGAGAACATTTTTTGTACATTACAAAACCTTGAATTCCACCAGAAATGAATCACATGAGTCTTTAATAGAAAGGTTGTCCTCTTTTTATTTTTGTAAGGATAACTCATATTTGATCTAAGAACCACAATGATACTTGGGAAGAAGCTTCTAAATATAGAACCCAAATTCTAAGGTATTTACTTCATATATATGTCTCTCATAATGGAGCCCACACATTGGCCATAATGGTTGGGGAGCATGTCACAACCCCCACCAATGTTATATTTCTCAATAAATACTTTTCAAAGTTATCATCAAGAACCTCTCATCCTATTTATATGATCTTAAACCACATGACCTCCTCATGTTTACATGATGTTAAATATTATGAGATCCTCTTTGTTACATGATGTTAAAATATACAAGAACATCCTGGTTACATGACTTTAAATTGTACAATCCCATCCCAATTATATAATGTTAAACTATATGAGCTCTCTTGGCACTAGTGCAGAAAACGTTTTTTACATCGGTTATTTTTCATTTTTTATGTCGGTTTCTAGCCAACGTTAATACGTGCGACGTTATAAATAAGGTTTTTGACGTCGATAATTTAAAAACTGACGTCAAAAACATAAAATCGCGATGTTTATCACATCGGTTATTTTAGAACCGATGTGATACGGAAAATGGGAAGGGTTTATCACGTCGGTTATTTAACAACCGACGTGATAAAAGGCCTGGAAAATGGTTTATCACGTCAGTTGTTAAACAAACGACGTGATAAACTGGGGTGAGGGGGGTTTATCACATCGGTTCTATAAGAACCGACGTCATAAACTTGGGTGAGCATGGTTTATCATGTCGGTTCATATAAAACCGACGTGAAAAACCGGGGGAGGGGGGTTTATCACGTCAGTTATTGTATAACCACCGTGATAAACCGGCGAGAGGCGGTTTATCACATCGTTTATTCAATAACGGACATGATAAACCATTGTCCAGGCCATTTATCACATCGATTATTCAATAACCAACGTGATAAACCATTCTCCAAGCCCTTTATAATGTCGGTTATTAAATAATTGATGTGATAAACCATTCTCCAGGCCTTTTATCATGTCGGTTATTAAATAACCGACGTGATAAACCATTCTTCAGGCCTTTTATCATGTCGGTTATTAAATAACTGACGTGATAAACTATTTTCCAGGCATTTTATCACGTCGGTTATTAAATAACTGACATGATAAACTATTTTCCAGACATTTTATCACATCGGTTATTTAATAACCGACGTGATAAATCCATTTTTTTTAAATAGAATGCAGTAATCTTATCTCCACCAGAATCAACCAGAAAACAAATCAAGAAATCGTACCATAAAAATAGAAGTACATCAAAATTAAGCATTGTTCCGCACAGAATCTGGGGATGACCTCCTGGATGGGAGATTCAAATGTTCTGATCGGTTTCTAACGGGTTTATTCGTAGAACAGGAAACATCCAATGATTCCACATCCGTTTGGACCTACTTTCCAAAGGTATGTGCTCATTAGTTTGTGGAAAAATGAGGCTTAGGAATTTTCATTAGTCGAGAGGATGGGAGGTCGGACTCATCACACCTTTTTGAGGGGAATTATTGTCTACTCCGGGACTCTCTTTATAGATTTAAGTTATGTTCGTGAATCCTTATTACATTACCAAGTATAAAATGAGATTTCCTTTAGTTTTAACAATCAATGATTAAATATGCAAAAATTTAGAGAATCTTTTATATGTATTCGAGGTTCTTCATCAAATAGAGAATCATCTATATCCGTTTAGAGATTCTTGGTCAAAGAAATCCTTCAAAACATTTATATATATAAAAGTCTCTTGGTCATTATGATGACTAGGCTGGTTTTAAAGCCACTCAGTGGGGCACTTGAAGTTTATCGTCATTCAGAAGGACAGGGATTATTTCAAAGTTGGGATCGAACCCAAAAATGGGCTACCTACGTATCCTTTGTTTTGGAAAAGGAATCAGAACCCACGTAGTTCGAGTAATGGAGTATGATGTTTATGATTGATGGCTCAAAGAAGAATGTCATAATTACTTTTACACTCTAAGCTCACGTGAGTCATGCTCGGTGTGAGAAACAAGAGGTATTGACAAAAATTAGACAATTGTGCCATAAAAGATGCAATCATAGGAATTTGTTTGGGGCTTATGTATGTATGACTGCCCAGATAAATGAAGGTTTAGGATTTAATTTTAGGGAGAAAATCCAGGAACCAGGTCCATAAAGGTATATGTGCTTTATGGAGATTTGAATACTCTAACTTGGGATTTATTCCTGAGAATGAAACCCAAATTAGGAGAGGATTGATAATTGGGTTTTACTCCTGAGAAGGAATCCCATATCAAACGTAATTTAGGACTGCTTAAGAGAAATTAAGGGACTTGGGGTTCACTCCTGAAGAGAATGCCCAAGGTTATGACTGGGACTTGCTCCTAAAAATGAGGCCCAGGTTAGGGGACTTGGGGATTACTCTTGAAAAGGAATCCCAAGATTATAATTGAGTCTTATTCCTGAAAAGGAGACCCAAGTTAGAGATTAATGTTTGGGGCTTATTCCTAAAAAAGATGCCCATATTTGAGATTGGGGATTACTCCTGAGGAGGATGCCCATGTTTGGGAACTTTAAGAATTTGGGGCTTATTCCTAAAGAAGGATGCCCAAGGTTATGACTGGGACTTGCTCCTAAAAAGGAGGCCCAGGTTAGGGGACTTGGGGATTACTCCTGAAAAGGAAGCCCAAGATTATAATTGAGTCTTATTCCTGAAAAGGAGACCCAAGTTAAGAATTCTCTCATATTAAAGGATGAGCTTGAATGAATGAACTCTCCATATTTAATGACATACGGATATTTAAATCACTAGGTTTTGAGAGGTTTTCCACAGAATTCCTTTCATATAAGGAAGTTGAATCGAGAAATCATGCCATAAATGGCTTTGAAGAGTGTCTTGAAGACTGAATCTTGAAAAGAAAAGGTGTAATGGCTTAAGAGGGGTAAAATGGGAAAGATGGACACCCAAAAAGGTAGGGGCGCGCAAGTCTTGGAAGGCGCGCAAGTCTTCCGTGGGCGCACAAGTATTGGTCGTGTAGGTATACCTACGCGACACATGGTGTACTAGCGCGATTTTTAACCAGTATTGAAATACTTGAGCGACTCTTTATTAATCACTTTAGAATCCTCTTGAGGTTCTTCCAGAAAAGGGATGCACAAGTTTTATTGAAGGAAATAAGTCGGCGCGCAAGTGTTGATAAGTTTCAACACTTAGGCCTTCCTTCTTCTCTTTAGATCTTCCGTTCTAGGTTAGAAATTACCTTACATGTGTTCCGGAAGCTTTGAGAAGAGACTTGGGCGTCGGGAGCTTCAATCTGAGTTTCAGGAAAAAAGATCCCTCTTTTCCGAATGGGGGGCCCACAGGGTCTATTTATAGGCAGGAGAAGACCCCGGGCGTTTACCGGGCGGTTACCACTTAGTTCGCGAAAGTCACTTGCGCGACCAAGGGCGTCGCGCAAGTGTACTTGCGCGGTGCAGTTGCTTTTGATCCTGTGTTCATGCCTTTGTCGATTTTTGTTGTTTTCTTAAAAGGATGAATCATTTTGAGCTCAGATATTCCCTTTTCCGATCTTTAGATTCTGTGACGAAAGGAGCGTCAACAAAAGTCCCCCCTCAGAGTTGGATCCGGAGAGAAATGAGGATTTGACTATGAGGAAATAGAATCCATCCAAAGGAAAAGGGGGGGTGTGCAAGTCTTCAGTGCACAGAGGGCGGCGCGCTAGTTTACATCGCGCAGGCCTTAAGCGCTCTGGGTACGGCGCGCAGATAGGCTTCCTGGCCTATAAATACATGGCCTCACCTCCGTACAAGCATCCGGATTTCCGGACTTCATACCTTCGAGCTCTCGCCGCGCAGGTCACCTAAGCCGTGCAAGTCTCTTTTCCACTATTCCCTCGCTGTCGCGCTCCTGTAAAGGTATTCGTACTTGCACGGTTTATACTTGCGCGTCAAAAACTTGCGCGGTACACAAAACACTTGCACGACATCTCCATACTTGCGCGCCTTAATTCCTTAGCCATTTTTCAAATTTCTTTCACAAATTTTATGAAAAATAAACCAATTTAAGAGTTAGTTTATTCATATTTTGTGCAGATTCAATGGTTCCCAAGGGAATTGGAACGGCTGATAAACTGGAAAGCAAGCAGATTAATGACATGATGAACATTTTTGGCCACGATTACAATGATATCTGCAACAGCACTCTCCCAGATTTGGCTAAGTACTTGAAGAAATATCATCCTAATTTTCCACAGAGCATTCCTCTGCCTTTGTGTGGTCATGGTCATCTGCAAGGAGTCAATGTTCCAAATGCAAACAATTATACACCTGAGATGCAGCTGCACTGCTACTCCTCTATTTCGGTTATGCTGTGCATTAAGAGTAACAACAATGGTGTGAACTTTCAAATTCTTCCTCCATGTCATTTCCTTGCAGATATGAAAATGGAAAACCCATGGGCTGAAATGTTTTCCACTAATGGTTGGTGGAGAGAAGACAAACATGGTATTAGAGCAATATATAAAAAGAGTACTCTCTCCAAATGGCTCTTTACTTCCAATGCTTCATTCTCAAATCCATGTATCCATCTTCCAAGTCTCTTGGACACAAACAGAGTCACTGTTTGATCAGCAGAAAATTTTCTCAAACTACACTCAAGAACATCCTTTTACAATTGTTCCAAGAAGAGCTGGTATCACTGCATCTCTTATTGTATCCAGTTGAATGAATGAATTCCAGGTGGTTGCTGATGAAGCTCGGGATGTCGTAAATCAAATGAAGTGTTATGTTGAAAGCCACTTGTAATTCTTGAAAAAGTGAAGAGACTCCAGTCTTTGGATGTCCTTCTAACTCTTGTGTATCAATGAAAAACACTTTTTTCTTCAATCATTTGTACCTTCATTCTTTCATTACCTGCTTCAATTTTTACTTAAGCCAATGGGCCTAGTAAGCATAGTTTGATTTTTACTAGGATTATTACAAATAATCCTACAAACTTTGAATTTTTTAATTGCTCAATATTACCTAAATCATAAAAAAATGTATATTTAGTGATCTGGAACTTGACTTTTATTCCGAGTTCCTTTGTCTTTTGTGGGCAGTTTAAAGTCATGCATGCCGGACATAAAGGGGCTAATCTTTAAGGTCGAAATAGCTTTGACCGAAATGGATTAAAATTGATTCAATTCCTTGAAAATTTATCTGAAAACATATTTCCATGCTCATGTATGAGATAAAATATGTAAACTATGGCTTAAGAATATTTGAATCTGAGGAATGATATGAAAAAGAGCTAAAAAGCATCAGAAGAAGTAGTTTCCAAGAATGAAGTTACTATTATTTAACAAAACCTATTAGGGGGTTGAAATATGCAGGGCCACCTATGGGCATTGGCTGCATGGTCAAATAAATAGCATCTTTCGGCTGACAAGTCTGTTATGTGGACTGTTTATGCAAGGCCACCTATGGGCACGTGCTGCATAGTCAGGCAAAAGAACTCCCAGAAATTTACTTTCCTAGTGCTAAAAGCCAGTGAATGTTTATGGAGATTCAAATTTTCTAAAGTATAGAGTTTGTTGTATGGAAAGAGGTACTTGAATATGGAGAAGATATTTCCAAACAAGAATATCGATGAAATGGATGAATATCACTCCTACGAAGGTCTGACCCAAACGTAGGGAAGAAGAATAAACCATAGACTTGAATACTTTCAGATCATGAAAAAGGATATGGGACAAATATGTTAAGGATGGATATTTTTTTTGCGGATCCCTACATACTGTCGTTTAAGAAAAATAAGGAGAAAAGAGGCATTCTTCCCTAGAATGAAGTTACTATTATTTAAAAAACCCATTAGGGGGTTGAAATATGCATGGCCACCTATGGGCATTGGCTGCATGGTCAAATAAATAGCATCTTTCGGCTGACAAGTCTGTTATGTGGACTGTTTATGCAAGGCCACCTATGGGCACGTGCTGCATAGTCAGGCAAAAGAATTCTCAGAAGTTTGACATTTTTGTGATTAGAATTCATGGAAAGGTTTATGTAGATCTGAAAATATTTAAGTTTAGGATTATAACACATAAAGATGGGTATTGTCCAATGTATATAGAGATACATAGGTCAATGAAAACCATAATCATGTTGTGGCTGGGTCCTGAATCGAAATTTTGGACTTCACTACATATCTCATAAGAATGAGAATCAAGCCATACGTAGTTCTTGAAATGCAGTTTAACGTCGTGCAGGATGAAAGTATGAGTGATCATAGTTTAGGGTCATAGAATTCGGACCATAATAATGAATACACAGTGTGTGTTTTCATGAGGACTTTTCAGCTAAGGGACTGAAAGTGAAATTTGGGGTTAGGCCCAAAAAGACTGGGTGCTGGATTCGAGGGATACTCGAACGTTCCTACGTATCCCATAAGGATGGGAATCAATCCCACGTAGTTCTAGAACTACCCTTTGTACAAATTTGGTTTGTACATGTGAAGGGTGAAAGGGGACTTTAGTACAATGATGGTTTAACCTGAGATAAAAAGTTTAGGCATTACCATGTATGCATGTAGTCTTTTGAAATGAAACATGATTGAAAAAAATCAATGTCAATAATGGTTCCTTCTCAAATGAGGAAATCAAAGAATATTGTAGTTTATTGTCGTACCAGACAAAAGTGTTGTATAGTTTAACGTCATATAATAAGGACGAAAGTGAATCAATGTAAAGATATTGATTCTAGGTGCGGTTTCACGAATCAACATCATATGAGATGGTGGTGAACCGATGTGAAGAGATTGTTTTTGGGCTTGAACCCTGAGAGGTTGCCTACATACCCAGCCTGGAGGGAAAGGATCAAATTCCGTGTAGTTCAATTAAAGAATGAATTAATGATCAAGTTGTTCTTGGGGACAACGATCTAACTAAAATGTTGTTGGGACTTACACATGGTTAGTGGCCCAAATGGAGTGTAATGGTTGATGTTCGCTCTAAGCTCACGTGAGTCATACTCGGTGTGAGAAACAAGAGGTAATAACAACCTTAACGATGCACAGTTTAATGTCATGTAGGACATAAAAAAGGGACTATGCAGTTTAAAGTCTTGCAGTTAGGACTATTGGTGCTGCACAGTTTAATGTCATGTAGCAGGGACAAGATAATAGTTTAATTTCATGTAGGACATATCAAGGACTTTCTGTACAGTTTAGCGTCATGTAGTTAGGATGATGGGGACAATACAGTTTAACGTCATATTGGACGAAAGGGGGATTTTGCAGTTTATTGTCATGCAGTAAGGACAAAAGAGTGTACCATTTTAACGTCATGTCGGACGAAAGTGCGAATAGTTTAAGGTCATATGTATGTACCGTGAATGGTGCAATTTAATGTCATACTGGACCTTTGAGATTATATAGTTTGACGTCTTTCCGGACGTAAGGGACTTTTATACGGTTTATGGTTATATGCATGGACCAAGGATGATGCAGTTTAAGGTCATACTGGACGGTTTAGGAAACTTTTTCACAGTTTAATGTCGTGTGGGATGAAGTTGCAGTTTAAAGTCATACTGGACCATTGCTGTATAGTTTAACGTCATATAGCAAGGACGAACTGGTGCTATACAGTTTAAAGTCATGTAGCTAGGACTAAGGTGAACCAATATGAGGATATCAGTTCTGAGGACTTTTTACAGTTTATCGTCATGCTGGACTATGAAAGTGCCACATAGTTTATTGTCATGTTTCTAGGACACAATATAGTTTAATGTCATCTCGGACAAAATAGGAACTTCTGTACAGTTTAATGTCATGTAGATAGGACATAATATAGTTTAATGTCATCTTGGACAAAATACAGTTTAGTGTCATGTAGGACATAAAAAAGGGACTATGCAGTTTAATGTCTTGCAGTTAGGACTATTGGTGCTGCACAGTTTAATGTCATATAGCAGGGACAAAATAACAGTTCAATGTCATGTAGGACATATCAAAGGGACTATGCAGTTTAAAGTCTTGTAGTTAGGACTATTGGTGCTGCACAGTTTAATGCCATATAGCAGGGACAAAATAACAGTATAATTTCATGTAGGACATATCAAGGACAAATGTGACTGTTTTGGCTCTGGGAACAATATTTTGTGTTTATAAAAAATAATTCTTCAGAAATCTGGCATTAGTTGGGGTCGTGATGTGTTCTCCATCCACTGAGATTAGAGAATACACTCCATTGTAGTAGACCTTGTGTATTGAATAAGGTCCTTCCCATTTTGGTTCAAGCTTGGGAGGCTTCATTCCTAGTATCATTGGTGCTCTAAGAACCAATACCAATTCTCCCTGATTGAATGAACGAAGACGAACTCTTTTGTTAAAAGCTCGTGCTATTCGATTCTGATAGATTTCCAAGTGGTGCAAAGTGCACAATATTTTCTCATTTAACTGTTCCAATTCATTCAACCACTTTTGGGATTGCTCATCTGTAGATAACTGATCACAAATGGCTATTCTGAGTGAGGGAAATTGAACTTCAATTGGCATGACTTCTTCTGTTCCATATACCAATGAATATGGAGTTGACCGCATTGCATTGCGAGTGGTAGTCCGATAAGCCCATAAAGCATGAAAGAGTTTATCAGGCCATGACCTCTTATCTTTATCCACCATCTTTTTCAGTATATTTGAAAGAGTCTTGTTGAAGGCTTCTATCTGGCCATTAGCTGCTGCATGATATCGAGATGAATGGTTGGACTTAATGTTGTATTCTTGATATAATTTCTTTACCTCAGAAGAACAGAAGTTGGTGTCATTGTCCGTCAAAATGGTATGAGGGACACCAAATCTAGTAATGATGTTAGACTTGATGAAGCTAACAATGCATTTAGAACTGACTTCTTTGAGAGGTACAGCCTCTGCCAATTTGGAAAAGAAATCAGTAGCAGTAAGAATGTACTTAAACTTCTTGGCCGTAGCTGAAGGGTAAGGTCCCACCACATCCATTCCCCATGTAGAAAATGGCCATGAGTATTTAGCTATATGAAGCAACTCTGGAGGTTTATGAATGATGTTGGCATATACTTGTCATGAATGACACTTCTTTGTAAAATTAACGCAATCTTGTATCATTGAAGGCTAAAAGTATCCAAGCCTTTGAATTTGATCAGACAGTCTATGTCCAGACTGGTGGGCACCACAGACTCCTGCATGCACTTCTTTTATGACAACCATTGTTTCTTCACCATCAATACATCTGAAGATAACTCCATCAAAACCACGTATGTAGAGAATTTTCTCGCGGTGGTTTGGGCTATCATAAAGAGTAAAATTGACCACACGTCGCCGAATTTGTTCTTTCTCGGCTCTATCAGGTGGAAGTGATCCATTTTGAAGGTATTTCCTGATAGGTGACATTCATCCTGTAGTATGACCATATGGTTCAGGAATGGGACTAATTTCATTAATTTCCTCTATTCTGACTTAAACATAAGGTGAAATTACACGACGGTAGGCAATACAGATGGTTGTCTCATCCCGATTTGGATCTGCTAAAGTTGTGGTTATATTAGCCAGTGCATCAGCTTGAGCATTTTGTGATCTTGGGACATAAGAAAATGTCGGTTCTGAAGGGAATTCCGACATTAACTCTCTGACGTAATCATACAAAGGGATTAATTCTTCTTTTCTGATGGCATAATCCCCATTGACTTGTTTGATTACCAGGTCTGAATCACCTTTCACCTTTAAGTGATTCACTTGTGATTGAAGCGCTAACTCCAAGCCTGTAATGAGAGCTTGGTATTCAGCTTCATTATTGGTACCACCATCCCACAACAAAATGGAATAAGGTAACACTGCCTTATCTGGAGAAATGAGCACAATTCCTAAACCAACTTTGTTGAATTTAGGATTTTCCATTTTCTTCCCTGTTGGATTTCTAGAAGCACCATAAAAATACATTTCCCATGTTTGAGGACTCTCTTGAATAGAGAAAACTTCCTCATCAGGGAATTCGATATCTGAATATGTGTCTTCCACTGAAGGATGTTCAGCCAGGAAATCAGCCAGAGCTTGGCCCTTAATTGCCTTTTGAGACACATACTGAATGTCGAACTGTTGTAGAATAACCGCCCACCTTTCCAGAAGTCCTGTAAGCATTGGACGACTAAGGAGTAATTTGAGCGGATTATTACGAGATACCAATTGGACCTCATGATGTTGCAGGTAGTGTCTCAGTTTCTGAACTGCAAAGATTAATGCTAGGCAGAACTTTTCAATACTTGAATATTGGGTTTCTACTTCAAGCATAGTTCTACTGAGATAGTAGAGACTATTTTCATTCCCATCATCATTCTTTTGACCGAGAAAGGAACCCAATGATCTCTCTAAAGCTGTCACATAGATGATAAGCGGTCTACCCCCAACAGGTGGCATGAGTACTGGTGGACTCAAGAGGTATTTCATGAGAACATCAAATGCTTCTTGACATTCTTTAGTCCACTGGTAAGTGACTCCTTTCTTCAATAATTTGGTAAAGGGTAAACTTTTGCCTGCCAAATTGGCGCTGAAACGCCGAATATAGGCTAAGTGTCCTTAAAGTCCTCTTAATTCTTTCAAATTATGAGGAGGTGACATACCAAGGATTTATTTGGTCTTCTCAGGATCGACTTCAATACCACGATGGCGTACAACAAAGCCAAGGAATTTTCCTGAGGTTACCCCAAAATCACATTTTAAGGGGTTCATCTTCAAATTATGTTGTCGAAGCTTGTGGAATATGAATTCCAAATCAGCCAAGTGATTAGAACGTTGTTTGGATTTAACCACCAAATCATCTACATAGCATTCAACAAACTTCCCTAGAAGATGTTTGATGATACGATGCATGGCGCGTTGATATGTTGCACCTGCATTCTTTAAACCAAAGGGCATCACCCGGTAACAAAACACACCTTGAGGAGCTCTGAAGGCTGTATATTCCTCATCTTCTGGGGCCATTCGGATCTGATTATTTCCGGAATATCCATCCATGAAAGAAAGTACTTCATAGCTAGCTGTCGCATCAATTAAGAGTTCTGTAATCGGAACTGGGAAATCATCTTTAGGACAATACCGATTAAGATCTCTGAAATCGATGCAAACCCTAATTTTTCCGTTCTTCTTCTTTACAGGGACAATATTATCCAACCACATGTGATATTGAACTTATCTGATGAAGTTGGCTTTGATCAGATTATCCACTTCAGCTTCAATTTTGGAAGCATAGGTTGGGTGTGTTCTTCTTGCAGCTTGCATAAAACCACGATGTTCTTTTGGTAAACCCAAATGATGAGTAGCAACATCAGGATCAATCCCATGCATTTTTGTATAATTCCAAGCAAAAATATCTTTATTTTGCTTTAGAAATGAAATATACATCTCTTGCTCTTCAAGGGTCATGGCCGCACTAATTAATGTGGGCCGTGGATCTTTCTCTGTACCCAGATTTACTTCTCTGAGTTCATCCACAGTGGTAGAGATTCCCTCTTCAAATGCTGGAGGAGCATCTCTAAGATCTTCCTCTTCTTCTTCTTCATGTGTTATTTCTTCCGTTTCTACTTGCAAAGTAGATGAAAAAACGAAACTCTCATGATCATAGGAGATGTCAAAATTTTCACATTTTGAAGGAGAAGCTTCCATTTCCGACCCTATTGATGATAAAGGGTATTATTTGGGAAATAAAGAGGAGATGATGGATTGAGAATTGAAATCATTATTCACCTCTGGTGTTGCTATAACTTCTTCTGGCCTGATTAGCGAAGTATAGACTTATTGGACTTCAGCAGATGAAATGAAAACGTCACCACTTATGCTTTCATCACTGCTTGGTAGGTTACCAATTTCTCCCATGTGGTCTGGCTCGATCACCGTAATTGACATAATGGATCTTTCCATAAGATTATTTTGATTTTGTCCTATTTTGTCAATTTGACTGATAGGTAACACATAATCTGTACTCACATGTGAAAATGGATTTATTGGAATTTTCTCCAAACCTTATGGAGCATTAACTTTGGTAATTTCCTTCATTGTAGATTTTTCTATTCCCTTCATGTGATAAAATTCCGCCTCAATGTATTGAGACTCACATGTCTTGAATAGGGCCTTATCACCATACAATGTTCCATCTTGACCATCGAAACAGTATTTGAGACATTGATGGTATGATGAAGGAATAGCTGCATGTTGATGTAGCCAGGGTCTTCCAAGCAAGATATTGAAAGCTGAGTCTTGATCAACAATCATGAAATCCGAATTGGATACAAGATCTCCAAACTGAGTTCTTAGTGTAACTTCTCCCAGTGGTTCTTGTTCATTTTTATCATATCCTTCTAACATCCTGGTAGAAGGAGATAAATCAGATTTCGTGAGGCCCAATCGACGAAGTGTACGAATGGGCATGAGGTTGACTCCTGAACCATTGTCAATGAAAGAGCTTCGAAAATCTACACTATTGACTTTTCCAGATAAGTACAAAGGTTTTATGTGCCCATCACAACATCATCTTCATCTTTATCATTAAAAGATATCACTACATGGCATTCTGCAGGATTATTCTCTATGTGATAGATTTCAGCTGCAGAAATTTCAACTTCAAACTCCTGAGGACTTGACAAAGCTTCGATGAGTGCTTCCCAAAGATCTTTTGACAGATTCAAAGCATCCAAAATTGATAACTTGTCTGGTACTTGGGCCAAGTGTTTCAATATATCATACTTTTGATCTAGAGGTCTGCGTTTCCCAATAGGAATATGCGGTTTAGCAGGTACCTTGGAAGCAGATGCTTTGGAAGCTGATGCATCTTGTATTGAAGTTGGCAACATCCTTGGTTTTGGAAGATTAGACTGATTAGATCCATTTACTTGCTGAGATAAAGAAGATGGAACCTTTAATCAGTCTTCCAAAATAACTGTGCCAAAACTGATTTGGCCATTGAAAGAAGAACTTGCTTGTTCTTTTTGAGCTCGCTGAAGGGCTCTACCACGAGTTTCTACTGCATATACAGTGCAAGCAGGGGTAAAATTAGAGTAGTGGCTTCAGAAAGATCCACGTCTTCCCCTGTATCCTGAACCTCTAGAACTTCCTTAGAATCCCTTATTTGATACAGGGAATTCAGGCTTATCAAGACTAGAATATGGATCTGTTAATTGAATCATATTAACAGAACCACAGATTAACTCTTCGTCTGATAAAGACTCTGCCTGGTTAGCCTGTTTATGCTATGCCATTTGGTGGGACGGTGCCCGTTGCTTTGAAGTAGATGGCATGAAATCTGCCAGAGTCAAAGACAATTTAGGCTTTGATACATACTCATCTTCTCCTGATTCCTCTTTCTTCTTTGAATTGCGCTGCCCTTTTGAGGATTTGTCTTTTGATGGAGGGTTTACTGCAGCTTTTGTAGGAGACACAATTGGCTTCTTCAATTGTGTTCGCAAAATGGAATGGGTCCGATTGATTGTCTTTCTGACCATCCAATCATCATATTTTTTTCGCAATTTTGCTTTTAACTTCCTGCCACTCGCCTCCTTCCTCTGGATCTGTAGCGGTAATACATGCTACATGAGCTGAAGAACCCTTCAATTTGACTTGTCCCAAGTCTACCATCTTTTGTAGGAGGTCTTTAAAGACAAAACACTCCTGGATGGGATGCCCTAACATTTGATGAAAGGGAAAATAATTGGGACGGTCTTCATCTCCTTCCTTGTTTGGCCTCTTGGGCACTGGTAATTGAACCAAATTATTTTCCAGAGCTGAAATGAAGTAACCAGGAACTTGCTCACTCCGGAAAGAGTATGTTTTACTCTTCAAATCCTCAAATTGTTTTCGTCGTTGATCTCTTTGATCATTTGGACGAAACAGCCTTTTTTTGGCGTTCAGGGGGTGGAGCCCTTCGAGAAGATGAAGATTTTGAAGTAGAAATAGGTACAAGTTCTTGTTTAAGCATAACTATAGCAGTTTCCACTTTACCCATTCTCCTTCCTGGAGCTGATGGAATTATACGAGATTTAACCTTAGCCTGTATAAGGGAATCTTCAATCTGTTGAGCGATTGAAGTAAGGTCTCGAAACCCTCCTGTGTATTTCACAGGGATCAATGGCGTGCATAATTCTTCACGTAAATTTTCCACACGGATTGGCAACAGTTCTCCTGAGGGAGTGTTAAACTCTGGGAATACGTTAATCCCTTCCAACGAGCAATGAAATCAGAGACCCTTTCATTCTCCCTTTGCTTGCAGTTTGTAAGATCGAAAACTGTCGTGTTTGGCAATGTTGAGCTAAACTGAAGAAGGAATTTTTGACGAAGATCCTCCCATCCGATGACTGACCGGGATTGCAAGCTTGTATACCAGACAAAAGCTGGTCCTTGCAAGGTTCGCACGAAGCATCTGAGTTTCACTGCTTCTTGTTGCTCTGGAGTTCCCATCATAGGATCACAACAAGACACGTAATGCGTCAAATGTTATTCAAGATCGCCTGATCCATTAAAAGTAGGGAAAATAGGGTTTCCAAAACTGGATAGAGGAGAAATTGAATCTACCCATTCAGGGTAAACATTCTTTTCAAGTTGAACTTGCGCCCGTTTCCCTTCCATAGTTTCTAACCGAGCTGTTAATGACTCAATAGTAGTTATTAACTTTTGAGAAACATCAGGTTGAACTTGGTTTTGGGTAGGTGCAATGAATAGAGCTTGGACAAACGTGGTGGTTGGTTCTACAACTGATGGTAATGCTGCCAACCGTTGTTGCGTTTGACCCGTAGGATTAGACCTCTGAGGGTGTACTGATAAAGGAGGATATTCCTAATCCATCTCAGTAGTTACAACAAATTCCTTCGGCTGTCGGACTTCAATATTCTTAAGAAGAAGACTACTCTGAAGTAGTTCTGCATTCAACCTTCTTAATTCTTTCATTTCTTCCTCCTATTGTGCAAACCTTTTCTCTAATAAGAGCGATTGACCTCTTTCAGAGGAAGGGTGAGAAGTAACCTGATTCTTTCCTTTCCCCTTATTGGATCCTGTTCGGAGAGGGGGAAGTGGGTTACTTGAAGGAATACCCAGATTTTGCGTAAGCTTTTGATTACGTGTGCGCACACCTTCTTCATTTAGTTCTGTGTGCGCAACTTCTTGAGAAGGAACCTCTTTGTCTGATCCCTCTGATTGAGCCTCATCTGGTGAATCAGCAGCAACAACATTGATGACATTAATGGATGCATATTGCATGGAATCCTTTCTATTAGCATTTCTGTGATATTTTCTTCTTCCATGTCCATGATGAGACATGGCATTCCGTTGACTTGATCCCTCAGGAACTTTTTGGAGAACCTTCACATGGAGAGAATCTCCTGATATCTTGGCACTTCGTTCCTCTTGAGGCTTATTCCCTAATCGAGAGAATACTGATTTTCTCTGAGGGAGGGATTGAGGATTTGAAAAAGTCCCCAGTCCGGTGGACTGGGGATGTTCCTGCTGCTTCCGCTCAACTCCTCGAATCCCATTTGTTGACTCTGAGGGTTGGGTTAGAGAAGTCCCTAGTTTGACAAGCTGGGGTGTCTCTTGACATGCTATGTCTGAGATCTTCTTCAAATCTCTCTTGAACTTGCGAATCTTAGTTCGGAAATTAACTGGATGCATTAAACTGTATCCACTTTTATCACCTGGTTCAATAGACCGTTGGATGATTTCCGAAACTTCTGTCATTTGATGACGTGTTTGCTCCAGACGAGAGGCTTGTGCAATATTCTCTCCTGCTTGATGTAGGATCAATTAAAAAACTTTTTCTCTATATACTTGATTTTGAGAGGAACTAGTTGAAGCCTGTTCTTGAGCAAGCTTTTGATTATGAACAAATCCCATTGACTGTGGACGACCATGGGCAATAACATTGCATGAGACCATTTTTGGCGGGCTTTGCTGACTGGAAAGCACTGTGAAATGTAGTGCTCCGTAACACCCCATCCTCTGATATGAACATCAGATGGAGCATTGGCAATTAACTGACGCAATTTTCTTAGTGCGCCAAGTCATGAACGTTAAAGGGTTCTCTGTTGCTTTACAGCTTTCGGATACCGAGAGACTGATAGAGATGCCAAATCAATCTGGCGTTGAAACCCTTCTATTATCTTAAAATATTTTTCATAATCACCGTAAGATATTACTTTCTTCTTCAATTGACAAAGAGTCTTCCATATGTTGATACGAATATCATGGATTCCATCATCCGTCAACATCTTTGGAATGTCGTACTGGGAGTCAGCCAAAGGCCAAAACATGACTGGCACTTCACCTTTTGTCAGTTTTTTCCTCATGTTCAGCATTTCCTCTTTATCATTAAATGAAGATTTTTCTACCTGTTTTGACCAGAGTTGGTGCTTCCTTGTTGCTTCATTAGGTTCGACAAGGTGGTTGAGAGTCCGCTATTCATGCTGGAAGATGAATGACCTGGTGATGGTTCAGAGAATAACCTGAACCCCAGGCTATCCTCTGATTGAGAAATAGTTTCACCTGCCGATAGTAAAGCATCAGACATGACTGGCTTCACGTTTGCAAGTGCCTCAAGATAAGAGGGCTTTCTCGGCACTACATTGCCTTATGAATAATTTTCTAGACAACATGAATCACTACTGCGAGAGGACTTTCGCAGCGAAGTTCATCACCATGAGGAGGACCGTCATGATGGGTTACAACAAAAGATGAAATCTCTTGCTCCTTGTTCTTCTGACCACATAGAGGGTTCTTGTGGCTCTCATCTGAAGAAGAAACATTAGGATTGACCGAATTTTCATGAAGCAAGCCTTCATGAGGAAGTGTCTGTTGAAGACCTTCAAAATTAATGTTCCCGTTATTAGGAAATGAGGGAGTAGAATCTTGAATTCTTGACAGATAAATGTCAGAGGGCTTCAAGAACTCCAGCATCGAGCAAGGCTTTGTTGCAGATTGGTCTTTGATCTTCTGACTGTGCTGGGTGGATCTTTTTCTTAGATGCCTTCTTACTCACTTTAGAAACCACTTGTTGAAGAAAGTGGTTACTCTGAGCAGGTGTATGTGCCTGATCAGGAATGATGGTCGGGTTAGGATGACGATCTCCACTCAAATCAGGTGTATGTGCCTGACTTGGTTGTCCGTATGATATGGGGGAGTATGCCCCATAACCCTCTTGGACTGGAACAGATGTGTGTGTCTGTTTCGGAGTGAATCGTTGATGTGTCACTCCACTTCTAGGGATAGATTTATGTGTCTGTCCCTGAGATGATGCTGAAGCTGTTATGATATCCGGGCAAGCATCTAGAATATGAGCAGGAATTTTCATCTTCTCTTTCACCATTGAAAAAATATGTTTGGTGAATTCAGCTGCCGGAACGGGGATATACGTCCATTCCGGGCTTGGAGTAGGTGTATGTGCCTGCTCCTGTCCTCCTTTTCCTGTCAGTGAATCCTGAAAGTACTCAAGTGTGGAGGCAGAGAGTTGAGTATGCCTCCTGTTTGTCGGTGGGGCTTTCCGACTGACTTCTCCGTGCGCTACCAAGCGAGACCGTTGGTAGGCTTGATTAGTATTAGCAGGTGTATGTGCCTACTGAATAAACTTCACCAAATGCGGTTGACGTGATCCATCATATGTAGTCAGACGAGCCTGCTGACTAATTGGTGATGTATAAGCAGGTGCTTGTTCCTGCCTACGGTACTCCACCGGGATTGCTTGGCGGGATTGGTGTGATGATGCCAGATGAGTCTGCTGGACAGCGGAATTAAAACGGACAGGTGATTGTGCCTGCTCGATGTTTTCCACCAAGTTAGGTTGGTGGACTTCTCCAGAGATGGCAGGGATGACAACCTGCCCATAGTTCACCGGATTCCGTCTCTGGCGGTTCATCTTGCCTGCTCGGGTTCGAGGAACCTGAGCTGAATGCCTGGAGTCGGTACCCTCATCATGTTGAGGGAGCACTACCGCATGAGTCTGGCGGCGATTGTTGATGGGAGCCCTTGAGAAGGAGTCCTGACTTTTTGAATTAAGGTCCTGCGGGACCTTCTCATTCACTTCCTCAGAGTAAGAGAGTGAATGGAAATTGCGTTCCGGGGATAATGACCCGAAACGGTTGGAGACGGTAGCCAGCACCGCCTGCTTATTGATTGGTGACCGCCGTTTTCCGGACGACCATGTAGAGTTGTTAACTTGGACAGTTTGACGAGCGGCCTCCAGAGTTGGGATAGTACCGTTGCGACGGTACCCCTTAACCAGTGCATTAGAAACCCAGCATTGAAGACGCTAAGTTGGTGATGTCATCCTTAGAGCGGACGACGTTCCAGTAGGAGTAGCAGCATTGGTTTTCACAGCAGCAGACCTCACAGTAGAGGTGTTCACAGCAGCAGTATTCACAGGGGTGAATTTTAGGAAAGCCATTTTGCAGAAGATCTTGAGAAAAGAGTGCCTATTCCATATAACAGACAAAATCAAGATGAATCCGGACACTGCATCTTTTGGATGAGCACATGTCAATGATTGATTTGTTGGCCCAAGGGGCCTAACAAATAAGAAGAACATCACTTTAACTTGGTTAAGGATTCACGTCGGGTACACCATTTTTTGTTCCGCACGGAATCCGGGGATGACCTTCTGGATGGGAGATTCAAACGTTCTGATCGGTTTCTAACGGGTTTATTCGTAGAACCGGAAACATCCAATGATTCCACATCCATTTGGACCTACTTTCCAAAGGTAGGCGCTCATTAGTTTGTGGAATAACGAGGCTTAGGAATTTGCATTGGTCGAGAGGATGGGAGGTCGGACTCATCACACCTTTTTGAGGGGAATTATTGTCTACTCCGGGAATCTCTTTATAGATTTAAGTTATGTTCGTGAATCCTTATTACATTACCAAGTATAAAATGAGCTTTCCTTTAGTTTTAACAATCAATGATTAAATATGCAAGAAATTTAGAGAATCTTTTATATGTATTTGAGGTTCTTCATCAAATAGAGAATCATCTATATCTGTTTAGAGATTCTTGGACAATGATATCCTTCAAAAAATTTATATATAAATGTCTTTTGGTCATTATGATTACCAGGAAGGTTTTAAAGCCACTCAGTGGGGCACTTGAAGTTTATCGTCATTCAGAAGGACAAGGATTATTTCAAAGTTGGGATCGAACCCAAAAATGGGCTACCTACGTATCCTTTGTTTTGGAAAAGGAATCAGAACCCACGTAGTTCGAGTAATGGAGTATGATGTTAATGATTGATGGCTCAAAGAAGAATGTCATAATTACTTTTACACTCTAAGCTCACATGAGTCATGCTCGGTGTGAGAAACAAGAGGTAATGGTAAAAATTAGACAATTGTTTCATGAAAGATGCAATCATAAGAATTTGTTTGGGGCTTATGTATGTATGACTGCCCAGATAAATGAAGGTTTAGGATTTACTTTTAGGGAGAAAATCCAGGAACAGGGTCCATAAAGGTATATGTGATTTATGGAGATTTGAATACTCTAACTTGGGATTTATTCCTGAGAAGGAAACCCAAATTAGGAGAGGATTGATAATTGGGTTTTACTCCTGGGAAGGAATCCCATATCAAACGTAATTTAGAACTGGTTAAGAGAAATTAAGGGACTTGGGGTTCACTCCTGAAGAGGATGCCCAAGGTTATGACTGGGACTTTCTCCTAAAAAGGAGGCCCAGGTTAGGGGACTTGGGGCTTACTCATGAAATGGAAGCCCAAGATTATAATTGATTCTTATTCCTGAAATGGAGACCCAAGTTAGAGATTAAGGTTTGGGGCTTATTCCTAAAAAGGATGCCCATATTTGAGATTGGGGCTTACTCCTGAGGAGGATGCCCAAGTTTGGGAACTTTAAGAATTTGGGGCTTATTCCTAATGAAGGATGCCCAAGGTTATGACTGGGACTTGCTCCTAAAAAGGAGGCCCAGGTTAGGGGACTTGGGGCTTACTCCTGAAAAGGAATCCCAAGATTATAATTGAGTCTTATTCCTGAAAAGGAGACCCAAGTTAAGGATTCTATCATATTAAAGGATGAGGTTGAATGAATGAACTCTCCATATTTAGTGACATAAGGATATTTAAATCACTAGGTTTTGAGAGGTTTTCCACGGAATTCCTTTTAGATAAGGAAGTCGAATCAAGAAATCATTCCATAAATGGCTTTGAAGAGTGTCCTGAAGACTGAATCTTGAAAAGAAAAGGTGTAATGGCTTAAGAGGGGTAAAATGGGCAAGATGGACACCCAAAAAGGTAGGGGCGCGCAAGTCTTGGAAGGCGCGCAAGTCTTCCGTGGGCGCGCAAGTATTGGTCGCGCAGGTATACCTGCGCGACACATGGTGTACTTGCGCGATTTTTAACCAGCATTGAAATAATTGAGCGACTCTTTATTAATCACTTTAGAATCCTCTTGAGGTTTTTCCAGAAAAGGGACGCGCAAGTTATATTGAAGGAAATAAGTCGGCGCGCAAGTGTTGATAAGTTTCAACACTTAGGCCTTCCTTCTTCTCTTTAGATCATCCTTTCTAGGTAAGAAATTACTTTAGAAGTGTTCCAGATGCTTTAAGAAGAGACTTGGGCATCGGGAGCTTCATTCCGAGTTTCTGGAAAAAAGATCCCTCTTTTCCGAATGGGGGGCCCACATGATCTATTTATAGGAAGGAGAAGACCCCGGGCGGTTACCGGGCGGTTACCACTTAGGTCGCGCAAGTCAGTTGCGCGACCAAGGGCGTCGCGCAAGTGTACTTGCGCGACAGTGAGATAACTTGCACGGTGCAGTTGCTTTTGAGCCTGTGTTCATGCCTTTGTCGATTTTTGATGTTTTCTTAAAAGGATGAATCACTTTGAGCTCAGATATTCCCTTTTCCAATCTTTAGATTCTGTGACGAAAGGAGCGTCAACAAGCATGTACATAGATAACATATTAAATTTACCCCCTAGACAGCCCCCACCCTCATTTATACCCCATGGACAGCCCCCCCCCCCCCCACCCCGTTGGATCCCTCACCCTCATGTATACCCCTGGACAGCCCTCCCCCACCCCATTGGAGCTCCCACCCTCATGTATACCCCTTGGAAAACCCTCCCCAACCTTATTGGAGCCCCCACCACACTCCTGGACTGCCCCCCGACCCCCAGACACCCCAAACACCCCTCGACAACCCCCACCCGCTTGAACCACACCCCCTCACCCCCTCACCCCATTTGACAGCCCCCACCACACCCCTGGACAGCCCCAAACACCCATGTACAACCCCCCCACCCCTGGACAGCACTCCCACACCCCTGGACCGGCTTCCCACACACCTGGACGTCCCTTCCACCCCTAGGACTTTCCCCCCACCCCACCGGACAGCCCTCCCAGACCGCTGGACACCCCCCAACCACACTGAACACACCCCTGCACCCTTAGAACCACTCCCCCACAGACCCAAATCCATACCAGAAAAACAATCAAAAGCAAACCAAAACAAGAAGTAGAGCAAAATTAAACTTTCACTTATATAAAATTCAAAACTTACACTGTCAACGTCAAAAAAAAACTAAATCCAACCTAAACAACTACCAAATACACAATCAAAACGACAATAATCAAAATTACATTTTACATTACAAACAACTAAAATTCAATCAAACCTGTAAAATAATTTGACCACTCCACTTGTACGTGTTTGATGTCTTCACCAGTATAGGGTTGAGGGTCATCATAAAGCTACAAATGAAAAAGAAGATAGTTAACGTGTATAATTAATAAATCAAATTGAAATATTATGGAAAAGTTTAAGAGGAAATCGTACCTGGTCAAAATTCACAATTGTCCCTGTTGTTATTATTTCATACATAAATCATAACATATAATATCCTCATTCGGTGAGGCCTTGTTGTTCATGAAAATTCTATTTTTAATGAGTGTAAATTCAATATATTATTATTATGTAATAAATCAAAAAGTACAAATTATAAATGGAAATTTACCTTCGCATTTACATATTTGATCTTTGCATTTCTTTTCTTTCTGTTTTTTCGAAAGTAGACCCATGCAATGTTAGAAAATAATTAGAATGGGGTAAATTTAAAATTCATTATAATATATAAAACTATTGAGAAATTGAAACTTACTTTTCCAATATATTCTTAAAACTTTCCCGCACATCACCATGAACAGAGCATATCCAATAAAGAGCTTTCTCCCTTGGGCAATAAATCCCTAACATCCAATGATCACTGATAAAAGGAAATTCAATGTTAGTGGTTTTTTATGTTAAAAGATAATTAACTCTTTTAGAGAAATGTGTTTCATACCTCTCAAAAAAAGGCATCATCCAACATTGTCTGATTATATTCTTTTCAAATCTTTCAGCAATATAAACCATTCTTTGTTCCTCAGTCAATACACATGCTTCAGGGGAAAATAATTGCGGGTCCATGAATCCATATACTTCTGTCAGCTCATTCCTCTCTCAAATTTTATAAAGATAACTAATACAATACATACATAAGTATACATTTTTAATAAATATAATACAGGGAAAAGGTGTTAAGACTTACATGGAATAAAATTTCACCAAGTTGATGCCCAACTTATCTCCAGTAACAAGCTCCATGATATCAGTTTTTTTAATCCCAACACTTATTTCACATCCACAAACATGAGATTCCATTGGAAACTCATAAAAACCCAACAAAAAATGGGAATATCTTGACAATCTATCAAGACCACTGGTATCTGTATCTGATGTCATAGCTTGTTGTCTTTGTTGTTGTCTATACAATATTTTTTTACCTTTAAAGTATTCTTGTGAAAAAAAATTGAAAAATATAGTAGTTTTCAAATGATAAAACAACTTTAATAAACAAATAAAATAAAAGATATAACATTCATACCTCTATGGTAATGAGTCAAAGAAGTCTGGATGGCCAAACTAAAAATTTTTTGATACTCTGTCCAACTATCGCCACCTCATATGTAGGTATTGGTACCCTAGATGATCTATTTATAATATCCTGTACAGTGACCCTCTGATTCTCTGCCTCTAATTGGTGATGATGAACTGTATCTCCTAAACAATATACAAACCCGTATGCTACTATATGATGTTGAGAATCATCAACATACAACTCGCAATATGTAAGAAGCTGCGGTGGAGGCATAGGATAAAAAATGGGGTCCGCAGGCTGTGGTGGGGGAGTGGGAGCTACTGGCGGAGGTGGAGGATAAATAATGGGGTCTACAGGGGGAGGTGGAGGAGTGGGAGCTGCAGTCTGAAATTGTCTTTGCATTTCTGCAAACATAGACTGTACCGACTCTCTAATCTTGTCCTCCATCGTCGCATTAATATTTTTAACTTCAACCTCAATGGATTCTATTTTTTTTTAAACCCCCTCAATGTTAGAAGATGAAGAACGTGGAAACACTTTTCTTACCGATACACCTTCCGGATATCCTCTTACACGACCAGGATGTTCGGGCCTTCTCAATGCTGCAAATAAAATATCTTCCCTCCCAGTAGCTCTAAATGTCCCCTCTGAACTATGCTCCTCAAGAGAGTCATGTATTAATTAATTGAACATTTCTGTAATGATTGAAACTTATATGAAGAAAAAAGTTAACTTAAATAAATTAAATAGATATCTTACAATCCTCTCAGCTACGATTCTCGATTCTTCCGAAAGATATTTCCCTTTTTTTCGCTTCCGAGATCTCTTCCATTTTTCATGTCTAGATGGAGGGGATGTAGGGGCCACCTCTCCAGAGCATGAAGACTCAGCTCTTAGTTGTTGAAATTTTTCCGCCATCATTTGTTCTTCAAATAATGCATACCCTCCCCGAGATAAACTATGAGGGTATACATTTTTAGATTGGATCTCCTGATGAGCTTTCCTTGTTTGCTGTAATTTAAGAATATGAAATCATTAACAAAACATTAATAAAATCATTTATATAAGAAAGTTTATAAAATTTTACATTGCCCTTACCAGAAAAGAATCTGTTTTTCTACTTTAAAAAAACTGTCTCCATGTGTCTTCATCTATAAAAGGATATATACGACATGGATTGTCGTGAATCCTATGACCATAAATGAAATCAGATGAGAGGGTTGATTTGAAATCCCTCCATCTCCTGGCAGCCAACGATAAGCATTTCTTCCTGACTCCTCCAATGTCAGGAATATCAAATGTCATATGATAAAGAAGAGGTTAAACATATTATATATACTAGAAACATTAAAAGAATGGTCAAACAATGACAAAAGATCTTACCAAAATCATCTCCCACAACTGAGAGATAATCTCTTTATCCACACCTCTCCAATCATCATACAGAATGCTTACATTGGTCTTATCTTGAGTTGCAACAAAACACTTAAAAAATTTAGCATTCGGACCTCTAGGAATATCATCATCATCAAACTCAACGACTATCCTCTGATCCTGCATATGGGAAAGTGATAATTTTGGTAAATGTGTGCACCCACGTTTACCAACCTTTGAACTCTTTGTCATAATAGGAGCATGTGAATGTTCTTCCCCAGAGGTATGACCAGCAATATGCTCCTCTCCAGAATGATGTGGTTGATCATCTGAATGATCTGTCATTATCCTTCAAATCAAAAAAACAAATGTCAGTTCACAAATATACAAATTCAAATATTTTAATACTACTGTAATCAGAAAATAAAAAAGTGTACTATGTTACATAATAGTAAACATTGGTAATATGGTAAGCATGTTAAACAATGGTAAAGATGACAAAGATGGTCAAGATGGTCAAGATGGTAAAAATGGTAAAAATGGTAAACCTGGTAAACATTGTAAACATGGTAAAGTAATTGTCAGTGAACAAAAATAAGAATTTTAAAATTCATGTAATGGTTATAAACATGATAAAGTAAACTAAACAAACTTAAAACAAACAAAAACATATACTTATTTTATTTTAAAACATGTTTTAATAAATAATAAACTTACAATATCTAACATTTATGGAAAAAATAAATGTAAACAAGAATGAAACATATGTTACCTATAATTTTAGGAATGTACAAATGGATTGTTTTCCCAAATTCCTTCGTCGTGATCATTTCTTATGGAACAAACTATGTCTTCAACATGATCATCATTATGTTCTGCTAATATTTCCATGGAAGTAGGGATCTCACATAAATAAGCATATTCATCAAGATCATCCTCACCAAAATATTGTTTTTTCCCTTGTAAAACAACAGCCCAATGCATATCTGATTGATCTACTACATAGAAAATTTGTTTTGCATGTGTTGCCATTATAAATGAATCAGTTGTGTCTTCCAATCTATTCATATTAACAAGTGTCATTCCAAATTCATCGTGTCTGACACTGTTGTTACTGTTAAACCATTTAAAGTTAAAAACGGGAACTTAAATTTTAAATTAATCAACCTCCCATATATCTTTAATCACTCCATAATATGCACTTGATGCAGAAATTGGGTTTTTGTCCTTAGCACTCGAAAAATGCATTGCTTCTGCAAACACCAATACACCACTATTCTGAACTGCACTTCTGTTGTCCTGAGCTTTTGTATGAAATGTATAACCATTAATGTCATAACCGGACCATGTTATCACATTTAAACATGGACCACCCACTATCCCTTTTAATGTCTCTGATACATCTGATCTACCAAGCAAAGTCTTTTTAATCCATGACAAAAAAGTTTTGTTGTGCTCATTCAAAATCCACATTTCTTTCTTCTTTGGATGAAATTGTTTCAACTCATTAATATGAAATGTGATATACAGTTAAGCATCAGCTATGTTATTCAAGATGTATGATTCTAACTTCTTCATCTGTTCAGCTGACAATGATTTGACTTTCAAGCCGCGAATCCCCTTTCCCTTATTATTAACTCGTTCATGGTGAGATGGAGGCAAACCTATGTGTTGCGCCGCAGCCAAGTAGCTCGTACAAAACTCTGCTACCTCCTCAGAAATATACTTTTCAATAATGGAGGCTTCAGGTCGATATAGATTTTTAACACACCCCTTTAATATTTTCATATCCCTTTCAAAAGGATACATCCAACGAAGATATACAGGTCGACAAATCTTAATTTCTCGAACCAGATGAATCATTAAATGCACCATTATATCAAAAAAGTTGGAGGAAAATACATTTCCAATTGACAAAGTATAAAAATTGCATCCTTTTCCAAAATGTTCAAAGCATTCACATCAATCGCCTTATTACAAATTGAATTGAAAAAATAACACAATTTCATTATAGTCTTTCTGACACGAATGGGCAATATTCCATGCAATGCAACTGGTAGAATTTGTTGCATCATGACGTGACAATCTGGTGATTTCATACCCATCAACTTCAAGTCCTTCAATGAGACAAATTTTTTTACATTTGATGAATAACCTTGAGGCACTTTGGTATCATGAAGACAGTGACAGAAGCTAATTTTCTCCCTCTTCGATAATGTATGACAAGCCGAGGGAAGAAATGTTCATCTTCCTTTAGGAGTGCGAGCTAACTCCAAACGTATTCCCATTGATAGTAAGTCTAATATTGCATTCAACCCATCTTTAGTCTTTCCTTTAAAATCTAACATTGTTCCAATCAAAGAATCACAGAAATTCTTCTCCACGTGCATGACATCAATATTATGTTTAACTTCATGATACCTCCAATATGGTAGCTCAAAAAAAATTGACCTTTTCTTCCAAATGTGTCTATCATTACCAGATTTCTGTGTCTTTCCCAATTTCACGTCAAGGTTTTTCACCCTCTCAAAATACAGATCATGGGATAAAGGTTTTGGAGCATTATCAAATTCTTGTGATCCATTGAATTCCTTTTTTAGTCTTCTATAAGGGTGTTCCACAGGAAAAACATTCGATGACCCATGTACACTATTTTCCTCCCATGATGCAATTGACAATATGACGTCTGTTGTTCGCAAATTGGATATGATTTATGCCCTTTAACACTGTATCCAGGCAAATTTCCATACGCTGGGAAGTCATTTATAGTGAACAGAAGCACTGCATGCAGTTGAAAATATTCCATTTTATAAGAATCATACACCCTAATACCATCAGCCCATAACAGTTTCAAATCATCAATCAACGGTGACAAGTAAACATAAATATCATTACCGGGTTGCTTTGGACAAGAGATCATTTTACTCAACATGACATATTTGCGCTTCATAAAAACTTCAGGAGAGTGGTTCTAAATTACCAATAAAACAGGCCATGAACTATGTGTGCTACTTAGTGTTCGGTATGGATTCATTCCATCTGTGCACAACCCTGGTATGAGATTTCTAATTTCATTTCCAAATATAGAATACTGCGCATCAATTTTCTTTTATTGTGTACAATCAGCTAGATGACGGATTTTTCCATCATATACCCGCTCTTCAGCATGCCATATTAACCTTTTTGCATCATGTGAATTAGCAAATAAACGTTTGAAACGATTAATTATAGGAAGATAGAAAAATACCTTTGAAAGGAGATTTGTAATCTCTACATCAGCCTCTGATTTTTCTTTCACCTTATACTGTGATGTCCCACATTTAGGACACTCTGACAAAAATTCATATTCCTTCCTATATATAATTCAGTCATTCAGACAGGCATGTATTTTCTTGTTTCCCAAACCCATCGGGCATAATATTTTATTGGCTTTGTAATGTGAATCTGGAAGATCGTTATCTTTTGGAAGAATGTCTTTCATCAATTGTAGCAGCTCTGTAAAACTTCTATCACTCCATCCATGCTTCGCCATAAGGTTTACCAATCTTAACACTCCCGACAAAACCTTAAAATCTGTACAACTAGGATATAATGGTTTTTCATCATCACCATATAGACGCACAACTATCGGTTCTATCTCAATTTGTTCTGCTACAATATCGCGAATCATTTATTGAATTCCATCGTAGTTACCATGTTGCAAATCATCATCATCAGTGACATTCCATCCAGTTTCACCATGCCAAATCCAAAGGATGTAACTCGGATTAAAACCATGACAAATCAGATGATCTTTTATCTCCCTACTTTTCAACTTCTTCATATTCAAACATTTCAGGCATGGACAGAAAAAAATGTCACTACTTGGAACATTTCATTTTGCAATTTCCAAAAAGGCATCAACACCTTCCTCAAATTCATTGCTAATTTGATGTGCCGTAATCCAACTTCGACTAATTATTACCTATAACAAATATCAACAACAAATATATATTTTTAAGATAAGAAAAATATATGTTTATATGAAAAAAATAATAATTTTAATGTAAAACAATTTAAAATATAAAAAAAAATCTATAGGAATTTAAAAAAATATGCTTGAATATTATTTTTAAAACAAAATATAGTTAGATATAACAGTTTTAAATTTCATTGAATCAATGAAAACCATGACGCCTACATAGTTTAATATTGATTGCAGTTTTGATGTTTTAATATATTAGATAAACAACCTATTTTAAATGGCGTGCAGACCTTGATATTGGTCTTCACCACCCTTCGGTGTGACTGGCAAAAAGATGTCTACCGACATGTTATTATTTTATCAGCAATTCACTCATTCTTGTTTTTGATGATCGTTAATTGCATTGGTAGGCTGAGAGGGCCGCCCAGCGCGTCTAACACTGGTCTACTCAGAATAACAGTAGTCCCACTGATTCGGTTTAATCCTTTATTTATACTTTTTAATCCCATGTAACATATCTTGTGGGGATTTGATTTTGTACATGGACTTCAACTTTAACGGTTATCAATCAAAATAATACTCGACTGAAAAATCTTTTTCTTTTTGGTTTTCAAAATCCAAAAACGAAAAGAAAACAACCATGGACAAAAACTGAATTCCAATTATAGGAAACATGTTCAGAAATTCTAAACCCCAAGAATTAACAAATATCAACAAAAATAGTGAACAACCTGGAAATTACAAGACTAAACAGTTATTCAAACGCAAACTGCTTATATTAATTCTCATAAAAACAGAAAACAAAAATCTGTAAAAAAACTAATTCAACCAAAACAGAACCAAAAAACATAAGAAATAATTTCAAGATTAAGCAACATTTATATCCAGAACCATAAGCATGTTCTAGCACATAAAGTAACCATAACAGTGAGCAATATTAAATAATGTCTCCAACAATCAGCATCGATTTACATAAATGCAACATAGTCTGTTATATCAACAAAATAAAAATAACCATTAGAAAGAACAAAAAATTCCACGAGATTCTCAACATCATTAAATAGAAAAGCATATCTGATGAAAACAAATTACATCAAGAATCGAAACAAAAATGAACGAAATAAATTCGTGGAAGGCTTACTTGAATGTTACGAGTTGAGATGATAGATCCAAGAGGAGTGAAGAAGATAAACAATGAAGCCATAATGAGTTTAATGCAGGTCGATCGACGAGCCGATTAGGGTTTACCGCGCGAGAGAGACGAGCCAGCGGACTGTCAATCGAAAAATCGTAAATGATAGTCCACGGGCTTTAATTTCATTAAAAGTTTTATAACGTCGGTTATTATATAACCAACATTATAAACTATTTTTTAAATTTATAATGTCGGTTATTTTAAAACCGACGTAAAAAATCTCATGGGCTTTGGTTTTTTACGTCGGTTATTTGGAAACCGACGTAAAAAACCTGATATCGACACCTTTTTTATGTCCGTTATCAAATAACAGACGTAAAAAACCAAAGCCCGAGAGGTTTTTTTACGCCATTTATAAAATAACTGATGTAAAGAACCCTGCGCTTTGGTTTTTTACATCCGTTATTTGATAACCGACGTAAAAAAAGTGTCGATATCGGGTTTTTTACGTCGGTTTCCAGATAACCGACGTAAAAAACCCCCCACGCATTGGTTTTTTACGTCAGTTATAAGATAACAGACATAAAAACCAAACAGGCACGATTTGTAATGTCGGTTATTAAAATAACCGACGTTCAAAATCTACTCGCCACATTTTTACGTCGGTTATATATAACCGACGTAAAAAATGGTGACCTAAAAACGTTTTCTGCACTAGTGTGGTTACATGATGATACACTATATGATATTGTCTTAATTACATGATGATAAACTATATGACCTCATACTTACTTCATGATATATAAACTATGTGGTAATATTCCGTACCACATGATGTTAAACTGCACGGATCAGCGACATCCATATTCATTCCCATCGAGTGAACCTACGCCCTTACCACTTGGAGTTAAACTATATAGATGATGTCCCTACCACAAGAATTGAATATAAAAGGGTTTTTAGAACCACATGTGTATTGATTCTCATTATTAGTGATGCACATAAGGATTAACCAATCCTACATCTTGGTGCAGCCACTACAAGATACATCATCCTCATCACACAAAACTAATCTACACTGAACACATCCAGGATGGAAGATAAAAAACTACACAACGTCTCATGTCTTAACCACATGACACATAACTATACAAAACATGTCCCCATCACATGATGTTAAAGTCCATGGAAATTAGTATATCAAAAAATGAATCACCACATACAATCTAGATCAATGCGAAGGAAGTATGAAATTCCCACATCCATGTGTGAGAGGTAACTCCACATAGGGAATCTATTCATCTAATAACTAGGTGTGTCTTATTTCTTATCATCGTTGGATATAACGAGATTCATGAACCACTAGTCAAGGGACCTCCCAAAACCATTCTTTTTCCTTCATGTCAGATGACTCGTGTCCTCACCTTATGATGTTAAAACTGCATGACTTGTTTCCTCACTAAATGAAATTAAACATCATGGTTTTCTAGAACTATATACATCTTGATTCTCATTTTCCATTAGAGACATAGGTAATCCTTGGTCATATACCTTGTTTTAGGCACTACATGATACAAAATTCCCCTATCTCGACCTTAATTTCCTCTATATAGTTAGAGGAACCATTTCCATTCTTTATTTTTCACACCGATCGTAGATCCCATGAGAATCAAAATTATATTAAGGGATTGACCACACATAAAAGTCATGAAATATTATAGAAAAGTCATTGTATTCCAGAATTAAATACCATAAAAGGATTATTGTGAGTCCCCACAACATAATTTTATAACAACACAGTTTATGTCCCTTACATGACATAAAATTTCACATTCATATTGACCTTTCCCGAGAGGACCAATATTGTTGGTTCTTATCTCCCACCACACCTATCATCAAGAAAAATGTGTTTCTCGATTACTGTCACCATAGGATGTTTAATAAATCCCAGATTTCTATCATTAGGTCACGCCACAATACCCACTTTTCACATTTGTAAGCCTATGTACTTTCCAAATTATGTAAAATTTAATAGTTCCCCAAGTACAAAATGTGGATATATCCTTATCATCATACGATATTCAGTGATTCCTAGATATGCATTCATGTTCCCAGCTAAAATAATCAATATAATCAATGCCACTTAGTCATATGCATTAGACCTACATAGAGAATTTCCCATTCTATAACTACATGTGGCTTTATTCCTATCATCACAAGATATATAGTGAGGACCAGATCTCCAATCTTGTTCCCAACAAAAAAAATTTAAAAAATCATGCACCCAAACTCCATAAGGGTCAATTAAAACACACTAATATTGACAGTGTATGAGCTAGACAAACATATGACTTTCTTGGGAAAGCAACATATCATGCACAAATTTTTCTTGTTAGTTCCCACAACCTTACCCCAAGATGGTCCACTTTATGGAAATTATCATTGATTAATGATAGTAGAACTACATAAAAAACCATATAATAACATAATGATAAAATACATGTTAAATATCTTTACTAAATGATGTTAAACATCAAAATGTAAAATATGTCCCCAATAAATGAAAATAAACTCTAAAGTTAATCACTAATTATTCATCACCTATCAAAATACTATATGTGTATTACCTTGATCATCCATAGTATGCAGTGCTCCCATAATATTTTAATGCCCCTAAATCGATAAAATATATTTCATGTCTCAAGTGCCTCCAGTTAACATAAAAACATTCCCTGACCCTGGGAAAAGATACCTAGATTAAATAGTCCCTTTTATTGAATATACATGTATTTGTATGTATTTATCATAAATTTCTATGGACTTCAATGAAATTTTCCACTCCACATAAAAGAATTTCTCATCCTTGTGAGCCCATCCATCACTGTGGCATAATTCATAACCTTAGTATGCTTTGGGTCATTCCCATTATGCTTTTAATCAATCTTTAATCAGTATATGTGAACCCTAATCCATTATTAACACTATTTTCATCTCCCTATCAAAAGGGTTATGGGGTACTCTTGACCATGGATTTCCAAATTTGGCTCTTGTGTATGATACCCTATTTAATTTCATGACTATCATGACCATAAACTTCATGCACTCTGGTCAATGTTTTATGAACCTAAACTCTAGCCTATAATGTTCAAAATAAAATGAAATTAAACTTCTAAAAAAATAGACACAAAACATTTCAATTTGAAAACTTGCAAAGGAAGACCAGAGAAAAACGAAATTCATTACTCTCTAAAGTCTTCATCTCCATTGTTTAGGTAAAAATTATGTAAAGAAATAATAAGGAATAAAGTTCATAGGTTCTTATCTTTGTCCCTAAAAAACTCAAGATAATATAGATAAACATATGTTTTAGGAAAAATATATAGTAGTGATTTTTCACATCTCCTCCACACAATAATATGTTCTCTAGGCAGGAAAAAAATTGTTAGGTTGCTCGAACCCTTATTGGATATTACCAATTTCACCAATCACACATCCTAATATGAGTTCCTTGGATGACCACAATAATCCAAATCCCTTGAAAAAGATAATCAACATCAAAGGACTATTTTTTACTATGAATGTATGCCTATTTCTCATGTATATGAACCTAGGTTTTTCAAATAAATGTGTCATTGAAAATAAAGGAATTTCTAATCCTTGTGAGCCCTGAAATCACTCTGGAAGAGCTCAGTATCTTAGATAATTTTGCGTCATTCATGGTATTTCATCCCATACACCACTTTATCATCTAGATGTTTAATTCTTCTCAAATCATCTGTGGATCTCAAAAAGGAGTAGAGATCATCTTTGATTGGCCTTCCCATTGTTTCATAAGGTATTTTACAAACTAGATAAAGTCATATCATACATGAAAATATGGATATTCAATATTTGTGATCCCTAGGGACATCGTGGTCAAGCTTTGACATCTTAGGGATTTATGGGTCATCCCTTGTATGACTACCCCATCCCATTCTCATGGACACAAAAGTTATGGGTATTGACATATATCACCCATATTAAAACTATTAATTTGTATATGGAGTCTCTAATATTTATTCCTCAACTGATATTATCCCCATACGCCTTTCATGAACCTTGTAAAAGAGTGGAGACACCTCTGCATGACCATGCAATTAATGTAGAGGGGAATTTTCCTACTAACCAGGGGTAGCCCCATCATATAGAAAAGGAGAACTAATCCACATGATCCCCAGAAACACCATGGTAGAACCCATAATATTAGTGTATTTTTTTCATTCTTTTCATGTCTACATCATATCTTATGATCATCAATTTGGGTTGAGAAAAAATAGCCTAATCTAAAGAGATAGACGTTTTGAGGTAAAAACCCCAAAATTAAAGAGATTGAAAGTTCAAGATAAGATACCCTAAAATAAATTGATAGATGGTATGAGATAAAATACCCTACATCAATTTGGTAGATGTCCTGATCTAAAAGACTCAAAAATTCAATGATAGAAGGTTTGACCAAGAAGACCCTAAACTACAATGACAGAAGGTCTGAGTAGAATTCCCATATACTAAATCGATCGATGTTTTGAAATAAAATATCATAAACTATTGAGATATAAGGTGAAGGATAAAATACCCTAACAATTTCCTTATAATGTTCAAGATAAATTACCCTAAGCTACAGTGATATACTATCAGAAATAAAATACCCTAAACTACAACACTACAGGGATTCATTCTACAAGAGCTTGTAAGGTCCACAATATGGCCTTATAAAACAACATAAATTCTAACCAATATTATAATATTTGAAAATGGGTAGATAATTCACCCACTAGGACATGATTAATACCATATTATCCTTATGAAACTGAAGTGATCTCATGTTTATGGGAGAATATATAACTATAATGAATCTCATGTTGGTGGGCATTCATGTGAACATATTGAAAATAATTTGTTTTGATATAAATAGATAGATCCATACATTCAGTTTTACTTGTTATTATGAAAAGGATGGGTTTTATTGAAGATTCCTATAGCCTCCAATTTGTATAATGTTATTAAAATCATGAATAAATGAAAATTATACAATAGTATATAAATTTCATTTTATATATTCATTGATACCATGAAAGAAGAAAGAATGTACAAATGTAGGATTCTTTCCTGTGAACATACGAGCCAATTAAATATTTAAAAATAAAAATTACATCACATCTTATGCTCGTAAGAGTCCTTGAGTTCTACAAGTCTCTACCCAATAGAGGACAAATATTGGAGAATTTGATCATTAGACTTAGTCTTTCTCTCCACAGGATGTTGTAACTCCACAACCTTGGAAAAAAAATCACGTATATATTTCTCCACAAAATCAAGGATTCCATTATATTCCAATATTGTCTTTCCTTATACATAAACAACATGTTGAAACTAGGATACTTTCTCTTGAAGGTGGTTGGTTTCATACAGAAGGCATTTTGTTTCACCCATCCAAGAATTGACTATGTCTTGATAAGTTCCCACCCCCATCACATTCTAGGAATCATCCTATATGAAATTCTCCATGTCCTAATTTGTGGAAGAGGAAGCCTTAGTATCTATTATGTTCAATTCAAGATCCCTCTTCTACTCTCTTAGAGAAGCCCCTCCCATAACCTGGGTATGAATGGTGGAATTTTTAAAAAACTCATAACCAAGTATAGGAACCATAAATAAAAAATGTTTCAATTAGTCTTGATGATCTCCTAATAGGGTTATTTACACTATGGCCCAAATATCCCTCAACATTTGTTGCTAAATCCACTAATAAAGTGATACAGATCAAGGTCCTTGATCAAGGTTAATCCTAGGTACAAGAATATTTTTTGGGACCTGGACCCTAAGAGAATGGTCCATTATAAATGTCTTTAATGATTAGATAAGAGATCCTACCTATGTATTGGTTTAACCAGTCAGAGCAACCCCACGGGATAAGGGACTACAACAACTAAAAATTAGGGTTCAGACATTGTAGAATGGGTATAAGGACCCAGACTTAATCCTTACTTAATATTGAGTAATTACAAGATTACATGTTGTTGATCTTTTCAGGTTTAGAGTTTTAGAGAATTAGATCATAAAACATGCATTACATCCTACATTTAAACAAAGTGGTTACAATAAAGGATAGTATTTATTTTTCCCATCAACGGAAACATATTGAAAATAAAATATGGATTATTTCTTGAAACTTCCTTGACACTATAATCATATCATGTACCTTTCCATTGACCTATGAAAAACATTTCAAAAACTTGGAATGAGCATAAAATGCTCAGAAAGGGTTATAAAAATATGGAAAGGAAACATGAGTTCATATATACATAACAATGAAATCATACTTTACCCATAAAACATAATCACTTTAATATACTTCATCAAATCATGAATAAATCATAGAAATCATAAGACATAAAGGTAACTTGAGGCATTCATAACATTCTTACGTAGGGAGTAACCCTCTTGGTTACGTTTGGAATACACACCACAATATATTCCCTAAATCTCTTCGGAGAAACCTTAACGTTTCACTCCTTCGCATTACCCAATGCATTGGAGAGCTATATCGGGCTCACCCACCCTTAGTTTATCACGGAACCACCCGTCTTCATAACAATGCCCAAGAACAATAACATAATCATATCACTTAACACATACATAAAGGAAACATAACATTTCCACATTTCAATCACAAGAAATCAAACACTGTGATATAATAAAAACATTATCAAAAACATTTTAAATACCAAAATAAAAGAAAATTAAAACATGGTATTTATTTTTCTTTTAAAAAATGGTATGGCTTGTAGAGGAATCCGAAACTCAAATAATGGTCACGGCGGCGAAAAAGTCGTTGTCGCCGCATATGAACGAAAAAAAAAACATTCCCTTTTGTCGTTTAGTAAACGCATTGTATAAAAAAGATTCCTTTGGAATAATAGTAAAAAGTTAAAGGGGTTTATACACCGTATAAAAGAAAGTTGTGTATAAAACAAAATATGCCTCAATGAATGGAGATTGAGACGAAGTCCCATACCTTGGGTCCGACTTGACTCGATCGTTCTTTAACCTCCTTAAAATCAGGTAACTTTATTTATTTTGAGCTCAAAGGATACCTTGGGAATACTTATGCCCAAAGTGAGGCCTCAATGAGTTAGATAGGGATGTGAAGGGACAAAATGAGCAGGGTTTGTCCAAGCCAAAGGCTTTAGAAGTGTGGGTAAAGAGGTAGAGGTGTGGGCCTTTTATAAGAGGAGATGAGGGGCACTTTTGGAAAGTAAAGAAATGTTACTCTATTTTAAAATGAGTTTCAGATTTAAAAGGACCCACATTGATATAATTCTAGGATAAGGTGATAAGGGTTCGAAATATGCCCACCCAATAGGTTGTGTACATGTGTAGGTAATAGATTTTACATTATCTTTTCATTTTATTTAAATCCTTTATTAATGATGTAATCAATGCATCATCATGATGTGATAAATAATTTAATATATTTAATGTCTAAAAATTATAAAAAAACTATAATGATGTAGGAAATATTTTTAGCTTTCTAATGAATATTTATTGTCAAAAATCTGACTTGCATAACCCCATGTAAAAATTGTTTTAGTAAAATATATCATGTTTGTGTCATTTTTACTTTAACTTTAAATAAAAGGAATAAATGTAATTATCATACCCAAGTGGCTCCATGGGGTACCAAAAATAGACCCATGGGTTGTCTTGGTCGGACATAACTCATATAATAGGGTTAGGACAAGTGTAAAGATATTTTCATTTTATAATAATATCATCTTCACCTTAAATCACACTAATTACCTTTAATCGCGATTAATAAAACATAAAAGTTAATATTCACCAAAAAATTATTTTATTCTCATTGAACCACATTTTACTTAATAATGAAAATAATTTAAATTGGATTTTTGAAATTCAAAACACATAAGTGGTAAATTCCCATTTAAACGAAAAATCAAATTTTGCAACCACCACTTTGCGGTTTCACTATTCATGAAAAATTGAAGTTTTCCAGAAAAAAACCAAAACATCACCCTAATATATATTTGATATTATGAATTAAAAAATGATGTCTATTTTACAAGATTAAAATCATATAAGTTACATTAATTAATTTAATAATTATTTCCTACTGTCATGACAAATAGCGTGTTTTTATGAAACAATAAATATCAAAATATTGACACCAGTTTAAGTCCAATTTCAAAGTGAAATTGATTCCAATGACCACCATTGAATTAAATGGTAAAAATATATTCTAATTTCTCTTCAAAACCAATTAAAAAGATAATCTAATCATATATATAAATTAGATTAAAAAGAGGTTTTGAATTAAAATACAACATTTTTTACTATTCATTAAAAAATGAACTTTATCGGCAAAATACCAAATATTCACACAAAGTAAATTTTGATGTCCCAATATTAAAGAATAAGTTTTTTTTGACAAATATATCTTATAAAATTGTCAAAATATAGATTTAAAAATGGTTCGCCATCAAAAGGTGGTAAAACAATCTTTTAAAAATATTAGTGTATTCTATGCTTAAGATTGGATTTATTTTCATTTTAAGCATCAAAAACACTATCTAAATCATTAATAGACAAATATAAAAATATCTATTATTCATTACTTACTTGGGATGTTACATCCTTCCCCCCTTTAGAAAATTGTGTCCCCGCAATTTATTTACTTATCAAATAAATGGGGGTTCTTATCCTTTATTACATTTTCAGATTCCCATGTTGCCTCTACAATCCTGTGGTTTTTCCATGAAACCATTACCTGATGAATCACCATATTCCGTAACACTTTCCCCCTATGGTCAAGAATCTGGACCGGTTGTTCTTCATAAGATAGGTTCTCTTCTAGCTGAACTACCTCTGGACTCAAAACATGATATGGATCTGGAATATACTTTCTCATCATCGAAACATGAAAAACATTGTGTACCTGAGATAAACTCGGAGGTAAAGCCACTCGGTAAGCAACTGATCCGACTCTCTCCAGAATTTCATATGGTCCAATGAACCTTGGACTCAGATTTTCTTTCTTATCAAATCGCATCACACTCTTCCATGGTGATACTTTGAGAAAAACATGATCACCTACCTCAGAAGAGAGATCCTTCCTCCTATTGTCCGCATAACTCTTCTGCCTGCTCTGAGCTGTTCTCATGTGTTTCTGTATTAGCAGAACTTTTTATGCCATCTATTCTACCAATTCTGGTCCCATCAGCTTCCTTTCACCCACTTCATCCCAGAAAGCTGGAGTTCGACACCACTTCCCATATAACGCCTCAAATGGTGCCATCTGTATACTGGAATGAAAAATGTTATTATATGAAAAATCTACCAAAGAAAGATGTTGGTCCCAACTTCCCTGATAATCCATCGAACAAGAATGTATCATATCTTCCAATGTCTGAATTGTTCGTTCTGACTACCCATCTGATTGAGGATGAAATGTTGTACTAAAATTTAATTTAGTACCCAACGACTTCTGAAGGCCCTTCCAAAAGATAGAAGTAAACCTAGGATCACGATCCGATACAATAGAGAGAGGAACTCTAAGTAACCTTACTATCTCTTTAAGATACAAATGGGAAAGTTGATCTAGAGAGAAAGTATCTGGTATTGCATGGAAATGAGCAGATTTAGTCAAGCGATCAACAATAACCCAGATTGCATTATTACCTCGAGATGTCTTCGGTAATCCCACAACAAAGTCCATGGATATATTCTCCCATTTCCACTCTGGAACTGGTAAAGGCTGAAGCATCCCTTTCCGTAACTACCGCTCTGCTTTAACCTGTTGACAAGTCAAACACTTCACAGTAAAATCAGCAATATCTCTTTTCATTCCATCCCACTAGTAATACTCCCGCAGATCTCTGTACATCTTAGTACTGCTAGGATGAACTGAAAATGGAGGACTATGAGCTTCACATAACAACTCTCTCTTCAACTGTGAATCAAAAGGCACACACAATCTCTTCCCAAATATCAAAACACAATCACTATCAATGTTGAAATCAGGAAACGTACCCTTCTGAACCAGCTCTACATTTTTCTACAACTCATTGTCTTGCTTTTGTTCTTGCTTGATTCTATCTAATAGAGAAGATTTTACTGATACCTGAAACAAAACATAAGAACATCCTACACCAACAACTTATATGCCAATGTTCATCAAATCCTTAACCAAAGGATCACGTTCCAAATGTAGCATGGTTAATGAGGCATTACTTTTTTCGACTCAAAGCATCAGCCACTGTATTTTCTTTTCAAAGATGGTAAAGAATTTTACAATAATAATCCTTTATTAATTCTAGCCATCTCCTCTGTCTCATATTCAATTCTTTCTGAGTTAATATATACTTTAATCTTTTGTGATTGGTATATATTTTACACTTTACTCCATACAAATGATGCCTCCAAATTTTTAGAGCAAAACCAATAGCATCTAATTCCAAATCATGTGTAGGGTAATTTACCTCATGTGTTTTCAACTGTCGTAAAGAATAATAAATTACCTGATCATTCTTCATTAGGATGCTACCAAGTCCTTTTAATGAAGCATCACTTTATATAACAAACTCATCATTCCTGGAAGGTAGTGCCAAAACTGGAGCATTCACCAATATTCTTTTCAATTCCTAAAAACAATCATCACATTATTTTTTCTAGATAAAATTTACACCCTTCCGAGTTATCTTCGTCATCGGACTAGAAAACCTTGAAAAATTTCTAACAATCCTTCGGTAATTGCCTTCCAAACCAAGGAATCTATGAATCTCAGTTACATTTGTGGGTCTTGGCCATTCTTCAACAACCTTTGTTTTTGCAGGATCAACAGTTATCCCATCTTTAGAAACAATGTGGCCAAGAAATGAAATTTGTTGCAACCAAAACTCACACTTTCTGAATTTCCCATATAGTTTCTTTTATTTTAAGGTTTGAAAAATAACCCTTAAATGTCTTTCATGCTCCTCTTTATTTTTAGAAAACACTAAAATATCATCAATGAAAACCACCACAAACTTATCCAAGAACTCATGGAAAATTCTATTCATTAAGTCCATGAATACAGTAGGTGCATTGATTAGCCCAAAAGGCATTAATACAAATTCATAATGCCCATATCTTGTAGTGAACGCGGTCTTCAGAATATCTTCTTCCTTTACCTTCAGCTGATAGTACCGCGATCTCAGGTCAATCTTTGAAAAACACTGAGCTCCCTGGAGCTGATCAAACAAATCATCAATATGAGGCAAATGATATTTTTTCTTAACAGTGATGTTAGTCAAGGCTCTATAATCAATGCAAAGTCTCATATAACTAGATTTATTTTTAACAAATAAAATAGGAGCACCCCATGGTGATGTGCTAGGTTGAATGAAACCTTTTTATAATAAATCATGAAATTGCTCCTTCAACTCTAAAAGTTCAGTTTGAGCCATTCGATAAGGGGGTTTTGAAATTAGCTTACCATCAGGAACTAAGTCCACAGTAAACTCAACATCCTGATATGGTATTATTCCAGGCAACTAATCAGGAAAAACATCAGGATACTCATTTACCACTGGCACATCATTAATCTGAACAGTTCCCTTATTTTCAACAATGTGTGCATGGTAACATTCATTTCCATCATTTACAAGTTTCTCGGCCTCTTGATATGTTATCAACAGTAAGGGTTCATTCTTGTACACAAACTGAATGTCTTTCTGAAAAGAAACTTCTTTATCTCTACAGTCAATCATAGCATGGTAAATAGAGAGCCAATCCATACCCAGGATAACATCAAACTCTACTAGAGGTAGAGCAATAAGGTTTGTAAGTAGGTTCTTTCCACAGATAAGGATATGAAGATTCTTATAAATTCTTTTTGCCTCAACATTTCCCCCAGGTGTTTTTACCAAAAGTTCCAGAGTCATTTCTTGAGATGGTATTCCCATTTTACTAGAAATTTTTTCATAGATGAAGGAATGTGTAGACCCCGAATCAAACAACACACTGACATAATCTGAAAAAACAAACAAAATACCTGATACAACTTCATTTGATGGCCTGACATCTGCTAAAGTAGTTGCAAAGGATTTCACCACCCCTTTATTCTTTTAGTCTAACTACTTCCCATCACTCAAGCTCTTTGTTGGACACTCGTTTTCATAGTGACCCATATAATTTCACCTAAAACATTTCACTAACTGTAAATCAAATTTGGTCTTACCTTTACCTTGATCTTTTTCAGTGCAATCACGAGCCTTATGTCCCATATTACCGCATTGGTAGCACTTTCCAGAATTCAGAAGGCATTCCCCAGCATGCCTTTTCCCACATTTATCACAAACTGGAAACTTAGTTTTCTTACCATCAGACCTTTTTGAAGAATTCTTTCCTTTCTCCTACCACCTCGGTCTCTTCTTCTGGTGGTTGTTATAGAACACTTGATCATCAGCAAACTCCATTTTCAACTTCTCAGCACATCGAACAAGATTTTCATAACTTTTAAACTCACGAGAAGCTAATGCCCTTCTATATTTTGGCTTTAATCTTGAGTAAAAACGATTGTTTTTACTATCAAGGTCTCGGATAAAATTTTGAGCATATCTTTCCAATCGAGTGAACCTTTCTTCATAGGAAGCCACTGAGTCTTCCTCTTGCCTCAATTCCAGGAATTGCTTTTCCATCCAAAGTCGAACAGCCTTAGGAAAATACTTCTCAAGAAACATACCTTTAAATTCATCCTAGTCAAGAGCATAAATCTCATCAGTGTCCCTGATATTTTTAACCATCGACCACCACTGATCTGCTTCACCTTCTAAACGGTAAATAGCTAGACTAACCTTTTGATTGTCTAAACACCCCATGGCATCGAAAATATTCTCCAGTGCTTTAATCCACCCTTCAGCTAACACAGGGTCAGATGATCCTCTGAATGATGGGGGATGTTGCCTCATGAAATGTTCCAACACTGACATGTTCCTCTGCGGTTGATCTGGCTGATCTCGTGCATGGATACCACCACCATTTATCGATTGAGTCAACTACCCCATTACTGCAAAAAACTTTTCAGTTCCAATTCCGACCATCTCAGGATGCTGATTCGGAAGGTTATTTTCTTCTGTATGCCTTCCTAGAACTACTTCCCTGTTTTCTCTGCGGAAAACCATTCTGAACAAACATGTCTTAGATGAAGAAACATGGTAATATTAAAATGCTATATCATTTCAAAAAAAATATTTTTGGATAATCATTTAATATAAGTCTAACTCTTAAAGTTATCTAAACCGACCTCTGATACCAACTATAAGGCCCCATCCTTAATCCTTACTTAATCTTGAGTAATTAAAAGATTACACGTTGAGGATCTTTTCAAGTTTATAGTTTTACAAAATTAGATAATAAAACATGCATTTCATCCCACATTTAAACAAAGTGGTTACAATAAAAGATAGTATTTATTTTTCCCATCAACGGAGACATATTGAAAATAAAACATTGATTCATTCTTGACACTTCCTTGACACTATCATCATATCATGTACCATTCCCTTGACCTGTGAAAAACATTTCAAAAACTTGGGATGAGCATAAAAAGCTCAGTAAGGGTTATAAAAATATGGAATGGAAACATGAGTTCATATATACATAAGAATGAAATCATACTTTACCCATAAAACATAAGCACTTTAAAATACCTAATCAAATCATGAATAAATCATAGAAATCATATGACATAAAGGTAACTTGAGGCATTCATAACATTCTTACGTAGGGAGTAACCCTCTTGGTTACGTTTGGAATACCCACCACAATATATTCCCTAAATCTCTTCGGAGAAACCTTAACGTTTCACTCCTTCGCGTGACCCAATGCATTAGAGAGCTATATCAGGATCACCCTCCCTTAGTTTATCATAGAACCACCCGTCTTCATAACAATTTCCTAGAACCATAACATAATCGTATCACATAACACTTACATAAAGGAAACATAACATTTCCACATTTCAATCATAGTATATCAAACACAGTGATATAATAAAAACATTATCAAAACCATTTTAAATACAAAAATAAAAGAAAAGTAAAACATGGTATTTATTTTTCAATTTAAATAATGGTATGGCTTGTAGAGGAAGCCGAAACTCAAATAATGGTCATGACGGCGGAGAAGTCATTGTCGCCGCATACGTACGAAAAAAACATTCCCTTATTTCGTTTAGTAAATGCTTCGTATAAAAAAGATTCCTTTTGAATAATAGTAAAAATTCAAAGGGGTTTATACACTGTATAAAATAAAGTTGTGTATAAAAAAAATATTCCTCAATTAAAGGAGATTGAGACGAAGTCCCATACCTCAGGTCTGACTTGACTCGATCGTTCTTTAACCTCCTTAAAATCGGGTAACTCCCTTTGGTTTGAGCTCAAAGGCTTCCTTGGGAATACTTCTTCCCAAAGTGAGGCTTCAAGGAGTTAGAGAGGGATGTGGAGAGACAAAATTAGCAGGGTTTGGCTGAGACAAAGTCTTTGGAAGTGTGGGTAAGGAGGTAGAGGTGGGGTCCTTTTATAAGAGGAGAGGAGGGGAACTCTTGGAAAGTAAAGAAATGTTACTCTATTTTAAAATGAGTTTCGGATTTAAAAGGTCCAACATTGTTATATTTCGAGGATAAGGTGATAAGGGTTTGAAAAATACCCACCCAATTGGTTTTGGAAAGGTGTAGGTCATATATTTTACATTATCTTTTCATTTTATTTTAATCCTTTATTAATGAGGTAATCACTACATCATCATGATGTCATAAATAATTTAATATATTTAATATCTAAAAATTATAAAAAAATATCATGATGTAGGAAATATTTTTATCTTTCGAATGAATATTTATCGTCAAAAATCTGACTTGAATAACCCCATGTAAAAATTGTTTTTGTAAAACATTTCATGTTTGTGTCATTTTTACATTAACTTTAAATAAAAGGCATAAATGTCATTATCATACCCAAGTGGCTCCATGGGGTACCAAAAATAGACCCATGGGTTGTATTGGTCGGCCATAACTCATCCAATAGGGTTAGGACAAGTGTCAAGATATTTTCATTTTATTATAATATCATTTTCACCTTAAACCACACTAATTACCTTTAATCGCGATTAATAAAACATAAAAGTTACTATTCACCAAAAAAATTATTTTAATCCCATTGAACCACATTTTACTTAATAATGAAAATCATTTAAATTGTATTTTTGAAATTCAAAACACAGAAGTGGTAAAGTTCAATTTAAATGAAAAATCAAATTTTGTAACCACCACTTTGCGGTTTCACTATTCATAAAAAATTGAAGTTTTCCAGAAAAAAACCAAAACTTCACCCTAAGCTATATTTGATATTCTGAATTCAAAAAAAATTTCTATTTTAAAAAATTCAAAACATATAAGTTACATTAATTAAATTAATAATAAATTACCGATGTCATGATAAATAGCGTGTTTTTATGAAACAATAAGTATCAAAAGATTGACACTAGTTTAAGTCTAATTTCAATGTGAAATTGATTCCAATGACCACCATTGGATTAAATGGTAAAAATATATTCTAATTTCACAACAAATCCAATTCAAAAGATAATCTAATCATATAAATAAATTATATTAAAAAGAGGTTTTGAATTAAAATACAACAATTTTCACTATTCATTAAAAATGAGCTTTATTGGAAAAATACCAAAAATTCACACAATGTAAATTTTGATGTCCCAATCATAAAGAATAAGTTTATTTTGACAAATATATCTTATAAAATTGTCAAAAGATAGATTTAAAAATGGTTCTCCATCAAAAGGCGGTAAAACAGTCTTTTAAAAATATTAGTGTATTCCATGCTTAAGATTGGATTTATTTTCATTTTAAGCCTCAAAAACATTATCTAAATCATTAATAGACATAGATAAAATATCTATTATTCATTACTTACTTGGGATGTTACAATGGGTCATGTGGGTGTATCGGTCATATGATAAATGATATAGTGTCTCCAGGTAATCATCTAATATAAACAATGTCAGAAGCATACATTTCAATTTCACATCACTGGTGATATCCACTACCTTAAATCCATCCTCGAGCGAATAATCAACACCTTCATACGAGTAGAAGCTTCATGGGACTTCTAGTTCATTTCTATAAGATTTGATTCGCTCACCACCCTTGAGGGATATATAAGGAAAAGATAATATCTAATGACCTGAAGAAAATAGACAAAGTATCCTTTATTAAATAATTATTTAAATTCTCTAAAAAACATTTCCATCAAACCTAACATGTTATAAAAATTTCTACAAGTGCCAACATCCTCCAAAAGTGCATCCACTCATAGTATATCAAGTGGGTTTGAAAGTGGAATGACTGTAGAAGAAAAGGGCCATGATTGAGTCATCTCATCAATAATCTCTACTATATGGAAAATTGTACATTGATAGATAAGGGTCTTATGAATCCACAAAACACTTTCCCACATCTTAAAAATCATATATATTATCTTCTAAGTGACCTCATTGGGGACCTGCAAATTTTTGAAAAACAAGAATGTGTTGTCTTAATAATCCAGAGCTTGTAAGGAGTGAAATTTCACATTTGATTAGCAATTATGGAAGATATGACAATGAAATTGAATATAACTTTATTTTTCCTCTTCCCTTCTAGATATGGCTCCCCAGTTGGCGAAGATGTATATATAATTATTCAAAAATTTAAAATCACTTCCCTCAACTGGGATTATTGAACTGAGCATTCATCATCATCAATATCCCAGTCACTATCTAATTCCTCTTCAACAATGGTTCCCTGGGGAGAATACTCTACGGAAGGAATGAAAATATGAACATTTTTTTCCACACACTCAATCAAAATAAACCCACTAGAATTCAGTATGTTTTTTATGAAAGTATGACACTTTAAATGAATTAATGAGTTTAGCCTTACCACATCTTCAGAAATGTGATCACCTTCTTTATCTAGAAAACTGTGTAGTTTACCTCAAACAACCATATTATGGACCAATGATGGATAAAATATATGACTTATGATGATTTTAAAGGAAACATCAAGGTATAATAAAAATTGTGTGGCCTCATCATAATGGTATTTTTTTGTGATAACCATAGGGAGGATGTCATGAGAAAAACCCATCTAAAAGAAACTCATATCGATGAATTATAACCCATGTCTCATCATATTAGTTGTGCATACCACATTCCATCCACTACTAGGATTCAATAATAAATATATATTTTTTGGGTCTGACCCTCTAGTGCCACACTCACTCGAGCGACATCAGTAGAAACTTCTTCCATAAAAGAACATGATGGTAAATTCTTGATCACCTTATGAGGTTGTTCCAAATATTTTGGTCCTCTAGAAACTTTTTTCTTTCTAGTACTATAGTTTTTATTAGAAACCGGTGGTAATTGTGAAGCCACAGTTACCAATTTGGATAATTTCCCACTAGGATATGATTGAATCCAAACCTCTACATAACCATTATATAAACTAATTGCAGCATTAAGAGGAGGAAGGTTTATCTCAGACTAACTCCCCTCCCTGGTAAACATCAATCAAAATTTATAAGCTACCATAAAATACTCCTTAGATAGAACATAAATTAATGAGGATACCATAACTTATCAAATGGGAACATGTGTCTATATCAGTTGGATGGTTACCAATGAAAGATGAAGTCCCCATCAATATGGGTTGAATGAACTCTCTCATGATGTGGCTTCATATAATTCCATGCCTCTGGAATGGCCTCAATAGTATCAACAATATCACCCATTGGCACTGGCCCATAGGTTCTAAAAGAAAAACTATCAAAGAAACTCATACATGCCCTAACATCCCAATATGTCAATGTAATATTTCTTACCCCAATGATACATTATATGTATGTAATGAAAAAGAGAGTTTGGATACCATGAACATTGATATATTCATAGAATCTGAGGTGATCCCATATCCAACCCTATAAAACATATAATGCTCTATCATCCTTTAAGGTTCCATTCTTTTGTAAACATGTTGATGAATATGAAAAAACATATATGGAATTGGGAAATATATCCTGATATGCTACCCCTTCCATGGAGGTCGCTATCATAAATGTGGAAACTCAAACTCCTCCATTTTTATTCATGGGATGTAGGTACTCACTCGGGTACATGGAGAGGAAACCAGATAGTTGAAAAACTCAATCAACACTATGAACAACATCCCATCACCATTCTATAAATTTTCTTCCTCAATCAGAGGACTTTTTGTTCCTAGTGTGCTATTTGATTCCTTTATAATCCAAGACACATCTTAAGAGCTTCTGGATCAGATCTGGACATCTGGGTGATGTATCCCAACAATGTATTGGAAAGGATATCCTCTCCTAGAAGTACCTCCTACCAGGGGTCCTCTTCGGCCAAACTGATCCTTTCTCAAGTGATATTGGGAATCCGTATTATGTAATCCCATGAATATTGTGGGGAGGAATCTCATTATAAATCCCACATAATATATGTTCACTTCATTTTTTTCTCCACATCTAAAATTCTAATTCCCACCTCTCCATGTATGAGGTGGAATTAATTCATGTATGAACTCTAAGGGATAAATTTTTCTATCATCATACCATTGCTGTAGTGGGTTAATGGTTGTAATATCTAGATAGCCTCATACATTTTAATTAACTTAAACTCCTCAGAAAATTCATAATAAATGTGATGTACCTAGAAGATCCATCCCTAGTCCATTTCATAGCTATATCCGGATCAAAATTCCAAAATGGAATCCCAACTGATAATATAATTGGATGCATATATCAGCATTATCAAGTGATATATATGAACAACCTCATATGGTTTTCGATCAATCATATCTATTTATATCTTAATGAATCTTAGTATATCCCCATCTTCATATTCATCCTCGACGATAAAGTATCCCTTGGTAGATATTTTACCAGAAAGTGTTTTGGGTGTTCTGAACCCATGAAGAGGGTATAAATGATAACTAATGTAGAGGAATGGGAAAATCATTAGTAAGACCAAACCTGTAAATGGAGGGGAAGTATAAAATGAGATAGTCCCCAAATTTTAAGCATATCAACTTGATCAGACACTCTAGAGGTGACCCAATTTAAATGAGGAATGTGGGATCCATGCTCTCCATAATATCATCGCATTGGGATATCATATTTTATTACTCCCTTTTCGATGTTTTGTAATAAGAGTGATGAGAAATAGAATCCATTTAAAAAAATTTTGTGGAATATAGAATAAAAATAAAATAAACACTTTTCCAAATAAAGGAATGATCCAAAATCATCATGAATATTTCATGAATGTGTAGAGGCATTAAAACATTTCATGAGGGACATGAAGATAAACTAACTCTTGAAGATCTTGTGGGTCACATAAACCTGCAAATCCATCATGAAAACACGTGATCCTTATAGATTCTCATGATCATGTGACATTAACATTGAAACTATATCTAAAAAATAATCTTTTAATCATGTGATCAAGCCAGAAGTTCCTGAAAACCATCATAATAATTCGTCATCCTCATGAACAATGATTCAAACAATTATCGAAGATTGGTTTATAGCTATTAGATCAGGGGCTTGAGAAAAATCAGTCATGGTTTAATTCTGACAAAAATGTGGTCATGAAAATGACTCATGAGTGGATCTCTTAGGAGGGTATTACGATGCGGTCATGTTATATGAGTAGGGTGATATGTCTAGATAAATGAGTAACCAGTGAATGAATCTGATTTTTTCTCCCCTACATATATCGAATATCAAAGAATACGATTCGTTACCTAACAAGTAAAGCGTTTCCCAAGAAATAAATTCACGACAGAACTAAATACTTGTGCAGACATTTACTTTCTTTTTAATTGAGTCCTTATCCCCACGGATATCTCTCCTAATAGGTGGAATTTGTTGATACCTAAAAAATGAGCATCAAAAAAATCAAAAAGGATGAAATATGTTTATATTGGAATTATATTCCCTGAAAATCATGGGAAGATGATGGTAGATCTAATCACATGAATTTTGTGAACCCCCTAGAGACATGTGATCACATGACCAGCCAATTGTCGTCCGTATGATCATGTGTTGCACATAACCCATGGAAGAACCTATTGAGCCTCTAATAAAAATCATTTTTCTTTCTTGAATGAACCTAGTGGTGGAAGCCCAGTATGCTCCGCAATGTAACATGGTATGTTAGCCGGAGGATGCTTGACAACACATCCAACTGTCCTTTTAAAAATAAGAGGAATATATCCAAATGTTGGGAGCCTCTTGTGGTCATAAAACTAATGTGAAACATCACTAATGGGAAGAATGATTGTCCTTGACAACATTATTGAAAACTCATGAAATAACCATCCTTTTTAAAATAAACTATGGAATAAAAGGGAAGGAGACATAATCCTCTTACTTATGGTTACAAATATCATACATCATTCCGCTGAAAGTAAACAATACATTACAATCCCCAGCAATGTGTCCACCTCATCTCATAAAAAAGTGTTATCATGTCATCCTCATAACATGAATGGCCTCAGGTATGTCTGAGAGACATAGAACCCCCCCTTGGGCCCCACCAGGTCTAATAGATGGAGTTTTACATGATATTATTTCTCATATAGATAGGTCCTATATAGTTCATTTGATGCATCACCAAAAGGTATTGTAGTTTTCTTGAACAAAACTATTTAAACCATGCAATATCCCCCAACATTGTAAACTTATAAAATGAAATATAGATAAAATGGAGCGAGACTCTTCTAGTTATAATAATAATATGACGCACTATGGTTGTCCACAAAAAATCCTCTCAATAGCCCTTTAAAAGCCTGCCTGATCTCGTGAAGGATCATTAACAATCCATCATTATCCCATGAAAGGTTCGTTAAAAGTCATTGGATATCATGCAATGTTATTTTAACAGGTGCCTTGATCTCAAGAAGGACCTCAGACTTGTAATCCTTACAATATAGAAGTATTTTGACATTTCCACATGATTCAATAAGTCCACATTAATTAGAAATAATATATTAAATGATTTGTTGATGGGATGTTCCTGTAGTCACTAAAAACTAGGGGACACCAATAAGTGAACTACAATAGGACCACTTGAAGATATGTGAAGCCAATGTCCTCCACCGAGTACATCCTAGATTCACATGAAAAATTTCATCCAAACTGATGAACAACTGGGGTGGTGAGGTCTATAAATCACCCATCCTAGAATCAAATAATGGAGTGGCCTTTTGAAATCCTAACACACTGACATTCCCAAGAACCATAGTGGATTTTTTAGAGCAGTTGAGATCATGGATGGAGAAGTTTTGTGTCATGTTGGATCCATCAAAAAATAAGAGTGATAATTAATAATGCATAAGCAATTATCATGATGACACATAGATAACAAGAAGGACTTTATGAAGGACCTATGAATAACATCCTTCATATATACTAAATCTCTTGAAACATAAAAAAATATGACACTAAAAAATATAATAAATTAGAAATATAAAGGATAGAAAAAATATTAAAAGGTGGGAATCTTATGAGAAGAACATACACACTAATTCCCTTTCCCTTTGTATGAACCGCCCAAGTTATGTGACAACACCAAGACATGTTTCCAAAATCATGTGATAGTCCTTTGGAATACTATTGAATCAATATAATTCCCCTAGATATGTTATAAAATGTCACATGGAACCCTCTTGAAATGTTGAGACTCATAGTAGCACTTGAGCATGTTATCTATCTCTTGAGATGTCCCTCAGATATTCCATCTAGGCTTTGTGATATCCTCTAAACATGTCATCCAGTACATGGTACACCTTACAATTTATTTCACATTAACTTTCATGATTCCCCATTAAGAGTGTTAGCTTGCTCTTTTGATGAAAATAGGGTATGTCAGCCAGATCACGGGATTCCCTTTATGTATTTCATTGAGGTTCTTGTGAGGGATTCCAATATCAATAATATATTTCATGTGAATTCCTCCAAAAAAATCAACCTTCATCATGTGATAACCATTGGACATTCCAACCAGTTACATGAAGTCTCTCAAAGAATTCAATTTGATCATGTAATTATCTTTGGACATGGTAGGAAAATCCCTCTAACATGATAAGAAGAAAATGAAGGCATGAAGAGTGGGAAATTAACTCCTGTCCTAGAGACAAGTAATCAATTACGATAAGGGAAATATATGTGTGTAATCCCCGACCAATTGATCTATATGGACGCTGATTTCTCCTATAACTATGATACATAGGAAACCTCTCTATGGACATACCTCTATAATAAAAACCTATCAGGAAGTCCCATCATATAATTACCACATCCACAAGTAGTGGGATTAATCATATAGAATCATTTTTTTTCTCACGTCTAGTATAGCTCATGTGGGATTCAACAGCTACATGGATCATATCATTCGCATCATTAGAATCTAAAAAGATAACAAAAATCTCAGTGTGTAATCCCAAACCCAATGTACTATAGGAAATCTGATTCCTACCATAACCAGGATACTTAAGAATCCTCTCTGAGGACCAATCTCTATATTAACCGTCAAACATGTTGACCTAGTGCATAATTACCACATCCATAAGCAGTGAAATAGATCATTTTACATATATTATTTCTCACTCTAATCAATGATCATGTGGATTTATAGAGACTCAATAATCCTATCATTTTCATTGTATGCCACAACAAACGTATGTGCTACCTCAGAGTGTAATCCCCGCTCAATGGAATAATAGTATATATCCTAAATATAAGGGAAACGTTAGTTTGTAAGCTATAACAAGTTAAACTATGAGTTAACTAATTCTGTCCATATCCAAGATACATTGGATGCCTTCCTAAGGCACAATCTCAAAATAAAATCGTAATCCACCTCAATGTATGTCTATCCATGTCTCCAACATTTCTACCCTCCAGACCTAATCATTCCTAGGGGCTCATCACCCTACCTCATCCATCAGTGGATTGATAAATAAACTAAACTAAGATGAATCTGATTCCTAACATAACCATGATACGTATGCAGCCTCCTTTCTATTGGATTTAAACATTAAGTAATCCAAAATTCATTCACAATACAAAATTCTTGAATCTATATGAAATGAGGTTAATCACCTTATTTCCCTTATTTCTTACATCATGTGTATAATAATTGGTCTTAAGTGTCGTAATGACCACAATAGTTGCATCATGAATCCCCACTATCTATATAAATATCAGTTTCTCTTCTATGATGAGAGGATTGATATAAAAAAAACTATATACTAGGAAATATACATGGGAACACTGTCAAGGGAATGAATGAACTAAGAAACACTGATTCCAGCAATAACCTGTATACATAGGGTGTTTTATTAAGGTATAGTCTCAAATAGGCATTAACTTTGGATTATGATCTCTTATGTCTCTAACATTTCAACTCTAAGGAACCAATCATTCCCATGGGTTGATCATTATACCTCATCCTTCATGGGATTATATGGAATAATGAGTTATGAAAACATTTCATCATTCCCTAATCTGGATACGTATGATGTATCCTTCAGACATGGGCTAAAATAACTATGGAATATGTGCCAACATATATATATATCCTTTCTGTATGATGCTAAACTACATGGTTTAAACAAAATATGTGTTTTTTGATTCTTTAAATGATGAAGATATGTAAGATTCCTCATAATGGTTCAATACCCTCCTTAGAAAATTAACTGCCTCCCTAGGTGGTAGCAAATTCCAATGTACCTGGTTGTACATTCTTATAATATAAGAATCTTCCCCTTGCTTGGAAAGGGTGATGAACCTTGGATATATATATATATGTATGGAATCACTAATCAGACCCCCTCTTTTTCTTATAAAATGGGTTAACCTATGACCATTATGTTATGGTAAATAGTCATATTTTGGGATTAGGAAGATATTTTCAAACATCAATTAAATCTATAAGAGAGTCCCAGAGTAAGAAACAATTTCCCTTGAAAGGGTGCTATTATCCAAAACTCCCTCCCATCGATCAATGTGTTTTATTAATAATTGTTGAGTCTAAAACCCAAAATGACCATCTACCATTGGAAATTAGGTTTGTACACAATTTTGGATGTAGAACAATTAAGAGTTCCTATGTTACTCTATGAAATGGTAAAACAAATGTGAATTATTTATAAAGTAATTAATCCAATCCACAATAAGATATTTGGGGTAGTATTTAATATTGTAATCTAATTCACAATATAGAAAAGGAAGGCTGCCTATCTCTTCTTAGGACATTTCATTCATCTGATGATGGAATCTCATCTACATTGCTCTCTGACATATAAAAGATGACTAAGTTGAAATCAATTTTTCAAGGATGTTTAACACATTTGGTAAAATAAGGAAATGGGGAATCGAGTATCCAAAGATACTTAATATTTATGGTCCTTGTGTGAGTATTTATGAAATCTAATTAATTTTAATCATAAAATATTTAATATTTATATGTATAGATAAAGGGACCCAAAATATGGTATCATAGGAACATTTAGTCAATATCTATATTCTCGGTTTAGTAAACATTGGTCAAAACCCTATATATATGTGTAGGTATATAATAACATCCTAATGTTTTGTTATGAAATAGATTATGTGTATTTCATAGAAATATATCCATTTCTAGATATTACATGTGAAAATGGTTTTTTAATATATTAATTTAGGTGTTACAACATCAAAAATAGTTTTTCTTGGTGAGTGTTCCCTTATATAGAACCAATATTAACAAACACAGGGGATATTCTTTGGTTAATTCACATTTTACATAAAAATCATTATGAATATTTAGAATCATTAATCACCATGGATGAAGTAGGTTAAACCTATAGTGTCATGGGATGAAAAAGGTGTCATTATTTAGACATCCAATAAAATTTTCATGATTATCTTAACTTGAAAAATTATTATTTCTCCCATATATTTATTTTTTAGTTAATGGTTGAAAAAATAATTCATTGTGATAAAAATGAATTTGATGGAAATAAAATTAAATTTCCCACTAAGAAAGAATATGTTCTTGGAGTTTGAATAAAAAATATTATTGTTATTCTCAAATAAATGTTTATGTCCCAGAATAATACTGATCTTCTAAACAATCAATGGATAGACCAAAATATTATTGTATCTTCCATGAAGAAATCTAAAAATTCTTATAGTGGGTCTTCTTATATAGTATGTGTTGGATCAGAACCATTGAGTTGATATTTTGGATTCTTCTAAGATTGGAACATAAAATAATTGTTCTATCCATTTATCATTTTGAAGTAAAATAAAATCAATGGTAGAACCCTATAAAGTATATTTGATAAGATGAATATATAGAATCAATGGAATTAGATGAATTTATAATAATATTTTTCAAAATATTATTCCCTATTAGTTTTTATAAAATTATGTATATGTAATTCTCTAATCCTAAGAAAAAGAAGTAAATTTCCATTTTCACTTATGGTATAAATTTTAAAATTCATTAAAGGTATTAGCCTTGTTTAATCATAATCCCTTAAATAAATACTGATAAATTAATTTTTTAGATTAAAACCAATTCTTTGAATTTAGTAATCTATTATATTCTTTAGTACAAATAAAAAAAATGTCCTGATGTGAAATAAATGTAGAATTTAAATTTTATATTCCCATTTTTCCCATGGTTTTGTTAAGAAAATGAAATTGATGTTTCATGAATAATAAAATGAAATACATGATGGAATAAAATAAAATTTATATACATGACATAAATAAAGGAATAAACACTATGGAATTTGTTTTATAGAATAAGGAGGTTCTATAAATGTGGAAAGGTGGGTCATAAATCATATGGATACAGAATGGTGAAGAATGGTATTGTTAATGAAATTGATAAAAAAGATATGCCCACTAATTCCCCACACAGCTTCATTGATTAAAATGTAAATATTATGGTAACTGTGAAAAGTAGTTCATCAATATAATGGTTTTTGATTTTGATCAGTGTTATTAACCTATTAGGTTAAAAGGAAAAGGGAAATCACATCTGATCGCCACTAATAAGGTGGGTTACAAGAATGACATGCTTAAAGGTGTAATTATTTTAAACTATATAATAGATAATGTATTATATGATTCTATCTATACCCATTATTTTACATCTAGATAATATGAAAATGATATCGAATTGCTAGCTCCACGATTAGATATTGAGTTAGTTGTAAGAACATATAATGGTAATATGGTCATATCTAAACTCTTTAGTTCCTCTCTGATTTTTATTTTTGGTAAATTACTTCTTAGAAATCTAATGAGTCTCCATATAGTTTAATTTTATGTGATTAAAGGAATGGATTCGTGTTCTTTATATCAATCCCATATCAATTGATGAGGAATGGAATTCTCATATTGTTTTATAAGTAAACCCATGGTCATTTATTACTATCATGATGAATATAATATAAGAATGGGTTTACTTATACTATATTAGTATGTATTCCTATCCATGATTCTATTTTTCATATATTATTGTAATAAATCTAAATATTAAATATATTAATATTGTTTGAAATATTTTAATTCTTTTGCAAAAGAATTTATTACTCTTCCTCTATTTTTTGAAGATAATTTTATAATAGAACTCATATAAGGTGCTACAAATATTTCAATGAATTCTTATATAATGGAACACATTTAGATTCCCAGAATTAAAAAGAAACTATTAGATAATTTTAAAAATGGATTTTTTTGTCCATGTATGACACCATAAGGTCTTAAAATAAGATTTCTTAAAAACAATTAAGGATAAATGAAACTATTGAATTATTATCGACAATATAACAAGTTCAATATTAAGAACATATATCCTCTTCAAAAGATTGATGATTTTTTTATCAATTATGAGGATCCTCCTAATTCTACATGATCGATCTTGGATTTAGGTTCTACCAGTTGAGGGGAAAAAGTGAAGTCATACCCATGAAAACCTTCCATATGAGATTCATATACTATGAATTTATAGTAATTCTATTTATTTTTAAAAATTCTCTTTATATATTCATGAATTTAATTAATAGGTTCTTCAAATATACCATGATCATTTTTTTGTTGTCCTTAATTTTGATATTCATAAATACTTACTGATATATGAGGATCCATAAGATAAATTGATAGTTTTAATAATTTCCTTGAGTAATAATATGTTGTATGAAAAACTTTACCATATTTTAATTTTGGATTCATAATGATACATTCATGGGTTAGATAATCACATGTGAGGGTATTTCATTGGATAATTCAAAGGCATGTGTTTTTTGAGAAAGGACCTAGATGAACCAAAATTGCTGATTTCTATAGTTTTCTGGGTTTAGATGAATATTTCCAATTATTTATGTTCAATTAATAAGATATTTATAAACCACTCAACAAGATATCTCATAAGGGATATGATTTCCTATGGATAGATGAATGTAAAAAAATTCAATGAACTGGTTATAAAGTAAAGAATCACTCATGTGCATACAATACCCTATAGTGGATATGGTGTTGTAATTATAAAATGATCTATCGGTGAATAGACCATTATGAATTATCATAATGAACTATATTTTGATAGATTTTACCGGAAAAAAATATAAATTTCATGAGAAAAATTAAAAAACAAAAGATTTAGACTTAGTAATGGTACATTATACAATTAAAATATTGATGAATTATATTTGTAAATAATGATTTGATATATATTATGATCATAAAGACGTAATGAATCTATTTAATGAAAAATAATGATTATAGACCAGAGAATATGGTTGGATATAATATCTGATTATTATTTTTCCATACAATACCACCCTAGGAAAATGAAAATGTTAAAAGATGCTATGTGACAAAAAGACCATTGAATAAAATAAATCATAAGAATAAATAAATATAGAATATTTATTGATATCCAAAGGAAATTTATTTAAATATTGAAGGAAAGGGAGAATTAATATATTTTTCATGTGACTGTTCATCTATCTGTGAATGTGATGATTAAATGGGAACAAATGTAATATGTAGATCTATAAATTTTTTGTAATAATTGTAAATGAGTTCTACATTGATTGATATGGAATGATTTTGTTCAGGAACTAATTATTCCATCTAACCATACATGATTTTTAGAAGGATATGTTTCATGAAGCTCATATTTCACCATTCTCAATTTCTCCTCTATGTAATAAAATGTATAGATATATGAAATATAATTTATAGTGGCTCCACATGGAAGTGATATTGAAAAATATATAACTTGGTGCATTATATGATAAAAGGTTAAGTCTAGGAGAAAAAATTATTGGGGGTTATTACATCCATTTTCTATTATAGAATGTAAATCGGAAAACACCAGTGATATTTTCATTGGACATCCAAAAAAAATTAATGTTTGTAATGTTATTTGTGATATATTCAATGACCATAAAAATTCATCAAACTTCATTGAACTCCATGATAATTTATTTAAAGATCATATTACCATAACAAACATTAAATAAGTTTTATAGTCACATGAAGTACCATACTCTATTTCATATGATCCATATTTATGGATTACCTTGATGATCTAGTGAATTCATCAACATGCTCTCGAAATGAAGTTATGTTTCATCACTTTTTATCATCTGCAAGAAGATGGTTAATCTAATGGAACTAATCAAACCCTTGATGATATTTTGAATGTTTTCATCAATAAATAAATTATTTTTTTGTTCAACACCTACCTATAGTATATTTTTCTTACAACATTATCATTCAATCAAGAAACTAGATGAACCTTTTGAAGTCCTATTTGTAAAAAAGTGTATAATTCGAATGATATATAATGAAGATGGATAAAGAAATAAATTTTGAACTAATATAGTTAAACAAATGAAAGAGAATTTTAGAGAAATCAAGATACACATAATATACGAATAATGTAGAAAGAGAATATTTTATGATAATTAGCATCAAAATTTGGTGTTCGATGATGGTGAAATAGTGTTTTGTGTGTTTATTTATTAAGAAGTATATGATATTTATGAATAAATGAATGTTGATGTCTTTTTGTATTTTCCAATTAAATATTTTTTATTGTGTCGAGATTGTATCTAATTGTTTGGTGCATCCACTAAACCTCGCTCAAGTTCCTGATGTGCTCCATGTCACTCTCTAGAAGAAGTGCATACATGACCATTCACATGTAATGAACATAGAGGTTGTACCACTAGAGAAACATAACTCTCTTGAGAAATAATCCATGGATATTATAAATTTTAAAATATAGTTCTATGAAATAAGACCACTCCCATGTACATTGTAATGTGGTGAGACAACCAATTTGAAGAAGTTATATAGGAATGTGAGAAAATTATGAGGGAAAAGCGTCCTCATTTATTTGTTTCAAAGTAATATAATTTTGATGGAAAAATTATTATTTTGTTTCATGGAATGTAATTCCCTTTGATTTTATGATTGTTTAAAAACATTCATCGATTTCTTTCATTACATGCAACGCCGATTTGAATAAAATTGCAACATAGAATTAAAATATTATTTTAGACTTTGATAGCTATCACATTTCTATTGGATGGAGTGTATGAATAAAGATATCGAAATTACTAAAAAATCATGGTATAAACATGAATAAAATAGATTCTTTTATTTTCAAGTTATAATAAACAAAATAAAAAAATTGTTAACAATAATGAAATTTTTTTCTAAATTTTTTTATTCAAGAAATGTGTTTTTTAATAAATAAATTAAATTACTCATTATTGGTTAATGAATTTAATTAAATTTAAATGTTTTAAATTTTATAAATTTTTTTAACAATTATCTAATATTTTTGAGGCATGTGGTAAGAAATAATACAACATTATGCTTAAAAATAATTTTTTTTCTTGAGTGTGATTACGTCATTTTTTCCAATTTATTTATTAATTACTATTTTTTAAATTATTGAAACTATATTTTATAATATTAAAATAATTTTTAAAATTAGTCATCTAAAAATTCATTAATGTTGATTTTTGATTTATTCTGAAAAAATAATTTTTAAATGAATATTGAAATATAATTATTTTTTAAAAAGAATCCTTTAATGAATTTAAAAGTTATATTTTATTTTAAAATATTTTTAAAAGTAAATATAGTTCATTCATGTTTTCATAACATTAATTTAGATTATTTTATTTAATTTTGTGTTTAATTTTTATATAATATCTTTGTATACATAATAATCCTATTTCTTTGGTAAATGTTTTTAGTAGGATTTCTTGTTAAATATAAAATAAAATTTAGAAACATCATTGAAATAAATTTGGGGAAATTTTTCCATTTTAGGAACTATAATAATTTTTATTATCTTTTAAGGTGAACATAAATTTTTTATATAATAAATAGTAATCCTATTAAAAAATATGTTACCATAGTTAACATTAAAACATGTTTACTAGGGGTTAAACTAAAATATGAGAGGTAAAATAACCTAAAACATCCTAGAATCTCATTGGATGATTAAATTTTGAATTTAAACTTATCACCACAAAATTTTGGATATTTTGGAGCTATTTTTAAAATAAATAAATAGGAATTTATTTTTTAAAAGTTGAAAAATTACAAGGGTGACCAAAATTATAGAAGGTAAACTGCCATCCTACCATCTCCACCATTAAACATCAATTTTATTTATTAGATACATAAATAGATACCTTCATTATATACCTTACCATGTCCTAGTGTTTATTGTTTCTTCACAAAACCATCAGAAAAATGTCTTTACGTATAAACCAAAAGGTTGTATAAGGAAGAGGTATAATTCTAAACCCTAGATTTTCATTTTACTTATTATACTACCTCCCAAAAATATTTTCCAAATATATCAAGGTAATAGAAATAATAATTTCCATATATTGATATGTTATTGTTTTATTTCAATAACCGATATTCATCTCCTCTTCCATCTAATGTGAAATGAAATCATCAATAGTGTGTAAGGAGGACTACCTCCTCACCAACTAAAGTAATTAGTTTTTCGTCCGAAAATCTCATGTATTGATAAAATTATGGATTTAATATATATATATATATATTGTTTATGTAAATATTATACTTTGGTAACTATAATATAACAATTATCTTATTTATTTCCAATCCATCGGAAAACGACAATGTCACTCAATTATAAGTGTGGGAAACCACATCTATAATGTGATATGAAATATATTTCTTTTACTTTTAAATTTATAGTTAAAAGGATAAATTAAATATGAAAATATTAATTCAATGATATAAAAATTAATCTATAATGTAGTATTATTATTTACCTTTCTCCCTTTCCCTTCGTCAAAAAGATTGAAACAATGTTCACGTAACGACTCAAACTTTTATTAAAAAAATTCCTCTTGATCTAAATAGATTTCAGATTATGTAAAATGGTTATTTGAACATCCTTGGTTTTATGTTTTTGTATTTCAAAATAACTTTAGGAATTTTTATCATTGGTAATATAGCTATTGAACATTGATTATGTGATTAGTAAAAAATGGGTCTTTAACCAATCTAACTTACACAAACAATGGCAGCGATGACCTCATCCAACAGAATTCCTCCAGATGAAGCCCATTTGTCAGATCTCAGAAAGGTGGTTCCATCACTAGGATTCTATCTTGACTTTTCCCTTGATGAGCTTCAATATATTAAGCTCAAACTGAACCGCCTATAAGAGAAGTGGAAGTTTATAGAGATTACCACCCAAGCGATGTTATTCGATCCACCCCTAGAGTATGTCACCATCACACACCATTCCCTTAGGTAATATTCTGGTGTTATTATGGGATATGTTACAATAACCTAGAACTATGAATTTGTACATTATTTTTTTTATAGAGAATATACATTCATTTTATCATTGTTACATTGTAAAAAGTTTTTAAAGCACAAATTGTATATTTAGTTAATATTCAATTAAGAAATATACTTTGATGAAATAATTTATTTTTTAATTAAATTATTTTTTAATGAAATATTATTACTAAATTAGTTTTTATTAAATAAAAATGATTATATAATCTTTATGAATACAATTATAATTTTTATTAAGGTTTGAGTGTTGTTTTTGTCAAAACCCGTGAATTTTCGAAAAATGTGAGTTTTTATTTTAAAAGATAAAATTAACATATTTTGAAAATTATTTAGATAAAATGAATATTATTTTTGTAATCAGGATGTTGAAATAATCCAATGAGGAATTGTTCATAATTTTCTAAGACAGTCAAATTTTTGAGTAAAAATAAAATATTGTTTAATTATATAATGTGTTTTATGACATCATAATGACAAAATAGTGATGTAATAAAATACTAAAAATGACTTTTTAGTCCAATTTATGTTTTATCATTTAAATAATTTGATTTTATTTTTTTTTTGATAAATTTTATGGTTCCTTAGTGGACCTTCAATGGCTTATAAAACATTTTATCTTTTTCAAATGATTCCTCGAGAGTGTGACTCTCGTCCACATTAGAAATCCTAGAATTTTATGATTTTCGGTCGTTATATTTAAAGAATAATTTTATACACTCCCCTATATAAAAAACCATGGGCAGAGACCATGGGTTGGAATGTGGTTTTGATTAGTTTAATGTGTATTGTCCAAAACCAAAATAATAAAGAATTTCCCTCTATTTTCCTATATAAACACACCCATGTTCCAAATTTGATACACTAAAAACCATTGGAACACATCCCTAACCTTCCCTCATATCTCAAAATCCTCCCAAGGTGCCCCAATCTCTCAATAAGTCTCTCACAATCCTCTCCCAATCATTTGGGATCACACTTACATGTAAGGGATTTCTTCCTTTCAAAGTTTTTTCCAAATTTATTTATGTTGTTATACACTTTTATATTAAATTAATAATGTTGTGTTGTTATTTATAAACTCCCCCATACTTCCCCTCTTGTTTTTTGAATGATGAGATACCTCTTTCTCTCTCATTAGTTTCACCCATGTACAATAGTTACCATGCTGAAATACAGTAATCAATTTTTCACTCCTCATTTGCATTAAAAATATTATTTGATATTATGCATCTTAATTCAATTACCTAGCTATCTATATGAAACCCTTAATTTCCATATCATGTAAATATTATTAGATACCATTTTCTCTCTCATCTACCATTTTTATGATTTCTTATGTCACACCATTATGCTCCTAAAATTGCACAACGATTTTCCAAGCGAAAGTCATTTTGTAGTGAATACCATGACCATTTCTCTATCTAGGGTATTCAACTTTACACACATTTACTTATTGATTAAAGAGTTTCATTTATGAATTTCATATTACTTTATCATATAAAAAATGATAATGTTGAATGATTCCAGGTTTTATGATCCATGTGGCACACATATGCATGAAATGAAATGATTAAGAAGGGTGTGCCCTAATAGCGCTCCAATGCATTGGGTAGAGATTAGTATCATTATAAGTCAAGGGAAATGAGGGTTTAATCTTGATAATTATAGTGAAATGAGGGTTTACTCATACTCTATGTGCATTTATCCTTGTACCACGCTAATATCATGTTAAATATTAATGCCACATTTCCATGTTATGATAATCATGCAATATCATGCCTTTATGATCATTTTCTATTATGTTCCATTAATATGCCTATTTCCAAACATGAACTTTATTCTTCATGTTATTCCTTTTTTACTCCCTTACTATTCTTTAAATATCACCCTTTTCTTATGAGTGTCCTCAGGTTATCCCATGCAATGCTAAGTATGAAATAATGTGTATGGTTATGTAAAAGAATTTTTCAATAAAGATGTGTATTTCATTTTTCAGTTTTCATGTAATGATCCAAAGCCCCAAATACACTTGACCACTTGATATTATATGTTTTATCAAGGGAATATTTTATGTAATAAATTATGTATATTTGTGAAATAAAAGATCAGGTTTGTTATATTTGGTATCGGAGGATAGGTTTTTTTTATTTTTGGGATTAAGATTAGGAAACCCTAGTGAATGTTTTATGGATAAGATTAAGTGTAATAAAAAATACTGAAATATTGGTGAGTATTTAGTAATTTTTTTATAAATAAAATACATTCCACTCCGGATACAAGTAGGAAGATTTGGCTCTGGCACAGATGTATCTCGGGGTAAAACCTAAATACACTGCATTGAGCTAGACTTGAACGAGAACTAGTGTAGGAAAATAGGCCTTGCTGTACTCTTGGTTAAAACAATCATGGTGAAATAATTTGGTAAGTTCATAAGCTTAGTATGAACCATTATTATGGGAATAAAAAACATTCCTTTAAGAATATATGTTGTGAAATAGATCATGGATAACATAGATTGAAACCTATAACTTCATAAGTTAAGGAAATAAAAGTAACTTATATGTTATCACTTTTTGTATTTGAATTTCCCTTTTTGTGTTATCCCTGACTATCCTTTTATTCCAGCCAATGGTCGGTAATAAGAGGACTCGAGAAAACAGCCAAATCGAATACAAATGTCATGACTATTCTAATGATATTCTAATCTTGATGGGAGTGGGAATCGTGAACTTTGTCACAATACCCTCTCAGTAAACACACGTTTTTAATAGAAACATCGGTTTATAAGAACATTCAACCCACCCTCCCAAATAAATAACAAGTCACAATAAAGAGTATCATGAGACAAAGGCCTCGTACTTTTAAAGGATCATATGATCCCTCAATTAACGAATAGTGGATCAACTCCATTGAGAATATCTTCTCCATCCTTCAATGCTCTGAACTAGAGAAGGCTCTTCTAGCATATTATCATATAAAAAGTGAAGATGATAAATGGTGGACATTGATAAAAAATACGAATCCTGAGAAGGAGATCGAGGCGTTGGGATGGAAGGATTTCTATAAAATGGGTTTCAATAAATATTTTCCTCAAACCCAATGACTTATGATGGAAAGGGACTTCCTTCTCCTCAAGAAAAAAAGATGATGAATCCATTGGAGAGTGTAAGGAAAACAACGCAAGGATTTCATGTTATGTCTTCAGCTATGTCATTGCCCCCTTAATGAAAGGTAGACTACTTCTTTGGTGTGATAAAAACTAGCTTACGGAAAGCCTTGGAGATCCGTGACTACGATATCTATGAGAAAATTATATGATGTGCCCTAAATGTTTAAATATAGATTGGTGAATCTCAGGGGTATCCTAGGGATAAGAAGTGTAAGGTGGACTTTAATTTTGGCAGTCTGACGGATAAATCCAATGGCTTAAGAAAATCCAGCTTCCCATTTTCCAAAGGTGCGAAAAGAAGAAACCTAAAAATTTCCTGAAGGGGGCGATGAAATGATTTAGGTGTGTAAGAGAAGGTGACCTGGCCATTAAATACTGACATGAAAAATAAAAGGTTGTGGTAGAGGAAGGGAACACATCATTCTACGCTCAACACATTATTTATTGTTTCAACTGCAAATAACCAGGGCACTTTCCTAACCAGTTCCCAAATCCAACGGTTTTTTTAGACAACCCACAACCTCCAAGGTAGTAAGGGAGAGCGTTCTCCATCTCTACCATCATTGGGAATCCCAAAAATGAAGTGGTGATAGGTATGATAGTTATTCATTCGTGAATATTGAATATACTTTTGGATTCTATTTCTATGTATTATTTTATATCTTGAAAGTTTAGTTGAACAATCCCAACACCACCACAAATCATGGAATTAAAGATGTCGGTGAGAATGGAAAATGGTAAAATCATTACATCCCATGAATATAACTCCTCCCCTGTCATAATTTGTGGATTGAACTTCCCTGAAAACATTGTCATGCTCCCTTTAGTGGAATTTGATTCAATTCTAGGCATGGATTGGTTTTCCTTATATAGATCTAACATAAATTGCAATGAGAGGGAAATTACTCTCCATATGGAGAATCGACCCCATATTATGTAAATGTGCCAGGAAGAGAATGAATCTTATTAATCACCATCAACTCAAGAATGGATAATACTTCCCTATGAGCAAGAGTATCTGGCTTAGATTATTGAGTCTAAGGAAGAAACCATCCTTGAATACATGCATATATTGAGGTAATTTACTGAAGTGGTTGCTATGGAATTTTATTGTCTTCCTCCTAGAGAAGACGTCAAATTATCAATTTATCTTATACATAGGGAATTGACAACAACAAAGACTCTGTATATAATGGTTGTTTTAGAGCTTGAGGAGCTAAAGAAACAAATACAAGAGAATCTAGATAAAGGGTTTATACACCCAAGTGCTTCACCTTGGGGTGAACCAGTTCTCTTCCTCAAGAAGAACGATGGGTCAATGGGCCTTTGCATCGATTATCGTGAGCTCAATAAAATCACGATAAAAAAAGTATCATCTGTCTCAAATTTATTTCTTTTAGATCATCTATGTGGAGAAAAATACTTATCCAAGGTGGATATGTGGTTGGGATATTTTCAAGTAAGGGTGATGAAGGAGGATATGCCCAAGACTAATTGTCGTACAAGATCATGCATTGTGAATTCATAGTAATGCCTTTCGGACTCACTATTGATCCATAAATTTTCATGGACATGGTGAATATAGACTTTTGATATTACCATGTAAATAATGTTTTAGTCTATATAGATGATATTATAATATACTTCGAAACCATGGAGGAGCATGAGGAGCATCTATGCACTGTATTGGAGACCTTTCGAATGGATAATCTCTATGAAAAGTATAGAAAGTGTGAGTTTTATTTGATAAAATTCTAATTATTGGGTCATATCATCACAAGCAATGGGATATCTGTGGATCCCTCTATAACAGATGCAATTGAGGGATGGAAAAGGCCAATATTGGTAATGGATATCCATAGCTTCTTGGGGTTATCGGGATATTATCGCATATTTGGGAGAAATATCTCCTAATTGATCAGCCCTCTTACCAAGAAAACTCGGAAGGGAGTAAAATTTTCATAGAGGGGTGAATTTGAAGAGAGTTTTATGATGTTAAAAAAGAGGATTATCATTGAGGATGTCTTCACATTACCCAAATGTGGATAACTTTTTGTGGTAATTAGTGATTCTTCAAAGAAGAGCATGGATTCTGTGTTGAGGAAAAATGAAAATTTATTGTCAATGCTTCAACGTAATTGAAATTTCATGAGAAAAATTATGCAACACATTATCTGAATATGGATGCAGTGATCTTTTCTTTAAAAATTTGGTGGCATAACCTTTTTGTGGAGTAGTGTGAAATATACATGGACCACGAAAGCATCAAGTATATATTCACACAAAAAGAGTTGAATATTCACCAACGAATATGGTTAGAGTTGATCAAAGACTATGGCTGCTCAATCTATTACCACCCTCGTAAAGAGAACATGGTTATGGATGATCTAAGTAGAATGGACCCAGTGATTCTATCATTGTTGAGAATTAAAAAGGATCCAATATTCTTAGATTTGATGAAAATGGACATGGAAATCATAAAGATGGTAACATCATAAATCCTTTCACAAATGGTTGATGGACCATATATTTTGAAAAGTATAAACGATGCTCAAAAGGATGATGTGGGAATTCAGAAGAATGTGGAAACTATTAGAAAATTGAAATCCTCAGAGTTAAATGTTAATGAAGAATGAATTGTGAAATTCGGGACAAGACTATGTGTTCGATCAAATTCAGAGTTGATGAATGAACTTTTGGTTGATGCACAAAGATTAAATTTCTCCATTCACCCAAGAAACACATTGATGTATCGAGATCTCTGAGAGCATTTTTGGTGGGATAACATGAAGAAGGATATCACTTAGTATACATCAAAGTTCCTAGTATGTCTGCATGTGAAGGCTGGGAAGAAGACATCTAAGGGGATGATGCAGATATTACCCATATCAGCAAAGAAAATGGAATAACTTCACCATGGACTGTGACTTTGGACTTCAGAAGACATCCAAAGGAAAAAAGTGCTATATGGGTTATTTTGGATCATCTTACAAAGACTTCACACTTCGTTGAAATTCAATAGTATTTCTCATTGGATTAACTGGATTAGATATACATCAGATAAGTGGTAAGGCCTCATAGAGTATCACTATCAATTATATCTGATTGAGATCTAAGATTCACCTCTTAGTTTTGGAAGAGTCTACAACACATTCTGAATTCTAAGATGATCTTTAGTCTGACTTATCATCCTCAAACAGATGCCAATCTGATCAAACATTCCAGACACTTGAGGACATATTGAGAGCATTCTCAATGGAATTCAAAGGAGGATGTTATCAGTATCATCCCCTGGTTGAGTTCACATATAACAACAGATTCCACTCAAGAATCCAAATGCATCTTCATCAAGCCCAATACTGGAAGACGTGTAGAACACCGACATGTTGGGATGAAGTTGGTAAGAGAAAACTCCTAGGTCTAGAAATGGTTGAAAATGGTGGAGAAGGTTAAGACCATCCAGTAGCACATTAATGCTGCTCAGAGTTGACAAAAGATATAGGCTAATAATCATCGATGAAACTTAGATTTTGATGTCAGAGACATGGTATTCCTCTTCAAATCATTGTGGAAGAGAGTTATGTGATTTGGGAAGAAGGGAAAGCTTAGTCCAAGGTACATCGGCCCTTTTGAGATCCTTTATCTCCTTGGATCAGTGGCCTATCGACTAGAACTCCCACTAAACCTATCTCAATTACATGATGTATTCCATATATCACTCTTGAGAAAGTACATACCTGACCCATCTCATGTACTCAATCTAGAGGTGGTACCATTGAAAAAACATGTCTCTTATGAAGATAAGGCTGTGAAGATATTAGATTATAGGGAAAACGTTCTATGAAATAAGATAACGCCCCTCATGAAAGTATTGTAGAGAAACCACAACATTGAAGAATCAATGTTGGAATTATATGAAGTAATAAGCAAAGATACCTACATTTATTTTACTATGGGAAAAGGAAATTTCAATGGTGAAATTTCATAAGGGGGGATATTGTAAAAACCCAAAATTTTATTTATGAAATTTGTTCTTAATCTAATTAAATATATTATTATGTAAAATAGTTATATACACATCCTAGATTTTAGGATTTTTTATGTAACACCCCAAGCTTCTACGGTACGCTTTTCTTTGAATAATGTGATAGCGTGTGTTGTACGCAACACCGAGTTCTAACACACCATAACTAATCAAACTAGCCGTTATGAATAGTAACACCTACTTTTTGAAATTATATATATTTTATATTTGAAAATGGACTTCATTTTTGGATTCGGAATATCTAATTTAGCCTAAGGTGAAATTTTGGTACATTTCGGATAACTTTCATATTTTGATGAATAGTGAAAATTACTAAGTTTTAATTAAAAACAACTTTTTTAATCAAAATAATTAATAGTGATAAATTAATAATTTGAGTGGTTTTAAAGTATATTTAGAATATATTTTTACCATTTAATATAATGTTGGTCATTGGACATAATTTTACAATTAAACCGAACATAAACGAGTGTCAATCTTTTGATAGTTATTATCTCTTAAAAACACGCTTTTTGTTTTGACAGAGGGAATTAATTTTAAATTAATTTCTGCCACTTCTGTATTTTGAATTTAGGAAAATGGATTCCATATTTTGAATCAGGATGTTCAAATTGTGTAAATAGGTAACTTTTATTTTTAGACATTTTGAATAATTACTGCGGTAAATATTTTATTTACCATGGTTAAGGGTAAATCCGGTAAATAAGGGTTAAAAAATAATATTATAATAATACTAAATTACCCTAAAACGTGTCTTAACCCTATTGGTTGATACATGGTCGACCATGGGAATCTTTGGGTCTATTTTGGGGCCCCATGGATCCACTTGTAAGTGATAATGACACTTTATTTTAATTTAGTTAAAATAAATACAAAAATGACACAAGCATATATCTTTTAGAACAACAATTGTTACATAGTGTTATATATGTTGGATTTTAGATTATAAATATTAATTAAAAAGCTAAAACGATTTCCTACATAATGATATTTTATTTATAATTTTTAGACATTAAATAATTTATTTTATATATGACACAATGATGATGCAGTAATTACTATAATAGTGAAAAATTAAAATAATTGATATTATAAATACCCAAATAAATATAATATGAAACTTTTAATCAATTAAACTAATTTTATAGGATTATATGATATATTAGGATTGATTTAATTGACTTTATTCGAAGTAAACAATCTGTTATGAGTTTCACAAAAATCAACTATTGAATAGTGTCAAAATTGACATAAAAGAGTTCTTAAAACAAATATTATATTATTAATTGATATTAAATTCCTAAAAATCTAAGGTTCGTCCAAGAGACTTATATCATGATAGTTTCATCATTAATGTACCACTTGGGGGTCTCTTGGATGTATATAGTATGTTTATTAACCATATTATATAAAAATACAAAGAGACATTGTAAAAGTGAAACTAATTAACTTAGAGTTAATACTTAAAGATAAGGTTAATATAAGTACCCAAACCTGTCTAAATTCTATTGGTTGAGTGGTTTTCGACCTATCCCCACCTTAACCTTTGAATAATAAGCTTTTGAGCCATTAGAAACCGAATATGAATTTATTATAAATTAATATTTCTAGCTTTTCCAAAGGTGCCCCTCACCCCTCTTATAAAAGGGTACTCCTCCTTCTCATTTCTTTACACCTTCAAAGCCTTTTGGTTCGGCCAAACTCTGACCAAATACTCTCCCAACATCCCTCACTACAACCTAGAGGCCTTAGTTTGATCAGAAAGCCAACCTAAGGAGCCCTTTTGATCAAATCAAAAGGAAGAACCCGAAGAAGAGGTAATGATTTCACCACCCTTCTCCAAGTTCATTTCTTCTTCCACTTCTTCTTCCTTTGTTCTTACCATTATAAAATAATAACTCCAGTATCTCACATATACTGTGATGTTATTATAAATATGGTACAACCATATTCAGTATTCTATCCACCCTTTGAATAACATGTCACCATATGTGCGTACATACGGACTACCGTCTCCACGTCGTGGTGTAATTGTTATTCAATATAATATTATTTGGATGGGTATTATAATGATGTGTAACTCATGTAAATAATAAATATAACATGTTAATGATTCTTTATATATGATATACCATCCATTTATATATTATTTTAATATCAAAAGAATGATATTGTCGCTCGTGCGTACGTACGGACTACCGTCTCCACGAACGCGATGAGATTCATTCTCCATCGTATCCATTCAAGTATAATTATCATTTGATGATTTAAAAATGATGTTTAAGGACTAGATAACATTCTGGATATGAATAAGATACAACAAACATGGCTTATGTAACAAAACATATAAAATAAAATGAGTAAGTTAACTCCCGAAACGACGATAATTCTAAGATATTATTAACAAATCAATGTTAAAAGATCATATATGATATCATATTATTATATATGATTCTTGTATAATTTAATAACAACTATTTCACCATTATACAGGAGGTTAACCTACCCCAAACAAGGAAAATTACAAGGTAAGGGTTTACTTTACAACCTCTTCATTATCCAAGGTTGTTTATACGTAATAATCTACTGGGATCTCTTTATCATCCACATCCATGTTTCTTAAAAATCCATTTCAAAACATTTTTACTATTTACTAGAATATGAGTTAAAGTCATTTATACCCTTTTTGACTTTTATAAGTGGTTTATAAAGGAATCTTTCGGTCATTTTCAAAACAAGGTCCTTTTTAACCTTTTCGACAGAATTAAGGTAAGAATGTTTTTTTTAACTTATACGGCGGGTGCGGCTATTTTCTGCCGTTTTAAAATCTTCAAAGCTTTCCTTACAAGCTTATAAGAATATTTTCAAAGAAAATGTTTTATTTTATATGGATCTTAAATTATTTCAAAATAAAAGGAGATATTTCTTTAAAAAGAATTTTGATTTCATCTATGTCAACATCCTTTGATGGATTTTAAGATTATTTGAAGTTGATTTATTATGATACAAAACTTCTATATTGTATTGAAGATTTTGTGATATGTTTGACTGTGGATGTGCTATTTTTATACCATTCATAGTTTATGGTGAAAGTATTGACATTTCGTATGCTAGTTTTAATACGAATGTTTATGTTATGTTTAAACCTTTTCATATGGGAATGCATTGGACTTAATATGTGACGGGTGGAGCCCGCTATAGCTCCTCGATGCATCGGTACGTCTCATGAGACAAACTAGTGTCTTGGCACAAGGCCTTGACAAAATCTTATTTGTAGTCTTGGCACGAGGCCTTGGCTATGTGGTTATGATAGTCTGGCATTATGTATTCCAACATTATGAAAGTGGTTATTGATTTTTGCATGTGATTATTCGATTAGTAGAATATCCATGTGAATAATTAAATGGCATTATTTAATTTTATTTATGTCATACCATGTTGAAAGTTCATGTTTAAAAGGCTTTTGTTTTAGTTATACATTGCCTTAAATGTTTATTCTTATTGATGAAAGTTTCCGCTATATTGTTATCCTTACTGGGCATTTGAGCTCACCCCTTTTCTATGTTTTATTTTTCCCAGGAAGTGAAGATGTAAGTTATGAATGATCTGCAGGGATATTATGTGGGGATTATAGTGTGGACTGTGGAAACATTATGTTGTTGTAGTAGTTTTTCATTTTATGACATAATGTAAAACTTATGAATATATCTAGTGTTTCCAAGGCTGCTAAACCAATCGGTCTTTCGAGATTTGATCTTTCTTGTGATCATGCCAATGTTATGTAATAATGCACCGACTCAATGCAACTAGGGTCGGGGCATTACATTTTATTTCAAAATACTGTTATAAATTGTGTATGTTGCTAATATAGACATTTAAAGGTGATCACATGATTAGTATAAATATATGTATTTAAAAAACCAATTTACTAAAACAAAGAATGAGATGACCACATCTAGTAGAATTTATAATTATGAATCCCATTTTTCAAAACATAGAAAGGAGGCGACGTCACTGGGCTTCACTCTTGACCAAATCCAAGCCATGCTTCAACACGTTAAGCTCTAACAGAACTACCTACGGGATAAATGTAAGTTGATAGATATTATCACAAGAGTGATGTAATCCATGCCACCCTAAGAGTATGTCACCATCGCACACCTTACCCTTATGTCATATGCAGGTGTTATTAGGAGTTATCTAACAAGATCCTAACACCATGATTTTGTACATTTTTTTGTACAGAGAATATACATTCATTTTATCATAGTTACATTGTAAATAGTTTTTAAATAAGAAATAGTGTTTTTAGTTAATATTCAATTAAGAAATATACTTTGTAGAATTAATGGATTTTTGAATCAAATAATATTTTAATGAAATATTATTAACAAATTACATTTTATTAAATATAAATTATCATAAAATTTTTTTGAATACAATTGTAATTTTTATTATGGTTTTAAAGATGATTTTGTAAAAACCCCATGAATATTTGATAAATGTCAGTTTTTCTATTAAAAGTAAAAATTTACATATTTAGAAAACTATTTAGATAAAATTAATATTATTTTTTAAATCTGGATGTCTAAATTATCCAACAGTGAATTTTTCATAATTTTCTGAGAAAGTCGTAGTTTTTTATAAAAATCAAATATCGTTTAATTATATAATGTGTTTTATGACATCATAATGGCCCAATAGTGATGAAATAAAATAATCTAAATGAGGTGTTCTGACAATATATGTTTTATCTTTAAAATAATATGATTTTATATTTGTTTGATTTATTTTATGGTGCCTTGGTGGACAATCTAAGACTTATAAAACATTTTAACTTTTTAAAATGATTTCCTTGAGAGTGTGACTCACCTCAACATAAGCAAGCCTAATATTTTATGAAGTTCATAAAATTTCCTTATAAAATATTTTTTTCAAATCCCCTTTGGAACAAGACATGGGAAAAACCATGGGTTTCTTTGTGGTTTTGATTAGTTTAATGTGTAGTGTCCAAAACCGAAATAATAATGAATTCACTATTTTTTCCTATATAAACCCACCCAAACACCGACTTCAATTCACTAAAAACCATTGGAAAACTTCATAACCCTACCCAACTCTCTCTAAAATCCTTCCAACATGCCCCAAGCACCCACGAAATATTTCTCCAAACTCTCCCAATCCTTTGGGATCACACTTCAATGTAAGAGATTTCTTCCTTTCACATTTTTGTATAAATTTATTTATGTTGTTATACCCTTTTATTTTCAATTAAAAATGTTGGGGAATGACTTCTCACATATACCATATATCCCCCCATATGTTTGAATGATGATATTTCTATTAATATCCCATTAGTGCCTCACACATACGCCTATTTCAATGCCAAAATTCTATAAGGGATTTCCCCCTTCTCATTTGTATCTGAGAAATTCATTTATATTATGAATCTAAATTCGGTTACCTATGTTTGGACAGGTATCTATATGACTCAAATAATATTAATTTTATCTGAATATTTTCATATACCACTTTATCTCTCATAATCCATTTTTATGAATTCTTATTTCATGCCATTATACTTCTGGATTTGCACCGTGATTTTCCATGCCAAAGTCATTGTGTCGCAAATACCATGCCCATTTATCTATCAATGGTATTCAAATTCATGCATATTTACTTATGGATTATATAGTTTAATGTATGTATTCCACATTATTTTATCATGGAATAAAATATGATGTTGAATGATTCCATGTTGTTTGATTCATGTGGAACACTTTTTCATGAAATGAATTGATTAAGAATGGTTTAGCCTAATAGTGATTCAATGCATTGGGTAAAGATTAGCATCATGATACGTCAATTGAAATGATGTTTTACTCTTGATAAGTCAATTTATATGAGGTTTTACTCATTCTCCATGTGAAATTATCCTTGTCTTATTCTAATATCTTGTTAAATGTTGATGCCACATTCCCATGTTATGATAATCATGCTATATCATGCCTTTATGTTCAAGTTTCTCTTATGAACAATTGATATGGCTATTTCCTAACATATACTATATTATTCATATTATTAATTTTTTACTCCCTTAATGGACATTATATATCACCCTTTTCTTATGAATGTTATTATTTTATCCAACACAATGCTATGTATGAAGGAATGTGTTTGGTCATATAAAATATTTTTTCAATAAAGATGTGTATTTCATGTTTTAAGTATTCATGTAATGATCCTAAGCCTAAAAAAAATATACCTATCAATATTCAATGTTGTGGTGAGGATTTTATGTAATAAATTATGGTTAAGTGTCAAATAAAATATCAGGATTGTTATAGTTCAGGTGTATGTATGTCCTACCATCTACCTAAATGGTTTAATTCATTTTTCAAGGTCTACATTTATAGGAGAATATAAATATGTATATACTGAATATAAATAAATATATATATATATATATATATCATCATTAAAATTATAGATATAATTTAATCATGATCAATGTAAATGGACAAAAATTGCTGATCTAATAAATACTGGAAAATGAAGGAGTTATCTTCTAGAATAGTGATTTTATAAAATAATTTTTAATAAATATGGAGTAAATGTTTATAAATAAATCATTTATGGAATGACATATATGAGTATGATTCTGTAATATATTTCTAAAAAAACAAAATATCTTATATTGGTTGTCTGAATGCATATAATGGAAGTAATACCCAATGTAATGGATTATTGTTACCCTATTATTTATGATAGACAAATTCCATATTCACCACATATTTGAAATTAAAATATTTCCAATGTTCTAAGATATTTATGTTATAATCTCACTTTCTATCCAGATTTTTTTTAATTATAATTACAATTATAAAATTTATTGATATAAATATAAATAATAATTTATAATTTCATATACTATCGTTTTTATATAAAATACATGATATCCTTTCATTTCATTCTATTTATGGACATAATTTTCAAAAAAAAATGTTTTTATAGAAAATATATTTTATGTCTCTATTTGACCGAGTGTTATTTCTCTTATATCCCTATATTTTCCAATCATGTTTTCAATAATGTTTTATATAATATCCCATGATTTTTAAATTTAATTTTACCCATGGTTTATTATTTACATAAAAATTAAAAGGGAATTTTTTTTCATTTTCCCAACAATTTAATTTTAGACCTTTAACAAAACTGTGAAAGGAATGATTTAATATAAATTAAATATAATTAATATAATTTACAACCATCATACCCTCTAAACTCATTGAATAATCCTTTATTAATCATGTTTCCTTTTATATAATATGTATTACTTTATATTTATAAATTTATAGATATTAAATATTCAATTTATATGTAAAAAATGATATTTTCCAAAAGTTATATTCCATTGAATATTTTAATGAAATATTAGTATATGATTACAATAATTGATTTTAATTATGTTTTATATGGAATAATATCAAGTGATATGATATTTATTCAATGATTCGATGGTTCATGGAAATGATATGTTTATGAAATCAATTTAGTTTCAATGGATTATACTAAAATGGATTTATGAAATGTTTATGGAACTCTTTTTCTATGTAAGGGTTATTAAATGATAATATGATTAATTATATTATATGACATGTATATATGGTTTTAAATATGTAATAATTAGGACAATAATTATATATCCTTCCAATTAATTGGGTAATGTTTTATATCCCATGAAATAAATTTTGGAAAAATGTCTATGTTCTAGATCTAATTAAGGAAACATGTATATGTACTTGATACACTATAGGAAAAACATTTATGTGGTTGGTATTTTTTGGGAGAAAAGTTGATGTGCACGATCCAAAACGGGAACTAGATAGTAATTATATATCTGTTATTATATTATGTTCATGGTAGATTACAATTATATATTAAATGGTCTCTTTACCTATGATGGTGCCATAATATTATGAAATTTTCTTATTTTTCATGACGGATTTATTATTTTTTCTCACCCTTATGAATCTTATATTTGAAATGATAATTAATTCTTCCAAAACTCAATTTTATTATATTTAATAGATTTGGTAGGAAATCAGTATGTTATGGTAATAATTTCATACCCTTATTATTATATAATTCCTTTATATGATAATCATCATTCATTTCCAATGTTTACCCTAAGAGATCATATGAGATCACCCTTTCTTATGTTTTCATTCCCAGTTCAATGAAAAAGGGTTTCATATATATTGTGAAAATTAATATAATTGAATATTAAGATCTTTTTGGGTGACATTTACCTCTATTAACTATGTAATAATAATTTTTTTCTTTCCCCAAATACACATAACCTTTACAATCCTTAGGTATTAATTTATCCAATATAATTAATTATCATCTAAAAACATTTAATGTTTGTTTATGAAATTATTGAGTCTCTATATATCATCATCATCATATGATAGTTATGTCAACCTCCCCTTTAGATATATTGTTAATGCTAAATTATCTTTAATTTAAATGAATTTCCCAACTTAAATATTAAAAATAAATTCAATTTTATTTTACTAAGGGATCAAAATTTTCTATTTTATCTCCCCCTTAATATTTTAAATTTGAATCCCCCTTGTTGAAATACTAGGCTAATTGGGTAACATTATTTAATCTATTTTTTCTCCACTTATCATTCATTGAATAAAATTTCATCCTTGAGTTTCTTTGGAAGAGGTTGTCATAAAATTTTTTAAATGTATAAAACAAAACTCATTGAACTCTAATTCTACATGAGCCATGTTTGGTGTAAAAAACTATAGGGATTTTCATATACATTATTGTGTTCTATAATATTTTCCATACGATTCCAACATTTATGAAATATTATTTTAGGGGATTATTAAATATATTTTCATTATTCTATCATTCTTAAATCCATATTAAAAAAAAATAAACTATAAAATTGTCAGTTTATCCCCATTTTTCAATCGAATTAATTTTTTAATTAATTATTATTAATATCCTTTTTTATAATTTCACAAATGTTAAAAAAAATTGGGAAGGTGATGAACATACCTCAAGAAGAGATCTTATTTATTTATCTAAATTTCAAAAATCAAATACTTAATTGTCATCAATTAGAGATACATCCTTAGGATACATTAACGTTTAGTTTAACAATAATTTATAATATACTTTCATAAATATTTCTTTTTCATAATTTGAATATTTATTTCTACAGTATTATTTTCTTTGGAATCTCATGAAATAATTTCAAAATAAAACTCTACCTAGATTACATCACCTTCAATTAAATTTTTTATTTAGTCTCATCATAGCATATAAAGGGAATATGTTGGTTCTTACCTTTTCTCATTAGCTAGTTAAACATATCTGTGAATGTTATTTCAACCCATAGAATCCCTTCACATGAACACCCTTTTTATCCAATCCTTCAAAATTGGTTATCTAAGAATTAATTATTATGGTATGAATGTATTTATACCACTTTCATATATTATTTACATTTTATATGGAATTAGTTTTAAAATATTCTTGAAATTTTTAGCATCTCATGTTTTCTTCTATTTAAAATATCCTTTCATCTTATAACATCTCTAGATATATGATCATTAAATCCTTTAGAATACATCCAAATTTTTCATTATGATTGGTTTTATTTATTACAATAAACAATTTAATTCCCATATAATTAATTTTTTTTAAAAATAACCTATATTTTTTGAATTATTATTTATATTATTAAGGAGTGTTCACAACTAACATACACCTTCTACAAAGTTTCTTACCTTTTCATAAGTGACTATTTTTATGTAATTTATTTTAAACCGAAAAATATTCATTAGAAATTTACTCAATCATTCTAATAATAATTTTCCATTTTCTGATTGAATTTTATTTCTTGATATTCTTTCAATTAATAAAAAAACTCATCGATATCAAAAAATAATCCCTAAAGTGTACATTTATTCCACAAAGGTAGCATATTTCTTAAGGACCCCAAACTCACACTCCAAAATATGCTGCTAATATAATAAGGATCACATTTGTGACCCCATTATTTTTCATCAAAAACTAATCCAATAAAAAATAAATAATAGATCAATTAGATACCAAAGGACCTTTTAGCTTTATATTTTAGATAATTTAGAAAAAATACTAACAACTTGGATTAAAAAATAAATACTTCAGATATAATTTTATCATCCACTAAATAACCATAATTTCATATTCAATATTAAGACTTCAACATATCACACTTGTTTATTAAAATTTTCAATATTTCATAACTCAAAAATAATTTGAATTCATTCTTCGAAACATTTTTAAAAAGAAACATATAAAATGGTGATTTAAAATACTCAGTAACGGTAAACATAAGAATTAAAAATTTCATCTAAAATGTTATAGTAACACCAGGATATAGGTATTATGAAATAATAAAGGTTCATGATCATAAAATAATGGAATTCATAACCATCAAATCATGTATTACCAATCTCTAAACATTATACAATAATTTTACAAAGTAAATACTCATACAAATCAATAATAATTAGCCATGTAATTTCATTTTGGATTAAATCAGTAAATAAAAATCCACATTCATCAAACATAATATGATCAAAATACTTTATTGAATCATAACCTCATTAAATAAATTTTTTAAATCATAATATTTTCATAATCCCATATTAACCATAAATAAAATATGTTTGAAACATGGGATATCATTACTATAACACATATAAAATAACTCTTATAAATAGTATAGACATATAGTCTACTACCACACTCAACACATTGAATGGATATCATGGACCCAACCATCATCAGAAATTATTGAACCACATGTACATCATTTTTAAAGAACTGCCCTTCCTTTTTTATAACAGAACATCCCATCATCATAATAAATTTACCAGAACCATATCATTAATAATGTTCATAGATCATTAATTTCAGTTTATAACACAAAAAAACATACATTATTTTTCTTGAAAATTGATTAACCTATGGAAATGAATAAGGTTCCGTGAGAATATATTTCAAATAATCAAAATAAATCTAGAAAAAGAATGACGATGGTATCATTACAAAATATCTCCAATGAAGCATAAATGAAATCAAGTGTTGACAACTTTTATAAATTAAAATTCCATTATGTGATCATAAAAAACATTTTTGAGGAAAATTAAATTTTCACATTGAAAATATAATTTTTTTAAAAAAATCACTAAAAATTATGATATTATATTAAAGTAAAAATTATCTTGGAATATTATAAAATAAGAGTCAATTGATATAATGGTCATGGTGGTAGAAAAATCCTTTCATTTTCTTAATATAAAATATAAAAACCCTTCCAAACATTTTTTATAAGGAGTAAAAAATGAACCATTTAGAAAAAATTATAAAATCACCTTTTTAAAAGGATTTAAATTAAGGTACTTGAGAAACTGAAATAGCTTTTAGAAAAAAATTATTTTTTCAAAATAATTTTTTTGTAAACATTACCAAAATAATCGATATGGAAGAGAAGTATTCAAAATCAAAAAGAATATATGATATTGGTATCACATACAAGTGAATTTCAAAATGATTAGGTAATTAATAAGGGATGAATGAAAATTAAATATATAGAATATAATATAATTTTAACTAAAAATTATCCAAACATGATTGGTCACATGGTCTTAAGGGTGCCTCCCCATAATCCAAAGTCTATGAAATAGTAGTGAGATTATATTACTCTAACATGTAGAGACTATACCTTATTGATTAGAGTAACACAAAGGTGTAATTAATGAGAAAATATATAGAGTATAATATTGAAAAATATTTTAATGAAGGGAAATAATTCAAACCATAATAAACACACAAAATTTAGAGTTATATTCATATATTTATAATGATGAAAATTTCATGGATCTTTATAAAAAGGACGAATTTCATGGAAGTAGAAATATATACATTCATGTATATCAAAACAACCAAAATGACTAAGAAGGATATCTACAATATCATCAAAATCCAATGATTGGTCATATTATCCAATTCCTCATGCTATGATCAATCAAATATAATTTAATGAGATATTTTCATTTTCTCTACCTTTGTTAAAGTATCCTCCATAGGTATGAAATAGTGGCCCAAATTGAGGGAGAGGTAAACTCATTGATCCACCACCAATGGTTCTTGTAATAATCTAGCCTATGTATTTAATCTAAAATAAGTACATGTATAAAGGTTAAAGAATCAAAATGATTGACATATATAATTAATAATTAGAACAGAAGATGAAACTAATGGAAATATTTAACTAGAAAATTTAATTATATAAATGATAGATATAACTGTAATAACTAGTGGGAGCATGTGATACATAAAACATTATTCTGAAATATATGGTCTAAAACCTAGTAAAAGGCTATGGTATGCTCTATGAGACCATAAAACATGTCCAAGATGAGAGAGAAAATATTCCAAACCAATATTGGCCAGGAACCCAGGGCCCATGGATGATGCATCCTATTATCTAAATATATATATATATATATATATATATATTTGTTTTATGTTTCATACCACTACCCCGTTCTAGGTTCCATACCAGTACTCAAGACAGTTTCTTTATGATAATTAAGTCATTTTCATACTGAATTATCCATCGATGGTGACACAGTATATAGAAAGTAATATCAAAGGTTGTGAGAGGATGTTAGCATCCATGAATAATTCTAAACAACCATTATAAGAATAAAAAACATGAGTTTATATGTCTTATTAAATTTCCATTATTTGAAAAAATAATTTAATTACATTGTTCACATTTATTGTTTGTCTCAGTTGATAATCAACCCTTTATTCTCTCTTTTAATTTTCAAAGGGATTCCAATATTAGGAGGAAACCATAAAAACAACCAAAGAGGTAATTTTTGAATAATGTTAGATGAATTCTCCCACCATGATGGTGTTTTGGGTTTAGGTTGGGATCCTCCTATAATTAAATGATTTTATAAGGGATTTCAATTCATTTTTCACAATAAATTTATATCATTTCACAATTTAAGAGAAACATATTAGAGGAATAGAATTCATCACAATGAGAACTAATTATTAAAATACTTGTATTTTAACATATCATATAGACCAAAAAAATTTTTTCTATATAAGAGAACTCATCTAATATCAACTTTCAATTCAATGCAAGACGTGAGAAAATAGTGAAATAGATAATGATCCATGAAAATCGGGAATAGGAACCTTCATGATCATTGCACAACAGATATAAAAATAAACAAATAAGATATGGAAGTTAATAAAAGATATTACCAAAGGGAACCTAATGAGATGAATGATGGGAGAATCAGATATCATAAAAAAGAGAGTGATCAATGCCTATGTGAGGAGCTTGAGATCTCTCCAATATAGATGATGTGTCGTGCATAAAGTAAAAGGAAAAGGATGGTAAGGATTATACATGATGTATCTAAAAAAAATTTCACACTAAAATCAAGGGCGTCACACATTTTGGCCGAATGATTGGAAAACTATTCTTATAAAAAGGTGTCTGTCACTATCCATGGCCACCCGTTTCAAGGGATAGGTGTACAGTCAGTCTAACCTTGTGAATCCCATGAAAAATGCCACTTAAAATAGGTTTTTACATTTTTTTCGACTGTTTTGATGGGGTGGATAGTTCCAATAGATTATGTGAACCAATTTAGTGATTTTTAGATCCTTTACTAGTTTAAATATACTATGTGAACTAGGATTCATGGAATAATATAACCATCTAGCCCACCTGTTTCCTGCAAAATTTTATTTTCTGATTGTGAAAAACCCTTGGACACCCCCGAACCATTCCATTCCCCATAGGGAATTCACATTAGGTAAAATAGAGCCCATAAAAATTAATTAAATGTGTTCATACATTCGATAAAAATTATGATCACGTATCCTCCCCCACATAAGAAAAATCTTCATGAAAATTCAACTCGAGGGGTTTTATAAAACCATTTAAGAATAGATGGGGACACCAGTATTATACATCGGCCTATCACTATCAGGTACCATCATGTACATGTCTATGATTCCATATAACCTATATTATATGAATTTAACTACCTATGAGATCATTTATTATCCAATCTGTGATATAATCATGTTTCTCCATAAAAAAATCACTATCTAGTTCCACATCATCCGGCGGGAAAATAAGGGACAATACATAGTAGTATCAATGTAATTGTGAAACATCAAAGATATCAATAATATACCATTTTTACTAATCAATTTATATATGATAATACCCTAATATAACCCCCTCTATTACCTCAAATTGTAAAATATTATTTCATGACATCATATTGTGTGGCCCAAACCGTTTATGTCGCAATATATTCGAAACATTAATGAAAACATGATCCCTGATTTTGAACTATAGAAGTCATATCTAGTGATAAGAATATAATTTATCCCCAAACTATGTTTTATCCATTCAATTCCTAATCATATGAACATTTTTTAAAGTCTATTAAACATGATGAGGTCATAGTAACATTGTTTCTAGTGACTCTAACAAGCATAAATGTGATCAGGATGACCTACCATATAATGCCTCATTGTGATCCATACGTACAATCACATGAATCGAACTATTATAATAATGTATGGATAGATATATATGATTTTACAATGAACCAATTAAATCAATCACACGTTCTCAATGATTTTTTTCTAACAGTAATATTGTGTTCTCATACTTTTTTTCATTCTGAGAGCGTAATGTTTTACTCAATAGTGCAAATTTACTTAACTCCCAATGCAACCATTCCCATAACTGTGAAGTGAGATGACTGATTATATTTAATAAAATTGTATATGGAACTCTATGAACATTGATAATCTCTTGTACATATATCCTTCAATGGCCATATAATAAAAATACCTCATTAATAAGTAAATACTGAGTGACCATCATGATTATTTCAATGATCACCCATAAGGCATCATTTCTTTGAGGGGATCGTAGTAAGCCTTTCAAAAAAATCCATGGTGGCATCATCCAAAATCCACTAAGAAATATGAATTTATTATAACAGGCCATAATTTCACTTGTTCTACACCTCTACCTATTGATAGGTGTAACACCAAGTGACAAATCTAGTTATCTAACATTTCATATGGGCTACAAGTATTAGGAATGTATGTCATGATATATTATTGTAAGCCTTATTAGTATCATCCAACTAGAATTATGTGTTCCCGCATAAATTCCTCTTGATGGTATCTAGAAACCCACACATTTCAATGAATGTTCATAGTATCATCCTCATGAATAAAGAAACTAAGGGGTGTGAACTCTCTTTAAACACTCCCTCTTAGGATAATGCACACAGGGTCTGAAAGTTCCCTCATCTTTAATCAATAGAGAGGTATATAGATCAACACTAAATCTATATGAATTTGTATTTTGTGATACTATTAGGTACCTAATATCATATAATAAATTAGTTTCATCAATATTCACTTGATATAGGATTATCAAACAATTTGTGTCTGATTATTCCTACATAGATCATCAGCTACTACATATACCTTACCACGAATCGATGTATGAACAAATTTGAAAAAAATAGGTATTTAAAACACCTTATCTACATATGATTTAAATTAATATTTATGAAAATATACTTGAGGATTTTCTGGTTTGTGTAGACAAAAAACCTTTTTCTATGAATGTACTACATTTGATAATGAATGGGGTGAAATATATCGTCTATCTCAAGATTGTGCATAGGGTAATTCATATTGTGCATCCAAAAATAACATACCCCATATTCCATGACATATAGTCCTATAATTAGATCTATCCCTATCCCAATTTTTGATTCATCAAAATAAACTATATATATACTTCATGGATAACGAAGAGTCAAGATTGATGCCACTTTTAGTCTCTCTTCTAGCTCTAGAAAAGCTCTATTCCATGCTTCAAACCTTGTAAACATCTCACCCATCAGGTTTAATATTTTATGTGGTGTTATAGGGAATGATTAATATTTTATAAATCTGACATAATATCTACTCATCCCTATTAAACAATTTATATCAAAAAGTCCTTTGGATTATCCCTGGAAACTACCACACTCACCTTCTATGTGTCGAAAAATACTCATACCGTTGAGATAATGTGACCCAAAAACTGAACAAAACCAATCCAAATGTGGAATTTAGTGATATTATAAAATATCTGCAACATTTTTTGTATAATCATAACAATCTCATGATGTTAGTCATGGTTTTTTCAAGTATGAGAATACAAAAAAATGTCATTCACAAAAAAAAACACTACAAATGAATCTAGATACGGGTAAAAAACTGGATTCATCATAACCCTAAAAATAAATGGTGTATTAATTATTCTAGATAGAATAAATAGACATTCGTATAGACTATTCCGGTAATAGAATATTATATGTGGATTGTATGATTCTATCACTATCACATGGTGATAACCCGACCTCAATTGAAATTTTGGTGGAAACTAGCGCACCACAGAATAGATCATAGTGGTCATTTTTGTGAGGTAATAGATACTGGGTTTTTACATTGATCTTATTATGTTTTTGTTAATACATTGATTACATGAAATATTCATAAGACTTATTAGAAAAATTATGGGTGATCACAAGGGACGTGTAATAGATTATATATACCCCGTAGCTTCAAATACCACATTCTCACTCCTGATATCTTACAACATAGTAATATCCATCTTATGAGGAGTAATAGACACGTGTGCTTCTCGTGGAACTAGATTGATAGTAATATATGAAGATCACTACGTTTATAGAATATAAAATTCATCCTGGAAGATTTCTCTAAATAGATGAAAACTGGAAGAAAATAAGACCATCATGTTCCCTAATAATCAAAAAAATGGCTTGAAATATGGGTTTTCACTCACCCTTTTCTATGAATATGTATTCTAGATCTACATTACCAAATACTGAAATCACCATTTTTAAATTTTTTTCATCTATCTGTTGATGTGAAAGACATCCTATGACAATAAAAAAACATGACAATGATATTGACACAACCAATCCATCTGAAGAATGATTTCAATGACCATAATATCAATGATGGATGGTATTTTCAGGATCCCACCTGATGGGGCATAAGGCTCAAATTTTCAATAACACCTCTAATTAGACATCTCTCATCTTCTAGAATTGAGTTGGCTTACAACACATATGGGAGGTGTAACATACCATTACTAATCTATCATGTATTCCCTTAACCTCATCATGGTTTTCCTTTTCTCATTATCTATATTGGGATGAGAAGGAACTCGGAGGATATCTATAATAGTGAATTTAGATATTTTATAGACTCTTTTCCTTTAAAAACATTTACTATAGTCTATAGGAGTAATCCATGCAATGTATCTGGGTTACATGCCATTTAAGAGTTGTTGGATTCATGTCATGAGGTACATATTTGGGTGAGAGGTTACCGAATGTGAAAATATCTTGCACATTGTTATTTGATAAAATGTTGGATTTTCAAGAAGAGTCGATTTTTTTTCCTCGTATGTGGGTCCTCAGTGATTACACATCGTGTAATTGATTTACACATAGTGTAACAGCTCGTGCGCATTTCTTAAAATACACATGAAACTATTTTGTTTCATTTCATCTTCTAGAATCTCTTTATCTGGACACCAAGAAATTCCTAGGATATTTTGGGAGGATTTGCTCATTCTAGAATGATCTGATTGTCATTCGATCATCATTTTTATCCTGATGGGTAGCTCTAGGTGAGTGATATTTCCTCTTCTTTATTCTCTTTTATCGCACTAGTTCCATTGGGTTTTATTATTGGAACTATTGGTCAAATTTTGTGTTTCATCTTTTCTTCTTCTAGATTGACTGTGCAATATTTCTTTAGAGGCTATTTCATTATTTTTGGTGGTTCGACATGCATTTTTTATTGAGGTATGTGTGTTTTCTTCTTTATACAGACCCATTTTTTCTAAATTGGATCAATCTTGTGATGAGGATTGGATTCTAGTTTTTCTGTTGATGTTGTTGGGTTTTATTGTTGTTGGATCCCATTACGAGAATGTGTCTCCCGTGTTTTTAGGTAGTTGGTTCTATTTATATCCAATGCTGATAAACTATATTGTTCTTGTTTTATAAACTTTTTTACAAATGGAATTTTCATGATTGTTTTGTGTTTGTTGAAAATATTTTTTTTTAAAATATTCTCCCCTTGTAATTGATAAATGGAATGAAATGTGTAACTTTCAAAGAAATTAAATGGTTTTGTTAGATGGTTTTCAAATAATTTTCAAATAATTTGAATTAATTGTGAAAGTGATCACATAGGTTATCTTGGGTGCATATGTGGAAGTTTTATCTTGAGGCTATCAACCATATTTTGTGAATATTTGGAAGTATTATCCTATGGATTTCCTCTATTTCTTAGGTATATTTTTTAAGATGATTGATATTGACATTGGGGGGGTTACTCATGGGGTATTAATCTACATCATAGACCTATATTCTAGGAACTAAATTATTCACTCGATTGATTATGGAATGAGTATTCTACTAGTCCAAACTATAGTGATCCATGGTGTTGATTTGTGTGATTCTATTTTCTTTTTTGGCATTGTTGTTTATCCTTGATATGTTTGATATATGGAAACTGTTCATTGAAATTTATGTACCTATTTTTGTTTTAGAGCTATTATAAAAGGTAAATGTTTACCCAACTTTCTAAAAAAAATTATAGGTTAACAAGCAATGACATATTTAAAGTGAGGATACACGAACTGTTATATAGAGAATTTTTATGGAATCCTTGGGTGGGATGCTACTAATCCTATTATCTGACACCTTGTATACCTCATTAGTGGTGAATATTCCATTATATGTCTTTCATTTTAGGGAAGTGCAAGGTGTTTTAGTGTGGTGGAGAGGTTTCATCTCATGTGGGTTGGGTAGCTGGTGGTGAGATGGTGGGATTTCATCCTTGTCATCACTTAGAGTATCTATTTGGTTCTAGTCATTTGAATATGGACTTGTCTTTTGGAGTTTTATCTATTTTTATAGCATTATTTTTTCTACAATATTCTCATAGTTATGTTATTAAATTTTTATGATTCCTCTTTCTATTTATTTTCTAGGATTATATATTCCATGTGTTTGTACAGGTTAGGGGAAATTGTTCCCTCTGTGTTGTTATTCTATTAACGGGTCCTTGTTATCCCCCCATGTGGATCGGGAAAACACATTGGGTATGCGGAGGATTAGGTCCCGTTCTAGCTTTTAGGGTAATCTAGGTCAGTTCATTACAAAATGGCATCAAAAGGAAGTTTTGTAGTTGTTATCCCCAAGTGTCCTTGATTTGGGGTTCCTGTTAGACTCAAGATAAGATTGTCAGGACATGAGAGGTATGTTGTGATATGTTCTTAGACAACTCTATTCATGGAGAGACTCATGTTTTCATGTGATATTTGGATATGTGTCTCTATTTTTGCGTTTTTTCTTGAATCTAAGTATCTACTTATGGGTTTTTTGGGTTATTTTGATATTTATTCTACTGTATCATTGTTAATTTATTTTGGTGTGCAGCAGTATGCCTCTGAATTGTCATCCATGAGTTCCTTAGGATGGTGTAGCTAATTATCCATAAGGGGATCTTCTAATGGATACAAATATCTTCCAAACTATTGTATGGGATGTTCATACTATTTATCAATATTCACCATGAGTTCAGAATGCAGTTTTTGAATTACAACCCGGAGTTAGGGGATGGAGAGATCAGTCATGGGAGTTCATGTGTGGGAATATTCCATCCATTAACAGAATGAGTGAATATAATGTGGTGGAGTACATACTAGATAGGATTTATCAAATCATTAAATTCCTATATAAACATGAGAAGACCAGGATAATGTGTGTATCATTCATGATTGAGGGTTCTAGTAAGATATGGTGGGATTATATAGTTCAAAAAGACATAAACATGGACCTGGATTGGAAGGGTTTTAGAACCCACTTATTCTAGTAGTTTTTTCCATATTCATTGATGTTGTAAATGTCTACGGACATCTTATATTTTCATCTTGGAGAGTGTTTAGTGTCATCATATAAATATCAGTTTATTGATCTTATTCATATTTCTCTGGACGTGGTCAAGAAGGACTAATTAAAGGCTCAAAAGTGCCAGCCAGGATTACAACTATATATCAGATCATAGGTGTTTATGGTTAATATTACTACCTATGCAGATATGGTCGATAGTTCTATGATGTAATTGATGAATATGGCAGGCACGGTTATCTTTTCCACCTCATATCATTCATCTGGTAGTTTCTTTAGTGGTGTGATTGGGAAGAAAATGAAGTTGTAGGATCATTGTAAGAGTGGTGGAGGTGGGTCTTAGTTTTAAGCCTCCCCTACACCATCTACAATAGCTATAACATTGCCTCTCTCTAGATCTTAGTGTGGAATGGTTGGACACAAAAGACATTATTGTCCTATTCCCATGAAGACATGAAACACATGTGTATGTGTTGTTCATTTATAGTGCTCTATAAGGCTATGAATAAACTCGTTATGGTCAGGGTTCATCGAATCAAAAGGCTAACACGGTGTAGATAGAAGAAAAAAAATACTATAGGGATCCAGCCATAAGGATCTAGAGTGAAGTAATTTCATGTAATAGATGACTGTCCAATTGAAGTTAATGCAGGTTCGGCCATAGTGAGAGGTACTATCCTTATTTCATCTTTCATATACATTTCTTTATATTATATTGTTTCCTCCCACCCATTTATATTTGCACATTTTATTGATATTCATAAACTTCCAGGGGATCTTATGACCTCTGTAGTGGAGTTAGAGACACCTATTGGAAAGAGGAGAGGATAGGGTTTTCAGTTTCCTTATTCATTAATGGTTGTTTATACGGATTTGGTCTTTGATTTTCTCATTCTTGATCTAGATTTTTTATCTTCTTCGTTGATATGGATATTCTTATCACTCATCAAGCTGAGGATGATTGTTATTATTTTCATATTGCATTTTTTACTAATAGGGGGATATCCCGTGTGTTTCATGGGGAGTGGGACCCGATGTTAGGTCATGTAAGACCTTCCTGTCTAAATATTAGAAGTCTGTAGTCTGTTATAGCTCTTGACCCCGTTGATGTTTCTCGAATTGTTGATCTTATCATTATTGTTCAAGGCATTCTTAATTTTTTTCCCAAACATCTTCTCTCGTATTACTTCCAAGAGAAAGGTAGAGTTTACAATTAACCATGTTCCATGTACGTAGCTGATATAGATGCCTTCTTATCATATGGAACTAATAGAGATGAAAGATCCCAAAATTCAATCGGATAATTTGATGGGAAAACGTTTCTCTCGCTAAATAATTTCTCCTCGAGAATCCCCTATGCCCTTTTCCAATAAGGTGGATGGTTCAATTTAGTTGTGTAGGGACTATAAAATATTGAACTGGGTAATAGTTAATAATAAATATCAATTACCTCTTGTGGATGATTTCTTTGACTAGTTTATTAGGAAAAGTAGTTTTGAATGATTGATCTTCGGTTAGGTGGTCATCAACATAGTGTTTGGGAGTCTGATATAGAAAATAATACTTTCAAATGTAGGTATAGAAATTATGTATATCTTATGATGCCTTCTGTAATACATAATTCTCATGTAGTTTTTATTCACTTGATTAATCAGATATTCCATCAATATCTCAATAGTCTTTTTGTAGTGTTTGTGGATGATATTCTAGAATATTCAAAATCCATTCCGGAGAACAAGCACAATCTAGGTTAGGTTCTAGAAATTATGAGAAATCTCTTTTGTTTGGAAATATTTAGAAATTTTATTTCTGGATTCAATGAATTATGTTCTTAGGGAACAAGATTTCTGAACATTTATTTTCAGTTGATCCAGATAAGGTAAAGGCTATTTTTTCAGAGAAGGTATCACAAAATGCCTTAGATATTCTAAGCATCATTGATCTTGTTTGATACTATCGATGGTTTGTTAGGGATTTCTCTAATCTAGTGTCCTATATAGCTTCTCTTTCTAGAAAAGAAATAAAATTAACAAGGGATTCAATGTTGTATTCTTCTTAAGGATAACGGAAATAACTTTTCACATTAGCTCTAATTATGATAGTACCTAAGCCCCGAAAGGGGTATGTCATATCTTTTTAGGTTTCTCGTGCTAGTTTAGGATTTGTGCTTATGCAAGATGACCATGTGGTATCTTAAAACTATCTATAATTTTATCTACAAGAGAGTAATTATACAACTTATGATTTAGAGATTTCCACGGTTAGGCATGATTTTAAATATTTGCATCACTTCCATTTTGGTGAATGGTTCACAGGAATTTTTAATAAAAATATTTTGAGTTACATATTTTCATAGATGGAATGGATTATAAAATAGGGGTAATTGATTGAATACCTTTAGGACTTTGGATTCGATATCACATACATACCAGGGAAGGTTAATGTCATTGCATATGCTCTTAGAAAGAAAGTACCATCACATGATGTTTTAGAATTGAAGGATGAGTGGAACCTTATGGGGATTTTCACTTAGTTTCACTTGGATGGATAAGAAAATGTTTCATATATGGTTCCAACTATGGTTCTGTTATCCTCATATCTCATGGAGTCTATTTTGTATATTAATCTGCAGGATGAAGAGAATAGAAAAATTCAAGAAAGTCTTTATGGTGCGGAGGCCATTTCTAGTTGTTGTCTCTCTTCAGGTCATGTACTCTAAATCTGGAATTAGGTAGTCATTCCAACATCTGTGAGGAGATTATTTTTATTTAATGGTCATATATCATTGTATGTTGTCCATCTAGGAACTAAAAAAATGTCTTCTGACATGATATAATGATTCTGGTGGCCAGGTATAAAGTGTGACATTGCAAATTATGTCTCCCAACAATACTCCTTCTAATAGATAAAGGTGGAGCACTTGAAACCCTCATGTTTCCTACAACCTATTACAGTGCCGGTCTTGAAATTGGATATGTGATCCATGGATATTTTTTTCATTTCCATGGATTCCCTGATGGAATAATTATATCTCAAAATTTTTTGATTGTTTGACAAAGTCTGATTATTTCATTCCACTAATGGACACCGCTATGGTCGAAGATCTGGGTATGTTGTATGTATAGTAGACCATGACATTACAAGGGAGCCCTTCTACCATTTTTTAGGATGTGGATCATAATATTAATTCAATGGTTTTAAGGATTCTCCAAGAGGCAATGGGAACCTAGGAAAAGTTGACCACAACATACCATAAACAGATAGATGGTCATAAGAAACATGTGATTCAAATCCTCCTAGATATGATTCTTTCTTCTGTGTTGGATTTTTGTGGATCCTGGGATATCCATTTTGGAGTGGTAGACTTTTTTTACAAAAAAAATTATCATTCTTTGATATAAATTTATCCCTTGTAGGATTTATATGGTTTCTTGTCTAAATCACCACTTTATTGGGTAGAGATGGAATAATTATATTTAGTTGCACCAAGTTTTTTCTAAGAGAACTCAGTAAAGATTCATGTTTCACATCAATGTCTGGTAAAATCTATGGGTTGAAATAAATAATATATTTATCGACGGCACCTTTCTATTAATTTTTATATTGGATATCTGGTCTTCTTGATAGTTTCTCCTTAGTTGGGTCATTGTCAACATAGAAAATATAGAATGTTGGATCTAAGATATGTTGGACTATTTCAGTTCACTGAGTGACAAAGGAAGGTTTCTTATCGATTAGATTTTTCAGTTCAATTCATAGTTATTCATGATTTTTTACACATATCACATCTCAAGAAGTACCATCCTGATTCTACTCACATTATGAGTTGGGATTAAATTGAGTTATAGAAAGATGATTCTTTTTTTTGAGAAACCAAGTGTGATAGTTGACACTCAAGATAATTTATTGCATGGGAAATTGATTCTGTTCGTCAATGTTATATGGAATCATGGATCAAATTCTCATGAGAAATGTGAAAAAGAGATATTGATAAGGGATCAATGGAATCGCCTTTTTTCAGGGATTACATCTTCCACATGACTTCTTGGGGATGTAAAGTGATTATATTGGGGAGTTTGTAACATCTTGTTACCGATCTATAAGGTATTCCCAGAATCCCATTGTGAATTTCATTTTATATATGTCTATAGAGGTCCAAGATGAAATTGAGACAATACCTATATTGTTGAAGTAAGAGATTTGATGGACTCTTAGCATTAACTAGATTTTTATGCAGGTTATATGAGGAATTCATGCCTCATAACCGGAGAGTTATTGGATGAAAGTCAGTAAATACTACACACTATGAGAGGTTACATTTTTTGAAGATACCTTAAATTCCATTATTTAAAAATCTTTTATGCTTTTAAGCAGAGGTGATAGTTTTTTCTGTGTATGTTGGAACTTGGTGGCTACACGTTGGGTAATAGGTTCACACTTCATATAAGGTCCCATTTACATATTTTAAAATAGATGTACTATTGGTTTGTGTTTGTTCTTCCACCATACACTCTTTCAATTGACCCAAGAAAATTACCAAGTTATTTTGGGAGACTCCACTCATTCTAGAATGATCTGATCAGTGTTTGATCTTCATTGCGATCGTGGTGCGTCTCTCTTAGTGAGTGATATATCTACTTCATTATTGTCTTTGATCGTAGTAGAACCCATGGGTTTCATTATTAGATATTTTGGCCTAATTTATATTTTATTAATGTTTTCTTCTAGATCTGTGGTGAAATATCAATCCGGAGGCTATTCCTTTATTGGTCGCAGTGTGGCGGGCATTTTTTCATGAGGTATATGGGTTTAATTATTTCCACTGACCCCATTTTTTCTATATTGGATCAATAATGTGATGAGTATTTGAATCTAGGTTTTCTATTGATGTTGTTGGGTTTCATTGTTGGTGTAAAATAATGCAGGAGTGTGTGATAAGAGTCTTGAAGTAGGTGGTTCCATCTCTAGCTTATATTGAAGAACCTTATTATTCTTGTTTTATAAAATGATTTATAAAATTAATTGGCATGATTGTTTTTATGTGTGTTGAAAATATTTTTTAATGTAAAATGGTTTTCCCTAGTTATTGATAAATGGAAATAAAAGTTGTATTTTCAAGTCATTTAAATGGATGTGTTAAATGGTTTTGAAATGGTTTTCAAAGAATTGGAATTAATTGTGAAAATGATAACATGGGTAACCTAGTGTACTTAGGTTGAAGGTTTATGTTGAGACCATATTCCTTTTTTGTGATTATAAAGAGGTCTTTATCATGGGTATTTCATATGTTTCCTAGTCCCATTATTCTACTTGACCGATATTTACAATTGGGGGGAGGGTTACCCATGTTGTATCATTTTACTTCCTAGTCATGTGTACTAGGCACTGAATTATGCACTGGATTGATTTTGGTACGAGTATTATACTAGTGTGACCTATAATGATCCTCAATATGGCTACCTGTGATTATTATTTTTGTCGTTGATTTTTTTTCCTTGATTTGTATGAGATATGGAAAATGTGCTTTGAAAATGATATACCATCATTTTTTAGAGCTATGATAAAAGGAAAATGTTTACAATGTTTTCTATTAAACAAGTTTACTTCACATCATTCCATATTTTTTTAAATGAATATAATATAATTGATATTCAAATTAATGTTATGGAACCCCTAGTTTGGATCATACAAAGCCTATTATCAAACACTATGCCCACCTCCTCAGTGGTTCATAGACAATTTTATATCTTCCATTGTAGTGAAAAGGCAAGGTACTGCAGTGAGGTGGAGAGGTTTCGTGTCATCTAGGTTGGGTATCTGGTGGTGATATGGTGGGAGTTCATACATTCCATCATATGGAGTAGCTTTTTGTTTATATTCCTTTATAGGTGGTCTTATCTTTTGGATTTTTATCTATATTTTTTTTTGTTTCTGCTGTCTTCTCATGGTTATAGCCTATAATTATTAATCTTTTATCGTATCTTTATTTTATGTGTGTATATATGCCATGTGTTTATACTGATTGGGAGAAATCACTATTTATTCAATGTTATTCTTTGCTTGGGTGCTATTTTTATCCCACGGGGATCGGGAATTCCCTTTGAGTATGTGGCATATTGGGTCGGGTGCTAGGTTTGAGGGTAACCCGGGTCAGTTCATTACAATATATGATTATGGAAATCCAACATCGATGGAGGAAGATTACAAAAAAACCCCTTTATAATGTGTTTTGGATACATCTCACATAATGAGGTATTTTTCTGGGGAATTCCTATGGGTCTGATCCTTGGGATAGAAAACTATGCAGGCTAGGCCCAAAGTGGACAATACCATGATCTGGGTTTGGATTTGGCCATTATAAATGGTATTAGATCAAATTTCCATTTGATGTTACATAGAGAAAAATTTTCCTTTTTAGGGGGGAGGGTTATATTAATCACACATCAATGGAGGAGGATCACCAAACACCACTTAATAAGGTAGTGTAGATACCTCTTCGGTCATAAGGCCTTTTCTTGGGGAATGACACAGGTCCATAGCATAGGAATTGAAAAACCATGAACGCTAGGTCCAAAGTGGAAAATATTAAGATTTTGGGCTACACTAGTCCATTACAATAGGAATTTTACTAAGGTTCCTATATACACATACCCACAAACATGTCGATGAAACAGTGTAGAGATATAAAATGATATAAAGTACAATGCATGTATACAACTATACCAAACCTATGTAGAAGAAAATCACTGAAACCATAAATGGAAGAAACAAATTCCCATAGAAAGAAAACTGTAAACAATTCCAAAATACTTAGAAAGAGGGGATCGATGTTAAATTACACTATAAAAAAGATCCTTGTCCCATCTCGTGTAAACACTTTAGTCGGTCTGGCTCACATTGCTCTGCCTGGCTCAGGTCCTCTTTAGACTCCTCCAAATGCATGTGTTTTTCCTATGATACAAAAATATATGTGAAAATCCCATGTAGGGTTGAGTAAAATAATACCCCATAGGTTCCCAAAACCCCAAAATAAAATGGAGTAACTAAAAGGAAAAATTATTCTCAACATTGAAAAAGCTAACCAAATAGAGAGAGAAACTCCATTTCAAGACATCAACACCTAAACATGACTAGTCATGTCATTTTAGAAAATCCCCAAGAATATATTAGGGTAAATCTCCATCTCATAGCTACCAAAAATAATTAACCTCTTCCAAATATATGTTTCTCAACAGGTGAGTAGATGAACTAAACATTGAGTATTTTCCACCCCTGGTTGGTGAGAAAAATAACCCAACCATGTGAATATAGAAATTAAATGAATTTGGAATTCCGCATGATTTTTTGCCTCCCATGGTAAGAGAGAAAAATAAGGTGTTGGTACAGAAGAAGTACAATTACTGAGACCACAAGAGGTGTGAACCCAGAACATGAAAACACTACAAGGGACCCTAGAAATACCCATACATACTAATCTCTTAATATATATATCATTATGTTCTAACCTCAAAGACAATGACAAGATTGTACTTGAGGCTCTAAAAGTAACAAAAACCTTGGATAACACACTCCATGAGATCATAAAACCCAGTTTGTGCCCATACGAGAGATACAATCCATCGGTAACAACTCAATATATATTTTTATAGTGCCCAAATCCAGAGGTCCTCCAATCATAGACAAGTGATCTTCCCAAGGTTATAAGAAACCAAGCATGGAGACCCTCCCTTCACCTCTTCAAAAAAATTAGGGAGTGCTGCTCTAGACTAAGCACAACATTCCCCCTCTCTAGTGAGGGAGAATTGAAGGACTCTCACTTCTCCACTTCCCTGCAGTCGAGGTAGTACTAGAAACTAACATTTGAACCCTTTGTAACTAAAATATAGTGTATAATGCACCTCAATTTATCGAGGGAGAACTAACTCATTTGTAGGTATCACATGTATCTATTGGAGGTTCTTTCTCCTCATAAATTTACTTAAAATATAAGAGATAATTGATTCTAATTGAGGTCATTATCCAAACTAATACTCGAAGATGGTGGGATTACTAGTCTATTAGTGGAGAACTGCATCCTGTTCTAACAGGGGATTACACCTCAATGGATAGAGGAGTTGCTCCCCGGTCCAATAGTGGACTAGTACTCTATGAATAAAGAACCCAAATCCAAGTATGATAGAGGACTACAAACTACTAGATCAATTACTAGGGGAACCATGCCCTCGTATGACATGGTAGTACCATCCTTAGTAATGAGGACCCAATCACTCATCCTATAGGGGAGTACCATCCCCACCAGAAAACATCATGTATGGGGGACCTATACCCTAGTACGACAATGGATTTCCAACTCCATGGATAGAGGACCCGCACCCTAACATCATAGATGAGTAAAAACTTTATCTATATGATATGTCGGTAGGACCCCAACCCTGGTATAATAAGATAATATTGAATCCACATATAGAGGACCTACATCATATTCTAATAGGGGACTACGTACTATCTTTGGATAACAAGTATGGATGGACCATGCCCTAGAATGGAAGGGGAGTGCTAACTCCAACTACATGAATGATATGGGGAACCTGCACCCTAATCCAAAATGGGAGTAACTTCCCTAGATGAAAAACCCACAATAGGTATTTTACCCACTCCGATGACATTGGAAGTCCAATCTCAAACAATGTAGAGAAGTACGGGAAACCGGTGATCTGATTCCACATGGGAGTACCAATCCCAACGTCTCTCTTTAAGAACCATAGGAATCTATAACATTGGTATGTCACTACTGAAATGAGTTTCATAGTTATCATGACTAACATCACAACACTAACATGAGTATGGGACATGCTCTGTAATACCATAGGGGAAAACTTCTCTACTAACCTGAATAGTCTTGTGGACCCACATCCTAATGTGATTGGGAAGGATACCGACCACGATGTTGAACAAGCGCTCCATCCATATCACTACCCGTGGATAAGAAATAATACTCAAGATTCATGCTTGAAACAAAAACACTATATCTCATATATTAAAAAAGGAAACAATCACATTCTATGACAAAAAAAAGATTAGGATAGGATACATTCAATCCTAGATCCAATTTCCATTGATGGAGATATACAAATTGGATGATCTCAAGAAGATCTTAAAAGAGTACACGGCATGAAATGGGTTACACAAATAATATTACCCCACCAAACTCCTAGTTTTGTATCTTGTTTACATGGGATTACAGTCAATGTAACGGTACATGGTGTATAGAACCAGTATATGGCATGTTCCGCTTCACCCAACCCCTATCCCTATTCTTCTCCCACATGGCTCAGCCACCCATGTCCCTTACTCACTATGTATCCAATATTACATTGTGTGTCCGGGATAAACAGATTCTTGGGCATGTTTTTTTCTTTTACCCATGTGTGTCATTGTGTTCATGTTTATTGGATATGTACTTCTACAAGACCATGTACTATCACATGCATTTTCTAGCCATATCCTCTAGTAACATAGTTTGGGGTCACAACATGGCGTATAACCCCAGTTCAGGTAGTTTAGTGCCCAAAAGTCATATTCAACCAACTGTAAGGGATTCACAACACGTATCACTATACCACACTCCATTTATATGGTAATTGATGTTCGGAATTACCTTCAAAAATACCCAATTCCCCCTTCTTTACCCAAAAACCAACAGATAAACATAGAAAGGATCACTTGAAATTTTAATAGGGCTTTGGAACATTCAAAAAAAAAGGGATCCATAGGAATTTTCAAATCCTCCTACCTCAAGAGAAAAACCAAATATTTAGGTGTATAACGACACCTAGATCATGTTGACTCTCAATCAGATGATGATCAACACCAAGAAAAGATATCTACAAAACCTCATTGAGAAAATTTGTCTCATATTTCATATATCACCAATGTTGAGAGAATAGGAGTACTTCTTTTTTCAATGTAAGTACCCATATTTTCACTCTGGTATGGATTCTTTAAATTTTTGTTTAATTCATTATTTTTTACCGAATGTGTATTCAATATGAGTTAGTGAATGTTTTTTTCAGTTTCTGGAACTTATTTGTAGATCATAAGCTTGACTGGTTAGAGAAAATGGTTTATTTCAAGGTTATAGTAAACCATGTGGGGGGGGGGCTGCATGTTCAGTTTTAACCATACCAGTCGGTATAGTGGAGTGATACGGGGCACATGGTTTTACCAAATAATATTATTTTGGCCACACATACATGAAAAATGCTACAAAAAAATTAGAGTCATTTTTCAATGTTGGAGAAGAGCTTCCCCAACCATGTGGCCTAACTATGCGATATTACCCTTCCTACTAATATATATTCATGGTGTTTACATGGTTTTGTCAAATGGTGTGGCCAAACTATGAAAAGACCAATTTTGGGGGAAATGAAATTTTTTCCCTTAAATTATTTATTTTAAAAATCAGTCTTTTCTCTTACTATTTTCAAAGTATAGTAGAAGATATTTCCTCCCTTTTAAAGCATAATTTCGTATAATCTATATTTTCATATATATCACCCATATGATGTTTGATTTGACCACTTTTCATCTCATTTTATTCACATATGTATGTTATTAATTCTTTTTTAATCAATCGTAATTCTTCTTCATATCTATGATGTTATTTAGACACAAGATAATATTCCCTATTTTCAGGTTTTTGATCTATTCATAATATATAATCCTATATAGGATGAATTGGAAGCTAATACTAGAGTAGGAGTGTCATACGAGTGCGAGGTAGGTGGTCTATAACTCACTTTCGAGATTCTTCTTTTTATAAATTGGCATGTGGGTGTGCTAATTTCCTCAGGTGTCGTCTGTTTAATTTACATGGATTTAATATAGTCATTAAAACCATGTTCTAAGACCCATTCCATATGTTTAATTAAATTATGGTTGTATTTTACACAACATCATCCACCCCAAGTGGGGTGTCTTCGATGTTTATGCCTTTAGTGGCCTCTCATGCCTTAATGGTCTATGAGACCTATTAGATCATGCTTTCTAGTGTGTGACATGACCATGCTAGTGGTTAGCTCTATTTATTAAATGGATATTGAAATGATAATGGTTATCCATTTTATGTTCCTGTGTCACTTGACCCTCCTATGGTAAGTTCCTCAATGTAATCAATCAATATAAATTGAAATGGAAACCTTATGTTTTGTATATTACTTTTCTAAATTGAATGAATGTTCGGATCCATGTCTATATCACCCCTTTACTATTATTATGGATGTTATTAGATTGAACCAAAGTAATTAAATAAGAATTCAATGTATTAATTATATAGTTTCATGGTGAATTTGACTTTTCACATTAATGATAGTCAATGGACTGGACCTTATGATATAATAAATAGCTTGAGTATTAAATTTTCTAATTGATTAAATGAATTAATTTTAAGCTTCTGTGTATATGGAACTTTACATTATTATAGGAGTGGTTAGACATGGGTTACCTTTTTCATTACTTTGATAATTCCTTGAGCTTTCTTGGATGCCATTCAGGTTCAACGATTCCAGGTGCCTTTCTTAAGACCCACCTTGGAACCCGATCCTCATATATTAGTGGATGCATTCTATGACCATGCTAGATCCCTCTATTACTATTTGAGTATGACTTTGATATAAAACATGGATTCATCATTCATTCCACAGACACAAGAATCCATGGTTACATAATTGGACCTACAATATCTTATCTCCATTCTGATGGATGCATTTCCTTTGACATGGTTAGATCATAATATTGTGTAATGTCTTGGATAATGCTCCTTTGATTACACTCATAAATCTATAGCTAGGCTACTGTCACTAGCATGTTGGTGACTCTCAAGGTCTCATTTTCCATGGTTACTAGCTTGGAGTCATTCCATTACTAATATAAATACATTTTTCCTTGTTATATCTTGGAACTGTTACTATTAATATCACATTGTGTTATTAGTATTGGATATGCTTACCATGACTTAAAAATATAAAGTAAATTAATTATCCAATGAACTGGTTAATGGTTCATACACTAGACAAAGGATGATGTAGGTACTTGGGTATTTACATTAATGTACTAAATAACATTTATATATTAATTCTTGAAAACTATTTCATTTTATATTACAGGAATAAGATGTTATAGATATCATTGGTGGTGGAATACTATGATTTATCTCACACCCTACATGGGCTTCCACTAGCACCCTGGAAAGTTTTTTGATATGTAGGTGTTTAAATAGGGAAGTGTATTGATTTAAAAAATTGATTTCATATGACTTTAGGATAGAGAGGGTAGAATATGACAAAGATGGAGATGAGGAATCTTGGGATTGTTTTTGGTTCCATTTTTCTAGTTTTGTATTTTATACTAGTTTTTCTGAATTGTATCCATGTTTCCCTACTTTATAGATACATGACATATCATTATCGGCTTTTGTATATTTATATCAGTTTCACATGTTGTATTATTAATCATGTGTTCTTCTGCTGTGTGATATGTTATTATTACATTTTTCTACTACTTATTCACCTATTTTTATATGTTATACACTACAAGACACTCTATTAATGAGATAATAGTATCCCCACATACACACCCTAGGCCCTAACTTCTAGTCGGTAGCCTCTGGCATTCCAAGAGTTATGATTAAAGCCATGGGGCCAAATGGGCTCAGGGATCCTTTAGTCACATCCAGGTATAGGACATCAAAAAGTGGTATCATAGTGGCTCCTTTCATGTTTATCTATTTGGAGGTAATATATTTGAGATTAAGAACTCTTGGAACATGGTTATACGTCATTGTTTTTCATCATCAACCCATATTCCGGGAAAATATTGGGTTTCCTGGATTATAATTATTGTTCAATTTTGGCCTGTTACTATTGATATAATTTCACCATTGGGTGGAGAACATGCGATTTGGTGTTGTTAATAATTATTTTTTTTGAGATTTTTTTATTATTGGCCTGATGATATGAGATCAAGGAGAATTTTTACCAGAATTATAGTAGGCACCTTGTAATCACATGTCATGCACATTTTCATTCCATATTGGTGAATATCACGACTTTCATTACTTGATATGCCTGAGATTGTTGAGTGAGAATTTATTTTATAGATAAAAGTTTTCATATATTTTTTATTACATGTGATCGATGGTTTCAAATCAGGAGGTGTTTTGGTCCCTCTCCAGTAAGAATTTTAAATTTACCGAGCCAAACCATTATATTAATAATTATATGGGTGTCGTTTTCAGTGATAAGGTGAATGGGACCTGATTAACTGGGAATTTCGATCAATTATATATGTACCATTATATATGGAAATAAGAAAATCTTAATAGTAAATTGAAAACATTACTTCTAAAATGAAATGGTTTCACATCCTTGTCCTTCCTTGTCATTTTTATGAAGGGAAAATGAGTGAACCTGGTAGTTAAATATTAAATGAATGAAGTGGAATATTGTAAATGATGACACAAGGTTCTATTGACCCATCATATACTTGAACTGATATAACATATAATTTAGCGCATAATGATACCTAGCCTTCTAAGAAGGTAGTTGGGGTGGTATACCATTGGTAGTGAGCCCTTTCATGTTTGTTTTTCTTCTGCTTGTGTTGTTATCTATTTGCATCTAGCTTATCCTGAAGTGTTTAATTGGAATTTGAAGACCACTGCCACCATGAAAACCTCATTTCATGACCCAAGAGGGTTGTAATAAAAATTCTCAAGAGGTGGTGGGACCTAAGATGCAAACCTTACTTCTAGAGTGCCAGAGTATGCACCACCAACTATACCTGATTTGGGAACTAAATCTCAAGTTCATGAAAGTTTAATACATCTGATGTAGTCCATACATGGTTCTCCAATAGAAATAACTAATATGGTTGATTTGACACAAGATTTCCATAAATACCATCCTCCAACCTTCTCGGGGGATGGTGGTCCACATGCTGTTGAGTCGTCTCTAGAGGCCACATTGCCAATCTTTAAGAATCTGGAGATGCCTCTACAGAAGAGGGTCAATATTGATGCATAAATGCTACCTGATTTCGCCAATAATTACATGGATGTAGTTACCCAGGTTGGTTACCATCATGTCATGGTATGGGATGATTTCTACACTCCTTTATATGATCATTACTTTTCTCACATGTTCAGAGCAGATAATTGTGGGGTGTTGATGTATTTCGAGCTAGAGTCTATTAATTCATAGATAATTCATTCTGTTTCCCTGATTTATAATGATTTTCACAGCTTCTATCTGGTGAGGAGCTTTTTAATGCTAGACGTTTTGAGTATGGAAACATTTATTCCATCCATAATCATGGGAATGTCTTTCACCAACCTACCACCTATGGAATAGTGAATTTTTATATTATCACTGAGTGAAATAAGGGGGATGGAGATATTATCGGTCATAGGGAATTATTGATGAGGTAGGCTTGTAGACCACAAGTAAAATAAATAGACTCTTAAAAGTTTTTTGTCGGGGTACTGGTTTTTAGAGTACCTATTTTGAATCTTTATGGTGTATCACTAATGTGGACGATATAGGAACATGAATACTTAGTGTGATAGAGGCCAAATAGAGTTCCATCCTTGTGGTTTTATGGGTAACTTATAGTGATTTTTCAGACCTTTACATCAACTTATAGTGGAATATGTTCTACACCATATCCACCTTTAGGGGAAATTTTTTTAATTTCATGTCAGAAATGGAGTTGGGTTAGCACTGGAAGGACTGGACGAGGAGGAGTTTGAGGTTACTGTATCAAGCTCCTGATCACTGTCCTAACCACCAGAGCAGTTTTACTAATCATAGTCTATCTATTTCATAGGACCATGTATCAGTTCAGTTTAATTATTTAAATTCAATACATGAGGATTATTCAACATTACCATCTACTATATTATGTACTATTCTTGTAGCATCTACAAAAATATCATTGTTATTTGAGATAGTTTCTTCATGAACATTCATCCCCTTAGCTATCATCAAAATCTTCAGACTGAAAATACAATGTTACTGTGGTGTAATGAACCTAGATAGACCACTATATGTATTGTTAGAAGGCATATGTAAATGTAGGGATTTTCCCATTTAGGTAGATAGTTACCCATTCTTATGGTATCACATTATTCTTAGGATGGTGAGCTTTTATGTAATTATAAGGATGTATAGGTTGGTTCTGTATCATACCATTGTAGAATTATATCATTATATGGTATCATTTACATCACTATATTCTATCAGTTATCTATAAAAAGTTGAGTAAGATGTTAAGGGTATAATATCTAGACCAAAACATCATGGGATAGGTGTATTGAAAGCTCAAATTTCCAGTCACTTCATGGATGATCAAAGTTTACTTCAAGCGAAATTCCCTCCCGTAGTAATCGTTTCTGAGATTTATTTTCTTATCATTTTATATCATACCTTATAAGATAGAGGTAGTGTTTATGATTGATATAATTAAAGGAGAAGCTCTAGGGTACATTCCTCTATAAAGGATGGCACTCACTTATATTCAAGAGATCAAATAGTCGTTAGAGTATTTAGAAGGAAAATGTTTTAAATGGACTAACACATCCTCTTGGGGCACTCTTTTGATTTTCAAAAATAAGGATGATGGGAAGCAATGTCAATGCATGGATTATAGATGGTTGAACATGATTATGAGAAAGAACCATTTTCGAATGCCTTGAATAAATGATCTCTTTGACTAGCTCCAAAGAGCTAGGGTATTCTCTAAGATCGAACTGATATCATGTTATCTTTATTTGTGAGTCAATCCATTGGACATAACTTGTACAACATTATGTTATAGGTATGGTCTATATGAGTATCTCATTATTCCATTTATTTTGACAAAATTTCCCCCCGTTTTTATGGATTTTATGAATTTGGTGTTTCACCCATCTTTGGATACTTTTGTCATAGTATTTTTGGATGACATCTTAGTGATTTATCACACTCATAGAAACCATGATATGAACCTTGAGATTGTTTTGAGTACACTTATGTAGAATCTTATTTATTCCAACCTTTCTATGTTCCACATATAGATCATCAAATTTCACTTATTGGATCATATTATCTTGGAATCAGGAGTCCCTATTGATCTAGAAAAGGTTACTGTTGTGGTTTCAAGTGAACAACCCAAGAATGTGTATGATATACAGTGTTTCTTATGAATATTTTGATATTATAGGTTTTTCATATAGGAATTCTCATTCCTTACTTCACATCTTACCATTCTTAAAAATAAGTGTGTTACATTCCTATGCTTAAAAACATGTGAGAAAGCCTTTTGGGACCTGAATGTGAGGCTAGTATTGGCACTTATTTTGATTCTACCAGAGCCTGGAAGAGCTTATTCCATGTTTTCTAATCCATCAAAAATTTTATTGGGGGATGTGGAGATGTAGGAGGATAGATTTTTTGTTTTTGGATCTTAGTAGTTGGGTCCACATGAAATAAATTAAGTGATGGAAAATATTGATCTTTCCATAGTTGTCCATGCCTTACATTACTGGAGGCATTATCTATTGTGTGAACGCTTTGTGGTGTATACAGACCATAAGAGCCTAAAATATATATTTTCATAGTGTGAAGTGAAACACATTTAGTGAATATGGGTCGAAAATATTTATTACTTCAACTTCAATTTTGTATATATGTGTGAAAATAGAAATGTATTTGGTGATGCGTTGAGCTGTAAAACTCATGAACATGTTGTATGAGAATCCATTGATGAATGGAGATATATAAGACTTTTTTCAGAGATATATTTGTTGTTAAATGATATTCTTGATAATTTCTATGTCTCATATTTGATATTTACTTATCCCATACATCAGAAGGTGATGAGAAGACAATTTTCTGATCTTGAGGGATTGGTTCTCCTTTAGAGTATTTTAGGAGATAAACTACCTCTTAAATGGAATGTGTAAAAAGATTATATCATGTGTATACATTGAAGTTTCTGGTTTCTTATGAATATGAGAGTAAATTGTTTGTTGGGGTCCCACTTTTCGGAGTGGGTAGTTCATCCAGTCATCTCCAAAATGTATCCGGATATGTTACACTAGAATTTTTGTCATGGGATGAATCATTAGGTAGAAGTATTTATCACAAGAAGTTACACCTTATCATAAGTAAATCTATATAATTAGAGTAATGTTGGCTTGTTATAGATAATTTCAGTCCATAAATGGAAATTTGAAGATGTTTCCATGTAATTGTATCTGGTCTAATAAGGATGCCTTGAGATGGTGATGTTTTATGAGTTTTCATTGATAGTTTGAGGAATGTATCACAGTTCATTACTATCTAGGAGACTTTATCAGTTGATGAGATATGAGGATTGTATGTATATGACATAATACAATTACATGGGGTCCCCCAAACTATCATTTCATGTAAGGAAACCCATTTTACATCATGTTTCTGAATGGGGTTACTGAAATATATGGGTACATGGTATATTTTGATCACATATTATCACTTACAAATCGATGGACAGTCATAACTGATGATGAATGATTTGGAGGAAATTCAATGATAAAACCTCCTTGAATCGGTAGTTCATAGAAGAATCATATGCCTCTAATCATATTCACCTATAATAATATCATTCCTGCAAAAATTAATATGTTTATTTTTGAGGCCATGTAAGGTAGGACATGTAAATATACCCTATACTAGTTAGAGGTGGGTGAGGTATCCCTATTAGTTCCTCATCTACTAAAGGAGACTTAAAAACATGTTCATATAATTAGGATGCCTACGTATGCTGCTCGGCATATATAGAAATCTTATACTGATTGCTGACTATGACATATGGAGTTCATGGTCTGGGATCATGTTTTCCTATTGGAATTTCATAGGCTAGGGTATAGAAAAATATGGAGGAAAGGGAAATTGTTACCTTGTTATGTTGGGATGTTTGAGATCTTATATGGAGTCAGTATGGTGTCCTATCAGTTGAAAATACCTTTTTGGTAGCATAACATCTATGATTTCTTCCATATTTTAGAGATTCATCATTATCATGTTATCACAACACATTCAATGGATCACGAGGAAGTTTACCAAGATGTCAATGCCTATTTTGAGATGTATCGTATATGAATAACTGACAAGAGAATGAAGGCTCTATGAGGCAGGTATGTCCCTCTAGTACAGGTGTTATGATTTCATGCCCATTTACATAAACATAATTGGGAACAGGAGGATGACGTACATGCCTACGGTTCTGTGTTATTCTCAAATAGTGATTCACCACCCATGGAAGGTTAACATTGGGTTGAGTTACTTTATGAATTGAAGACTATAAGAAATCGGTTCTTCACTCAGGTATGGGTGCTTAAATGTTTTTCCTAATTAATTATTTTGGATATAATATGGATTCTTTATGAGTTAGTGATGGTATTTTTAGTTTTAAGATCTTTTTCAAAGCTCAAAACCCCAGCTGGTTGGAGAAATGGCCTATCACATGGGTAGAGTAAACCATTTGATGTAAGAACCATAGTTTTTTTAAACATGAATGGATGTATAGTGGGGTTATATGGGGACATGGATTTTTAAAACCATGTGATTTGTTCCGCACTACTGTGATAAATGTTATAGACAAATTGTAGTGTTATTTCAAATAATTGGAAAATAATTTCCCAAACTGTGTAGCCTAACCATACTTTATGCCCCATTTTATAGCTATCCGGGAATGATTTTCACACATTTTGTCCAATACATATACCCAATCCATTTCTTGGCCAATTTTGGGTTAAATGATGGTTTATTCCTTATGTGGAATATTTTAACAATCCCACTCCTCTCTTTCTATTTCTTGTGGGCAACAAATGATATTTCCTCCATTTTGAAGCCTAAATCCATCTATTCTAGTCTTTTAGATCTAGCTCCCATCAAGAGTCAGATTAAACCATTATTCATCTTGTTGGATTTTCATCAGTATGTTATTAATTCATATTTACTCATTCATTGTTCTTATTTCTATCTATGTCACTATTTAGTTACAGGCTCATATGCCCAATTTTTTAATCTTTGATCCATTCTTAATATGTATTCAAATCCATTCCCAATTAGAGTTTGATTCCTGATAACAAGATTCATATGAGTACAAGGTATGTGGTCTATAACTCACTCCTCAAGATTCATCATTTTGAAAATTATCACGTGGGCAAATTGATTTCATCGAGCCTTATCTTTTTAATTTACATGCCTTGTTTAAAGTTGTTATAACTATGTTTTAAGACCCATTCCATATTGATTTTTCAATGTTGGTCATTACGTCCACAACGTTAACCACCCCATCAAGGGTGTATTCCCTGTTTATGTCATTAGTGACCATTAATGCCTTAATGTTTTTTTGACATGTTAGCTCTTCTATTCAAGTGTGTGGATTGATCCTTCTAGTGGTAATCTCCCTTTATTAAATGACAACTCAAATGCTAACAACTAATCCTTAAATGTATATGTGTCACATGACCTGTATATGTTCTATTGCATAATGTAATTAATCAATATAAATTGAAATGTAAAGTATGTGTTATGTATATGGCTTAGCCAAATTGAATTAATGTCTTTTTCCTTGTATATAGCACCAGTTACCACTTATGATGGAAGGTAGAACAATTACACAAAGGAGATAAATATGACTTAAATGGATTAAATAAATGGTTTCATGTTCAATTGGCATTATCAAACTAATGATTAGAAATGTATTAAACCTTATGATATTTTAAATTCCTGGAGTATTAAATGGATTAATTAATAAAATGAATTCATTTTATGGTTCATTGTATATGGACCTTGTCATACATGTAGAAGTGTTCATACACATGTTATCTTTTAGATTCTTGAGGGAATGCCTTGAACTCATGTGGAATAAATTCTGATTCAAGGATGGTGGATTCCGTGGATGAGACCCACATTCGAACCAGATCATCATATATTAGTGTATTATTTGTATGATTCTATATGATACCTCAATTATTATTATAGGATTCCTTGTATACAATACATGGATCCATCATTGCTTCTATAGACACAAGGTTCCTTGGTTACATCCTTGGACCTAGCCATATCCTATCCCATTTTATATTGGATGCATTTCTATGGACTTGGTTAGATCATACTATTGTGGAATTCCTTGGATGATGCACCTTGGATTACACTCCAACCCCTATTTTATGTTTTTAGTTACTTCTGAGTCAGTGACCCTTAGGTCTTGATTTCCCTGGCTATTACCATGGAGCCATACAATTATTAATACAAATTTAGGTTTCCTTGTTAATTCTTGGATACTTTAAAATTACTATCGCATGGTTATGTTAGTGACGGATATACCTCATGTGACATAATTATATAAACTAAATTAATTAATTAATGAACCTATTACATGTTTAGGTAGTAGACAAGGGCATAAGTAGGTACTTGGGTATTTTTATTGTTGCAATATATTACTTTTATAAACACATGCTTGTATAATAGTTCAGTTTAAATTAAATGGATATGATGTTATAGACACTATTAGGGGTTGCCTATTGAGATTTATCTCATACCCTATCTATAATTCCATTAGAACCCAGGTAGATTACATTTACGAAGGTGTTGAGAAAGGGAAGAATATAGTTTCAGACACTTGATCGCTTGCTGATTTAGGATGGAGATGATAACAGATGACAGAGAATGAGCATGGGGTAATTAGGGTGTTTTTATACTTTTTTCTTTTTATAGAATTATTATCTGATGCTTTGTATCCATGTTTCCTATATTTATGGATACACATAATATCATCACCAAATTTTGTATATTTTTATTAGTTTCTCCTATTGTACTATTATTCTTATCTTCTTCTATTGAACAATAAATTAATATTATATTTTTGTCTCCACTTATTTACCTATTATTATATGTTATTAGCTGTGATATACTTAGATAATGAGGTTATAGTATTTGATTGTACACACCATAGTCCCTCGCTGCTAGTCGACAACCTATGGCGTTCGAGGAGATATGTTTGAGGACATGTGTACGATCTGACTTGGGGCACATTCAGGGGAATATCATTATTGAACATCAAATCAATTATGCACCCAGTGTGAAGAGGAGATGAATTTTTTTATATATTAATTAAATTTTTCATATAATTAATAATTCCACATTGTATAGCCCTTCCAACTCACCTCTAACGAAAACTCCTGATGCGAACAACTTGATGTCACACCTAGGGTAAAAATAAAATTATGAACACCATCACAACCTCTTATTTCTGATCTAATACTCCACTCAAGAGTAATTCATGATTCAAGAGAAATTTCATGTGCATGACAAAATATATTTAACATTTTAAAAATTCATTATTCTGAGGCTATACGGGCCTCGGATTCCTGTACAAACTCAATGCTTGGGTTTTTGACCTATTCATAAAAATATTTTAAAGTCTTACAGGTTATACCGATGTCACTAAATGCTACCAAAATTTAAGTATATCCATCCCTGAGAGGATAAATCCTGAAAATGGAAAAAACTAACCTCTCTATTAGAAATCCCACAGCAACGATCTCACTAGGGGTTCCCACATTACATCCAAACACACACTCATGATATCCACCAAGGAAAAACCACATTTATATCCAAATAAAAAGAGTTAAAAATCAGGTAACATTTGGGAACATTTCTCTTCATATGTGTCATGTGGAAAATATCCAAGCCCCATGGTCCATCTTTAGTCATAAGGTCTAGCGGTACACAAGCTAGATTACATGATTGAGATATAAACATAACCTTGTTGTTCACATCCACCACTAGATGAATTTCATGAAAACCTACACTAGAATCATGCACTCAAGGTTTTTTCTGATCAAGTCAGGTAACCAATGAACAAGGCATGGCTTCTAATGTGTAAACATTGGGTCTTACATGGCCCTTCATCTGGGAATATCGAGTTGTAACACAACTCACCAAAAAAGAAACACCACCATACCACCTTGTGTAATCACAACTATATATAGATAGTAGGAAACCAAAATGAACTATAGAAAAATCATAGGTTGTAACTCCATAGCTATATAATGGTTATAAGGAAGTATTTCCATCCACCAGGGCCTCCATGAAAAAAGTTTAAAGTAGAAACACTTTATTGGAAATGTCAAGACCTGCACCGACACTGAATCACACAAACTCACCCTGAACAAACAAATACAACAACTCATATTCCATAGCTTGACACAATCCTATTTGAGTGGTACTGACTCTCCCAAATGCTTTTGATCTTGTAAAATAATGCATCTTGATGGTGAAAGTGTGCCTTTTCCACATGATTCCAAATCGATGACAGACTGTGACACATCATCTTCGAGCGTCTCATATAAAAATTTGAAATCATGATCACATGAGTACTAAATAACAACAAAGGGTTACCAAAACTATCATGTTATATCTTACCAGGCCCTTTATCACAACCACCAACAAGACACTAGGCTCCAAACATAGAATTCATAGGAACTCATCCACCACTCTTCAATACTATTCACTTTGGAAAGCATCGAGTAACCCCCATAGTTTTAGTCAGATCTAGAAAATGAATATTAGTGGGTGAAGGACCCATATTCCTCATTAATTCAAAGCTACATCGAACAAAATAAAAACATAGTTCTACTGATACCCCATGTCACCCTTGTTAAAACTTGATAAAGAAGATAAAATGAAAAGAATACCTAAAAATAGGGTCTAACAATTACTACTGCAGAAAGTAGAAAATGAAAAAGATCATTCCTATATTCATCCTTGTAGCTTCTATGTTAAATGCAGTTATGGTCTGTATCATTACTCACCCACATCTTCTAGCTCCGTGATCCTTGCAAGGACCACCTATGGTGGTGGTAGAAACACCTCAAACTGACTACCACCTCATTTTTCTCAACTCACTCTTCCACCACATCTGACATCTGGATGAAATCCTAGATCCAGACATTTCCAATACTAAGAAGTCCTATCAATAAAACCCCAATTAGAATCATAGATGTTCGTACAATCTTTAGAAAGATTTACTTGTCCATCATAATCATAACACTTCCTCTCCAGTGGTTCACCTGATCCCTAGTGTGGCTCATGCACTGCATACCCACATTCTTGAGTCTGATCATAGGTATACCTCCTATGATAAGATACTTTCATCTACTATTTTTCAACTTCTGTAGATGCATCCTCCTTGTGAGAACCACTCCAGGCCACATCTGCATGACCCTCCACTATGAAGCTCTTTACCACCAGAGCTCTCTCCATTACCCCACTATAAGATAGAATGAACAAGGAGACAACACCTTCTTTGATATCCCTATGGAAGACCTTATCAAATTTCTATGATCTTAAGAATAAAACTTTCACCTTATCTAGGGAGTGCATGATATTTATGTGAACTTCATGGAATACTATGCAAAAATCATGCTTCCCCTACTGAAGAAGTAAAAGCTATGGGATACGCACTGATCTCAACATGTATGGGTACACATTTTTTAGGAAGAGTTTCTCAAAATATACCCAAGTGTGTTTTTCCTCTTCATGGGACTTTATTACTAAACTCAACCATCAATAAGATGAAACCTTCAGAAGTGTCACCTCTCGTACTACCATTTGATCATTAGGAGTCCTTACTTATTTTAAAACCCACATGACAAACTCAAGATAGTCATGAAATTCATAGTTGTATAGATCACTCTGATACCTCATAGGTATCTACATATAGAGCACATTCAATGGACATAAAAGGAAATCATCCTCGACTTGAAATATTGTCTCATCTATCTGCTCAATAGGTGGTGGATCAAATGGAAAACCATCGGGATGAACTGCCTCAGAACCAGTTCCATGCCTTGATTCCTCTTCATAGGGCGGTTGTCACTAGAATACACCCATGGAAGCATGTATGGATTTTATTTTGGATGAATCCTGAAACAGAATTCAAGATTCTCGATGGTCAAATATAAAAATTTGGGATCTGACTCAAGAAGGACATGTAACCCACAACCCAATCTTATATGATGCATGAATCTTTATTTTCCTATGACTAGTGTCCTAATTTACTGAGTAAAAAATTAGGTTATTACTATTCTAGTGAATGGATATGTTATCAAACACACCATCACCAAATTCTATTTCATAAGAGCTAAACATGAACCACCATATCATTGTCACTATGAAAACTAGACAAAACTAACAATATTATGGCCCCAAAGTGGGAACCAAATCTGATAGCACTCTATCCTAACCCGAACTAGTAGGTCCTAGGAAACAATATCATGGGATCTCCTTTTAAATTGGGGCTAGTTAATACTACTAAGTAGACATATAACAGAAATGGGAGTCCATTTCCAAAGGTACCGATACAAATTCACCCACATACCATTCAATGAAATGGTTAATATATATAAAAATATAAAAACTAAAATTCATACATGAAAATATTTCAAACCAGAGTAAAAAATAGTAATAAAAGTGTTAGAGGAAAAAAATACACCCAAAAAATTAAAATTTTAATAGTACAAAACCTATTTAGAAGAAGGGGATCATTTACACATGAAACTTCTTGTAAATCTCCTCTACCCAACTCTGGTAAACACCTTTGTCGATCTAGCTCACTATGATCCACCTACATTGTGTCCTCTAAGGACTCTGTAAAAAGTAATATGGTCTTCAGAAGACATAAAATGTGTATTTATATCCCATGTAGGGGTGATTAAAAGAATACTTAGCAGGTTCCCCAAAAACCAAAAATTATAGGGACAAATTGTAAGGAGACAGTCTTCTCAACCTAGCCAGTGTGAACACAAATCAAGAGAGAAACTCCATCTCAAACCATCCATAGAAAAAAATGAATACTAAGATCAGTTAAAAGAAACCCAAATGAGATATTGAATAAAAACTCCATCCCATAGATCATCCTAGAAAGAAGTAACATCATCTAAGAATGGTTGGATAAACATGGTGAGTAGATAAACTAAAAATTAAATATTTTCCACCCCTAACAAGAGAAAAAAATCATCCAATAACATGCATATAAACATGGAAATCACATGGAGTACCCCGTGTATCTACTCCCCTAACTGAAATAGAGTAACCAAAAAAATTTTGTGTGTATATAATAATTATACATACTAGATCCAAAAGGGATGTTAGACCATAATGTGACAATACTAAAACGGAAACCAAAAACACCCAAATATAATCCTCTTAGGCTCTATGTATCATGAGGTTAAAACCTCATTTCCATCAACATGATTCTACTAGAGGCTATAAAGGTAACCAAAAACTAGCAGAAAACACTCCATGAGCTTATCCATCCTAGTTGAAACCCGTACAAGAGATACACTTCCTCAGGAATAACTCATTAGTTCCATCTCTAGTTCTGAACAATACATGTACTTCCATATATAACCTAAACCCTATGGAAGGTTATAAGAACCCATATATAGAGGCATACCCCTCACTACCATACACAGTTGAGAGAATGATGCTCCAAACTATACACCATGGTTATTCTCCCTAGCCACTATGAATAGAGGGACCCTTACCTCGCCATTAATTACTATCGACGTAGTATTGGCTTCTAACTAAAACAAAAAACACTAGTCACTCCAATATGAAGTGTCCCACACCATATTCCATCATGGTAGAACAAAATTCAATCCAAGTATCATATGTAACTAATAGAGGGGAAACGTTTTCTTGATTGTACTCAACAAAAGAGGGATAACTAACTCTAATGGATGAAACAATCCCCACTAATACACAATGATGGGGGGTAATTCTTCATATGTGAGGATCTGAACACTAATACAAAATGGGACTACAAGTCAAATTATAGATGGCTCACACCATGGTCCAATGGGTAACTACCACTCTATGTCCAGATGACCAACACAATGGTATGAAAGTGGAGTACACTCTACCAAATCGATTACATTGAGGGACCCATGCCATGATACAACAGGGGAGTACCAACCCCAGGATAGTGAACCCACTCCCTATTGAAAAAGGGGAGTAAAAAATCTACTTAATAACACGTATTGAGGAAACATACCCTAATATGATAGGGGATATCTAACAATAAGGATAGTGTGATCAAACCCTAACATCATAAGAGAGTACCCACTATATCTATACATCCCATATAGAGAACCATATCACAGGTACAAGAGAAAAATACTAACTCCAAGGATAGAAAACACATACCCTGGTCTAATAGGGGAGTACCTACTCTATTTGGATAATAAGTATGGATATCTTATTGTCATGGTAGGGTAGATTTAACTCCAACTACATGAATGATATGGGTAACTCACACTATGGTCCAATAGGGAGTATTATTCCCAAAAGAAAACCCCCATAGGTATAAAACCCACACCCACAACATCAGAACTCATATCCCAACTATTGTAGAGAGTTAAGGGAAACCTACTCCCAAAGGCTACAGGGGAGCATTAGTCCGACCTTCTCTCATTATGAACAACACCAAACTTCAACATATATAATGCCCTAATGAAAGGGGAATAATCCTTATCATGACTCACATCCTAAAACTGTCATGGGTATCAGACCATAGCCTGATACCATAGGGTAGCATCGTTCTACCATCATGATGAGTCTTGGGGGCCCACATCCTATTGTGACAGGGAAGGATACTGACACCAACACCAACCCAATGATACACCATAATAACTACCCCTAGTTAAGCACCATTACACTTGAATAATTTTAGTAACATTCCACAAAATACCACATAGTTTGAAATGGAGGAAATCATCATATTCTATGTCAGAAATTGCTCTTGATATGTAATTTGTAACCATGTATCTGAATTCCAGTGAATGAGATAAAAAAAGCAGAATGTCTCAATAAGATATCAAATGAGTACACGACATGAACTTGGGTCCACCTTGATTTTGATCCTACTTTGAGAAACTGGTCGTGTATCCTTTTTACACAGTTTACTAAGCCATGTAGTTTTACAAAGAATGTAAAACCCCAGCTAGTCAAGTTTCACTCCACTTGGACAATATCTATATTATTCTCTAACACTTCACATCTAACCATATCTCTTACACGTCATCCATACCATACTACATGGCATGTATGGGTTAAATGGACACTTGGATGGGTGGTTTTCTTGTGTGTGTGTGTCAGACACACCATGTCATTGTACTTTGGACATGTACTTTTACACTACCAAGTACTATCACAGGGCATCCATTTCCATGTCTTCTGGACACATGCTTTGGGTTCAAAACATGGTGTGTAACCATGGTACATGACGTTCATACCCCAAAATAAAAACCTTCCCATTATTAGAAGGGATACACAATGTGTCTCATTGTACTACACTGTGTTTAGATGGTAATTCCATATGGGAATTATATTCAAAAGTGCATAATTCCACAAGGATTACCCCAAAACCAACATATCAATATATCAGTGATCAATATATGTTTTAATAGGGATATATCCCCTTAAAACAATAAAAATGAAGGGGGTTGGAAAAAATATCAATTCTCATTAGCTCAATGATGAAACATCGTTAATTTTGGTGTAGAAAAGTTGTTGTACCCTGCCTCTCCTCGATCGAATGATGGTTGGAACCAACAATGATGAATGAAAATGCTTTATTGTGTTAATTTGGATATGTTTTCATCCCTCAATAAATGGGATAAGAGAGGAGGATATCCTTTATTCATTGTGTACCCAATGGGAGAGGGAGATAGAATTAAGTTAGATATTAATTAAACATTTTATTTAATTAAAAATTCCACCTCAAAATACCCCGCCAACTCACCTCTGAAGAAACAACTATGTAGAAAACTTTATGTCTCTCCTATAGTTAAAATGATCTTATGAACTCAACAGTGAACATAGATTTACGATCCAAGAATACACTCTGTATTTATTTGGGTTTGAAGAGAAACTACTAGCGCTCAATACAATATATGTAATTTTTAAAAAATATATTGTGTAGAGAATCTTTAGGCTCTGAGTTCCTATACCGAATTAGTGCTTAGATTCAGGAATATTTATAGAATTATTAAAAAGCCTTTCATATTATATATGTTTCCCTTTAGGTCCCATGATAAATGATGGTATCCAACCTCAAAAGTAAACTCATTGAACTGGTGTATAGTTTTTCACAATACTCCAATTGGAGAATCCTATGTCATTACTATAAAAAATAATAAATCTCAATACCAAGTCCATATATGATATTCATGGATAAAATATAAGAAACACCTGTATAAAAAATATAACTACGTAGATGATACTAAAATCATACATCAAATTGTAGATGGTCCAATAGTCATATCCTCAGGTGTTGAATGTACTACATATATATATATAATGATTTGTGACATTATGATACATCATGACTACCCAGTGAAATACCACTTTTCATGAATTGTACAAATGGTTTTTGACACCTCATCCATGACTACACCCTCAACATGATTAGCTGGTTGCACTCCAGCTCCCTGCCAGAAGTGCAGGTGATGAACTTAGTCCAGCACCTAGAGATAATACAGATCCTCTCTTACCAACTATAAAAATAAATTTTCTCCAAACCCTCTCTTAATGGCCCACTCTAGCACAATAATGACACTCAATTAGGGACCTCTCACACTGAGGCTTCATGTGCCCCTTCACTCCACCCAAGTGACAGAGTACACAATTTTCAATATGTATACGTTAAATTGTACTAACCTCATGAAATGAATTTAAAAAATTCATCCTGGCACCAGGCACTGCACTAATCGATTGAGAATATTAACCACTCTATTCTCTACATCCATTTTTCATCAGTTTGAGCTGAGTAATAAGGTCACAGTTTAATATTTCATTTATGTTACTCAGTCGAAGAACATTAAAAAGTGATTGAATTAGATACCTTACCCTATCCACAATTTTTCTCACCCTGGACTTCTCAACATAGGTAAAGAATGGTTAAAAGTGTGGACTCCCTATTATCTTATCTAAAGAACACATCATGGACATGATACCACATGATATGTCCATAAACCTTGTGGCTCAATCATTAATAATTTTCTAATGGAATACTAGTCCCAGAATATATATTTTTAATCCATCCATAACATTTAATAATGTTGATATGCCTTATTCTGGATGTCCCTTTATCAGTTATCTTATGCAAGAAGCTTTTACATCACAATATTGATTCTCCATTATAGAGGCTTCTCCAGATACTAGATTACAGAAAAGTGGTCTCAATCCAAAACTCATCATCCTGGGGCCTCCATCCTTTGTGAGAGTAGGTGGATCCCACTATTGAAACTCTATAATCAATATATCCATAGATTAATAATATCATGGAGATCTCATATTAGTCTTTATAAGTCATAAAAATCCTTCTAAAAAATATTCATCATTTTCAATGTTAGGAACCAAATGAAATGCTACATGTGAAACTACTAGAGGTAACACTGGAGGCTCATGTACCACCACCATCAGAAAATAGTTGTTAGAACCTTTCTATAGAATGACTCATAAATTTCCTAATAGAATATATTTTTAAATCCAAGAGCATTCTTTGGAGTGGAATTGGCTACAAAATACAATAGATATAAATGTGTGACATATATAAGAATTTCAAAAAGGAAGGCACACCCCTATGTCTTCTCCTAAAGAATTTTATATATGGTTTATTAGATAACAAATAATTATAGGAGATGCAGCCTAATGCATACTACAATGGTTGGGTATGGGTCGAGTATGTTGTTTTAGTCACGGGTCCTGGTATATAGAGTGTCAATAACATGATATATATGCAAAAACATTAATTTTTGCAATTTGAATAGCCAATTAATGGACACCATATATTTTATATAATATTTTAAATTTAATTCATTCACATAATAAATAAATTAGACAAAGTAAAATTCCAAATTTATATATGTACCGTATATTTAAATTACAATTGGTAGGTCATGAAACTTTATCTAGATCATTGCATTTGATAACAAATTTTAACTGGTCATAATAAAAGATTTGAAAAGTTGAATAAACATTTGAAATTTATATAAGTGAGAAAATTATTTAATTGCAATTGGAATTCTTGTATTAAAAATCAAGGAATTGTCTAGTCATTGTAAAAACAATTATATAAGTGAAACAATTGATAATTGGCTAACTAAGTCTCCACCCTTAGGCTATACAGGTAAATGGGATTTTTTTTGGAAAAAAAAAATATAACAACCAATTAATTAATCACCATTTTCTTAAGAAAATTATATTTTCATAAAAGATACATCACTCATGGAACATACAACATATATCATGTTTTCAAACAATGAAAAAAACTAGTTGTGGCATAATTGATGCCACATTATTCCTCTAAGGTTAATATAATGATGCGTGATCAGTGATTCATTTACATACTATTTTAATGCTAAAATATGTTCCACAATGATAGTAATAAACACCACACACCCTGTGTATCACCCAATGGTTACATCAGTATAACCATTATAGGCATAATCCAGAACATAAAATCATATCAGAGGGAATTGTTTTTGATTTCCAATATGTTGGATAGCTACTCCCATGAATAGGTCTATTACCAACTACAAAAACATAATAGTCTTTGTTCTACTAACCCAAAATAATAAGATAAATGAAATATTCCCCTTTTGATATGATGTTATAATGATCTATACCCGATTTAGTGATATGTAACATGACTCTGTTGGCTAAATAGACTAAAGTGTTACTCCAAATATGCTGGAGGCTGTAACTTGAAGTGGGATTCTATGATTTTATGGTGGAGAGACTATACCCTCATGATTAGAGTATCACATCAATGTAATAGAGAAGTAAATAGGTTAATAATTAGAATTACTAATGAGGTAATAAAGTTAATTCATCCACACCATAACAAACATGTAAAAGCGATAGTCATAGTCATATATATACAATGATGAAAACTTTATAGAGAAAAAAAATCATGAATACATGGAAGAAATTATACATACATACTTGTATATACAATGAACCAAAAATACCAAAATGGATATCTACACAAGAATTGTGTGCAAAGGCTCATTTTTATGCTTCATTTCTCACATGAGATGATTAATCAAGAATCCCTGATTGGGAACTTTCCATTTTCCCTAGCATTAATAATGAAATATTTAGGGGTATCAAATTCTAGCTTGAAAAGCGTGTGAATAAAAATCAGTAGGCCACCACAAATGATGACTATAAAAAACCATGATATCTATAAAAACTAAAACCACATTCATGTATAATAAGTAAATACATATATTTAATAAAGGATATAAATAGGAAATTAATAGAATCTGAAACTATAAACTGGCTATAATATGTATGTATTTATATATAAATATGTCATATAAATACAATTACTAGCATTAGCATACACTATATAAATAAAAATTTGTAGTCTTATAGAGTACATTACCTAAGGAAATGTCCATGGAGTCCTCTTATAGAGCAAGAAACTCATCTTTGATGAGATCAAAAATAATTCATACCTATGGGGGATATGAATCCAAGGCTCTTGACCATAGCATCATAACATCTGTATATATATATATATAGGGTTCATAGGTGTTATACCTTTATCCCCCTTCTTTATTTCATAACTATAATAAATTCAGTTCTATACTAATAATAAACATAGCACCATACCAAATTACCCATCAAAGGATATGTACTGTGATATACAATATTGAACGATTAATATGAATGTTTGAGTGGTGATGTTAGTTTCCCATCAAAATTCCAACCAACCATGATAAAAGGTACATTATTATAGATAATATATCTCATTACAGTGTACTTATTTTGACAATTCATTTAATAACATCATTCACATTTATAGTTATTTTCAATATTTAATGAACCCTTCACTATCTCATTAAATTTAAAATGGTCATTCACTATTGGGTGGAAAGCTTATATGCACCCGATGTGGTGGTTTTATTTAAGTGGTAGATAAACAAACCCACCACGAATGGGTCTTGGGTTATTCTTCACAACATCAAAACACTATATTGTGTTATAAGGGTATTAAATGGATGTCTAATAATGAATTTAAATATTTACTATATTAAGGGGAAACATCCCAATGATTTTTTCTGGAGGCACAATGTTGAATAATTTTATAATGACACGACTTTTAGGGAATGTAATTAACTACAAAACATATAAAATCTGAGGATCGCCCATTTAGAATAACTATTTGATTTATAGTGGAATAATTGAAATTTTATATACATAAAAATTAAATAAAATTATGGGTAAATAAACCACATGAATATCAGATGATAGATGGAGTGATATATAGAGAAACGAAGTCAATAGATCAAAGATCTTACCCAGAATAATCCAAAGAAATGAGTGGTGGTAGAAAATAAGTTAGATCATGGATAGTTATCAAAGACTTGGTGAGGAACAGGATATATCTCCAATAGGGATGAGGTATGGTGCATGGTGGAAAGGAAAAAGATGGGGGGAATTTCAATGGAGGAACAAAAATCAAACATTCACCCTACTTTAAATGGTGTCATACGGTTCAACTGCATGGTTGGGAAAATTATGTGTAATTAAAATCCTGTGAATCCACACCAATCTAATATTTAATAGTTATGTACAATGATCATGATAAATTGATATTTATTCAAATGATTTAATTTTATATATTTTTAATATCGGTTATTTTATTTTCACATTAATTAAATAATTACTCTCTTTGTGTTTTGTAATCATTTACGGATTATATATCTTACCTAAAAATTAAAAATTAATTACCATGATGAAGATAAATAATATATACTTAAAAATACTAATTACAAATAAATACATAGTTAGTTTATCCACAAGTCATTATTATTATATTTATTAGAAACAAGAGTGTCACACTTCTTACTTTTCATTAAATAAAATAGTATACATGTTTTAATCACATTAAAATGGGAAAAGGGCCCTATATTTGAATCATGAGGATTTTCAAGCAAATGGTGTCATCCAGTAAAATTATGTCAACTATTAGGCTCATTTTATAGTCCTTATAATTTTATTTTTATATTTAAATATTTTATTTACACTTTATTGTAGTAAAAAAATTATTAAGATTGTTATTTATGTTGAAAGAAAATGAATGGTAACCATATACCAAAATCATTACTCATGATAAAACTGTTTGAATTAGTTTTTTAAAATTAAAAACAAAAATTTGCATAATTAAATTTTAAATTAATCCATAAAACACAATGAAAATAATTTTTTAGAAAAAATCATTTCTAGTATAAAATGTTGTTATAATAAATTAAATTTTAATAATTTTTTTTCCAAAAAAATTCAATTATTTTAAATAAAAAAGAACAAATAATATTTTAAGGATAGTCTAAAAAATATGTTCACATTCTAAATAATTCAAAATAAAATAAAAAATTCATTACAAATTAGTACATTCACAATTCATTGAGAAATAAAATTTCATAAAATAAAAAAAATTACCTTAATATAATTTTGAGATGATGATTTAAAAAATGGAATTATATTTATAAAATAAATTTATAAATTTACCTCAATTTATTTTAATATTTTATCAGAAAATTAATCATAATTATTTTATTAATGAATCCTATTTTTCAAGAATACAATGACTTAAATAAAAATTGTGCACAAATTTACAAGGAATTAATCAATAAATTTTAATTTACATGGATATTTATATAAATATTTTTTAATGTGGTTATTCTTATTTATTACCACCAATCTATTGATTAGGTTATAATAGTCATATTTAATTTTTTATGGTTTGGGGTTCTTTTAAGCTCAATGTTTTGTATCTATTAAGCTGTCAAAAAATAGATAGTCTTTTAAAATATCAGGATGTTAGATTCCCATATCATTAATAAATTCAATCCTCTAAATTTGATCATTGTATTGATAATAAATTGTTTAAAAGATGAAAATATTTTTGTTGGTAGCTCACATCATAAAAATATTTAATAAAATTTCCACTTTAAAAGAGGGAAAGGGAGATACAATGGTCATATTAAATAACACATTACTAGCATAAAAAATAAGACCAAATTACAAGGAATTGAATATATGAAAATGCGAAAAAAGTAATTTCATAAAAATAATAGATAATGTTAGAGATACTCGATTAAATGAATGTGAATAGTCACAAGAATTTCAACAAGTATAAAACCCTAAACCAATATTGTCCATAAAATACTATCAATTATTCTAAAATGAATCTAATAAGATAAATATCATAGTTCATGATCCTTTTTCCTATATTTATGAATAATTTCCTATCTGTAATGAATACATAAGGAATTATACAAACATGATATGAATAATTTTTCCTATAATCAATTACCACCACATTCTCATCTTTTTCTCTAGATGATGGTTGTTGATGATGAATTTTTCAATAATGATGTACTAGAATCAAATTTCATTATATTGTATACTTAAATAAATAGATAAAAATATATTTCTACAATATTTAGACACTAAAAACAACAAATATTAGCACGATATAATATAATTCCCAAAATGAAATAAACATTCATATGAAGAAATAAAATATTAATCTTTCGAAATTAAACAGCATTACCCAATGTTAAAAATAATTCCATAAATAATTATCCATAAAATTTTGGAAAATATTATTGATCAATCATAAAACTCAATAATCAGATGTATTTTATCCCACATTATCCCATGATAAATTTTACATTTACCTCTAGACATCAGTAGTCACTCATAATGTCATATACCAATAAATGAATACCACATAGTCATATAGACTCCATGTTATTCCAATCCATTCTCAAAATATCATGAATCACCCTAAAGTCACACTAATAATATACATGATTCCAAAATATAATAAAAAACCTTGATTCATAAAATAAAAATTCATGTTAATCTAATGGGTTAAATATACATTAATAAAAAAATCTCCCAAAGTATATTTATTCCCCTTAAAATTCCATTACCAAAGACATAAAAAGTGGTGTCTAAAAACATGAACTAATCATGAAAGTAATACATATAAAACTATGATGGAATCCATAATTTTATACATTACCTCACACGAATACATCTTAATTTCTAATTTTGTTTAAACCATGATTTAATACTAGTAGTAAGGTCCATGAATGCACACTCCCATATTGTGTACTAAAAACAAAAATATTATATCTGTTAACCAATTTTTTCCTCCCAAAACCTGAAACATGAATAAGAAAATGGTATCAGTTATATTCCCTTGACCTTTTAGGTTCACAGTTTTATAAAATTTTTAAAAAATATTAACTACTTATATTGATAAAAAGCTATTTCATAATGATCATCATCAACTCTACATATACCCAGATTTTCATATTCAATATAAATAAACATATCCCACAACTATCATCACATATGAACCCTTTTTAAGCACAAATAATTTAAAATAATTCTTCGTAACCTTGTGAATAAGAAACCATAGTGGTTTGACCACAAATGCATAGTAACGGGAATCGTAAGTATTAACAATAAAATCTGATCAGTGAGAGAAAAATGAAAATAAGGGTAGATTACATAATCCTTGTGGAAGAGAATTATATAAGTGAATTCATACCAAAAAATAAAATGATTATAAATTATTAAACATTTAATAAATATTTGTTATCATAAATAGTATTATGAATCAATAATCATGAGATATTTGATGTCATTCTTAATCAATTGAATCATTAAACAACTAATTATTTTCAACAACAAGAAGACGAAAATGCAATTCATTAAATATAAACCAATTAACATACCCTGTGAAATCATAAGATTTCTATAAAACCATATAAATAATATATGAATCATGAATGTAACATGGGGAATTAGATCTATATCACTCTTTCAGTAACTCTTACATATGGAATAAATATAGGGTTGACTTCCATAGGCAATGCATTAGAGGGTAATACTAGACCAACCCACATTCGATTATAACCTAACCACCAATCATTCTTTTATAATGGAACTACCAATCCATGGATTCAATAGGATCCACCAATCATCATAATCAATTACTAACAACCATAACATAAATAATGTTCATAAAAATATCATTTCATCAGAAAACTCATAAAAAAACTTCATTCCACTAATAAATTGATTAACATATGTAAATTAAATGCGTTTCATGCAAACCTATCTGATACAATAATATTCCATATTGATAAATAATCAATATGGTATCATTATAGAATATTCATGAATTATATAGAAGATACATTATCAGTATCACTTATAAAAGACTTTCATGATGTTTATTTAGTCATTAATAGATGAAATGGAAAATAAAAATGTAAACTACATTTATAAATATATATAAATAAAAGATATGTGGTTTACAAAAAATAATAATAAAATTTCCCCCTGTGGATCGTTGACGATAACAATTCCTACGAACACAACATATTTTTTCATAATGCCTTCTCTACTTTGGTAGCCCCTTAATCTTAATCTCCATGGTTGAAAAAAATGAAATAAAAAATAAAATATTATGAACATAAGGAGATTCATGATATATTATATCAAACAAGATGCACATAAACCACATAAATGAATATATGTTAATATAATAAACATACCTCCAAATGAATGATAATTTTGAAGGAAATAACATTCAATATATCATATCATTAAATTGATAATTAATCAAGGGAAATATTTTGTGTAACAAATATAAATCTACAAAAAAAATTGCAAATAAAAATAAAACAATTTTGAGATCTATTCACACATATTCAAGGAATAAAAATATCAATTTAGTCAACTTATAACCGAAGGTAAATAAATTCAACTAAGAAACACTTTACCACATAGAAACATTCATGTCATACAACGTTGGAAAAAATAAGTCCAATTGAAACATAAAATACAACGAAGAATTATGTATTAATGATATAACATATAAATGGGGAAAAATATAAACGATAATAAAAAATTAGGATCATAAAAATAAAATATTCCTCAATGACGGAAAATTGAGATGAAATAACTTACCATGAGTCTGAATCATCTTGTATTTTCTTAATATTTCTGAAAAATAATGTATGATTATATATTTTATCTGGTATGCCCCTATTTAATTTTTTGGTTGAATCTATTCTTTTTGTGTTTTACATCTTCTTTAATCCTTGGAGGTTGAGATAATTTAATAATATAGTGCTTCTACTGGGATAATTGTACAAATTATTGGGGATAAATGTTTGTTTTTATTAATGGAGTATGGATATAAAAATATTAAATGGTCTTATGTGATTTATCCACGGGTTTGGATGGGATCACAAGTTGTTCAGGATTTTCATATGGAAATTGGGATGAGAGTAGTCTGCAATAAATTTAGATAAAGTGAACTTGTTACACAAAATGTAAATGATTCTAGGTAGATTCCATGATCTTGTTCAGAAATTGAATTGGTTACATTCAATGAAACATTTACATGATGTGAAATGGTTGATGATGATAATTTAAACCCAAGGAGATGTGTTTTTCAGTGTTTCTAATAAATTTAGAAATAAAAATTGTATAATGGTTAAATTACATGTATTTATAAGGATTATTAGTTTCAAAACCATATTGTGAATTTTATTCTTTCATAATCCATGTGAAACCATCCTCACTCAACCCCTAGGAGACTCTAATGGATTTAGAGTTTTTTATTCCCTTTTTAACATCTTTATTAGGAATCTGGTCCTAGAAGATGTTTTTTAATGGAATTCCCAAGTATTCGTCATTTTAATCATTATCACAGTGTAGCATTATGACCATTGTGGAATATGGTGTTGATCTTGATTATGTTTGATCTATTTTCTTCTTTCAATCTGCTTTAAATTCGTCATTTTGGGTGTTTCCTATTAGACTTTTTTTCAAGCACCAAATAAATGTGTGTTGTCTAAATGTTATCACATTCTATCTATTTTAATTATCTGTAGTATGTGTGATATGTATGATAATACTATAATGTTTCACACACATGTCTAGATAAATTGTATAATCCATGATAAATTATAAACACCTTTTTTAGAATGTCCATTGGATTGTGTTGGGTCTATAGGCTTGAGACAGAGAACTTTGGCCACCAGAAAGGGGTTACACCACTTTCCATTATTGAGACTTATTTGGTTTGATATTTAAGACCTTTGATGAACTAGGAATAAATTTTTTATCTTTTTTCATGATTTTATAAATTCGTATTACATGTAATTTGTTTATTTTATTAATGTAGAATCTACTGAGATAAATTATTTCAACTGATGTGATTGATATCATAGTGATCAAAACATGGTAAAATAGGTTTAGCATAATTATAATGATTATTAAGAACCCAAATTAATAAAAAATATTCAATTATATACGTGGAAATATAATACAATAATTATTATATATCTTTTATTTTTGTTACTATCTTTGTTGTTTTTATTTTTTAGCTTTTTAGACTATGTGTCAGAGATGTGATTATTACATGATGGTTGAATGCTTTTTAGAAATTTGATTTTTTTATATGAATCATGTTTATATTGATGCATGTGGGATAGGTTATTGTTCCTTAACTGCTCATAGGCTAGGAGCCCAAGTACTGGATGCCTGGTGGAAGATTATATTATTAAATTTGATGTTTGTTTACTAAATCCATGATCTATGGATACTATAGGGTGTGATTATGGATATCTATAGGGAATATGACTCTTTGTAAAAGTGAATTTTTTTTGGATAAATCCTAATTATGAGAATATTCAACCAATATGGTGACCTACCCTAATGTAAGATGATCCAACCGTAGTTAGAGATCTGTCTCAAGGCATCAAATCTTGATTAGGCCTAGACCCAGTTGTCACCCTAGAATATATTTGTCAAATTTTTTATTTAATGTGTAATATTAATTTATCAAATTAATATCTTGTTATTCCATTTATTTAATAACATATATATCTCCAAATAGATATGATTGGAAATAGAGATTTCGATCTACTAACTTTCACTCAATACTAGGAAATATCTCTATTTTTTCTGGGGTATATTTTATGTATGAATGCTTAGAAAAAATAAATGGGTCTTATTGTTGATTCATAGCTTGCTTGATGTGTTAGAGCATGGATACGGGGGTAGAATTTGTTTTAGGACCATAGTATATGGAGTCATTATTTGATTATGTATATTATTTAATCCTTATGATTTTATCATGTCATTTTTTATACGTTAATTTTATCATTACATTATTACATTATTATTTTCATTGATTTAGTTGCTCCTTTTTCATCTTTGGTTGTCTGATTATTTATTCATAATTTTTCATCAATTTTTTTGACTCTTCTATTATTCTCCTATAATATTGAAACTCTTTACTATAGGGTATAGTCTCTTAACTATATTCAATAGACCTTATTTTCTATATGGGAGCCTCTAGTGTGAAGGAATCCATGCCCGAGGTTACGTATCCAACCCAAATTTTCAATGATAGAGAGTCTAGTTGAGGAATGTTAAACAGTAGTATGAGAGGATTTGTTTTTCTTTTATGTTTATTTACTATTTTAGAAAGGTAGAAAGGACACTAGGATGTGGAAAATACATGGTAATGATAATTAATATGGAAGTAACTAACCCATGTATTGGGGAAAATCTGAGTTCCCATGGATGCGATTTTTGTTCCTATGGTTCACATGTTGCGGTTTAATTTCATTTCTCCTTAGGTGATTCACATATTTTTTGATGTTATTTTTTCTTGAGATTTATTCTCATGTACTATTGTTTCACGAGATGAGTATTCAGATATCATGATAAGCACAAAAGTATATATATTGACATGAATTATTCATGATAGGGACATATTTATTCAGTGTGATATATGTTCCCATATGAACTATGAGATGAGATACCAGTTATGTTTAATGAAAAAGTGGATAAATGAATTCTTATGCAATGAAAATTATATTGTTATACCATATTTAGAGATACCTTGAGTTTTTGTTTCTTTATTAATATCACATATATTGGTTGATATTTTGTGTTACCAATGTTTAAATAAGAATGTTTTTATTATAGAGTAGATTCTCCCTTTTAGTCATCAAATTAATGGTCATAGGAGACAAAATAATAGCACTCCTAATACAGCTAAACGAGATCTCCATGCAGCTCATGAGGATCATATGAATGTTCAGATTTTTGATATCTTCATGGTTGTAATTTGATTCATGGAAAGGGTGATTTTTCACAGTGTTTTGTTAATGTTTGATCTACTAAGAGAGTTATAGGTACAACATCCACCTATGAACATTGGGGATGGAGAAACCCATGAAGATGAGTTCTAGATTGAGTCAAACTATATGAGTATCAAGAACCTAGAGACACAAATAAATAAGAGGTTGAATATTATTGTATATATTCATTGTGTACCTACCAAGCATTAGTGGTCCATTATGAAGAAATTCACACAAAATGAGTAGTTATCCTAGAATGGACTTGAGGAAATGTGTTTGATACATATAAATCCTAAGATGTTGAGGGGTGGAATGGGCTATTAGATCTTGAATCTGACATAAGAGGGAATTCCAATGATGGAATATGTCATTTTTTTCACAAACATGAAGTGAATTATTCCATCTTTAGCAGTTGGTGAGATCCCCAGGGTGAGAGGTTTTCAAAATGATATTTTTTATGAGATCAGGTAAAAGGAGAACATATTTCTCTAAAGTTTCCATGAACATGTGATGAGTTAGGCTCTCATCAGAGATGGTAATTTGAGGTAGGCTTCATGTGTTGTGTAGATATTTTCTATAGAGAGACCCATGAACACTTCCTCTAGTGTAACATATCACCTCTATGATTGTTATCTTTATGTAAGTGGTGTGAAGGTAGGTGATGTGAGAAATCATACACTTCATTACTATGGTTCAGTATTGTGCTATAAGTGTGGAAGTTTGGGGACAAATTTCATGTAGTTTCCTCAACCTACACTAGATTTTTAGTTCTAAAATAGGTTTTCACATAATCAAAAGGTCTATTGGAACATTATGTAGTGGAGTATTATTAGAGGACCATGATGGGTATATGAGTTTGGGAAGGACACAACTACCCCTTGGTAGACTGGTATCTAGAGTTCAATTGACTATTAAGAATGAGTTAGGGTACATGGTACCCCATCACAAGAGTTGTAGTACTCCAAAAATGGAACAACATAATGTAATCAGACTGGATACCAGGGTAGAGTGGCGAGACGGCTTCTTGATATTCAGTATAATTCGACTGGTTTGGAAAAAGGACCTTATACCATCATATTTACTTTTATTTATTCATCTTCATCAGCTTGAATTTTTATTGATTTTGGAACATCACAATTAATAATATCCACTAATTTTTTAAGTGGTTTTGTTTTGTATGTGGATAGCATAGATGTGGTCATGACCATTAACACAACATCGGGAGTGCTGTTAGAGTCTAAAAAGGTTGTAAGGAGTGTTCTCTTTAAATTTTGTGGTTATTGTGTCCTTTGGGACGTTTTCATACTATAAAAGAAACGATTCAATTTTTCTAGGGAATAAATTTTCTATAAATATACAAGTCTTATATCGACTGTTTTCATAAGAGGGTTACCTTTCTAAATCCAAATAGGGGTAACTATACTCAATAGGGTGTATGGAATCTTTAGGCTTCTCATGCATGAAAAATTATTTGATGATTTTATTGTGTCATTTCATAGATAGAAATACTTGTTCTAGAATAAGAAAGAATGAAGCTTTATACTTTTCTTCATGTGCTAGATCATTATTATAATGTTTTTCTAAAAGATTTATATAGCTTACCACTCAATAATGAGTTTGACTTCATGATCAAGTTGGTGTGGTGTGTAGAGACAGTTTATATACTTTATTATAGAATGGAACCATAAGAGATTACTGATTAGAAACTACAGTTAGAAAATATTGAATATAAGTGGTTTATATGGGCTAGTAAATCTTTGAGGGGTTTTATCGTTCTTTTCACCAATAAGAAATACTGTACATTGTGGTTATATGTTGATTATCCGGGTCTAAAATAGATGATGTTCATGAATTGGTATCCCCTTTACTGAAATGATGACATCATTGATCGAATGAGAGATTCGAGGACTTTTTCTAATATTGACATGATATTAGGATATCATCAGCTGAGATTGAGGACATCACACATACCTTATACTGTTTTTAGGAGTATTTATGTCTTATATGAGTTAATAGTGATGTTTTTATGGTTTAGATGAATGCACTAGTGTTATTTATTGCATTTATTAATCATTTCATTCTTCCATTAATGGAATTTTTTTTATAGTTTTTCTTGATGACATCTTAGTGTATTTACATCATTTATATGATCATTCACATCATCTTGGAATCATCCTATGTACAGAAAGGGACCATTTTATTTATTCCATTATATCAAGATGTAGTTCCTATATTGATAAAGTGAACTTCATAATCCATGATATCTATGTGGCTAGATTGGCAGTGGACTTGTAACATCCATCCCCGTCCCATTGGCTTGAGAAGGATGAGGAATGCTACTTGGCCTTAAGAAACATTTCTGAGGCACCAAGGGCTGGAAATAAATTTCAAGGTCTTCGAGAATAAATTGGGGAATGATTTTACTTTATTATAAAACAAACAAACCAAACAATACACTATCAAAAAACTACATGATGCATGTCGACAAAACAACCAAACCCATACATTACCAAAGGAAAACCCAACTATTCCACAATACAACCAAAGAACCAAAAAAATGAAAACACAATATCAGAGTACCATAGAGAAGACTAAACAAGAGACCCAAAAAAACCAAGACACACTCTATAACTTCACACCATACTCCATGCTGAAAGAACCACCACATCTTTCAAGAATCTCTACAAACCACTAGCCATTAGATGCTTTACCTTTACCTACGACTCGGAATACGACATTTGAAAAAGTACAGAAGTGTCAAAGCATGGGGTGAGTACAAATACTCAATAGGATTTCCCCAAAAAGGATTCCTTACACAGTACACTAGGATAAAACCATTAGCACATTTATAAAAATAGTTTATATAAAACATTTAGAAGTGAAACAACATGCAACATTCCAAACATACCCTTACCAAGCAATGAAAAACAAAGGAAAGCCACATCAATGCCACAAGCCATATCCCCATCACACATTAGCACAATAATTCCATCTTTTCAAAGCAACTCATAAAAAATAAACCATTATAGTGGGACATCCATCCATCCCTTTCACCCCATTCTAAACTAGTGGTACTTTCCTACCACTACTCATAATGGTGGTTCTTCTGACCACTATAAATCACCTTTTATAGTGATACATCCTTCCCACTTCCATAATGGTTGATCTTTCGACCATTATCCATCACCTTTTATAGTGAGACATCCCACCCACTTCCACACAACCAATACAAGCCATAACACTCAATCAACCAACAAGCACTATACACTATGGTTCCACAAAAAGCACACAACCATTTCCAACTCATTTCAATTCACTTCAAAAAAGAATCCATTTATTGAAAATACCCTTTAAATGACATTATTTGCCCAACCAAAATTCCATAAACACCATATTTATTGAAAACATATTTCACAAAACATTTTTATTATCAGAAACTAATAATTTTACAATCAACATTTTAAAATCACAAAACAGATCCCCTTATACAAGAATAACTCATTTTCCCCAATATCTTCACCAAATGGTTTTCCAACAAGAATCACACATCATTATCACAATTAAATCCAATAAAAAATCATTTTAACCAAAACTCATAGTTCTATCCAAGTGGAGTCGAGAGAGAAGCCAACAACCTTTAGGGATTCAGTGAAATCAATCCACACTTAACTGCATCCCAAATCTGGTGAACGCACCACAGAAACCATTCGATACACCCTTACCTAACATCCAAAATCCATAAAATCATCACCCAAGGTAACTGTAACCCTAGATCTACCTGAAATAGATATAGATATAGAAAATCAAGAAACAGACAAGAGTAGATCTTGAGGGAACCAAAGAGAAACCAATAGGAGAGACTTACCTGGGGGAAACCACATTCAAAGCACCTTGAAAAAACTTTGAATCTCTTTTTAAATGAGTGTAAGAGACCACAAAACCCCTGAGAACTGAAAATCATGAATAAGGCCTAAGTGGGAGAATAGTTGGAGTGAAATAGGTTAAACTTGAGGGATCCCAGATTTAAAAACCCTCTTTTTTTTGTGACCGCATTATTATCCCACATGGTTTCTCAAACCATTCACTAACCAGGCGCATGAAACCATTTTGAGATTAGGGGACTACATAGTTTACTTGCATAGTTTGGAAAACAATGTGTAGGCCATTCAAAGCCTACTATCTCCCCCTGCATGGTTTCCAAGAAAACTCATACGGTTTCACCTAACCATGCTCAAAATGTGCACCCTTATAAAAGCCTGAAAAATTATTCAAAATTATTTCAAACTTTCCCAAACTCATCCAAAGAACATTAAAGACATAAAAAGGCATAAAAAGGCTACATACCTCAAACAGGAGGTACTAAATTATCCCCACCATTGGAATTTCCATCCTCAAAAAGTATAGAACCATCGCATTGCCGAAAGTGCTCAGGACATTGCTCGGCCATCTCTTTCTCTCATCCCCATGTCTCCTCTTGAATATGAAAATACTTCCATAAAACTTGAAAAAAAATGATGCTTTTACCATGCAATACATTTTCTTTCCTAACCCAAATCTGCATTGGTACGTGCAAAAATAATGCGTATGGATCTAGCTCAACATGATCACAACAAATCACATGGTCACAGTCTTGCTGATACTTTTTCAACTATGAAACAGGAACCACATTGTGCACCACACTAAACCATGGTGGAAAATCCAAATAATAAGCCACCTCTATAATCCTCTCATTTATCTCAAATTTCCCAATATACCTCAGTGATAGATTACCCTACTTCCCAAACCGATGATGTTCAAACCTAGGAGAGATTCTAAAAAATGCAACATCACCCACCTCGAATGAAAGTAGTTGTTGAGAATGGTCCGCATATGATTTTTGATGACTTTGAGCTATCTTCATACTATTTCTGATAAACTTCATCTTTTCTATAGTCTGATGTACAAGGCTCCGTCCAATCATCTAAGTCCCTCCCATTTTCACCCAACAGAGTGGAGAACGACATGGACGCCCATACAAAGACTCAATTGGAGGCATACGTATCGAAGCCTGAAAACTTTTATTGTATGAGAACTCCACCAACAGTATGTGCTCCACACATGAACTACAAAAATTCATCACATAATCCCTTAACATATCCTCTATGGTTTGTATCTTCCTCTAGGATTGTCCATTCGTCTAAGGATGATACGCTGTGATCATCATCGAACTTCATCCCAAGGGCTTGCTTCAAGGATTTCTCAAAATGATATGTGAATCTCATATCTCTATCTGAGAGAATAAAAACTGGAACACCGTGAATCTTTACCACCTCTAGGATATAGATTTTGGACAGATCCTCCACTGTATGAGATTCATGAATCGGGATGAAATGGGATGATTTTGTGAGCAGATCCACAATCACCCATATGGAATCTTTCTTTTAGACCGTTTTGGGGAGACCTGTCACAAAATCCATTGTTATCTACTCTTGTTTCCACACTGGGGAAGGTAAAGACTACACCATGCCTGCACGCCAATAATGATCTTCCTTGAATTTATATAAAGTCAAGTATCTCATGACAAACTTGGACACATCCCTTTTCCTACCAACCCAAAAAAACCATGCTATCAATGCCTTATACATTTTCATAATTCTAGGATGGACAGCCCACCTAGAATATTGATGAGCCCTAATAAGGTCCTCCTGATATTCCACTTGTACCCCCATCAGATTCCGAAAACACATGACTGAATTCACATTCAGTTAAAATTTCTCAATGGTCTCGCCACCATTGAGTTTCGACCTCATCGACATGCATTCATAATAAGATGCATGTGCCTTTTTATGCAAACCAGCAAAGCGAGGAAGAGACGAAACTAGAAAGAATACCACTCTGTCACCCAGGTCCTCACATTACAACCGCATGTCGACTATAACTGAAATCCATTGCCACTGATCCAAGGCGTGTTTCACCACTTGATTATATGATTTCCTACTTGATGCATCCACCACCAAATTTCTCATACCTAGTGTGTACATTAAGTCTAAATCACACATCTGGAGATATTCCATCCATCTCCTTTTCATAATGTTCAAATATATCTGTGAGAAAATATTCTTTAATCTCTTATGTTTGATAAACATTATAAATTTCTCACCAAATAGATAATGACTCCGAATTTTTAAATCATTTACCACTACTGTCAACTACAAATTATGGTTTGGGTATTTCTTCTCCTAAAACATCAACTAATGTGATCCATACGCAACCACATGACCCACCTTTAGAAAAAACACACCAAACATGATCCCAAGTAATCACAATACACCACATACCCTTTTTTTGGTTTATTCCTAATGAATATTAGTGTTGATGTGAGAAGACCCTTTAAATATTCAATGAATCTCTAGAACTGCTCATCCCATTGAAATGAGATATTATTCCTTTTCATAGCTGTCATTGGCAAACAGAATCGTGATAAATCATGAAAAAACCATCGATAATACCCAGTTAGACTAAGGAAGCTCTCTATCTCAAAAAATTTATTTTCCAGTTGACATGAGATAAAAGAGTCAATATTTTTGGATCAACTAAAACACCACTCTCAGAAAAAACATAGATAAGGAAACGAACCTCGTGTATCCCAAAGTCACACTTTAAAAATTTGGTACACAACTGATGATCCCTCAACATTCCCAACACGATGGCCAAGTGATGCTCATGCTCTACCCTTGACCTCGAATACTCCAGTATATCATCCACAAATACCACCACAAAAGAATCCAGATATCATTGAAATATATGAATCATCAATTCCATTAACACTGTCGGTGCATTCATTAGACCAAAGAGCATAACCAAATATTCTTAATGGTCAAATCTACTTTTGAAAGCTGTTTTCGGGATATCCTCCTTCCTCACCAGAAATTAGTGATACTCTGACCTCACGTCAATCTTGGAGAACCACTGATCTCCCCTCAATTGGTCAAATAAATCATCAATGCATGGAAGTTGATATCGGTTCTTTATCGTAACCTGATTAAGTCTACAGTAATCAACACAGATCCCCAAGGTTCCATCTGCATTTTTAACAAAAAATAATGGTGTTACCCACAGAGAGGTTCTAGGATAGGTGAAATATTTGTTTTCTTACTCTTCCAACTACAAATTTAATTCTCTCAATTTTGATGGTTCTATTCGGTATGAAACAATTGATATGGGGAAGGTTCCCATAATGAGACAAATAGTAAACTCCACTTCTCTCATGGGTGGAAACCCGTAGAATTCATTAGGAAATATATCCATAAACTGATCCACAACTAACGAAAGAACACTCTGATCAACACCTTACACCTATTCCAACAACAAGGCATGTAACTGATACAAGATCGTGTCAATGGTTTGTGTAAACAAACCTGTTGCACCTATCTTTTCACTCTTCCCCCTTCAAAGGAGATTTCTAATGCCATACTCTATCACAAAACTAACAGTTCATGCATATCATTCTATGGGGGCTTAAACGTTGCTAACTAATCCATTCTATTTATTATTTCATAAGCATCCATATCAAGAACTTGGAAATCTCACATAAATTCAATGACTTACAAAACTAAGAAAAATTCATGATATATGAACACTCAGAACTCTCTTTGACCTAGAGGAGTTTGTAGGTTCAAAACTGAAGGCATCATTTCCGCATGTAATCCCAACAGATCAACGATGCGATAAGAAAGAAAAGAATCAGATGTACCCCTATCAAACAAATCATGCATCAACATGGAAATAAAAATAACCATAAATTGAACTCTGGATGGTCACTAATGATCATCCACCAAAACTTTCTTAGATTCAAGAAGATGTGTTCCTTCCATGATCTTCTCTTCATTATCCTGCTGACACATCCCTTTCTGAGGAGTGCCACAAACACCTGTCCTCAGAGCATTACGAAAATAGAGTTGAAGATGCCTCATATTATTGTATTTATGACATTATTGAGGTTGTGCCTTACAATAACACTTAATGTGGCTCATAGAGACACACTAAAAGAATCACAGCTTATAGTTGGGACTCATAGGAAGTTTTAACGATCTTTTGTTCTGATTCTGAGGTGCTCCATGTTAATGAAAAAAATTTTCTGTCATTCTCTTTATCTTAGTGTTAGGGGACAAACCTTTTCTTATGAGGACAATCATAATTCAATTACATGGATTTCTAACCATGATAGATATCGTAATAGGTGTATCTGGTTGCAGTCATTACTACACTATTTTAAAAGCATGAATGATGCTTTGGGCCAACTGCTGGTTAACTTGGGGCTCATGTGCAACCTCATTTGTAGTAGCATCCTCTAATTGGTCTCTACGATGCCTTCCTGGTTCCATCCCTATCATCATAAGAATCCCCACAATTCTGACTCCCTAGAAAATAAAGTCTTAAAATTTCAATTTCAACTACATAGAAACTATCACAACCAGGATTTCCATAATTTTACATTTCCCACATTAAACAATTTTTGAAAAATCCTCCTTGTTTTGAAAATAAACCCATTTTTAAAATACCAAGAAATTTCTATAGTCAACCCCTTCCATTTTGAAATCCAATTTAGAAATTTCAAAAATCCAAAAATTCATACCACACCATAAATCATTATACCATAATGAAATATGCATCCTAGTGTTAAATAATTTCAACCATGAATGCTTTGCTCATCTCATGGATACACCCATGAAAATGAGATATCCAATGCCTATAAGTGTCTCTAAAAACTTATGTTCCTAACTCCCTGGTAACTAGATGTTTAGTATAGAAGGGTTTTCTATGTCATTTTATTCTATACATTCAAAGTATCAACAATCCTATGCCTTGATACTATACAGACTCATGTAACAGACCAATAATGAATGTCAACACCAACACCAATGATCAACACTAAGGATCAAACAACTTCTCTCACGTGAATTCCAATGACTGAAAAAACTGATAACAATTGTTACATCCTACTCCATATCATTGTCTTGAGAGAGAGGAGAAATGCTACTTGTCCTTAAGCGTCTTTCCCATGGCACCGATGGGTGAAAATAAATGTTGAGGGATTCTAGAATAAATTGGGGAAATATTCTCCCATAACATAAAACCAACCAACCAAAAAATGCAATATCAAAAAAATACATGATGGATTTCAACAAAACATCCAAGCCCATACATTACTAGTAGACAACCCAACTATTCAACAATACAACAGAAGAACCAAAACAACCAAACACAATATCATATTATCATGCGAAAGTCTAAACAAGAGAACCAAAATAAACCAAGACACACTCCACATCTCCACAGCGAGATCCATGCTCTAAGCACCACCACATATCTCAAGAATCACTAGAAACCACTATCCATGAGATGCATTACCTTAACCTATGTCTCAGAATACAACATCTACAAAAGCACCCAAGTGCCAAAGCACGGGTGAGTACAAATACTCAGTAGGTTTTCTTTAAAATAACTTCACTGTACACGCCACTAGGATAATACCCATAGCACATTAATAAAAGTAGTTTATATAAAACATTTAGTAGTTCAACAACTTTCAACATGCCAATCATACCCTTTCCAAGCCATGAAAAACAATGTAAAGCCACAACCATGACACAAGCCATATCCCCATCACACATTAGTACAAGAATTCCATCTTTGTAAAGAAACACACAACATAGAAACCATTATGGTGGGAATTCCACCCATCTTGTTCTCCCCCATTCTTAACTAGAGTTTCTTCCCGACCACTACCCATAATGGTGGTTCGTCTGACCACTATCTATCAACTTTTAATTTGAAACACTCTACCCACTTTCATAATGGTGGTTCTTATGACCACTATCCATAACAATTTATATTTAGACTTCCCACCTGCTTCCACACAACTAGCACAATCCATAAGGCTCAATCAACCATCAAGAAGAAATCACAAAGGCCGCACAATAATCACACAACCATTTCCAACACATGCCAATTCACTTTAATAAATCACCCAATTATTGAAAACACCCTTTATCTAATTTTCCATGCCCAACCATATTTCCATAAGCAACATATGTAATGAAACCCATATTTCTCAAAACATTTTTATAATCAACCACTAATGATTTTAAAATCAACTTTTTATATTCACACAACAAAGCCCCTTTTTGAAGCAATCACTCATTTTCCCAAACCCCCCCCCCCAAATAATCACAAAAATGATTTCCAAAAATGACTCTCACATCCTTATAAAAATAAATTTCAAGCAAAAAAAATTAATTTAAAAAAAATACTAGTTCTAACCAATTGGATTTGAGAGAGAAACAACCTACCTTTAGGGTTCCGACGTAATCAACCCACATGCAACTACACCATAAATCGGGTGAACACACCACCAAAACCATTATAGATCCCCATCCCTAACATCCAAAAGACATAAAATCAATACCCAAGGCAGCCAAAACCCTAGATCTACATTCCATGGAAGTAGGTATAGAAAACGAAGAAAAATAAAAGATTATATCTAGAGGTAACCAAAGAAAAATTGAGAGAAGAGACATACCTGGGAGAAACCACATTCAAACCACCATGAAAACTATATAGATCACTTCCAAAATGAGTGGAAGAGACCCTAAAATCCATGAGAACCAAAAAACCCAAGTGAGGCATGACTGGGAGAATATTTGGAGTGAAATAGGTTAAAACCGAGGGATCTTGGATTTAAAAACCCTCTTTTTATGTAGCTACACGGTTAGCCAGAATTGTTTGGAAGACCATCCGCTTACCGGGCACATGCCAAAATCTTGAGAGAAGGTGTCCCCATGGTTTCCACACATAGTTTGGTAGACCATGGGAATTCCTAGTGAAGGCTACTGACTCCCCCTACATGGTTTTATGGAGAACCCACACTGTTTCCCCTAACTATACTCCAACTGTGAACCCTTAGAAATGCCTCCAAACATATTCAAAATCATTCCAAACACTCCCAACCTCATCCCAATCACATTAAACACATAAAAATTCCCAAACAAAGGCTACATACCTCAAACTGGGGGTGATACAAAACCCATAGACTATTGTATCCTAAGATTCATGGGATTTCCCCATGAATATTTTTTATATTTATAGTTTTCTAGGTATAGAATATTATTATTAGTTCTTAATACATGACTTCTCTTATCTGAAATCATCGATATCTAGGTTGACCAATAATTGGGTGATGATTTTTGGTCAGATGATAATGATAAAGCCTTCAAAGATCTGAACGAAAGACTGACCTCAGCATCGATCATCACCTTATTTGATCCCAGTGAGGAGTATTTTCTGTAATTCGATGCATTCAAAATTGGACTTGTAGAAGCTCTAGTGTATGTGTATAGTGCGGTCACATTAATCTCTATACTGTTGAGAATGCAAGAGTGAAATTATCTTACTCATGATCAACACATAACTATTGTGGTACATGTCCTGGGATATTGGTGACATTATTTAATGGGAGAGATTTTTTTTCTGTATAGGGAGAATAAAATATTCAAGTACAACTTTTCTCAGTGAGACCTGGACCTTTGGTAGATGAGGTATATTGAGTACCTATAGTACATTGTCCTGAAGATTGCTTACACAATGATCAAGGGAAATTTCATTGAAAATTCAATATATTGGAATACCCATATAGATTTAGGGTGATAATCTTGTGTTGAATGGAGACACATAGAAATCTATACATATATCAATCCTTATCTTCAAGATTCATCTATGATGTAGCTTTGAATTCAACAACTATTATACACATTCTTCTTGTCCAGATGATGATATGTAATTTCGTTGGTATGTAGAGATTATAGATAAGGGAAATCATATCTTGGGTGATCCACCTGTCAGAAGGTCTCTAGGTGTGAGTTAAATTATTCCACTTCATGGTCTAATATGGATTCCTATGCTTTTTTGTGAGAAGATGATGTTAGATTTAGTATCTTCAAGATTGGCAGTAAATCCTAGTTTGATAAGGATTTTTCATGATCATGGTACATAATTATTGTGGGTAGGAATTAAGAAGGATATTGTAAAATATTTGGTGATATGTTTTATATTTTAGAAAGTGAAGTCCGATCATCAATGGCATGTTGGGTTGTTCTAGCCTCATCTTATTAAAGAGTGAATGTGGGATAATGTGAGAACGGATTGTGTGATATAATTAACCAAATCAACCAATGAAATAATGAAATATGGTTGAATGGGGATTTATTGAAGAAGGTACCCAACATATTCTCTATTATGAATTCCATCACCATTGGTTTTTTGTTTAGTACAATCATGCATGAGATATTTCGGTGGAACACTGTTTCGAGGAGAAAAGTTTAAAATAGAGATCTTCATTTCAGTTATTAATTTTTTAATGGTCTTGAAAAGGATTTGGGATAACATGTACTTTTTAATACATTATTCTATCCCATGACTATTGCCCAGTCTTAGTGGACTTCTCAGATTTTAGAAAACATGTTAGAAGCATATTTTTTGTATTTTGGGGGTTCATGTGAGATGATTTATACAATAAGTGAGTTCACTAATAATAATAGCTTACAAAAATCAAACAAAATGTATCCATTCATGGAATTGTATGGAGGACTATTTTTTCCCATGATTTTTGGTAATAAGTTGGTGATTTATCTATTGTTGGGTCTAGACTAATGTAAGAGATTTCCGAGTAGGTTCAAGAGATTAGATAGAGGTTACTAACCATGTCATGGTTATAGATATCATATATTATCAATATGAGACAACATCTAGAGTTTATGGTTGACCTACATGTTTTTATTATGTTTCTACTTTTATGTGGAAACACTATATCAGGATACATGTAAATATTGTGCCCATGTTATTATATCCATTCATGGGAGTGAAAAGTATCACTCCAGTGGAATACGTGTTATCCCTTTTAATAAAATATAGTTCCATTCATTACATGTTACACATTTCATACATTTAGTTATATAATCACAATGCTTCTCACATGCTATAAATTGATGAAATTGATTTCCGTTTTTCATATCCTTTGATAATAACATGATATAGATTGTGTACGGTATAGTGAAGAATCTCTAGTGAAATAATATTCATGTAGTTATAGTTTAGTTTATGCATTGGATGTTCAAGAGGATAAATGGGAAATAGAATCAGATATGCAAGAGAAATGGATATAATTATTCATTGAAACCCCATAGTGATTCATGGATTATCTCTGGTGATCTATTTTATAATTAATAGGTTGTATTCTCCTTTCTTTTTCTAGGTACATCTTTATTTTATTTTTTAGTTGAATCTCTACTATTTGGTTTTTCATTCCTCTTTTAACCATGGTTGTTATGTTCCTTTAATTATAGATAGATTATTATATGTAAATAAAATAATGTTAAGGGATTTATGTTTGTATATTTAATGTACTCTATGTAAAAAAAATTACAGGGCTTATTAGTGTTCTCTGTGGGTTTTAAGGCATTAGAAGTGGTTTGGGATTTTCTTGAATAAACTATATTAAGAGATAAGTGCTAGAAATTTACATGTCTTGATCCTATTACATGATGTATAAATGTTTCCAGGGAGACTTCACAAACAAGATAAATACATCAATTGGATAAACTCCATGAAACATTTACATTATATTAAATGGTCGATCATAGTTATTTTAACCTGAGGTGAAACATTTTTCATAGGATCTAATAAACTAAGAAATACAAGTCATGAATATAATACACAATAAGTTTTCTCGGGATAAATATTTTTAAATATATTTTTACAATTGATTCTTTCCTCATACATGTGTCTCCCTCAACCCTTGAGCCCTATGAGAGTCTAGGTGATTTTGGAGTTCCTTCTTCCCTTCTGGTCATCTCTACTAAGTGTGTGATCCCTAATTAGTTGTTTTAGTGTGGTTTTCCCATCTCTTAACCTTGTTCGTAATAATTTTATTATAGTCTTTTTAATTATTTGGAATCCATTTTCCATATTTTTTTGATCTAGTATATTCTTATTATCTTCTTCACCTTCATCCTCATTGGAATTTCCTATAGGAATAGTAACATTGAACGCAAATTAAAGGATTGTATTATAAATATTATTACTTCTATAAAATTTATTTTAAATAGTATGTGTGATATGTGTGATTCCATAGTTGTGACACACACATGTCCAATTAGATTTACCAAACCCTATTAAAATATACACATATTTTATAGATAGTCCATCAGATCTCTTTAGGTCCATTTTCATGAGACTATGATATTCAAACACAATATAGTCGTGTCATCCCTATACCTAGTTAAAACATTGTCATATTGATATTTTAGACCTTTGATGAACTGATAATAAATAGTTTTAGTATTTTCATAATCTTATGAATTGGTATGACATGTTGTTTTTGTGATTTCGTAATGTAGATTCTCCATAGATAATTTTTTTTCTAATATTCTAATAATCCTAGGGTCAAAATCATTTGAAATATGTTTGAAATATAACATATGATAATAAAAAAACACAAATTAATTAAATAAATTTATTTCAAAAAATTAGAATTTGTTAAATTGATCATTTTGTCTTGTGAAGAAATATGTGGTCTGTGTTTCATTTGTCTTCGGATTTTTCATGTATATATTTTGTTCTTATATGAAATCAATGTTATTAATACCTGATGGTGGGATGATTACTAGAATGTGGAGTTTTCTGGATATGACATGTGATTATGTTGACAGTTTTTGTCTAGCTGCATGATTTTTTACCTCCATTGGGATATGCCATAAATTAATGGATTCTTGATGTTGGAATATATGGTTATATAATATGTCGAGTACCAAACTCTCAATCTCTAGATGCCTATGGGTGATATTATGGATATCCTGTGGTTATAGTAATTTTTATAAAATTTGATATTTTCTATGATACATCCTTGGTACAATAATTTTTCACTATATGGGTAATCATTGTTGAAGTAATAGGATCCAGCCATGGTTATAGATATCCAAAATGGTTTTGATGTAGTTTATGTGTTCTCCTCTAGTGTCACCTTAGAAATTGAGGGATATCATGTTTATTTTATATGCAGTATTGATTTATAAAATTGATACCCTATTATTTTCATTAATATTATACACTTTATCTCTCACATTGTATATTTTTAGACAAGATGGTATAAACATTATGAGTTATACTTACACCCTACATGGTTTGTCACTTGGAACCTAGACAGATTTCATGGATATAGGTTTGGAAAAGGAAAAGAGGCCATATTATTCATTCACAACATGCCAGATTGGTTAGAGTATGATTATTATACTAGAATGGGTATTGGGACCAAGGTGAATAGAATAATTATTTTAGGATTCATATTCTTTTATCTATATTACCATCATCATGTCATTTAGTTAAAATTAGTTTTTTATACGATTATTCATTTATAATTTTGATTTATTGAGTTGGTCTTCTCCCAACATTTTTTGTTTGGTAGTTTATTCATATTGTTCATTATATATCATCTACACTTCTATTATTTTGTTATTTTATTATAACTCTTTATTATAGGATATATTATACCCACTATATTCTTTAGATGCTCACTACTAGTCACCTGCCTCTAGCATATGGGGAGGAGCAACTGAGGTCATGTAACTAACCAAGTTTGGCCATGTGAGAATGTTTTAGAACGGGGGATGTTACAAATAAAAATATTTTATTTATTTACTTGATAAAATTATATTTTATTATTATTAATTTTATTTCACTTATTACCGTGTTATAAACCATTAATTAATCATCTATTTTGACATCAAAATATTTAGAAGATATTCAGTTAAAAATTAGGAAATACCTTTGTTAGGATGGAAATGGATCAAATTGTCATTATTCTATCATATATATAATCTTAATCTTTAAAAATTATTATTATAGATAAAATATACTTATAAATACCACCATAAAAGTCTTTAATGAAAAATAAATTACGTTACAGCCGTGTAGATGATATGTTTTCCGTACAGAATAATTAGTATTACATATTTTAAGGATAATTAAGAATATCATTTAAATATCATTTTATGCATAAATAATCATAATAATATCTTAAATATAATATTAATTATTTATATTTAATTATATATATCATCCATGTGATGTGGTGATGATAAATGAATCACTTCGCTTTGTGGAGGTGTTTTTCCTCACTTATAGATGAATGAAAATATAATTCTTCCATGAATGTAATATTAATGAAATAAATGAAATATTATCAATTAATTTTTTTAATATTTCTTTAATATAATATATATTTATTAGTTCTATAATTAAAACCATCTATGAGAGGTATTGATGGAAAAATAATTACATAAGTTCTTGAGGATATAGTCCTTTGTACACCCAAATAATGGATTCCATTCCAATGTGATAGATTTTGGATGTGGATATAGGTTATGAAATTAAAATATAAACATCTTTTTATATTTAAGATACAAATTATATTATATCCTCATGTTTGAAAAAAAAATTATAGATGTGAAATAATAAATAAAATAAAATAACTCAATTAACAAAAAATCATCTTTTTCTGATAAACTATTTTTATTTACAACTTAAGACCTCTCTGGTATGTATTATAACAAAGGTTGAGACAATATAATGCATCTAGTGATGTTATGAATTTTTTTTTCATATTTATTGATAAAAATGGGATTTTAGGTTTGAATAAATTAAAATAAGTTGTTCCATTTTTAAGAGAGGTGAGGGTAACTTTTAGAATTTCATAATATAATAAGTTAATTTAATATAATTATGATTTAAAAATAGTTAAATTTTTTTAATATATGAATATAATGTGATTACGAATCTACATAGTCTCATAAAATAAAATTTTTACATGTTTGGATCAAATTCTTAACTATATCCATTTTAACCGCAAGTTTCATAGTTTCATACTAATAGTGACAACATTTTTTTAAAAAATTGTGGGGCATTTAAATTACTATAAATTAAATAAAACAAACAAATGGAACATGGTGGATTTTCAAACAAAATAAAAGTCACATGGAAGAAATATTAATTTCATATAATATTAATAATGTCAAATTGAAAAGAAATCTTTTACCGTGACTTTAATAACAATAAGATGATAGTTCAATTTGAATATAATGCATCAAACCATTATAATATATAATTTTTATAAAATAAATCTTATATCCTAGTGATTTGGTAAAATATTATTATTATAAATATTTTGAAAAACATTTATTTTATTTTCGTCACTAATTGAGTAATTACAACTTCAATTTTGTGTAATAATTTAGAGTAACTGTATCATAATAAAAAACAAGAAAAAAATTACCACGATGAATATAAAACACATATATTTAAAATTACTATTTATAACCCAATATATCATCTTTATCCACATGTTTAATTTATTATAGTCATTAAAAATGGGAGTGTGATATATTTTACATCATTTCAAATTATATATTATAAAGGTCATGATCACATTAAAATGGAGAGAAAGGTTATATAAATGAATATAAAATGGGTATAAATGTCACTGACTCAACCTATAAAATTATTGAAAGTGTTGGGTTTATTTTTTAATCCTTATAATTTTTTTGCATTAATTAGGTTATTTACACTTTATCTTTGTAAATAAAATGGTCAAATATACTACTCATAATGACCAAGAATAAAAGAGTAATGTATAATAAATTTGGACCTAAAAATTATGAATAAGTAAATTTTTTTAAAAAAATTACAAAAAATGAAGAGGTATGATATAATTCGAAATTAATTTGGGGAAAATGTGATGAAAATGGTTTTTTAGTAAAATTATCTATTAAGTATAAAATATTTTATACTAAATTAAAATATAAAAATAATTTAACAACCATAATTGGATTATTTTAATAAAATTGATGTAATTATATTTTAAAACTATTATAAATTGTAATTTTACATTTTCAATAATCCAATATAGAAGTAAATTTTCAATGAAAACATTATTTTACACTATTCAACGAAAAATCATGTTTTTCAGAAAATTATAAAAATATCACCTTATGATGTTGTTTATATAATGATATAAAAAAATAAAGATAATTTTATGGGAAAAAGTTCTAATTTATCAAAAAAATATTATAATATTTTCTTGCAAAAATCATTAAAAATAATTTTAGAATAGAACATTTTTATGAATACTACAATGAATTAAATTAAAAAATGAATTCTTATTTCCTAGCCCTCAATAAATATATATGTATTTATTATGAACTTTATATATTTTTTAATTTTTCTATTAAAATATATACCCACTATTTCAACAACTATGTTATAATTACAATATTTAAAATAATAATATTTTGAGGTTATTTTAAGCTCAGTGTTTCAAGTATTATACTATATCAAATATAATATTTATTTTACAAGCACAATATATTAAATCTCTTATTTGGAATGAAATCACTCGTTCCATTCTACATGGGTGAATAATTATTAATAACTTTATGTTAAATAATCCATTATGTATACTTGTTGAAAATCTTTTTTTCATTCTCGTTAAACTTTTTTGGCCTCCTTCTTTAGTTCTTTCTCATATAAACTTTTGAAAATTAAAAAACTATTCATAATTACTATGAAAAATACCTCAAAACATTAAATGGTGTGTTATAGATATTCCAAACTTTTTGAGATAATCATATTTTGTTTTCCAAGGAACTCTGGTTTACCTTAGTTTAATATCATAACATCCTTTTAAATCACCCTAAATGTAAGCCTCCTACGTTATCTAATAGATTGAAAATTAGGCCATCATTCTATGGCCAAATGTATGAATATCCCACAATATAATGAGATTTAATGAAATCTAAAATTCTTTCATTGAGGGTAATTTTATTTGTTAGAGTATTATTTTGGATATTACTTGTTTTGAATGCCGTATGGGAATATTCTCCACCCTTGTTGAAGTGGTGGGTTTATCGATATGTTTCATAGATCATTATCTTATTTAACTATAACATGTATTATTTAAGGAATAATGAATTATTTCATATGAATTCATCAGAATGTGAGTTTTCCACTTTCATTAACTTATCAAATGATGAATCTTTTGGTGTTTCTCATTCTTTATGCCACTAGATTGAGTCTTCTAATAATTAATAACCTCTATTAAAAATTTAATTGTAGGCCTTACTTTGACATTATGTGAATTTTTAACATTTTTAGAATCCATGTTTCCTAAAATTACATCAAACTGAAGAAACATGAAATTCAGTATGTTTTTTAGCCCTCATGTAATTTTACATTCTCATCATAGTCAATTCTCTACATCACAATGAGCCTTATGGTATGTCTCTAGGTTGGGACTCCCCGAGTACTTGTATGCACAATTTCACTTTTTGATTCATTGTCATCTCATCCCTAAACTATTACAATATAAAATTATTTCCACTCTTTTATTATTCAATAACAAATATCCAACTTGTTGTTTCTGAATTAAATGGTATATTTTTTACAAATAATAATTTTCTAAAACATTTTAAAATATTTTTTTCTCACAAATCAGATACTAAATTTTTCATCAAAAAATATGAAATTTTCTTATCTATGTATTAACATTTGTTCTTATTAGAATGTTTAGTGGTAGTTTTAAATTAACATAATTTTTCACCAATATTCCCAAATTTTCATCCATTTCCGTCTAATTATATTGGTTTTATCATAATTTCAATTTTCTATAAAATTATATAAATGAAAAACTAAAAATAGATGTTATTTTAGCACTCTTTAACAATATTGTGGTGTTCAAAAATAGATTTAACCAACATAAGATCATCGTATTAGGAAAATGATTCTTGAAGAGAAGTAATTTTGAATGGTTTTGCAGTATATATTTCATAGTATTTAACTTCCATTTATAGTGAATCATCTTTCCACCAATGGTGATAGATTAACATCTACTATATATTAGAATCCCTCTTATTCCATTTAATCAATTATATGGATGAAATTTTAGTTCTTCCACTAATTAAATGTTCATATATTATATTCCACTCATGCTTAAATTCATTACCATTAAGATAAAAAATTTCAACACCTTCTTGAAATATGACCACCATTTAAATAAGTGAAAAGAACTCTAGGAAAAATTTGATGTCCAAATCATTGGATATGGTGATTTGATTCTAATACGGAGTCCCATAGGATTATGAACTCATCCTAAGAGGGCGGTGACATAGTGTTTAACCAATTTCATTGATTCAGTTCAACATAATGTTATTTACTCCATTAATTCAATCGATACTCAATCATATATTAATATATATAGATCATTATTAGATGTTTTCCCCCCATTGAAATTATGAAATATGGATTATTTTATGTAAATAACAAACAAGGAATTTTATATGGTTCAACCATAATATGAGTACATACTCCTTCATGACTCAACTCCAATAAAGACACTTATTTTCCACTAATAATAGTATTACATATTACATGTGATATGGAAAGGGATTGAAATTAACCAACGCTAAATCCAATAAATATGTCTTATTAAATCATATTATACTAGTTTATAGTAGTTTATAATGATCCCCTAAAACATGAATGCATCTTCAAATAACAATTCAACATCCATTGAACTCGCATACACATCATACAATTCTTGGCTTCCTATAGAATGATCATTATAGAACTCATTTCCAAAAACTACAATGACATTATGTTCTTCACATATTCACTTGTATTTTATTTATCTTGCCTCCTTATAGTCATCAAATTCTGAAGTATACACTCAATTCATCAAAACATAATATTTCTATCTTCTAAAAACATTGATCCAACTAAATATTTCTTGAAATCTATAGTTCAACTATTCTATGATATAATTAACATTCATAATATATTCACTATCTCTCTCAAAATTCATTCTCATCAAGTTCATTTGAAATCTATTACTTTTCTCCTTCATATAGATTAACTACATCTAACAAATGTTTACAATGATAGGTATCTTATTTGAAACTCCCGAACACTTAAAGTCTTTGGTCACAAAAATTTAATATATTTTGAAGATATTAGACTCTTACACTATCACATCCCCAATAAAATCATGGTGTTAAGATTAATCAACACATACATGGATCAGTGCCCAAATTTTGAACTTTTCTTCATGAATATTTTTATTTTAATTTCTTTTATATAATCATAAATTTTTTGGTTAATTCATAATTTTTTATAAAGTCACATGATATATTTTAGTTAATTTACCTACACAAAATTTACCAAATAATAATTTCATTTTTGTGATTATGTTGATGTTAAATATAAGCATGGATAATGTATACATATTGAATTTACTTATTTTTAATTTAAATTAATTTGGTAAATAAAAATTTGGTGAATGTACGTCTAGTGAATGTCTATCAACATAATGTAATTTTGATGAATTTATAACAAAAAAATATTATTTAGGATAAATTATTTAATTAGAATGTAATTCTAGTAAACCCTCAACTTAATCATAACGTATCCATTATATCATTTAAAAACATCAAGAATTTCTTTGAAAAATATCACATCCGGTGGTCAAAAATAATAACAAAAACATCATGTTTTATCATTGTCTTAGAACAGATTATTTTTATTTAATCACACTCTAGATTTCAGTTCTCTATCATCTAGTGAAACCATAGCTTGAATTACTGTTTCTCATTCTTCTAATTAATGTTATATTTTTTATTGTATAGTTAAACCTATATCAACTACCACATCATCCTTTGATTCATCTAGCACATTATTTTTCCTCTTTTGGTTCCATAGATTTGATTTTGTTTCTTTGTATATTATGGAGACGTAATAATCATATATTAATAATCTCAAATCACATTAAAATTATAATATTTTCTAAATTTCACATCATTTAATGTCTATAATCATTGAAACACCTTGTATCTCAATGTGTAATGTGATAATTTTATGTTCTTAATATTATGGTGAAATAAATTATAAGGAACCTAATTTTCATTAGACATCTTATCATTAAATCTATATGATTTACCCTTAATGGGATCCATTAAATATCATATATGATGACCCATTTATAAAAACTTAGTGTAGACATTTCCTATTTGTTCAAAAAAAATATTTTCTTTGTCACTACGATCAACTAAAAATTCATTATTATTTATATATAAATTTTTTAATCTTCAATTAATGTATCCTCATCCATATATTTTATTTATATCCACCTCTTCTTCCATACATCAGAGGAAATGGTAATAGTACTTTTTAAAATTATGTATCACCTCTATGATGTTCCATCTTCTTATGGTTCATCCATCTAGAATATGAACATCTTGTTGAATTACATTGAGAACATCCATATAAAACATGTCCTTCAACAAACTAATTAACTTTTCAAAATATCATTAATAAAAAAGACAATATATCATCAGCATCATCTAATGGGTAACTCATTTATGAAGAATTCATAATATTAAATATAAACTCCTTTTTTATTTTCACTATTTTTTAAATAATTTATAAATTTTTTATAAATTACTCTGATAATTTTATTATAATTTTTTTTATCTAAATCATACATGATCCAATATAATATGAATGGAATTTAGTATGATAATTTTATATAATGAATATTTATTTATTATTTGATTCCTAAATATTTATTGAATCACTCTATAAATTATACAATTAGTACATTTTTTAAAATTTATAAATAAAATATATATCTATAAATACGATTTTATATGATTTTTAAATATTTTATAGACCATAAAATTCAGTTCATAATTCAAAATTTAGATAAACTAGTGTTTTCCCTTGTTATCATCTTTAACAACATCATCTATATTATATGAAATGACTTTCATCATTTTATGTTGTATTTTATGATAGATAATTATATTTTGTGGCATATGCATTCTATAAATAAGAGTTTTAAATAATTATATTCATTGTATACATAATTATATTTAATTATCTATTCATAAACACAGGATAGATTATTCATTCCATATAAATTCACCATGTATTTGGTGAAAACTTGTACAACACTAAAGGAATTAGTATTGTATCCTCCTATGATATCTCATATAGTTTTGTATGACTATGTAAAAATAAATGATATTAAATTTTCTAAATTAAACCACATTATAATGTTATAGTCTTTTTAATGGTTTTCAATATGATATCTAAAAAAACTACATATTTCTTTTTGAATCATTTTTTACAGAATCAAATCACAATAAAAGTCGTAAATTATGATTATTAGTCTCTAGGGATTTATTATTACATAATGAAGACATATATTGAAAACTATGACATGTGAACTGTACCATGATTGTAGTCATTAACCATGTATGTAAAAAATGGAGAACATGTTTTCATCTATACACCAGCAATGTTCTCTACTACTTTCATCAATATAAGTGATTAATGATGACCCCCTGAAAAGATACATAATGTCCACTTATTTTATGGTCAGTCCAATTTTTTCATTGAAACCCCCATAACATCAATAGGACCCTCTTCCTTAGCATGATTTGATTATTTCTCATGGATGTTAGAGAATAAGAAGCGGGATTTGGGAGAATCCAAAAAATGAATACGCTATTTCCATATCCTATATCAATCTTAAATAAATGCATGAGGAACTCTTTGAGATCAATGTGTTTACTCATGTGTTATATAATGAATTAATAAATGTAATATGATTATAATGGTTTGTAACCATTACCTATGCATGAAACTCTCTAGTGAAGTGATCCCCCAAGTGTAACTAATAGATTTCCTGGAAGAGTGACTTTATATTAATGTTGAAATTTAAATATGATAACTAGATGGAGGATTAATCAAGAATATTATGAAATTATTCGTCACATAATTTTAAGGCCATTCATATAATACCAATGAATATGGAAATGTTGCAGTATCACTATAGTTTTCCTTTCAAAACCCCATATCCATTGCATAAGACATGGCTTATAATATGGAATATGACACTATGAATATTGTAATTTTAATTAAATATGATATGACGGGTTTAAGGTATATTTTCTATATGGTTTTGGAATGAGATTGCACCCAAAGTGAGAGGGTGGAGGTTTTAACATGGTAGGATATGAATATGGTTTATTATAGGTCAAAACCAAGATATCGACTATATAGGTTAATTCATGGTATGAAATTGTACCATTGGTAATCAGTTATAGACTACGATTTTTTAAAAAAATATGACTATTTTTATTGGTATTGACCAAACATAGTATATATTGGATTTATATGAGTCATTATAGCACAATATTACACAACATATATTTATTTATTCCATAAGTTTATATGATATAATTTCCACATGAAACACACATATTATATGGCGAATATTATGGGAATTTATTTATAACTTGTTGAGACATATTTCTTAAAATATAAATGAGAAACATGGTTCATGTAGAGAATTTATATATGGTATTTAGGGTTATTCACGTATTATACAAATGGATCTATTCAAACAAATTTAGTTATTATTAGAGATAGGGATAAAGGTGAGATATAGGTTCTTAGGGGATCTTCCTAGTATATTAATTTATTACATTTTTGTTGGTTTTGTCCTAGTATGTGATACCTTGAGATATATGATAGTTTTAATGCATTATTCATTTATAAATCTTCAGTGTATGTTTATTTTTTATGTAATGTTATTAATGTAATTAAAGAAGTGAAAATTTTTAATATCTATTAAGAAAATTATTTTTTTATTTAATTTTATTGGTTATTATGATATATGAAATATAGTTACTCCAAAATTCTTTGAATACTCTCTTGTCTGGTGGCTAGAAATTTTCCTATATACTTATAAATTGTGTTATTCAGGATAGTTCTTTTAAATGTAGGGAATGTTCATCATGGTTATACCTCTAAGATTATCCTTTTTACCATTTAATAATATAATTATATACCATATAAGTCATCATCAACACTATAGGGTTGAGAAAATCCCCTTTATATGGTAACATCATCACATTAAAAAGTTTCATTTAGGGGGGGATGAAAATGCGAGGGTTCAGTTATTATTGGAAGTACTCATGGGGATATCATTTTCACCTATCAATTTTTTTTCCATGAATCCCATCCATCTTGATTTACCCTCATTGTGTGTATGAGGTTGAAGTTTTTTTAATGGTGGATATTTTGGTGAAAGATCATGGAGAGGCCAATGAATAACATATCCAATCACTGGTGGTGATGTTTGGTCATTATAATCCATCCCTCTATTTAATCAGGTCCTTTTTGGGTATATGGGATCTCAATCAGTTGGTGGTAGTTCCCACCCTTTCAAGGTCATATTTTTTCAGTCATCATTTATTTAGGAACAATTTTGTTAAAACGTGGTCTAATGAATATAATATATTCATAGTTTGGAGGTTCTCTTTTTAAATTTTTTCATGGGATTCTCATTATTGAAAAGAGTTGATATCGAAAGTTATGTGGGATAGGTTGACTAGGACTCCACTTCCAAATAATAATCATTGAACTCTTCATGTTATGGGTAATTAATTGAGGAGATTCCTATGTTCAGATGAGTATACAAGGTGCATGAATTTGGTATCATCACCTCACATTTTTTTCGAGGTGGATCTGGTGGTGATGCTTCTGTCAAATGTTCGGATCAGGGTTGGTGAAAGATTCCTAAAGTGAAAGAATGTTTTAAACTATGGGAATTTGATTATTTTTGTGGAGTGTCACAAATAAGTTATTTATATAAGTGTTTATATACATATATCTATTTTTTATAGGGTCTATGAAGGTCGAAGGTTCCTGTTTAGGTAAGGACACCCTTCTCCCTAGAGTATCGATTGGTTCAATTCAGGATCCTGGCGTACCATAATTTTTTATGAATTCCCCAAAATATTCCCACAAGGTCATGAGCTAAGTTCATTTAATGATTTGGGTTTTTCAAATTTGAATTCTACACCTCCCTTTCCCTTTTTCATACCCATTGAGTGATTTTTTCTTCACTTAGATTTGTGTATTGATTTAGAGCAAGGGAACAAGGATATATATGCTTGAAAAGTAGGTTTTATTTTCTCATTAGTTCCATCAACCTCCCCCAAATCCAGTTCTCTTGGGGATGTCCCATCTCTTGAAACATTAGAAGATAAGTGGGATCACTCATGGTGATATTGGTTCCCCCCTTATAGATGATTTGGAATCTAAGAAAGGCCATATGGGGTGTGTTGCTTCCTCTCCTTTGGAACTTTATGAGTTGTGTATTGTACTCAGGGATAGGGAGGCTAATGTATCACTATCGGTTCTTGGATTTTCAAAGTGTGTAATAGTATTTCAATATTCCAGATGGGGTGTCTTTAGACTCTCAATTTTACAATCTTTTTTTCTAGAAATGGGATTGAGGTCGTAAAGGGTTTTTTAAGAAACTATTGGGATTTCTTATTCTGTTTCTCCTAAGTAGGAGAGGTTCCCCCTCATGTCACCATCTATGATTAATAGAGGATGTCTCACACAAAGAAATTCTAGTGAAAATATGGATAACATTTCAATTAAAATATCACATAATAATATAGGGCTCAAATATAATATTTTTGATTATGAACGGATTCTATCATAATTTTAAATTTTGGGGGCCTGAAAACCCTTGTTTAGAGTTACTTCAGTTATAATGAATCATGTTTTTATTTTGTAAGTTTTGGAACAAAATAAAAACATGGATTTCATTTCCACATTCTTTATGAGTATGGGTTTTACATGATTGATAAATTCAGGAAAATAAAACATCAATATTTCTATTTTTGGAAGTAAAATATAGTAGTGGTTTTAGTCAATATATTTTCCCAGCATGTTTCAATGAATTTGACTGCATGGGTTCTATAATTTGTCTTTTCCATCATCTTTTCAATATGAGACATATCTGAAAGAGGGGAAATAACATAGAATCATTTAAACATCTAATCTGATGGTTTTTCTTAGAGTATAAAATGATACATTAAAACTATAACATATATGTTTGAGAAAAGAGTTGTAATGTTTTTCTATGGAAAGGCTATATTAGTGTCTAGATATTTTTTGGACTTGAATAGAAATCTAGATATGTGGTTATAGTGGTAGTGGTTAAATTAGTGTATCAACATAAAATTATGTCAAGGATATGGTGCATGGTTGATCAATGTATCTCTAAATGAAAGGTAATAAATCTTTGCCATAGGATTTTGTTACTCATCAGGCATGGGTGTTGTCAGACCAATCTCCAATTGTAGTGAAATATAATATGGAATATAGATGGAACAAACAAGTTCTCCTCTCTAGTAATTGGACTCATATATTATGATTTTTAAATACAATGAGAAAATTGTGAGAACAACCAGAGTTAGGTACGTCCAGTAAGGTATTCATAAATAACATAAAATAATTAAAAAGTGATATGTTGTAGTGGAGTAATACTAAGACAACCAATAGATAAATCATTGATGAGGTCAAATATACGATAAAGAGGATTATATAAAAAAATTAAATGGATTTAGATTCTGATTTTTTTCAACTTGCCTGATAAAAAAATATTTTAGTGTATAAGATTCTTGAAACTGAAGGGGTCTCTAGGGAGATATTAAGAGCTATTTATAATAGGGAGGGTGACTGGAACACATGTTACATATAGGAATGTGTGGAGGAAATATGGGTAACATGTGACTATCATGGGGTGTGATAAAAACAAATACTACATAAGTTAAAATGTAGTATAACGGTTACCCTAGGTTGGATTGAGAGAGGATTGTAAAATAATTATGTTTATCCATTAACATTGAGAAAGAATAAGAAGAATTTGTTTTTGAAATTGATTGATTTTAAAAATAATGAAATCAATTAAAAATAATGTTTTAATGTTGATGGATGAAGAGCGTAATGGGGTTAGGATAGGATCCCATTTTGAAATGTTATCATAGTCATTATTCTCCCTCCCTTTCTATTGAATAACAAATGAAAGACTCCTCGATCGAGTCATCAATCACACTTGGTTGAAGGAATAAATTGAATTGTCTCTTATGTGCCTGAAAGTTCATAAATATTTAACAAAAAACTAATGAATGTCTAGATAAATAATTTTTTATCCATATAAATCTCAAAAACATTCACTAGTTCCACACATGTTCCAACAATTTCTAGACACTCACCACCTAACCCAATCTTCTGGATCGAGGAAAATTCACTAGGTGGAGGGAGATCAAAATTCGTTAACCTGAGATATTGAAAATGAATAAACCAAAAACCTAAACATGATCACATTAAGATAATTATGAAACACTTAAAATAGAAATCATTCAATATAAAAAGAGGGTTTTATATTAAAGTTAAATATACCAACATTACCAATGTGAGACTCCCCTTCCATAATCATTCAAAGGCTTTACCCCACTATGTTAAGGGTAAGAGAGTTTAAAAGTGAATAAAAGATACTAATGAAACTATGAAAAAATAATAGAGACAATGAATAAAAATGCAAGACTCAAATACTCCAGCATATCCCTTCTTGCACCTTCATCAACATCCTTGAATGGAAGTATACACTCATATAAATAGGCTTGAGGAGTAGAAATATTTCCCTCTTTATTCATTACTCTAAATGACTGAATCAATTTTTCATCCTAAATGGTAGTATCTCAGGTATGTTCCTTCTTAAAAATTGTTTCCCTATCCCATTCACATGCAGCCAAAATATCTTAGTAGATTTGGACATGTGTCAAAAACATCATGACTAAATTTATAATGAAGACTTTTTATGCATGAGGATACTGCCCAAATCCCTACAATTTGGAAATTGTGATGGATTCCTTAATGACTGAATGGATTTATGAAATTTTCATTTAAGATAATTCCAGCAGTCCTCTTTCTATTACAGATAGAATAACTACATTTGTAATTAATTAGGCAGTGATATGATTTAATAAATTTTGTGGTCTCACTTATATCAGTAAGAAAAATTTATCCACTTTATTGATTTTTAATGTCATTGGGTGTAGAAATTTATGTGGGCCTAGAAGACAAAGATGAATCCCACAAGCTATATAAGACTACAAAAAAGGAATCAATCGATTTGGATCAAACTTTGAAAATAAATTTCTGAAATACATAAACTCTAGAAAACATATAAATTTCTATAATAAACCAATTTTCACAATTTAGCCAAAAAAATCACAAACATACTAAAATGATACAAATCAGCTCATATTGATTAATTATCAGGGATTATATTATTGAAAACACATGAAATATAATGAATATATTAACTCTATCAATTGTTATCCAAGATTCTAAACTCTAAAACAAATAATGGTTAATATTTTTCAAGGATTGATGTTGTAGGGAATCAACAATTGTATTATTTTTAGGGCCTTTTCACATGAATAGATATAATCAATAGAGGAAGTCAATGGTAAGTGAGGACGAAATATTTTTATCCTGCATTAAAAGAATGGTGGAGTGCTGGGAAAACATGGTTCTAAAAGTTTTTCTTGAAGGATATGAGTTCAAATTGGTAGCAGAAAACATGAAATTGGAATGTGATCATGGTCTAGATGTATATTTGAGCTTGTTTAATATGGTTTTATGGTACATTATCAAAGTTATAGTTAAGGAAGAACTTTGCAGTTCTTATAGAGGACAGACACATAATGGATCGTTATTTTGTTCATAGTGGTTCTCATAACATTATTAAAAGAAATAAAAGTGGTCAATCCATATAGAACAATATGTTTTTGGATTTCTGAATATAATATCCTCAATTTCTTTTTGAATAAAATCTATATTCAATTTATTTAATGGCTAGTTTTAGAGGACAATCAATGATTTATTTAGAGGTGGAGTATTCATGGGTGGACGAGGATTTAAAATAAAGAAATTGAATATATTAATAAAAATATGGGGGATATTATATTATAATACTATTGGATATGAAAAATGAATATGATCATATAGAATGAAACATCATTTTTATGGTCATGAGGGGTTTGTGTTCAAGGAATGCGAGTGTGATTTGTTTCAAGTGAAATTTATCTATATAGATCACTATATATATCTCAATAAGAGGCTTATACTTCTTTAAAACTATGTGTGGATTAATTAACATTGATAAAATTCATACAATCTCATTTATTTCAAAACATGATTCCCCTATAAAGAATATTAACCATGTTCTAAATGAGGCGATAATCCATCCATTTAAAAAATATTCAATAAATTCCATTTTTCTCGTATAATGTTTGATTAAAAAAATGATTTTCATTTTAAATGATATGAAAATTTCAATCAATGGATTTATTTCTATTTTAGTATATTACAAAAACTAGAGTGCATAATAAATATACTTGGGGAAAGGTATTGTTTTCATATATAATAAGTGTTAAAATTAGTGTAGTGGGCCAATACAAGAGAAGCTGGGTAGGTAGTAATGTGACATTACAATAAAGAATCATGATGATACCATATTTTATTAGATGATCAAGGATTTTTTATTTTAATTCATTATCAATTTATTCACATACTACATTTGTAACTGGAATCATCAATTCCTTTAATTTGTTGGTTGGATCACAGTAGTTAATATTTTGTTATCCTCAATTTTGATTTATTTTATATTGATCAATAAAGCATCTAAAGTGAAAATTAATAGTCTGAAAAAAATAATGATGGACTATATATAGGATATCAATCATAGTGGAATATTAAATTGGGAATATTTTAGAAATGTATAAGTTGATTGATAAAGGTGGTACTATGTCAGAATATATTTAGTTCATATAGGTGAATCATACATTGTATATAATTGAAAGTACCTTGTAACTAGAATTATTTATGATGAAAATGTATACAATGGACTTTAGTGGATGGAAGTAAAATTCAGGGAGTTTATTTAATTTTATTATTGTATAATCGAGCATCTAGATTTTCTCGAAGAGGAGTTTTGAAGGGTTATTGGTTGTGGCAATGTTAGTTGTAGAGAGAAAAAAGGTTAGAGGAAAACTATTCTTAATTGATTTCCTAGAACTATACATTTCTTTTACGGAATCCATATTGTTTCTTAGTATGATTAATATAATTGTTTATCAACAAAAAATATATTTTACAAGAATATAGGCTTAGTCGATGAACCTGATAGATTCATCATCTTTGTTTGTTCTTCTGGATGGTTCAGTGGTCGGTTAAATCATGTTTTGGAATGTACCATCAGTTGAAGGGTTGCATGGGTGTAAATTTTACAGTTTAAAGATATCATATAGTGTATGGTTTCCAGGTTTCGTGTTTTTGGAGTCATTCACTACCCACAGATGTCAATTTGTTAATAAAAGTTGTTTTCGGGTATTTGAGATGCCGGTGTTGTACATCAGAGAGATTAGAATCAATTTTGAATTTTTTTTGAAAAATTGAATGGTCACATGGAATTAGGAGCATTAATGGAAAAGGAGTGTATCTGAAAAGGAGTGGGAATTGTGTTTCAGAATTTTGGTGGAAATTTTCCATGGTCCAATTTGTCATAGTGGGGATGTTATGATTTTCAGTTTTATATTCACTATGTTGTTATAAATTATCTAGGAGGTAAGAAATATAGATAAGAAATGAATAATGTTCCCTCAATTATTTTATCAGGTAATCATGAAATATGTAGTGGTGTATATTGGAATTATTATCATTGGAGGGGGTTTAGTCTTTCTAAGAGGGCTCCTTCCAAGGTCGTCCACAATCAAAGAAGATAGAGGAAGGCGTTGATAGGGTAGGTGGGTTAAATTGAATCCACTAAATTAATGATTGAAGCGAAATATAGATGAAATTTGTGAAATCATGGGAATTAAATGGGGGATTATTAGATATAATATGGGTTGGTTGATATATACCTTCATCACTTATTATATTGAAAGTAATTATATTGGTGAAAATTTTAAATCTTTTTTTCCAATAGTATTTCTTTATGTAGGTTCTATAAACTAAATATCATAGAGGTTGAATTAGATTGAAAAGTGTTGTTCATATATTCCATTCCATGTGTATCCCTTTATAAGACCATGTTTACTTCATTCATAAAATAAAGATATTCATGAAGCAAGGCATCGAGTTTACAAACACATGGTGGGTGGTGAACATTCTGGGCGATGTGTTGGCTAGAAAAGGGAGTTCTAGAGATAATAATTATTTCAAATTTTTATTACGGTGTCCTTACATAACGAATTCAATATTATTATAAGGTCTAGTTCCCATGTTGTGAATTTATTTTTACCCCATGAGTTATGTTATTTATTAATTTAATATTAATTTTATTCTAGAAAATTACATATGCATAAGAGAAATTGTGTTCATGTGGCACATTGAAACAAATTCCATTTATGATATTTTGTATTGGGTGTAATAAATATGGAATAAATCATCATTGATGGAGATTAATAGTTATAATAGAAGTAACCATGTACATTTTATCATTTATTCTTTGGATTTGGGTGTTCTATAATATTTTGGCATTTATCTATTTTATTATTTAATGGATGGTTTTCAAATTAATATATTAGATTAATTAAATATACATTATTGATGAAATGTATAATTTTTATAATATATATAGTTTTATGACTGATTTTCCTTAATATTACGTTAATTTACATTATGATACATGATTATTTATGTATATGTCTATCATTTGTATGTTTTACACTCCTATAATCTAATAAAAGAATCCAAGCCTATAAAAGATATGTTTGGGGTTTGATATATGATATTTTTCATTAACTGGGGTAGGTTACTGACCAATATAATGATTTTTATATTCATTAAATATAATTAAAAAAATTATTTTTCTGATGAATCATTATTTGTAATGTTCACATCATTATTTTAAATATTTTTAATAAATTGGTCATAAAAATTATAAATCATATTTTGAGGGGTTTTTTATTATAAATCAATATTTCATACTTTATATGTGAATGGAACATAACATGGGCTACATAATCTATAAATACCACAAAATTTAAATGATGTTTTATCTTTAGTTTTGGTTTGAAATATTGAGATAAATCTACTCTATCAAATACACTTGACCAAATGATTTATTAAATAAATTTTATGATTTTATTTTATATCTACTAATTTATTTTGTTAAAAAAAACAATATAAACATAATTTTTTTAAATTTTATATTGTATTATAAACAATAAGTCAATAAAATATATGGAATCTAATATAAAATGTTTTTCCCAATTCATATTATCAACAAAATTATCTTATTTAATCAACTAAAATATTCATAAATTATAATATGATTCATTTAGAAAAAAATCATAAAAATAAAACAAAAATCATAAGAAAATAACCCAATAATATGTCCTATTGTTTTTGTTTATAAAACTATAATAAATAAAATAAATTATCATTCATGTTAAATAATGAATTTACATAGTTATTTTAATCAAGTAATTATATAATTGAAATCAATATTTGGAACAACATTAATTTACTATAATTTAATGTTAGTAAAAAACAATGCATGCGTAAAGAGTTAATTTTTTATTAATGTTTTCCTTATGTCACCAACATCAATAACATTATTAATATTTCGTATCTAATTATTTAATGCATTCATAACTGCATATGAACCATGATATACCATAACCTCATATTAACCTTATTCAAAATTCCATATTGTACTATAGTGAAATGGGATTTTTTTTCCTTCACTATCCACCATCACATTGTGTAAATTTCTTAGTCTTAAACCATTTGAAAACAATCCCAAATATATAAAAATTATTATTATGTTTGCATTGATATAATCTCAAAAAATTCAAATAATATGGGCTAATATGTTAAATATTAATATCAGCCTTTTATCAATCCTTAGAAATTTAAGTAGAATATTTAACTCCAAAATTTAAACAATGTACCTCAAAATCATATCTTGGTTGAGGTTTTATCATATCATATATTTATTGATTTCTAATAGAGAATTATTCAAAATTCATAATTCAATGGTTTATATTTTCTTCATTGGGATTATATAAACACACACACATATATATCAATGAGTTTTAAATAATTTTATAAATATTAATTAAACATTTATTATCAAACATTAATGATAAGACTGAACAAACTTCTTTTCCTACACACAATAATTACTATTCCATAAAATATATTATTTAAATTATTTTTTGGTTCTTATATATTTTTCAATGAATTTAATAAGTGATAAAATATATTTCTGCTCCTAATAAATAAAATACAGTTGAATCAAATATAATAAAGAACCACCAGTTATGTATATTTTATCTTCCATAAAACCATATAAAATTGTATTGTTAATCATAATCAACACTTTTTAATTTGTTAAAGTGTAAAAAAATAAAAAAAACCATCATACCATTTATATTTAAAAATATATGTTTCCATTCAAAAAAATTAATTTCACTTGGTTTAATTATGTTTATTTTTTCGGTGATAGTATAAATTTAATATCTACAAGGATGGGTATCATGTTAATTAATCTATAGTTATTTTCTAACAATCTTTCATGTTTATAATCATACCAAATTCATCATTTTTAAATTTAGTTTCCATTTCTATTGGGGATTATGTGTGATTAATTTTCACCATATTAAAACACATTACCATATAATTAAAACATTTTGTGTGATAAATAAAAGTATTTAAACATCATTAATCAACCAAAAATCCATGAAAAAATTATTATTACACTAACAATAGAAATATAAAAATAATTCTTCATTTTCCCAATTGACACATTGTAACATTCTTTGATTTATTCTATAAATATGATTTTTTTCATTAATTACTGGCCCCATGAATTATTCCTCAAAACTCAACTACAGATTTTTTTTATAAACACCTCCATGTTGAAATGTATGATTCATCATTAATAGATCTATTCTTGAATAAAATTACATTAATTCATAATCTTTTTAACGTCCTAGACCCGGGTGCCACGCAACGGGTGCCCCAAGCCCGGTTCGCCATGTGACCTCAAGCACATTTCCCCATACGCTAGAGGCTGCCGACTAGCAGCGAGGGCCTAGGTCTGATAGTGAGGAAACTATGCCCTCAGTTGTCAAAGTGTAGTGCAGCGGAATACCAAAATAAACATACAACAATAGTGGAAGCAATAAACATAAACAACTGAAATAACTGCAGCAGTGGATATAACCAACAATATATAAGTGATGATGATACATGTTCAAATTCTAAGAAAACAGCCAGAACATGTTATACATCAATACAGTACAGCAGAAAACGGAGTATAGAAAAGCAAGAAAAACAGCTTACAGTGGCATCGCGAGCCTAGGCTCGGTCCCATGCCCTCCTACTCTTCAGCAATAGTCAAGTACTTGTATAGTGACTCTTGCCCCTATCTACACCTGCAGCAACGTAATCTGTTTGGGCCAAAAAGCGTGACCCAAACAGGGTGTGAGAAATATATCTTAGTAGGAACCCACCAAAGGCCCGTGCTCAACTGTGTGTAAAACATGCAACAAGTGTAAAGTAGTAAAATGCAATAAATAAGTAGTACTCAAAATTAACTAACTTAACAGTTAAATTGCCATTTTATTATTCATTTAATTCCTTTAATTTAGTACCATTTTTGTGCTCAACAGCACCAAGCCCTCAGGCCAACCAGTATCTCGCCCTCAGGTTAATATAGTGAACTACACCCTCAGGCTGTACAGAATCTCTCCCTCAGGCATTGTAATAGAATTCATGCCCTCAGGCATAGGAAGTGTCGCCCTCAGGAAAAGATGTCAAGCCCTTAGGCACGAAAGGTTGCCCTCAGGCGGAATAACGATAGCCCTCGGGCTAAAACAGTCATGCCCTCATGCTAATCACAACAACGCCCTCAGGATAAACAGGTATCCGGGCCATGCCCAACATATCAAAATGTAGTAAACAAGCAATTCCTCTCAAGGAAATTCTACAGTTACTACATTTAAGGCATACCCTCGGGTATCCTGGCCAAACGCCTAAACAGAGGAACACACCCCTCGGGATGGTCCTGGATCCAAGCAACGATCCCAAAAATCATTTTATTATCACAATTTAATCACCTATGAAATTCTAGGCATTAAATATAGCAACGGCCTCAGCCACACGACACCCCAACATGGGTTCGTGGCACAGAAATGCACAAAAGCGCACGACTGTTGTAAATAAACACCAAGACACCTACCTTATATGTTAATGAACGCTATTCCCGAACTCTGGCTCTAGAAACGCCCAAGAACGGCGTAGATCTGACGAAGAACAAAACCCACAAAAAGGTAAATAACATACGTTGGGAGAATAATTGGCACGAACGGTACCAGGAGAGGTAGGGGCTTACTCGTGCGGTTCCAACGAGATCGTCCGAAGCCGAATCAGATTCCAGAAGAACACCTGGAGGATCATCAATGGTCCGGTCTTCCTCCTTGGCTCCAAAACGGATCAAGTGCCTCCTCTGCCAAATGAGGAGGCTACTGCCTGTTTTAAGCCAAAAAAACAAAGTACACGGCGTGTACTTCCAAGTACACGGAGTGTACTCCCTTCATTTAACTGTTCAAAAGGTGGCACCGTCACACTGTTCATATGTAGACATGAGTACACGGCATGTACTCTCGAGTACATGGCGTGTACTATCGCCCAGCTGGTGGCGACACCACCACCTTACTATTCAAGCCTATCGACTGACTACACGGCACGTATGGTACCACTACATGGCATGTAGTCGGTTCCTACACCCCTCGTCACCGACAAGGCTACACGCCCCGTGTACTCATCCCAACACGACCAAAAGTACAAGACATGTGGATAAGGTACATGACGTGTAGTTCCAAAATTAAGGATTTTTCCCCATTTTCCATATTTTCTCAATATAACTTAAGGAAAAAGAAAAGAAGAAGCCCGTACCTTTAAAACAAGAACCGAGTTCTTACAAACTTCTCCCCTTATAGCAATTCGTCCTTGAATTGCCCTTTCATGGGTGGCGAAGAGAAAGCTCAGAATAGCTCTGGCCACTGATCACGTACGTCGGCCTCCCGCTCCCAAGTCTCATCCTGCACTCAGCCATGCTTCCATAGCACCCGTACGAGAGTAACTGACCAGCCTCGGAGAACCTTCGTGCTCCGGTCAACGATACAGATCAGATGATCCTCAAAGGACGCATCATGCTGAAGCTCAACCTCCTATGGCTGAAAGGTGTGAGACAGGTCTGAATGTTAGCGACGCAAGTGAGACACGTTGAAGACGTCGTGCATTGCTCGGTACCGGTGGGTAACTGCAACCGATAAGCAACCAGCCCGACTCTCTCCAGAATCTCAAATGGTCCCACATACCTCGGCGAAAGCTTACCTTGTCTCCTGATCTGTTTGTGTCCCAGCCTCGGTGATACACGCAAAAAAACCTGATCCCCAACCACGAACTCCAAAGGTCGTCTGCGGCGATCAGCATAAGACTTCTGACGAGACTGTGCGGTAGACATCCACTTCTGAATTAACTAGACCTACTCAGATGTCTCATGCACGAGTTGTGGTCCCAGTAAAGCTACATCACCTGCCTCTAACCAGCACAATGGTGAACAGCATGGCCTACCATATAAATTCTCGTATGGTGCCATCTCAATATTTTCATAAAAACTATTGTTATAGGCAAACTCGAATAAGTGTATATGCTTCTCCCAAGAGCCCCAAAAGACTAGGATACATACGCGCAACATGTCCTCTATAACCTGTATTGTCCGCTCTGACTGGCCATCTGTCTGAGGGTGGTATGATGTGCTCAGAAGCACCTGTGTACCCAGCGCCCTCTGATAACTCTTCCAGAAACGAGACGTGAAGCGGGCATACCTATCTAAAATGATAGAACGAGGGACCCCATGTAGACATACGATCTCTTGGATATACATCCTTCCGAGCTCGTCCACACCAAAGGTGTCCTTGATCGGCATGAAATAAGCTACCTTTGTGAGTCTGTCCACAACAACACACACGACGTCATTGCCACGAGGTGACCTTGGCAATCCCGTCATGAAATCCATCGCGACATCATTTCATTTCCATTCCGGAATGGGAAACTGCTGTAACAGTCCAACTGGTCTCTGATGCTCTACATTTACCTGCTGACAGGTGGAACACCTCGTAACAAAACCAGCTATCTCTCTCTTCATAACCGACCACCAGTGCTGACGTCTCAAGTCATTGTACATCTTTGTAACCCCGGGATGAACTGACCAAGCTGAAGCCTGAAACTCCCAAATCATCTCCTCGCGTATATCCCCTGGAACCCATAAACGTCCATGGAAACGCAAAACCTGGTCATCGCCTATCGTCCAACTGGGAGGAGGGTCCTCACTTGCCACCGACTCCCATAGAACTAGGCCTTTTGAAACCGATAGCTGCCTCATCCTCACTCTGTCTAGGAGGGTAGAAGTCACAGCTAACGAGGAAAGATATGTATGCCCCTGACTTTCATGAACCTCCATATGCATCTCAGAGAACAAAGCCATAAGCTGCCACTCACCACTGGTCTCCTACACTGCCTGTATCTGAGTCTTCCTGCTCAGTGCATCGGTTACATCATTACCTTTACCAGGTGTATAGGCAAGCTCAAAATCGAAGGACTGTAGGTACTCGACCCACCTTCTCTGCCTCAGAATCATGCCACGCTGAGTAAATATATGCTTGAGGATTTTGTGGTTGGTGAAAACCACAAAATCCTCTCCCAATAGTTAATGTCCCCAACAGCGCATCGCATGCACAACTGCAGCCAACTCGAGATCATGTTTCGAGTAATTCCTCTCATGTGGCCTCAACTACCGAGACCTGTATGCCACAAATCGGTCGCCCTGCATCAAAACAGCTTCAAGCCCAATCCCTGACGCGTCATAGTAAACTGTATAGATCTTCCCCTGCTCTGGGAGTATCAGGATCGGTGCTGATGTCAGCCTTCACTTCAGGTCCTGAAAAGATGTCTCACAAGCTTCTGACCAAAAGAACTTCACACCCTTCTTAGTCAGACCTGTCAACGGTGTTTCTAAGCAGGAGAAGTCTTATATGAAAAGTCTGTAGTAACCACCTAGCCCTAAGAAACTTCATATCTCAAACACGTTCTTGGGTTGCTCCCAGGAAACTACTACTCTCACCTTCTCTGGGTCTACTGCAACTACTGCCTCTGAAATAATGTGACCCAGGAAGTGAATTAGGTCCATCCAAAAGTGGTACTTCGAGAGATTAACATATAGTTGATGGTCTCTCAGTGTACTCAATATCATCCCAATATGGGTGGCATGGTCGTGTTGATTGTGAGAGTACACCAAGATGTCGTCCATGAATACTACCACAAACGAATCAAAATACGGATGGAACACACGATTCATCAGAGCCATGAAAATTTCTTGCGCATTAATTCGTCCGAACGGCATAACCGTATACTCATATATACCATACCTGCTCTTAAAAGTTGTGAGAGGTATATCAGATGGTCTAATGCGCAGCTGATGATATTCGGATCTCAAGTCAATCTTCAAAAACACTCGTGCTCCACGAAGCTGATCAAATGGATCATCTATCCTCGGCAAGGGATATCAGTTCTTAACCGTCAACTGGTTCAGCTTTCGATAATCCACACAAAGCCTAAGGGTACCATCCGCCTTCTTCGCAAAAAGTACAGGAGAACCCCAAGGAGAAGTACTGGGTTGGATAAAACCCTTCGCCTGTAGCTCCTCTAACATCCTCTTGAGCTCCTGTTACTCAGGCGTGGCCATCCTATAAGGAGGAATGGACACCGGTGCTGCTCCTGGAACATGATCGATAGAGAAATTAACCTCACACACTAGAGGTAGACCTGAAAAGTCCTCTAGGAAGACATCCCTGAAATGATCAACAACTTAAGGGAAATCCGTCTGACATGTCCCCTGGTCATCCAGATATAAGCTCGCAATCTGGGCTGTGACTCCACGTCACCCATGATGCTCTGGTCCAGCTCGACTTGCCTGAAGATCCCACTCGCCCTTGTATAGAAACTCCACACCCTCTGGTGACGTGAAACGCACCCTAAAACGATAGAAGTCTACAAAGGATCGAAAGGGAACCAACCAGTCGATCACAAGAATGATGTCATAGCTCATCATCTCTAGGATATATAGGTACCAAAGGATGTGACACCCACCAACCTCAATGGGGAACTCCTTGCACTGATTCACACCAACCGTCCTATTCCCCAACGGAGTGTCTAGCGTCAAGATAGGAGAATAAGTAGAAACACAGAGCCCAAGGCTCTCCACAACGGGTACTGATATAAAACTATGTGTAGAATCCATATCAAAAATTACTGAAGAAAAGATAGAAGCTACTAGAATAGTACCTCTGACTGTCGAAGGTCCGGGATCCTACTCCTGTTGGGTCTGTTGCACTGCATATGCCTATCCAGTGTCGCGGCCGAGCAACACAGCCTGGCTACCCTGAGCTGTCCCGCCCTGTTGCCTCTGAGATCCTGGTGTCTGGCTACCATGGCCATGACCCCCATCTCTGCCTGCACGCCCTGACGTATTCCAGTTCCCTAACTGGTAAGAAGCCTCTGGTCCTGCTCCCGCACATAGAGTCTGCACAGAACCCCTCTCACTAGCCATTGGTGGATACGCCATGCAAAAGCGCTGCAGATGACCCATATTGCCGCAAGCTCGACACTCCACTGGGTCTTGTGGACACTGCGGCCTCTTGTACCCCTCTCTGCCACACTGGAAGCACCTGATCGAGCCACCTGAAGAAGCTGCCTGGCTGGTACTGCCGCCCTGAGAGAAGTCCATCTGTCTCTTCCTCTTTCCAGAAGAAATAGTACCAGTAAATGGTGTTAAACCGCCCTGGCCCACACCACTAGATTCTCACATGTTCCTCTCTGTAATCAATTCCTGATTCACAATAGCGTGTACAGTAGGCAACTTGAAAACATTCACCAGCACTTGAATGTCATACAGAAGACCATCCTCAAAACGTCTGGCTCTCAGCGTCTCATCACCCACCAGCACGGGATAAAAGCGCTGAAGCTCCATAAAACGAGGAGAATAGTCCATCACTGACATAGTGCCCTGCTGTAGATTCATGAACTCTTGATCTCTATCTTCCCTCAGCGTCTCGGGAAAGAAGAAGTCATAGAAGACTGTCTGAAAATCCTACCACGACATGTCCCTGTGATGCTCTGACTGGGTGGTAACATCCCACCACCTCTTGGTGGAATCACGCAACATGTATGTCGCGAGCTTGACCCTCCGACCTGGAGGCGTCTCAAGATGCTCGAAAATAGTCTGCAACGATCCTAGAAAATACTCTTCATCCTATGGTCTGCCATCCCCTGAAAATGTAGGAGGATGCTGCTGCTGAAAAATACGCGTCAGCTCGGCCATAGATGTGGCAACCTGCGGTTCTCCCAGAATGGTCTGCATGTACCGAAATAAGCCTTCCTGGAACTGCGCCTCCGTGCCTGTGTCTGATATAATAGCTAGTGCTGCATCTGGCTTTGCTGGTGGATCAACTGGTAGCCCATGGCCCACCATCTCTGGAGTATAATCGTCACCGCTCTCCTGGAGTACAACTCTCAGTCTTCTAGGTGGCATGACTATACAAGGTCAAAAGCGCGCCTCAAATTCAATTTTATTAAGACCGAAAAGCGAAGGAACCACAAAGGAACAAGAGGAAGAAGGCATTTAAAACTGTTCAAAACAAGACTACATGGCATGTACAGTGACTACACGGCGTGTACATGACTTCATTTCCCCTTCCTGGGTCCTTCTACACGGCTAAGCCACATGGCTCCCGTTCAACACAACTACACGGCATGTATAATATCTACATGGCATGTATGGTGTTATTTTCCAAATGCCTGTGACGTCTATGACACGGCCGACTACTTGGATTAACACTACACGGCGTGTTACACCCGTACACGGCATGTACAACACCTCATTTCCCAGCCACATGGCTAAGTCCACACGGTCTGTCCTCAGACAAGACTACACGGCATGTCCCATAGGTACACGACATGTTTAAAAGGAGGTGACACCGGCCCGTGTTGTTAGTTACATGACCGAGTCCCCAGGTCACACTACATGGCTTGTGCATCATTGACACAGCGTGTTCTGTGAAGGAGTTCACCGACTCGTGTTGTTAGTTACACGGCCGGACTCCGGGTCAACACTACATGGCGTGCACAGACCTACACGGCATGTTTTACCCAAGCCCTTGCCTACCCCGTGTCTCCGCCCACACGGTTTGTGACATGGGAAGAGACTACACGGCGTGCACTCAGGGTACACGGCGTGTACTCAAAAGGTTCATTTTTCTTCTCGAACAAAAGAACACACACGACGTGTATGAGGTCCTACACGGCGTGTATTTTGGGTTTTCCAAATAGTATGCCTAAAAAACTTTTCTGGTGTATGAGGTCCTACACGGCGTGTATTTTGGGTTTTCCAGATAGTATGCCTAAAACACTTTTCTGGAACCCAGAAAATACTGAAAACAACACCTAAGTGTCAAATTCCGACCCGTGGGGGCCCATACTCCCAACGAATCAAAGTTTGACATCTTATATGTGTTATAACCAACAATCAGTCAATGACCCACAAAATTCCGGTAAATGGGGGCCCATACTCCCCAAATAACCAAATTTTGGAGTCCATTATATAAACAAGCTCAAACAAAAATACCATATGACAAGGAAGGTATTTATCAAGCTTCTATCACAACAGCATGCTTTTCTAGCACCACAACTATCACAACAACATGAAAATTCTAATGCACAAACATGGCATGGAAACTATGCATGGCATGTGATATCTAGCATGTGCCTATATGATGCATGAGACGGCATACCCTAATCTCATCGGGTTGCAACTAAATAGAACCCACATATAAAATATAACCATCACAATCCAAGTGCGTCACCCAACGGTGAAAACATATCAACCGTAAAATTTCAAATCCAAAGAATGAAAAATACGAGGTAGACTGGATTTTCCCTGTACACAGGTTAGCTACGCCCGAGCACAAATTATTACCAACTACCGTTCCATCATATCCCTGACTAAGTCTCTAAATAGTATGTCAAAGAAAAGAAACATCCTATGATACCACATTGTAACGACCCGGAACCGGGTGCCATGCAACAAGTGCCCAGAGCCCGGTTCGCCACGTGACCTCAAGCGCATTTCCCCAAACGCCAGAGGCTGCCGACTAGCAGTGAGGGTCCATGTCTGATAGTGGGGAAAATATGCCCTCATTTGTCAAAGTGTAGCGCAGCGGAATACCAAAACAAACATACAACAACAATGGAAGCAGTAAACATACACAACTGAAATAACTATAGTAGTGGATATAACCAACAGTATATAAGTGATGATGCTACATGTTCAAATTCTAAAGAAACAACTAGAACATGGTATACATAAATACAATACAACAGAAAACAGAGTACAAAAAATCAAGAAAAACAACTAGCAGCAGCATCGCGAGCCTAGGCCCGGTCCCATGCCCTCCTACTCCTCAGCAACAGTCAAGTACCTGTATAGGGACTCTTGCTCCTATCTACACTTGCAGCAACGTAATCTGTTTGGGACGAAAAGCGTGACCAAAACAGGGTGTGAGAAATATATCTCAGTAGGCACCCACCAAAGGCCCGTGCTCAACTGTGTGTACAACATGCAACAAGTGTGGAGTAGTAAAATGAAATAACTAAGTAGTACTCAAAAGTAACTGACATAACAGTTAAATTTCCATTTTATTATTCATTTAATTCCTTTAATTTAATACCATTTTTGTGCTCAACAGCACCAAGCCCTCATGAAAACCAGTATCTCTCCCTCAGGCTAATATAGTGAACCACGCCCTCAGGCTGTAAAGAATCTCGCCCTCAGGCATTGTAACAGAATTCATGCCCTCAGGTATAGGAAGTCTCAACCTTAGGCACAAATGTCAAGCCCTCAGGCAGGAAAGTTTTCCCTCAGGCGGGATAACGACATCCATCGGGCTAAAACAGTCATGCCCTCAGGCTAATCACAACAACACCCTCAGGCTAAACAGGTAACCGGGCCATGCCCAACATATCAAAATGCAGTAATCAAGCAATTCCTCTCAAGGAAATTCTACAATTACTTCATTTAAGGCATACCCTCGGGTATCCTGGACAAACGGCTAAACAGAGGAACACACCCCTTAGGATGGTCCTGGATCCAAGCAACGATCCCATACTGTATTTTATTATCACAATTTAATCACCTATGCAATTCTAGGAATTAAATATAGCAACTACCTCAGCCACACAACACCCCAACATGGGTTCATGGCACGAAAACGCACAAAAACGCACGACAGTTGGAAAATAAACACCAAGCCACCTCCCTTATACGTCAACGAATGCTATTCCCGAACGCCGGCTCAAGAAACGCCCAAGAATGGCATAGATCTGACAAAGAAAAAAACCCACACAAACGTAAATAACTTACGTTGGGATAAGAATTGGAAAGAACGGTACCAGGAGAGGGAAGGGCTTACCCGTGCGGTTCCAACGAGATCGTTCGAAGCCGAATCAGATTCCAGACGAACACCCGGCAGATCTTTAAAGGTCTGGCTATCCTCCTTGGCTTCAAAACAGCTCAAGTGCCTCCTCCGCCGAATGAGGAGGCTACTGCCTGTTTTAATCTGAAAAAACAATGTACACGTCGTGTAAATCCAAGTACACGGCGTGTACTCCCTTCTTTTAACTGTTTAAAAGGTGGCACCGTCACACTGTTCATACGTCGACATGAGTAAACAACAGGTACTCTCGAGTACACGACGTGTACTGTCGCCCAGCTGGCGGCGATGCCACCGCCTTACTATTCAAGCCTTCTGATTGACTACATGGTGTGTAAGGTACCACTACACGGCGTGTTGTCGGTTCCTACACCCCTCGTCGTCGACAAGGCTACACGCCCCGTGTACTCATCCCAACACGACCAAAAGTACACGGCGTGTGGATAAAATACACGACGTGTAGTTCCAAAATTTAGGATTTTTCCCCATTTTCCATATTTTCTCAAAATCACTTAAGGAAACGGAAATGAAGAAGATCGTACCTCTAAAACAAGAACCGAGTTCCTTCAATCATTTAAATTATATTAATTTTTCTTATAATTGGGGAGGAATATCCATTTTTTAGTATCCATATTTCATTACTCTAACTTTACATTTGAGAAATTTAATCCAAATCTTCCTTCTCATATATTCTCATATTCAACATTGATTTTTTAACTAATTATTGAACATATGATATCTTTATATTCAATTTTAAAATGAATAATATTATATTGCTATAATAATGAAATTAGGTTTCATTAATTTTGATATTCCAGTTAATTAATTTTCAAAAAATATTCCAAGAGGGGGTCATATATAATAACGGTTACACATCTATATCTTATTGATTATTATTATTATTATTATATTCCATTATTATCATAAATTTTATAATAATAAAAAATTTCATTGGAAAAAAACATTTTATAAACCACTATTTTCAATCGTTTATCAATATGAGCTACATTCTATTTCTATTAAAGTTAATATATTTTCCCAATGAGTTCATTCAAATTAATTAGTATAAAAACTAATAAAAAATATAATAAAGTATAAAAATGTAAACTCTATAACCATGTGAACCATATTTACCTCCCATATATCAGAACTACTATTGATCCATTGGGGAAATAATAATACAATACCAAAAGATTGAGATGCCTTCCATTTATCTGTATCATAGATTAACATGTCGATATAAACATAATTGTGCACATATAACTTTTGTGTATAAACCCAGTATGATACCTACGATGATTATATACATTAAATTACTTAAATTCTGGAAATTTTTTTTTAAATTAAATGAATTCCCAAAGAAAATAATTTATTAAATATGAATTTCACGATTTTAGAGTATTTACCATCAATCTTCATTATAAACAAAACTATTTTAAAACAGAAATAATATTAAATTGATTTTTTATGTTCCAACAACAAATCCAATAGCATCTAAATAAAGAAAATTACATAATTGTGTTTACTACATGGTTTTATGTATATATCATGACTTGGTTATAAATGATTTATCCAACGTAATACACATAATCTTGAACAAAAACTCTATTTTTTTATCAATACCTAATTAAAAACTACACTATTCATAGATAAATCATGACTACTTGTTCTGGTCCAAATTAATCAATGTATATAAAAAACTACTATGAGAATATTTTATTTAGAGACGTATAATTTATTTGAGTTTTCAAATAACTACTACATAGTCAATATTACATTGATATAGTCGCACATATCTCTCATCTTACACCCTCAAAAAGAGAAAACACCTTATTTATCAAAAAAAATTACAATTAAATCCATAGTATATACATAATAAATAAATAAGTAAATAATATTAGGATATCATAAAATAATAAAATCACAATGATAATAAATTTAGATGTTTGATATTTTTAAAACCCATTACGAGTATAAATTCAAAATTGTAAATAATGGGTAATTTGAATACACATATATTTTCATATCAACATTAAATAATCCAAAAAATATTATTCAATAATAATATGGGATTTTAAAATTATGAACAAAAAAATTAGTAACCCCATGAATATGAAGATTTAAAATATAATGGAATGGTAATCAATCATGTACCACATATAAATTTCAATGTGATTGTTTCAAAAAATTGATGTAGTTTGGGATTTAAAAAGGGTTCCTTGCACTACAGTTACCAATTACCCATATATTTTTCATTCCATAACAATAGTATTAGCCCAAAATGGAATTTCATTATGTGAAAAAAAAGAAAAATAGATAAAGGGAATGGTAAAAGGAAATGGGGACCCATCATAGAGATTTTATAATCGAATAAAAATTAGGAAATTAACAAATCATGTTTATGAATTTTATGTAAGAGAATCAACTTGGGTAAATCAACATAGGTTTGCATAAAATTCCCAAGAAACCCACAAGTGTAAGAACAACAAGATATATATATATATATTTGTTTAAATAAAAAATTAGAAATTCAGAAATGATAAAGTACATAATTTCATGGATTTCCAACCATTTTGTGGGACTATGGATTTTACATTTTTCATATTATTCTACCATGTATGGTTTCTTTACATGGTTTTTGGGACTATAGATTCTAACCAATATTTCTACTTGAATTTCTACAATTTTTTAAAATATCACCCAAAATTCATAATCCATGAATATGTAATAGTTTACTAAAAAAGACACAAAAATGGGAGTTCATAGATGACATAATTATTCATTCCATACTACTATTCCCCTAGAAAGACATAAATACTCATTATAACAAAATTAAAGATTATTTTTATCATTCTTAATGGATTATTTTTTTAATTTATTATTACCATATTCTTGATGTGACAACAATACATAGATTAGAGGAGTCGACTATCCCTATGAAACCTTATTCTAATAATTAAGAAAGTGAATTATTTTCACTATAAATGATCTATCATGATTGAAACATATATGTTCTAATTAAATAATTATTATGTATCAAGTGGAAAAATTTTAATATATGATGCATCGAAAACAATATATATTGATATATAGAATGAATTTACAACTATTTTATATGAAACCATTATATAGTTTCTATGAACTCAAATAGTATGGATGATCTTGAAATAAACAAAAAATAATTAAAAAATATAATATATTTTATTAAAAGAGAAAGAAATTAAATATCTCATATAGTAAATAATTATATTGTTTTTTATGTGGATATACATGATATTTTTTCAAATTTTGAAATTTTTTAGAATATATTTTAAACGAACTGAATATTTTCAGTCAGAATAAGTCCCAAAAAATGACTCACCCATACAAACCATATAATAATTGTGAAAACCCAAATGAAAATACATTGATTTCAAAAAATCCACCTTTGTAAATGAATGATAACTATTATTATATAAAATTAAACGAAAAAGATATTGTTCTCCAATTATCATCTAAATTTAAAAAAAATCAATATAAATATATTTGAAAAATGTAATTGATCACCCAATATAATATATAAATTAATTATGATATATCATGTTTAATTTATAATGATTTACTATATTCATTTTAATGAATATTCCCATTTTTAGGGGTAAAATAGGGATCTCTTTTTGAGACATTATGATCATGAATCTTGTTCTTGTATAAAGTCATAAAATATTAATATTCCCATGATTATAAAATTTAACTCCATGATTAGAAGAAAATATAATCATTTCACAAATTATTTATAATAGAAAAATTCACATTTACTCATTGAAGTGATATATATAATCCAAATAATAAATACATGTATTTATCCTACCTCATTAAAATAATACATTATGGGGTTGTAAAAAAGAGAAGACATTTGATTCCTAGACTTAATCAGTGATATGTGATGCAATGGTACACAATCCCAAAAAACTATTCTACATCCTAGAAAATCAATATTCACTAATCATATCATATTTAAACAAGGTAAAACCTAGTTATATATCAATATATTCTTAATGGTTTACTCTTTAATAATTTTTTACCTCATGCAAAGATAAACTATATTATGACATTAATAATAATGAGTTTCATCTGAAATAATATATCATTCATCAGTATCCTCCAAATAATTTAATATTCATATTATCTTGTGACATTTATATTCCAAATTATAATATATTCAAATTCAACCAATCATAGAATTTATGACTTTTAACCTACAAAGGAATAGTTTAGTTTTTTATTCCACTATATCCATGTGAAAATCTATAAATACTATAATCAATTTCCATTAACTCTTGGATTTTTTAAATTCCTAAATTATGAATTTCCAAAAACATAGGTTAATACTAAATTCCATTTAACGATTTTATAGGAAAGATAAAAATAAAAATTCTATGGGTTTTCCAACTAGAAACACCACCACTAGTTTTTTGGTTGATGAAAAATGGTTCACATTATAGTTTCAAAATCCATATAAATAAAAATCTTATCTCTAAATCAATAATTTATTCAAAATTTTAAATCATGGTTCATAGTTTCGAACTCATGTTAATGGGTTTGATAAATATTATCATGATCTAAAACTTGTATGAACTATATGAAAAATACAAATAATGATTTATAAAATGAAACCCCATTCCATATATAAGGAATCCTAATTAATATCATAACATTTTATTAGTTCAAAAATAAATAACAATGTATTTCAATCCAATATCATCAACAATTCATTAAAATATTTCTAAAACTATTCATTATATTCATACTTCTCTAACTTTCTTATTGAGTTTTCAAGGGAGAGTCCAAATATGAAAAATCATGCATAATTTACCTATAGTACAATACAAAATACATTAAAATTGTAATTTCAAAGAAATACATGGGATTATACAACTATATATTTACTTTTACTCTTTCTGTATCTAATAATATTCCATTATCTGGAACCTTATAAATTAATAATTTGACTACATGAATCCCAATAATTTCTTTGAATTATTTTATATATATTATATTATCATTTAAATTCCTCAACAGAATCAGAATATTATCCTAATATTCTTCTATCAACATGAAATAATCCTTATTTCCAATAATTATGATGATGATGAATGTTTGATGGTATTAATGAAATATATAGTTTATCAATTCTATGCACATCATATGATAATTAATTTGAATAAATGTAATTACTAGATATTCAAAATGAAGATACCAATATTTAAATATATCCTTATAATATTAGATCTCATAACCTTTAGTTAGTGATAAATTTAATAGATGTTTATTTTTTAAATCCTCCATTACCCTCTAAAATAATCTTAGAGATCATAGATTTTATTCAGGGAAAATTAATTCTTCACACATCCCTCATTGAGATTGTGATAATAAATTCCATTGAAAGTACATCACGTTCCCCTCTACGTGAAGAGAGAAATAATGGTAGAAGGTGATGCACTCTACTGAGTAAAACTATTTCTATTTTTATATTTTAACTTTAAATTAGAATCATCCAATTCATGAAAATAAATTAGATTATAGGTTTAAAATATCTGATTCTTCACAACAAGTACATCTTTTGAAACATTAACTTTATATCACTAGTATAAATCTACAAAAATCATCATAAAACCCCTCTTTTTATCTCTCTACCACTATAAAAGGATTATTCTTGAAATCCAATTTTATAAAAAATAAAAAAAATCAGTGACTAATAGTAGATAGTTCTAATGATCTAAATAACTAGTCCAACATTACGTAATCTACGTTCCCACTCACCTTGATATATATTACTATTTCAATTTGTGAAGACAGATACCATCATATCATGAAAACTATATGTATTGAATTTTTGCGAAGATAATTTAATGTAAACCATGGTTAAGAATAAAGAAATATATGAAAATTTAATGGATGTCATATAATATTTTAGAAACTAAAATTACCAAATATTTAGAGGGACACTTGAACAAATTATCCTTATTATTTTCAAAAAGATTACAAATCTCATTGTTATAATTTATATGTGTAGCTCACAACATCACTATGTAAGAAAATTTTAAGGTTGTAAGAAATATATGAGGCTTTGGTAACAAATAAATACATAAAAATGTATGGTAAAATAAAAATGTATCATATAATTTCTTTAGTTTATCATATAATTTTTAGGTGCATATTTTTTAGTATATAATCACCCAAATTTGGACTATCCCTAAGATATTATACACATTCTTATTTTTTTAAAGTTGGTTATGAACTCATAAAGATCATTTATCCCCCCAAAAATCAAATAGTGAGTATCCATAGATTTATACTTAACAAAAATATATAGAGAATAATTTAATCTTATTAATCCAACCAAACTACACTATGAGGAAATATTCTTATGGGACTTGTAAAAGTAAAAAAATTTAAATATTAATGGAACATATTTATCGAAAATGAAGATATATATGGAATTTTCTCACATTAATAACAATATTATTATATTCATATATTTAATGGTGTTAAAATATTGTGATATGGGTTTTTACCACATTTATTACTCTCTCAATTAAACTCCTCATTTATTCTCTTTTGACCCAAGGAGGTACTTTGGATTTCCCAAAATATGGTATATGAATTGTCTAATTTATTCTTACCTATGTTGTCCTTCACATCTGTAACTACATAAATGACTTCATTAGTATAAAATTACACTTAAAAAAGTAAAACAATATATTAGAAATTGAGTAATAATCCCATATTAAAATGGAATTACTTTATCATGTCATCTGAGACATGATTAGTTAATAACTAGGAAATTTTAATAAAGTCGATCAAATACTCAATACCAAAGTTATTTTCCTAATAATGATCTATAAAATCGATAATCTAATATATATTTAGTATTTTTGTATAAAGTTATTAGAATAAAAAATCATTCAAATCAATCAATGTAATAGATTCAGGGAGCATGTCGTAGAGAATTGACTCCCATAATTTCTTTCATGGACCTTTCAACATATATGTCTAAAATTTCATCTCTAAATTTTTTGAATGAAAATTAATTTAAAAATATATATTTTCTCCAGGAATACTTTAGGTTCATTGTGAAATTTGTCAAAATGTAATGTAGGAAGGTTCTTCCTCGATTTCCTCTAAAAATATCCAATGATATGCCTAAATCATAGTTTACTACGTTACGTATTGTCTCGATATTAAATAGGATTGAATCTACCATATGTAGAAAATTTGAAGGATTATGTAGTGGAAATATATTCATGGACTCTTAATAAGGATTCACAAATAATTTATGTGAGGTGTATTTAAAAAATATAAATAAAACATATATCTTCATGAAAATATAATAATATATGTCACATTAAAAAATAACTGTATGATTCCAATATATTTTAATCAAAACAAAAAAATCTAAAAATAAACTACAACAATTCATAAATACAATTAAAATTATTTTACAATCATATATGTAATATAACATAAAAATAATTTTTTTATTAAAAATAAAAAATTATAATTATATAGACTATAGAAAATTTTATTACCATGTAAAAACCATTTTGGGTTTTCAAAGTGACCATTTATGTCCCCAAACAGGTATTCAACCCGCTAATCAAGAATATATGACTTTGGCTTCCTAAAACTATAGTTTTGAGATTGATATTTCACAAAATCACTCATATGCATTCAATATAAATCATTATTACACTAATTTAAATAAAAATATCAAAAAAATAATATATAAAAAATAACTAAGTCAAATTATGGTTTCTTAAAAAACCATAGAAACAAAATTCCAATTATTTAGTTTGTTTGATTTAAACTTTTCCTTCATATTTTTTCTTTAGTTTCAATGGAATTATCCTTTTTTACCCAATCTCCCTTAAGAAAAAATTGGAACATTCCTCTTGTCCCATTTTGATACCAACCAAGGTTATAATTATAACTCAATATAGGATCCATATTCTTGTAAGACCTAAATTCCAATTGTAATTAAAATACGATAGATAATGTGTTAGATATTAGAAAATTTTATCACTGTTAATTACTTCACCCTTCAATACACCCCACAATTTATTCTTTATTTTTCTGGCATGAAGTTTAGATAAATTGGTCTCGACCATCTAAATCAATAAGTACTTTTAAAAAAATCATAAAAAACTATATATTGACCAAAAACCAATTTAGACACAGGAATAATAAAAAACATATATTATATATTAATATCTAAGAAAAAACATGTTAATGTTAAATTACTTTAAAATAAAATATATCAAAAAAATTGTAATAAAAAATTAAGGACGGTGAATAAGAAGGATTAATATAATATAAAACCAAAAACTAATTAAAATATAAAAAAACATGTGAAATGAAACTCTAGATCCACGTGGCTCATAGTCACCTCTCACATATCTCCAATATTAAAGCTCCTCCTAATCAACATTGGTATATTAGAAAAAGGGTGGGATGAAATTCCTTTACCTATATCAGGGGAAAAAATCAATATTCACATATCTTTTTATATATAATGTGTATTTAAAAATCATATTTTATCTCAAAATAACCTATAGACTTTTTTTATTAATAAGTAAATGCATTATTATTAAAACTCAAAGAATGAAAACATCCAATATTTTAAAAATATTGTTTTTGAGAAATCAATGAGGAGTTTTTAATAAAAACTACATAATATCAAAGGGATTGGAAAGAGAAATAAGTCATATTGTTGTATTTAGAATCCACTCACACATTAAATAATATTTCATGGAAGAAATTGTCATTGTTGAATTAGATAACAGGTTCTATGTAGAACTCATAACCAAACCATGAAAAATTATAAAACCAAACTAGTTGTGATACTATCCAAAATGCAAAAAATCTTGATTAAAAATGATTTGGGTTCCCCCACTAGATGAAGACAAATCAGGGCTATTAATAAATTTTAGTTAGATAAAAATAACAAATAATATTTTCATTAAATGAAATATCAATAAAATAAACCATTTCCATTAGAATTTCCATACTAGGAAACTATTTATTACAAGATGTGTAAAAAAGAAACGGATAAAGTCAATAATTCATTAATCAAATCTCACATTCAACCCTAATATTCCCTCATATAGATATATCTTATTTTCCAAAAATATCAAAAATACATATTTCAATGATAATAAATAATAAACATATCAAATAATTTTTTATTATATAATTATATAAAAAAATAGCACTCAGTGTCAATTTATTAACTTGTTACATTTAAATCAATATTGTATTAAACGATTGATATGGTTAAAAATTGAGTTTTTCAAAAACACATATATTTTCATAATCAAAAGTAAAATTTCATGAAAGGAAATATTTCATAAAAAATTATAATTAAAAATAATTATTTTCTAAATTCATAGAACATGAGTCATGAGTATAGAATGAATATCTTAAATCATTGTCAAGGTGACTCTATTACAAAATAAAATTATTTAATATTTCTATTAGTGATTTACCCAACCTAAAAAACATATGAAAAAAAAATTAAAACTATAAAAATCATAGAGTGAATACAATTTTCACTTTATTATATAAAAGAAAAATAAAATCAAAGAAAGAGGGGGTTAAACCTAAATGGGAACTGAACATGCGATCTTGTAATCAAATTTAATGAAAACCATATGGAATTCTACAGGGAAGAGGCGATAGGTGATAATAGTGATAAAGAACCCCCTTGGATGAAAACTAAACCCCTTGTAAACTAAACTGATTAGAAATTTTTGGAAATTATTATTCAGAATGAATCATACTGAAATTTTAAAAATATTTATGAATCAATATAATAGTTTCCAAAACAATTGGTGAGAGCAATAATTTTCCCCATCTAGATTTTCTATCCAACATGGCCCTCTTAAACTATCTTTAAAATTGTTCATTATACCCATTTTATCAAGGAAAATTTCATACAAATTTAACTATATGAGAAATATATTATTAGACTAATATAAATAAATAATTACTAAAATAATTTCATACTAGAGAAAATATGGATGTCACATTGTGTCCATTATTAAATAAATTCGCTTAAATCATGTAATTATTGTCAATTTCATGAATAAAAATAATATAGCACTATAAAATTAAACAATATGTGATTTTTAATCTTAATTTCAAATTGTCTAAAACTATTTCAATAAAATATCAAGAAACCTTAGGATTCACTGAAGACTCAATATTTTTTACATTGAGTGAAAAACTAATGAATAAAAACTCAAGAATATTTTTTACCAATTATTATTCTAGTAGAAGTAATTCTATATGGATTAATTAAGTAAATTAATATTAAATATATTTTTATTACTTCCCCCATTTGTTTTTTATTTGTTAATTAAATCATATGGTTCAATAAATACATCATCATATTCCTTTAATCAAATAATAAAAAATATATATGGATTAATTAGTCCACCTCAAGCTACCGGTATGAGTCACTGGTGTAAGTCCCTATTGCGCAGAAATGTTCTGACTCACTAGTTCCAACTCATTGGTCTGAACTCACCATCCCGACACACTATTATGAATAACTATTCCAACTCATCATTCTGACTCACCATTGTGAGTCACTGGTTAGACTCTCCATTATGAGCAACCAGTTCCACTCACCGTTGTGTCTCACCATCATGACCTACAATTTGCGGCCTATCGTTGGAGAACCTAAAAACTGCAAATTTGGAAAAGTGTTGAAATAATTCACCTTGACCTCCCATAACACTTAAACTAATGGATTTTCAGAAAGTAATGAACTAGAGGGGTCTAGATCATTACAATAGATACTTCTCAAACTATTATCATCCTCAAAAATCCATTAATAATCCCATAAGAAAGAGGTGTGTGAAAAACCACCCATGTTAGATACCTATCAGGGATCCCACTACTCTTGAAACAATTCAAAAAACTAAACACATCTACATACAACAATAAACCATCCTACATTGTTCAATATATTGAGTGGAAACCTCATAATCCATGAACATATCCTATGACATCTTCTAACCCAAATAACATCAAGGAACACCACACATTCACAACATCCACATTGCCCGAACATGCGATCTATGTAATTATATCCTCCATTTCAAGATATTATCCACTCTAGGTGGCACTGGCTCACGTGAATGGATTTAATTTCATAACAATTTATTCATCTCCATTATGAATTAGGTCCTCCCGTATTCACATGTCAATAATTTTTCACACATTATAAAAAAAGGAAATAAATCATATCTTAACAAATAAGGATAAAAAATTGCATCACAAGGAAAAATAGAATATGGAAAAAATCAAAAAAAAAACTCTAGGTACTGTGCTAGAATCTATATTTCTCACTCCCATGTATTATCCTTTAGAATACCATGCCTCCAAAACATGTGGTCTAATGTAATTATCCACCCATGCGGCACCTTCCCCCGAAGATCCAAGATCTCCACTGATCGCCCCATGTATGTCACATCATCTACAATATCCAACTCCCCCTAGTCAATGACATGTGATTCATTTTGAAGATACCTACAGAGTTGAGAGATTTCAAATATGACATGGATCCTCTCCAACTATGGAGGTAGAACCAACTAGCATGTCACCTCTCCAACTCACCCCAACAACTTGAAATGTCCGATGAACTTGGGAGAAATCTTACTCCCTCTTACAAACCTCTACTACCCACATCGATGTGATACCTTCAAGAACATGTGGTCCCCAAAATCAAACACCAAGGGCCTCCCCCTAGGATCAACATATTACTTATGTAGGTAATGAACCACTTCCATACACTCATTAACAAGCTAAACCCTCTATGTCATTCTCTTCCCTACCTCAGGACCATGAACAAAAATCTCCCAAACCTATATCTTTCATAATGGTGAACGACACAACATTTAATAAAAATATTCAAATGGAGCCATGATAATGGATGAGTGGTAGATTTTTTGTAAGAAAACTCTTCCAAGGAAAGTTTTCACACCTAAGATCCTCCAAAGTCCAAGATGCATGCTCTCTACATGTCTTCCAACTTTTGGATATTCTGTTTTGTCTACCCATCTGTCTGAGGGTGGAAAGAAGTGTTGAGGAGTAATTAAGTGAAAAAATCATGCTGCAATCCCCACTAGAGTATTGTGGTAAAAAAATTATAATGATCTGATACCATGGATTTCATAACTCTATACAGCTGCACCACCTTATCCACATGCCTCTTTTCTAAGACACACACTGTTCCCAACTCACTGATCACTAAGATGTGAACCAATTTCATCAACCGATCTACTATCACCCAGATAGCATCATAGCCACCCTATGATTTGGGTAACCCTGTGATGTAATCCACTGAGATGTCATCCCACTTCCACTAGGGGATATTTATGGGCTACAACAAACCGCCAATAACATGGTGCTTAGCCATCACCTACTCGCACACTATTCATTTCTCCACAAAGTATACCACTTATATTTTCATCTTGATTGACCAAAACTACATCTTCAAGCCATGTTACATCATGGAAACTCATGGGTGTATCGCTAAGAATGATCTATGAAACTCAAGTATGACTCCCTCATGCATCTCCACTAGAACAATGATCCTTCCACAAAATACCATCCTACTATGACCATCCTATGACCATTCCTTCAAGGAATATCCATGGTGAAGATAATCATGAATCGCCTATACCTTTGGGTCACCAACCAAGACTCCACCACCTACTATATAATATAAGAATCCACACTCATCTGATAAAAATATCCTCTACCTGAATCCACCCTTTCATCAAACTGAAAGGGCTTCCAACTCCATCATTTCTTTCCATGTGTTTGTAGATTCTTGAACAACCTCCTTCTACAACTTCATACTCAATACATCAGCCATGAAATTTCTCTTTCCTATGTTGTATGATATCTAGTAGTCATATTCCTAATTAAACTCCATCCACTTCTAATGTCCCAAGTTCTGATCATTATGGGAGAATACATATCTCAAACTAATGTGATATGTGAAGACCACAAATCACTCCCCAATGCGGTAATGATGCCATAAATTCCATGAAAACACAATCACTACTATCTCTAGATCATGGGTGTCATAGTTATGAATGTGGGAATGTAACTTCATAGACCCATAATAGATCACTACTTATTTATTTATCAAGAGGCATCCCAATACTAGACGAGAATCATTACAGAAACCCATGAAAACCATCCCTTTATATGGAAACCAAAGAAATGGAGCACTAACCAGATATTCCGTTAGATATCTGAACACTGCTTGACACTACTCTCTCCTCTAAAAAAAATTAGTTTTTTTGTTTGATTTATAAACAGAGTTGAAACTCAAGATAAATTAGGTAAAAACCACTAGTAATAAGACGAAAGACCTAGAAAAATAAGAATCTATACTATATTCATTTGTGTGCCCCAATAAAATACCACTTAACCCTTCTATTGGTCCACAGTTACACCATGATGAGACACCACATGCTCAAGTAAATGAACCTCTAATGTCTAGAAATTTAACATTCACAACTTTTCATAGAGTTGGTGGCATCGAACAACCTGCAAGAGAGTTATGAGATGCTCGTCATGAACCTCATATGACTAATTTTAGATTTAGATTTCATCAACCAAAACGATGACAAACCCATCATGGAACTCATGAATGATGGAGCTCATAAGCCCCATGAACATGATTGATGCATTTGCAACACCAAAAATCATGACTACAAACTCAAAGTTCCTATACCTTAATCTGAAAGTTGTCTTCAGGGTATCACCCTCAACTGGTGACATCTAGACTATAGATAAATCTTAGAAAACCAAATCACCCATCTTAACTAGTAAAAATGATCATCTATCCTCAGAAGAGGGTAACAATTCTTGACTGTCACCTGATTTAACCTCTGGTAGTCTATGAATAACATCATACCATCATGTTCCTTCTTTGTGAACAACATTGGGGAATCCCACAATGATACACTGGGCCAGATAAATCCATACTTTATCAGGTCATCAATCTTATTCCTCAACTCCTGCAACATAGAACATGACATATGATAAGGAGCCATCTAAATTAGAGAAGAACTACGTTACAGGTCTATCCCGAACTCAAAATAAGGCCGAGAGGTAGTGTCACAACCTCCTCTGGGAAAATATATTGTAACTCCAAAATAACTCTCAGATCTTACACCATGTCAGCATCCACTTATTAAACTGACAACTCAAAAAACAAGGAAAGAAGATGCTCTATATGATGACTTCCCACCTAACAACTCTGTTCACCAATGTATGCCTCATGCTAGCCACCCATGACTAAAAACACAACTCTCCACCAGAAGTAGTCAATAATAGAATATTCAGAATACAACCAGTAAATTCCAATAATGATGTCGTATGGTTTCATCTTTAGCAAGAAGAGATCCCCATGGGATTGATGTGTTCCCATCATCAGTCTACATCCCTATCACACATAAAACATGTTGGTTTGGCCGTCGTCTAGTGTTCTCAACACTAGGAGAATGTGAAGCCTCTATGTGTCTATTCCCATAGCATTGGATAGACTAGGTGAAACAAAAGAGTACGAACATCTTGAATCAATCTAAGCACAAGAAAGGCTACTAAATAAGCTGATCATACATCAAAAAAATTATAGCCCTACTGGAATTGCGGTATCTTCTGCCTGCAAATGACCACGACCAACTCCTCTACCCCTCTGCTGAAGACGACCTCCATGACCACACCTGGGTTAGGGTCCGTATGGGACACCCTGAGGTCAGCCCCTACCTTCTCAGTTTCCCCTCAGTAGAGCATGAGCCTATTGTCCCTACTGATGAAACAGAATATGTACAAACTACTACTAAGGTTTTCCTTGAACTTTCTCACCTCCACCTTACTGAGCCTGAATGGACACTAGAGACTATATCTGCATATGGTCATGGACTCCATAGATGAAACACCTATGTCCCATGTTCACAAGAAAAAAACATGGACCATAAGGTCGAAATGGAAACTGGTGTGGTTGACTCCCCACAAGTCAAAACCTCGATGACCCTAGTGCATGAGACCTACAATATGTAACCTTATAACTAGAATAACCCTGCTGGCTCACCAATCATGATATTACTCCTTCCAAGTGCATCCCCTACATCAAATACAACTTCTTCTAAACCAAAAAAATACATCAGCAATGTAAAGGGAGTGGCTACATATTGGATGGAAGAATGAAGTGTCTCCTCGAGACATCTCTAATGGGACTCCTTATTCGAAAATAGATAGTGGAAAAAATGATGGAGATCCTTGAACATAATCCTCACCTGACATACTGACATACTCCCTTGCTGGAGGGTGAGTAATTCATGTCTCTTCTCATCCTTCATGGTCAATGAAAGGAATTCTTCTTAGAACTCCTTGAAATCGACCCAAAGAATGCCAAACTCCTTCATCTCCCCCATGTACAACATCAACCACTGATGTGCATCTCCCCACATCTTCTCACTTATAAAGGAACCCAGTACTCTGTCATATCATGTATCAAACTAAAGGTGATCTCATGCTCCTCGATCCATCTCTCCATCTTGATTTCCAAAACGTTTCCTCATACATTCCCAAGGCCTTCTGGTGGAAAGAGTAACATAACATTATCTACCACTAGACTTCCTCATACATTCAATCAACCCTCCACAGAACAATCAAATCATACTGCTACAACTCAAATACCCAAACCACATGTGTATAATGACTAGGATCCATTGTAGAAAAGGTAAAAAAGTAATTATTAATCCTAGGTAGTGTGGAATTTTATTTTTAATTTATTGTAACTCATTTTTCTATCCATTTGAAATTCCGAAAAATGACTAATTCATAAAATAACACAAGTCATTATGATTCATGTACCATTACTAAGGTCTCTACCCTACAAATAGTGTATCCTCACTTTATTGTTTGATTGACCTAGAGTCCTTGAAGGGAATCATGGGGGGCCTAAAATTTTATGTATTATGTGATATTCCTCGGCATGTGTCACACACCGTGGTCACCTGATGCTATTTCCCAACCAATGCCGGAAATCCTCACTGTTCCTACATCCAAACACAATCCTAAATCAAAGCCATCCCCTTATATATAATTATATCATGACCCCTCAGTCCCAATATTCCTCTCATGGACTAGAAATGAAGAATGTGAGATAATGACCCCTGAGTCCCACCTCTAGTAGGCCCCGAGGTGGTGACCATAACTAAGGGTATATATTCTATCAAAATGGGAGGCATGTGCCTTTTAATGACAACAGGATTATGAGATAATATGGTCAATACCAAAACAACTCTGAGGACTATATATATAAAGGAATGTCAAAACTCATCCCACATGCATGTTTATAATACAACTATTATAAATAATATGAACTCCAAAGTAAATAACAAAAAAAATCTATGCATTGATACATAAATTTTCTTAATGTCCAATCTAGTAAGGTCTAACATGGTCCATATTATCCTTCTCGAAACCTAAAAATATATCTATACACCTAGGGTGAGAATACGAGTAAACTCAGTAAGAAAAAAGATTGTATATCATTCACAAGTGAGAGAATCATACTTATGATCCCATGAGAAATCAATAGAACCAAATAGCAGCTAAAAAGGTATACTATCCATCCCAACCTCACCAAGGCACATTCACCAAGTAATGAAAGTCATGTAAATTATCATAGTAATCACATAAATCATTTGGGTACTCCAGACAATATCCTACCAGTTTAGTCGCTCTTTCCTAAATAAAAACATCATCAAGCTCCCGCCTCTTCCAAAAGAATCATGTCAGAATCTTCCTGCACACACCTGGGCCTCACATATAGTCTCATCAACTTGGAAAAAAATCACATCACATCCTTCCTTCACATACCTTGGCCTCACAACTAGTCTTGTCACCTTGAAAAAAAAAATCACATCACATCAAATCCCACCCACACACACATGGGCATAACACCTAGTCCCATCACATCTGCAAATGAAGCAAATCTCATCCTTCCTGCACAAACCTAGTAATCACAAACCACATCCTACATGAAGAGTCTTGGGCTATCATCGAATAAAAGATGGGGTAGGGAAGAGTGGTTTTCTATCCATCCACACTCCAACTAGGTTGTTTAGGAAAGACCCCCTCCCTTGGGATGATGGGGGTGTTCGTCATGTAGTGCATAACTAGTGTGGGTGTATATTGAAATCAAAAGGAAATACACATGTATATTTATATGATACCAAACACTATATCCCAACCTATGGGTTTTAAAAAAACATCAAACTCATTATACCACCATTGTTGCTACCTCTAAATTGAAAACCACACAACCATCCACAAAATCAATTCATACCCCCCATCTAATTCATTTAACCAATTCATGTTCTTTATTAAAAAATTTATTTAGTCATTTAATCACTACCTAAGAAACTATTAAATATGAGTGATAATAAGCTATATAACCAAGGTCATCTTAGCAGGAAAAGAGACAATAAACTAAATTAGATTCACATTCTTCTATGTTTAACACCCAAAATAACCACAAATATTATCATTCATCAAATTCATTCCTCCCAAGTAATATTCCAACACAACCAACCCCAAATCACAAGGAAAACACCACAACTGCAATTAGACATCCATATCCCTTTTATATCCACATCTAGTTTCACACCCCCACTACATAATCATACCACTCCCATCATCTTATTTCCCCTACACCACATTTCTCATCTATTCAAAAATCAAATAATCTCTCAACCTAAGATTCCATTACATGGATGGAACCACCCCACATCGCACAGTCATTCCCATAATCCTACTCCATCACAATTTAGGACAATCCTACACAAAACACACTAAAGTATGAACCAAGGAAAGTCATGTTTATATTTACATCACATTCCTCACTAAATTTCGACTTTTAATTTAGGGTTTACCAATGATATATTGTGATCTTGGGGTTCCAATTCATTTTATCAAAATATATATGGTTAATACATTCCTTGTAATTTTTTTATGATAACCTGAAAAACATGCATTCTTAAACATTCTATGTGCAACCAAAGACCCCAAAAAACCATGGTTTTCCATTGGAATATAGCCCATTCAGGTCAAAACATTTATCAAATATCAAAAAAACAATAAAATCATACGTCACATTCCTCATCCCCTATTTATTAATTTGAAATTGATTAAATTGTCTTTATTGAATTTGGATTCAACTTTTTTCATATGGAGACATTCATAAACCCACACCATGTGATACAAAATTGAGATATATTAAGGATAACCTACTTTGAAGAAGAATAAATACGTACTTACTTATTGTTCTTATGAATGAGGAACACACACAATAGGAAAAATATCTAAGGAAAATGATATCCAAAAGTTATAGCACAATTCAAGACTCCATGTGGAATAAAGCATTGGGGAATCACATACCAGGGAAAAAATATGGAAAATAAAAAAGAGAAAGGTGTTTCATCCCTAGTTTGATCACAAACAAGGTCATGGTTTAGAAACAACTTTAATTTTAAATTAAAGACTGGTCCAATCAAAATTATGGACTATAAATAATTAAAATTATATAGACTCATCTAATTTTAATGATATGATTCATATTCCATGAATCAGCTTCAAAACTACATTAAAATGTAATTAAACTCATTTCCCATTAAAAATAAAACTGTCAAAAATATCAAAATTTTAAAAGGAAGAAACAATTGGAAATGACTAACTATTAGATGAGCCATCACTATGAGTCAATAGTGTAAGTCCCCATTATAATTCACCAGTGAGAGTCACCATTCGACGAGCTATCGTTGTTATTAACTGATGCGACTCACCATTTGGAGAGCTATCAGTGTGAGAGACCATTTCACGAGTTACTGGTGCAATTCATCAGTGCGAGTATCCATAGAGAGTCACCATAATGTGAAACTATCATGAGTTTCTATTCAGAATCACTGGTCCTGAATCATCAGTCCCAACTCACAGTCTTGACTCACCATTCTGACCCACTGTTGTGAGTCACTAGTTTGACTCAATATGGTGAGCTACGGGTGCAGGTCACCATTGTGATGCACCGTCATGACCTACCATAAGTGACCTACCATTGGGGGACCTAAATTTTTTGATATTTTTTAATATGTTTAAATAAGGCACCTTGACCTCACAGAACACTTCAAATACTAGATTTTTACAATGTAATGTACTAGTGTGGTTTGGGGAATTACAAGAACATATAGTCCCCACTTTTTATAACTAAACTCTATAATATAACATTCGTCGAAAAATATTTAATATATTTATTCACCCATTTTATTAGGTATGTATATGAAATTGCTTAGTATAACCCATATAGGGATCATAACATCCCTCATAAATAATTATTTGACAATTTTTTGTATGATGTCAAAGAAACTTCCATGCATAACCAACAATATACTAGTAGAATTTTCAATTAACTAGACATATTGGATATTATTAAATAAAAATTCAATGAATGATTATTTTATTTTAAATATTACCAATACCCCATAAATTAAATAAGATGTACATAAAGGCCCATGGGAGATATACAAAAGTGATAAAAAGTAAAATAATTATAGTTCTTCACATGTTGAGTGATATATAAACTAATAGGCCCCACCTATAAAATGTGTGAGCACTCTATGTAAAGAAATTATATAATCATTATTCAATATAACCTGAAAATATTATTTTATTACATTTTTTATGGTTCTTAGTTAGTTGTAATACCATTAAATAAGTATATGGATAATCATTATAAAAATATTGGGTGTTAAATTAGTAGTACATAATGTAGTGAAGTTGAAATAATTCTACTTTATTAATAAATATATTTATATATAATACAAGCATTTTTCAAAATTTCCATCTATTGAATAGTCACTGCAGTATAATTTACTGAACACTTATTTTCTCTTGATAATATTTAACACATATCTAATACTTATAGATCTTGTATTACCCCATATATAAATCATTATATAGATTTTAATGACTTATTTACTACATTACCATATGTAAATCTCATTGAAATTTGTACATTACCAATATTTTCTCATGATTATGATGATATAACAAAACGACGTTTTTTTAATTTTGGGGAGACTAAGGTTCCTAAAATTTTATAATTTACAATTCATGGGATAATCAATAGTTACATAAAAATATATTAATAAAAAATTCCACCATTATTGTATATAATCAATTGATGTATTCAACATTAACTATAAATTGATATCGTTTTCATGGAATTATACTAATTTAAGCCATGAACAATAAATATTTTAATAATCATATATTTTTATCTTTTCTGAAACCATTATAACCCTATATGATGATATATTATCCACATACATATAAAAAGAATATATCACTAGTCATTTGAAGGGAACTTATGAATTTTTCTCATATAATGAGTATCGATGTAATTAATTTTATATCTAATTACAATGAAAAAGCATTAAATGTGTATTGGAAAATTCAAGAGGTGAAATACATGATGGATCCAATTAATTTTTCAGAATACATTTTCATAGGTAACTTATTTATTTCTCAAAAGTAGAGCATTAACAATTGAATGTGTGTGTATATTTATAAATTATATATATTCATTCCTATAATCACTTAAATTTTCCTTTAATTATTTATCATATATATATTCTATGCATTTTTTATTAGATGTACCAATTGATTTATTATAGTATTTCTACACAACTATGTCATATTGTTAATTTCCTATAAATATTGTAAAGCCCAAAATAATTTGAATGCCTTTATTCCGCTCTTGACCTCATTTTTTTGTTTTATAATACGTTTCTTAATTATTTTCGATCATGGTAAGTATAGGGAAGGCTTTATGTATGTTTTGGTAACATCCTTGATAAACTAGGGCTATACCGTAGTGCTTAGGACCATACCTACATGTCCTCTCTTTGGATTATTCACTATTGTTGGTCCAACCTATTAGTATTTATTTTATATAACTATAAATGGCCATTATAATATTTAATTCGGTAAAGGAATTTTGAAAATGATTTTTACAAATTAATGAGACATAAAGTAGTATTTCCCCAACAGATGTTCCACAGTAAATCCCTAAATGAATAGATCATCCCTCTTCCTTATCAAATGATCCTATATTTTGAAGGACTATATAGAATAAATCATTTCATAGTCCTCTACCTTATTCTCTTTTCATGCACAGCGTAGCTAATTTCTTTTTTTAGTGCCTTTTTCATCACTATGGAGGTCGACATTGGGTGTTTTAGAAAACACAGCCTCTAGTCATCTATCGTAGTAGTTTTCACCAAGTGAACCTCAAAATAATAGAATCTCCATTTTTTGTGGGTATTTTAACCCTACACTTGAGTTTCTCTTCCTATTAAAAAGTATTGGTTTCCATGAAATCATTATTTCATAGCCCCTGCTTTGTTCCTGGGAGCCTCTCAAATTCCATGTGATATTTCATCTCCCTTATTTTAACTGAACATGATAACTACCTTGATTATGATCATCCCTAAGTAATAATTAACTATATACATTTGAATATTTCTTAATTTCTAATTCTAGAATATTTTAATGTTTTATTTTGACATATTACTTGATCCCTAGAAGGGTGATCATGTTCTAATGAATTTATTAATGTGGTACAGTTATCACTAACACTGATGAAGCATGACGTGGATATCAAAGACCTGATGTATATTTACTCTTGTGGGATATCATATACAAATTTTACCATCATAATATAGTTTTTTTTGTTATAAATAATGACAATTCTTGATTTAATTCACATGTGAGAGTGTGTGTAACCCAAGATACCTATTGTAATATTTTATTTCATGTGTGATACTAGACTATCTTGTTGTCATGCTTGATTATGATCACATACAATAATGTGTTCCGAATTTTTCTCATGTTGATATGCTTTCCATGTATGTTATTTCATTAATATATGTTACGCTTCTTTGATAAATTGTTAAAGTTTGTCAGCATATGTGGTCAATAGTAACATGTTTATCCTATATAGGGGGGATGCGCTTCATTATAGGAAACAATTGAGGTAGCCAAATGATTATGAGTAAGATGCTACATTAGGTATCAATGTGTATATGAGTTCATAGTTATTATGACCTACATGACAATGAGAATCATGAAACACTTGATGACTATATGATGTAGGATATGATGTTTACAAAACCGCATGATGATTCAATATTATTATTATTTTCTATTAGTTTCGACATATTACATTATGCTATCAGTATAGATTTGAAGAATGTAGAGGCGGGGGTTTGTAGTGTCTCAATTAGTGCATGATAACTTGGTTTTAGATTTTATTTTCTCTCTATTACATATCTATTTTTATTTTGGAATTATCTTCTTATTCATGATAATTAAAGGTTAAGGACGCATTGGTGGGGTCATAATATGTCTTTTACTCACACCCGACTTAGTATTTTTAGTACATTTGTAGATTTAATGAGGTACCTGACAATGTTCATGGGCCATGATATTGATAGATAATGAATGGAGTCTTGAGAAAGAAAATTACTATTATTGAAATTTAGGGACCCGGTAATTATTTCTAAATTTTTTCATTTTTTATACCCTAAATAGGCTCCCCACTTTTGGAGACACATTTATTTATAGGATATGTATAACATTTAACTATTTATATATGTTTACATTATGCATTATAATAATAATTATTGATTACTATTAATTATAGTACCTGATAATGATTTTAAAGTGTCCCAACTGGTGTACTTAAGACCTGCCTACTAGTCTATTGCCACATGTGTATGTATAGGTGTGCATGAGGTCACATGGCTTCCATCTCAAACGTAATGGCTCTTATCATGATGGTCCTAAATGGTAACAAAGGATCAAGAATTGATAACTTGTTTCTTATATTTTCCTAGATCATGTGACTTAGTATAAAAGACATCAAATATATATAGATTTTGGATAGATGAATTATTATTGTTCATCACATGAAATTAATAGTGGACCTTCGAGTTTCTACAAATTGGGTAAATTATGATTTTATGTTTCTATTGATTAAATTAACAATTGGTGATGCACAAGTTATTGATATGACATTTTTTATATTTCAGATTCATTCATGAAACATGTCTAGGTAAGTATGCTCACATTAAAAACATATATATATCTTTATATACCTTTTATTGTGTTTCATAGTAGTTCTTTAATTAAATGTCTTGGTTTTCCTAACTGTTTTAGATAGTTTTCCTTTTCTAATATATCTGCGCGGTCATGTGGATATGATATTTTATTAATGAAATTAATTAGTTGAACTATGTATTTTTTTATTAATAAATATATACAAATGATTACATAGAATAATGTGTATTTATAGAGACTAGTGTTAGTGAAATGAGTTATATACATTGGGTTGCAGGTAGACTCTAATGAAAATCATTTTTGATCTGATATACTTGTTATGATTGGTTTTTGTTAAATACAATTCTTCTATTGTAGATGATGCCACCTCCCAAATATCTGGGAGGACCACCAACTAGGTAGGCTACTCTAGAGCATGTTCATATGCCTACTTTATTTGTGCAGGACATGGTTCATTACCTAACACCATAGATATCCATTATTGACTATGTAAGTGATTTACTTCTTATTGCATCCTATATAATTTCAGGGAACATGTGGACCACATGACTCCACACACTATTTTAGAATCATTGAGAGAATATTCGACCTCATCAGGATGAAAAAACATGATTGTGATGTTATCACTATTTATGATACATGGACCCACCATGAGATAGTGGAATGTTATGTATAAGGTCGTATTATGTGAAGGTCTCGCATGGGAGACAATCAAGGACATGTTTATCCAAGATTTCATCTGTAACATGGCAGATCTCTTCTGAGAATATGATCTCATAGAACTGAATTGATGTTAAATGAATGTATTTTCAGAATATACATGTTTTATTGAGATCCTCAATTTCTCACTACTTCTTGTTGGTAATGAAGCACATAAGGCCATAATATTTTAAATCATACATCAACTCGAACATAGACACTAGGTATCATTCATTGAAATAAATTTTTTTAAAGGTTATATAGATGTCATTTAGCATCAATAATATTCTAATTTATTGATAAAATTTTTTGATTTTCCACCCCATCCCTACATAGATGGACCTCTTACTATTACTATATGTACCACTTACATGGGCAACAAGAGTAAGGCCATAGACACATAATTTAGAAGTGGTAGAAATGTTCAGATGATAAATATATATGTGATTCTTTCTGAAGGTAACAAATAGTGCATCACATTTTGGATGTCTAGATAATATATTTAGGTATTAATAGGTCCTCAATGTCAGTTATAAAAATGTAGAATGATAGGAAATCTAAAATTATTTTTCCCCAAATCCATAGCTAGGAGGTGGAGGCCACAATGACCATGGATCTAGACGATTGGATGAGGTTCTTAATATCTAACATGGACTACACACACCCCTCTAGGATATGGTCATATGTTTTTGGATAACAACCTAAATTTTGTTTATTTGACTCCAGAAGGTGGCGGAGTCAAGCCATATATATCTTTATTTACGGTCTTGATCACATACAGGTTATCTATTTCTTAGTTTGATAACGGTGATTCAATTTCATTTATATATGCTCATTTAGTTGGAGTAAATGACCTACAGGTCAAGTTATCCTCTCAATTATTATCCCTTGATACATATATGGTAATTTATGTGAACGGTATCTAGTGATTCCCATATAGACATATAGTTTTTTTGTAATATATATCAATGGGATTTCATTATTTATGACATAATGACCACCAATGAGATCTTTATTATGGAATGGATGACTACCATTAATGATCACATAGACTACTATAGGTGGAATTTTTCATTTACATATCCAATTGAAGATATGCTCATTGGGACTAGAGATTGGGAACTGGGAGAAGAAATAGATGGACCTGACTTGAGTTAGCATGGGACCAACACAACACATATATTTTTGGCTCAACTCATTTGACATGATAAATGACACTCCCCTAATTCCTCACTCTAGTAATGGTTATCTATTAAGGATGTGTTCATATAATGGTTTACATGTATCCTCCTAATATTGGATTTGACATCAATTAAGGGTTCATATTGGGTATGAAACCCATTTTGATACCCCATATTGATTGACGTCAACTAATATGATGGAACTAAAGGTGATGTTTGATGACTTAGAGTGGAAGGGGTTTATATCGTTGTGTACTTCACTATAGGGAGAACCCATGGTGTTTGGAAAAAAGGTAGATGGAATTATTGGACAATTTATTGATTATTTGGATGCTAAACTAGGTTATGGTGAAGAAGAAATATTTATTTCTATGGATCACTATTATATACGATCATTTATAGGGAGCATGGTGGTTCTCCTAATTGATATTTTATCATGAAATTACTAGTATTAACTAAAAAATGAGGGAATTTAGAAGAATGAATTTCAATCTTGGTATGGGGTGTATGTGTACTTGGTGATGTCGTTTCAACTAACAAACAAACCTTCAATGTTCAAGTCACTCATGGACATTATCTTCCACCCCTATTTCATTACTAATAATAGTGTTTATAAAAAATATACGCATCAATTCACTGAAAAAAAATAATCATTCTATAAACTAAGATATAGTCCAAAGTAAACTCAAATAACATTGTTTTTATACGAAGGTATCAAACTGTGAATTTTATATTTTAGAGGTGAAGTTCCTAGGAAATGTGGTGTATGAGATGGGTATATCCATGGACCCATAGATTATTGAGGAAATCATGACCTAGATAGGTCCCCAGAATGTGTTCATGATGTTTAGATTTCTAGGATTGTAATGTTATAACCATAAGTTTATATTGAATGTATACTTACTATAAATACCAATGACTAAACTGATGAAGAAAGGAGTGAAATTATATTTTTTTATACAACTTTGAATATGTATTCCTTAATCTAAAAGGAATGTTTATGATATCTCAATTACTAAAACCCCTTAATCCCGGATGGGTTATACACTTTACAAAGATGAAACAACAATTCGAATGGGAAAATTATGATTATGAGAGTGTAGGTAGTAGCCTTAGGGTTATGTTAGCTATAACCCACTTAACATAACTACCCTATTCTTGAACTGTATTAGTTATTTATGGTCTATTCACTAAAGTGTTTAAAACATAGTCAATTTTTATGATAGATTCATTATTTCCATGGACCACAAAAGAATTTTCTATATCATTACTCATATGAACATTAACATGAGACAAAAGAACTCGGATGAGTATCTGCATACATTCTACTATGAGATGTAATATAAACATGATAATCATACATCATTGTTTATTCTCAAAGATGAATGATCTAGGAATAGAATTTGGATGATTAGTGGCCTTTTGAGGAAGAGGGGTGCCTGATGATCTTGTTATCTAAATGTAGGATGGTTTATTTCAAGGATTGGGGATCTTTGGAATGAACATATTTATTATTCACATCCTCAATTCTGGATTGGGTAAAGACTACATAGGAGTTAAACATAGAGTTCACTTTAATGAGGTAACAGTTAGATGATGTTGAAATGATAAGTAGATTAATGATGGATGATGATGATTTGATCATGGTACATTACAGATTAGTAGTCCCTACTTCCATCAAATGGAATCAGATGATAGATTACCATACCTATATATGGGAAGTACATCCTGGTGTAAATTATTTGTACCATGACATTATATTAGAGTTCTTGTGGTGGTGGATAATTTGGGGAATTTATTGTGTTATCTCTTAATGGATTTCATATCATGGGATAAAGTCCACGTTTTAGTACCCTTGTTGGTTGATTCATCCACAACATATAATAATGTGTAAATGGACAAATGTGATGATGGATATTTTAATGGGACTAAATAGAATCCTATGGAGTCATTATATAGTCTTGGTGATGGTCAATCAGTTGAAAATTAATTCTCTTATTTAACCAATCAGAGAGACACATTTATTAGAGGAGTTGGGAGGGCTCTATATCCATGAGATCATACACCTATATAGAGTTCCCTTCAGAATTATTTTAGATAGAGGTGAAAATTTTACGTCTCTATTTTTTTCAGATTCTATAAGGCCCCATGGAATTAGTTGAGGTAGATCCCAATGTAAAATCATTAGTCATATAGACAGCCTAAGAGGATGATATGCATACCAAAGGATATTCTAGTATCATATTTCCCAATCTTCAATAGAGCTTGGGATAATGACATATCCTTAGTTGAGTTTGAAAAAACAATAGTTTTTTGGATTCCATTCAAATTGAACCTTATGATTAAATATAAGAGAGTTAATTTATTCATTACACTTTAGAAATAAGGTGAGAGATGCATAAATTGTAGGGTCTAGTATGGTTTAGGAGACTACTAAGAGAGTGAAACATATTTATAAGATGTTAATCACTAATCATAGAATACATAGATGTTATTTTTATAGTAGTATTAGACCTTTGGAGATATCTCTAGATGATCATGAATTATTTTCAGTGAATTCATTATTTGATAATAGATGTCTGAATAAGTCAGTCTAGATAACTTCTTGTTTTATTGAAGACTATGAGATCAACGAGTGGAATGGGGAAATGGAATACGATTTTGATATTCCTTCATTCTACAAAGTAATTCATGAAAGATTCTATATTCTATATAAATGAAGTGTAATGGTTGATCCTAATTATTTTATTTACCAAGATTATGTTGATTTGGATTCATATTCATCATATCTAGAGTGTTCAGTGTGGAATATAGATTGAAGAATGAATGTAGTTGAAGGGATGATGGTACAACTGCTCAAGAATCAGTGGTAGAATTGGTAGTTCCAAAATAGTTCTTAGGATCCTGAGTCAAAAATTTGAGAATAGTGTCCATGGTTCTTTAATAATAAATTATACAAAGGCTTCTCAATAATAATATGTACATAGAGGGGAAGAATTTTAAAACTCTGAAAAAATTTACAACCTTGTTTCACTTATTATCCATATTTTCTTATGTTATGAAATGCTTTTTTTAAGTTTTGTGGGACAATGGATTCTAACTAAATTCAAGGGGCTTGATTTGAAAAACATATTAAAGAACTGGAGGTAAAAACACCATACCACATAGGAAAATGTCATAAGACCCACTTTCTAAATTAGATAGAGTAATTGGCTCATCTTATTGGTATTCAGATGATATAACATTAAATAGTGATTGTGATTTTAAATTTTTGGAATGTTTAATATTATTGATTTCAAGAATAAAATATAGTTAAGTGGATGATTTCCACAGAGAATATTCCTTATATAATCCATAAAATAATTGAGTCTTTCTCTTATTTGTCGATGGATCTGAGATTCTGAAGGAATATAGAGAAGTCATCACAACACAATCTTCACCCTTGCACCATTGTTATCTATTCACCCGCCATGATTTATACGACAATTCCACTTATATAATGTGGAGGATGAAATTTGGTGTTTTTATAATGAAGCATATAATCTGATCCAATTGTTTTTCATTCTTGGTAGACCTCAATGTCATATATTATGCTCAATGGTTATGGTGGTTTTCACCCTATAATATAGCTGATTATCCTTTACCTTGGTATTGTTTGACACCACACCTCAATATCATATCAACTTAGTTTTTCTATAGATCCCCCCAATTATCTTGAGATAATTCATCTCCCTTCTTCCAACCAAAAATAAGAACTCCATTAATGAAGAGAAACCCAGTCTAATATGTTTTCTTAACCCCTTTAATTTTTTCATCATGACTAACTCTATAACACTTTTCATGTTTAATTGGAACTAATTCAAGGAGTCCTTATTTTGTAAGCATGCTCAATTTGGTGTGTGAAATTTTTTTAGTTATCAACACCTCCAAGGAAAATTTAATTGGATTTAAATAATTAAGTTAGGGTATTCTTTTTTTACTTGGGATTTTATTTACACATATTTTGAGTATATGATTGTTTTTGTTGGAAAATATAATTACCATTATTGATTTTGATCACATGGAGGTGTGTGTTTGTGTGTTACCCTTGAGACCTGATCTAATATTTTAATCCATGATTTATACTATAGTAGTTTATTTCTATGTTGGATTATGATCCCATGTTTTTATGTTTTTTTAATGACCCCGGGCCCAGTTTTATATACCCAATGTCTTATTTATTTCATGGGAATAAGAGACTGGGTTTTTCATCCAAAAAATAATGAATTTTTCTATTAATAATAAAAAACTATATACATACATGATTCACATATTACATTTGGGAAAACATATTAATACATTTATTTTTCAAGAATTTAATACCTCTTGAATAACAATTGAGTATCATTATTTTTTTAATTCCTAGAATCATATGAATTGAATTAAAAAAATGGTGATCTATATTCCTCATTAAGTGTTATATACACATAAGTCTATTATGAATCTATAAACATAGTCATGTCAAGGTAAATTACTAAACACACGTTCCATTTAAATAATTTGACTAGAATAATCAATATAAACATGTTAATAAATAAAAACCCATTACATTTAATCAATAACATTACTATTATAACTAAATAATATTAATAGATATGTAAAGATAAATAAATAAAAACACGTTCCATTTAATCAATAACATAATAATGAAATGCATCAAAAAATAATATCATGGAGAAAATTTCATGGATAATAAGAGAGCATAAAAAACATTTTGATACATAAGAGAGAATGGAAAATCTTTTAGAAGAACCAAAAAATGTGTTCATGCTTCACATCATCAAAAAAATATACTACCATAATATAACCAAGAAAAAAATACTTTAAAACCACTCACTTTTATTAAAAGGAATCAACCAACATTTTATCAAACTCCTTGCACCCGTGAACAAAAAAAATATTCAAGAATCCACTTTAAAATTCATTCTCCACAAATTTTCTATCATAATCACACAAACTCACTTTATAAGAACACGTAAAAAGAATGATTAATTTTCATTGGAAGCAACCAGAAAATCCCAACCATTCAATAGAATGTGACGAAATGAAAAATAATGGCAACACCTACCTCAATGGAGTGAAAATGAAATGAAACTTTGGGAGAAGGGAGATCTAAGCCCAAGATACAATATGCAGTGCCTATCATAGATGAAATAAAATTCTACACAAAAAATAACCCATATGGTTTTACCAAGAGGGAATACAAAAAAAATATATTGCAAGAAACAATGATAGGAAAATATGAAGATAAGAGAAGGATCCAAATACACTAATAAACATACCTTAGATCCTTAGAGGAGCTTCCATGGAGATAAGAGAACCAAGGGAAGGGGGGTTTGGGACCCCTTATTGTGAAAAAAACACCAAGATGAGGGAGGAATGATTTAGGGTAAAAATATAGGAGGGAAAATAAGAGTTTTATGATTTTAAACATCTAGTAAGCTCTCATGGTTTAGCCACCAGGTTTTCCAAAGTGTGCACATACTGTGTGGTATCCCTTATCCAAATTGACAGAACCTCACACATGGTTGCCACATGGTTTCCCAAATCATGTGCAACTCAAGAACCTAACCCTTGTACTAAAAAATAAGTATAAATGTTACCTGGTCCATGTTACATAGGTTCCCATAACCATGTGTAATCCATGTGCCAACTACTTTCGAGCCCATAAAAACCCATCCTTCAATATAACTCAAAAAATCAAATCTAGAATAAAAATGAACCTCCACCAAATGATCCAAATCTAGGAAATAAAAAGATAAAGTAATTTCAATGGTCAGGGTGTGACATGTTCCATTTTTTGGAATTATTACCACTATGTACTTATATTCTATAACAATTCACTCTTGTAGTATATATACAAGGATATATTTCCAAAAAACATATTATATAAATTTCTAAATTATTAAAATGATCTTATATAATTATCCTAAATTTATATCATAGGGTTATGATCCCTAATCTTTGTTTTCTTTAATCTAGCTCTCAAGGTTTCTGATAAACATCCTTTGATACCATCTATAGAGACCCTACACCTAGTATCCCAAATCCATTATCTATATTGTTACATTGGAAAATGATACCAGGAATTTAATCTTGAAAGATATAATATAATATTAGTCCTAGTAAACTGGATACTTACTTGATTCCCTTATTACATTTTTAAACAAAAAATACAAAACAAATTTAGAATTTCATTTTTCCATCTAGATTAACCATGAATATCATTGATCGTAAAAATATTGGATTCTTTGGAAAGGAAAAAACAATCGGGGCCTTCAATGCTCAAAAAGTATTAAATACATTGGAAGCTATCTTGAATCAATAGGCATAATTATTTTAAGGTAAATAACAGAACACACTTTCAATTAAAACAATTTGACTATACCATTTCTTAATAAAGTTAAATAACTAAAAACAAATAGAATTTAATCAATAACTTGGAGATTATAACTAAATATTGAACAATAAATTTAGAAAGTTAAATAAATAAAAATAAGTGACATTTATTCAATGAACTGTAAATAAAATATATCCAAAGATAATATCATTGAGAAAATATCATGGATAATAATAACTAGATTCTCAATGAAGGAAATTCATAATTATTTTATGTCATAATCTCAAGAATCATGAAATCATATAATTTCAACACCTTCCACAATACAGTTTAAAATTTATCCTCACATATACACCAAAAACCAATTTGACTAAGTCTAGTCAACTGATTCTTCTTATGAGACTACTGATGCATAGAGGGGCTACCAATCACCAATGTTGTCTAATAATTTCATTTCAAAACAATGACTCATATATAAAATAATTGATTTACTTCAAAAATAATATTAATTATCAACAAATATATATTGAGTGTAGAACATAGATTTATCAAAATTTCCCATGTTAATAAAATAACATTTAAAGTAAACACCATATATAAGAATAAAATATGGGATGGTAAATATTTAAATCCATGATAATAATAATATGGATAAACTTGAATAAAAAAATTAAAAAACGTGATTTAATAAGTATTCATGTTAAATACATCAAATGGTAATTATATACACCATGTAAAAGTGAATAGTTTAATATTAAAATATGAATTAATAAAATGAAAATAGAGATGAAATCAAATACAATAATCATAATATTGACGTCAGAAGTAACCAAGGGATAAAATTATGCGAATAAAATGTACATGAAAAAATATTAATTGTATATATATACTAATATAATAAAAAGTATGTATACATATAATATTTTAATATCAAAGGAAATGATGAAGTAATATAACCTAATAAAAAGAAAATGAATTTGTAAAATAATTCCCAATTGATAACATTAATGTAGAATACCAATGTATAAAATAATTTGAATTTAATATTAATCTACCATGAACTATTAAGGAATAATTTAATGTAATTTAAATAAGGTATTGTATACTCTATATAAAAAAATTGGTGCATAAAATTACAACATGTCTCAATGAAGAGAAATTATGATGAAGCCCCTTCCCTCATGATTACTTTTCATAGGAAATTTTCTAAACTCATTTTTAATATTTTTATAAATTTTATTAAATTATACCCATACCATATTAAAATTTATATTATCATATATGATCCTATTATAACATTATTCCACTCATTTGATAATAATATTTCATTATTTTCACTATTTTTTAGGTAATTTTCTTATTTTCTCATTCATTCTATTTTCATGATTTTATTTTATTTTTTCATATTATATTGATAAATTATATCCCAAATTTTATTAAATTTATAAATTTATTAGTTATTATTAAATATATACTCTGAATTGTTATTTAATATTGAACATGGATAATGGATCACATCACTTCATGGAGATAGTTGGTAATATGTGCGCACGAGCAACTTAATCATTTACATAATGGGTAAATTGGTAAAGAGCTTTGTGATATATTAATTTTAAATATTAAATATAATCCCATATATATCACATTTATTCACTAAATTATCTTTATTACATTATATGTAAATAATATTTGAAAAATGGGTATCATTATTTCCTGAGGCAGTTGTTTGTAGTACATAAGAGTTACACTACTAGAAGTGGGGAAATGCCCATGAATCTATAAACACAGTTTTCAAAACCATGGGTATATCCTAAATAATGGAACTCTATAACCACAATTTGTTTAAAACCATGGGTATAAATACTCTATAATAACAGTTTTTAGTAAAATATTTGTATATTGGGGAGAATATTTTCGCCCCACCCATGATCCCCCTTCACTCATCAGGCCGCAACCCCCCCCCCCCCTCTACATCTCTATTACCCTCCCCTGACATTTCACTCAACTGATGGTCATCCCCACTTCTCCTTCATTGGTCAAAGAACATCTCCCCTTCTCCACCTCCTCTTGTCAATGTGTATCTCCCCTCCTCCTCATCTAGTCGAGCTGCCCCCTAAGTCACGCATCACCCATAGGTCTAGCAGTGTTTCCCTCACCTAACACGCATCCCCCTTATGTCGATCGATGTTTCCCTCACCTGATAAACAACACATCTACCAATCTAGAATTCTCCACTGATTTAGTGTATTTATTATTCGAGTATTCTTTGACAGTGAGTCTCAAATCCTTCATTCAGTATGGTTAATTGATTCTAGTTTATTTGGGGTTTTGTTTATTTTATTTGTATCATTTCATATCATTTCATTTATCATTGATTTCATATTGATATTTTTTTATTCAGATTGTTTTTCTTTAGTATATTTTGGTTTAGTATACATGATTTAGTAATATTTAACATAGTTTGGTTTGGTATACATGATTTTTGGTTGAATTATGTAATAAATTTAGATGAGGTATTTCTTGTTTTTTCAAGTACACCTTTTGTTTTAAATTTTTGTTTATTTAGAACATGATTAGTTATGTTTGGTCTCATTGATTAATCATAAAAGGGGGGATAATTATAAATTTATTTCTATTTTGTAACTATCAAAATGGGTGATTTTGATTTACTGTATTCTTGAAACTCTTTTATTGTGTTTTGATAATTATATATCCCTAAATTTATTATTTTATTTATTCATTATTAATATTATTAATTTTCTTCTGTTAATTCTATTTTGATAAATTTTTTCTATGTATTTTGTATTACATAGGACTCCTAATATATATTTAAAATAATACATATATGAAAATATTATATTTATTAGATTTTTTATAGTGGTAAATATCATATTTATCATTAATCTCTAACATATTTATGTTTTTGGAATTCTTTAGAAGGGAAAAAACTTATGCATGTTTTTAATTTCATACTCATCGAATATATTTCTTATATATTAATTTTTTACCAAAGGAAATTATGGCATGAATTACATGAAAATGTTACACTTTTTTGTAAAAATTTTAATTACATATCAACATATGAAAAAGTCTTTTATTTATTCAATAGATGCTAGAATTTTGAAAATTCAAAATATTATGCATTTCAGTTTAGAGAAAATTATATTACATATCATCTTGGATTAAAGTATCAAAATGTGAACCTTCTGTTTCACTGTGAATCACTTGGATGTTAGTTTATCTAACGATGTGATATATAGAGTATGATACGTTTTTATTATTATATTATCAATAATTATAATCATGGAGATAAAAAGTTACACTAACTATATATCTAGAAAGCTTGGCTATGAAAGATGGTTGATTATTAGATATTGCAATAGAATTCATGATCAAAATATCACATGAAGAACATTGTATAAACAATTATTCTATGGATAAAATAAGGGGAACATATATTTAATTTATTATTGAGATTATATTTGATGTGAGAAGACTATATTAAATATATTCATTGGTTTCTATAAATATGGCCATGAGTAATCAGACAATGGAAGACATACCATTTTTATTCTTGATATTCAAGTGATTCTATATGGGAAACTGGAATTGTTTCATCCACTATTAATATGATTTTCTATGGAACTAAAGGATAGTTTGTATCTAATTATTTTACAACAATACTCAATGTTTTATGTTTCTTATCTCAATTCCAACAAACATGTTCATATTTTTCTAATTTTTCTTTTTTATCTTTTCATTGTGTTGTTATTTTCTATGTTGTATAGTTTGTATCAAGATATACATATAATTCACACTTGATTTTTTCCACTACAAAAAGGTAGTGACTTGGTGATGCTAACCTAATCAAAAAGAATTTTTTTCATAGTTTGTGCCTTTTCCTTGAAAAATTGTATTGTATAGGCTATGAATCCAGGTGTAAAAGGGAATATAGGCTTGGGTTTTCCTTAGATAAAGATCATTTATGTTCATAGATGATTATTGGATGCATTGATCTTGGTCGTAAAATAACCTATAAATTTAGATTGAAATTGATTTAATTTATGATTGGTAGTGTTTGGTAATAAACATAGATTATAGAATATATTTTTTGGTATAAAATACTTCATGCATTTTTTTTAGTTTTGATATTAATATTTTATGACATTTAACAATTTAGGTATTATGTTCTAACAGTTTTATTTTTTATAGTACATATCCACTTTTTTAATTGTTTTTATTCTATCATATATTCTATTTGATTATGTATTATATCCTCTAATAAACTTCAATTATCACTTGAGAAAAAAATTGAGTTTTATTTCCTCTTCAATTCATTCCCTCTTGATGTTATTGTTTGGTTATCTACGATAAAAACAATTTGTTTCAGACATTTCCTCATTGATTTTATATTTCTAATATTTTTGATGTTAATTATTCTTCGCATTGGATTATAAAAGAAAAATGATTTGAGTGTTCCATTATTATACATAAAATATTCTTGTTACCAAAATAATTATTATTTATGTATACTATTACACAATACACATAATAGCAGGGGAGTATAAGAATTAGAAACTTAGTATTTACCAAATTCATGATATTTTAAAATTTTATTTTAAAAATGAAATTCTCGACATAATTTACAAGTATTGTGTATTTATTGAAAATAATTAATTGAAAATAAATATATTTACAAGTATTGTGCAGTTTTATTTTTCATTCTATAGTGGTGTTAAATGGGAATTATTTAGGTAATTTTATATATTTAAAATTCAATTCATTCACATTCCCAAATTACTTGACATTAATTTGCTTGAAGATAAATTCTAAAAACGTCACATTTAAAGGAATGCTATCAATAATATGTTCAACAAGGTATTTCATATAACAATAGTACATTACTTATTCATATACATAAATTTACTCAACATCAGCATACATATTTCTGGAAATATTGTTTTTTAATTCCACGTAGTTCTATTCTTCCAAAATTGAATGCACAGAGGGTTGATCTAGAGAAAGCCAAAGAGATGTGGGATTCCATGGTTTGATGGAGAAATGAATTTTGTGAATATACTATTTTAAAAGATCTGTTGGAAATATGTTATTCAAAACACTTTTTTTATTTATTTTAAGAACTCTTATTGTTGAACATTATTTTTTTAAATTAGTTATTCTTTTACTTCATGTCAAGTATTAAATTAGTACAAATTTCCAGAACATACAGAAAATGATTTCATTTTCATAAAGTTTTTTCAATAAACTTTTAACTATTTTATATTGAATAATGGTCTGATTATTTTTCAATAAATCAGCTCTTGTCATCAATAGGATCATTAACCAATGAAAAATTTCTTGCTATATTTTCATCTGCTACTAAGAAGTGATCATTTCAGTACATTTATTCTAAGGAATATGATCGAGAGGTAAAAAACATTTACTCCATATTTATTTCCATAGTTCATATTTTGAAATGAAGGTTCTAGTTACTATATACAACTTGTTATCTTTTCACAGTTGGAATGAATTTTTTTTCAATGTATTCATTTTTCTTGTTAGATTTTCTACTTTCTATTATCTACTCAGATGGTTTGATTAATTAGTCACTTATAACTTTAGAAAGTGGTAGGAGAATTTTTTCGATACATACACTAATATATTATTAGTGTTTCATTTGATATTTTTTTCATTTCAATAAGTGTTTTTTCAATTAAACAAATCACATAATAGTAGATTATATAAGTCTTTGTTTATCACATGACTTTAAAAAAAGTAAAATAATTTTATTTGGTTTCAATTATGAATAAAGAGATTCTATTATTAATTTTATTTCTAATTTTCATTTATGTTTTTATTATTTACGTCATTCTATAAATTTTTTAAATTATTTAATGAAGATTCGATAATTTTTTTTTTCAATTAAAAAATTTATATTCATTCATTTTTATTGATATAATTTGAGATCTTAGGAGATAATAAATTTTATTGTGAAATTACTTTGTGTAAATTTATTTTTCACTATCATTTAATATTTTATCCATATTTTACAATTTGTGTTTGTAAAATTTATATTTATAGGTCATTTTTTTCTATCATTGATACTCATATTATAGATCCATTGCTTTAATTTTTCAAAACAATGCTGACTCTAATTGCATTAAGGATTAGTTATTTTATTTCTACATAAAGTTCCAGAGTTGATTCTTTTTTTCTATATGAAATTTATTCTATAGAAACTGAATTTGTTATTAAATATACACATACTATAAAATATTAATCATCCATGCATTATTTTAAAATATATGAAATCCCATTTTTTAAATATGCAATCAATATCATGAACTATATCTCGATGTGATGGAAAAAATTGAATTACTTTTCTATGATGTAATCATATATTTGTATCATAATTAATTTTCAATGATCCATATTATTTCCATGAAATATATATAATACTATAAATTCAAATAATAAATTTTCATTTTTTTTCATTTCCATATTTCCTATATTTAAAACATACAATTCACTTATTCATTTAAATTTAATACAATTAACAATATAATTTCTGATTCCTTAATTTTAGTTGTCTCTAATATTTTTTTATTTATTATTATAACACAATTATATTTGTAGAAACACCATTTCTGTTATTTTTATTGTAATGTTGTGGTGAAACAAGATATTGTGACATGTGGAGACTCCATGGAAACAACAATCCATGAAAATGAACTATATCCCTCCATAAAGGTAACATTAAAAAAAGGATGAAAATATGATTGAAATGTTGTGATGCTAAACAATGTAAAATAAAATTATTAATGATTTATCTTTGATTCCATCTGATAATTTTTTTAGGTAACCACAATATGAAACATTCCAATTTAGATAGGTTTAATTTCAATAGTTATTTTTTTTATTATTTTAGTTTTTCCTAAAAATTTCATATACACTGCACAAATTGATACTTCATGACATATGCGATGAAAAGTGAAATGCATATATTTAAATTTATAGAGATTATTTAGTATATATTTGATAGAAATTTCATTTTCTTATTAAATAGAATATCAATTATATTAATATATCTCTCTTCTACATACAATTTATTATACTAAAACCCCATTTCATATTAAATCTTTATGTACTTTAAACTATCTATTATACATGAATTATTTTCATACATATGAAATGTCATATTAGATTCTTTTACTTGTACAATATATCAATTGGGATACATGTTTTTGAAAATTGGATCATTTACTCTATTAGACAAGTGGATGAGGTTTTTAATTTGACCAGTGGATGTTTTTTTAGATCATTGTAACTTGTATTTTATTTGTGGAGTGGATCTTATCTTTTAATTGAGTAGCGGATCATTTATTATATAATTAGTTGATATCACCTTTTAATTTCTACAGAAATGAATTTTTATGAATAATGAACTCTACTACAAGTTTAATATGTGGAAATGGATTATTCTTAAAGTTTAAACAATGATCAATTTGTATTCGAATCATGTTGGTTTGGGTCTATACATGTGCAATGCAAGAAGATAACAAGGGAGTGCTGATAACAACATATATGTCTATTTAATTTAAGATGTTATTAAAAATTAAAATAAGACCATGGCTTCAATTTCCATAGAATGGTTACTAAAAGTGGCTTTACCCATGGTATTATTACTTGTAATAAAATTATATAATGTCTCTATAAACTGAATCAAATTGAATTGGCATTAAAGTTCCTTCTTCTTCTTCTTTATGTGGTTCCAAAACAAAATATTCATTATTTAACTCTGTTTATTGCTTTTTATTGTAATGAAGGAAGGACTGAATAGGTTGTTGAGTTCTTTGATATGATGACCAATCATCATATAAATCAGGATGAATTATTGTTTAGTTTAATAATAAATAATTATTTTAGTTATGGGAAATTAAAGGAAGTACATGAATACATGTCAATGGGTTTGTTAATGGTTTTATGTTGGATATAGTTACTTTTATCTCAATCATGGACTCTTACGTGAAAAAAATATGTCTTCGGAATGGTAGCCAAGGTGTACATGGAAATTTGGAAGAAGGGATATTTCCCAACATGATTACATAGAACATTATCATAAATGGGTTATGAATAAATATTCATATTGTAGAGGAGTTGAAATTCATGGATCATATACTGTAGAGGGGTTTCAAGGGATTGACATTGACATACAGTAGTCTCATATATGGTTTCAATGAATCTTTAAATTTGAGGGGTTGATTCAACTATATGATAACATGACAAATGAATGTGATGTTCCTGATTTTTTTATTTATACTATTCTCAATAAAAGATTTATAAAGAATTAGAGTGAGAGATGGTCTTAGATATTTATTCAACGTTTGAAATGTTACTTAAAACCTAATGCATTCACTTTGAACTCCTTAATTAAAGGCTTGTTGAGGTAAAATCAAACCTTGTGTATTGTGACCCTATTTCTCCTATTTTAGGGGGGTTAGAAAAAGAACCTATTTTTTTATAATTCTTACTACTCCAACATTCACATCATTGGGATACATTAAGACACATAATTCAAGAGATTATACTCTATTGAATCCATGTGATGGAAAATGTGGATGGTGGGATTTCTAATGCTGGTTGGATGAGGAGTAAAATACACCCATTATGGATATGGAATTATTTCGAGATGCACTAGAACAAATAACCCCCTTAATCACTTCCACTCATGTATAAAGGGACATGATGGATTTTTTGGGCTTTATCAACAATTCCATACAGTATGATTCCCTACTGTTAGTAATGTTCATATCCTATTTTGGATGGTTTTCCAACACTATTTGATAATATCCCATTTAAGATAACATTGGATAGCTTTCGTGAAAGAATAATAGTTGTTTCCCTAATGGAGGAAAATCATGATACTATTTACCCATTTGGTTTATATAAACCAATGGTCTAGACCTAGACCCATTGAGCTGATTGAAATATTTTCTTATTGGAATACCAGCCACATCCTGTTGGATATATACTAGAGTTGAGACATTGATCCCTACCAAGGAATTATACCCATTAGGAATATTTCCTCTAATTTGTTATGTATTGAATCTCTTCAATTCTAACATCTTAGCTTCAAACTAGAATAACCTTTCCTTGATGGAAATAAATTTAATTTCCTTGGTTGGTTGATGGTATTTATATGTTGGCACACAATTACCTCTTCATTGGAAGAAACATGTTAAGCAGTTAGTAGGTGTGTATTTATAGTAACTCTCATATTTTGAGTCTTCCACCAATTTTGAAATTCAAACCTTCTTCACTGATTTAGACTAGTTTTTAGAATGTGTATCTTAATTATATCCTTCCATTTAATTTTTTTTTTCTCTAGGTCAACTTTGATATAGATTTTAATGATATTTGAAGACTTATAGAACACATCAGAAATCGTGACTCATCCTCCCTATGGTAAAAAGAAAATTTCTCATCTAATTTGAAAAACACATTCAAATATCCTATAAAAAAATTTAGAAAGAGATTGACTCATTAATTTAAAACAAACAATTAGTCTACTACTATTATTAATGAAAACACACATTGAGAGTAGTTTCATCACTCTATAATGTTTTAACATACTCAAAAAATCATAACAACCATAATCTCCCATTTTAGACAAAGTAAATTTCATTAAATATGGAATACATGGATATGAATAATGGAAACATAAATAAATTTTTAAATGAATACAATTTTGGCTATAAGAATCACCCTAACTTGTCCTAGGGATCCCATGTTGTATTTAAACAACCTGTTCCTACCCATGTTATTTCTAACCCAACAATAAATTTGTATAAATATTTATATGGTCCCTGAAATTATGATACTAATTTACAGGATCTTTTTAGGAAATTTAAGAAAAAAATTATTCTGAGTAGTATTTTATAGACAATCTGAAAACATAAAATGGGACAAATGATTAGGTAATTTAGTTTTATAGATAAGGGAATCCTACCCTACACAACTGTTTTTAAACATAAAGAAAATATGGTGGTTGTTGTAATTATATTATGAATAAAAACATAAAAACAAGATAGAGTGAAACTTGTAGATGCTGTAATTGAGGATATAACTAAACTTTGGAACCCAAAATGGAAAGATAGAATACCATGTACTGTGGTTGTGTTTTTTAACTAGTTCAGTTTTTTAAAGGTCAATGATGGAAGGAATTTTGGTTGGTACTACTTGTCTAGGATAAGTACCAATGACCAAGATTCAATTAAATATGGGTATGTTATGTCTGGTGTGATAATTTATACCCATGGTTTTGTAAACCGTTGGTATAGCTATATATATATGGTTTAATTAAAAATTTGGCTATTATTGAATTCAATTGGGCTATACCCATGGATTCCATAAAACCATGAGTAAAAATCTATATTGACACCTTAGTATTCCACTGTTTATCGAACTATGGGTATAGCATATACCCATGGTTATAGGGGATATACCCACGGTTCCAAATCGTGGGTATAAGTTATGATTCTAGTATTGTTATGTTATCAAATTTTAAAAGAAATGGAATGTAAGAAGTTATATGAGATATTATAATAAATAAAGTATAATATTATTATAAATACTATATAAATTTCTTCAATACATCATTATATCCATCCTTTAATGGTGGTGATGGAGAATTAATTACATTGATTCATGATCCACTGGTCTTCCGTACACTTGATAGATGATTTCATTTCCCATTTGATTTTGGGTAAGATATTTAGATATAATTAGATCAACATAATAACAAATCACTATATATAATATAATATTTCTATTATATATTATGTTTTAATACCAATTTTAATATATAAAAATATTAATGGAAACAAAACTGTTTCATTAAGACAATTACCTTCTCTCTGAGAGACCACCTTTGGATCTCCTCTTAAGGGCACTGTGGTTAGAGTTTTGGGATGGTGAGAAGCTAGAAAATGTGTCTATATTATAAAAGGGATAATTTTTGGGATTAAATAATAAAAATTTATTTATATTCATGGATATGTGAAAGGGTATAGTCCCCTTTTATATATATGGAATGAGAACCCTCATGGAAATTACATGGAAATTGCCTAAAAATAAACCCAAATGATAATGTTATTCAAAATAAAAAAGAATTATAAATATCTTATATTGAAATTTAGGATATATAAGGTTGAAATACAGAAATAAAATAAGAATTTAAGAAGTAGGTAAGTTATTTTATCCCTTCACTTCACTGTTTATTCCCTATTAAAACCATTTTTACCATAACCACAGTAATAAATTTTGAAAATTTTTTAATTTGATTTTATTCAATAATTCATATTACCTTATAAAATAATATATATTATTCAGATTAAATTTCTAAATTAATTTAGAAAAATTAAATTCATAAAAGTGGTAGAATTTAAAATAAAATTATCCCTTTAGACATGATAAAAACCCGATTTCTTAAAAGAAAATTATCATAAGTATATATGGTTTTATAGTCAAAATTTAAGAAAAAATTGAATCCAATGACCCTTATTAGTTAAATTTTTATATAATTGAACTTATTGAACTTTAAAAATAATTTAATTTATAATTTATCCTTTCAAATTATTAAATAAAAAAAATTCAATTTTCAATAGAAATCAGTATTTTCACTATTTATATAAAATTTAATCTTTTCTGAAAAATCCAAAATTTTTACCCCAAGATATATTTGAAAACATGATTTAAAAAATGATATTAATTTTTTATAAAATTTTCATATATTTTTTAAAAATAAATTTTAATTTATGTGAGAAAAGTAGGACTGAACCTTCTTTTAGAAAAATTATAATTTTTTTTAAAACCTTTTGTTGATATGATTCTTATTTTATTTGTAATGAATAGATAAGCATAATTTTTATATTTAAGTTAGTAATATTAATAACATCTAATATAATTTCTAATTTATAAATTTTATACTATATTATGGTTCATTTAGAATTAGGGGTTCTTATTTGGAAATCTATCAAATAGATTATATTTAAATAAATATATTTTACGGTTTTTTAATTATCATTGTTTTATGTAACAAATGGTGTTGAATACAATGTTATTCTATTATATTGTTGGGGTGTTATAGTTTTGCTACTTGATACCATGTTGGTATGAATTTAGTGTATTCTCCACCATATATTTGTGGGACCTTCTGTGTAGATAACTATCTTTATGCTCAACATATATGGAATGTCGTGACATGATTATCCTTTAGAGGGGGAGTGAATTTGATTTGTGTTTATGGTGTTGAGGGACCTAAGAACATGATGGAGGTATAAGGTATCCATGAATAAGATTTTTCTAATGAAGGTGAAGAATCATAGTGATTGTCAATACATTGTTGCATGAATTAGCTTGGGGGATGTGAGTACGTATTAAGTCATGACTAGAGGATGTCAGGAAGCATAGTATAAATGATTATAGGAGTACAACACATATCATGTTCATATGAAATAGTGAGGATTCCATACTATGATAGTTTTTGTTACATATGTCATCTTCTCTTATCCTTTATTCAAAGAGCTAAAGTAGGTACATTCAAGGGATAATGGATGTTTGGTTATCACATGATCACTCCTTTGTGAATTGAATATCTATTCTATTATAAATTTTTTATTATTATAGAATAAAAATGGTATAGTTGAGAAATGATGAAAAATCACATGTCAGTAGTGTAATAATGAGTATTTTACTCATACCTTAATCTATTATTTTGGTGTTCTTATAGATTTTATGAGGGATCCAGTGAACAAAAAGGGACTTGTGGTGGAAAATCGAGCACAAGAGTATATAATGGGTGGGAAACTTGGACATTATTTAGGGGATACAATATTAATATATTTATTTTTATTCTACATTATACATTGAATATGCTCTCCACCTTGGGAGTGACTTTTATTTTCATCAAATATATTCTATTTAATATATTCCACATGTTTACTTTTATTATTATTATATTTTTTATCTTTTATTATTGATCATATGACATGATAATGCTCTTATAGTCTCCCCAATAATGGACCTAGACCCTCACTTATATTCTATACAGTCTTTCATAAAGAGAGTCACACATCAGGTCTTGTGAAGTCTAACTCGGCCCTGGTCATCTGGGTCTGGATGTGACATCCTTCATTGAGAAGAATTTATGAACATTATCATTTATATTCAATATATAGATAATTTTATTTTACCACAACTAATATATATTTATATTCATTATTTAGAACTATTATTTATGAGTATAATTTCATTATATTATTTATTAATGTGATGATATCAAACTCATGTTTCCTAATTAATTATATAAAATAATCATTTATACTAATGCTCTTTTTTAAAATTCCTTATATTGAAAAAATACTCAGTTTGTGAGTGACACACACTTCCTTGAGAATATTCCTATTAAGAATAAAATTTTAAAATATATCACATTCAAAGAATGTTTTAATGAGAACGATGTTCCAAATCGATTTATAAATCATTTGGATAAAAATGGTATCATTGTATTTGGATAAATTTTTAGGAAACCATATTCCAAAAATATTACCATAATGTTAATGGATATATTTTATATTATAGTCTTCCAATAAGAGAACCATTTTCAGTATATTAGTATTTACCCACTATTGAAATCAAACAACTTAAAGAAATGATTGGTATACATGGATTAAAATTAATCATTCATGGATCAAATCAAAATATTATATTGAACACGTAAAATAGCATTCTGGTAAATAAATGGTTTATAAAAAATTACAAAAAACACATAATAATCTAATGAAATTTAATTAAAATTATTATTTATTATATATATTAATTGAAATCTAATTCAATAAATCTTATTTTATAAATTCATTAATGTTAGGTATAAATTACTCTTTTATGTCCATAAATTATGATGTTTTTTATATATTCTAACAGCATAAGTGGAAATGATTTCTTTTTCCAAAAAATTATTAAATGAAAAAAAAATCCTAGGGGGTATAAAATATATATCACGTAATTATGTATAAATATACTTATTTAATTTATTCCCATAGTTTGATGAATAAATAAAAAAAATTGTTAAAATGCCCAAATATCTACAAAATACATTTTGGGATGTAACATATTCTACACCTTATGTATTTTAAAACCTATGATAGAACATGATTTTGTGCTAAAATCGGCGTCGATAGTGATTAACATAAAGAATAATTGTAATATTTAAAAATTATTAAACATAAAATAAACAATATCAAATAATTTTTGGTTCCTCAGTTTATAAATAAATCTGTAATGTTAGTAAAGGATAACTGAGATTTTAATAGTATGTGAAATATTTTAATGACCCATGATTTTTGGATCCTTTAAGATATATACAATATCCTCTAACATCTGTCACGTGGTACACAAAAAAAGACTTTCCAAAAAAAATTATTAATTTCTTAATAATTATATAATAAACAATTTTATAGTAATAACTTAATTTTTCTTACCTATATTAGATAAATAATTAATATGAGTTAATAATGAAAATTATATTTTCAATTATTATCTTCACTTATATAATATATTATATTTTAAAAATATATTTTTTTCATATTTTATAATATAAATAGAATGACATAAAATTAAAGTTAGAATTCAATTTAAAAAATTTCGTTTCAGGAGTTTTTTTTCTTCTAAAATACTTTTTTTGGTTAATAGTGAAAATACAATATCTTTTGAAATGTTGAATTTTATCACATTATAATTATATATTAATGTCCTAAAACCAGTTGATGATAAAATTAATTTTAAAATTTCATTTTGGACCACATACATTGTATTTATTTATAATTCTTTATTTAATATCATGATAATAAATAACATGTTTACCTTAATCAAATGTCTAAAGTATAAAAATAATCTTTAATTTACAATTTTTATTTGTAATGTGTGATTAATTAAAAATTATTTTTTATTATTTTTATGAAAATATTTAATATAAATAGTGAATAAATTATGAATAAGTATATTGATCTTTTTAAATAAGGGTCGACTTAAATATTTATTAATAAAAATTATTGACATTAATTAAAATTAATTAACAGTAATTATTTTTTAAATAACTAATCTATGTTGGTTCAAATATTCATATATTAAAATAAATTGTATACCATCTAGAATAAATGTATTATGTAAAAATATATTACTTACATTTTTATTATCATTCATTCACAAAACACGCCATTTAATTATTCAATTTCATTCATACCCCTTATATAACATTTTTTTCTATGTAAAGTCTGTCATATTCACTTTTAAAAGGGGTTCACTTCAACCCTTTCAATATCCCACTCATATTTAAATATTTACATGAATCCATTAAAACCATTCATCTTTTTAATGGCCTTCATACACCATAATTCCCATGTTAGCCACTAAATATCTTATGTCTTTCAAATCCAAGTCCCCCATCAAGAAGAAGTTCAAGGTCTCGACGTAGGCAACATATCTATAATGACCCATACTTTACATACATTTTTATTAATTCATAATGGAATCATACTTATTACAACATAAAACAAAACCATGATAGGATCATATAGGTATAGTGTCTTTAGAAACTGGGAAACACAAACAACTGGTTCATAAAGCATCTACATTGTCTCCCATTTATTTCATCATATCTAGAGTCCCTTTTAGGATATCCTACTTAATATCCTTCTTCCTAACCTGGGGAAAATAAAACATACAAACGGGTAATCTCAAATGCTCGGTAAGGGTAAAAAAAGGAAATATCAATCATATCATATTCATAAGAATATAGCATTTTTAAAATCATAACATGCAAAAGAGATTATAATACCATATCATGGGATAAATCATAGTAGTGAAAGTGAAATCCCAAAAAAATAACATATAACATGAAAATTTGGGGCATACACACATAATCATATAAAATCATTTCTTGTTAGTCAAGACTCATTGCCAAGACTATCTTAGTAGACAAAGTCAATTTCTTAACCGAGTTCACTCCTCGTTCTAGTCTTGTATCACTGACCCGGTTTAACTTGTCGTTCCATCCATGTCTATCTCATGAGATATAAATCTTTACAAAATTCATTTGAGGTATATATAGCTCCAACCCATCTCATAATGAAACTATTGTTATGTGTCCCACAAAATCATAAATCATACATTATAGCATAACCCACGCAATAAAAATGGGATTCTTAAACATCATGTCATCATAAAACAATCCATAGAAGATAAAGGACTTCATAAAAATAATTCCATCATAACATTATCAAATCAATGTACTAATAGGGATAGAAACATAACCCTATATTACATTATATGGAAAATAATTTTGATAAAACATTTGAACTCCATTCTTGAGGAAAATATTCTTTCTACTTCAATTTTTTTTTACTTTCTTAACATGTCATAAAATTTTATCATAAAAGGATTTAATTAAAAATAAACCTGAAAATATATAAAGGAAGCTTCATGGAAAAAATGTTCTATGAAATCATAAAACTCCATTCATTCCATATAAGTTAAAAACATTCTTCTTGTACTTTGGCTGGAAAAGTCAAAATGTATCTCGTACTGAAAAAGAAAAAAAATTCCTTTCATATATTTTACTAAAAATTAACCATTAGGTAAAATTGGATTTTAAAAATTGTAGGAGGATAGGAATAATATTACATATTGAGGAAACATGGATGTGGATGATAAATTCATCCCGATAAATACCAAAGTATAAACAATCTCGGATAAAAATGAGATTGTGAGATTTTCCCTTACCTTAGGTATGATATGCTTTGTACGTATCCAAACCTCCTGTATAATGATTTAAATAATTTCATTGACTTATTAAAGAATCATATTAATTGTTATGATATCATATATGGTCATATTATTATCTTCTTTTTAGTAATATTTCATTGCTACTTGTTATTCTGGTGTTTATTGCTTTATGTTCTTATGTATGTTTTGTCGAATAAATTCTTATTCCACTTTTTAGGTTATATATACCTTATTTAAAAAATGGTATTAGTGTAATATATATCATATTTATTCATTAAATACATTTATATAATCATTATTCAATGAATATCATGTAGAACGAGTCGCATCACATCATGGAGACGGTAGTTCGTACGTACGCACGAGCGATGATATCGTTCCCATAATTTCTGAATGGTATTGGAGTGGATGATGGAATATCTCAGAATTAGTATCATGTTATAATAATCATATATAGTAATTATTTACACCATTATACCCATCCAATTAATGTGTTGGTTGAAAACAGATTACACCACGGCGTGGAGACGGTCTTCCGTACATACGCACGAGCAGTGATTTCATATTCCATAGGATGGATAGAAGGTGAAATATGGTTCTTTCATAATTATAATAACATATCAGTATATGAGTTATACTTATGTTATTACCTTATAATGAAACAACTAAATAAGATGAAGTTTAAGAAGAAAGAAATTGGAAAGGATCATAAATTGATATTACCTTTTCTTTGACGTGCCTCTTCTTAATCTCCACGTAGGGTACTAAAGATGGTATTTGAAGAATACCAGGACCTCTAGGATATTTATAGGGAATTTTAGAAGAGAAATATGCAGGGTTTTTCCGAGCTTGAAGGCTCAATGTTGTGTAATGAGAAGACGGAGGAGGTTGCCTTTTATAATAGGGGTGAGGGGCACCTTAGAAAAACATAAAATATTATTTTATAAAAAAGTCATATTCAGTTTATAATAGCTCAAAATTGATTTATTTAGAAGATAATGTGGGGATGGGTCGAAATAATCTCAAAAAATAGATTTTAGACAAGTTTAGGTTTCTATTTTAACCTTATCATTTAGATTTGACTCGAAGTTAAATAATTTAACTTCTACCGTGTCTTCTTGTTTTCTTACACTATATGGTTAATTAACTTAATATATCAATCCAAACGAACCCCAAGTGGTTTATTATTAATATATATATCCTTATCTAAGTCATTTGTCCGAACCTCAGTTTTTTAGGAATATAATATAAATTAATAATACAATACTTGTTTTAAAAACTATTTTATGTCAATTTTGAAACTGTTTGGTAATTGATTTTTTTGTGAAAATCATAACAGCGTTATTAGTTCGAAAAAAGTTAATTTAATCAATAATAACATGTCATATTAACCTATAAAATAAGTGGAATTCATAAAATGTCTAAAATTACTTTTATTTTTTGTATTTATAACATCAATTATGTTAATATTTCATTAATAAGGTAAATACTGTATCATCATTGTGTCATAAATAAATTATATTATTTAATGTCTAAAAACTAAAAATAAAATATCATTATGTAGGAAATAATTTTATCTTTCTAATTAAAGTTTATAGTCAAATTTATCTTATGTATAACCCTATATTATAAATGTTTTAGTTATTAAACTTTGATATTAACTATTTTAACTCTTTTTTAAATAAAATAATAATAAATGTCCTAATCTAATCCAAGTGGACCTAAATTGTCATATTTTATTCATAAGATTGTTTTTGGTAGAATTACACTTATCCAATAGAATTAGTACATGTGTTAAGGTAATTGTAATATAATTTTTACCCTTAATAACCCTATTTACTTTTAACTGTGGTAAATAAAAGTAAAAAGTTACTATTCACCAAAAAATTATTTCTATCTCATTGAACCAAATTTTACATACTGACATCAACCATGTCTCTTGGATTTTTGAAATTCCACATACATAAGCTGTAAAATGTTGTTTTATGTAAATTTGCAAACTCTCCTAGGAGGTGGGTAAAAGACGGTGAAAAGTTCAATAAAATATTTATATATCTAATATTATTATAAAATGACTCAAATGAATTATACTGAACATATAAAGGTATTATGTATCAATTTTGACCTCAAAAAAATTTAAATATAATAAATTAGTATTTAAATAAAAATTATGTTTTTGACTAATAACTCAGTGTTTTCACTATTCATCAAAAATTGAATGTTTTCAGAAAAATACCAAAAATTCACCCTAGGCTAATTCCGATATTCCAAATCCAAAAATGAAGTCCATTTTGAAAGATAAAATTTATAATATTTTAAAAAGTATGTATTACTATTCATAACGGATAGTTTATATAATATAACATATCATTGTTTAGTGAAACACGGTATTGCGTACTACACAAGATATCGAGGAAGGTTGATCTTGCGTGTAACGCGAGCCATGACTATGTTGTGTGTAGTGAAAGATTTATTTTCGCATAACATAATTCGTAAAAACAAAATATTTCTCATAAAATCTCTAGGTATTACCTTCTACCCCCTTTAAAAGAATTTCGCCCTCAAAATTCGTCACCTCGTAACAAACAAATGAGGATACCTCTCCTTAATCATATCCTCATGTTCCCATGTAGATTCTTCTAATTAGTGTTCCTCCATAAAAAATTTACAAAGAGAGTGTTCTTGTTTCATAGAACTTTTTCACTACGATCCAGAATCTCTATTGGTTGTTCTTCATAGGAGTGATCTTGCTCCAGCGGTACAACATCTGAGCTTAGTACATGTGAAGGATTGGGTATGTAATTTCTCAGGAGAGATACATGGAAGACATCATAAAATTGAGAGATATTCAGTGTAAGTTCCAATTGGTAAGCTACCATCCCAACACGATCCAGTATTTCGAAAGGACTAATATATCTAGGGCTCAACTTCCTCTTCTTTCCAAATATCATTACTCTCTTCTAGGGAGATATTCGTAAAAACACTTTATCACCCACTTAAAACTCTAGTTATTTTCTTCAGTTGTCGGCATATCTTTTTTGTCGACCCTTAGCTGCTATTATGTGTTGTTGAATAGATTAGACCTTTTCTGTCATCCCATTAACAAGATCTGGTCCTAATAACTTTCTTTCCCCAACTTCATCCTAGCAAGTTGGAGTTCTGCATTTTTTTCCATAGAGAGCTTCATAAGGAGCCATCTGAATACTGGAGTGAAAGTTTTTATTATAAAAAAATCCCACCAAAGGTAGGTGTTGATCCCAACCACCTTTTAAATCCATAGAGCAAGATCTCAACATGTCTTCTAGAGTTTGAATTGTCCTCTCAGACGACCTTCTGTCTGAGGATGATAAGCAGTGATGAAACTCTACTCTGTATCTAGAGTATGCTGAAGACTTTTCCAAAACTTCAAGGTAAACCACAGATCCTGATTAGATATAAATGAATGTTGTACTCCATGTAATCTTACCACTTCCTTCACATATATCCTGGAAAGTTGATCAAGAGAGAAATCCTCTCTAAAAGCAATGAAGTGTGATGACTTCGTATGACGACCAACTATAACACATATAACATTATTTCCTATGGATGTTTTAGGAAGTCCATTAACAAAGTCCATACTCATGTTTTCCCATTTCCATTCTGTTATGGGTAATGGTTGTAACATCCCCTTAGACTTCTATCTTTCATCTTTGACTTGCTGACAAACCAATCATTGAGAGACATATTCAGCAACATCTCTTTTCATGTCATCACACCAGAAGTACTCCATTAGGTCCCTATACATCATCGTGCATCCAAGGTGAAAAGATAATGATGAAATACGAGCTTCATCCAATATTTAGTTCTTTATTTTTGGGATGGAAGGAACACAAACCCGATTCATGAACCTTATTATTTCATCATAATCAAAGTGAAATTCAGGAACCTTTCTCACCTTTTTTTGTAACCTGACATCTTCTTTATGTACCTCTTTAATCTTCATATGTATATATGGTTGAACATTCATTTAGGAAAGATAATATTTTCCCCTTCCATTATCATTGCAAGATCCATCCTTTGTAAATCCATAAATATTGGACATTTTTTGATTCTCATCATGGATAAGCTAGCGTGGTCTTGTCGACTTAATGAATCTGCCACCTTGTTCGCTTTCCCAGGGTGATAATGAATTGAACAGTCATAATCCTTAATCATCTCCAACCATCTTATTTGGATCATATTAAGCTCCTTTTGTGTGAAATTATACTTTAAACTTTTATGACCAGTATAAATATCACACCATTCACCATAAAGATAATGCCTCCAAATCTTTAATGCAAATATTACCGCATCTAACACCAAATCATGAGTTGGGTAATTTTTCTCATGGATTTTCAACTATCATGAGGCATAAGCTATCACAATATCATTTTGCATGAGAACACACCCCAATCTCTTCTTGGATGCATCACTGTAGATCACAAACCTTTCTCCACTACAAGGCAGTGTGAGCATAGGTGCACTGGATAAACTTTTTTTTAACTCCTCGAAATTCTCTTCACATTCCTCCATCCAAACGAACTTAACTCCATTTCGAGTCAACCTGGTGAGTGGATTAGATAATCGTGAAAAGTCTTTCACAAAACGTCGATAATATCCAACCAAACCAAGAAAGCATTGGATCTCAATTACTGTTGTTGGTCTTGACCATCTTTCGATAACCTCTATTTTTGCTGGATCCACAAATATCCCCTCTTTTGAGATTATGTGACACAAAAATGAAACTTTTTGAATTCATAATTCACACTTTGTAATTTTGGCATAAATCTTCTCCTTTTTAGGGTTTTTAATACAATTCTCAAGTGATCTTCATGTTCTTCCTTTCCCATTGAATAAACAAGAATATCGTCTATAAAGACTACCACAAACTGATCAAGATAGTCTCTAAAGACTATATTCATCAGATCCGGGAAGATATCAGGGTAATTAGTAAGACTAAATGGCATCACTATAAATTCATAGTGTCCATACCTTGTACGGAAAGTCGTCTTTGGTATATCCTCCCTTTTGACCCTTAATTGATGATACTCTGAATGAAGAGAAATATTGGAAATGTATTGAGTTCTGCATAGCTTGTCAAATAAGTAATCAATTTGTGGGATAGGATATTTGTTCTCAATAGTGATCTCGTTAAGTTCTCGATAATCAATGCAGAGTCTCATTGATCCATCTTTCTTCATAACAAACAGAATAGGTGCTCCCTAAGGTGATGCACTAGGGTGTATGAATCCCTTATCAAGATTTTCTTAAAGTTAATTATTCAGTTCCTGCAACTCAATTGGGGCCATTCTATAATGTGTATTTGAAATGGTCATAGCACCTTGGATGATTTCTATTAAAAAATAAACTTCACGATTTGGTGGATGACTTGGCAATTCATATGGAAAGACATCATCAATCTCTCGTAAAATGGGGATATTCTTAATCATGAGTTTCTCTACAACCATTTGAGATAAATAACCTTCATTTATGGGAATCAAGACCCATAAGATGGAATAAATTTCCACTGGAAGATTATATTCATCCTTGCATCGATAGGTGATCATAGATTGATCAGGAATATAAAATGTGACTTCCCTTATTTGGAAATGGATATGAGCTCCATATAAGGAAAGCCAATCCATGCCAAGAGTCACATAAAATTACACTACAGGAAGGATCACAAGATTTTCAGGAAGCACTTTCCCACAAACGTCAATTGGATAAGAATTATAAATTTTGATACAACTGTTGTGCCATTAGGAGTTGTCACAGCTAACTCAAAAGCTAATTGTGGAGGTAATACAGTGTTACCCTTATAATAATCTTCAGAAATAAAAGATTGGGTGGATATAGAATCAAATAAATAATTTTCTACTTTAGAGTGGACGTAAAGTGTACCTTTCACCACATCGTTGTCGTACTCCATATCGCCGATAGAAATTGCATGCGACTTTCATTTGTATTTGGCCTTAAGAGTTTGTTGACATCGATCATCATCAACAACCCATGGATTATGGAATTGATTATCATAATGCCCCATTTCCTTGCACTTGTTAGTTTGAAGTGTAGAAGGTGGACTCTGTGTAGCCTTTTCATTGTTCACATCACTAGACATATTTTTCCCATCATTGCGGAATTCAAATGCCTAATGACCTTCTTTTCCACATTTGAAACATTTTCTTGTCTCTTTATGAAAATTCCCTCTATGTTTCTTTCCACTCTTGGAGCATAAGGGAAAACTCATATTCTCATCAGTGTGGTCTTTATATTTCCCTTTGAATTCCATTTTCCTCTTCTTATCAAACCCGTATGACTGATGGGTTACTCCAATCTCCATCTCAACCTTAAGACCACATCGAACAATTTCTTCGTAGCTATTAAAGTCCCTTATGGCTAATGCCCTTCGAAGACTTGATTTTAATCCACTCAAGAGTCGATTGATCTTACACTCAGGTTGGATAATAATTCCAGAAACATACCTTGCAAGTCTTGTAAAATTTTCTTCGTAGGAACCAACAGATTCATCATTCTTTTTCTTTAGTTCAAGAAACTCATACTCTATCTTTGTTCAAAGAATACGAAGGATGTACTTATTGAAAAATAATTTCTTGATCTTGTCCCATTCCATGGACTCAATTTCATATCTTTTCCTCTTATTCTTGATAAGATTCCTCCATTGATCAGCTTCACCTTCCAAACGATATACTGCTAAGATAACTTTATCATGCTTAGAACATTGAAGAACTAAAAATATATTTTCAGTGGTACTGATCCATTCTTCAGCCACTAATGGATCAGTAATCCCACTGAATGAGGGTGGATGATACCTCATTAAGTATTAAATAGAATGTTGCTTCTTCCTTTGCTCGTTTGGAATTCATGCATGATTCATATCTTGAGAAAGTTGTGTGATCATGGCTACAAGATTTTTCATTCTAGCTTCCATAACATTTGGTTTCTCATGTGGAAAATCATTGCATTGCCCATTGCATTCAGCATTAACACGGTTCCTTCGGGTTCTAGCCATTGACTATAACAAATAAGCATGGTGTGAGAAACACTAATCATAATTGAAAAACTGCATAATCAAGAATAAAATTTCAAACATAAGGTATTATCATTGGTTATTAATTGCCATTTCTAAAACACTAATATTGTGTTCTATTCATAGACATATCCTTAGGGTTCTTACTATGGCTTTCACATCATAGTTTATAATGGTTGAATATACCTTTCTTCTGATACCAACTATAAAAACCCATACTTTACATACAATTTTATTACTTCTTAATGGAAGCATACTTATTACAAAATACGACAAAACCATTATAGGACTGTATAGGTGTAGTGTCTTTAGAAACTGGGAAACATAAATAACTGGTTCATAAAGAATCTACATTAACTCCCATTTATTTCATCATATCTAGAGTCCCTTTTAGCATATCCTACTTAATATCCTTATTCCTGAATTGGGGAAAATAAAACATACAAAAGGGTGAGCTAAAATGCTCAGTAATGGTAAACAAAGGAAATAGCAATCATATCATATTCATAAGAACATAACATTTTGAAAATCATAACCTGCAAAAGAGATTATAATACCATATCATGGGATAAATCATAGTAGTGAAAGTACAATCCCAATAATCATAACATATAACATGAAACTTTGTGGAATACACACATAATCATATAGAATCATTTCTTATTAGTTAAGACTCATTACCAAGACTATCATAGCAGACAAAGTCCATTTTTGAACTGAGTTCACTCCTTGTTCCAGTCCTGTATCACTGAATCAGTTTAACTTTCCATTCTAGCCATTTATATCTCATGAGATATAAACCTTTACCCAATTCATTATAGGGAGATATAGGTCCCACCCATCTCATAATGAAACTCTTCTTATATTTTCCACAAAATCATAAATCATACATTATAGCAAAACCCATGTAATAAAAATGGGATTCTTAAACATCATGACATCATAAAAAATCCATATAAGATAGAGGAATTCATAAAAATAATTCCATCATAACATAATCAAATCAATTAAATAATATGGATAGAAACATAACCCTATTTTATCGTAGATGGAAAAGAATTTTTATAAAACATTTGAACTCCATTCTTGAGGAAAATATCCTTTCTACATCAAAAACAAATTTCCTTTCCTAACATGTCATAGAATTTTAAACTAAAATAATTTAATTACAAATAAACATGAAAACTTGTAAACGAATCTTCATGGAAATAATTTTCTATGAAATAATAAAACTCCATTCATGCCGTATAAGTTAAAAAATCATTCTTCTCGTACTTTGGCTGGAAAAGTCAAAAAGTATCTCGTACTAAAAACAACAAAATATTTCTTTCATATCATCTACTAAAAATTCACCAATAGGTAAATTTGTATTTAAAAAATTGTAAGACGATGGGAATAATATTACATATTGATTAAACATGGATTTGGAAGATAAATACACCCCAGTAACTACAAAAGTTTAAACAATCTCGGATAAAAATAAGATTGTGAGATTTTCCCTTACCTTAGGTCTGATATGCTTTGTACGTATCCAAACCTACCATGTAATGATTTAAATAATTTCATTGACATATTAAAGAATCATATTCGTTGTTATGATATCATATATGTTCATATTCTTATCTTCTTATTATTAATATATCATTGCTAATTGTTATTCGGGTGTTTATCATTTTATGTTCTTATGCATGTTTTTTCAAATAAATTATTATTACACTTTTTAGGATATATATACCTTGTTTAAAGAATTTTATTAGTGTAATATATATCATATTTATTCATTCAATTCATTTATATAAGCATTATTCAATTAAGATCAAGTAGAACGAGTCACGTCACATCATGGAGACGATAGTCCGTACGTACGCACGAGCGATGATATCATTCCCATAATTTTTGAATGGTATTGGAGTGGATGATGGAATGTATCAAAATAAGTATCATGTTATAATAATAATATATATTTATTCTTTACATCATTATACACATCCAATTAAGTTGGCGATGGAAGACAGATTACACCATGGCGTGGAGACGGTATTCCGTACGTACGCACGCGCGGTGATTTCATTTTCCATAGGATGGATAGAAGGTGAAATATGGTTGTTTAATATTCATAATAACATATCATTATATGATTTATACCGATGTTATTACCTTATAATGAAACAACTAAATAAGATGATGTTGAAGAAAAAAGAAATTGGAATGGATCCATAATGGATAATACCTCTTCTTTGACGCGCCTCTTCTTAATCTCCTCTTAGGGTACTAAAGATGGTACGTGAAGAAGACCAGGACCTCCATGATATTTCTAGGGAAGATTAGAAGAGAAATATTCAGGGGTTTTTCGAGCATGAAGGCTCAATGTTGTGTAAAGAGAAGAGGGAGGAGGTGCCCTTTTATAAGAGGGGTGAGGGGCACCTTATGAAAACTGAAAATATTATTTTATTATAAAGTCATATTAGGATTATAATAGATCCAAATTGATTTATTTCGTATCTAAAGTGGGTATGGGTCTAAATAATCTGAACCAGTAGATTTTATACAAGTTTAGGTTGCTATTTTAACCTTATCATTTATATTTGACTCTAAGTTAAATAATTTTACTTTTATCGTGTCTTCTTATTTTCTTACACTCTATGTTTAATAAACATACTATAACAAGCCAAACGAACCCCAAGTGGTTCATTATTAATATATTTATCCTTATCTAAGTCATATTTCCGAACCATAGAATTTTAGAAGTAGAATATCAATTAATAATATAATATTTATTTTAAAAACTATTTTTTTGCCAATTTTGAAACTATTTGGAAATTGATTTTTTTTAAACTCATAAAAGTAGTATTAGCTCGAAAAAAGTTAATTTAATCAATAATAACATGTCATATTTACCTATAAAATTAGTTTAATTCATAAAAAGTCTCAAATTACATATATTTGTGTATTTATAACATCAATTATGTTAATATTTCATTAATATTGTAATTACTGCAACATCATTGTGTAATAAATAAATTAAATTATCTAATGTCTAAAAATTATAAATAAACTATCACTATGTATTAAATATTTTTAGATTTCTAATGAATGTTTTTAGTCGAATTTATATTATTTATAACCCTATATTAAAAATGTTTTAGTTACTAAACCTTGATTTTATCTTTTTTAACACTTTTTTAAATAAAATAACAAGAAATGTCCTAATCTAATCCAAGTGGACCTAAATTGTCATAGTTTATTCCTATATTTGTTTTGGTCGAATTACACTTATCCAATAGTATTAGGACATGTGTTAGGGTAATATTAATATCATTTTTACCCTTAATTACCCTATTTACTTTTAATCGTGGTAAATAAAAGTAAAAAGTCACTATTCACCAAAAATTATTTTCTTCTCACTGAACAAAATTTTACTTACTGACATCAACCGTGTATCTCTGATTTTTGAAATTCCACTCATAGAAGTGGTAAAATTAATATTTATATAAATTTGCAAACTATCCTAGGAGGTGGGTAAAAGACGGTGAAAAGTTCAATAAAGTTTTTATATATCTAAAATTATTATAAAATGACTCAAATGAATTATATTGAACTTATATATGTATTATGTATCTATTTTGACCTAAAAAAATTTAAATAAAATAAATTATTATTTAAATAAAAAGTTTGTTTTTAACCAATAACAAAATGTTTTCACTATTCATCAAAAATTAATGCTTTCAGAAAAATAACAAAAATTCACCCTTGGATAATTTCGATATTCCGAATCCAAAAATGAATTCCATTTTGAATGATAAAATTTATAAAATTTCAAAAAGTATGTATTACTATTCATAACAGCTAGTTTATATAATATAAAATATCGTTGTTTAGTGAAAATCGGTATTGCGTACAACGCAAGATATCGGGGAAGGTTGCTCTTGCGTGTAATGCAAGCCAAGACAGTGTTGTGTGTAGTGAATGATTTCTTTGCGCATAACATAATTAATAAAAACAAAATATTTCTCATAAAAGCTCTGAGTGTTACAATAGCCTTCTTCAACATTATTATTAATTAATTCATATATAAAACAAAAATAACCATATTATAATAATAACCTATGTATTATTAGTTTGTTCATATTTTATTATAGTAATGATACTTCCATTTTTTTCAAATACTATGAAAAAAAAGAATCATTGTTAGAATTTGTGTGTGGATTAACACCTCAAATAAGTGAATCTATAATTCATTCAACAACACCATTCATGGATGATTCAAAATGTATATTTACTATGAAAAAATAATATTAGTAACATTTTAATGAACATAAAATTATAGTATATTATATTTTATAATTTTTTCCCATTCTATGAAATCAGGAGTGTCATTCTTGTATATGTGAAGACTACTTAACCAATAAGATGGTATTTCTCTTCAGTTTTTCCAAATAAACAAATATTGATGTATTTAATAATTAATTTAACATATAATAATGTTTATTTAATAAACCAATTACATTACGGAATTTTAATATTATATGTTTCATAAGTAACATTAGTAGTAAACATTTAGAGAAACGTTAGCTGCTAAAAAGGGCATATTATTGTAAATTTCCTAAATGTAGTCTATTCATTGGGCTCCCATTAAATTGTAAAAATTGTAATATAATTTAATTATAAATGAAATAATAATATTAAAATTTTATGATTATGAATCAATTTTACAACATAATTTATAATGGTCAACAAACCAAAATTGTAACAAATACATTAGTCAAACTACCCTGATTGGGTGTTTGCAAACTAAATCTGCATGAAAAAATAGAAATATAATAAAAACAAAATATAAAATTAAATATGGATAAATAATTTACATAGGTATATATATAAATGAACATAATTTAATTATTCATGATGTTATGTTCAAGTGAATAATGATTTCGAACCTAGGTAAGGGTTTCATCTAAAATTTTACTTCCTTAAGAAAAAAATTCTCTATACAACTAAATGAATTTAAATATGGTATATAATACCAATTGGTTTTATAATAGAATGTGTTAAAATTATAATTCTATTTTACCGTAAATTGAAATACCTTTCTTCGTCATTCATGGTTTTTTTAGAATGTTTCATAATCCATAACAGGTTTTCTATCAAAATTCCTCTACATTGTGATGAGTATTGTGTTTTGTTAAAATTTATTATTTCTATGGTTTATATACATCCCAAGAATTTATTTTCCAATAATACATGATTTAATTTAAATTATTTACATAAAAATATGAATTTAAATCCACTAGTGTATTTCGATTTAATTTTTTTTATAAAATTAAAAAGGAAGGTCATCTGAATCTTTAATCATCAAGATATAATTAATAATTTTGAACTAATATTTTTTTATGGTTTTTATAAATATTATATTATATAAAATATCATTCAATATATTATTTTCAGTTTATTTTATTTTTAATTCCATTATCTCCCATTTATTTGTTATTGATTTAATTTTAACCCAATTTTTAAGGGTTTGTTTCCATTGAGTTTCTATCTCTTGAGACATGTTTAGGTCATACACCATGATTCCATCCCAATTGTGTAATTATTACCATATTTTAAATCTATATAATTGTAATATTATTATTTTTTGACTTTTAATTATCTATTTAATGTTATATCTCCAAAGGCTTATTGATTCAAACATTATAAAGGATTTAATGGTTTTTTGAGATAATAATCTTTTAATTGTGTCAAGATAACTCTTTTTTACTATAATCTTTCAATACTAATATATTATAACATATGATCAAATAATATTGTATTTACATACTGTTTTCTATTGAAAATTAGATTTCATTAAAATATAATTACTTTGTTTTTATTTTATAGTTTTTTTAAATGAAATTATGTTAAGAATAATTTCCATTTATTTTTATGAATTATTATCAATATTAATATTTTTATATTCCACTATTTTTCTCTTTTCCATAATGGAAAATATATTTTTTATAATAAATGATAATTTTATCCAATTTATTCATTTTAAATAAATAGTTATCTTATTATTTTAATGATGTGTTATTTTCAATAAAAAGATTTAAAATTTCAAAATCACATCAAATATTTTCAAAATTAAAATTTTTATCTTCCACTACACATTTGTGATAAAAGTTGTGTCATTTTCAAAATTCCAAGATTAAATTTTTTTCAAAAACAATTCCTTAACGTACCTCGACAAATATTTTTATGATAATTGTTCTTTTCCATATATGAATTATTACATTTTATAATAATTGTAACTATTATCATATTATTTCCACTTCCCATTCTTAATTTCATTATGTATTTTTCAAGTCTCTATTACATATGATTAATTTAAAAATTATATTTATTTCATATATTATAGAATATAATTTTTTATTCCTTCCTTTATTTTAATGGATGTTTTATTTGAAAATAGGGTTTTCAAAATTAGTATATTTTCCTTCTGAAAAAATATTTTTTTAGTTTATCATATACACCAATGTTTTAAAAGTATTTTTGAAAATTTTTTATTTTCACTTACATTTATCCACCAAAGGATAATATTCAATAAATTGATGTTTTGATCAGAAAATATAATTTATTATTATATTATTAGTTTTTTAAAATATGATTTTTAATATTCTATTATTTATTCATTTCATTCCATGTAATTGTTTTGAATGTTTTAAGGAACTCGTTCTTTTAACATGGTTTCTTTATAAGATGGTGAATTTTTTATTTTCATGTGACACATAAATTAATGTATTATGATATATTTAGGATCTATATCTCTATTCAATTCATAAGTTATTGGATTATATATCCATATATAAAAATATTTTGAGAAAAGTTTTTCTGGTCCTAGATCTCTCAAACGGTGACTGTGATGGAGTCTACCTCCACATGAAATTTCATTTATGAAAACAATGTCATGCTACCAAATTTACAGAGGGTTAGTGTAATGGATTTAATTACTATTAAAATTTATGTGGGTGAATTTTTTTTTAGGTATCCAGTTTAAAAATTTTAAGAAATCTTTTCTATATGATTGATAAAAAAATTTCCATGTTCATTGGATTATCTTTTACGCATCCTGTTTTTTGACTCTTGTTTTAATGGTCATTTGATTTTTTTCATATGTTATACCAAGTAAAATGACATGATTTCTTATCTAATATTTTTTTAATTATTTTACTTTGTATCAAGGATATACCCATTATCATATCTTATGATCACTTATGATATTCGAATGATATCACTTATGTTTACCCATAATAAGCATATGAACTCAACCGTTTGTTTTTTCATTTTACATATGTTATGAATAATAATAATATATAATATGTATCTATACTATTATGATATAAAAATAAATTGTGGGAGACATCGAATAAATGTTATGGAATATGAATCTTTTATCATAGTGAGAAAAAGATTACGGCTTGGAAAATATTTGAGTATTATTATTTTATAGTTTCCCCTAAATCTATAAATATATAATCTCAAAAGGTCATGGGGATTTATTATATTAAATTATTAGTTTTATTTCATGTAATTAATTTATGATTATGTTTGATGTTCTCATATTTGGAATCAAAAGAGGGAATAGAAAGATTTCATGATTATAATATTATCATTTTTGAAAAATTACGAGTTTAAAATGTCAGAAATTTTGGATAAGATAATGTATACCAGAACACCAAATTATAGATAAAAAATTAGGTTTGTTGAATTAATATTGAATATTTTAGGTACTTGGATAAGAGAACATTATTTATAATTTAAGGAATAATGTCATATATAGGATAACATCCATGACTATTGTTAATGTAGAGATTTTGTGGTATTTCTTTTAATGTTAAACATTTAATGATGAAAAAAATGGGATGTAGGATCCTGGATAGTTTCACATATGTAATTACCTAGATATTGAAAATTTCTTATTAACTCAATCATCAATTTCTACATGTCAAATTCACCTAACTAAAAAATTATTTTGACACTCTACTGAGCTTTTCTTCTATTGTTTTCATAAACTTTCTGAACTATTGTGGTAGATTTATTTCCCAATTACAATAATGGATTTGGTTATAAGATATAGAAAATCCCACATAGAATAACAAATTAAGAACCCTCAGAGTGATAGGATTAACCCACAACAATATATTCGAAATTGAAGTAGCATAGTTTGAAATAAAGGTGTAAATGGAGAAAACATTTTCGATTGTGTGATCATATTAATACAGTATAATTCATTAGTACTTTATCATAAAAATTATAGTATTATTATTATGTAGAAACATGATAAAAAAATACTAATAAAAAACTAATGTATCCAAAATACATTACAACAAAACAAGGGAATGTACATAAATAATATAATCTTATTATATTCATTTTTATGATTGAAAAGTTATTTTTCTAGTCCTATAAAATTTAATGATCTTGATATCCTAATAGATAATTTATCATTATGATCTTTTTTATTTTATTTTATTATATGATATACATCAATGACATTTTAGAATGCTCTAAAAGTTATTGAAGAATATGTTAAACATATAAGGATCGTTCTTTAGTAGGCTTGCATTAATGTTTTGCAATCATGTACTAAATGGTATCAATAACTGTAATAAATGATTTCATTGAGTTGTTAAATATTTAAGATAACTATTAAATAAAAAATGTTTATGGGATGGATAATTTTTAGGTAATGTAGATTTTTAATCTTAATACAATTAATTTATGGGTGATTTGATAATGTAAGTTATATAGTATCTATATTTTTGGAAGAGATGTTTATTGGGATTTTTTTTATTTTATCACATTTATGGTTCTGTGGGATATATTGTCTAGTGTGATATTTGAAAAAATAGTGGCTAATAAAATTTTTAGAATAATAATTGAATTAATGTTTTTTGGAATATGATATTTTACTATGGTTTTATAAAAAATAGACATAGTTAGTTTTAGGAAAGGTATACTCTAGATAATATATGATTATGGTATATACAATAAATTTTACTTATAAAAAGGTTACTATATTATTGTATCTTAAGAGAGTATGGTATATGTCATATTAGAAGTTGAATCTATAATAATAAATATTTGATGAATACCCTCTCAAATATTATTAATTATTTAATAATAAATATTATGTATATGAAACAAATTAATGGGGGTAAAATGTAACGACCTTATATTTTTTATCTATTAAAATACATATTTTTTTCCAAAAAATTGTGAATCATTACCCCAAACATATAAAAATAAAATAAATATTAAAAAAATTTAATTAATAAATATACAATAAGAACTAACACATTAAACCATTAACAGTTTTTACATTTAGAAGGTAAAAAATTAATATGGGTTAATATTAAGGTGGTTATTTAAAAAAAAGTCTATTTTCAATATATCATATATTTTAATTTAAATTATAATATTAAATATATTTTAATTTCAATATGATAATAAAAAATATATTTTTTATAAAAATTTGATTATGATTTATTTATTATATTTTTATAATAGATTTGAATTTTAAGTGAATATTAAACAATACAGTTTTCCTAACTGATGATATTAATCAAGTAATAAATATCATTGAAATGGCCAAAATATTAAAACACAATTTAATTGATCATATATATATATTATGGGTATTATTATTTAATATAAAATATTAATTTTATCCTATAAATCAAATTTTTAATAATTCATGACAAAATATTCATTTTATTAAAATTTTAATTTGTATTAATTTATATATTTTAATAATGATTTTTATGGGTATATTCACTATTGGATTGATTTCAATTCCTTATAATGTTTATTTTTTATAATAAATCAATTACGATAATGATATATTGTAACCACCAAATAATTATCTTTTACCTATGTTTAGATACTAAAAGAGACTTTTAATATAAAAAATTAATTTGTTAAGTTTTTTGTTTAAAATCACATTTTCAAATATTTTATAAATGATTTTGGATAAATCAAGGGAAAATTAACATTCAACATCTCAAATTTTTTTAATAACGGTCTACTTATATTTTTATAAATAAAATAATTACTTTTCTTAATATTTAATTAAGAGTAACAAGTGTTTAAATTACTAAAATATAATGGATAAAATTTTCTTAAGTTAACTAAATTTTTTTGAAAATTTGGAAGTAGTGTTTTTCTATTTTAACATATTATATGTATATATTTATAAACATCCATTACCTAGCTCATCAAACATTCATGCAATTCCATTCTTACCCACTCAAACTGTTTTCCAGGGAAAATCCCTCCTCATCAATTATAAAAGGGGATCACATCATCCTTTTAAATATTTCACTAATGTTATGAAACCTACTTTAATAATTACACAAATTTCAAATCATTTATGTTAATTAAAATCCCTATTTTCCTAGTCAAAAAAATACTCTAATTCCTTCAAATTAAATACCTTCATCAACATAATTTTCAAGGCCTTAATATAGATTACAAATCTTTCAACGCATTTCATTATTATTCATTCCTTTATAAACAAACCATAAACATGGTATTATATTTCTCACATAATAACTAGTGTTTTGAGAAGTTATTATAAATATTATAAAATTATTATGTATTTTCTTCCAACTACTATGAGAAACAATAATCATTGTAAGTGAGATATCTTAGATTACCATCCCAATAATGAAATGCTTTAGTTTTTTCACCACCACCCTTAAAAGTGCATTAAAGAAGGATATTTATAGAGTTAATATAAATTTTTTTCTATATTAAGGATTATTAAATTATAAAATAATTTAATATGAACTTTTCATTCATTCTATGAAAATAAAAGCTTCATCCTTGTGTATATGCGAACTACCACCTCCATGAGATGATGTTGGTATTTCTCATACAAACTGACCTGAATGAATGTGAAATTTTATATAATGAATAAAAAATAATATTTAACAAACAATTAACAATATTTATTCATAATATTCTTTATTTTATAATTTTTTTTATTAATAAACGGTGATAGTAAAATTAACTGCTGAAAATGATATATTAATGTAACTTTTTAAAATTGTGTCCATTCATATGGAACCTATTCAGATATAGAAATTATTTTATAATTTAATACTATTGGACTAAGATATTAATATAAGGATAATTTTAAACTAATCTATTACATCCTTGACCATGGTAAACAAATCAAAATTATTAGGGAGAAATTTATCGATCAACCCCAAGTAGAAGAATTAAAGAGAAAATATATAAAAATTAATTATGAAAATATAATAAATAGAAAATATGAACATAAATATTTAATTACAATGTTATTGGGTATATATATAACGAAAATAATAATATTTAATAATTCTTTTTCTAGAAATTTAGAATGTTATTGGACACATTTAAGGGTTTCAACTCAAATTTTCCTTCATAGGAAAACACATTCTTTATAAATCTAAATTTATTTAAATATTGTGTAAAATACTTATTAGTTATATAATATAATTTAATTTCTCTATAATGTAATATAAAAATAAATTTAAACTAATCTATCTCTATTTCATGGAGTTTTCATTAAAATATTTTATAAGTCGTAAGGGTTTTTTCATCTCAATTCATCTTCCTTTAGAAATGTATTAATGTTATGCAACAATTTATTGTTTTTATGGTGTATATAATTCACAATAATTTTTTTTGGAATAATACATTATTTTATACATAGTATTTAAATAACTATATAAATTTTCGGATTTCAATGACTTTTACTTAAAAAATGTTTACTAAAGTCATAATAGATTTTTTGTAATCTTCCAACCTTGAGACTTATTATGTAATTTCTCACCAATTATTATTGATGTGTTGAGAATATGTAATATTATATATATAATATAATGAATTATATTTTTTTCATTTTATTGTTAGATTAATTCCATTCTATCTCATTTATAGGGGTTTTTATAGAATTTTTATCCAGGTCATAAGGGTTTATTTGCCTACAATTTAAATCTGTTGAGGCAAATTTAAGTTATAAATAATGTTTTCAAATGAATAGTTTATATAATTCCATACTATAATTAAATATAAATATTATTTAATATTTTATGATATTCAATTATTTATTTAATTGTATTCATCTCATGGGGTATTGATTCAAATGTTATAAAGGTATTAATGGGTTTTCATGAGTTTAATCATTTCCATGGTTCATAGTCACTCTTATTTGAATATTATCATTTAAGATTCATATATTGTGAACTATAATGATGTAATGTCGAATATAAAACATATTCTTGGTGGAAAATAATTATTTACTCCAAATTATTCTTTCTTTATGATAGTATAGTTTTCTGAAAATGAAACATGACACTTGAAAATTTCACTTATGAAGTCACTAAAATCCTTTTATTTGGGCCTGAATAAATATCGTCAACATAGATATGTCATAAACAAATGATTATCTATGATATGTTACTCACTTTATGACTTAATCATCATAGAGTATATGTTTTCAAATATGACACGACCCATCATAATTAAGAAATCGATTTTGTGAAAAGTTTAAACATTACTTATCTTAAATATGACATTTTTCTACGGGTTTGTAAAATTTTATCAACTATTAATTTATAAATTCTAGGAAAGAAAACATTAACTCAATTTTTAATTAATAATTTAATTCTATTATCATATAAAAATACTGAATTTTAGATCATTCCAAAAAAATTGATTCAATGAAAATCACCATTTGAAATCCAATTCATATATATATATTGACCGCATACAAATATACCCTAAAATGATCTAGTTAGGTGAGAACATGACATTTAAACATATATATAAAATATAAAATCATTTAGTTAGATCAAATATCATTAGGTGCATCCTATATATCAAGTTACTTACACTAGGTAATAGATTTGGAAATGAATAAATAAAAAGTATCTAAATGTCAACAAATATGAAAATTTTCAGGATACATTATTTTATTGAGGGATAAAATATTCATAAAATACTCTATATCGATTAAGAAAAATTTAATTTTTACATTAATTTAATTCCATAAGGCTCATCTCATTATGATTTTTTATTAACTACACATTGGACCCACTGATATTTATGGCTTGGATATTATGTATATTTTTATATTTTTAAAAGCACAACATAAAATATAAATGATACAAAAGTATGTTTTTAAAATTGTAAATAAGATTTTGACTACTAGTGACATACCTCTTCAAGGATTCAAGTGATCCATTCCCCGATTATAGTCATTTATAATATTATAAAAAATCGTCAAATTTTTTATTATAATTTTTATTTTGTTAAGTCATTAAATTCACATGGATGACAATTTTTTTAAATGATTTTGCAAGACCAAACTACATTGAGAACCCCTCATGACCCAATAGCGTGGTAGAGAGTGAAGTGAAAAAAATTATTCTCTAGTTGATCCCCTGTTAGTGAGTTGAACCAAGGGTATAAAATTCATAAATTAGTGCATCCAAATATTATTCCCAAGAACAATGAAACAAAACAACCAATAACATCAATAAAATTCCATTAATTTAATAAATCATGTCACACCAATTTTAGTTATATTTCATGTACACAAGAATTAGAAAATAATATACAAAAAAAGCAATTGAGTCCCTAATCATCAATCATACTCCAAACAATATACCCGAATAGTATAACTTATAATAGCTAAACAATCCTACAAACCATATATATAACAATGAATGGTGGAGAACATTGACTTACATAATTTGATAATTCATATAAAAACTTAAATATGCATGTGTATTAAATATGAATGTCTATATAATAGTGATAATAACAAATAAAATAATTATTAAAAATATAAACAAAATATGAATAAGAATATAACTACCAAGCCTAGCATTCCACCTCATTTATGGAAATTTTCTACATTCCCATAAATATACACCATCATATACTAATAGTTTTTCTAAACCAATTATAAATTTATAAAATTAATTACAATATATAAAAATGATAAAAATAGTGATTAGACAATAATGAATAAGAAATTAAAATGGTCTAAATTTTCAAAACCTCTCTCACCCATGAGCAGAGTAATTACACCTTCAATTGGAAGGGATCTCCTAATAAGACCTATATATATATTTATGAACATTTGAGAGAATAAAAAATTAGAACAACACATAAATAGCACCCCATCGAGACACAATCCATCCTCTATGTAAGAAATCTATATACAAAACCCTCCCAAAATAACCACATAAACACTATTAAATAAATCACCATTACAAACCCATATACTGAAACCACATATGAAACTTTTAGGTGACCCAAGTGTAATGAAAATATATATTACATCTTCATAAATGATTATCCAATACATCACAAAATAAAAAACTCACCATCTAACATATCGACGCTTATTTTTTGATATGACCCTATGTTTATTATGGTTATTCTAGTTTTTCATGTTGGTCTCCAGTTGTTTTGGATCATTAATGGTTTATTCTAACTATTTTAATCCTTTATATGGATCAATATGATGTTTTGAATATGTTTTTTGAGGACAACATGATTCTAGGAGTTTCAACATAAGGGTTAACATTTTCATATAGCCAGAAATTCTATATGAGGTATATCATCGTTCTAATTAGTTATAAAAGCCTATCAGATTATGCCACCATCACCTGGTGGGATAAATAGTGGGACAGACATTCTACATTGCACCACTGGATAGAAAGTGGTGTTACCAGGCCTAAAAACATTGCTTCTGGTACCACCATCAAGATTGTGGGAGCCAGCACCCCTATGAAGTTTTTCTATTAAAGAAAACATGCAGTATCCTCATAATTACATCCATTTAAAATATATATTATAATTCTATATCATCCTCCCTACAACGACATTAAACCATTTAGACATAGTGACTCCCTTAGGGTTGTTTCTCACATTTCAAACATGTTACTTCACATATCTATGTGTCAGTTAATGCATTGAATCTCTTATGGTAAGTAAAATATAAACTTGTTCATTAATTACACATTCATACTACCTCTCCATTGATATTGGTGGATCCTTTTGGTGTTTATTTGATGTGGACATTGATTTCATGATTTTTGGATCTTGGATTCTTCTTTACTTAATTATAGTACAATCAGCTATTTGATCTAGGATATCATATTTGTGATTAATGAGAATGCATTGATGTATGTGGTTCTATAATTAAATTCTTATTAATTTAGATTTTTTTCATTATTATTTTGAAATATATTTAGTAACGGTTTTAAATCATTAATTAAAATCCTTGATAGATTTCTCCAAAATGTAATGGTTTTGTGGAACCTCCTTGATTATATCATTTCAAATTATCTTATGTTTTTTTAATATAAATTTCAAATCAATGAATGATTTCAGGAAAGTTATTAATAATTATATCTTGGGAATTTATGGCATGGTATGATTTATGGTTTGAAATGAATGGAATAGTATTTGTAGCTTTGTGTTGTTGATAAAAAAATTAATTTCTTATTTTAAAATGAGATTAAATTTTTTTAAAATTGTACATGGGGAGTATTTTAGATGATTTATTGAGATAATATTATATATAGTAAATTAATGTTACCCCAGTTATTTGATTGATTTAGATTAAGAATATGAAAATATTTGTAGTTAGGTTTGAATAATATGCACTAGTAACGTATTATCTCAACCTAGAATGTATTTGTGATTTAAATTCCAAACAGAATGTTGTGACTGTATGGGATTCAATATTTAGGGTTTTATCATATTCCCCCTAGTCCTGAGGTATAGCAATGTGTTTGCACCTCGGGTGGTCATTTAAAAATATGCCTTTGAATATTTCATATAACCTAACCTTATGAATCATAACCATGGTTCTACAATTAGAAATTATTTATAAATTCCGATTATTTTGAAATTATAATCATAAAAATTTTGATATACATTCTTATTCAATCAATTTTTAAAATAAATGATGATTCATTAATGTTTAATATAAATGTACATTATTTTCAATTAAATACATTCTATTTAAATGATTTTGATTGAATTATTTTTGTTATGAATTATTAAAATATTACCATGCCTAGTATTATGTAAAATATATCATATGTTTTTTATTTGGTATATAATTCTTATGGAACACATGGTGGGATATCGTTGAAGAGTGTTTGAAAACACCTAATTTTTCCTTTGTATATTTTTTTGACATTATCATTACATATCCAAAAGAGGAAGGGCACTACTTTTATTTAGTGAGTGTTCACGATAGAGTGACCATTGGAGTTGTTGGTGACTTGTGGAATATGTGTTTAAATTTGTTAAAAATAGATCATGTGATAATTTATTTGATTGTTTATATTATTTCTTAGGTTGATGCATAGTTGTTGTGAATTGTATATATCTTCTTGAGATACATTTATTTTTAGAATTTTTTGGTAAACCAAAATTTTACATTTTTTTCTACATTATTTTTTTATTTATCAATTCTTTTAAGAAAAAATCTTTTTTTTTAATTTTGATGTCTAGGTGAAAGACTTCTAACCATGGGTTTTGGGGACACCCATTGGGTAATGTCAGGATTAAATCTGGTTTCAGTGTATTGGTCTATCTAGTTAGGTACATGTAAATTTTTTATTAATTGATTTTGAGTCTCTTATTTAATTATGGTTTGAATTTTGGGATATCTTATTTAAGAGGTACATATTTTGAAAACAATTTAATATCTCTCATAATATAGATCCTTATATTACCATGGATCATTTGGAAAAAGTTCCTTTTAGAGTTTTTAAAAATAATTCTAGACCTTTATCATACATTGAAATAAAAAATTTATCCCCATGTTTAATATTGATTGATTGAGTTGATTATCTTGTTTCTATTGAAAATTATTTTATTTTAATCTATTGATATTTTATAGTTCCATTCCCCCATGAAGATATTTGGATAGAGTTAGGGAGGGACGGGTTGGGGAACCACTACAAAAAATCCTCCCATTGTCAAAAACCATTTAGTGGTTATTATGTGTTTGGTCTAGTAAATACTTGGGGTTTCACCTTCCCCCACTAATTATATTGTGGTTTTTTTCAGATAGATGATGGAAATGATAATACCCAAGAGTTTCAACTATGGAAACTAGCATTATTCTAGGAAGTGAGAAATACTCATAAGAATGATAATTGGTTTCGAATGAGTGAATGAATCATTATGTTCATAGAGATTATAGAATTTATTAAGGTGAAATGTGTCATGTAAAATCTTGAGGATCCTATCAGGAAGTCCTAGGATAACATAGTTCTATAAATGATCAATGAGTTCATGGATTTCAAAAAATTCAAGATTCATATTTTTTAGAATTTATATGTTGAATCTATTTTATTTTCAATATTTATTGAGTTTCGTATCCATGATAAAGGATATTATTCCATGACTCTATATAACAATATTTTTCTAATATAGATAAGTTCTTAGATAAGGAAGTGTAATGTAAGAATATAATGTTCTTGGGTTTTTAAATTGATCATTGATCATTCATCCATTCTTATGTCTTAAAGTTAAAGAATAATAATTAGGTATATGTTCTAGATTGGGAAATAGTGGCTGAGATTTACATATATGTTATATTAGGGTTTATGGGAGATTCTCCTACTTCTAGATTTAGTGTTAACTGTTCCATTAAAGGAAGATGAAATAAAAATGAACTTCATTATGGAAATTGTAGAGGTTTTCCTCAATAATATAATTTCTTCATACCATCAATAATTTATTATAAATAACCACTAACTTCTCTCTAATGTGGAATGTTTGTGAACTAGAACTATTATTACCCAAAATAACTATATAATTTTATATCTTGTGGATACCCATTCCACTTGTAGTATTTTTAAAATATTTTTAATACTCTCTGTATTGTAATGAGATCATTAGAACTGATATTATTTGTCGAATAGTAATTTGTCTGAGGAATAATGGAGTATCTTCAATAGGAATCATGAATGTATAAACATCGCACCGTGTAAGACTCTAAAATAGGAACTAATGATAATATTGATAAAAAGAGAGTAACAGTTTATATTTATTAATCCTAAGTGGTTGATTTATTTATAATGGGTACCTCTCATACCATCTTACCAACCCACATGGTAGGCATGTTGAATATTTATTTACTGATAATATATTATGAGATTGAAATTTCACTGTCTCTTATAAGAAAGTGAGATTTGTTTCTATTATTTCCATAATGTGTTATCTCGATATCAAAAATGAATCTCATCACCATATTTTTTGATCTCTATTTGAAACATATAGATGTCATTCTTAGGATCGACTAGTGATATTTTTATAAAGATCGAATTTAATATTATTATTATTGGGTTTATTTAACTACCAATCATATAAAGTAACATGTTTATAGGGAGAATGTGACTCGAGGACAATATGATCTAAAACTCTTATTTTGGAGTTGCGTAGGATGAAATCCATGTATTGTTTTTAACTGAATCATGCATCTTCATGTAGAGAAATTACTCTAGTAGTGAATGAATTTATATAAGTTTTTTAATCTGAACATTCTGGTCTTCCACAAGAGAGGGGGTAATGATGTCTATCAATTTGGTTCTTTCTACATGGATGGTATTTATTTCTTCCTACATTATGGAAGTCATTGTACAGAATGATTTAAATAGTTAGTTGGATAACTTGACATCCAAAGGATTAATTCTACCTAGTTTGTGTCATTTCATAGTATCTATTCATTTCACAATGAGTTCCTATAGAATCCATTGAATTTTTTTCCTTAATAAAAGATTAATTAGGTTATAATAAATAATATTTATCTACTGTACCATAGTGATGATTTTTTATTAGATGAAAGGGGGTCATGTTTCTTCTAATATTAAACTTAATTTTGGTTTCCACCAGCTTAGGATCATGGAATATTATATCTGTTAAACTAAATTTAGGATTAGGTATAGTCACTATGTGTATCTTTTTCTATAATTTGTTTGAACAATTATCCTACTATGATTACGCCATTTATGAATATTATTTTTCAAAGGGTGCCTCAAATATTTTTTTGTAATGTTTGTGGATAAAATCATAATCTTTTCAAAAATATAAGAGGATCAAGTGCTTCAATTGAGAGTAGTTATAATAATATTTAAGAATCACTAATAATATTCCATGTTTGAAAATATTCACTAATGGATTCATGATGTTATTTTATTGGGGAATTTATCTTTGACCATGGTATTTCAGTTGATCTTGGAAGGATGAAATATTTCATTTCATGGGTAGAAACAAGAATTTATTTGATATTTTTATCTAATCAACATTACAAGGGTACATACACTAATTTTTAAAAGATTTATCAATGTTATATTTTCCTTTAACTTATCTCACTCAGAATATATTTATGTAAATTTGGGCATCAAAATGTCAGTTATTATGTGATGAGTTGAAGAATCATTTCACTTAAATTGTAGTATTAATTCTTCCTAAGAATGAAAATGTATATGTTGTAATTTTAAAGAATAAGGATCTGGTTTTGGATGTGTTCTCATTCAAGAAGATCAAATGTTGTCTTATATTTATCATTATATTTTTCCTCATGAAATGAACTGTCCAACACAAGGTCTTCAACTCACAGATTTGTTTCTAATAGTAGGTCGAACTACCTTTTTGGGATTATTTTTATTTAATATGATCTTAAAATATTTATTTATATCTTCCCACAAAAATAGTCATTCTATAAATAGTGGAATTTGGTGGAGTACCTACATTATTATGAATTTGAATTTCCTTCACTCATAGAAAATAGAATGTTTTTATTACGGATTTAATATAGAAGTTAGTAAATTATTCAATGAATGAATAATAAGACGAGTGGAATCTCATGGTTCTATTTAAATACATTAATTTTTATTGGATAAATATAATGATTTTTGGGAATGTGTTCAGTTTATATCCTCTCTAATTGATATGGTTCTATTGTAATATTATATTAATGATGAGTTATGCGGTATTATAGATTTTTTATAAAGGGGAGACCATCATTGTGTGGTATCTATCTTTAGAGGGTGTTCTTTTCTTCAGGAACCACTATATAATTACAAAACATATGATAAATTATGAACTAGTGAATTTTCATCCTTCCTGGTTGGAGGTTCAATGAAGAAAAATGGAAATGTTTTATAATATGAGGAGTAGATTATGGTGTATATTTATCAAATGGTATATTTTTAATTTTGTTTCCCATTATTATCTTGTAAATAGTTAATGGATGAGAAAAAAATTCCTTCACATTTTTATCAACTCATTTCAATGAAAATATAAAGGTGGTATAAGATATTAGTAAAACATTTTTATTGAGTTGTCATATACTCCTCATGTAATGAATACAATTTTGTTGGTGATGAACTTATTATCTAAATTTTCAAATTTTATTCCCACTCAGGATATAACCAATGTTAAGGACATGGAAAATATTTATATAATGTTAACATATAGACTGTATAGATTTCTATGTACTATTTTTTTATGATCTAGATCATAGTTTCTAATTTTTTTCATAGAGGACTTATAGAGGAGATGTTATCCTAGTAATTGTTGATTAAGTAATACCATCCTCAGATAGATGGTCCGATGGATCAACCTATATAGATTTAGGATGACATGTTTTGTGGTTGTGTCCTTGACATCAAAGGAGTGTCGAAATTCAATTTAGTTCTAGTTGAGTTTTCCTACAGATATAGTTATTATTCATCAAATAAAATAGAACACTTTGACACATTTTATGTTCATCATAGTAGAACTACAATTTTTTGTTTAATAATAATGAATATATCCTTATGGGACCAAGATTTTTTATAAGGAAACAATGAAAATATAAACGAGTAGAAAATTATTTATGATGACTAATATTAGTTATAAATTGTTTATATATTATTGAAAACTTCCCTTGGATCTATCAATTGGATAAGTACAGTTTTATAGACTCTCACCCCATTTGGGTCATTGAAAAATTGGATAATATAATAATGTTCACTAATATATGAGGGATGATTTGAGATTGTTGGGCGTTTTTGGTTAGTGTCTTTCTATTTTACTTTACCACCTTAGATAAACATGATAAATCAAATGTTTCAGGAATCACTACTCAATATGTATCATTCAGACCCATCTAACATCCCGATTTTAGATGGACTTAATGTGTAACCTGATATGGCTATAAATAAGAAGCTTGTTTGGATTGTTCAATCTCAAAAGAAGTTAATTCATGGGAAATCAATAAGTTTTCTTCATGTTTTTTGGTTTCATGGATATATTATTCAGGATATTGGGGAATGTGAGATATTCGTGGGATATTAGTGAATGTTTCATAATTTCCAAAAAAAAGTTAATCATATGCTTTCAAGGCATATAATAAATTTATGGTGTGGAAAATTATAACTTTCTAACACCTATTTTCATGTATGATACATGGTTTATTTTTTCTATTCTATTTTTCATAGTATTATAAAGTTTTTTTATATTTATTATTGAAATATTATTTTTTATTTCAAACTTTTGAGTGGTTCATTGTGTTTTTTTATTCATATCTCGTAAGATGTGAGTTGTCCTAAAATTTCATCCTCATCTACACATGGTAATGTAGCCAAAAATGTTATAGGATATCCACCGACTCACTAGTGTGGCCCACCGCCCATTTGGATGAAGTATGGGATAACAATAGGAATCCTACCAGCTATCTCGTTAGGTTTCTAGTAATATAGAAATTCTTCCTGGAACGAATGGCTAGTTGATAAGAGCTATAAATTTCCTAGTGATGATGTTCATGGTGGGATTTTTTTTTGAAGAATCATAATTACACCATCTGAAACTTATGTTTTATTTAATAATAACCTTTCCTTGAACCTCATACAACCAATTGAACATAAATATTTCATTAGTGTGGTGTTGGACCTTATAATCTTGGAACATCATATATCAAGGTGTCAGTTGATTTATCAAATATCTTATAGTATGTGTAATATCAATTAGATCATGAATTATTTTTTCCACCTCTATCTCCTTCAATAGTGGTGTATACTAATGTTTTTAGTTAGATACATGCCTTGTTTTGGGTATATTTTCTTAATGTTTCTTATTTAATTGATTTTATCCCTTTCAAATCCCCTATTGATGATCATGTGTTGTTAATTAATGATACCTTGATTGTTGTCGGTGGTTATTTAATTCAATTCCTATCAATTGGAACCATTTTAGTTTCTATATTTTTAATGGATTTATAAGAGTACTTCAAATGATTAATTGGAATCCATGATTGATTTTATCAAAATGGAATGGGTTTTCTGAACTACTTTGATTATTGTATATGAAATGAAATTATGATATATAGAAAATACCATTGAATATAATGAATGATTTAATGAATTAGATTTAGGATTATTTCCTGAGAAACTATGTCATGAAATAATTTATATCTTGAAATGAAATGATATATTATAGAATGAATGAGTTTTGAAGAAAACATTTCAATTTTTATTTTTAAATGGAAAAGAATATTTTTATAATTAAAATGGGTATGATTTTAAATAACTTATTGAAACTACTTAGGAATGGTTGAGTTTAATGATAGCCCCTTGAATGTTTTATTTACCTAAATAAAATAAGATCCTTTATAGTAAGGTGGGAGAACACATACTATTAATGTATTATTAAAAAATGAAAATGAAGTGATGTTAACAATATAAACTAAACTAAGATGTTGTAAGGAATTTCATTATTTAGGGTGTTCTCATATTCTCCTAGTCTTGATATTTAGTGATGTGTCTACACCTAGATCCATAATTATCTATGATTTTCAAGAATCCTTATACTAACATAACTGTTGGACTCATAATCATCATGGTATGACTAAAATTTTGTAAAATATTACAATGTTTAATAAATTCAAATTCATTCCAGTTTTTATAAAAATAATTATTACTTAGTATTTCAATAAAAAATAAATTTCCATGTATATTTTATGGAAATACGGTTTAGTACCTTTTTATAAATTCCTTTTAAATTTATTGTAAATCATGTTTTTCATTTAATTGTGATAATATTAACATGCCTTATGTTATTTAAAAGTATGCATAATTGATTAATTTAATAAATACATATTATGAAATACATGATGGGATCTAACCCAATGGGGTTTTCTCAAAGACAACTTTTCTCCATTACGAATTTCTATAAATTCTAAATCTTGGTACAGTAATTGGAATGGACCACTTGGATGTGGTGGGTGTTCTTAATAGAATGAACTTTGGAGGTGGAATGTAATGGTTAATTATGTGATCAAATTGTTAAAAGGTGATATTGTGATGATCTTGTTGACGGTTTATTTAATTACTTGGATTGATATACCTTTTTTGAAATTTTATTTTTTAACATGTAGTACACTACACTTATTGAGTGTTTTGGTGTAATAATAGTTTATGTTTTCATTCATATGTGTGGTATTATTGAGATATTATTGTGTAAAATCATTCCCACTTGTTTTTTTCGATTCCCTGATGTATGTCACTTACTTTTGTGGTTTGGGAATTCGATCTGGGATATCTTTTGACTGATTCATATATAGGTGAACCAGGCTATCTAGGTTGGTTTATGAAACGCCAAATCCAATAGTATTTGTTTCCTTAGAGATATTTTACATCAAACCCATATTTCATATAATTTTTAACATATCCTAAATAAATTATCACAGAATACACTTTAATAAAAATATTGTGTAATCATATTCTTTATATCCCAAGGAATGATTCGTGAAAAAGGGTCAATATAGATAATGAGTATGAATAAACCCAAGGGATGTCAATTAATAATTATATTTTAGAAAAATATGAGAATATTCTTTTGAGAATATAATCATGGGACATGGTAAAAAAAATAATGGATTCATTCACAATAAGACTTGTATTATAAATCATTATTCCTAGAATATTTATTTTGTTATAAATTTTTAATGAGATGTGGGAATGGGTAAACCTGTGACAATAATCATTTTCTAGAGAACAAGAAAATGTAAAATAAATGATTTATACATTTATTAATAGAAAATCTTCATATACATAAAAGATAACCTCCACTAACAATATCACATAATGAATGGATTCCCTAAATGGATTTGGAGTACTCTCTAATCCTTTACATTACATCTGATGAAATAGAAGGCTTTAACAAATTCGTTAGAGTGATATAATGGACCCTCCCATTACATGGTAGATAGAATCCCTTAAGGATTTTTATCACTCCACATTCCAAATAATATCATTGTATGAAAAAAAATTATATAATATTAAATAATATAACAACACATGAATTTTTGATATTTCTTATATTTATATATTCTAGAGGAACATGAAAATTTTCATAATTCCAGCATAGCATAATCAACCCTTGGGAATGAAATGGGTAAATTAATCACATCAACAATACATCATCAAACAGACATAAAGCGGAATGATTTGGATGGAATCAATATATAATATAATAAAATATTTATAATCATAACATAATTACATTTAAATAGATGAAAAATACTTTTATAATATAATTATAAATTTTTTTATCAATAAAAAGAAATATCATATCCTTTTGAAAAAAAAATAAATGAATATAATTTATAACATAATTATATTATAATTAATATTAAAAATTATTCAAAACATAAAAACTAATATTCTTATATAATAATGTATAAAAAATTGGAAAAATGATTCCTTATGGAAATCATTAAAAATAAAATTCTTTTCTCAATTTATTAAAAAATTGAAATCAATATATATTTACTTTAATGGTAATAGTTTAAATAGTGACCTTTCAAAAAAATTTATTTGAAGTAAATATTTAATGAAATTAACTATAATAAGTCATATTATTTTAGATTAGGAAATTGGTTAAATAATATATTGAGTATGTATATAGAGGTGACATATTTATGACTAAATAATAGATAAGTTCTTCCCCATTTAAGAGCATCATTTTTTCACAAATTAGCACCAAGGGAATGTAAAATTATATGAATACATGTTAATATTATAAATAAAAATATTGGATGAATATATAGGTTTTTTAATGAGAAATAATAAATTATTTCTAAAGGTGGAGGTAGAAATATAAAAATCTGATTTTATAATCTGATTGAAAAACAACCCATATGAATTTTGTAACATTTGAATAAAAAATCACTGATAGGGGATTCATAATAATATTTTTTTTAAAAAAATCATTTCATGAATATAAATTTGATATAAATACATGTATAATTATGTACACAATAAAAAATAATATAGGGGTTAATCGGAAACTTATTTCAATGAAAACAAATATAGTGAAGAGATACCATTATATTTATACCATACATCCATGATAGAGATTTGAAAAGTAACGTGAACATGAATTATCATAAATTACTAACTTTTATTCACTAAAATACCCCCACATTGTAGTCTAATTTCGAAGATAATAGTTTTTTTACTTTATGAAATTAGATCATACTTGGAAATAAAATTTAAATATGTTATATAATGGTGAATACATATTTTGATTATAACTGTCAATACAAGATTAAGGAAATTATTTCACTTAGGGTACACTGTAATATTTCACTAAGAGTGAATGTAAAGTTTTCTTGGGTGTAAAATGACAAAGTCAAAGAGTGGCCATGACATAAAAAATCACCATACTTACTTTTGGAATAGACCATGTACTTCCCCATCATAAACCTACAGAAACACGATATGTGTGTTGATTGTGCCATCACCATACTGCATCATATAATCATAGTAGGAATACCGACCATTTAGGAAAACAAAAAAATATTTGGGCTAATAAATATAGATATTCAATATTAAATAACCACATGATGAATTTTATTAACCACCCCACCACCCTCTTAGTAGTTATACCTACTATGATCCACCTCCCTCCCCCCCCCCACTCTTCAAAATACATCTGGTAGTCCTGTCACAGACTACAACATTCCCATTATGTATGCTTACCACAATCTTCACCCACCCTACAATGAAACTACCATCCACAATTCCATCAATATAGGTTGTTCCTTATACTTCTTTGAATATATTAAACCATACAATTGATACTCACTACGGTCTAGCGATTAGGTGCTACTACAAAAAAGTAGATACAACCTATTTTTTTATACCTCCACCCTAGGAAAGAACAGGAGAAAAACTACACTAATGAGACCACGTTCATATTCCACCCCCTACATTGGAAATTATGATGGAGTGGAGTTAATTTCTCAGGATATTAATGAATGTACTATGCTGCAAATTAATATCTGTTTTGACTTAGGAAGAGATCCAGTTGGTTGCACCATGAGTGAAGCTACCATACCTATGTAGCTTCTGAGGTAGATCTAGTACAACATTATTCCATGAAGGATACTTTTTCTTATATGCACCAAAGTCACATGAAAATGGAACATCAATACATTAGTACATGAATCAAATGAGTTAGTGTTGTTTCTCATAAAATTTATGAACCCATACCCTATTAAATATAATTTCGTTTATATATTAGCTACGAGAAAGAGGTGAGGATAAATAACAATTCTTCAGAGAAGATACAATGAAACTTTCAAAGAAAATTACTTCCTTAATTATACTATGATGGTAGAATCAAATTATATATTATAGATTAAATGATATATCAAGGTAAAAAAATTATTCCAAGATAATAATCAAATTAGCGAGTCCCATTATCATAATCCTAATCACATTGTATATTTAAAACCTTAACTGCAACTGGAAATAATTTGATTACTCAACCCCCAAAAAGTAAAATGGATGGAATATGGAAGAAAAACCTACTCCCTAAAAATCCTAAAATCAAAGAATAATTTTATACACTTTGATAGAATTATCCCATTGTATATAAAAGGTATTGAAGTAGGTGGAGATTGGGAATCTTCGATGGCAAGATGGTGGAAAACGTTTTCTGGAAGGCTTCCAACTAAAACCCATGAGTTATTTAATTTACCTTTGTAATACTCCATTGATGGAACACTAGACATAATGTGGTTTGGATAAGTAGAAACCCTATACCTCCCATGGTTATTAATTATAATCCATCGAAGCTATCACAAAATCTTGTATTTGATTTAATGGTTTCATAAATTTTGGTTTCTTCTTATATCATCTTTTTTGTTTTGTCAATTTTTTATGGAATTGAAAAAACAATCTGATTGGATTAAATGTAGTAAATGTGATATAATATAGTTGAGGTAATTTAGGGGTACTTATAGATATCCAAATATAGGGATTTGAAATGTTATAGAATATAGTGATCAATTTATTTCTATATCATTTACTAAAATAGTTTGATACATGTAATCAATTAGATTCAATTTACAGAAGATTGATTAGGAACTTATTTGAATAAATATTATTTAGTCGATAGAAGGAATAATATAAGGCTGGGCTAATTCATCCATAACATGATTTCCATACCATTCTAGTTTTAAATACTATTTCAATGAAAAATAATCCCAAAAACCCACATTTAGACACTCAAATAATACTATCTACTCTAGAGACAATCAGACACCAACTTGTGAAACATTTTTTCTCAATTTCTTTTTTTTTCAGAGTTCCCCACTACAAGATTACATGAACCTCTAATATAATAAATATAACCTTAATAATCACATATTTCAGAAGACATTTCTTATATAGAACCATAATTTTAAAATATAAATATTTTATATTCTTATGGGAATATTCATTTCATATCAACACAATCTATGACATAATAGTGAATTTGTAGTGTCTTTGGAATATGGGATATATAAAAAAATAGTACATAAAATTACTATATCTTGTCACATCATGTTATTAAAATCTAGAAAACTTCATAGAAAAATTATAACAAAAAATCTCTTTATAACTAGGGGAATGGTTTCATAGAAAGGGGAGAGATCAAAGGCTTTTTGAGGGTGATCATAAGAGATAACAACCATTGATTATAAGTGATCATAAGATATAAATAAGGGTATGAGAAGAGGACCATAATAATAGAAAATAATTCTCCTCATTGCATACATCATAATAAAGAAACATGAGATAATTTTTTATCAATAAAAATAAATAATACATAAATGTTAATAATCATAAGTAATTAATCATGATTGATGTGATAAAATTATAATCATAAGTCCCATGTTTTTTGGAATTAAAATAAGGGTAGGAAATCACATCCTTAGTCATGGCTCACTCACGAACTATCATTGATGGAAAAGTAGCGTAAATGAAATTCAGACCCAATTATTCACAACACTCTATTATGAGTATATTCCATCCAGTTAACATGATCTTTAAATAGAATTTTATTTAAATCATCATATCTTAAGAGTTTCTCAACTCAATTATCATTACCCAATGAATAAGAGGTCTATAATAGACTCGTTCGTATATTGATTATAATCTAACCATCCACACATGGTTTATAATGGAACCGCTGATATTTTTTTATAATAGATCTGCATATTATACAATTTTAATCGATACAAATATATTACATAATATCACTTACTCTTTTATTATTATGTCAAAACTTAACTCATGTAAATAAATTGTGTTGTTTAAAAATTTATCATCACAATAATATATGATAAAATTAAAGGAATAATTATAATATCTTTTAATGAATAGAGTATAATATAATACATAATATTTTTTATAGATAGATCATAAAATTTTAACCTGAGAAACTAAGTATAAACAATCCCAATGAAACATCACATTGTAATATGAAATCATTACTGCTTTGACAATTGTTCATTTTTAATCTCTGTAAAATGATGAAAATAAAATGAAACATTGAAAAAAATAGACATAAGGTTATTTATTATAAATCATATAAATTTTGAAGTAGATAATCCTTCTAAAAATATAAGTGTTTAATCATATCAAATGTCCCAAACAAGACGATTTGAGACATTAAACACTTAAAATGGTGATAAAATTCATATAAAATACCCTTGGGTGAATTATATTTAACTATAACATTAAATACCATGAATTATGGATTATACATGATAAAAAATTTCATTGGATTAAAATTTAAACATGATAAAAATAAATAAGTTCATAAAATCAAATTTGTCTGAATGAAATAGAATTGAGATGAAAATGTTTATTGAGTTGGTAATTGTTGAAAGAATGTCAGTATATTCCTAAAAATAATATCGCTCAAAAAATACCTTGAACTAAACCATGTATTTTAATAATATATATTCATTGGAATTACATAATCCATATAGATAACAAATCAGTACATGACATTGAAACATGTCTCAATAAAGTGGAATTTATACGAAACCGATACCTTATATCTATCTGGATGCATATGCTCTCTATACTCATTTATATTAAAATTATATTTATTAAAATTTTATAAAATAATAATATTCATTTTGATAATATCATATATGATCCACTAATGTCTTTTTAACTGATGTTTATTAAAAATTATCTATTAAATTCATCATTTTAGGTGTTAATTTATTCATTTTTTAAGTATGTTTTGTTTAGATGTTATATAAATTTCACTTTGATCATGGATCCTCCATATGAAAAATTTTATTCTCAATATAAATATCATTTATATTAAATATATATATATATATATATTACAATTAACATTAACTAGTGATGAAAAATAAATTTTATCACATCATGGAGATGGTAATATGTAGGTACATACAGGTGGTGGTTCCACTTTTTGTTAAATGGAATGAAATAAAGGTGGATTTAAATTCATTTTTATAGAATCATTATTATATCATAAATATAATATATTATAATTTAATTTATCCTTTTTACCAGACATGTAAAATGAAAATGAAAAACAAATATCTTCACTTCATGGAGGAGGTAGTCCACTCCTATGCATGAGCAGTTGTATCATTTAATAACATGTTGTATAATAATAACCTATATAAGATATTATCAATCCAAATAAAAATTATATTATCATATATAAACATTAGACACGTCATTTTAATAACCCATTGATGATTGTGATGTAAAATGAATCATATCATTATGTGGTTGGGTTAGTCCACACATACACATGAGTGATGCTTTTATCTACCATTTTATGGTAATAAGGTAGAAAATGGTTGTGAAATCATCATAATAGAATATAATTATATTTATTATTCAATATTATTCATTTTTTAATTATTAAAAAAGTTTATATTGGTTCAAAGATGAAATCAAATAAAAATATAATTGTTAAGAATTATACAACATATTTGAGAGACATCCTTTTCATTTTGCCATAAGCCTTGAAAGATTGATCATAAGAGAATATAATAAAAATTATGTTGAAGTTAAATAATATAGGATGTTTTAGAGTGGGTATTTTATATTCTATATGGATTAATTTTTTTTGATTATGGGAGGGGTAAATGTCCATATTATAACTATAGAAAGGGAAACATATGAAATCTAAAAAAAACTATTTCAAGGATATAAGGTCAATTTCATGAGAAAGTGTCCCCCGACGAACATGTATTAGAACATAATATAATATAATATTTAATTATACCTTAAAAACTATATTATTTCCAGTGGTAATTCAACATTTATATCTTCATATAACATCCCTAGTAAACTCATTTAAATGGTAACCGGGGTAACAAAATCATGCAGTTTGTACAATTCACTATGACCAAAAAATATGTTGAAAATATTAAATTATATAAATTATTATTATTTAAAATATGGATTATTGTTTCAAAAACATTATTTATATATATTTTAGAATATAATTTTAATTAAGAACATAAAAAGAAATGAAAACTCACTCATGGAAAATTAATTTTTAAGATGAAAATTAAATTTACATCCATTCCATGAAATTTAGAATTATAAAATTAATGGTAAGAAATATTATTAAAACTTAATATATAAATTTCTTAAAAATAATTAATAAATATAGAATAATTTATTTATTTAAAAAAATTGTGCGCGGAAATTGTTATAATAAAAACCATACCCTAAGTATCGATTAATTGAAACATGATCCAACCACTAGTATTACTCAATATAACAATGTTAATCACTTATTTTATAAAATTATTCATACTTATATATATTTATAAAAATTAGATATTATATTATAAATATATTAGTTAATTATATTTTATTTTTATCATCGTATGTTATTATCTTCAACTAAATATTTATTACTAATTTCATAATTTAATTATCTATTCTAATGAAAAGAATATTATTTCAACAAGATAATATAACTAATGTTATTGTAATATATTTTTCCTGATTTTTTATAATCTTATAATTTAATTTCATAATTATTTTAGTTAAGAATGTTGAAGATGATGAATGTGACTAAACTAATTCAATAATATTAATGAAAATATGGGTGGTAAACTAATTATAATAATTTAATTAATAACATAAAATTTATATCATTATATTAAAAAAACGACTTTATCCATTATATATAATAAAACAAGTAGTTATTATTCCATTTTCATAAATGAAATAAATTTATGGCATTTTTCATGTAGGTGACTAAACTGAGCCAAACAAGAATAGAGTATAACCTTTTGGTGAGTGTGGATAAAAAAGTGATTATTTTTGTTTAATGTAATTATTATTGAATCATAATTATATTTTTTGTCTTTTTATATGGTGTCTAATCACATTATTTAATTTTTGGATAAATAATAAATGACTAGAGTATAAATTAAAAATATTTCACAATCGAGGGATGGGTTGTTTGTAAGTAGACACATGTAAAACTTTAATTTCCCTTTGATTGTGATAATGATAATTAATGGATTAAAATTTAATAATGATAATTTTTTTATAAATATAATATAAATATATTAAATAAAATTTTCAAACCATCCATTTAAGGTGGATAAGATAAATGTATAATGTCACTTATGTAGAAGGTACTTCGTACTTAACAGAAGTGGTGTTTTAATTTTTTAATTGAAGGTAATGGGAATATAAAAGTTATTCCACAAACAAGATAAAATTTTATTAAATTAAAAATACTTAACTCATTATAATATAATAGATAAAATATATGTTAATTTTTATGTAGAATAAAAAATAATATTTAAATGGAAAGGGAGAAAGCCGGAATTTATGCCATACTCCATGGAAAAATAATATTAATGGAATGAATAAGGAATTTATTTGTGTTATTTTTTGATGTAAACCCCGCTATTATGTTCATATTAGTTTTGGGGTGTTGTTTGTTGTATTTTGATCAAATATAAGTGGCAAAGTTTGTGAAAATAATTTGGCTGGTGGTTAGTCATTTTATATTGGCTAATAGTGGAGTTTTTTAATATATAAAAGATAAATTCAACATTAAAAGGTCAAATAGATCCAATAATGGAATATATTATATTTGGGGAAGGATAATATTGATATATCCTAAAGGCAAAATTTCTATAATTTTTTAAAAATGATTCTAAGTTTCTTACACATATATTTCTCAAATTTTAAATTATTGTTCTAACTATGATAAATAATTTTTACATATGTAATTTACTTTTAATTAAAAAAAATAAAATAGCCTATGTTAAATATTTTTTACCTTTAGATTATAAATTTGATATTTATTTTTTAAAATAATATTTTAATGGATTATAAAATATTCATTTAGTATTAGTTCTTATAACACATATTTTTTTTCAGAAAAGGTGTATTATAAATTTTTAAAATTATGATTAATATATAATTTACAATTTATTGAAATGTTTCACATTTTTAACATCATATACTATGTTAGACTAAATCGAATCCCCGATTAAGTGTGCCACGAGAAATCATAAAATCCTTCTCGAATAAAAAATCATGTCAACTTGCAACTAGGGTCTAAAAAGGTGTATGCAGATATGATACCCTCTTTATCAATTTAAGATAACAATTAAAAACATGATAAATAACAATCATGGGATTATGGTTAATAAAAAATAAAAATATAATCATTTCCCAAAAAAATTTAAATGCACAAAACCATATAAATAAACATTACGTGAAATTTTAGTGTTGAGTGTCATAAGAAACCAAAAATAATGACACATGATAATCTAAAAAATAGACTCTGACATAAATTTTTTTACCTTCATCCATTCATCATACCAAATACCTTATTAGAGACTTATCATAGGTATTTTTTCTAATCCGGGTGAGTAACCATGAAGTCTACTTGGGTTCCCAACGACGGACTAAGAAAGGAGTAAGTACATATCTGTAGACCACCACCAAAAGTTTCAATAATAATATCTTGTTGAAAATATTACATATATATATATTAATGATAAATGAAAGGTGAGGTGTAGATAAATCAGGTTTCATTATTTGATAATATTCAAATTATACACCTTTAATCTCAGTTATATGTGATAGCCATAATCATCAAACTTACTTCAGACTATATCATATATAAAACCATATATCATAATGGTCATAAGTTTAAATAAATAGATCATCATTCCAACTATCCAATCGGGTTCAAAATTCCATGTCTAACTATAGAAACTAAATTTTATGGGAGTCACATGTTAAAAAATAAGGAGAATCAATCCAATTGTCTAAATGGGATTTGAAACACTATTTCTGCCCATCCCAACCATGATATGAATCACCATGACTATACACTTAAATTCTAGAGCATCAGTACATCCTCTGAAAACTATGATGCATCGGTATGCATGGATTATTAGTCTATCCATCTAAGGGAGAGTATGATTATTCCAACATTCAAACAACCATTAATCACATATCTAAGGTCAGTATTAGTGAATTTATTTATCAAACCATAACAACTGGGATTCACCATTTCATTTTCAAAATTTCTTTTTCTGTTACATTAACATGTCCTAATGTTATATATTACTCACATTTTACCATTTATGCACATTATAACCATTTTTCATCCATTTAAAATATTTAAATACATAGACATAACTCTTTAATCATTTATAACATTTAATCATTTATAATAAATAATTCTATTGACTTATTAAAATTAATCCAAACACAACTTTATTCCATGTTAACATGATAAAAACATTTTTTATTTGTTTAATCTTATAACCTTTCAATTCATCAATAAATATCCTAATTCACGTGATCAAGGTATTTTCATTTACAATGGATTTCAATAGTCCCAATCTACTAATCATAATGTTATCTATCTAGAATCATGAGTGTTCCGACACAAAATTTAAACACCAAATTTCACTTTTCCAACAAAGGAATTAAATTTACTTCATAATGGAATAAATGAATAAACACATTTACATACAAAAATCAATATAATGGGGCATAAATTATAAATCATCTACCTCATTTTCCTATACAAGTACATTCCAAAACATGAGTCGTGATCCAAGAATAAAAAACTCAATGATAAATATAGGAATCTATTGGGAAACCATTGTTTTAGGTCTTTATAGAGAAATATTTCATTCCACCGTGATTATCTTATAAAAAAATGAGAAATATGAGTTATACACTCACCCCTAGAATATATTCACAACTAATGGTGTTTAAAATGAAAGATATAATTCATGGATTAGGGGAGATATCATGATTCATATTCCCTAATGTTGGATGATTTTGGATGAATATTGAGTAAGAATAAATAACTATAGAGAAGTAAGACTATGAAATAACATTTATTTATGACCCCCTACGGTTTTTTCATGGTTTATCAAACTATGCACCATCCATGGGGAACCATATGTCCATAGGTGGAAGAAACACATTGTTTAACAAGAATATTTATATGGTTTGAAAAACCATGGTGTGAATGTTCACATGCCTATGTCAAAAGAGTTATGGTTTCATAGTTTTCGAGGACTAGGATAATGGATAGTATTGACCACACACCAATTTTTCTCCCTTAAAAAATTTCATCCTTTCCACCTATTTCATGTCAAAAACCCTTGGAACACACCCAAGACCTGTTATACTCTTGTGAAGCCTTCCATTTTAAAATTAAAAAGGAGTTAAAAATATAAATAAGAACCTAACTCCTTAAAGAATTGGGATATTACAACATCCCCACCTAAAAAAATATAATCCTTGAGATTCACTCCCTTATATAAATACTCTTGTAATGTAAAAGGATCAGGACGATGGGAAAACCTATATGTCCCCATCCCATAGTTTATTCTAGAAATCTACCATGATTCCAAAAAACTCTAAATAACAACACGATCATACCCCAAAAAAATTTCTCATTATAATCAATAATATAACCAGATTCCCCTTGATGTATACATCTACCTCAAGATCAATATCATCAAGATCTATGACATAACAAAGGTTGGGCTGGTACTTTAGAAAATCTAGCACATGAAAGACATCATGCATAGCACTATACCACTATGGAATACCCAATCTTGTATATCACTGGTTCAATCCTACCAACAAGTTCAAATGTCCTTGCACACCAAGGCTCCAACATAACACCTTAAATTTTAATCTGAGAACATTTTATTCAATTGTGAGTATGACATGCAATACATAATGAATACGAGGATATAATATCCTGATAATTTATAATATATTTTCTATTTTATATAAATTAAATATAATATTTACATATCCATGCACATGACACAGATTTGGAATTCAATGCAGGAAAAAACGATTTTCTTCACTGGCTTTCATTACACACAAGACAAAGTTTCACTGAAAATAATATATTATTAAAATATTATCATTTAATATAATAAGATAAAACCAAGACAAAAAATTAGTGATTATAAATATTATAAACTAACTTAATAAAATATATGTTTAACAAAAAATAATATTAATTAATTGGTTACTAATTTATTAGAAATGAATATAAGAACCAATTAAATATAAAGAGAAATTTTTAAAAAAACTATATTTATGCTCACAAATTTTATTCCTGATAAATTAAATTAATTACAAATAATTAGTGATATTAATGTAATATATATATTATATATTCAATGAAATATTTTTTATATTCATCCAATATATTTTATATGCCTGAGATAAGAACAAACCCAATACTACACATAAAAACATATATTTTTATTAAGGCACTTTTACTGCCTTTTAATATAGATCTAATTATATATATATGTTTTTTCACTTTTAAAATATTTATATGTAAAAATAATATTTATTTTTTTATTTGAAACATAAAAATAATGTTACGGTGATTTTTTTCTTTTTTATGTTTAATTTTTTAATGAAAAGTGAAAAGTAATTAATTTTAATTTCAAAATTATTTTGTATCTAATGTATTTATAGGGTTGTGATATATTTTTAAATGGTTTTAAAGTTATATTTGATTAATTTTTTATAAATTAATCCTATTTATTTCATTTAAATATATTTCAATAGGATATTGAATACAAAAACATAGCAAACTCTTGAATATTTTCACTTCAAAAAACTACATTGTCATCAAATCTAGTGGAATAAATTTAAATTAATTTCTTCTACATATGTTATTGGAATTTGTAAAAATGGATTAAATATTATTAATTCGAATAATTTATAATTTATAATTGGTTTAACTTTTTTTCTTACCAAAAATATTAGTGAAACTAATTAAAATTAATTACAATGATTTGAAAAACATGGTTTGAATTCCCTATAAGAAAAATTACAAGAGTGCCAATCCTCCTCCACTAAAAATAGGTACTCAAGCCTACCACTTCCTCAAATATATCAAGAAAAAATATCTTGACCGAGATCCTATTAAATATATCATATGATTTTTTCTGTTATTGTATCAACTTGGAATGGGAAAATGTAGTTTTAATTCCTTTTTCCAAAATTTATCAGTGTGTCACTCCTCTACCGCTGTAAAAAGGAACTCAGGACTCCCACTTCATCATACCTCTAAATCCATATTGACTCAAACAAGATCTACCCAAATAGATTCTAAAAAGAAATTCCATCAATCTTGAATCCTAAACTTGGTCATAAATCCATCTAAGTAATCTGTTTGATGCAAATCGAAAGTAGTTACCTGAATAAAAGGTAACATCCTGGCTCGAGCTCATTAGATTTATATCTATTTCCACTCCTAAAATTATACATATTCCATGATTATATAAAAAACTAGTACACTCAATATACTGATACGTTTCTATGTTAATGGTTTATCCTTAAGTTACACAGACTTCCATCTATTGGGTAATGAACATACGGTTCTTGTTTATAGAGAACTACCACCTCATGAAACAGTGTTGTTATTTTTTTACTTTAACACCTATAATAATTGAATATTATGATGTAAAATATATTTATATATGTTATATATTATATTTTTAATGTATTTATACTTATTTAATTCTTTTATAACAAATACCTCTATGCACACTATTTTGTGGGAATACGATAATAATGTTTGTTGAAGTGTGGACTACTACACCCTCAAAGTGGTGTGATTCATTCACATGATACATGGAATGTATAAATGTGGTTTTAAATAAAAATATGTGAAATATATTAATACCTCAATTACCTTTATGGAAATATAAAATATCAATTTTTTATTACACTTCTTAAACACTAAAAAGTGATAATGTCGATCACGAACGCGGGGACTACTGCCTTCTCAACACGATGTGATTCCTTTTACATTACAAGAATTGTATATTTATGTATATATTATTAAATAAATTTTATTTAGGATATAATTATAATTATGGAATTATATAGTTTTACTTAACTTTTTCAATAATGATTATTGAAAAAAGGGAACATTATTCATAGATATGTATGACCTACTGTCTACATGATTGTAACATTGGTTGATTTTTTATAACCATCATTATTTATTGGTTTTAAATGTATTATTGATTTATATATATGATAATAATTATATTATTATAATTCTTTATATGTTTATATAATGACCCATTTGAACGTAGTTGACATACTAACGTCATTTTTTACCCATGAATTGAATTTGGTCCAAACGCCCTATGTAAATTTAATTATTTAAGTAGTTATATAGAATTTAGTATTATGTGAATAAAAACTAATCATAAAATTGAAAAAAAGTTCTGATGTAAGTAAATAATTAACATAAGTTTATTATTTTGGAATATAAAGTCACACGTGACAAGTCTAACCCAAGTTAATGGATTTCATCTCAATTTACATTTCATTGAGTCTTATTTTTTATTATAAACATATTCACTTTTAATTGTTGTATATAATTTCACTGGACGGGATATATCATGAATCTTCATACTATAATCATATTCTAAATTTATTTAATTTTATTCTTTCTTTGGGATTATAACTCAAATGTTTCAAAGTGTTATACGAAACATTGGAATGTTTAATTATTATTTTACTCAAGAATGTTTTAATGATCCTACAATGGTACTTCTATTCATCCTCTTGAAAAAATTTTATTTTTAAATATCCACCAATGAGGAAATATCGATAAATTCATATATTTTATTCAATTAATACATTTTATTGTAATTAATTTAGTAGATTTATTAAATATGTTATTTGATATATGAATAATTCTTGGGACAAGTATATCATAGGTTAAGGATTTTTTAAAGTAATCCCCTCGATGTGTCGGTAGTCTCGTGGGACAAACTAGTGTTGAAAAAACCCTTCATGACTGTAAACAATATATTATAAAGTGTCTTCTAAAATGTAGTGACATTATAGATTAGGTTTACTAAAACAAGTGGGTATGTATCTAGTATATTATAAACCATCTTGTGAGAGGTATTAACAATAAAGGTAACATGTACCTATGAAACATGGAATCCAATAATAATTCTTTCAACTCATTTATCTTCAGTTATTATTTTTCCATGATATTTGAATTTGGAATATCTATAGATGATTTTCATATTTAGTTCAATTTATTTAATTTCATGTATAGTAGTTATTTAACTTTCAATGTTTATTCTTCCAATCATGTAATTATTTCTTCCCCTTTACATACCCATTCCTATAATTTTAGCACACCATTATTATATTTCCATTCCCAAAGTTATGATGAAAAAAATCCATGTATAAGCTTTCAAAGATTCTATTCATTTTATTTTTTTAATGGATCGTGTTTTTATTTTATGTTTACCGATTCATTATGAGTTTCATGCATATAATATGTCTTTCCAAGAACTCTAAAATTATCGGTCCTTCCTAATTTTATTTTAAGAAATCATTCCAATGTAACAAAATGATGCACTTGCACTGGGATTATGTTGTTGGCCCATTTTAGTTGGTATATAAGGATGTTTAGCTGAATCCTTTTATTCTATAATTAGAAAACGTATATTAAGGAACATAACCATAAGATATATTTTGAAAAAAATTATTTATGAACATCCAAGAAGTTTCATAATGTATAGATTATGTGGGTCTTCCTAGAAATATATCCATGTATAGATACTAAAATTGTATGTGGACTTGGAATATATGTATCAAGGGGTAACAAATTTGACAATATGGGTCTAGCCCAACTCGGCATAACCTGGTACACGACAACATGCCTTATTGTTCACCCATTATGACACTCTTTGGGGATACAGTTAGTATAATTCACATATTCATTACATACAATTATGAAGTACTTGAATGTAATGATATCCCTAAAGAAACCTGTTTATTATTATGATATTAGTTATATATAAAAATTCCATTTTTTTGGTGTTACACCATATTTAGAGTCATAAAATGTTCATAATTTTATGTTCTAATCTAGTAAATGCCATTTTTTAAACAATACTACCAGGGAGGAATGAGTATACCAGTACTTTTGACCAATGTAGAGGTTTCCATACTGAGAATTATATTATATCATGTATTGGAATTGATAAATTAATGGATATATTTGCGTAGCTTAATAAGGTTATGAATGATAACCTTTCCCAGATGGAGAAACACATTCTATAGTGAGATTTTCTAATGTTGGATCAGTTGATGTGACCGAGGACCATATCAATTTGATGGAATACTGATCCAATGTAATTTTTGAAATGGATTAAGTATTTAGAGAATATATCTATGGATTTAGGATGTAAAAAAATAAAATTATGAACATGCCTTGTATTTTATCAACGTTGATTCTTAATAATGGTGGTCTCCGATCCAGAATACTAGAGAGGATGAAGAAATAGAACACATGGGATTGAATGATTTGGAGAATATATTCTTCAAAAAAATATATCCCCCATGAGAAATAAACTGATATGAGTAGTATGTTCTTTATCATAATGAAAAAGGATGAAGAATATGTTTTTCAATATGAAGTTACCTTTAAATTTTAGCTAGGTATGTTAAAAAATAAATAAAAAACACAGAGTGCACGATTGATTACTTTTTTTAAGGATTTAATCCAAGTATCTGAAGGTTAGTGGCCTACAAATTTTTTTAAAGATATTATGAAATAGTTTTATGTTCCATTGATACTAATAAATCATTATCTATGTATTATGGCTTTGAAGGGAATCTAGAGAATTTGAGAAAGGTAGATTATAAAATGGATTTCGGAAAGAAGAGAATGAATAATTTTTCTACATGTGATAATTATAGAAAGAAACACATTGGTACTTGGTTTAAGGGAATTGGAGTTTTTTATATCGGTGGAGAAATAGGAAACCATGTTTTTGAATTCCAGAGAATGAAAGAAAATAAAAAAGTGAAATTCTCTCATTGTAATGATATTGGGAACTATGAAAATGAATTCCCCAAACATCAAGGGAATATTCCTCAGAAAAAGTTAAGGGATCAAGGTTGAGATATTGTTATTGATATAACTAAAAGGGAATGATTAATGTTCCTTTTTATTTTTTATCCTATAATATGTTTATAAATTATTTTATCATTAGATTCCAAGTTATAAGAATTATGAAATGTGTATGTATTCTATGGAAATAGTATTTAAATATAGATTTGGTATCATATGTTAAATGGTACCAAAATAAATTATTCATTAGAAAGTTAAAATTTTTAAATAAAATATATGTTTGAGGGAAATATAACCCGTACAATGTTACTTATGTTGAGATAATAAATCGTGGATAAATAGATGATTGATGTGGATAAAGTAAATTGGATAAAGCTAATTTCCATGGAACTGATTCAATAATTTGAATCATAGTACTTGTAAGGTTCATAAGTTAAACCATTTATGAAATGGTTTAATTTGATATTATTATGAGGTTTTATTGGATATTGTATTACATCACTATATTATTGCTAATAGATAAAGATGAAATAGTTCAAGGCCCAATTAATGGAAAATATTGTGAAAGAATTTCTCAACTATAGAAAAAGGGTCTTGAAACAAAAGTGTTGTCCTATTATCATAGTTTTTTAGGATATCAATGAAAATTATTCACACCACTAGAATATGATTTTGTGGTCCAAATATTTCATCTGATCATGTTCTCTAGCACTCCCCATAATAATTGCATAGTTTTATTTTTTTTTCTATATCCATGTTTCCATTTCCAAAATATGTTTTTCTACTAGGGAACCTAGTTTCATGATTATAGTACATTCATTTCTCTATTATTAGGAAGATATATTATTAACCTTCTTTGTGACATGGGGTTTTCCATAATAGTTTATTTTCATATATCAAACACTCATGTACTGAGATCAAGCTTAAATTGTTAGGATTCAATTTAATTAAGGTGGGGAGAATGTAACACCCCAAAATCCTAAAGTAAGGACATTGTATTCGATAGTGTGTATGACCTGAAACCTCAAGTGTATAATGGAAAATAACATAATGATAATTTATAATATATTTACTATTTAAAAAAAATTCAATGAAATTGATATCTCAAAATATGAATGAAACTGAGTTAGAGTACGTCAAACACAAAAATGAGTTTCTTCATTGGCTTTCATTACAAACAAGAGAGCGTTTTAACATATAATAATTAATTATTAAAATATTATTATTTGATATAAAAATCTATAACCTATCCAAAAAATTACCAGTTCTGAATTTTATTAACTACATTATGAATATATATGGTTTACATAAATTTGAAATGAATTCATTGGTTAAAAATTAATTATAAATGAATATGAGAACTATTTGAATATAAAGGGGATGTTTTTTAGAAAAGTATTTTTACGCCCGCAAAGCTATTTTATCCTAAAAATTAATTTGATTATAATTATTGAGTGATATTAATGAAATATATAGTATATATTAAATAAAATATATTTTATATTCATACAATAGATTTGATAATAATGAGATAAGAAAAAACCCAAAATTACACATAAGAACCTATATTTTTATTAAGCCACTTTTACCGTCTTTTAATGGATAACCAATTTTAAATCTAATTTTTTCACATTAATAAATTTTATATGTAAAAATATACTAAATGTTTAAATATAAACATAAAAATTAGGTTCAGTGGATTTTTTTTATTTTTCATTGAAGTTTAATTTTTTAATTAATAATGAAAAATAATTATTTTTAATTCAAAAATGTTTCTTAATATAATTTATTTAAAAGGATAAATTATATTTTTAAATGGTTTAGAAGTTTAATTATATTAATTTTTTATCAATTAATCTAATTTAAGCCATTTAATTCAATTTAACATTGAAATTAATATAAAAACCTCGCAATCTTTTGAACAGTTTTCTTTAAAACTTGCATTGTTGTTCTATTTGTGGGATTAAATGTAAATTAATTTCGTCAAATTATATTATTTAAATTTGAAAAAATGGATTCCATATTTTTATTATTCATAATTTATAAATATTATTATGTTAAAATTATTTTTTACCAAAAATATTATTCAAAGTAATAAAAATTAATTTCAATGATCAAGGGAAAAAACACCTTAGCATGGGAATAAACCTTAAACATAAGGGAAAATTATATATAAGCCTTTCCAAAATCTATTGGATAGGCATATTTCGACCCTAAACCCCATTTTATTGACTTTTTTCAATTATTGGATCAAATTTATATAGTAAAAACGTTGGTGGGGTTACTTTTTTCAAAACATACAAATGTGCCACTCCTCCACAATAAAAGGAGCTCAATCATCCTATATCCCCACACCTATTAAGACATTATGGATCAAAAACAATATTCCCTAATAGATCCGAAAATTACTTAACCTAATCCAAGAATCATAACCATGTTTAAAAATTCATCTATGTAATACCTTTAGTGCAAAACAAAAGGAGTTACCCAAATAAGATTGAACATTCTTCTTCCAAATATTTAGTTTTATTCAATTTTTCTCTCCTTAAATTATCATTAATCCATTATTATATAAAAAATGGTATCTTAAATATAACTATATGATGTTATGTTAATTTTTCTACATAAACATACACACACTTTCATCTAATAAAAAACAAACATATTATTCCTCTGTCTGGGGAACTACCGCCTCAGGAAATAAATTTCATCATTTTTCTTTTACCACCTCTCATGGATTGGAAATACGATGGAACAAAAATTTATATATTCTATATATGATATTTATAATTTATTAATACTTATATAAATATTTTATAACACATTCTTTTATGAATTATCTTTTTTTGGATTAAGAAAACCTCATTTATGGAAATGTGGATTATTGCCCCCTCAAAGTGATGTGATTTGTTTAGGAGATACATGGAATGCATAATTTATGGAGTTAATTAAAAATATGTGACATAAATTAAATCTATATGATATTCATAACATAATAAAATTACATTAAATATCATATATAATTTTCTTAATTATAGTTTTCATATACTAAAAAGTGATAACTTTGGTCGTGGACGAGTAGACTACCACCTTCTCGATATGATGTGATTACTTTTACATCAAAATAATTATATATATAAGAATATATTATTTAATAAATAGTATTAATTATATAAATATATTTTTTAATGATATAGTGTAACTTACCTTCTTTCTATAATGATTATTGAAAAATGTGAACGTTACTCATGTGTACGTATGGCCTACCGTTTACATGATTATAACATTGGATCATTTATCATAACCATATTTAATTATTTGTTTTAAAATTATAATTTATTTATATATACCATTATTTTTTCATGATTAATATTCTTGATATATTTATATAATTTCCCCTTTAATAAAAGTTTACATACCAAAGTCATTTTTAGCACAAGAATCGAATTTGGTCAAAACACACTATTTAAACATAATTCCTTAAGTAGTTATATAAAACATTGTAATAAGTTAATTAAAGTTAATTATAAACTTGAAAAAATGTTTTAAATCATGTAAATTATTATAATATGTTTATTATTTAGGAATATAAAGGCACATGTGACAAGTCAAACTCAAGGTAAAGGATTTCACCTCAGTTTTCATTCTATTAAGAAGTATTTTTTATTATGCACCAATTAAAATTTATATGGTGTATATAATATCATTTGAAATTTAATATCATGAATATCCTTACACTCATGATATGATAAGTTTTATATGTTATTATTCATTCAAGGGGATTAAAACTAAAATGATTCAAAGTTGTATGGGACACTTTGGAATGTTTAATGATTATTTTCCTAAGGAATGTTTTAATGTTATTTAAATTGTATTTCCATTCATTCATGTCAAAAAACCATGTTGTTAATTATCCACTGTTGGGGAATTATTGATAAATCCACATCTTTTATTCAATATAATCATTTAATGATAAGGCATATTGTTTATTTTATAAATGGATTATTCGATATATGAGGAATGATTTGGACTAGTATAACACAGATTTTGGACCATTTAAAATAAACCCCTTGATGAATTAATAGTCTCATGGGATTAAATTATGTTGTACAAACCAATCGCATTTGTAACTAGTATATTATAAACTATCTTGTGAAAGGTCTTGAAAGTAGATAGAAGGTTGTCCAAAACAAATAGATTTATACAAAGTATATTATAAACTATTTTTTATTGTTATTAAAAGTAAAGGTACCATATACCTAGGATTAATGGAATATAATAATTAATAATTCCCCCCATTTAGCATTAGTTATTATTTATCCATGATATTTTCTATTGACATATCTATAGATCTATTTTACATTCAGTTTTATTGAATGAATGACATGTATTATAAGTTATATACTTTTACATGATGATTATTCGTATCAATTCATTATTGCTTATTCTTTACATACCCTTACTGAGAATTTGATCAAACCCTTATTATAATTCCTTTTCCTTAGTTATAAATAATAAATATTTTAATATGTTTTCTAGAAATCTTTTTATTTCATTTTATTATGTATCATGTTTTTATTTTATATTCTCCAATATATTACGGGTTTCATGTATTTCATCTGGATTTACAATAATACTAAAATGATCGTTTATTTAGGATTTTATTCCTTGTAATCGTGAAAATTTAACAAAATAATGCCCCAGCTCTGAGCTTCTGTGTTCGATGTGTTGCATCCAACATTATCAATCTCCAAATATAAAAATGACCGAATCGTAGAAAAATTTGAAGGATCAAGTAGTCTCCCACTATAAACTCAAGGGATTGATCAAATAGATCATTGTATGACATATGTCTAAACTAGGGCACATGCATACACTTCTCAATCAACTAAACATTTTTTGGAATCTCATGCATGAGACTTGGTCCCAAAAACACTAATACTACTACTTCTTCCAATATAATAGAGATCTATATTTCTAATCACAGTTCACATTGTATGCTTCCATTTGAATAGTATTCTAGTAAAAATTGTTTTAGTATATATCAATAAGAATATTGATCTATTCACAAGATACTCAAAATTATAATACACCTACACGTAACATGTATGTGAACATATTGATAGATCCTTTTGATTTTCCATCAGTTTATGGGTGAAAATCTATACTCAAAAAAAACATGAGTACAATACCCCTTCTTTAACCATTTATTGAACCATGAAGTGAAATGTGGATCATGATCTGAAACATATTATAAGTTACCCTATGTGAATGTACTATCTATTGAATGTATAAGTCACCCAAATAGTCAACAATGAATCTATATTGAGTCGAAATGAAATGAGAGACCTTTTTCAACCAATACACAATCACAAAAATCATATAATTCCTCAGAGGAATTATTAGAAGTCAAACCAAAAAATACATGGTAACATCATTCCAATTCCATTCTATAATTGGATATAGATGTAAATGTTCAGTAGTTCATCAATTACCGACCTTCACATTATTACTTGTGTAGAATCCGGTCACAAAATACATATCAATTTTCTCATCTTCTTCCACCACTACTACCAATAATGATCATGATAAATTTTTGTCAAACTGCTGTGTACTTACAAAATTGAGTCATAAAACTCAATAATAATCTCTTCCAACAAACAATTATGAATAAAAACATGGACCTAAAGATGCATAATATCATCATCATAAATAGTTCAATCTGAAGGTGGCTAACCACTATCAAATCGTCTCCCAAAATCTAGGCAATTTGAATATTCATATTTCCTCCAATAAAAACAAGTATAGAGAGGTAAATCAACAAAAAAGTTTATTGTTGTCATCAAATCATGCTCCTCTTGGACACATATCTGAATATTAGAAAATAGTCCCATTATTTTCCACTCAGAACTAGTCTCTTAAACTATCTATTTCTGTGTCTTCTAACTCTATGCATCGACAAAAACATTTCCCTTCCTTGGTATATAATCTAGCTCAATGTTGGAATAAGACATGCACTCTACCTATATCGTCTCTTAAATATTTATACTATTCTCAGAAATTATATATTTTAGAATCATATGATCATTATAACAATAAACATCTCTCCCATATGATAATTTTTTTAATATTTTAATTTATAAATAACTACGACCTACCCAAGATCATTCATAGGTTAGTTCTATTAAATTATCCTCAACTACCTTGATCTATATCTTAATAATTGATATATATCAATAAATGATAGCCCAACTCCAATCCTATGAGTCCCAAAAAAAGGTATACTACTTACCCATAACATGTAAGACTAAAATCTTTGTAGTTTTCAAAGTCCTCCTTATCTCTTAAAATGAATTCTCACATTCCTCGGATCACTAAAAAATTATTAACATATTGCTCATGCCCGAGAGTTTCACTACCAAGAGTATTTCATGATCCTTTGATAATATCCCTCTTAGACCAAAAATCATTGAATATAAAAAATGTTTTTTCAGTACTCCCAAGAAATCATTGTGTTGTCCTTCTTTGGGTCCACTGAAACAGCTTACTCAAAGATGATGTGGCCTAATAAGTATATCTTGTTGATCCAGAAATGATACTTATATAGCTTAAAGAATAATGAATTCTTTCTCAATGTACTGTAGAAAATGTCAAGATGTTTTGGATAATCATCATGAGTCCAGCAGTACACCAAGATATCTTCCCCAAATACCAACACGAACTGATTTGGATACATTTTAATGATTTAGTTCATCAATTCAATAAATATTGTAGGAGTGATCGTCATCATGAAAAGCATTAAAAAACGTATATAAACCAAACCTTTTTCTAAAATGATATTATGTTATATCCAATGTTCTAACTCTCAACTGAAGTAACCCTAGCCTCAGATCAATTTTGGACAACACACAATCACCATTTAGATGGTCAAAAATATAATTGATATGCGGAATAGGATACCAGTTCATAATAGTAATCTAATTAAATCTATGATAATTAAGGAACAATTGAAATATTATTTCAACCTTATTTTTAAAAAGAACTTGAGTTCACTATGGTGACATACTCAGATGGATAAACCCTTTATATTCTATAACCTCTAAATAATTGTTACATTCCTAAATCTCTACTACTACCATTTCATAATGTTGTAGAGAAACTGGTGAAGATATATTAATTAGATCAATCATTAACTCGTCTTCTCTTTTAGGTGGAATCCAATAGAGGTAATTTGAAAACACATCATTGAACCTATCTACCATTGGAGGACTGATTTTATGATCTATTCCTTATTCATTAAGAAATAGACTATCAACATGGGTTGTGAACTTTCCTTGTTATTTCGGAACAATCCCTGCATGTATATCTAGTATAACCCATTATTTATGGTGGATATAACCATAACACTCAGGATATGTGAAACTCACTCTTATATGGAAATAACAAATATTCCTCTAGAACATATCCAATCAAATACATCCTTAGTTTCAGTTCAATACCTAATATCTCTGGAATATAAAAGTTCAAAAGGATATGAAAACCAAAAACCACAAGTGAACACTCCTTACATTGATAGATACCCTAAATTCACACCTCAAAGGGTGTTTCAATCAATATAACCCAAAAATATAATCCACTACAAATCTAAAAATACATAATAATTAAGAAGATATCAAATAATGAGTAGAACCTATATAAAATAAAAGAATATAAATCCAAGAAGAAATAATAATCATTCCTTGGAACATCGAATGTTTAGCCTCTCCACCAATAGGTGTAGCCTAGACTACATGTATCTATCTTGTCCCTCTACCCATGGATCTAGTAGGAGTCCTTTGGGCTAAACTTTCAGGGTGATGTGGATTCTCTTTTCCTAAAGAATCCTATCCACCACCCTGACTTGTATGGATTTAATACACCAAATAACATACTGATAAGAGTATTAGATATGATGATGGTCCTTGGTATCATCCTAGGTCCCTCATCACTATCTATATATAAAGGGTTCTTGTAGAATCTTTATATATGACCCATCATCAGGTAGGCTTGAAACATCACTATCAGTTATGGACACTGCCTTTTCACATGACCAAGTAAACCAAAATAATAGAAATTAATACAATCACTACTCTATGAGAAAGATCTTTTTTCAATGGAAATATTTATATCACCACGAAGGTGGAAGTTCTCATAATGATGTTTCCCTTAATCATAATTAGTACAAAATGATCTCCTAACTAAAACAGCATATCCACCACTATAAACCCCCATGAGGATATTCTCAGAAATTTGATCTGGATACAATACCTCATCAAAACAATTTTAAATATTGATTTTACCTAGTAAATTATCTTACCACTAGGTCAATCATGAAAACATATAGACCTATATTTCTTCTCTCACTTCAATATTGGAAGAAAATACTAGATATCGATATAGTGGAAAGAAAATTCCATTAATTAAATACTCTACTAAGTTAATCACATAAATTTTTTTTTCCTTTTACTTAGGGACTCATGGTAAAATAGATCCTAGAACATCTCTTAGAAGTACTTTCATGACATTATCTACAATTTCCAATCATGATTCTGAATATGTAACACCCCAAGATTTCATAGCACGTTATTTCTTCAAAGTAATGCAATAAATTGTATTACACGCAACACTGAGTTCATGCACACTACGACTTACCAAACTAGCCGTTCAAAAGAAGTTATGAATAGTATTAAATGAATTTTTAACTTTATATAATCCTTATAATTTTAGAATCCATATTATGAGTTGTTGAGTCAATAAGGTTTTCCTTATGACTTTTCCATTCCTTCTTGTTTTGAAAATCACAAACACCTTATTTTTAAGAAAAATTGCTTTCTTAAGGAAAATTGCTTTTATAAGGAAAATTGCTTTCTTAAGGAAAATCGCTTTTATAAGAAAAATTATCCTTATTATATTTTCATCCATATTTTTCTTAAGTATGAGTTTCAGATTCATTTTCTCGGAATCATTGAAACTTTGATATAAAGCATTCTGATTTAGGGTTCGGATTCTGGACAAGAACTATAAGGAAGTTTCATTCCGAATTCCGGATATGAACTCTGACTAAGTTCTATTCCAGATTCAGGATACGAATTCTAAAGAAGAATTCTCATTACGAATTCTAATGATGAAATCCCATTCCGAATTCTCATTACGAATTCTGAAGAAGAATTCTCATTACGAATTCTAATGAAGAAATCCCATTCCGAATTCTCATTCCGAATTCTGAAGAAGAATTCTCATTACAAATTCTAATGAAGAAATCTCATTCCGAATTCTCATTACGAATTCTGAAGAAGAATTCTCATTACGAATTCTAATGAAGAAATCTCATTCCGAATTCTCATTACGAATTCTGATAAAGAATTCTCATTACGAATTCTGATGACGAATTCTCATTACGAATTCTGATAAAGAATTCTCATTACGATTTCTGATGACGAATTCCTATTCCGAATTCTCATTCCGAATTCACCTATTAAACAGAAACTGATTATCATTGTTTTATACACTCTGAATTTATTCACTCCGAACCTTCACTCCGAAGTTTCTATTCTGAACCTTTATGTTAGAGATTAAAACGATGTCGTACTTTCTGTTACACTCACTTTATTATAAAACGATGTCGTCCATTTTGTTATAAATTAACCGTTGTCTGAGTGACACGTGTACAGGTCCCTCCGAACATTAAGGAAAATATGACAGTTGGAGAGGAGCCGACCTTACCTATAAATAGGAGCTCATTTGAAAGAGCTCGTTGCTGATAAATGGTGATAGCCGATTGTTGAAAAAGAGCTTACATGCTGTTGAAGTGATTTCTAGAGAGACAGTCTCTTATTAACTCTCAAAGCTTCGTGCGACTCCGAATGTTGGTGATTACATTCGAGGGCTTCCGGGGATAGGAAGACAGAGGTACCGACTACCTTAAAGATCGAGGGATTTCTTGCTGAGAAAGACAGAGGTGCTGACTACCTTAAAGATCGAGGGCTTTCTTGCTGAGAAAGACAAAGGTTACCAACTACCTTGAAGTTGAGGGCTTGTGGGGATAGCAAGACAGAGACTCCGATCTTCGTATCGAGGGCTTACCCTGGTGTGGGTAAGACAGACTTGCTTGAAAGTACAAATCAAGGGACCTTTATCCAAGGTTGTTGGATACCCTTCTCTTTGGGATAAAAGACTATTATCTTGTTACTAGTAGTTTTACTACTTGTTTTTATTCCGCTGAAATTTGTATCTTAAGGAAAGTATAACTTTCTTATACTTCCTTACTTACTCTGATTCTTTTAGATTCTATACGCTTTAAGGTAGAATCTCATATTGTAACTTTTGTTAAGTTTCAATTTCCGGAACAATATTTCCGGAACCTACTTTTGGAATCTTTTTCCATGTTTAGTTCGGTGTTAGAGGTGTTGTGAATTTACTTAGTTTAACTTTGTTAAACTTAAGCCCTTTCCTTTTCTTAAGGAAACTATAATTTCTTAACTAACTTTAAAGGTTCCAAAGGAATTTTTAAAGTATACAATTCACCCCCTCTTGTATATTGAGCATCTCATATTATATTTCGTTCCTACAATTGGTATCAGAGGTTGGAAACCTCTTACTCTATACCATTCTTACATTTGGTATCAGAGCCAAGGTTACTGAAATACTTGTACTCACATACAAGTTTTTCTTGCTCACTTTTCTATTCCGAACTTTGTCATTCCGGTTTATCCATTCCGAACTTTTCCCATTCCGAACCTTGTTATTACGATTCTAAGCTACTAACATGTTTGTGTGCAAAGTTATTTTTAGTATGACAGGAATTAATGTTGGATCGATTGACAATCTGAATCCTACAAGGCCACCAATCTTCGATGGTAATGACTATGAGTACTGGAGAGATCGTATGAAGACATTTTTTATCAATACTGGGGTAGATAACTTTGTGATGCTTACTGGTGATTATAAAATTCCTGACAAGGAAGTCAGAATCTTTACTAACCAGGAAAAGCAAGAATATCAACTTAACTATAAGGTACGCAATACTTTACTATGTTAAATGACTAGAAATATATATAGCCAAATTTCTTCTTGTGAAAAAGCTAATTGTATATGGAAGAAGTTAGAGGTTACACACTTTGGGACTTCTAAAGTGATTGAGACTAGAAGAGCTATGCTTAGAGCTGAATATCATGGCTTCAATTTTCCTTATGGAGAACCTATCTGTAAAGTTCAACAAAGATTTATGACTATCGTCAACAGTCTACAATCTATGGGAGAAAAAGGTTTAGATGATGAAGCTCTTGTGGACAAGATAATTGTAATTATGCCCAGTGAGTGGGAATCCAAGAGAACAGCTATAGATGAGAACAGGAAGGTCACTCAAATTACTCTTGATGAATTATTTGGAACACTTCTACAACATGAGACCAGAATGAAGAGAGATGCTGACAACATCAAGAAGAAGAATGGAAATGGTACTGTTGCTTTTACTACAACTTCGAATCAGATGAAAGCTAAGACTCCTGAGAGAGTAACCAGATCCAAATCTAAGAAAGTTATTTTCCAATCCGAATCTAGTGAGAGTGAAGTTTCAGAAAAAGAATTAGCCAATCTTGCTCGAAGGATGAACAAGATAGCTGGACAGAGAAACTTTCAATCCAAGTATAAGAAGAAGGACAGGAAAGATAAGAAAGATGGAGAAGTAACTTGTTATGAATGTAAGAGAGCTGGACATATTAGACCAGATTTCCCTATGCTCAGAAAGAAAGAAAGGAAGGAAAGACATTCAGACAGAAACAGGAAGAAGTATTACAAAGCCAAATCTAAGAAAGTTCTGAAAGCTAATGACACTTGGAGTGCCAGTGGTGGTGACTCTTCAGATGAATCTTCTGAATATGAATCTTCAGGACAGAAGAATCTAGGTCTTATAGCCACATTACCTATTGATAATCATTGTCTTATGGCTAAGGTACGAAATGCTGAATCATTGACCAATGTTTCTTTAAATTCTAATGATAGTAAGTATTATAACTCTTCTGATGAAGAATCATCTTCTGATGAGGAAAATACTTTACCTACTTATGAAGAAGTGTCTAGATTTGCTGAACTTCTTGAGATTGAGAATTCCAAACTCAACAAGAAACTTGATAAGGCAAACTCTAGGAATTCTATTCTTACTAAAAAGATATCAGATCTTTCTAAAGATCTTGATAAGAAAAAGGCTGATTTTGAAAATATTTCAAAAAATCTTGAGGAAGTAAGTTCTGAGAAAAATACACTTTCTAAAGAATTAGAAAAAGTAATTTCTAATAAAAATGTTTTCGAGCCTAACTCTAGTTCTAAAACTAATGATTTTGAGGATAAAAACTTGGTTGTAAAACTCAAGTCCGAAATTTTTTCCTTAAAGAAGTGTTTATCAAACTTTACCCATGGTAAGGAAAATTTTGATAAGATGTATTCTCAAATACGACCTTTAAGAAATAAATCCGGATTTGGTTATACCAATGCAAAAACAGTTTTTAGTAACAATTATTTTGTTCCTCAAAGTGCCTCATTTTGCACTAAATGTCAATGTGGTGGTCACTGGGCAAAAAATTGTTCCTTAAATAAAACCCAATCCTTAGGTTTTCATAAAGCTTACTTTTCTAAGAAAATGTGGATACCTAAAATTTTATTGTCTGGAAATCTCGGATCCAAACAAGTTTGGATTCCGAAAGTCTAACTTTGTTCTTAATTTCAGGAAAATAAAGAAAGTTCCAGTAACAATATTTGGTACATGGATAGTGGATGTTCCCGGCACATGACTGGTAACAAAATCTTTTTTGAAAAGATTATCAAAACGAAAGGAGGAAAGGTAACTTTCGGAGACAATGATAAGGGAGAGATTGTTGGTATTGGTAATATAGTTCTTTTGGGTAAAACTTTGATTTCAAATGTTCTTTTTGTTAAAGGTCTTAAGCACAACCTCATTAGCATAAGTCAGTTATGTGATGAAGGGTACCTTGTGAATTTTAGGAATGATAAATGCTTAGTTCACAATTCCAAGGAAGAATTTATTCTCTCAGCCAACATGCAAGAGAATGTTTACACCTTAAACATAGAAGACCTAAGAAGCCAAGATCTACCTTGCCTAAGTGAAATGGAAGATCATTCTTGGTTATGGCATAGAAGACTAGGACACTGTAATCTTAGAAACCTATGTAAACTCTCTAAGAAGAAACTTGTTAAGGATCTACCGGAGCTTAGATTTGATTCTTCTAAAGTTTGTGATCCTTGTCAATACGGCAAGCAACATAAATCTAGTTTTAAGTCAATCGGTGAATTCTCAACAACCGATGCATTACAGTTGGTGCATATGGATCTTTTCGGTCCAACACAAACTGGAAGCATTGGAGGCAAATACTATGTGTTTGTTCTAGTTGATGATTACACTAGATTTACTTGGGTCTATTTTCTAGCAAGGAAATCTGAAGCTTTTTCTTATTTCAAAAGTTTTAGAGCTCAAGTTAAAAATGAGAAAACCCTTCCATTGAAAACTATTCATAGTGATCATGGAGGAGAATTTCAAAATTCTGATTTTGAATCTTTTTGTAGTAAGAAAGGTATTACTCACAATTTTTCAACACCTAGAACTCCTCAACAGAATGGTGTAGTTGAAAAAATAAATAGAATTCTTCAAGAGATAACTAGAACCATGTTGAGTGAATATTCTATTGCTAGACATTTCTGGGCTGAAGCTGTAAGTACTGCTTGTTATACTATAAATCGAGTTTTGATTAGACCTTTTCTTAATAAAACTCCTTATGAGTTATGGAATGGTAGAAAACCAAGACTTTCCTACTTCAAGGATTTTGGTTGCAAAGTATTCATTTTGAATACTAAAGATAACTTACATAAATTCGCACCAAAGTCTGATGAAGGAATTTTCTTAGGATATTCCACAACCTCTAAGGCTTATAGAGTTTTTAATAAAAACACTTGTACTGTTGAGGAAACAGTACATTTAAAATTTGATGAGTCAGATCCTTTTGTTTTTAAACCATCTCAACCTACATCTTCGGATGTGTTTTAAAAAACTGACTATCAACCATTGATAGAAGAACCTTCTGAGAAGGAAATTGTTCTAGAAGATACTTCTGAAACATTTACCCCAGAAGATTTTCTACCCTATGTTGATGAACAGGTTTTACAAAACCCAAATCAGGTGTTTCTTAAGAATCATCCTAGTGATAGTATCATTGGTGATGTAAATCAACCTGTAAGGACTAGAAGTTCCTTAAGAAATGAAGTAGAACATCTAGCATTTATTTCCCAATTAGAACCTAAAAGCACTGATGAAGCTTTAGGTGATGATGATTGGATTAAAGCCATGCAAGATGAACTAAATGAATTCGAAAGGAATAACGTCTGGACCTTGGTTGAAAGACCTAAGGAAACTTCTGTTATTGGAGTAAAATGGGTCTTCAGAAATAAATGTGATGAAAATGGAGTCATTGTTAGAAATAAAGCTAGACTTGTTGCTAAAGGCTATAATCAGCAAGAAGGAATAGACTATGAAGAAACCTATGCTCCAGTAGCTAGACTTGAATCTATCTGTATTCTACTTGCCTTTGCAGCATTCTTTAATTTCAAACTTTATCAAATGGATGTGAAATGTGCTTTTCTTAACGGTTATGTTCACAAGGAAGTTTTTGTTGAAAAACCTCCTGACTTTGAAGATACAAAACATCCTGATCATGTTTTTAGACTTACCAAAGCTTTGTATGGCCTTAAACAAGCCCCACGAGCATGGTATGATAGACTCACTGGTTTTTTTCTTCAAAATAACTATGTTAAGGGAAATGCAGATCCAACCCTTTTTATAAAGAAAGATAAGAAAAATGTTTTGATTGTTAAAATTTATGTTGATGACATTATATTTGGTTCAACTCAGCAATCTTTGACTGACTCTTTTGCTAGTCTAATGAAATCTGAGTTTGAAATGAGTATGATGGGTGAGTTAACATTTTTCCTTGGTTTTCAAATTTCTCAAAAACCAGAAGGAACCTACATATCTCAAAATAAGTATATTAAAGATCTTCTTAAAAATATGGTTATGACAACAGTAAGAGTATAAGTACTCCTATTGGTACCTCAAACTCTTTAGATCTTGATGAAGCTGGGAAACCAGTAGATCAAACATCTTTTAGAGGTATGATTGGAAGTCTACTTTACTAAACAGCTAGTCGACCAGACTTAATGTTTCCAGTATGCTTATGTGCAAGATATCAATCCAATCCTAAGGAATCTCACTTAAAGGCAGTTAAAAGAATTTTTCACTACCTTAAGGGAACCATGGATCTAGGATTATTTTATACTTCTGGAAATGATTTTATTCTAAAAAGATTTTCTGATGCTGACTTTGGTGGATGTAGAATGGATAGGAAAAGTACATCCGGAACTTGTCATTTCTTAGGAGATTCATTAGTTTCTTGGTCCTTCAAGAAGAAACATTCTGTAGCACTCTCCACTGCTGAAGCTGAATATGTAGCAGCTGGAAGTTGTTGTGCACAGGTGTTGTGGATGCAACACACAGTCATAGACTATGGCTTGAGTTTTACTAAAACTCAAATTTTGTGTGATAACACAAGTTCCATTGCCCTAAGTAAAAACCCTGCACATCACTCTCATGAAAAACACATAGATATTAGGCATCACTTTCTTAGGGATCACACACTCAATGGAGATATTATTCTTCAGTTTATCGGAACGCAAGATCAACTTGCTGATATATTCACAAAGTCTTTTCCTTCTGATAGATTTGAATATATTAAACAGAAGTTAGGAATGATAACCGTAAGGTAATCTTCCTTAATTAACTTTCTGTTGAAAAAGTCTCCTTACAGTAATAAACTCCTTTTCATAGGGGGAGTACATTTGATTGTTTGTTTAAACAAAGTTTTTCAAAATTTGTTTTCAAACTTTTCGGAATGAATATTTCCGGAATGGATCTTCCAGAACTACCATTTTCCAGAATGGATATTTTCGTACAGAATACTTCTGGAATGAAAGTATTCGTATTGAAAATTTCCGGAATGGACAACTTTCGTACTGGGACTTTCATATCCAGATTTTCGTACCAAGTTTTGTTTTTCATATTTACTTTTTCTTATTGACTTTTTCGTATTGACTTTTTCATATTGAGTTTTTCGTATTGAGTTTTTCGTAGTCATCTTTATATTACCCATTACGAATAACTTTTCTAAGCTAATCCGAAAGGTATGATTTCCTTACTGAAGTTTTCGTAATCATATTTTACTTGCTGGAAGTTTCTTATATTTTGTTTTCGGTTTTTAGTGTTCTTAAATCCTTGTTTTAATAAAACCTCAAAAAGATCGGATTCAAGCTCTCAACCGTCAGATCTGATCGTAGTTCATTCCAACCGTTAGATCAACCGTGGAAGGTGAACCGTCATCCCATTGCCTATATAAAGGGGACCCTATTTTCTAGTCCCACATCGATTTCAAGCTTTTGCGTGCTGAAGCTCTGACTCTCTGATTTAAGGCCATTCTGAACTTCAGTCTTCTCAATTCCGAACTTCTCAGAGACTTCATATCCGAATGTCTGCAGAGTTAGCTTCTCAAGAAATGTCTTCAACCAAACCCATTTCTCAGTGGTTAGCCTACAGAGAGAGGTTAGTTCATCCGACTTTCTTCAGCAACTACGATTCTATTATTTCAAAGAATATCAAGCTGAATGGCTGGGAAGATGTTGCGGTATCAAAAACCGGCAACCAAGATGAAGTCTACTCTGACTTGCTTGTCGAGTTTTATGAGTCAGTTGCTTTCTTCGAGGAAGATAATAGAGAGAAGTTTTCTTTCAAATCGTATGGCAAGACATATAAGCTTTCTTACACCAAGGCTGCAAGCTTGGTAGGGTTATCTTATGAAGGTGAAGCTGAGTTTATTTCCCACGTATTGCCAGACTCTTTGGGTAGTTTCAACAAAGAGAAAGCCTTAGAAACTCTCGGATTGGATGATGACAAGGCTCCGAAAATTGCAAGCCTATCTACAAACTTCCGGATGCTGGAGTTATGGGTATAAGGGCTTATCGTACCGAGAAAAGGAGATAAGGACAGCTTGAAGAAGAGTGAGATATATATCTTAGATTTCCTGATAAATCTAAGGAAGTTCAACTTGATGAAGCATGTTCTTCTTAACATTGAAAATTTGAAGAAGGGGAACCATTCCAACCTTCTCAAGCATTGACTCTAGATGCCAGATGCTTCAACATGCGCTGAATCAGAAAACCGACTTCGTATCAATGGTTATGGATAAGTGTGTTGAGATTGAAGCTCAGTTCAAAACATTCTTTGTTGGTTACGAATCTCATAAAAGATCTTGTAAGAGGATGACAAGCTGGTCGAAGAAGAATGTGGAAGAGATGAGGTTGCTGGATGAGTTTCAAGATAATGTTAAGGATTCCTTTGAAACCGAAGACAAGAAGATTAATGAGCTGACTACATCATTTGAAGAGAAATTGACAGAGGAAAAGAACTTTCGGATTCAGGAAGTGAGAGATCTGAATGGAAAGCTCAATTCCGTTAATCAAAGTTGGAAATATGAAAGGGATTATCGGATCGAGTTTGAAGAAAGGATGAAGGCTCAAGAAGAGAAGATGAAAGCTCAGGAAGAAAAGTTGAAGGCTCAGGAAGAAATAATTTAAGCTCAGTCAGCAAGAATAGTTGTCTTAGAGAAGCAAGCAGAGGAAGATCACAAAGGCTTAAAGAAGATCAAGACGATTCTTAAGGGGCTAATGTCGAAGGAGAAAGATCCAAAATGACCAATCCGATCTTTTTGTTGTATTTTTTTTGTTGTCGAGATTCTAATTTTAATGAAAGTCGTACTTGGTGTTTCTATTGTTGTCATTACTAATTTTTTCAGGTACTTTGTTAAGTTTTTCCATTCCCTCCAATTCTTTTTGAAAATCACAAAGGGGGAGAAGGAAAAGATCCATAAGAAAAAGAGGAACTCTAATAAGAGTTTATCAAAGGGGGAGAAAGAAAAATATCCAAGGAAATAGAACTCTAATAAGAGTTTGTTTAAGGGGGAGTTTTTTCTTAAAGAAGAACTTCTTATGAAACATCACTCCGAAAATATGAATACGATCCTTAGAGTTTCAAAGCCTAAGGGGGAGTTAGTCGTATTCATCTATATCCTTAAACTGAGGGAGATAAGCTTTAATGTGTTTCTTTCTTCTCGGAATAGCTTTTTCGTAAGGATTTTTGTGCTTTCCAAAAAGGGGGAGATTGTTGAGTCAATAAGGTTTTCCTTATGACTTTTCCATTCCTTCTTGTTTTGAAAATCACAAACACCTTATTTTTAAGAAAAATTGCTTTCTTAAGGAAAATTGCTTTTATAAGGAAAATTCCTTTCTTAAGGAAAATCGCTTTTATAAGAAAAATTATCCTTATTATATTTTCATCCATATTTTTCTTAAGTATGAGTTTCGGATTCATTTTCTCGGAATCATTGAAACTTTGATATAAAGCATTCTGATTTAGGGTTCGGATTCTGGACAAGAACTATAAGGAAGTTTCATTCCGAATTCCGGATATGAACTCTGACTAAGTTCTATTCCAGATTCAGGATACGAATTCTGAAGAAGAATTCTCATTACGAATTCTAATGAAGAAATCCCATTCCGAATTCTCATTACGAATTCTGAAGAAGAATTCTCATTACGAATTCTAATGAAGAAATCCCATTCTGAATTCTCATTACGAATTCTGAAGAAGAATTCTCATTACAAATTCTAATGAAGATATCACATTCTGAATTCTCATTACGAATTCTGAAGAAGAATTCTCATTACGAATTCTAAGGAAGAAATCTCATTCCGAATTCTCATTACGAATTCTGATAAAGAATTCTCATTACGAATTCTGATGACGAATTCTCATTACGAATTCTGATAAAGAATTCTCATTATGATTTCTGATGACGAATTCCTATTCCGAATTCTCATTCCGAATTCACCTATTAAACAGAAACTGATTATCATTGTTTTATACACTCTGAATTTATTCACTCCGAACCTTCACTCCGAAGTTTCTATTCCGAAGCTTTATGTTAGAGTTTAAAACGATGTCGTACTTTCTGTTACACTCACATTATTATAAAACGATGTCATCCATTTTGTTATAAACTAACCGTTGTCTGAGGGACACGTGTACAGGTCCCTCCGAACTTTAAGGAAAATATGACCGTTGGAGAGGAGCCGACCTTACCTATAAATAGGAGCTCATTTGAAATAGCTCGTTGCTGATAAATGCTGATAGCCGATTGTTGAAAAAGAGCTTACATGCTGTTGAAGTGATTTCTAGAGAGAGAGTCTCTTATTAACTCTCAAAGCATCGTGCGACTCTGAATGTTGGTGATTACATTCGAGGGCTTCCGGGGATAGGAAGAAAGAGGTGCCGACTACCTTAAAGATCGAGGGCTTTCTTACTGAGAAAGACAGAGGTTACCAACTACCTTGAAGTTGAGGGCTTGCGGGGATAGCAAGACAGAGACTCTGATCTTCGTATCGAGGGCTTACCCTGGTGTGGGTAAGACAGACTTGCTTGAAAGTATAAATCAAGGGACCTTTATCCAAGGTTGTTGGATACCCTTCTCTTTGGGATGAAAGACTATTATCTTGATACTAGTAGTTTTACTACTTGTTTTTATTCCGCTGATATTTGTATCTTAAGGAAAGTATAACTTTCTTATACTTCCTTACTTACTCTGATTCTTTTAGATTCTATACGCTTTAAGGTAGAATCTCATATTGTAACTTTTGTTAAGTTTCAATTTCCGGAACCATATTTCCGGAACCTACTTTTGGAATCTTTTTCCAAGTTTAGTTCGGTGTTAGAGGTGTTGTGAATTTACTTAGTTTAACTTTGTTAAACTTAAGCCCTTTCCTTTTCTTAAGGAAACTATAGTTTCTTAACTAACTTTAAAGGTTCCAAAGGAATTTTTAAAGTATACAATTCACCCCCCTCTTGTATATTGAGCATCTCATATTATATTTCGATCCTACATGAGTTTCTTAGACATAATGTAAGAACCTATTCATTTTTTCAGATAAATGAATTATTTTTAAAAAAATTTAATTTTACCACCTTTTAATGAAGAACCATTTTAAAATAAAATATTTGAAACATTTATATATTCAATTGGAAAAAATAAACTTTTTTTAGAATAGGGATTTAAGAATTTAGTTTCAATAAAAATTTGGTGTTTTCTGATAACCTTCATATTTGGCCGAATAGTGAAAGATGCTATATTTTATCTGAAAAAACCTTTTTAATCAAAATAATTTATAGTGTTTAATTATACATTTTAATGGTTTTGAAATAAAATTAGATTATATTTTTACAATTTAATTCAATGATGGTCATTGTAAGTAATTTCACTTTGAAATTGGACATAAACTAGTGTCAATATTTTGATATTTATTATATCTTAAAATAACGCTTTTTGATTTTGACAACGGGAATTAAATTTAAATTAATTAATGAAACTTATTTGTTTGGAAATAGGTAAAATAGATTTCATTTTTGAATTCGGAATATCAAAATTATCTTAGGGTAAATATTTGGTATTTTTCTGAAAACTTTCTATTTTTGATCAATAATGAGAAACACTGAGTTATAGTTTAAAAACGAATTTGTATTTAATTATTTCTTTTATTTAAATTTATTTTAGGTAAAAATATATACATAATACTTGTATATGTTCGATGTAATTCATTTGAGTCATTTTATAATAATTTTATATATATATAAATTTTATTGAACTTTTTCCATCTTTTACCCACCTCCAAGGAGCATTTACAAATTTACATAAAACTTAATTTTACTGCTTCTGTGTGTTGAATTTCAAAAATCCAAGAGACATAGTTGATATTAGTAAGTATAATGTTGTTTAAAAAGATGAAAATAATTTTTGGTGAATAGTAACCTTTTACTTTTATTTACCACGGTAAAAAAAATATAGTAATTAAGGGTAAAACTGATATTATTATTACCCCAACACATGTAAAAATTCTATTAGATAATTTTAATTCGACCAATAACAATCTTAGGAATAAAAAATGATTCTTTAGATCAACTTGTATTAGATTAATACATTTATTATTATTTAATTCAAAGAAGAGTTATAAGTGTTAAATTCAAAGTTTAATAATTAACACATTTTTAATATAGGGTTACACATAAGATAAATTAGACTATAAATATTCATTATAAAGATAAAAATAAATAATAAAAATTTTAGTTTATTTATATTTTTAGACATTAAATAATTTAAATTATTTATGACACAATGATGATGCATTAATTACCAAATTATTGAAATATTAAAATAATTGATGTTATAAATATCTAAATAAATGTAATTTGATTCTTTTTATGATTTAAACTAATTTTTTTAGGTTAATATGACATTTTAGGGTTGGTTAGATGAATTTTTTTCTAAGTATTAATGATGTTATAAATTTAGAAAAAACAAAATAAAAATTACTGTCAAAATTGACAAAAAAGAGTTTTTGAAAAAAATATTATATTATTAATTGATATTCTATTCCTAAAAATCTAAGGTTCTTCCAAAATAATTATATAATTATAGGGGTATAATTAATGAACCATTTGGGGTTATATTGGAAGTATATATTAAGATTATTAACCATATAATATAAAAATACAAATAGACATGGTAAATGTCTAATTATTTAACAGAGTTAAATCTAAAGGATAAAGATAATATAGAGTCCCAAACTTGTATAAAACCTATTGGTTGAGTGGTTTTCAACCCATCCAGACCTAAAAATTTAAACAATTCATTTATGAGACATTAGAAGCCCAAAATGGTTTTATTATAAAGTAATATTTCTATCTTTTCATAAGGTGCCTCACACGCCTGTTATAAAAAGGAACTTCCCCTTCTCTCTAATTCACACATTCAAAGCCATTTAGCTCGGCCAAACCCTACCCAAATACCGTCTAAAGTGTCCTCCATTAATTCTAGAGGCCTTCCATTAGCCAAAAAGACATCCTATGGAACCCTTTTGATCAAATCAAAAGGAAGAACCCGAAGAAAAGGTAAATTTGTCATCAACTCTTTGAAGTTCCTTTCTTCTTTCACTCCCTCTTTCATTGTTGTTTCCATTATAAAATAATAAATCCATTATCTTCAACATACTATGATTTTATTATAAATATCATACAACAATATTCATTATTCTATCCATCCTTTAAATGACATGTCACCATACGTGCATACGTACGGCTTACCGTCTCCACGTCGTGGTGTGGTAGTTATTCAATACATTATTATTTGTATGGGTATAATAATGATATATAATTGATGTAAATAATAAATATAACATGAAAATGATTATGTATATATTATATATCATAAAATATATATTATTTAAATATAAAATCAATGATATTGTCGCTCATGCATACCTGTGGATTATCGTCTCCACCAACGCGATGAGATTCGTTCCTCATCGTATCCATTAAAAACCAATTTTAATTAGATGATTAAAAATAATGATTAAAAACTTAATATAATTATGAATTTGAATATGATACATCCCATCCATAACAAACATTACTTACTTAACAATGCCTGTAAAGGAAAATGAAACAGTTAACTCCCGAAATTATGATAATACTAAGATATTATTAACAAAGAAATATTAAAAGATCATATATTATATCATATTAATGTATATGATTCTTGTATAAATTAATAACAATTATTTCACCATTATACAGGAGTTTAACCTACCCTCGACCAAGGAAATGTACAAGGTAAGGGTTAATTTCAAAAACTCTTTATTATCCAAGGTTGTTTTTACATAAGTATCTACTGGGACATATTTGTTATATATTTCCATGTTTCATAAAATAGTTTTAAAAGTGGTTATTTTTAAGCGACTTTTTTACTATAACATAATTTTAAATAATTTTAAATATTTATTCTTCTAAACCTTTCTCATTAATGTCCATGTTTTCAAAATGGTTTTATGGATTTATTTATATGGACAATAAAGTTTTAAAATGTCAATTCCTTTCAAAAGATTCATAGTGGTATGGAAAAATTTGATTAAAAAATATCTTTTAAATAACTTCCATTATAAATTAAGTGACTTTTAAATGATTTCATGAAAAAGGGATATTTTTCTCAGAGATTTTTACTGAGCATTTTCAATTATGTCAACATCCTCTATGGGATATTATTCTTGATCACGGTTGATTTATTATGACACAAAACTTCCATATTGTATTGAAGGTTTTGTGATATGTTTGAATATGGATGTTCTATTTTTATACCATTCATGGTTTATGGTTAATGTATTGAAATTTCATATTCTAGTTTTAATACAAATTTTTATGTTATATTTTAACCTTTTCATATGATGAATGTATTGGACTTAGTAAGTGATGGGTGGAGCCTGTTATAGCTCATCGATGCATCGGTAGGTCTCTTGAGACAACTAGATGTGGAATTTGCTGATGCCTTTCCCAATTTGATATATGGTTTTGGCCGAGGCCTAAATCAATTTTCGACATCTTGGTCGAGGCCTTGACAAAATGTTTCAGAATGTCTGGCATTATACATTCCCTCATTATGAAAATAATAATGATGGTTTATGTGGTCATTCGACTAGTAGAATTCCAATGATTATGTTTTATTATGGAATTTTTTACTCTTCTCATATTTCTTCCATAAAAGTATTCATTTTTATTATTGGAAAAGTAATGTGGTTTCAATTATTCTCCATGCTTAATATTTATGTTATATTTTGATGTATTTATTACCCTTACTAAGTGTTTGAGATCACCTCGTTTGTAGGTTTCATTTTCCCAGGTTATGAAGAAGTTAGTTAGGAGTGACTTCCATGCATAATCTTGGAGGCTTGGATGTTTCTAATGGAATAAATTCATGTTATATTTCTTTTCATGTTGTAATGATGAACTTATGTAGGAATCGTGTTTCCAATAATACTAAACTAATCGGTCTATCTAGACATGATTTCCTTGTGATCATGCCAATGTTATGTAATAATGCACCGACTCTGGGTAACTAGGGTCGGGGCGTTACAGAATATCCCACAAATGCATCACTGATCCATATAACATATAGTTTACCATCTTGAACCACCTCTATCTATTTGTATATATGTGTCTATTATATTTTGGATACACATAATCATTAACTATGCTACCTCAGGTCCACTATCTCCCAAAAAAGCATTGGATCATACAACAACTAAAACTCTCTCATCAGATCAATCATACTCAGCATATTCGTCCTTGGGTCTCTCCCTATAAAATTCATAAAACTAGGGATGTTCTCATAAAAATAAGATACCCCTATCACCAAATACTAACATAGGTTCATGTATTTATACAATTGGAGAACTACTTATGATGAACTCCTTTCACCTAATAAGTCAACATTTTCATGGTATCATCTCTCTATAATGAAAAAAGAACATGTCTCAATTCACAGAAGATATATTTTACATAGTTTAATCAAATGAGGGATCCAAACTATCCATATATAACCCACTATTCAGAAAATATCTCAAAAAATATAATCATATTTCTATCACTACCCTCAAATATACATAGCATGGTCTATTTCCAACATAGGGTAATTAAAAAATAAAAAAATAAAAGCCTTTCATTAGACACCATATTACGCATTTCAATTTTAAACAATATAATTTTTCTTATTTATGAATAATTTTAACTATTTCAATTTAGCACATACAATTTAGAAAAAGTACCAACCCTTATATAGGTTCTATTTTATTAAAATAATATCTAAGCTAGAAAATTATATTTATTTCCCGAAACCCATCATAACCAATTTTTAATGACTGAAAAAAATTACGCATGTCACATAAATATTTGAGTGAAAACATTTTTAATGCATATAAAAACCTTGTTCTAGGATATTTTATAAATAATATCTATGGAATCAATAAAATCAAACAATAAGTGAATCACCCATGTTGAAATAAATCCATCTATAATTGAAAGAATCATGAACAACAATTCCACCCAAGAAACTTGGGTTTTCCCTCATATATGGGATGGATACTACCATAAACAAGATCATTGAAAAGGATTTAAACATCATATTCTCATGTCTACCTTTTCAAGGTTGTAATATAATATAAAATAAAACTCTAATAATACCACTTGGTTACAACTTGACCCAAGGGACACAAAATTGGGTCCTGAAGCTAGTGCTCTATGTAACCTCAAACGAGCCTCATCATATGGAAAAGGCTATTAACTATCATCATTGGTTGAAAGAGGTGTGTGGGGATACTAAACACGGTCTACCAGAGTAATAAAGAAGCATTAAACAATATAATTAATAAAAATAATGATGATCAATAACCATGAAACATATAATCAATTACACAAATTTGGTTGCTTCCCAAAACCATATTAGTAAATATTTCTTATCATATAATTGCCTAGTTTCATCATATACCTTAAATAAAAACACTAGACAATTCACAAAATAGATCCCGATGTAAAAAACTAGTTACCTCATATAAGATCCATCTTAAATCCCATATCCATTATCTTGAATAGGTCCATTACCCTTATCCAAACCTATATCCATGAATTCTTCTAGGGAACCCAATGGTTTCCCGAGTTGTGTTTTATTACAACTATGTAGTCCACCACCAATGATGTCTACAACAATATCCATTTATAATAGTATATAAAGATATATGATAATCAAACAGGTAGTTTTAGAAAAACCTGGTTTCATTTTAAAACTATATTTAAATTAATCACTTTTATTCTTAGTTCTATGTGATACACTTACCCCTGAATCCTACGTTGGTCCATTATAGTCATTTAAATCATATTTCATTGGTTTCTTGGGTCAAAATACAAGGAGAATTAGTCCAAGTATCCAATTAGGATTTTTAACACCATGTATGACCATCCCAACAATATGTTTTTATGTCCACAGAAACAAAACAAGGAGGTTCAGTCCATGTATCCAACCATGATTTAGAACACTATGACCAACCATACAAATAATTATATTTAATGGAATGTCCATAAACTTGGAGTGGGGAGTATCAATCTATTCCCTAAAAACTAATAAGCATCTGGGTTATAGGAGAATCGGCATTGCCTTCCCATGGGGGATAACTGGGAGTCTAACATCCCACTAACCATTAATCACATATCAAATATCAGAATCAATGACCATTTTATTAAAATATTACAATAAGGGTTCAACTTTTAATTTTCACATTTTCGTGGTTTGTTAAATTCACATGTTCTCAATTAACATTACAATCGAATTATACCATGTATGAAAATTATAGCATTTTTCTCCCTTTCAACACATTTACCCACAAGTATTTCCTCTTCAATCATTTATCACGTTTACCCATTTTTAAGACACAAATATATAGACATATTCAAGATAATTCATACACCCAGTTGTTCCCTATTGACATTATAAACATAGTTCTAATTATTTTAATCGCATGACATTTCAATTCATCATTTTATTACCCAATAATCATGTTCATGGTAGCAGAACACCTTGGGGAAATCCTTAATCTTAATATAATAATCCTTAACAAATCAAAAAGAAATTGTGAGGGGTCCAACACACCATTTAAACACCCATTTTCTCATATCCTATAAGGGAATAAAATGTATATCAAAATGGAACCAAAGAACAACCATATAAATATGAATAAAATCATAACTATGTGATATAACTTGTTTACCGCCTACCTTTCTTTATTGAAAATTAATGACACAAAAATGACCCTTGATTCAATCTCAAAAAACCTTCAGTGTTCATTCAATGAATATTCAATAAAAAACAAGATTTTAGTTATTCATGTGGATATAAATAATTGTACTCTAATTCTATTAGATAATAGATGTTAGATGAGTTATAGACACTCCCATAACCTCGATTCATGGTCATTAGAACATCAAATGACAATGAATTGAATGATAATCATCCTTAAAAGAGTGTAGAGTTAACTTTTCATGTCCCATAATGCTATATGAGGAAATTTGATGATAATCAGGTAATAATATTTATTGACCATGAGGGGAAATGAGAAATTCAAATTTCTAATGAAATTAATAGTTTGGTCTTATAGTTGGCCAAACCTTGGGCCAACCATGTAGAACCCTCTATCCAAGAGGGGTATATGCCACATTGTTTGGTTGGGACACCCCATGGTTTGAAAAAATATGTCATAGTCATCTTCCTACCTCTATCCAAGGGGATCAGGTCGCATGGTTTCCTTGTCCTTGGAACACAGTTAGTACTAACCATGTTCCAATTGTGGTCCTATCATATACTATACTCCACTCACCATCATTCATTCCCAGAACCACCAAAACACCATCAAAATTCGGTATACTCATGGTAAATCCACTATTTAACAATTTAAAGGTATTGAAATTAATATATAAATAATAATATACCTCCTCAATGGTTCGAAATCATAAAAAATTGAATGGTTTCTTAGTAACCAAATATGTATTATGTTTCTTAAAAATTATTCTAAGACCATGTTAAACTATTTGGATACCCAGTTAAAATAAATAGGGGAAAATAGTTTATGTTGAAGTAAAAGATTACTTAAGTTTTCATACTATCATCCATGTGTTTGGTAAAAACAATATTATATTTAAAAATAATTTATAAAACTTTATAAATTTATGTTTTTTATTCATAAAATGTTTCATAAACATTAAAATATCTAAACTATAAAAAGTTCTTAAAAGTGACCATATTTTCAAAAGTTGTATTTTAACTATTCATAGAAAAATGTATAATTTTAATAAAAAAAAATAAAGAGAAAATATTTAAATTATTAATTTAAATTTAAAATTCCATATTATAAATTAAAAATTCTAAGATTTATAAATGTCTTTTATTAATTAAAATTAAAAATAAAATTAAAAACTATTTTATTTAAAAATGACATTTTAAGTGATCATAAAACTATGGTATATTAATTTATAATATATGTATTATTAAATTATTTTATTTTTTATAATAATATATTAAATTTGGAAAAAATAATTTAATTAGATAAATTATAAAACACCTAAAACTACATTTATTTGATAATAAACAATCCTTTTTAATTTAATGACATATTAATTATTTATCCTCCAAATTTAAGAAATTTAAGTTGAGAACCATATTTTTATTTATAAGAGGTTCTATTATTATTATTATTATTATTATTAAAAAACCTTAAACATTGATAATTATACTTAAATTAAACTAGATATCACTTTATTTCTTTCCCATTAATATTTTTGTTTTATATTATTAGCAACATATTTTATAAGTCATGTATAATGAACCCATATATTACTAGTGAAAGCTTCAATTAAGTATTCATTTCCCCATAAAAATAAACATTTAAAATGGAACACATTTTACTTTCATGAAATATCTTAGGAATTTCTTTCATGACCTCCACCTTGTCATAATTCATCATTAATGTAATTTGAAAAAAAAAATTTTATGATCACAAAAATATCAGTAAGGTACATAAAAAGATTGAAAGAAACCATTTTTCCATGAATAATTATAAAAATATATCTTTTCAAAATACACATTAGGGTTTTAAATAAACATTCTTTACTAAAGAAATTAACTTCTCTACCCAAATATTTTCATAAAGTATTTCATTAGAAATATTAAAATAATAATAATTTTATACATTTTTCTTCTCGTCATGAAAAACTCATAAAAACATTTTCACAATTTTGTACATTTATGGGTTAAAAATAATTATATACATTCCTTTAAACATAAAGCTCAATATCATACCTTATGAAATAATAACATTATATCAAAAATAGTATAAATTATTAAATAATCATATATTAACATGTGGAATCATTTTCATATCACACATACTAACGAGATAACATTCAATGTTACAATTTTAATAATCTACATGGTTACGCATAAAATAACCATCATGGATATACTTGGGATAACCTTCAAGGTAAATTCCCATAATCTCTTAGGGGAAACCCAATCCATTAAATATTTCCTATTAACAAATTAATTATAGAGATAAAAAGGTATCATCCACCATATGTTTATAAAATAACCACCAGTCATCATAAACTATTCCCAAGAACTATAATATAATACATAAAATTTTACATCATTAAAATGTTCCTTTCACCTATAAGAAATTATTTTCAGATATTGATATATATATTTCATTTAATAACAATTTCAAAAAATAAAATTCCTATAAGAAATGGAAATTTATACTATCTGTGAATAAAACATTAAATATTATAAAGTATTTTAAACATAAAATAAATTGTATGGTGGCGGGAAAAGTAATTATCAATGCATATATTAAAATAGAAAATTTATTTTTTCATTTGTAATTAATATCAAAATGTTAAAAATATTCATTTTGATAATCCATTAAATTTTAAATAAAATTTACTTTATGTATCATTTCTGTACTTATAAATACATAAATTATATAATTTTAGGAAATATGTATATATAAGCAAGAGAGTTTGAATAAACATTAAAAGATAATTTTTAAATGAATATATCTTACCTTGATTATGAATCTTCGTGTTTAATCATTACCTTACAAAATAATATAATTTTTATAATTGTTTTCTTGACATGAGAATTATTTATCAGTTTATTATCTCAATTAATATGTAATAAGTAATTGTGTAATCTATTGTGTTCTTGTCATATGGTCTGGTGATATTTATCTCATATGTCCAAAATGACTTCTTTAGTTTGATTATGGTCAAAGAGGTCATTATTCCATCATCTCATGAATAAAAATAATTACATAATTATCTTAATTATATATAAATAATACTTTTAACACCAATAATTGGAGGAGTATTGGAAAAATAAACAATATTAAAATCATGGAGATAGTAAGTCGTACGTATGCATTGGTAACATTTCCATTTTTCAAAAATCATTTTAAGGAGAAGTTATCTATTTTTTTACCATTACAAAATTATCATTATATCATGAAAACTATATTATTTTTTATGGACCTAATAATATATATCATCCATGTGATGTGTTCATCAAAAAATAAATAACATCATTTAATGGTGTTGGTAGTCCACACATTCTCAAGACTAAAGTTATAATTTATTAGTGAATAGAAATGAAAGAATTTAAATGTTATATTTTATTTTTGAAATGAAAAAAAATCATGAATATCCTATATAAACACTATATCCCTAATTATGACCACCTTTGATATATCATGAGGGAAAAAATATTACATCAGTTAAAGAGGATGTAATCCTCTATATACAGAAACATTAGTTTTTTTCCTATTTGATGGAAGAGGATATGGATTATATCAACCTACCCAGAGTAATCCCAGAGCTGATGTCTACTACCATTACATTATCATGATTAATAGGAATCAGGTCATAATAGACCAATGATTTCTGTTTTCTTAGTAAACCAGATATATACATGATTCATGTATTACAAATGAATACCCTAATTACAACATAATTTTTTCATTCAAGTATAAAATTAATCCTAGATAGAATATCATTTCATATATTCCATAGTACACATATTAGATTATTAGAGATATAAAAAAAATAAGTGTGAGCTCAAATTCCCAATAAGGTTAAATTATATAAGAAATGGTTGTGAATCAATGAACATAATCAATATGGAAAGGTTAAAAAAGAAACACACATTCCAAATAATCATTAATGTAACGCCCTGACCCCAGTTACCCTGATTCGATGCATTATTACATAACATTTTTATTATCACAAGAGATCAATCCTTAAAAAAATGATTTGTTTAGTAGCCTTGTAAAGTACTATATGCATTCATAATCTTTACATTATATCATAATATACAATAAAAATGTGTCTCATTTGAACACACTCATATCCATTAACCTGTCCCTATAGGTCAAGAAAAATATAATTCTTCGCATCCTGCGAAAAAGAAAACATAATAAAGGTATGAGCTCATGTTCTCTGTAAGGAATTCAATATAGAAAAAACTATCATAAATAAGCATAAGAATTTAAGCCAATGTATAAGACTAAAACACAAGCCTTTTAAACTAAAAATTCAGCATAATAAGGAGAAGATAAATCAAATAGTTCCATTACATACTCGGAAGGATATTATACTTGTCGAATAATCACATGAAATATCAATAGCTAATTTAATAATGATGGAACGCATAATGTCAGACATCATAACCACATAGTCAAGGCCTCGTTTCAATACTACAAATAATAATTTTTTAGGTTCTTGTGCCACGAAACATGTTTGTCTTTTGAGACCTACCGATGCATCGAGGAGCTATAGTAGGCTCCACCCATCACTTACTCAGTCCAATCCATTCCTCATATGAAATTTTTGAAACATAATCTAAAAATTCATATTAAAACTCTCATATGAGATGTCAATATTTTAACCAAAAAACATGAATGGAATAAAAATGGAACATCCACAATCAAACATAACTCGTTAAATACAATATGGAATATTGTATTATAATAAATCAACCTCAATCAAGAATAATGAAGGATTTTGACAAAGATGAAAATAATCAGTAAAACTATTTTAGAGAAATATCCCCTTTTATGATAACTTTTAAAACTCTCACTGTTTATCAAGAAGTTGTTAAAATAGATTTTTGAATCAAAGGGTCCCTTATCCCATTGAAAATTTTAAAATGAATTTTAATTTTAAAACATTCATTTCCATATGAATGAATATTTAACAACATTTTTAAAACAGGGACATTAATGAGAAATATTTTAGAAGAATAAATCATTAAAACATATAAAATAATATTTTAGTTAAAGTTCCTAACCAAATGAGAGACACTTTAATATAGATAATTTAAGTAATAAAAACATTATAATATAATGAGAATAATGGGATTCGTGATATACTATGTCAAAGTACAGTATTACACAATATAAAAGTGAATTGGTGCATAATAATAACGGTGTCTCAATGGAATGTAAATTGAGATGAAATCCCTTATAAAGATCGTATCCTTTGGTTATGGATAAATCAATGAAATAATTATGTGTTAAATTATAAATACACTCAACATTATTGGATATTCAGTGTAAATCAATCAAAGGACATTCACACATATTCTTGTAAAAACAACGCAAATGACTTGGATGTTTAACTCAATGAATGGAAATTGAGTTAAAATTACTCATATCAAGTTCATATTGATGACTTCAGAATTTATCAATGGAGTGATTATGTGTATCAAAATTATATCCTCAAAAATTGGAGTGTAAATAACTACATAAATAAAAAAATATTGATTTCACACATAATCTTGGAGTAAAATATTAAATAAAGTTTTTGTAAAATCCATTGACTAGATATTGAAATTAGAAATTCCCTTACCGATTTGGTAACATACAAAACATACACCCCAGGAAAGAAGGATCATACATTGATGTTGTAAATACCCATAAATTAAATTATATTACACAAAGAATACAATCATGGGAATTTCATACACAACACAAAAGAAAATAGTGGAAAATATAGCATGAATCACACTGGAATAAAAAGTGAGATGAAAACCCCTTACCTTGTACATTTCCTTAGTAGAGGAAATTTTAACCTCCTAGAAAATGTTTATATAATTTTTATTAAATTATACAAGAACCAAATAACTAATATGATATCATATATGATCTTTTAATAATTTTTGTTAATAATATTTCAGTAGTATCATTGTTTTATGTGTTAACTGATTCATTTTCTTTTATATTTTTTGTTACGTAAGTCATGTTTGATATAGATAGGATTTATTTGATTCATATCTAGAATGATATTAAGTTCTTAGACATTATTTTTAGTCACAAAATTAAAATTTTTCTTGAATGGTTATGATGGGGAATGAATCTCATCACGTTTGTGAATCGGTAATCCGTACGTACACACGAGCGACAATACCATTCTATTGATGGTGAAATCGTATGTAATTGGATGGTATATCATATATAAATAATTATTATAATGCTATATTTATTATTTAAATCAATTATACTAATTATTATACACATCAAAATGATGAAGTGTTGAATAACAAACAACACCACGACGTGAAGACGGTAAGGCATACATACACAAGTATGGTGATTTTTTCATTCATTGAATAGATAGAATAATGAATACGGTTGTACCATATTTATAATAACATCACATTATGTATATCATAATGGATTTATTATTTTGGTATGGAAACAACAAAGAATGATGAAGTGGATGAAGTAAATAACTTTGAAAGCGGTGATGAAATTATTATCTCTACATTGGTTGCTTCCTTTGGATTTGATCAAAAGGGCTCCATAGGTTGGCTTCAGATCAAATTAAGGCCTCTATGTTGAATTAATGGTAGTTTGGAGGATATTTGAGCTTGTTTTGGTTAATACAAATGGCTTTGGAGGTGTGATTTTGAGAGAAGGGAAGTACCCTATTATAAGAGAGGTGAGGGTCACTATAGGAAAAGCATGAAATATTATTTTATTATACAATAATATTTGGTTTATAATGGCTTAAAAAATATTTATTTCTAGGATAAGGTGATTTGGGGTCTAAAAAGCTTCAAACAATAGGTTTTAGATAGGTTTAGTTCATCATATTAACCTTATCTATTATATTTAACTCTTAGTTAAATAGTTTAACTTTTACAATTTATTCTTGTATTATGATAATAAATTGTTCATAAACATACAATAAAAATCCAAGAGAACCTGAAGTTTTTCATTATTGATATATATAACCTTATCTATGTTCTTTGGAAGATCCTTATATTTTTTAAAATATTATATCAATTTATAATATAATATTTTTTTTAAACTCATTTATGTCAATTTTGACACTATTTAGTATTTGGTTTTTGTGATAGTAATAACAACTTCACTTCGAAAAAAAATTATGTAATCAACCCTAACATCATATATTAACGTATAAAATTCATGGAATGTCTCAAAAGTCTCAATTGACAATTAAATTAATATTTATAATGGAAATTATTTTAATCTTTCAATAATAATGTAATTACTGCATCATTATTGTGTAATAAATATATTTAATTATTTAATGTATAAAAATTATAAATAAAATTCCATTATGTATAAAATAATTTTATATTTATAATGAATATTTATAGTCAAATTTAACTTCTGTATAACCCTATTTTAAAAATTTTTTGGTTATTAAATTTTGAATTTTACACTTTTAACGCTTCTTTAAATAAAAATAATAATAAATTTCCTAATCTTATCCAAGTAGACCAAAAGGAATTTATTTTATTCATAAGGTTGATTTTGTTCTAAATACACTTATCCAATATAATTAAAACTTGTGTTAGGGAAATTATAATATCATTTTTACATTTAAATACCCTATTTACTTTTAATAGTGGTAAATAAAATTCTAAAGTTACTATTCACCAAAATCTATTTTCATCCTACAGAATCAAATTTTACGTATTGATTTCAACAATTTCTCTTGGATTTTTGAAATTCAATTCACATAAGAGGTAAAATCTAGTTTTATACAAATTGGAAAATGAGCCTAGAAATTGAATAAAAGACGGTAAAAATTTCAATAAAATTTTATATATCTAATCTTATTATAAAATGACTTCAATGAATTAAATTCGACAAATATAGGTATTATGTATTTATTTTTACTTTAAAAAAAATAAAAAAAAATTATTTAAATAAAAAGTAGACTTTAAACAATAACCTAGTGTTTTTTACTATTCATCAAAAATTGAATGTTTTTTGAAATATACAAAAAATTTACCCAAATATAATATTCATATTAAAAATTATAAAATTATGTGTATTTTAACAAATTCAAAAAAATTAAGTTATATTAATAAATTTAAAAAATTATTCCCATTGTCAAAACCAGAAAGTGGGTTTTTGAGAAGTGAAATCTATCAAAATATTGATATGTGTTTATGTCTAATTTAAATGTAAAATTAATTCCAATGACCAACATTGTATTAAATGATAAAAATATAATCTAATTATACATCAAAACCATTGAAATGATTAATTTAACACTATAAATTATTTGGATTAAAAAATTTTGTTTTCAATTAAAATTTAGTATTTTTCACTATTCATCAAAATATGAAAGTTATCAGAAAACCACCAAATATTATTCCAAATTATATTTTTATGTACCTATTCTAAATAAGAAGATTATTTTGTCAAATTTAATATATAAAAGTGTCAAATATTGTATTTAAAAGGGATTCTCTATTAAAAGGAGGTAAAATTGCATTTTTTAAAAAATACTTCTTTTATTATAAATTGAATTTGTTATTATATTATGTATAATAAAAACATAATATGGATGTTAAAATTATATGGAGTATATAAAATTAAAAATATGGTTATTACTAATCATAACTGCTTTTTAAACCGCTAGTTTGATAGGTAATGATGTGCTTGAACTCGGTGTTGCATTCTGTGCACTCAATCATATTATTCAAAGAGAAAAGTACCGTGGAACCTTGGGGTGTTACATTATTCCCTCCTTAAATAAATTGTGTCCTCTCAATTTGAAATTATTTTTTGAAAATAAAAGTTTAAAAAATAGAATATACCTTTGTGGAAAACCCACATTGGAAATAGGGTTAATAAAATTAAATCTTAATAAGAGGGGAAGGGAAATGAAAAATTCACCAGAGAATTAGGATATTGGATAGGATAACATTGGAAGAAAATAAAACTAGAGAAAAAATATAAATATTTATAAGGAGTGATTGTGGTCATTAATCACAAACAAGTGAATGGAAAATCGAGGCTCTCAAAGCCATAAATATATGATGATTTAAAATATCATCATTTCAACAAAACATAAGGTATTAGGATAAAACATTTTTGATTTTAAGATCCTTTACCTCATGTTTAATAATTATTTTATTCATATAATAAGAAAACGAATACATGACAAGTAGAGATCCATCCATTAACTAATTTCTAACACAAACTCATCTTTCACTCCAAATGATAAGTATTAACGATGACTTGGTCACACCCAAAGTGCTAGAATCAACTTCTAGAGAATTACATAATCCAAAAAAGATGAAATATACATTTCCCTTATCATCATACCTTAACCAAAACCAAAATGGTTAGTATATGATCAGATGATCCCTAAAAAGGGTAATCCTTTATAGAAATAAATAAAACTCTTTATCTCCAAAATTAAACAAACAATACCCAAAGTTCAACAAATACTATTAAAAAAAGTGTCCTTTAAATTTTTCAAAATAATCCAAACTAAATTTGAAACACAAAATTTAGAAGGATTTGATCAGATAGACTTCCACGATAAATCATAACATTTATCACCAAATAACATCGACTACTATTAAAGTCACATAATTAAAAGTAATTAACCTAATCAAAAATTCTCTATGACAGGTTAATAATTTTCAATAAATAACACATATCTCCATAAGTCCACAAAAAACATACATTCTTCCAAAATAAAAATACACCATTACTCCTCAAATGAAATCTCACAGTCTTCTATTTTCCTTTGGCATATAGTGTTCCCAAATGAGCGAATTTCTTCCAATATAACATTTGTTTTTAATCACCAAATCATTTTCCTATAATAATGATAAATAATATTTTCCCAACATAAATATATTATTGATCCATAAAATCATTTAACTAAAAATAATTAGTCATACTAACCAGGGACTTCATGTAGTCTAGGGGTAGGTGATAAATCAGAGTCGCACTTTGGTAGTGGGTTCGATTCCTGCAGCATTGTCTGACATGACGAGTTGTCTCACGTTCTATGTGTTGTCCTTTTTAAAAAAACTATATATATTTTTAACATTCCCAAAAATGAGGTAAATTCCTCAAAAATAACCATAACATATTTTAACCACAAATGTTATCTCATACCATGCATTTTCTTCCCAAAATGTAATAACATGTAATTGAAAAAAATTCAAGGATCATATAAACTCAAATGGTTATTTATAACTATATCCTCAAAATAAAAGATAATTCTTCCTCAAATAGCATTTTTACATAACAAAATGCATGTCACAACCCAACCCTACCAGGGCTCGAGTCGCAACTACCCCAAGCCCGCCTCCATAGGCCAGGGGCTGGCGACAAGCGCCGAAGGCTAAACAACTCGGGGAGGCCTTTTCCTGAGTACCTGTATACACACATGCAGCCCACTCAATGAAAAAGTGCAGAGTAAAAGGAAAATTAAAGTACTAACTGATATAAACAACCATAAAAGTGCATCGACCCTTAAATAGTACAAAGTAAATGATGAAGGTAAACTGAAAAGAAAACAGGCAAAACACATGCCCAACTAGAAAAGTGAAACATCCCAACAATGGGTAAACAAAGTACAATAGCTAGGAGGGTCCCTCACCTGGAAGCTGACTACGACCACCGTACGTGGTCCAAGCTCCTGAACTCTTAAGCTCCTCTGACGTCACGATCAACCTGTTCATCATCTACAAGGTCACACCAAGTACGGGCGAGCCCAAGAAGGGGTGAGTATAAAAATACTCAGTAGGATACCCTGAATGATATAGGGAGCAACAAAAGAGGTACTGAAGAGCTGAGAAGTAGACCGAACATTGAATATTAAATGAGTACAACAGAGAGTGCAGTAAAGAGTACAGCTCAACCCAACAAGAGGAAGAAAGTAGAATCGTCCTAACACAAAGAGATTGAAACAGTGAGAGAATGAACTTCCCGTCGAGCCTTCACTACCTATAGAAAGATATTAAACTCGTCCAACAACGAGAAGCTAGACATGGAAATCATGTGGCATACCCCGCGTGTCTTCGCCTCTTCTGGAAGGAGTGAAACTAAACACAAAATGTGGGTACTGGAACAATGTATATAGATATCCATATGCTCAATCAAGAAACCCGAACAAGATCGTAAGGGGATCTCTATCCTGTAGCTTAGCTCAAGAATGTGAGTAGCCAATAGTCCCAGAAGTAAAAACCATTGATGCCCAGCATCCTACCCGTTTTCCGCGAATTGCAAGTCAAGGGGCTCAAATCACCGCACCTTTACACTATCTGCTTTGGGTGGCACTGACTCTCCTACATGGTTTTAGGTCGCATCTCAAGGATTTGTATTGGAGGGGAAAGCTCCCCTCGTACTTGAGAGTTTGGGGGAAAGTCAAACCACACCACTTCACTGTCACAAAGTCCAGAGTTCTTCTCAAAGTCAAAGTTGTCACATCAGTGACCCGTACAACCAAGGGTCCCGCTCCGGTAGTCATGGATGAAAGCCACATACTAGCCTAGTAGAAAGGACTGAGTCTAAAAGAAGTTGTCAGGTAACCCACTTCCATGCCCCGCTGAAGGTTTATCCCTAAGAGGTTATCGGGTAACCCACTGCCCAATCTCTACTGCAGGGTAAACCCTAAGAGGTCGTCAGGTCACCCACTGCCCAGTCTCTGCTGGAGGGTAATCCCTAAGTGGTCGTCGGGTAACCCATTTCCCAGTCTCTGCTGGAGGGTGAACCCTAAGAAGTCAATGAGAAACCCACATCCCAGCCCTACTGGAGGGTAAACACAAGTACGTCGATGAGAAACCCACCACCCAGCCCCGGTGGAGGGTAAACCCGAAACAGCTTTGGCCTCCCCAACTGGATGGTACAACTCTGGCCAACAGAACACAGAGTGGGTATTGCGCAACCACCCAACTCCATAACAATTCACCTAGTAGAGGTTCAGTGCTCGTATAGTGTGGGCCACATTGATACCTGGAGCTCTTCCTAGGGAAACACATCACGGTACATCAGGGAAGGAGGATATAATCTCGATAATCAGCTATGGAATCTGTGCCCAGGCGAACTGGGGCTCTGAACCCTACTTGAAACAACCTCGTGGGTAGAGAATTGGTGCCTGTGTAATGTATTGGTCACACCGAATCGACAAAAACTCTATTAGAGAACAAGGAGGGATGTGATACTGAAAGCCCACACAGCTAAAGGAAAAAGGGGAACCCAAACAACTCCACCAATCAAACCGTCGAGAACAGAACTAGGGGAAACCACTCAACCCTGCTGGTCTAAACCATCATGAACAAGACCAGGGGGAAACCCATTCAACCTTGCTGGTTGAGACGATCAAGAAAAGGAGGACCCTCTATGTCACGAGAGGTCAAGGGTACGTAATTTAGAACCTGGCACACAAATGGGGCCCACATGACGTGTGGCCCCAAATCATCTCCAAACTAAGCACACAAATGTTCTCAGGTACAAACTACAACATTTACCTCCAAGAATTCCTGTATACTCATAGAGTATATCATATTTCCAGCCTAAGGGATACCGTGCACATGACACCCAATGTAAACGCAAAAAGGCATAAACATAACTTCGTCAACCTACTTCCTCCACGACCCTAGCACGACCAACCACATCTCTTTAATCATTCACTTCACTCTCCCAAGAGTGAACGTAATCACACGGCAATGGTTCTCTACAAACACTGCATGAAGAACCACCACCGGTACACCTTTCATGATTTCACATTTAATAAGATCTCAAATGAGGATCTACACATCCAAATGTATCATGCCATTGTAATCCATGAGGAAAAACATGCGAGATCGACTATTTTATCACCTCCAATAGATATCTGATGACGAAGTCAACCAACACCGCTTTACGCCCGAACATCGTCCCGTGGTCCCGAGCCTCGGTCTCGAAAACTGTCGGGCGCATCGCACTGTTGAGATATCAGTGGAAATACACATTAAATTGACTTCTTAATTGCATGGAACAGATGTTCGGAGAAAAAACTATATGTATTTCTACATACCAAACTCGAGTGGTTCTTCATGGGACCCGTATCTCATTCCCGAAGCACAACGAACGGATCGCACCATTGCGATCCTCTTGAAAAAGTACACAATATTGACTAATCGCTTGTCCAAAATGGACACCCAGTGAAAAAGGTGTAATTCACCATCAACACCCAAAACGAACCTCGTGGGGCCCACACCACCATTCTGAAATAAAGCAGGAGGATTGAGCCATTACAACACCCTCTGAAAAACACCAAGAATCGACTGCTCACACGCTCTGAACAGATGTCCGATGATAAAGTTGTGAAACGCAGTTCGCATCTTAAAAGATGGACCATGGGGCCCCCTTATCAACTTTAGCTTTAATTCTTGAAAAGCCTCTGGAAAACTTATCCTTGACTCTAGAGTCAAAATGCTACTGAGGGCACTCAAAATGGACTCTGGATGTGTCTACGCCGCCCAAAACAAGAATCTCGGGTATGTGTTAAAACCACTTAACGGTGTGTCGTACCACCGAGCCCCTCGTCTCGGGAATTAAAAATCCCCGAGACCATCTCAAAATGTTAGTCTAGATATAAGAAACGCGTTGTCGTAGACGTCTCGTAAATCTGATACACGGTTTTCATTTTAGGTCATTTTAAACATTAAAGGACCGAAAAGGGGTGGGATGGGCCGGTTCGGCTGGCCCACCCACTCCCTAAACCAGCGGTCTGCGGTTCACTGCGCGGACTACCCATCCACTCCCGAAATGGCTTTTCCAGTCTGGATTTTCCAATTGGACCCGTGAGATGTGGTTCCCTGCCGCTCCCGTTGTCGTGACGACCCCAGTTTATCGCTTCGACCGACTGAGTGGCCGGTTCCGTGTCGCATGGAGGAGCCCCCTGCCCCGCGCTCGCCCGCTGTCGCCCCCACCTCGGTCGGCCACTGCGCTCGCACCATTATCCACTACCGAGGAAGGCCCCTCCATCTCTGCTAGAGAACACCGCTGTTTCTGGATCAGCGGGCCGCCACGCGTGCCGCCAAACCGGCCTAAAACCTGCCGGAAACCCTGGTTCGCCGGTAAACACTCCAAAACCCCACAGTTCTTCGGCAGACGACTATGATCGCCTCAGAACTCGGATTTTCAATATGAAATATGAGTTGGAAATCCCAGAACAATTACTACACAAACATGGAATAATATCAATAAATAAATAGAAATTTGACACTGTAATTTAGCCTCAAAGTAGGTGCGGAGATTCAAAATGAACATGAAAAGATCTTACCTTGTTGGGCGTAGCCCGTAGTCTCACTTACAATCCACCAGAAGTTAAAACACCTTAGAGATGAGGTGTGTATGTGGAGCTTGAGGGGAGAGGTTTTTGAATGAGATTCATCCGCCAAATGATGAACCAAGGGGAGAGAGGGGTGTGTTTATGTTTAAATAAAGAAAATCTAATTAAAATTTTAATTAATTTAAACCCCCAAATTAACCTGTATCTGAATCCTCGATGGGGTCGAGGTTAAGTCTCCCCTAAGGTAAACACCACATACTGAGCACAACAGAGGTCTAAGAATTTTAACCAGAGGCCCCATTCAAAAGTTATAAAACTCAACGCACAAAGCTGTTAAATTACGAAAATTCCCCTGGGGACATTTTCCACAGAAGGGCCGCGCTCGTGAAAATTACTCCCATCCATGGGTAAATGGCATTTTCCAGACTCAATGGTGCCCTCAGTTTTCGTTTCCATGCTGCCTTTTAGGATTTATTTCATTTATTTCGCGTTCCCAGTGTGAACACACTGAAAATTTAATTCCGACCACATCGTGGCTCAGAATCGCACGCCGTCTAAAGCCGCTACTCTGGAATAACATCAAGAATATTCCAAATTCTTTTATGGAAAAAACCTGGTTCTTACACTATAGGGTTACACATACAAGATAAAATTATTCCAAAGTAAACCCATCAACAAAGTGAATTAATAATTTTAAACATTTCTCCATCCATTTATTTCCAAATATGTTTTTCCTTGAATTAGATGTTATCCTATAGAATAAAACATTGACTTGGGTAATGATCAGGTCCCCTAAATTTACAGAAAATGACTATAAATGGATTCATATGATTTTTTTTATTTTATTCCACAGTACTATTAATTATTCCTCAGAAATTATTTACATTATGTCCTTATTTCTCACACACAATGCATTTATTTGATCTATTGAGACACTTTCCTGGGTTTCTCCTTCAACATTTCTTGCATGATGGAAAATGAGTTTTCTTTTCTCTATGGTATCCACTACTGTAGCTCATATCATTATCCACCTTTCTCTTCGTTGATGAGTTTGGTTGTTGGATAATGTATATATTATTGATCATATTTTTGGAAAATTGATTCGGCATGAACATGATATATTTTATGCCGATCAACATTCCATTTTTTTGTTCATTTCTACTATCGTTCCCACCTTGTACATCATGTTCAATGTTATTATGACTTCCATTGAATCTAGTTATTGACTAAAACTAGAAAGCAGAGTGTGGGTAATAATAGTCATAAAATCATTTAGAGAATATCATGACACCTTGTTTTCAATATAAAACACCATAGGAATAATAAATTTTATTTATTATGATCTTATATTTAAATCCTTCAAATCGGTTTGAAAATAAAATGTTAATTATACTAAGCATATCCTCTGGGAGTATCGTAACCAAGAGTGCAGCAAGGCCCGTTATCGTGCACCAGGATACGCCAGGTCAAGCCCGAAACTCCTTGTCGGAGTTTTCACTCCTAGGTACATCTATGCATGTAACAACCTGAGATTTTATGATAATTATTCTTTTTAATTTCATTGATGTCTTTTGTTGTATGCTACACCAATATTATCTTGCACTATATGCAACACTATTTTTGGATTGTGTTACACACAATTTCACGTTCATTTGATAGTAGTCATTCTAAGCAACATTGAGTGTGTATATATATATATTCAATGTATAAATGAAATATGGTATGATTCCGTCATACAAAACAACGAAAGAGTGTTTCACAACATGAAACCCTGACTTGTCTTTCATTACATTCAATCGCAATCTTCCTCGATAGCCTGTGTAGTACGCAATACCGAGTTTCACTAAACAATGATATAATGTTATAATATTATTATGGACTAGCTGTTATGAATAGTATTAACTACATTTTTAATTTTATAACATTATTATTCATATTACACATTTTGTATAATATGTTATGGGAACAAAACAAATTTTTCGTGTAAAATATGTATTTTTCATAAATTGTAGTATTCCCGACTTTTGACGGAGCACCCACTTTAAATGTTGTTTTTGACATGTCTATAAGTTCAATATGACAAAATAAAATTTTTCTTTACAATCAGGATATAAAATTCTACTTTGGATAAAATTTTCATATTATTCTGAAAACATTCTTATTTTAATGAATAGTAAAAACACGATATATTTTAATTAAAAACAAATTTTTTCATCGCAATAATTTATATGGTTATATTATCTTTTTAATAGGTTTTAAAGTGTAATTAGAATATATTTTTACCATTTAATCTAATTTTGGTCATTGAAATTAATTTCACTCTGAAATTGGACATAAACAAGTGTCGATCTTTTGATAGTTATTGTTTCTTAAAAACATGCTATTTGTTTTGATAACAAGAATTACATTTAAAATTAATTAAGGCCACTTCTATTTTTTGTATTTGGAAAAAATGAAATCATTTTTGAATTCGGAATATCAAATATATCATAGGCTGAATTTTTGATATATTTCTGAAAAACGTCAATTTTTGATGAATAGTGAAACCACTTAGTGGTAGTTAAAAAACCGACTCTTTCATTTAAATGAAATTTTACCACTTATGTGAATTGAATTTCAAAAATCTGACATACATGGTTGTTATCATGGAGTAAAATGTAGTTAAATAAGATGAAAATAATTTTTTTGTGAATAGTAACTTTTGACTTTTATTTACCGCGGTTAAAAGTAAATAAGGTAATTCAAGGAAAAAACAACATTATAATAATTCTCAATTACTTTAACACTTGTCAAACCCATATTGGTTGAGTCATTAATTACCCTGGGCATCGTTGGGTCGATTTTGGGACCCCATTGGGTCACTTGGGAGTGAAAATGACAATTTAGATTAATTAATTTAATGAGAATAAAAAATTGACATTAACAAAAACCTTTTAGTAATTAATTTTTATATGGTGTTATATAAGTTTTTTTTTCGACTATAAATATTCATTGGAAATCTAAAACTAGTTCCTACATCATGGTGTTTTTTTTATAATTTTTAGACATAAAAACAATTAAATTATTTATGACACAATAATGATGCAGTATTTACCTCATTAATAAATGATTTGAATAAATAAGATTATAATGATTAAAATACTATCCAAAACTTGTCCAATTCTTATTGGATGATTTCATTTCAAATATGATTCATATTATCTTCGAAATTAATGGGTTTTGGACCTCTTAAAATGGAATATAAGAGTATAATAAAATAATATTTTCAAACTTTCCTAAATATCCCCTCCTCTCCCTTATAAAAGGAGACCACTTCTATGCAATTCCACACACCTCTCAAGCCATTTAGATAGTCCAAACTCTGCCAAATTAAGCTCCCTACATCTCTCTCCTACCCCTAGAAGCCATACACTAGGCATAAGTCACTCCAAGAAGTCCATTTGGTTCAAACAAAAGGAAGTTACCAAAATTAAAGGTAACAGTTTCTCTTAAATTGGTTTCTTTTATTCTACTTCTACATCCCCTAAAATCTTTTTAATACTTTATTTTGTAACAAAACCAGTATCCAAAATATACTAGGATTTTTTTATGATAAGGATTCTAACTAAACTTACACACACCTCCATCTAATGGATGAAGAACATAATGTTTCTGTGGATGGAAAACTAACGCCTCACGAAACGATGATTATTCGATTTTCTCCTACCACCTATCATGGTTGCCATTATGATGGAACTGTCTTTATATATGATATATATTATGTTTATTATTTCATTATTATTTATAAATTCCCAATTATATCAAGCCTTTATGGTTTTCATAGTTGGTAAATACGATAATCTCATTTGAGGAAGTGCGGACTACCACCCCCTCAAAGTGATGTGATTCGTTAATGCCTTCTATGGGATGTATAAAGGATGGAGTTAATGATATTATATATTATATTATACTGGAAATATAATATACCGATGTATCATTAAGTTTTAATTCCATTACATTAAGAAATAGAAATTAAAGTAGTGTTCATACGTACGTACGACTTACCGTCTCCATGAACGGTGCATTTCATTTCTTACTTCTGTATGTTATGTACTATTATAAATACATGTGTATTCTGGATATATAAGATATATACGAAATATATGATATATAAATCATTCATATAATTCTTGATATAATGACCCTTTGACCACATGAACAACATGTAATTATAAGAAGTCCATTTTTGACTTAAGTACCAAATATCGAAAAAATGACCGTTATTAACTTAAATGGTTACATAATGTTTATAACATAGTAATAAGTGATATAAAAGGAATAATAAACTTGAAAAAGGTTCTTAAGAAAGTATAAATTAACTTCGGTTTATTATTCAGGAAATTAAAGAACGATTGAGTCAAGCCGGACACAAGGTAAGGGAACTTCTTAACCGAATTTCTGTTCTTTGGGTTGATCTTATCTTTCTTGTTTATGTCGTTCTTTGATTATATGAGAAATGAATTTTTATATATTATCATGTATTAATAATTTCTTTATGTTACCTTATATTCAATACACATAAGTGATCTATTTTATTTAAAAGAATTTATTTGTAAGGGATTATTTTGAAATCTCATTTTTATCCGAGATTGTTTATTCGTAAGTATTTACTGTGGTTATTGTTATCATCCATGACAATGTTTTCTAAATATGTGTTCATGTATGTTTAAATCCCTTTGTACCCATTTCTGAAATTTACCACATGTTACGAAAAAAATATTAATTTTGTTTTTCCACACGAGGAACTTTTTGACTTTTCTGACAAAAGTACGAGGATAATGTTTTTATCTTATACGGCATGAATGTATTTTTACAGTTTCATAACACCTTATTTTCATGAATCTTATTCTACAATATTTAATGACTATTTTCAACAAAATCCTTTCATTTAAAATTTAATGTCATTTTGTGAAAATAAAATGATTTTGAATAAGAAATGATATTTTCCTCAAGAATTTATCTTAAGTGTTTTATCAAAACCATTTTCCAGCTAAGATGCCAATATTTCATATGTGTATGCATCAAGTATAATGTCTCTATGACTTACATGGTTTCACTTCTCTTATGATGAAATGATATCCATTTTTTTATATGGATTATGTTATGATGGGATGATGTTTATGAAACACATTTTATTCTTTGGGTTATGATAAATGATTTATGATTATGTTGTGGAACACGTAAGAATGATTTCATTATGAGATGGGTAGGACCTGTATCTCCCTCCAATGAATTGGGTAAAAATTTATATCTCATGAGATAGACATGGATGTAATGGTAAGTTAATCTGGTTCAGTGTTATAAGACTGGAACGAGGAGTGAACTCGATTCAGAATGGGACTTTGTCCACTAAGATGGTCTTGGCAGTAAAGCCTTGGATAATATTAAAATCATATCATGTGATTATTGGTTTTACACAATTAAATGCTTTATTCCCATGCTATTTTATCATGATTAATGTTTCTTTATGATCTATTCCTTATGTACTTCCAAGATTTATTTCTCAATATTTTGATGTATAAACATTATGTTAATGTTTTGAAGTTCAAATGTATATTTTTTGTTTTATTTTCTCCATGTTTACCCTTACTGAGCATTTGAGATCACCCTTTATATGTTTTATTTTCCTCAGGGTATAAAGAAAGGTTCTAGGTAAGAAAAAAAGGGAAGATCTTTATGGGAGATGTTGAAGATATTTCACCATGATTAGAAGATTATGTTCCATGTTTCCAAAGACACTAGACTATTACGGTACTTTGGTGTCTGCTTTTTTTATGTATTATGTATTCCAAAAATGTAATATAATGTCTATGTACGTCAAGCTTTGGGACTCTATCGTTGGTATTAGAGGAAATATTTAGTTAACCTTTGGAAGCTAGGATTTCCCTAGAGATATTTCTAAGGTATGTCTAGGGATGTCCCTATGGTTAAGTATATGTATAGGTTATAGTCCTAGAATTATGGTAACGATATTAGAATTAAACCTAAGATGTTAGATATTGAAGGTTCATCCCCTTTATTATGTTGTTTTCCTAGCATGATTTGTTCCTCTCACACTGTTCTTTTGGGGTTTTAGACGATGGCTGGAAACCCGAAGGAACCTTGTTGATCAATATAATGGATGATGCAATGATTGTCCTCCTGAACAAACCAATGTTATGGGAGACGGAGTGAAAAATCTTATTTATATACTTACACAAACTATTAATCATTATGAACATCCAAATGAGTAGAGAAGGGAACAATATTCCATTGAGTCCTTCATGAGGCAACGTCCACCTTCTTTCAGTGGGTCTTCTAATCCACTTGTTGTTGAAAAATGGATTAGTACCATTGAAAAGATATTTTCATTACTTCGCTGTTCAGAGCATGAAAAATTCATTTTGGTTGTATACCGGTTCGAAGGTGAATCATACCTGTGGTGGACTCTAGTTAAATATACAAGGCCCCAAGATGAAATTGAATCCATGGAATTGAACGAGTTCAAGAACATGTTTTTAAATAAGTATTTCCCTTCCATTCTTCAAAAAAAGATGGAAAATGATTTCCTTGAGCTTAAGTAAAAGGATGATGAATTTTTTGGTATATAAGAAGTGAATTTTACAAGGCTTGCAAAGTATGCATCTGGAATTATCATCCAACCTGAAATTAAAGTTGATCGATTCTTTAGTGGGATAAAAAAAAGTCTTCGAAGGGAATTTGTTATAAGATACATCATTAGCTATGAAGAAATTGTCTGTTGTGCTCTCAAGGTAGAACTAGAAGTTGGTGTTACATATACATCTCATGGTATTGACAAAAAACGGAAGATGGAATTCAAAGAGAAATCTCAGAACAATGGTGAAATGAAGATGAATGTTTCTTTATGCTCAAAGTGTGGAAATAATTGTGGTGGAGATTGTCTAAAAGGTACTTGAAAATGTTTCAACTGTGGAAAATAAGGTCATTGAGAAGCTGAGTGTCAAAGTAATTGAAAAAAGGTAGATAATGATGCGAATAAAGAAAATACTACAGAGAACGCTCCACCAACACTTCAATGATTCAATTCAAGGAAATGGGGCATTATTCTAATCAATTACCTAATCCAAGGGTTAATGATGATCGACATGAGTACCAATTAAGGAAAAGGACAAAGGGAAGTCACATGAGATCACTATTGGCGATGTTGAATATGACAACAATGTGGTGGAATGATTAAGTGTTTATTTAATTGTATTCCAAAATAATGTTGTATATAGTATCGTGGAATATTGGAATATTTATGTATTGGTTTATTGTGGTTTTCAATAATTTTATTGTACCGGCAACCATGGATAGTGATTGAGATATTTTTGGAAATAAGATGATATGCGCATAATGAAGGGATAATGTGAAAATGAAATGTTTGATAGTATTCATGAGATCAGGACTGATATAAGAAAAAAGTTATAGCATGGTTTGAGTATATAGAATTTTTGGATTTTTGTATGTGGAAAGAGTTAACATTTTGACAGCATTTATGTTTTCACTAAGGTTTAATGGGTATTAATTTTTCAAGAGAATACAAGATTAAGGTATTCACATGTTTGGAATGTTATCAACAAGATATATCTTGTGATTTATGAGGGATAAATGATGGTATTCACGTGCTTGTTATATGACCTTTTTAGTAATAGTTCTATTTATACAATGAGTTTGGAAAAAAGTATTTTGGATAAGCCTAAATATTGGAATTGATTATGTTGAAAATAAGTTAGTATTGTTTAAGGCTTGAAATGTTTTTTTGATATTATTGATAGAATTTTATAATAGTGTACTTTAAGAAAAGGGACAACCTACAGAACGGGTGACAACCCATCACGTTGGACAAGGCTTTGGGAATCAACCGACAACCGAAGTGTGACAGGCCTTTATCTCCTACCACCGGCCTATAGGAAGTCCCTGGTTGGTATAAAATAGTTTTATTTTATTAAGCGGTATCATAGATGAAGTATAAGTCCATTTTTTGGAATCATATAAGATTAACCTCCCCATATATGGACTTATGTATATTTGATAACTTTTTCTAACCTTTTGTTTGAGACAGATTGAATGACCCATCATTATATCGCATGACATGCTAACACTTCACGGAAGACAAATTCAACTTCATTTCTTTAGGAGATGTTGTGGAAATTGTTCAAGGCACAAACAACAGTTAGATTGTACCGAAATCAAGTAATTATTTCTTTTAATTATTCTTCAAATTTAGGGGAATGATCATGAAAACCAAAAATATTGTCCTAATGTCCTCATATCCAATGAATTAGACTGTACCTTAAATCGTCACAAATTTATGGCTTTGTGATTGTTGGCTTTTTCATAGCCATGTTCTCTACCACTCTCCATCAGAACATGATGGTTAGGTTACTCTTCCATATCCATATTTTCATCTATGTTATCCTATGTGGAAACCTAGTGATGAGTTAATTTGGGTAACCAATATGTTTCATACTTCACTTTTTAAAATGAAGTTTTAGTATTCCCTTTTTTACTATATGGGTTTCTATGAAAGAAAATTTTAAGTAGTAAACCATTTATAACCCCGACGAATTTCGAGGGAGAAATTCATTTTAAGGGGGGTAGAATGTAACAACCTGATATTTTATGAGAATTATTCTTTTTAATTTCATTGATGTTTTCTGTTGTATGTTACACCAATATTATCTTGTGTTATACGCAACACTATTCTTGGATTGTGTTACACACAATTTCATGTTCGTCTGATATTAGTCATTCTACAAAACATTGAGTGTATATATATTTATATTCAATGTATAAATTAAATATGGTTGGATTCTATTATACAAAACAATGAAGGATTCTTTCACAACACGCAACCCTGACTTGTCTTGCATTACACACAATCGCGATCTTCCTCGATAGCGTGTGTTGTACGCAATACTGGGTATCACTAAACAATAATATACTGTTATAATATTATTATGGTCTAGCCGTTATGAGTAGTATTAACTAAATTTTTAATTTTATAACATTATTATTCATCTTACACATTTTCTAGAATATGGTATGAGAAAAAAATAAATGTTTCATATAAAATATGTATTTTTCAAAAATTGCAGCTTTCTCGCCTTTTGATGGTGCACCCACGTTAAATCCTGTTTTTGACATGTATATAAGATCAATTTGAAAAAATAAAATTCTTCTTTGGAATCAGGATATAAAAATTTACTTTGGATAAAATTTTCATTTTATTATGATAACTTCCATATTTTAATGAATAGTAAAAACACACTATATTTTAATTAAAAAAACTTTTTTCATCGTAATAATTTATATGGTTAGATTATATTTTTTATTGGTTTTAAAGTGTAATTAGAATATGTTTTTATAATTTAATCCAATGTTGGTCATTGTAATTAATTTCACTTTGAAATTGGACATAAACACGTGTTGATCTTTTGATAGTTATGGTTTATTAAAAACACGTTATTTGTTTTCATAACAGGAATTAATTTTAAAATTAATTAATTCCACTTCAAAGTTTTGAATTTGGGACAAATGAAATTTTTTTTGATTTCGTAAAATCAAATATAGTTTAGGATGAATTTTTGGTACTTCTCTGAAAAACTTCAATTTTTGATCAATAGTGAAACCACTTAGTGGTAGTTAAAAAACTAACTCTTTCATTTAAATGAAATTTTACCACCTCTATGAATTTAATTTCAAAAATCCAACAAACATGGTTGTTATGAAGAAGTAAAATTTGGTTCAATAAGATAAAAATAATTTTTGGTGAATAGTAACTGTTGACTTTTATTTACCACGATTAATGGTAAATTGAGTAATTCAAGGTAAAATGAATATTATAATAATTCAAAATTACCTTAACACCTATTAAAACCCAATTGGATAAGTAATTAAGGACCATGGGCATCTTTGGGTCGATTTTGGGACCCCATTGAGCCACATGAGAGTGAAAATGACAATTTAGATTAACTAATTTCATGAGAAGACAAAATTAACATTAACAGAAATCTTTTAGTAATTAATTTTTATATGGTGTTGTATAAGTTCTAGTTTCGACTATAAATTTTAATTGTAAAGATAAAGAAATTTCCTACATCATGGTATTTTATTTATAGTTTTTAGACCTCAAATAAATCAAATAATTTATGACACAATAATTATTCAGTATTTACCTCATTAATAAATGATTTAAATAAATAAGATTATAATGAATAAAATATTATCCAAAAACTGTCCAATTACTATTAGATGATTTTATTTTGAATACGAGTCATCTTACATTTGACATTAATGTGTTTTGGAACTCTTGAAACCGAACATAAGTTTATAATAAAATAATATTTTCACACTTTCTTAAAGAGACCATCCTCTCCCTTATAAAAGGAGACCACTTATATGAAATTACACACACCTCTAAAGCCAATTGGCTCGTCCAAACTCTTCCCAATTAATCTCACTACATCCCTATACTACCTTTAGATGCCTTACCTTAGGCAGAAGGCACTCCAACAAGTCCTTTTGGTTCAAACCAAAGGAGGTTACCCAAATTAAAGGTAACAGTTTCTCTTAAATTGTTTTCTTTTATTCTACTTATCCAACCCCTAAACTCTTTTTAATAATTCCTTTGTAACAATTACAGAATCCTAAATATACTAGGATGTTGTTATGAGAAGTATTCAAACTACACTTACACACACCTCCATCCAATGGATGAAGAACATATTGTTTCTGTGGATGGAAAACTAACGCCTCACGAAACGATGATTGTTCGATTTTATCCTACCGCCTATCATGGTGGCCATTATGATGCAACTATATTTATATATGATATATATTATGTTTATTATTTCATTATGCTTATTTATTTCCCAATTATATAAAGATTTTATGGCTTCCATATAGGGTAAATATGATAATCTAATTTGAGGAAGTGCGGACTACCGCCCCCTCCATGTGATGTGATTCCTTAATGCCTTATGTGGGATGTATAAAAGATGGAGTTAATGATATTATATATGATATTATAATGGAAAATATAATATAACTATGTATAATTATGTTTTAATTCCATTCAAATAAGAACTAGAAATGAAAGTAACGTTCATGCGTATTACGGCTTACCATCTCCATGAACGGTGCATTTCATTTCTTTCCTTCGTATGTTATGTACTATTATAAATACATGTATATTCTGGATATATATGATATATATGATATATAAATCATGAATATAATTCTGTATATAATGAACCTTTTACCACATGAACAACATGTAATTATAAGAAATCCATTTTTTACTTAAGTACAAAATATCGACAAAATGAACGTTATTAACTTAAATGGTTACATAATGTTTATAACATGGTAATAAGTGATATAAAAGGAATAATAAACATGAAAAAGGTTCTTAAGCAAGGAGAAATTAACTACGGTTTATTATTCAGGAGATTAAAGAATGATCGAGTCAAGTCGGACACAAGGTAAGGGAACTTCTTATCCCAATTTCTGTTCTTTGGGTTGATCTTCTCTTTCTTGTTTATGTGATTATTTGATTATGTGAGAAATGAATTTTTATATCTTATCATGTATTAATACATACATTATTTTACCTTATAGTGAATACACATAAGTGATATATTTTATTTACATAAAGATATTTGTAAGGGATAATATATCAATCACATTTTAATCTGAGATTGTTTATTTGTAAGTCTTTAGTGGGGTTATTGTTATCATCAATGCCCATGTTTTCTAAAAATGTTTCCATGTATGTCTAATTCCCTTTTTACCCATTTCTAAAATTTACCACATTTTATGAATGGAATTTTATATTTGTTTACCATACGAGGAACTTTTTGACTTTTCTGACAAAAGAAGGAGGAGAATGTTTTTTTAACTTATACGGCATGAATGGATTTTTACGGTTTCATAACACCTTATTTTCATGAAGCTTAATCTACAAGATTTCTTGAATATTTTCAACAAAATACTTTTCTTTTAAAATTGAATGGAGTTTTTTGAAAAGAAAATTATTTTGAATAAGAAAGGATAATTTCCTCAAGAATTTATATTAAGTGTTTTATCAAAACCATTTTCCATCTAAGATTACATTATTTCATATGTGTATGTTTCAAGTATAATGTATTTATGATTTACATGGTTAATCTTCTCTTACAGTGAAATGATATCTATTTGTTTTATATGGATTATGTTATGATGGTATGATGTTTATGAAACCCATTTTATTCTTTGGGTTATGATGAATGATATATGTTTATGTTATGGCACACGTATGAATTATTTCATTATGAGATGGGTGGGTCCTATATCTCCCTAAAATGAATTGGGTAAATATTTATATCTCATGATATTGACATGGCTGGAACGGTAAGTTAATCCGATTCAGTGTTACAGGACAAGAATATGGAGTGAACTTGATTCAGAAAGGGACTTTTTCCACGAAGATGGTCTTGGAAGCAATGCCTTGGATAATATGGAAATCATATCATGTGATTAATGGTTTTCCACAATTACATGTTTTATTCCGATACTATTTTATCATGATTAATTTTTCATTATGATCTTTGCCTTATATACTGCCAAGATTTATTTCTCAAGATTTTGATGTTTAAACTTTATGTTCATGTTTTGAAGTTCAAATGTATATGATTTGTTTTATTTTCTCCATTAATACCCTTACTGAGCATTTGAGCTCACCCTTTATATGTTTTATTTTCCCCAGGATATAAAGAAAGGTTTTAGGTAAGGAAAAAAAGGGAAGATCTTTATGGGAGATTTTGAAGATCTTTCACCAAGATTAGAAGATTATGTTGCAATTTTCTAAAGTCGCTAAACTATTACGGTCCTTTGGTGTCTGTTTTTGTTATGTATTATGTATTCTTCAAAAGTAATGTAATGTCTATGTACCTCAAGCTTCAGGTATCTACAATCCTAGAGCCACCTCTACCTTCTTGTGTCTAGACAAGGATGTATTTCATGAAAAATACAAAAAATATCTACATTACTAAAATTCTAGGAAGTTATTCTATACTAATCCTCAAATTCTATCTTAGGGTAATGTTTATAATCAGTGTTTTTCTAAATCTAGATTCTAAGGTTTGTACTAAACTTCATTTGATTCCAACTGTAACTCCCTAACCCTAGTTACCCGGATTCGATTCATTATTACATAACATTGGCAGGATCACAAGAGATTAAGTCTCGAAAGACTGGTTAGTATAGTAGCCTTTGAAGTACTGGATACAAACATAAGTTTTACATTTCATCGTAAAAAACAACAATCTTTACCCTTTGAACAAAATTAAATCCTTTATCCTATCCTTATAGGTCAAGAAAAATATACTACTTCACATCCTAGGAAACTGAAAACATAAGAAAGGGGTGAGTATAGATGCTCAATAAGGATAACAATATACCAAAAACTATCTTAAATAAGAATAAACATTTAAGGAAACGTATAAGACTAAAACACGAGCCTTTTAAACATAAACATTAGCATAATATGGAAAATATAAATCAAATATTGTCATTCACTTATTCATGTGGATATTTTAATAGGTGAATAATCACATGTAATATCAATATCTAATTTAATAATGATGGAATGTATAATGTCAGACATCATAACCACAAAGCAAGGCCTCGTACCAAGACTACAAATAAGATTTTTTCAAGGCCTTGTTCCAAGAAACTATCTTATCTCATGAGACCTACCGATGCATCTAGGATCAATAGTGGGGTCCACCGGTCACTTTCTAAGTCCAATGAATTCCTCATATGAAACTGTTGAAACATAATCTAAATATTCGTATTAATACTATCATATGAAATGTAAATATTATAACCGCAAACCCTAAATGGTATAAAAATGGCACATCTACATTCAAACATAACTCGTTCAATATAGTATGGAATATTGTATTATAAAAAATCAACCCCAGTAAATAATAATTAAGGATATAGACATAGATGAAAATAATCAGTTAAAGTATTTGAGAGAAATATCCCTTTTTTCTTGAAAACATTTAAATGTATCACTATTTATCAAGAAGCTGTTAAAAATAGATTTTTGAATCAAAGTGTCCCATACCACTTTGAAACATTTAAAATAAATTTTAATTTTAAAACATTCATGTCCATATAAATAAATTCTTGACAACATTTTTAAAACTTGTACATTAATGAGAATGATTTTGGAACAATAAATCTTTAAAAAAATTACAATGATATTTTAGTTAGAGTTCCTAACCAAATGAGAGACGCTTGAATACAGATAATTTAGGTAATAAAAACATAATAATATCATGATAATAATGGGATTCATGGTATACTATGTAAATGTGCAGTATGCAAACCAAATAAAAGTGAATTGGCGCATAACAACAAAAAAGACGCAATGGAATTTAAATTGAGATGAAATCCCTTATAAAGGTTGTGTCCTTTGGTTAATGATAAATCACTGACATAATAATTTGTGAAAAATATAAATACACTCAATATTATTGGACATTCAGTGTAAATATATCATAGGACATTCACACATATTCGTGTAAAAACAACACAAATGACTTGGATGTTTAACTCAATGAATGGAAATTGAGTTAAGATTACTCTTATCAATATCATATTGATGACATGAGAATTTATCAATGAAGTGATTATGTGTATCGAAGTTATATCCAACCAAAGTGGAGTTTAAATTACTACATAAATAAACAAATAGTGATTTCACTCATAATATTGGAGTAAAATAATCGATAAAGATTGTATAAAACCCATTGACTAGAAATAGAAATTATAAATTCCCGCATCGATATGGTAACTTATGAAAAATACTCCCCATGACATAAGGATCAAACAATGATGTTTTAAATACCCATAAATTAAAGTATATTACACAAAGAATATAATCTTGGGTAGTATATACACCACACAAAACAATAGTGGCAAATATAGCATAAATCTCACGGGAATAAAAAGTGAAATGAAAGACCCTTACCTTGTACTTTTCCTCAGTAGAGGGTAGGTTAACCTCATTTATAATGGTGAAATCATTTTCATTAAATTATACAAGAACCACATACAAAATATGATATCATATATTATTTTCTAATATTTCTTTGTTAATTTTTTTCAGTAGTATCATTGTTTCAGGTGTGAACAGATTCTTTTTCCTTTATATGTTTAGTTATGTAATTCATGATTGATATGGATAGTATGTATTTGATTCATATCCATAATGATATTAAGTTCTTATACATTATGTTTTATCATAAAATGAAAATTATTCTTTAGTAGTTATGATGGGAAATAAATCTCATTGTGTTCGTGGAGACAGTAAGTCGTACGTACGCACGAGCGACAACACCAATATTTTTATGGTGAATTCACAGGTAATTTGATGTAATATCATATATAAAGAATAACTAACAAGTTATATTTATTATTCACATCAATTATACTCATTATTATAGCCATAAAAATGATGAAGTGTTGAATAAAAAACTACACCACGATGTGGGGATGGTAAGTAGTATGCACGCACGTATATTGACTTTGTCATTCTGGGGATGGATAGAATAATGAATATGGTTATACAAAATTCATAATAAAGTCATGGTGTATAGAAGTTACATTATTAATTATTTTGTTATGGAAATAACAATGAAAGAAGAAGTGGAAGAAGAAAAGAACATTGAAAGAGGCAATGAAATAATTACATCTTCTTCGGGTGCATCTTTTTGATTTGATCAATAGGGATTCTTAGGTTGTATTCTGATCAAAGTAAGGCCTTTAGGTTTAATTAAGGGTAGTTTGGAGGATATTGGATCAGGGTTTTACTGAGATAAATGGATTTGGAGGTGTGATTTTGAGATAAGGGGAAGTACCCTTTTAGATCTAACTCTTAGTTAAATAGTTTAACTTTTACCATTTATTCTTGTATTATTATAATATATAGTTGATAAACATATATAAAAAGCCAAGAGAACCCTAAGTTGTTCATTATTGATATATAAAACCTTATAAAAATCCTTTATCCATGCCTTAGATTTTTAGAAATATTATATCAATTAATAATATAGTTTTGTTTTAAAAACTCATTTATGTCAATTTTGACACTATTTAGTATTTGGATTTTGTGAAAGTCATAACTGATTTATCACATAAAAAAATTATTTAATCCCTATAATAGCATATTAACCTATAAAATTATTTTAATGCATCAAAAATATCAATTAACAATTATATTAATATTTATATTATAAATTATTTTAATCTTTCAATAATGAGGTAATTATTGTATCATCATTGTGTCATAAATAAATTAAATTATTTGATTTATAAAAATTATAAATAAAATAAAATTATGTAGTAAATATTTTTAGATTTATAATGAATATAAATTCATGAATTTATCTTATGTATAACCCTAAATTAAAAATGGTTTAGTTATTAAACATGGAATTTAACACTTTTAAATCTTCTTTAAATCAAATAATAATTAATATTTTAATCTAATACAAGTGGACCAAAAGGATCATATTTTATTCAAAAAGTTTATTTTTGATGAAATACACTTATGAAACAAAATTTGGACATGTTTTAGAGTAATTATAATAACATTTTTATATTTAAATACCCAATTTACTTTTAATTGTGGTAAATAAAATTCAAAAAGTTACAATTCACCAATAAATATTTTTATCCTATTGAACCAAATTTTACATTCTAAATTCAAAAATTTCTCTCATATTTTTTAAATTCAATTTACAGAATCCATAAAATTATGTTTTCTGCAAATTTGCAAATGCGCCTAGAAGGTGAGTAAAAGACGGTAAAAAGTTAAATAAAATTTTTTATATCTAATCTTATTATAAAATTACATACATGAATTAAATTAGACTAATATAGGTTTTATATATTTATTTTGACTATGAAATAAATTTAAATTAAATGTAATTATTTAAATAAAAAATTCAGCTTTAAACAATAACACATTGTTTTTCACTATTCCTCAAAAATTGAATGTTTTTAGAAAAATAACAAAAATTCACCCAAAGATAATTTTGATATTCCAAATTAAAAAATGATATATTTTACCAAATTCAAAACATAGATGTTTTATTAATTAATTTAAAAATATATTATCGTTGTCAAAACAAGAAATCAGGTTTTTGAGAAATAAAAACTATCAAAAGATTGATATGTGTTTATGTCCAATTTAAAAGTAAAATTACTTCCAATGACTAAAATTGGATTAAATGATAAAAATATAATCTAATTGTACATCAAACCCATTCAAATGTTTAATTTAACACTATAAATTATTTTGATTAAAAAAGTTATTTTCAATTAAAATTTAGTATTTTTCAATATTCATCAAAATATGAAAGTTATCCGAATAGCACCGATAATTTATCGAAACTTAATTTTTATGTCCCTATTCAAAAGAAAAAGATTATTATGCGAAATTGAATATATAAAAGTATCAAATATTGGATTTAAAAATGCTTCTCCATTAAAAGGTGGTGAAATTGCATTTTTTTTAAAATAACTTCTTTTATCTAAAAAATTGAATTTTTTTCTTATATTATGTCTAAGAAACACATAATATGGATATTAAAATTATATGGAGTTTATAAAATTCAAAATTGGATTATTACTATGCATAACCGCTTTTGAAATGGCTAGTTTGATAGGTCAGGCTGCACTTGAACTTGGTGTTGCGTACTTCGCACTCTATCATATTATTCAAAGAGAAACGTACTATGGATTCATGGGGTGTTATAATTAAACTAACAAGGCATGCATAAAAAATATTTAAATGTATATAAATGAACACACAAGACATTTAAATAAATGGATAATGTATAATCAATATGGAAAGGTAAAAAACTGAATGCACATGAAATTTAATCAACAATCTAATAAAGAAATGAATCCATAGATTTGTTTTCATAGTGAAAATATCATGGATAATAATGATAAATAAATAATAAATAAATTAAATTATTATTTATCAGATGTTATGTTTTCTCATAACATGATACCATTACTATAAAGATATATCATCCAGATGTTTTAAAACATGCTATGTGAAAACCCTTATAGCTTAGGTGAGACAACTAATTCATCCCACGAGACAATCGGTTCATCTATGGGACAACATTAACTGGTCCCAAAATCATTTCTTGAATTTCAAAATAATTCCTCATATATCAACTAATCGATTTAATTCAAAAACAATGTTCTTAATCCATTATCTATATTGAGTAAAATATATGGATCTATCAATATTTTCCCAATAATTAAAATAATGATCAGTGTAATGAATGTATATAGAAATTTAATATGGTTTAAGTAATAAAGATATCCATGATAAATAATATTGATATTTAGGGTAAATTTAATGTCTAATGATCACCATAAATTTAATATTTTAAGGAGGCCAAAAAAGGAATCAATGTAGTTAATTTTAATATTATCCTAAGTTAATGAAATCATAACCCATCTAGAGAAATAATAAGTATGGTATCAATACAATATATCCCTAGTGGAGTATGTATTAAGGGTTTGTGTCATTGATGAATATAAATAGTATAAAAATTTTAAAATGAGATTGAGGAAAAATTACTTTTAAATTTGAAAAACATTTTAAAAATACATTCTCTATTAAAATAACTTTTTTTAAAAAAATTATAATAATACAATTGTTAAATTGAAATCAAAGCTTCAAAAAAATGACGACAGGTAATTCCAAACTTGTCACACAAGGTAAAAAAGAACATTCCATTTTCATTGAAAAAATGTTAGAGAAGTGCCTTGTTTGGAAATAGAAATGAATATTATTTCATCTGTAAAGTCTTAAAGGGGTAAAAATTTCATTAATAAATAATTTTTATAAGGTTGAAAAAAATTTACAATGTTATTATAAACAAGGTTTTAATAGAAAACATTTGCTGAAATAATAGTGATAAATGAAGTTGGTTATTTATAAAAACATTTAGTAAAACATTTTTTGTAAAAAATAGCAGAAAATGGTACAGTTACATGAAAATGATCACGAATTACCATAGGAGGATAAAATTAAATGGTTTATCAAAAAATGATCATATAAATTCATTTAATGTACTTTCAGGAATAAGAAATCTCGATTAGAATAAGATTTTAAAATAAACCCTTAAAATTATCATAACTTTGAAGTGATAATTAGTAAATTAATTTATTGTTTTTGAAGACTATAAAACACATATAATAAGTGTAAATACATCCATAAATATTCAATGTTATTGTGCACATTATTATTTACTATTAACCACAATGAAGATGTAATATAACTAAATTAAAATAAATTGAGTTATGAAATTCTTTTCCACTTGGTAACTCAGAATTAATATCAAATTAGCTGAAATAATTGAAATTGAAACTCAAAATACCATGATAAATGATTTATTTATTTTATTACATGTCAATTGGGTAGTTTATACACCATATAAAAGAAATTTGGAACATAATAATACAATATGACTCAATTAAATGAGATTAAGACGAAACCCCTTACCCTGTGTTTTCATTTAGGTGAACATCCATTAACCTCAAATATAATTGTTTTATGAATGGAAATAACTTATAAAATAACGTTAATTATTTTCTAATATCATATATGATCTTCTTATAATATCTTATTACCTGATTGTAAATTACTTTCATCCTCTAAGGTGTTAATTTCCATATTTTTCGAGTATGTATCTTTTTTTATTTTATAATAATATTACATAGATAATTATTTAACCATATACTTAATGTGTATCATTATATAAATATTATATATATTCCTTATATATATATATATTAATCCATTATGTTTATTGATAGGAATTGAAATACACCATTAATGGGGATCGAAGTTCTTATATATGCATGAATGATGCATTCATTTTCTTTTCGTATTTAATGAAATAAGGGTAAATGATATGTGTGTGTGTGTATAATAATTATAGTATCATACTAATTTCATATTTATAAAATATCTTAATTAAAACTATCTTTAATGAATTGCAGGTAATTCATGTGCGAATCACATTGCGTTGAGGAAGTGGTAGTCAACATATCCACAAATGAAGTTATTGTATTCCCAGAAAATGGACGGAATTAATTCTTGATTTATTATATAATTATAAAATGAAAAAAAAATTTAATAATATATATATATAATATAAATACATAATTATTCCCATCTTTGAATGATGGTAATTGAAGATCGAACAATATCGACTTGGGAGGCGGTAGTCTGCCTTACACATGAATAATGATTTTGAATTCAATTTGATGGAATTGTGTGAGAATGTAGGGAACAAACAAGATATAAAAAAATATTATTATACTGAGGTAATGAGTTTTTTATATAATAATTATATAAAAATAATTGAAGGGGTGGAGAATTTAATGAAACAAGAGTGATCGTTGAAGATTGTTACCTCTTATTTAGGTACTACATTTCTGTTTAAACAATAAAAGGTCATTAGACTTATTTATGAAGAATGTGAGGATTATAGAATGAGAGGAATTATTATTGGGATATATTGTTTTAGGGTTTTGAAATTCCAAATTTCATTGGAGTTGTTAATAACTGTGAGGGTTTATTTCCATATTTTAATGGAGTATGGGTGGCATTCTGGTAAATTTTTGAAGAATGGAATTCCACCCTTGTTTTTTCATTGTCAAGTGACTAAAATTTAAAAAAATTAAATATAAGATATGGTGGAAATATTTCCATCCAAAAGGTTTTTGATATTTTTATATGTCATTTTGTCCCTTAAGTGTATGTTCTAGTTCTTTGTTAGGCTAGTTTTTTCTTAATCATTGTAATTAATTTTAATTATTTCTACTAATATTTTTATCAAATAATAAGTTTACCCTGATAGAAATTATAAATTTTTATGATTAAAAATATTAATCCATTTTATAAAATTATAATCATATAATTGAAATAAATTATTTTAAAATTATTCCCACAGACAGGACGATAAAGCGGGTTTTTAAAGTGAAAATGTTCAAATGTTTGATATGTTTTTCTTTACAATTTCATTGTTAAATTGATTCAAATTTCCTATATTGTATTAATAGATATATAATTTATCTAATTTAAATTTAAAACCAATTCCAAATTTTATTTTACATTATAAATTATGTACATGAAAAGCAGTTTTCATTTATATTTCAGTATTTTTCACTATTCATCAAAAAAATGAAAATTCCCAAAAAAATACAAATATTCACCATAATATAATATTAATTTTCCTAATTAATTTTTTTTGAAAAATTAAATTCCTTAAAGTTTCAAAATTTAGATTTAAAATAATTGTGCAATTAGAAGGCGGTAAAATTGCCTTTATAAAAATAGAGATTTTTTCTTAAAATTGTATTTGTTATCATATCATGCCTCTAAAATATATTAGATGAATGTAAAAAAAACTTTTATTTAATATAAAATATACCAATTTCATTAATATTATTCAATAATGGTTATTAATTATATTTACTAGGATAAAACACCATTTTGAGCATGAATGAATTTCCTTTATATTAAATTTGTTTTTTATTTTCATTTCTAATTAATTAGTGACCAATGTATTCAACCATATATTTCCATAAGTAATTTAATAATATTAATTATATAATATTTATTCAAATGGATATAATTTTATTTCTAAATTATAATATTAATTTTATTCAGCATAACTTTGACTTACATGTAAAGAAAGCTATAGAAGAAACTCATTATTGCTTGAGATGCAAGCCAATTCAGTATTGTGTTCATTGAAAGATATTAAAGATATTTAATTTATTTTTAATAGCAAATATATTTTAAATTATCATGAAATTATATCCCCTTCTACACTTGGTGTTGTGTTTTATGCATGCTATCAAATACAATGTTCTTAATTTAGAATTTTAGGGTGTTACATTCTCCCCACCTTAACTGAATTGCATCCTCATAATTTAAACTTGATATTGGTAATCTAGGGTTTGATATTTGAATATAAAATTGTTCAAAAACAAACATCATAATATATTTTAAAAAATATTTTCTTAATAATACATAATTATAATTACAAAGGTAACATGTAATAAAATAAAAGTAAGTTTCTACGTAGGAGAAATTTTGTGAAAAGTGAAAATTTGGACTTGGAGGAAACGAATAAATAATTATAGAGGATGATTGAGGTTATTTATCACAAAAAAACAATGATAAACTAAATATTTAGGTCCTCAAATTCAAAAATCATTGATGATTTGAAATACCATTGGTTCAACAAAAATAAAGGTACTAGGTTTACAATTTTGTTTCAAGTCCCTTTTTCTTAGTGTGGAGTAATTATTTTACTATATAAGGATATAAATAAATAATTTTATTTGATATATTTTTATCTATTTAACACAATTCCATCGTTGGGTTTTTCATCGATCAATTTCTAGTTCATCCCTTATTTCAAGAAATGAATATAAATAAATGAATTTTTATTTTATTCTTGAAGCACTAAGATACACTTGTAATGGATCGTAAGGCCCATAAAAGAGTTATAAGTATTTCCATTTGACTCTAACTATTCTCAAAAAATATGGTTTATATATTAATCTCTAAACCAACATATTAATATTATTGTTTTATCATTAATATATATTTGTTAAATATTTTACCTAGAAATAATGACACATTAACTAGGGAAATACATTGGTTAGTAGTAGGTGTGAAACCCTTATCATCCTTCAATAATTTGTTAAATCCCCACTTCCTTTCCAGAATTTATTGGTTTTCACCTAAAATAGAGGTTGTCCTATTTCTAAAATCATATTAATATTCAAAAATAAATATGATGGTTATCCATGAAAATTAATCATTTAATACCATTTTAACTAAAGTATTCAATACAACCCTAATACCTAAATACTTAATTTATTTACATCCACATAGTTCATAACATAGTCTAGTGTTTATCCTTCAGAATAGTGCATTGGCTTAGGTAATATACATGTCTTCCATGATTATGTAATCGAACTATAAATGGATCATTAGGATGAGATTTTTTCTCTTTCATCGTTTTAACGTCACGCCCCACCTCATTGGCTTGAGTTGAGGTAGAAATGGTACTTAGACATAATAAATATCCTCAAGGCACAAAATAATGGAAATACATACTCAGGGATTCTTGAACGGTTGGGTACAATTTTCCTTTATAAAGATAACAACCAACCAAACACACAGCTACCAAAACAACAACATGATTCAAGTCAACATTATATTACTATTCAACTAGATGTCATCATTTATAATAAAAAAACCATACTAATACTAAATTAGAGTACCAATAGGAAGACAAAAAATAATAATCAATACACAATGATGTGATCCTGTAGCCCCATGCCAAGATCCAATCTCCAACTCCACCACTATCCAAGCACTATGATCAACCACAATAGAAATGAGATGTTATAACAATACATATGTCTTAGAATACAACATCTGAAAAAGAAACCATTTTCTAATGAAGGGTGTGAGTAAAAATACTCAGAAGGCTTTCGCTAAGTGACTTACCTACTCACCCCAAAAATATAGAAAAATTTATAAAATTTATACAAATCTATTTATATAATACCATTAAACAATATAACAATTTCCAACATGCCAAAATATCCCATACTAAAAAAATTCACCGAAATCAACTCATTCAAATGGAAAGAAACCAAACCAGTCATTTATAATTTCATATTGGCCTAAACCATTTAATTCCACCAAACCCAATACATACAACTCATCACACACAAAACGAAACAGACCAATATTACTTTTAACATTGATAGTAGAACTTCACATCCAACCTCGTCCCCTTTTTATTATGGTTCTTCATGACCACATCCCAATTCATTGGTGTCGGTACTTGACAACCACTAACAATCCCATTCTAACACATTCTTATCAATTAAATCCAAAAAATTATGCGAAATCACATATTCTAAACAAAATTCCCTAAAACAACATATTTATTAAAATCAATTATCACTACTTTTTTCCAAAAAACATAAAACCATGAAAATTATTTCAAAATTTATCATTTCAAAATGAAACTGCAAATAATATTGAATGAAAATATCATATTTCTCCAAAAACCCATAAATCAACACCAAAGGGATTACACACAAGCTTCTCACATCAATTTTTTAATCAATTTCAAAAAAATATTTAAAAAATAGTAATTCATGTTCTAGAATTAATAAAATAGAGTAAATCTACCCACCTTTATGTTTTTTGATAAAATATTAATGGAACCAATGCTCACCAAATATAGGTGAAAACTATCCAAAAACACCTTTGATTCCATCCCTTAACATCAATAAGGTCATATATAAGCATTATTGGAAACAAAAAATATATATATATCCAGAACATAAGTATATATAAGAAACATGGATAGAGATAAGAGTATAATTTAGTTAATCTAAGAAACTACCAACAATAGAGACTTACCAAGTATATCTGACTTCAATCCACCATGAAAACACTTCAAATAACTTATAGAATGATGGGAAGAGGTTCCCAGACCTTAGAGAGAATGAAAATCAATGTGAGGGTAAAAATGGGGCTCCAATGGGGTGTTTAGGGTTAAAAATCTGTGAGGTCCATTTTTAAGACCCATTTTTAATTTTGTGCACGATTAGATAAATTATGGGCTAACAGTGTGCCTGATACTGTCTCAAAAGGGTACCTCTCATGGTTTTCCAACACGGTTAGACAAATAGTGCACCAACCGTTCCAAAAACTATTGTCCCATGACACATTAATGGATTGGGCATGCCACACAATTTTGAAACTGTAGACCTTAACCATGCCCCAACGCCCATTCATATGCCTCAACTTACACCATTTTCTAAATGTGTTACATGTTATTCACAAACCATGGTCAAACCGTTCCCCTATATAAAAGCCCTAAAACCATCCTGAAACCCATCCAAACTCTCCCAAGGTATAATAAACCACTTAATATATATAAATAGTAAAATTTTAGGATTACAAACCTCAAACTATATGGGTTATACATTATCCCAACCATTTTCATTTCTGTCCTTGGAACGTAGAAAATCGTCACCTTCTTGAAAGAGCATGGTCCATTGATTAGCAATTTATATCTCCCATTCCCAAGTCTCCCCCTAAATTTTACCATGTTTCCAAAAAAACACAAACAAAACCAAGGCTCTTCCAACATAATACTTTCTCTTTATTATCCTTGATCCACACTGGCATGTGCACTAATGAAGCATCCGAATCTAGGTCAAAATGATTCCATAAAATCACATTGTTGGTATTAGGATGATACTTCTTCAAATGAGATACATGAAGTACATAATGAACCGAACTGAAACATGGTGGAAATTTAAAATAATAAGCCACCCCTGTAACCTTCTAAAAAATATCAAGAGGCATAATATATCTCAGAGTAACATTCCATTATATCAAAAACAATGATGTGCAATATTAAGGGATATTCTCAAGAATACATGGTTAAACACCACAAATGACAACAGTCATTAATCATGATCCTCATAAGATTTTTGATGACTCTGTGATATCTCCACTCATTTCAAAATCAACTTAATATTCATCATTATTTAATGGACAAGGCTCAGCTCAACCATCTAAGTCTCACATATTTCCACCAAATAAAGGAGAGAATAACATGGAAGACCATACAATTCTTAAAATAGATTCATATGTATCCAGGCCTGATAACTTTTATTATATAAGAATTCAACAGACTATATGTGCTCCTCCCATGAACCACCATAACCCTTCACAAAAACCCACAACATATCATCCAACATGTGTATCATCCTCTTGGATTTCCCAACCTCTTATGGGAGATACACCACACTCAGAGTCAACAATGTCCCAAGGGCATGTTGTAAGGATTTTTAGAAACAAGATGTGAATCTTGGATCTATGTCTGATATAAAAAAATAGACATCGTGCCTCTTTACCACCACCCTGATATATATTTTGGTTAGATCCTCTACCGTATGATATTGATTAATGGGGATAAAATTGACCAGGTTTTAGATCTGATCCACAATCACCAATATGGAATCATGTTTATGAACCATTCTTAGAAGACCTATAAGAAAATATTTAGATATCAATTCTCATTTACTCATATTTGTGGTTAAGGACTACAACATACTTTCTTGTCATTGATTATCTACCATTACTTAATGACAAGTCAATAATATCAATAAAAACTCATCCACTTTTCTTTTCATACCTTCTCACCAAAACCATGATTTCAAAACCTTATACATTTTCTGAATTCTGGGGTGGGCAATGCATCTTAAACAATGGATTGTGCTAATAATTTTTTCCTAATAAGAAATTGATACGACCATCAAATTTAGAAATCACAACACTAAATCCCAATCCAGTTTCTAGCCCTCAATGGTCTCCTTACCATTGAGTTTCGACCTCATAGCCAAGCATTCTAAATCTAATGTCTTTTCCACTCTAACCAATTCAAAAATATAAGGAACTACCGAAATTGTAATGAAAAATTATATATCATCTCGATCATCACATTCCAACCGCTTTTCGGTTATGACCAATATTATATTCCACGGATCATAGGCTTCTTTTTTCATATGAACATATGAATTCTTACATAATGTATATTCTATAAAATTTCTTACCTGAGGTGCAAATCAAGTCAAAATAAAACATATAGAGGTACTCCATCCATCTTCTTTTCCTTATGATCAAATATCTCTATCATAAAATATACATTAAACTCTTATGGTTGGTAAACACATTGGATTTCTCAATAAATAGATGATAATGTCATTTATTCAAAGAATTCACCTCAGCAGCTAACTCCAAATCAAGTGTTGGGTATATATTCACATGATACCATAACTACCATGATCCATATCTAACAACATGATCCAGTTCAAAGAGGACACACCCCAACCTTGATCCTTATGCATCACAATACACCATGTACCCTTTCACTTGTTCTTAAAAAACCATGATTGGTATTGATGTAAGGTGACCCTAAATATCTTTAAAAGACATCTAACATTAGTAATTCCACTAAAATGGAAAATTAATTTATTTAAAATACTTCTTGTTGAATATAATCATTATAAGTAACAAAAAAAGATTCTTTAATAACTTTCTAGACACAAGAATCTTTATATCTAAAAAACATTATTTTTTGGTTTCTATGAAATAGTAGCCTCTATATTTTCCAAATCTGCTGAAACACATTTCATAGAAATAACATGTATAAGGAAATGTCCCACTTGTATCAAAAATCAAAATTTGATAATTTTTCATACAACCGATGGTAACTCAAGAATCCCAACAATATTTCCATGTATTTCTCATGCTCATCCCCAGTTCTGGAATATACCAATATATCATCGACAAATACCACGAAAAAAGAATCCAGATATCTATGAAATTTATAATTTATCAATTCAATGAATAATTCTAGTGAATTTTTATGACCAAAGAGCATAATCACATAATTATATAGGCAATATCTACTATTGAAAGCTATTTTTTGAATTTCCTCCATCTGCACCGACAAATTGATGATATGCAGATCATAAGTCAATTTTGGAAAACCACTGAAATCCTATAAATTGATCAAATATATCATCTATTTGTGGGAGTAGATATTAATTAATTATTATGAATTTGTTTATATTACAATAATAAACACACATCTAAAGAGTTTTATCCACCTTTTAACGAACAAGATCGATGCTTCCCATAGAGATGTGTCAGTCCAGACGAAAAAATTTTTTCTAGCTCTTATAAATTCACATTAAATTCCATAAATTATACTGGTCCTATCTGATAATATAGAAGTGATATTGGACTAGTCCCTTAAAGGAGATCAATTATAAACTACACATCTTTTATGGGTGTAAATCCTTTGAAATCTTCGAGAAAAACATCTTCAAACCAGTCAATAACCTCTGAAAAATTTCACTTCTTGATTTCTTCCATCGATGATAATGAAAAATTTGACCACTAATATTATATTTTCCTTATATAATAGTGCTAACAATCTAGTTTCTCCCACCTTTAGTTTTTTCTATCCTCTAAAGATATTCTTGACACCCACTTCGGTCGTGAAACTAACCGCCCATGCATAATAGTCGTTGTGGTCCTTAAACATACTTAACCAGTCTATACCTAAGATTATACCATTGATATACATCTCAACAAATGAGAAATATCATATCAATTTTAACCCATAGGTAGATATATGACATGCACTACATAGAAAGGCTCAATACTATTTTTGACCTGGAAGAGTTTGATGTTTCACAACATAAGGCATCATTTCCACATGTAAACCCAATAATCCATCAAAATTAGAAGAAATGGATAATTGATATGTAACTGTATGAAATAATGCATTAATAAAGGAATAATTTATAATAATCATACCTCTCATCATGGATGGTCTCGACTGACCATCCACCATGACCTTCTCAACTTTGAAAACCTATTTTTCTAACCACACTTTTCGATTTATTACCATGCTGATACTTCCACTGATGAAGAGTCATCGTGTTCATAGAATCTCCATGGATATGTCTACTCTATTGATGATAGTTATGTTACTTCCCTCATTATTGGAAGAATAAGATGCATGTGAGCCCTAATAGATGTCTCTACAAGATGACCTCAGAGCATTATGGGAATAAATCTGATGATGTCCTATATAGTTTCATTTATGACATTCTATATGTTGTGTTATACATTCTATCTTCTTGTGGCCTAGATATCCAAATTGAAAACATCCCATAAAACTCTTAGGATAAGGAGAAATATTCACTAATCAAGTTGATTAATTTTTATCCATACTTTCACATTGGAAATAAGTGTTCCTCTTTCACTTTCTCCCAGTGTTAGTGTTCCAACTATTTCAAATGGGTATCAACATAACTCATCCCTACATAGATACAAGTATATATCTTCTAGAAAATGTAGCTTTGTTTACCATCAATGTATAATCCCTTATACAATGTATTGAAATATTTGATAGGATTTTTCTACTTCAAGCCTGCTTCAAAAGTGCATGCCTTTAAGGGTGCACTAGCCACAACCTTGGGTGAAAAATAGACTACATTCATAATCATAGAAGCTTATTCAATCAATAATATGTTCTATTTTTTCAATATTTATAAATCAATTGGTTGTTCAACTTGGAATGTGTGATTATAGTATTGTTTGTAAAACATTTCCTCAAAATTCACCCATTCCATACCTAGGTCCCCTTTGGCTTGAACCACTAACTCCCACCACTGACGCACATGATATTACAAAATATATGATTTTAATTTGACTGTTAACTCCACTAGTGTGGTTTGGAAATAAAATATTGGATTTATCTTATTCATCCATTCCTTTGTCTGTTCTAGTTCTAAATCACCTAGAAAAGTGTGTGGATTTTATTTCTGAAACTAATACAAATTACCATGTTCTTAAGTTCATCCCATTTATTCCCACAATATACTACTAGAAAATATTGCACAATTCTATGAAAAAAAATTTCATTCACCTATGGTTCAGATGCAGCCATATTTTTTGTAGCTTCCTCCGGTTGGTCTTTACAATACTGACCCAGTTCCATTTCTATCCACACTAGAACCACCATACATTTCAATCACTAATAACTGAAGGCATTCAGTTTTAATTTCCATAAAATTTCAAATATCACAACCATGAATTTCAAATTCAAACCTTCCCCATTTTCAGACCTCTTTGAAAAATCCATAACATTTTTGAAAATCAAACCATTTTTAAAATACAATAACCATTCTTATTTCCAAATCACACATTTAAAAATAATTTCCTATTTTGTTTTAAATCAACATATTCATATCACAAAATTATTCATTACTCCAAATGAGAAATGAAATACTAGTGGAATGTCATTTCTACCATACATTCCATGTTCATTCCATTTTCTAAACCGAGGATAATGAGATTATACTACCTATAAGTGTCTTCAAAACAATTATGTACCTAACTCCCTAATGATTTTATGTTATTCATAAAAATGTTAGTTACGTATTAGTATTATATATATTTCATTTTACAATAATCCTACTCCTTTCTACCATCCTAAATCAATTAATAAACCAATAATTAATGTCAACTTCATTACCGACCACTGATGACAAAGGACTAAACAATTGTTACCACTTGTAATGTCTCACCCCACCTCATTGGCTTGAGTTGAAGTAGAAATGATACATGGCATTAAGAGACACCCCAAAGGTTCCAAAGGCTGGAAATAAATTCAAAGGGCTTCATGAATAGTGGTGGAAGATTTTCCCTTTGTAAATAAAATATCCAACCAAACATGTTACTACCAAAAGAACTACATGATTCAAGTCATCCTTATATTTCCATTCTACGACATGTCAAACCAAAAAAAACAAAAAATACCAAATCATAGTACAAAACCGAAGACTAAAACGAAGACTCGATACACCACAATATGACCCTGTAATCCCATGCCAAAATCAATGATCCAACTCCACCACTTTCCAAGAATCGTGATGTACAACTGTAGAAATGAGATGTCTTACGTTAACTTCTGTCTTATAATACAACATTTTCAAAAGAACCCATGTTCTAAATAAGGGGGGAGAAAAAAATACTTAATATTACTTGCCCACATGACATATCTACTCATGCTATTAATATAAAACAAGTTATCATATTTATTTTAATCTCTTTATATAGAACCATTAAACAATATAACAATTTCTAACATGCCAAAAAATCCCTTAAATAAAAATTTCCACCCAAAATATACACATTTAAAAGGAATGACACCAATAAAATTCATTTACCATTTCATTACAAGAAACCAAATATATACAACTTATCACACACACAACACAACCAACCGATCTTGGTGATAACATTTAAAGTGGAACTTCGTGTCCAACCCTGACACCTGTTTATTGTGGTGCTTCATGACCGCATCCAAATTCATTGATGGTGATAATTAACCAACCACTAACCATCCATTTATAACTTATTATTAACCATTAAATCCAAAAAACAATGACAAATCACATATTCCAAACAAAATATCAATAAAAATAGTGTATTTGTTAAAACCCATTTCAACCAATTTTTCCAAAAAAATAAAACCAAGTAAAAATATTAATATTAAACATTTTAAAATCTAAAAATAAATAATATTTCACAAAAATATCATATTTCTCCCAAAATATATAAATCAACGCCAAATAGGTTTCAAAAAAATCTTCGCACATCAATTTCACATTCAATTTAAAATAGAAAATAAATTTAAAACCGAAGTCTTAATGTTCTTGCAAGAGGAGTTGAGAGTGAAGCCACCTACCTTTATGGTTTTTATAGAAAACAACCAATGGATAAAATTATCTACAAATATAGGTGAAAACTCCACAAAACCACCTTAGATTCCTTCCCCTAAAATTAATATGGAAAACTTTACCATTATTGGAAATAACAACCCTATATCTAATTATAATGGATGTATATCTAAGAACCCAAGAGAGATATAAGATTAAATCTACAGAAAACCAAGAAAATACTATGAAGTGAGACTTACCAAGGAATATCCAACTTCAAACTTCCAAAACAAACACTTCAAATCTCTTCTAAAATGATGGGGAGAGGTTACATATCCTTGGAGATAATAAAATCCCATATGAGGGTCTAAATGAGTCACAAATGGGGTGTTTAGCGTTATAAGTACATGAGGTATGTTTTTATAACCCCATTTTAATGTTGTATATGGCTTGATCACATGTTTGTATAAAATGTACACTAACTATGTGCCTTCTACTATCTCAAAATGGTGACTCGCATGGTTGGCCTACATAGTTAGACAAACCATGATCCAACCTTGATAAATCCCATTATATCATGGTTCAAGGATTGATTGGGGATTCTACAGAGTATGGAAACTGTGCACTGTAAATATGCACCAACACCCTTTCCTCTTCCTCGACATGCATAGTTTTTTGCAAGTGTTGCACTATTTTCACTAACCGTGCTCAAATCATGAACCCTTAAAAATCACCAAAAGACTCACAAAAAACATCCAAATTCTCCCAAGTTTTTCCAACAACATTATATAAATAAAAAGAAAAAAATAAGGGTTACATATCTCACACCGGGGGTGTTACAATCATAGTCTTCATTTTTACTTGGTAATTATTTTATTTATGCCCTTACATCCTACACATAAATTATTTCCCCATTCTTGTGATACACTTTTTTGATTGTATCCTTCCTCATTTATTACATGATAGAAATATATCATTTTTCCTCCATGGTCTCCAACACTATTTCGCTTTCAAAACTCCATCCTTCTCTTCTTGGTGAGTCTGAAATTGGTCAAGGTATTTCTTATTAATTATTTCTCAGAAAATTGATTAGGAATGAACATGATATCATTCAATATTATCAACATCCCATTTAGTTTTTCATTTTCATCATCATGTCCTTTATGTTCAATGTTAAAGTGATTCCTTCAGGTTCTATCCATTGACTAAAACAAAAAATAATAGTGTGAGGAACTATTATTATACTAGAAAAATAATATATTATGTTTTATGATGTATAAATAATGACAAATTATTTTCATTCTAAGCCACCACTGTTTTAAACTAGGTTATTCATTTTTAATATCTATTAAAAAACTTTATAATGTATTGTATATAAAATGTTAATTATCCTATGCATATCAACCAATTTCATAAAACTAGGTGTGTAACAAGGATTTTTGACATATACTCTCTATATAACCTAATTTTTTGATTTTCTTATATATGTGTCCCCAAATTATACATTAGGGTTATGTTATCTAATATATGATTTCCTAAATCAAATACCCAAATATTATAAAAAAATACTTTGATTAAAACTATGGAGACCCATCCCAAGTATGATTTGAGCCTGTGTTTACCACCATTAAATTTTCATGATTACAAATAATAAAATCATGAAGAACCAAAGAGTTTAGCATCCTTGGTAGACTCGATATATAAACAATTTTTTTATTATAATAGAATACAATAATTAAAAAATATTTTATTTAATTTGAGATTTTCTTTATTCTACATAGAATATCATTTCATATATTTCATAGTATAATTCAATAATTCGTAGTGAATGTAAAAAAACAAAGGTGAGCTCAGATGCTCATTATGTGTAAAGTAAAGTGGAAGCAATAATGAAAAAAAAATTCATAATCAATATGGGAAGTTAAATAACTGAACACACACATGAAATTTAATAATTAAACTAACATGGATTCCCTAAAAAATATGATATGGTCAATAAATAAACACAAATTTCATTTATATAAATGGATAGGACATAATCAATATGGAAATTTATATAAATAAAATCATGATGAATTTAATAATTAAATAATAATTAAATTTATCTTTATATTATTTAATAATGAAAATATCGTGGATGGTAATGAAAAATAAACCATTGATGATATAAATTCCAAATTATCAAACTTCATGTTTCCTAATAAATTGATACCTCTATAGAGAAATTCTATCCTCTAGTTTTTTTAAAACATACTAGGTGAAAACATACAAAGAATAGTAAAACCGAATGATTCATCCCATGAATCTACTGACGCATCTGGGGGATTACATTAACCCGTCCCAAAACTGTGTCATACATCTCAAAATAATTCCTCATATACTGAATAATAGAGTTAATTCAGATAAAAATGCAACATATCAAATATCCATATTGAGTAAAATATACAGATCTATCAATATTTCCCCATTAATTCAAATAATATTAAATGTAAACATTTTCTGTAGAAATGGTATATAGATTAAATAATAAACACATGCATGTTAATTAATATGAATATTTATGATTAATTTAATTTCTAAAGATTATAGGAAATTTAATATTTAAACAGGATAGAAAAGGAATCATTGAAGTCAATTTCAATACTATCCATTTTTAATGAAATCACAATCCATATAGTGTAATAAAAATGATTGTATCAATAAAAAATATTCTAAGTGATGTAAGGATAAATTATTATTCTCATTGATGAATATAAATTCCATAAAAAGTTCTTTAAAATAATCTTGAAAGAAATATTCTTTCCATTTGTATTTTTTTTCAAAAATATATGTTCATTTATAACCATTTTAGAAATATTTTCTTTAAAGAGTAATTTGAAAAATTGAAAGGGAAGGTTAAAGGAAATGGTTGTGGGTAATTTAATACATACCAACTAATGTAAAAAAGACTCCTTTTTACATGGTAAAAAGTTTAGAAAAGATATTTATAGGGAAGGTGATAAGAATATTCCTTTGGAAAAAAATTTCAAACATAAAAAGGGGTAAAAACATTTAAATAAATTATTTTAAACAGGTTAAAAATATATTTGAATATTATTTTAAAAACATGGTTTGGAGAGGAAAAATATTTCTTATAAAAGGGATAAATAATGTTGGGTTTTCATAATAATATTTTCTAAAAAAATATGTACCAAATAGTTGAAAAATAGTATAGTTACTTGAAAAAGTTCATGAAAAATTAGAGTATAATAAGTTTTTATTTAACAATGATAAGATAATTTACTTTATTGGAATTTCCTTCATTAGAAATTGTGACTAAAATGATATTGTCAAATAAACACTTAACTTTCTCATAATGTTGAAGTGATAATTAATGAATGTATGTTCATGACCCAACCCAATGGGTATTGAGCCATGTCTCCCCATGTCTACCCCTATAGGCTAGGGGCTGGAGACTAGCACTAATAAGGCTATCACACAAGGAACCATAACCTTTCAATTTTGAAATAACTTCTTCATAAAAAGTTTCTAAATTTTAAGGGAAAAAATTTCTTTGAAAATAGACAAAGAAACATTTAAAGTAAGCTTAAAAGAAAAATTTATTCTTTAATGTGGGAAAATACTCTCATTTCATATACATTATAAATAAATTCCTTTCATATTTTTTTCCCAAAAGTAAAAATGTTCCTAACTTGGAATAGAAAAAAATTATTCCTTTCAAACTATATTATAATAAGTAAACCATGGAAAAAAATTTAAAAATATTAAGATAATATTAAAATGCATTATGAAAACATTTTTTAGAAAAAATTGACATGCAATAGATATATTCCTTAGTAGAGACCCAAACATTAACATTACCAAATAATGATAATATTTTGAAATAAATCCTTACAACATTAGTATCATTTTATTTGTAAAACCCATCAGAGGAATAACATAAAATTTAGATTTAAATAACATTAATATAAATCGATTAATGATATAAAATACTAAATTGGTAGTATATACACCACAAAAAAATAAACACGTGGGGAATATAGCATTTATCAAGACAAATAAAAAGTTAGATGAGAAACACTTACAATGATCACAAAGTTGAAGTGTGGATTAATCACTTAATATAGTATTAGACTTAAATTTAATTCAAAAAATAATAAATTTAAATACCATATAATATACTATAAATTTCAATATGTATAAAATCATAATGTATCATGGAAATGGATGTAGTAATATAACTTAATGAAACGAAATTGGATTGTGAAATACATTACAACTTCGTAACATTAATGTCAAATACCCTTGGTTGATATAATTAAAATTTTGATATAAAATAAAATTATTTATTATTTATTCATGATATTATATTTAAAATAGGAATCACATGTTCCATATAAAATAAATTAATTTTATCACTTTATAGTATTGCTTAATGAATGGAAATTGAGAAAGAATCCCTTACCATGAGTCCAATTTATCATGTACATTACTCAACTTATTGGATAATAAAAAATGTTAGTTATTTAATTTATTAATTACATTTATCATGTTTATTATTCCTTGAATATTATTTATTACCATGTTATAATAAGTAATTAATAATTTATATCCTTCTTGGATGTTTATGATATTTTTGGTACCTAATTCAAAAATGAATTAGGTGTTTTGAATATTTTAAAATTGTTCCTCAAACCACCATTCTAGGTATAATAATTATGATATAATTTTAATGTTAATAAATAAATTATAATTTCTAAATCCACACATTGAATATCTATATTAAAAATAAAATTTGGGCCAAAAATGGAGATGGTAGGTCGTATGTATGCATGAGTAACGATTCTATTTTTAAATAATCATTATTCGGAGAATGTTATTATTAATAAATATTGAATTAATTATAAAATTATAATAAATATAATCTTAATCTTTTAAATATAATTGTATATATAATCTATATTATGTGGTGATGATAAACAAGTCATATAACATTTATGAGGTGGTAGTCAACATGTATGCACAAAAGAAATTATTATTTTTAAGTGCATGGAATGGTTTGAAGTTAAATGATATATTATTTTTAATAATGATAAATATTTCATGAATATAATATATATACATTAATAACTTCATTATTACCTGTCTTGAGGGATAAAGATGGATAATAGATTACATCGGTTCATGAGGCGGTAGTCCTCCATACATATGAATGATGGTTCGGTTTTCCATTTTATGGAAAAGAGTATGAATATAGGTAATTATATTAATTTTATACAATATTAATATATATATAGCATACATTATATATTATATTACCATGTTTATGGATATTTTATGGAGTTGTTTGAAGATATAAAATAGAGATTCTTGGTTAAAAATGAAACATATTATTCAGATAAACTCTTTTTATTAAAACCTTTAGGCGACTAAGGTTGGTGTTATGACTTATCCAAGACCTATTAGGGGATGGATTCAAGGATTTTATTTCGGTAGTTATTTTAAAAAACATGGTGGTTTTGTATCGTGATGAAATGATAAGAAAAGGTTCCCTTATATATACTAGTAGATTGGAACTCTTGGAATTTCTTAAAAAATAAATTAATATAAATTAATATTTAAATCTAAATATATCAAAATTTACTTATTTAGAATATATTATTATTATATATCTTAATCCTATCATAAAATATATATTTTACAAGTTTCGTCACATTTTTACACTTTTTATCTGGTTCTAACCCCTCATTTACCCTTCTTAAACTTATCTAGACAAAACATATTTTTAATTTTTTACATTCAACATAGATAATATAAATTGAAAAAATTTCCATACATAGAAATTGGATGACCTAAAAAAATATCATAATAACTTGTTAAATCTATGATTTATAAGAATTTTATATCATTTAATAAAATATTAATTATTTTAAATTATAAAAAATGCAATATTTTAGAACTTTTAATTACTTTTACATTAATAATATCAATATAACATATATAATTCAAAAAAATATATACAAAATGTTAGGTCAATATAAAATATTCTTCTATTACATTAATTATATGATATTATATTATATTAAATATTTTAAATATAATTTCTTTTATAGTTTTTTCCAGGTGGTATTTTTTGATAATGTGTATGCCTACTATATAAAATTCTCTTGAATTGGACACCCTATTGGTGACTATGAGGATAAAATGAAAATTTTGCAACCTCCACCACTTTTCAAATCATTTGGGGTTGAAAAGGAAGCCTCTCAGGCATGAAAAAATTTAGATAATAATGAGAATTATAATCTTTTGGTTGCTTCCACCTCTTAGCTCCCTATGGCTGGGGATGAGAAAAAGGAATATAACTAAAAGGAAGTCACAATTTTGATTCATAGAACCAAGCCTTATATAGAGACCAACAATTGTGAGCATTGAGAAAAAAATTCGGTTCAATCTGAATTGGAGGAGACTTTTCAAGAGGAACATAAATAAACTTTTCAACTTGAGGAAGACTTCATAAAATCAGTATCTAGAAAGGGAATTAATCCAATGATTAACTCATATGGTTTTATTATTCCAAGTGCTAAAAAATGTAAAATAAAGGTGTAGTATAAAACTGAGAGAATAGTTGTCACACGATATCTTGCTACTAATTTGAATGAAAAGAACATTTTAACACCACAAAACATGCCTACTGAAAAGTTGTATGAATCCACAACTAATTCAGAAACATCCTCTAGTGGGGATGGTGATCTTTTACATATAAATTATTTCCAAATTAAAGAGGAAATGGTCTTTCCAAAAGTGATTGATTCTTGGATAGAGTTGAATGAAAAATCTTTTTTTTAAATACAAAAATTGTGACATAACTATAAATAATTATCTTATCCTCTAAAGGAGAATGTTTATCATGGTTTTAGATGAGTTAATGAAAGACCTAAATTTTAATTTCAATTTTATTATAGAGAAATGATTATGATTTTTTTATCAGTCTTTTTTCAGATTAGTGCTTGTACAAGGTGTAATTATGCTAGAATGCCTCTGCTTCAATTCCTGTAGAATGCATATTTTAATTTTACACTATTTTTATGTACTAAAAAACCTGTGGAACTCTCTTAAATCTATGCGAGAACCTTTCTCTATATGTGGACTTCTTCAGACTGAAATGTATTTTTTGAAGGGATGACATTTCTCACTGCTTCTTTTGATTTTCCGCATGGTTAGGTTTGTTTTTCTCAAATTAAATTTCTTGTTGGTGAAAATGATTTTCACCTCATATAAACATTGATATTATTTTTTAATTAATTTTTAGGAAGTGTGTGTTGGGATTCCAATTCAGACGCAAAATCACTTCCAAAAAAAATTATTACTTTTTTTCATTAATTGAATAATTACTACATAAGCGTTGTCAAAAAAAATTTATGTATTTATTTAATCACTATAATTTAAAAATAAATTACTATCATAAAAATAAATTTATTTTGATCAAAGAAATCATTTATATTCATTCATTTTGTATATTTACTCAAACCCATGTTATGTTTACTTGTTAATTTTTATAGTTTGACATTTATTGCCTTATGCAAGCATTGCATACGAGTTTCAATAAGATTCATTCTATATTACTCCAAAATTATAAATATTCAACCAAATAATCATATATAGATAATATTTATTAATTAATCCATAAAAAGATTTTTATCACTCAATTATTATTTGTAAGTCATCGAATTTTCCATTCATAATGTTGTGCAAGCACTATGTTAGTGCAAAAAAGGATATTTGTATTTATCATGAAATAAATTAAAATATACAGATTATTTATATTTCAAATTTTATATTTTTATTATATTATTATACACGAGTCTACAAAAAAATATTTTAAAAAATTATGTTATAGTTATGTTTTTACATTGTCACAAAAGATACCAAATTTTATAAAAAAACTATATATTTTATTATTCACCAAAAATTTTACTTCCTCAATTTACACTCAAAAATGAATAAGAAGATAAATTTAAATTTATGAATATATAAAATTATTCCATTTAATATAAATCAACTAACAATAATTACATAGATTTCATTTATTATAAATTCAGAATACAAAAGGAAAAACATGTTTTATAAAACAAATGTGTTTTAAACACAAAAATTAATGTATAACCAATAAGGTAAAATATGAATTAAGTTTAATTAATTATATTATTAAAAATAAAAAATAAATATGTTACATTGAGATAAAATTCATGTCACAATATCCCTTTATTAATGTAAATAAATGACATTTTTTTAAAAAAAATAAAAAAACGGTATTTGGACTATTCACTGAAAACAATATCTTTTCAGATAATTGAAAGAATTTATATTCATATATATTTTAAATTATGAATTAAAAAATTAAATTAATATTATAAAAAATTATCTTAAATTTATAGAAATTAATTATAAGAATCACTAATAAAATAATGTAAAAACAATTTTTGAGGAAAATATATTTCTGGAAAATAAAATTTCTTTACTAAAACTTTTATGCATATTTGAAATAGATTAATGGAAAAATTATCAATGGTTAGTAACTTTATATATTTCATAATTTTTTCAAAAATATTTATTCATACCAAATTAACATCTATTTTATAATTGTCACATTCAAATAATAATATTTTATTGTTTGAATAAGCTCTGTGTTACGTATCTTGAATGCTTTTGAAAATAGTAATTCCTTTTAAAATATCATTAATTAAATGGATATAGATTATTAAATATACATAATAACGTATCTTTATATTTATGAATTTATTTACTATTTTATATTGGATGAAGAAGATTTGATGGAGGTGGAATAAGAAATATAACAAAAACATGTGGTTAAAAACTACAAATCTTCAATGGAAAGTCTTCTTTTTATGATACCATAATACCTCTATTGATGGAATGTTTTCTTAAATAATTCCTCTATAATAAATGAAGGGATAAAATTAAAGTAATTTGGTAGGTCATGTATAATCCAATATTCTTTTACATGTGATGAAATGAGAAGAAGTGTTGTCGCTTTATAATTGAAGGGAGGGGAACTCTTTGATGTTATAAAATTATAAAATTAATATAAATTAACTGTGATGCCAAAATGGATGAAAATTGATAATATTAAATTTTCAAATGACTAAAATTTTAAATAATATCATGTAATAAAACTTGGAAAAGTTTATATCATATACTTAAACATATCATTCTCTTATAACCCTTCATTAATGTTTTTTGATGATTACCATTATAACAATGTTTTTGTTGATTATGGTCAATATATTTACTCTAAACTAAATTTTTTTCCATTAAATGGGTAATTGATAATGTAATAAACCATATTCAATACAATTTTATTATGTCAATATTTTTATTATTTTAATCCATTTATAAATTATTATTTCGTATAAAATAGGATTAATTTCAATTCGAGAGCTATTTAATTAATTTACATGTAAAACTAAAATACAAAAAAGGAATATAAATAAAATTAATTCAACCCTATATAGTTATTAAATTTTATCTAAATAGTTAATGAAACATAATTATTTATTAAAATCATATTATTTATAACATTTTTAAAATGATTTATTGTATTTTCCTATTTATTTAATAAATAAATCATTAATATTGTTAATGATTTTAAGGTAATTATTTTAAGAAAATGAATTAAAAATAAATTACGATGATAAAAATTCAATTTCCTTTATTATGAATATTTATAACTTAAAAAACCATTTGTTTATCCTTATTTTTAAAATATCAATGTTATTAAAATCAAGAAACTGACTATTGTGGATTTATATTAACTTAAATAATATATAGGTTAAAATCATATCTAAAAAGAAAAAGTAAATATACTGAAAATTTACATTATAAGGTTTGATATATAATCATATGACAATATTTAGGAATGTGTTATGGTCACTTTATAGTTTTTATCATTCTATTAAAATATTAGTTACATGATTTACCATTTACCATGTAAAAAAATATATTAAGGATACAATTCATATTATCCACAATTAAAAGGATACTATTTAAAAAAATTATCCTAATGATTAAAAATACGGAGTACATTTTTAAAGTTACAAAACATTGAACTGTTAGAATTTAATTGAAAATTAAACTGTAAATACATGATAAAAAATATTTTTTAGAAAAACTCCATTTTAAGTATAAGATGTATCTATAATAATTTAAACTATGAAATTCATTTATATAACCATAATTATATTATTTTAAATAAATATAATAACATATAATATCAATATTATTCCATTATATATTTTTTATTTTTAAATAATGGAAAAGAAAATTAAATTTTCAATATAAATCAATATTTTCAGTAATAATTAAACAATAAATATTTATGAAAACTGTTTTAATTTAACCATATGGTATTTTGGATATTCCAAATTCAAAAATGATATAAATTTTATAAAGTAAAATTATTAAAAGTTATATATTATAATTATTATGGTTTCCCATAAATATTAATAATTTTTTTTATTAAAACATATTTTTGAATAAAAAAATGCTCTCCAAAAAATTCATTGCTTCTTTCCAAATCATTAATTAATAAATATTAATTGATTAATTATTTTTTTTATATTTTTAATTAATTTAATTCTATTTATACCATACTATTAAATTTCAATTTTATAATGGTAAAATTTAAATAATAATATTTTTAGTTTTTTAAGCTGAGTGTTACTTATCTCATAATCTATTGAACAATGCATTTCAATTAAAATATAAGATGTTTAATTCTAACCCTTTAATAAATTTAACCCACAAAATTTGAACTCAAAATAGTTAATGAAAGTTATCACATTTCAAAATCCATTAATGAAATCCGACATTGAATAGATGGTTAAAAAAACATCCACATGAAAAGAGATAAATGGATGTACAAAGATAAAATGGAAAGAACACATGTGATGATTTCAAATATTATAATATTAGTGGGAGTTGAAGAAACATAAATTTAAAAAAATTGTAATATATATAAATAATGATTTATTGTTAAATAGGTCATTGATCACAAGAAATTTTAATTATCACAATAATGATAATTAATACGAAACCATAAAACAAATAGTAGTGATAATGACTATCGATTCATCATAAGTGAATAGAGAAGGATAAAAACATTTCTCCAAGACCCATTTAAATGTTTTGATTAATTCCATTAACATCTAGAATATGTGTCTAAGAAAATATACTTAAATTCAAGTATCATTTCTTCCTTTAATCAATTTATGTAACAATCTCATATTTTATTCCAAACGATTAGTATTCAAGATGAATTTTTCATCCTTGGACCACTATAATCTTCCTATAATGGATAAAATTATCAAAAAAGGATAAAAATATTTTCCAAATTTCATTATATATTATGAAAACTAAAATTTTATAATAGTATGAGATAATTTCCAAAATGTATAAACCTTCCTATTTATAAATTCAACATTAGTCATCAAAATTCAAAATTAATCCTCAAGGTTCAACCAAATAATTCAATAAAAAAGGATTCATAAAATTATTTGAAATAATATATAATAAGATTGAATGAAAAAATTTATAGTGACTTGATGACCTATTAATCTATGTAATGATAATCATTTCCATAAATAAATAAACCTATAACCCAAATAACCAAAAAAAACTCTAGACTAATTAATTTTTTTTTATCTAAAAGGATATCTTATTTATCTTATCTTACATACCCATAAGGTTATATCATTATTCTAGAATAATCCTTCACATTAATTCAATGTTTTACACAACACTCATCCCAAAAAATATCTCACAATATATAATTAATCGCCTCAAAATCCAATCACCTAAAACCATAAAATTGTTGTCTAGAACTATGAACCTACAATCAAACATATACTCCGAAACCAGTGGTGGAATCCATAACTCTTAAGATAATATCCCATGAAAACCTAATAATCTCCAAATTCGTCTAAACTCATATCTTTTACCAAATATATGGCCCTAAAAATAAGCAATAAATATTCTAGTGACTTTGACCTATATTTCACATTTTTAATTCACATTTTTCATTTTGGATTATTTTTTTTAGATAACTAGTTAACAACTCATACATAATAAACTCATACATTACAAGTGGATACATCAACTCGATATCCCATTTCCCATAAAACAAAATTTTTGAAATGGATCACATTATATTTTAAAACATATCTTTATAATTTTCATCTTATTCTCATCCTTTTACCTAATCACCATAAAAATCAAGTGGAAATATTTTTAAAAACATTTAATAATCATAAAATTATTATTAATGTAAATAAAAAAAAATAATCTATTCTTCCACGAATAATTATAAAATTTCACATTTTTAAAATAAATCGTAATGTTCAAAATAAACATTTTCATACTAATGAAATCAAATTATCTTCCAAAATAATTCCATAATATAGTTCATAAGAAATTTCAAAGGAAATTATTGAACTCTAAAAGGTTTTTTTCAAGCATATAAGAATCATGAAAAAATTTCACAAAGTTATAATTTTCACCCTTAAATTTTTTTTTATTATCTATTAAACATGATCTCATTAGCTTTCCCTGTGAAAAAAAATAATTCTATAAAAGAATTATTTAAATAATAAATAAATAAAAAATAAAAAATAGGAATAAATTTCGTATAAAAATTAAAAATGGGATAAAATTCATAGTTGAAATTAGAACAACCATCACTGTTACACAAAAAATAACCATCATGATGACACTTGGAAAAACTATAATCGTAAATTACCATAAGATATAAGGATAAACCTTATTAGTTTACTTTTTCTATCTAACCAATTAATTGAAGTGAAATAATGGCCTCACATTATGTTTTATTATAATAGATACACACATAATTGTAAGTAATTCAAAAGAAATATAATATAATATATATAATCATGCATCATAAAACATTATTTTCAACCATAAGAATACATTTTCGGATATTAACATAACCATTTCCATTGAAACAAATTTTTCAAAATTACAATTTACACAATAAATAGAAAATTGGGTTTTCTTTGAATAATACATGAATTCTCATAAATGAAGAAAAATATCAAAATAATGGTTACTATGGTGAGAAAAGTTAGTGTCATCGTATATGTAAAAATATAATATTTTTCCTCTTTTGTAAATTTAGTAAAAAAACAAAAAATAATCTATTTTAAAAATCATTGAAAATAAAAAATATGTTGTAATGAAATTATGTCTATTTAAAAAAAACATAAAATAATTTTAAAAAATATGGACATCGAAGAATAGGATGGGGAAAGGAAATTTTAAAATTTTATTTTTGAAAGAAAGTCTCCTAGCTCAATTTTGAATCATCACATGTGTTCCTTATCATCCTATGTAATAAAATTTCATTAATTATTTAAATTTCTAATACCCATTTCACAATTCATTATTCCTTTTCCACATGTTATAATTAATTTCATAATAAATTTAGTTCATTCTAGATTTTTTAATGATATTTGACTTATTTATTCAAAATAACTTTGATAGGTTGACTATGGTCTGAGGGAAAATTATTCCATCAACACTTGAATAATAACAATGAATTACTTATCATTTTTATACTTGAAATATAATTTTAAAACAAATCATGTGTGATGTTTATTAAAAAATAATTGTGTTACAATCATTGAAAGGGTAGTATGTACATACGCATGAGTAATGTTTCCATATTTCCATGATCAGTATGTAAACATTTTAATTATTATTTTGAATTTACATAAATATAAATTAATTATAAAGAAAATATTATTTATTTTATTATAATAATTTATATCATCCATGTTATTTGGTCAAGAAAATGAATCCCAACTCCCCCTGGATGTGTTAGTCGACACGTACACATAAACAATGAATTTTTTTTTGATTAAACGGAATGGTAAGAGATAAAATAATATATTTTAATATTATAGTGATAAATTTTTCATTAATATCATATAAAAATATTAATTACATCATTATAAAAATAAAAGAGATATGATAGTGGAAATCAAATTAAATCGGTTTAGGAGGTAGTAGTCAGCAGTACACATGAACGAGGTTTTCATTTCACATATGATGAAGGAGGATATAGATAGAGTTTATGAAATTAAAATAACAAAATATGTGTATATGTGTGATATTATGTTTCATCTTTGATTAATCTATGAATGAAGTGGAAGATGAAATAATACTAAAACACGCAGGTAAAGTTATAAATGTTATTTGGAAATCCTCCATTTCATAACACTTTAATACCTAAATGGTTATTATTATACCTAATAAAAGGCCACTAGAATGATTTGAGAAATTATAATAAGTAATCATGGTAGAATTTTTTTAAACCAATATTTTTTGAAATGTGAAGATATGAGAAGAAGTGATGACCTTTTATAAGAGTGGGGTAGCGCACTCTTAGAATTTCATAAAATATTTAATTAATGTAACTTAATTTTGTTATCAAAATTTCTCTATAATTTATTATATTATAATAAAATATGATTATTATTAAAAATAAATTTAATAAAATAAAATTTATACGTGTATTGATCACATTTATACTCATTTACTTTTGTTTTAACCCATCATCAATCTGTTTTACAATTCAGGAAATAACACAGTTTTCACTCTTTTTGAGTATATATAGATACTATAGCTGAGAAAATGGATCTTAAATGGAATGTTTTATTTAATTAATAATACATTTCCCATTTAATTTGTTGTTTATAATATTTTATAAAATATTAAATCATTTTATAAAATTTCATTTTTTATCAAATAACATTATTTTCAATTTCATAACTATTCATTTAATATGACTTTTAAAATAATAACACAACAAAAAAATAAGGATAAATTAAATAGAACCTCTCAAAAATTGAATTATTATAATAAAAATTCATGGAACACAATGATTAATTAAAATCAAGTTATTTTTTAGATTATTAAAATAATTTAATGTATTTTTACATTAACTGAATAATTAATAAATTAGTGTTGCAGAAGATTTTGAGGTAATTATATCTTCACTAAAAAAATATGATAAGAAAAAATCATTTATAGTTATATTTAAAATTTATAAATGAACATATCTTTTTTCATACATAAGTTAAAAATATTACAGCTATTAAAAGCAATAGTGTGACATTTTTTTATTTCTATTCACATATATATTATAAAAGAAAAATTAAAAAATAATTTTACAATATTCTATATATTTAAAATTTTGGTTATTAGGGATGAAATATACCCATCGAATTAAATCTAGTAATGGTTTTGTGTATCTTTACAGTCATAATGAATTTATTTTTAACATTAATTAATCTATTTTCCCTTCATCATGGTAAGAAAATTTACTAATTTTATTATTCATGATGTCCAAAAAATGGGTCAGTTTACCAAAATTTTACTCACTAACTTCAAATATGGAATTAATACTTAATGATTCAATAAATAAGTGGTGTAATATAATTTAAAATTAATTAGGGAAAATACAACGAAGAATGGTTTTTAAAAAAAATGCACTTTTAGGTTTAAAATGTCTTTATAATAAAATCATGTATAAAATTAATTTATAAACCATAATTGGGTTATATTAAAGAAAAATGAACAAATTTTATTTTACAACTATTCCAAATTTGAATTTTTCTTTCTAGATAATCGATAATAAATATTCATTTTCAATAAAAATCAGTATTTTCACAATTCCTTGAATATTCAAACATTATGAAAAATATAAAAATTTCACAATAAGATAATTTTGACATTATGATTCAAAAAAATTTCTATTTTTAAAAAATTTCATTTCAAAAAGATCCAAACAAATTGAATTATTCTATCATAAAAATGGTAAATATAATTTTTAATGAAAAAAAAAATTGAATCATAAAAATCCTTTTCTAAATATTATGTCCTTATTTTAAAAGATGTAATTAATACATTATAATATATTTTTAACATTATATATATTTAATAGCTTCTCAAAGTATATTCAACCCATCCAATTTAACAAATTTTTTATCATATTCATATTAGAATAATAATATTGTATTGTTTGTTTAAGCTCGTGGTGTGTATGCTGTTAAACATAGTCTTTATTTTATAATTTCATGATATTAAACTTCTAATGTTTCATATAATTTTCATCAAAAATATTACATAATTTTTGTTTTGGGTTTTTGGTGGAGTAAGATATCAATCGTAGATCATTATTAAGGGAAAATATATACTAAAATCATGCAGTGTTACATTATCTATGGTTAAATAGATTATTTATTATAAATATAAAATTATAATAAATAGTGAAATATTTAAGAGTTTACATAAGATATATATGACTATAGATATAATTTATAATGATATATATACCTTACTACCTTAGTTAATCATATGAATATTCAAATCTAAAATATGCTTTACTAGGAGTTTTTTGTGACTTACCTTTCACAACATCATTTTCATGATCATATACCATATAAATAAAAAATTATATGATTATATATGAATAAATAAATGTTAATAATCATTTAAATATGAAATATAAATCCTAATATGTATTCTACAATGACAACATCAACATACTATATGATACTTTAAGTTCAATTCTGTAATATTTGGTTCATCATATAAATCTCAGTATTTAACATATGTTATCCATTCTCATTTTTCTATTAGTTTATATAACCTAATTAAGTATTTAATAAATCCTATAATTCTATATAAATCCGTAATAATTACAAGGACTGAGACGTAAACATTACATAATCTTGAGGTTTAAGTCAATATTTCATTTTCTTACAATTAAGGATCTTTTGTAGTATAGAGTTGTAGATAATTACTCTATCACCCTTACATAAGTATTACATTAGAATGTGTACCCATCATCTTAGTATTCATTTCTCCATCAAAAGAAAACATTTAGGATATAATATTTCTTATTTTTATGAAATATCATTTAGATTTTCATAGTGATATCATCCATAAACCTAATCATCCATATAATACTATGGAAACATTTTAAAAATTTGTATGAATATAAAAATATCAATAAAAGACATAAAAATAAAGAAATAAATTTATTAGTTTATTTTTACTTATACTAGATTTTTATTTTTAAAAATTATACATTAGGATAAAAATAAAAAATATATTAACCGTGAAATGAACTTTTATTACAAAATATTTTCAAGAGACATTTCAGAAGTAATCATAAAGGAAAAAATAAAAAACATAATGGTTCCCATAAAATTTTGAAAAAAATATGAAATTCTATTCAAAGTTTTTTACATTTTACCCTTAAGAAGTAGAATAAAATTTCTTTCAAACATATACTCATAAGTAAGAATAAGATAGAACAAACATGGATGGCTTTAGAGAGGGGCGATGATGACGAAGACTTGCAGTGATGGATCCCTATATGACTGGAGATGATTCCCCACCCCCCTTCCCAGTGGAAGGGGGTGGAGGAACATGTCTCATCATGCTCAATCTCGAGGAAACCTTTCATCCCTTTCTCAAACCCTAGATTCCTCCTGGAATTCACGATGATTCTATTATTACCCAAAGTTCTTGATCTTCATATGGGTTTTCCCCAGTTATCAAATTCATAGTCGGAGTTCTACAAAGCATTGACCCATCTAGAGTTGCCACTGGTGGCGTGTTTTAATCATCGAGGGCCATTTGTAGATGACTTTGACCAGTTCATCTTCGGTAAGTGGTATTTTCAAGACCATGTAGTTATTGGTCTTCTTGACAAGCACAACTTCATGATTCAGTTTTCTTAAAAATGTGATTTGATCTGGCCCTGGTCTAGTGCCCCTCGTCGATGAAAAGGCTGTTGGTTCTTCCTCCATCACTGGTCATTTGATGTGTGTATGAATCGTGATCTATCCACCATAGAAACAAGGGTTAGTATCCCTCATCTTCCCTTACCTTTCAAAAATCCTACAATCCTTTATATGATCGGTAATATGGTTGGTAGGTTTCTTTGCTCAGATGCTAGAACTTCCACTATAAGTCATCTGATTAATCCCCGCATATGTGTTGAGGTGGATGTTGCAAGGCCCTCAGTCGACTTGGTATAGATATCTGTTTGTGAAGTGTTCAGGTGGAGGTAGGTTTTCGTATTTGAATCATTGGTGGAATACTGCAACAAATGTTGTCGACTGGGACATATGAAGTGGAAATGCCAATGTGAGGTGATGAACAGAAGAGTCTCGAGGGAGAGGGTAGTCAAGTCCTTTGGTCAGAGTCTTGTGTTTTCTGCAGGTGTGGTCTCTGGAAATGTTTATGGTGTAGAGGGTGTAAGAAAATACGCTGGTCCGAGTTTATTGTATGCTGCAGGTTTGGTCTCTGGAAATGCAGATTCCATGGAGAGTGTATGCAAGTCCTCTTGCTGGAGCCTGCAGTCTGCTGTAGGTGTGGTCTCTGGGTATGCAGCTGGTGTGGAGAACCGGGATGCAGTACCTTTGGAACATGCATGGGTGTGCCTACATCTAGTTGTTGCAGCTGTGTTTGATAGGATTAGGCATGATATGAAGTTGGGGGATAGAGTGAAACAATCTGCTGCAAGTGTTGGAGACTTTGGAGGCCTTTCAAGTGTCAATGCAGTTGCAAAGGACACACAGCAGGAGGGTTTTGTGCCTTTATGATCAGTGCATGTTACTGAAGGAAACTTGGATGATGTTGGATGGGACTGTGGTCTGTTCGAGGTGGTTGAAACTATCAAAAGGGGTGAAAGGGAGGGCTGTGAGTTCTGGGTATGTGGGTTTCACAATTGTTTCTGAAAATCGTTTTCAATTGCTGGATCAGGAGACCGTGGAGGAGGAAATTCCAATGACTGAAGATGTCGGTGGGTAGCTAGAGCCTCCTTCCAAGGAGGATGGAACTGGAATAAATTCTTTGCAGTAAGTGTAAATGGTTAGATATGCATCTATGGAACATCCACGGTGGCTTGCAGTGATTGACACCAATGGCCAACTCCAGAAGGGAAAAGAAAAAAAAGTTAGATATCAGGAAGTGATTATCGTTGGTTAATGGTGTGATTTCTCTGAGAGTTACAAAGATAATGATGGTTGTATAGCTAGGCCATCTTTTAGTGATGTGGTTCAGAATTGGAGGATAAAGAAGACCGTGACTCAAGATGGCATGACTGCTTCATCGCGAAGTAGTTCAAGGAAGGACTACTTATGCTTTCTAAAGATGATGCCCACCAGGTCTTCTATTGGAAACTCTAAGCTTTTATCACTGAAATGTATGAATCTGCGGAGGTGGTATTCGAAGTTTCTAAAGAAAAACAAATGTTCATAATGGGAATTGACCACTACAGAGGAAGCTTTCTATTAGGGATGTGGAGACGAGTATGGTTTTAATGATATGTAATTGTATCTCTTGACTTGTGGTGTCACGACCCATCCTTGGGGCCCATGTCGTGACTACCCCAAGTCTGCCTTCCATAGGCCAGGGGCTGGTGAGTAGCACCAAAGGAAAATCACTAATAAAAATTGGAGGGCATTGCCTTTAAACTTGTAACACAAACACTCTAAAAACAAGAAGTAGAAGCAACAACAACTAATATAGAAATGAAAGGTGTGCTGAAAGTAAGTGGGAGAGTATACAAACCCAACTGAAAAACAAGTACTAGTACAATTAAAAAAGGAAAAACAGCTCTTGGATCTTCCACCGAGGAATCCTACCTGAAGGGTAGTAACAGAACTCGAACAACTCATCCTAGAGGTATGTCCCATCTAGTCCACCTCTGTGTAGCCTCCCGTCCGTCACCCTCAGTCTCGATCATTGTTGATCGTCATCTGCACAGAACACAACAAGGTGCGGACGAAGCCTGTGTAGGGGTGACTATAAAAATACACAGTAGGGGACCCCAAGACCCCCGAAGTTCTCCAAGAATCCATTAAGGATAAACCACAGTAGTAAGATTCAATAAAAAATATCAACCATCCGTTCAAAGGTATATGACCATACATATACCTAAGTTACCAATCAGAAACCGGCTCTAACTCTTGAGCCCAACCACATCCTGTTCCTCAAGTGTAGAAACACTCTACAAATAATGTATAACACAAGGTGTATCCCATAGGTACAGCTCATAGAATAAAGCTATGTTGGCTTCACCACAACACATCCACCAAGAAAAATCCAACCTTACATTGGTATATGCCCATAAATATACCTAAGTCGTCAATATTACACATCTCCTACAAGAGGTAAACATGAAGGTAAAGACTCATCTCACACCAGGTATACACAACTTAAAAGAGAGTAAGACATGATTAGTTGTATACATTGAATTGTCTTTCACTGTCGAATGACAGATATCCGAAGAAACCTAAAACATAATTATGTCGTTGCTGTCGATCATGCGTGGGATCTCGGTGCAAATGTCGTCATTGTCGAACCCACAGAGGATCCGGGTCCAGTCTCATCACTGTCGAACCCCTGGAGGATCCAGGTCCAGTCTCGTCACAGTCGAACCCACGGAGGTTCCATCTACAATCTTGTCGCTGTCAAACCCATAGAGGATCTAGGACCAGTTTCATCACTGTCGAACCCATAGAGGATCCAGGTCCAGTCTTGTCACTGTTGAACCCACGGAGGATCCAGGTCCAGTTGTAGGTCCAAGTAGGATCCTATCATCTCAGTCGCATCCAGTCATAGGGTTTCCGTACAGAACACAGTCGAATCATAGAGGGTCCGCTCCTTGAGTCAAGTGTCGATAAATCAAATACCATGAAGTCTTTAGTTGATGTATCCCATAGTGCTTTCTCATCATAAGGAACCCAGCGTGATAGACAGTGTGTCAATCAGACGCCCGGTCTGTGAGTTATTGGAATTTCCGTTCCAGGGACCCGGTTGGTTTTAGGTTCAAACCAACCCAATCATACCCCAACTATATCCAAAACACACGTGGGGTATTCCAAAATAACCATCCTACTCTAAGCCTACTATCACGGAAGATGGTTCGTCGTTCGGACACCCGTAGCCCAAAATGCGGGCTAAAAGGTGTAATCAGGCCATAGTAGGTTCGGGTCCAGTCCAACCCAGTTTGACCGACTAGGCCCGACCCGGCCTGAACCGGGTTCTGACACGGTCCACGGGTCTGACTCGGTCCAAGGGGGTGGCCCGGCCTGAGTGGTTGGCCCGGCACGAATGGTCGGCCCGACCCGAGTGGACAGCCCGAAGCGAGGGAGCGGCCCCGGCCCGTAGGGGTGGCCCGGCCGGAAGGCGCAGCCCATCCCTAAGGGGAAGCCCGACCTGAAGGCAAGGCTCTGCCTGAGGTAGCCCGACCCGAGTCGGCCTGTCTTGTGGAGGCCAGCCCCGAGGCGGCCCGGCCCATGGCCGCCCAGCCCGAGGTGGCCCAGCCCGAGGCGTCCCGGCCCGTGGCGGCCTGGCTGGCTAGCCTTGGTGGCCTGTATGGCCACGCATGGCAGGGGGTGTCACGCCCCCCTGTTTCTGATCTGAAGGGACGGGCATTAGGTGCCGGTTTTGGTGATCCATGGGACCTGAATTGTACCGCTTTGTCTGGCTGGTCGAGAGGCCAACCGGTTTCATGTCGCTGGCAGCCGCCCCAACGTCGGCCGCTCTTAGTCCCTCATCCATGGCGCAACGGCGCTGTGATTCTACTCCACCACTGTGGCATTCCCTGGCCATGGCCCCCTGCTGCTCCGCGTGGTGCGATGTCATTGCACCACCACCGCCACGGCCCAGCCTGGCTGTGGCCCAATGCTTTGTTGCGCGGCGCGATGACGCCACGCTCATTCTTCCATGGCCCGCCCCAGCCGTGACTCTCCTCCATGTGGAACGGTGGTGTCTCACCCTTATGGTCACCTGGTGACCTTGGATCGTCGGTTTCTTCATGGTCTTCCTCTTTCGTCAATAAACAAGAACAATCAAAGGGGAGGTTCGGGCCGTGTTCATGTGGTCTGAGCCCTCCTCGTCATAGCGATAATAATTGGAATTTCTTAATCCATAAATTGAATTACGGTGGTTATACCACATAAATAAATTAACTCATATCCCCATACCTCGAGTTCGGTGTTCATTGACTAAGTCACGGGATGGCGGCGTCATTCCGTAAATATTGGAGGAGGAGGAGTTCGGAGAAGACGAGTCGAGATGACGTTGTCAGTGTTCTCTGTGGGTGGTCACACTTCCCTTTATTTCCTCAGTTGAAGAAGGAAGAAGATGGTGCTCCTCATTCTTCAGTGGTTCTTCATTGAAGAGAAATGTCTCCACCAAGTTCATTCCTCTCCTTAATCCTCCATAAAAAATTATGCCAACCCCACAATAATAAAATATAACATCTTATTATAATATTCGCATAACTAATTAAAAATGATTAAAATTAATTATGTTACAACACTTAATTAAAAGGGTGTATTTGGCTCATTAATTGGATGGGGAAGGTGAAGAGGCTCCCCGACTTAATTGGGGGTTATAGGAGTTTAAGTGCTCGGGTGGCCCCCCCTTATAACATCCTCCCAATGGAGGTTATGCTCAGGTGGTCCCCACAACCATAACCTCCCATGGGAGGTTAGGGTGTGGTGTCTCCCACCTTCAACCTCCCCTTGGAGGTTTCAACCACCAAAATAAAAATAAAATAACACTTTTATTTTTATTAAATTTAATTAAAACCCCCATAAACTAACTTACATTCTCGTTAAAATGCAACTATGGTGATGGTCTCACTAAGAAGCCATCAATGTTGCAAGTTCAATGGTGCCCTTGGATTTCAATTCCGATCATCGGTCCAAAAGATATAAAATCCCACTTGTACATTTACTGAATGTAGCTAAACAAAACATCAGAATTTGATTCTGGGAACACTGGGCCTTAGAATCAAGTGCCGTCAGAAATTGTGGACTCGTAAAATTCCCATGCCTTTAAGAAAAAAATTCATGGAAATTCCGGGTCTTTACATTCTCCCGACCTCAGGGCTTTACGTCCCCGTAAGCTAAAACTCACACTAAAGAAACATATGGGGTACTGAGCATGTATCTGAGCCTCCCGCTCCCATGTGCTCTCCTAGAGGATCCCACAATGCTAGAAAACTCGCACTAGAGGTATTGACCATCCACGCAGGACCCACTCTTGTCGATCCTCAATCTCCACTTGATCCTCAATGAACATTACCCCATCATCGATGTCGAGCTCCATGTGGTCGATGATATGGGATGGGTCATGCACGTATCTCCTCAGCTGCGATACGTGGAAGACGTCGTGTACCCGGTTCAAATGAGGTGAAAGAGAAAAGCAGTAATCCACCTCGCCTACTCTGCTGAGGACCTCGAAAGGTCCGATGAATTTCGGAGATAACTGGCCACCTCATCCAAATCTCTGTAGACCTCGTCGCGATGAGACCCATAGAAAGATGTGGTTGCCATCCCCGAAATCCAGTGGTCTCCTTCTACTATCATCATAGGACTTTTGCCTGCTCTGTGCAGTCTTCATCCGCTCCTAGATGATCTACACCTTCTCCATCGTAGCCTGCACCATCTCTTGTCAAATAAGTGCTTACTCCTCTGGGTCAGTCTAGCACAGAGGCGATCTGCAAGGTCGATCGTAAAGTGCCTCGAAAGGTTCCTTCTCGATGGTGGAGTAGTAGGTGTTACTATATGAAAACTCTACCAAGGGTAAGTGATCCTCCCAGCTACGATCAAAGTCGAGGACGCATGCACGGACAATGTCCTCTAGAGTCTGAATGGTCCTCTCAGTCTGACCATCCATTTGAGGATGGAAGGTGATGCTCAAGAGAATTATCCTTCGTGAAGGCCTCTTGAAACCCATTACATAGCTGAAATGTGAAATGAACTTCTCGATCGGAGACGATCATCGATGGAACGCCATGAAGCCGTACAATCTTTTATACGTAGAGGAGTCCTAGGCAATCTGTTGAACCCTACTATCGGATCGGTAGGAAGTGGTATGACATGGTGAGTCGGTCAATGATCTCCTATATTGAGTCATGTCCTCTGGATGTATGTGGATGTACCGTCACGAAATCCATGTATATCTCGTCCCACTTCCACTCTGGGGCCTCTAAGGGCTGAACTAATATTTTTGGAACTTGGTGCTCCGCCTACACTTTCTAACAAGTGAGGCATTGTGAGACAAACTCTGCTACTACCTTCTTCATACCTAGCCACTAGTTCTGTCATCGGAGGTCATGATACATATTTTCCACTCCTGGATGTACCTCTAAAGGAGATGTGTGGAACTCCCTCAACACTTCCTCCTGAAGTGCAACTGGTACCATGGTATGTCCTCTAAAGAGAAATATGTGCTCCCTAACTTCAGAAAAACAATCAGGTGTCTACCCTGTGGATATCTGAGTACGTCAGGTCTCACAGTCAGTGTCCCCACACTGTGCCTCGCTGACTCGCTGAAGAAGTGTTGGAGTGACTTTGAGAGATTTTTGAAAAGCTACTCCATCACTATCCACAAAGGATATCTGCAACGTGGCCAGCTGCTCTGTCGCCTCTCCTAGCAGTTGAATGTCAAATCTCCTACTGAGAGCATTTGCTACAATGTTCCCTTATTTATGAATATAGACTATCTCAAAGTCATAGTCATTGAGGAACTCAATTCAACGTCGTTGTCTTAGGTTCAGGTCCTTCTATAAGAAGACACACCTGAGACTATTGAGATTAGAGTAAACCGTAAAATGTTCGCTCAACGAACTATGGGTGAGACTATCCAATTGTAAAGACCTCAAGTACACCCTTCTTCGCCTATGTCCTACAAGAGCTACTATGATATATCCTTTTTCGGAAAGAGAAATCTGGTCTCATCCCCTGGATGAACCACATCCTTTACCTAATATAGTCAATCCTGACATGAACAGTACTATTTCATGACATGGACAATTTCGTAAGGCCTCGACGCTACTACCAAGAGATCCGACCATTACACTTGCCTCTAAGGGTTGAGACACACTATCGGCATTAGTTTGTGGTCATTGGGTCTCCTCCAGTATGAATCTTGAATATGAGGGTCAAGTCAATGGTTTTAATTGGAACCTCTCAGTATCAACCACACTAAAAGGAAGGAAAGAAAATGTCACAAGGAAAAGTGTCTTTTATTACTGCTGCTCAAAGTAAAATGATAGAAAGAAAAAACAAACAATGACATAAACAAAGCTAGAAGCTTCATGAACAATGTTCTCTATGCATGGAGCTAGTCCCGCTCCTGTCTACTTGTTCCCGGAGCTCGAGGTGAACCGTCTAGGGGTGGTGGTTGTAGTGCTCGATGACTCTGACCACCATCCACTGAAGGACCTGCTCCACTTCTTCGTCCACTGCTCATCTGACGCTCAATCCCCTTCCACTGCCTTGGTCTCAGTGGCTCCTCTAATTCCTTCTGATCAACTGTGCAGGGAGTCGGATAGTCATGTGCTCTGTCACCCCATTTTATGCAGGAAAAACAGACCATTCTCCGTTCAAAGCTCCCTCAGCCTCGGGTTCCCTCCACCCTCAATTCCACATATTGGGGTCTTATAACAATATATATAACCAACTGGTTCCCCCGTGTCATCTTCCTACTGCCTGCTACATATGACTCAGCAACTGTCGGAATTCCCTATGGCAGGTGTAACAACTCTTGAGCCCACACAGAGTGTAGAGTTGCTAAAACAAACTCTTCCATGAGAAGCCCCTTGAAGTTCCCCCAGGTGAGTGTCACCTCATCGTGAAACTGGAGCATCAGGCTCCACCACCTCTCAGTTTCTCCCTGAAAGAGACTAACATCTAGGTGCACCATCAAGTCAGCGGATGCGCCAACTGTGTGGAAAACTCGTGCTAAAAACTTCTATCAGTACCCAACCATCTAAAAATCTATCTCGCCTCAAAACATCAGAGGCCTGTGTCGTAAAAAACCGTGCAACGTTCTAAATCGGTTCTCACCCTCTGCTGCTGGGGTTAGTAGAAATGGTAGCCCAGTGGTTAGTGGTACCGATGGTTCCTCTTCTGTGATGGGGCCCTGCATCAAGGTCTCATCGCTCGGTGGGCTACCATCACGCTCTCCACTCGGAACCTACATTGACTGACTAAGTGAAGACATCCTGAAAAGAAATAGGTGCGCCACAGTAAAAACAATATACCTAGTGAGCTGACACAAAGTAATCACAAAGAAAACATTTCAAAGCCAACACACACGCAATCAGTGTTTTTTGTGCACTGAGTCAGAAATTAGAAGTCAGAGTCCTAGTGTATGGTTACGTTGGCCGCCGCACCGACACCAGTTTCCCTAAATTGATAACCACATCCAAAACACTTAACACTATTTCTATTAAATGAATCGGAGTCCATGTTCTAAGGTAGAACTGACTCTTATGATACCAATTGGTCAAGATCCGTCCTTGGGGCCCATGCTATGACTACCCCAAGTCTGCCTTCCATAGACCAGGGGATGGCGACTGGCACCAAAGGCAAATCCCTGATAAAAAAGTGAATGAATTTCCCTTTAAAATAGTAAGACACACACTCCGACCACAAGCAGTAGAAGAAACAAGTATTAATATAGAAAAGAAAGTAGTGCTGAATGTAAGTGGGACAGTATACAAACCTAACTGAACAACAAGTACTAGTAAAATTAAAAATTAAAAATAGATCATGGATCATCCACCAAGGAATCCTACATGAATGGTAGGTACAGAACTTGAACAACTCGTCCTAGAGGCATTGTCGTCTATTCTAGCTTCGAGCATCCTCCCGTCCGTCCCCCTCAGCCCTGATCACTGTTGATCGTCGTCTACACAGAACAAAACAAGGTGCGGGCAAAGCCCGTGCAGGGGTGAGTATAACAATACTTAGTAGGGGACCCTGAGACCCCCGAAGTTCTTCTAGATTACACTAAGGATAAACCACAGTAGTAAAATACAATCAAAAAATATCAACCATCCTTACTTAGGTATAATCCCATACATATACCTCCATTACCAATCACAAACCGGCTCCAAATCTTGAGCCCATCCACATTCTGTTCCTCAAGTGTAGAAACACTCCACAAATAATGTATAATACAAGGTGGATCCTATATGTACAACTCACAGAAGAATGCTACGTGGGCTTCACCAGAACACAACCACGAAGAAACATCCACGAAGAAACATCCACCATTACTTACGTATATGCCCATACATATACCTAATTCGTCAAGAGTACACATCTCTTACATGAGGTAAACACAAAGGTAAAGACTCATCTCACACCAGGTATACAAAACTTAAAAGAGAGTAAGAGAAGATTAGTTGTATCCACTGAATCATCTTTCACTACTGAAGGACAGATATCCGTAGAAAACTAAAATAGAATTCTATCGAAGTTGTTGATCCTACGTGTGATCTCGGTACAAAGGTCGTCGTTTTCGAACCCATGGATGATCCATGTCTAGTCTCATCACTGTCGAACCCACGAAGGATCCAGGTCCAGTCTCATCATTATCGACAACACATAGGATCCATGTACAGTCTCGTCGCTATCAAAACCACGAAGGATCCAGGTCCAGTAATGTCATTGTCAAACCCACGGAGGATCCAGGTCCAGTCTCGTCACGGCCGAACAAATGGAAAATCTAGTTCTAGTTTCATCACTGTCGAACCAACGAAGGATCCAGGTATAGTAGTAGTTCCACGTAGGATCCTATCATCTCAGTCGAATCCATCCATAGGGGTTCCGCACACAGCATTCTCAATTCCGAGAGGGTCCCCTCCTCGAGTCAAGTGTTGATACATCAACTACCACAAAGTCTCAAGTTGATGTATCTTGTTCTTTTGTCTCATCATAAAGAACCCAAAGTGATAGACGACGCATCAATCAGACGCTCGGTCTGTGAGTTATTGACATTTCCGTTCTAGGGGCCCGGTTGGTTTTTGGGTTCAAACCAACCCGGTCGTACCCCAACTACATCCAAACCTCAAGTGGGGTATTCCAAAAGTACCTTCCTTCTCTAAGACTTCCTTCACCGCAGAAGGGTTGTCGTTCGAACACCCATAGCCCATAATGCGGGCTAAAAGGTGTAATCAGGCCATAGCGGGTCCGGGTCTAGTCTGACCCAGTCTGACCGACCAGGTCTGAACCAGGGTCTAGCCTAGTCTGCGGGTCTGACCCAGTCCAAGGGGGCGGCCTAGCCCGAGTGGTCGGCCCGACCAGATTGGTCGGTCCGGCCCGAGTGGACTGCACGATGTGAGGGAGAAGCCCAACCCGAAGTGGCGGCCCGACGCGAAGGTGCGGCCCAGCCTGAGGTGGCCCAACCCGAGGCGGCCCTACACGAGGTGGCCTGGTCCAATGTGGCCCGACCCAAGGCGACCCAGCCCGAGGCAGCCCGAGAAGGCCTGGATCGTGGTGGCCCGGTTGGCCTGCCTGCGTGGCATGGATGGCCACACGTGGGAGGGGGTGTCGCGCCCCATGTTTCTGATCCAACGGGACTGGCATTAGGTACCATTTTTGGTGAGTCGTGGGACCCAAGTGGTCCTGCTTTATCCAGCTTGCTGAGCAGCCAGCTCGTTTCGTGTCGCCGGCGGCCAGCCTGACTTCGGCAGCTCTTGGTCCCTCCTCCACGGTGCGATGGCACCACGGTTCTACTCCACCAATGCATCCAGCCCTGGCCACGACCCCCTACTACTCTGCGCGGTGCATCGGCACCATGCCCCCTCCGCCATGGCCTAGCCTGGCTGCGGCTGTATGCTTTCCCATGTGGCGCAACGACACCACCCTCCTTTTTCCGTGGCCCACCCTGGCCGCGACTTTCATTCTCTATGGGGCACGGCGGTGTCGCACCCTTACGGTGACCCGGCGGCCTTGAGTCGCCGGTTTCATCGCGGTATGCCTCCGTCGTCAATAAACAAGAACAACCAAAGGGGAGGGTTGTGCCATGTTCCTGCGGTCCGAGACCTCCTCATCATAGCAATGACAATTGGAATTTCTTAATCCAGAAATTGACCGACAGAGGTTATAACCCATAAATAAAATAACTCAAATCCCCCTACCTCAAGTTCGATGATCGTTGACAGAGTCACGGGAAGGCGGCGCCATTCCGTCAATGTCAGAGGAGGAGGAGTTTAGGGAAGACGAGTCGAGATGAAGTCTTCGGTGTTTTTCGCGGGTAGCAACGCTTCCCTTTCTTACCCCGGTTGAAGATGGAATAAGACGGTGATGTTTGTTCTTCGGTGGTTCTTCATTGTTGAGAAATGGCTCCACAAAGTTCTTTCCTCTCCTTAATCCTCCAAAAAAAAATTATGCCAACCCCACAATAATAAAATATAACATCTTATCATAATATTGGCATAATGAATTCAAAATGATTCAAAAGAATTTAGTTACAACACTTAATTAAAAGGGTGTTGTTGTCTCATTAATTGGAGGGGAAGGTTAAGCGGATCCCCCACTTAATTGGGGGTTAGAGGAGTTTATGTGCTCGGGTGGGCCCCACCTAACAACATCCTCCCAATGGAGGTTATGCTAGGGTGGGCCCAACCACCATAAACTCCCATGGGTGGTTAGGGTGTGGTGGCTCCCACCTCCAACCTCCCCTTGGAGGTTTCAACCACCAAAATAAAAATAAAGTAACACTTTTATTTTTGATTATTTTAATTAAAAACCCCATAAAAACTTCCATTCTTGTTAAAACGCAACTGCGGTGATGGTCTCACTAAGCAATCACCGGTGCTGCGAGTTCAACGGTGCCCTCAGATTTCAATTCCGAGCACCGGTTCAAAATATATACAAACATGCTTGTATTATTACTAAACGTACATGAACAAAACTTTAGATTTTTATTTCGTGCACACCGGGACTCGGAATCAAGTTTCGTCAGAAAATTATGACTCATAAAATTCCCATGTATTTAAGAAAAAAAATTCACAGAAATTATGGGTGTTTACATATGGTACTTTCTTACTTTACTTTTTTTATTTTAATAAATGGTCAGGGGGTTATCCCTTGGCTATTATTTTCTGGTATACTCATGAAAAATCACATGGGAATATAATACAAAGTAAATGTTATCATAATATCATGTTTATATAAGAAATGGGGTAGTAATACAAAATACTATATAATCATATCTAAAGTCAAACATCCATGGTTGTATCACATGGTATACATAGAACTATAATGTATTATATTTACCCCCTAGCCCCATATATAATTTCTCATGATAAAAACCTTACCTAATTCATTACAGGGTTATATGGGTTCACTCATCGTAACATGTAAATACATATGTGTCCCAAAAAAAGGAAATCAATCATATAGCATAAATATAAAAATTACACACGGAACGAATTTTATTTTATTTTATAAAATAATGTATGGAATGTATTAGCCTAAAAAATGAATGAATAATAAGCTATGTATATATGTGAGAGACATATGTACATATTTTTGAAGAATGAAATAGATTTAAAGAGATATATAAAGTTATTTATATTTTAAATAGTCATAACTTGATAAAAAGTCTGGTTTAGAGATATCCCTTACATGCATAAGATGAACACTTCCACGTATAGTAATATCAATTTTATTTGACACCATTTATGAAAATACTTAGAAAAAAGATAAATATTATTTATAGTTTTTATTTAACAATCAATGGAAGAATTTAAAGAAATCCAAAATTCATATAATGTTTATGTTGGTTGGAAAAATCATTGATGATGTAATTGTAAAAATAGAACCATATTTTTTTCATTAGAAAAGAAAGTCCAAATAGTTACTATAAAATATGTAAAATGATTCCTTTTAAAATCATTTGAAGTAAAATAAAACAAGAAATATAATTTAATTTATATTTCATTTCTATCTACATAAATACATTAATAAATTAATTTCAATAATATATACATGTAAGTGTAATATTTAGAATATACATAATTAAAACATTGAAAATTGTGTTTTAAAAGAAAAGTGTCATTTACCGTGATTCAAACTCATATCATACATTAATTATATTCATAAATAATAAAATTACATTAATTACTTCCTACATTACTATTTTTTTCTATTTGATAAATCCTTTTATTTTTTAGTATCATGTTGTATTCAATTAATTAATATTTTATATTATTATCATGCATTTTGATGATATATGGCTCATATGTCCAAAATGATATTAGAGTGTCGACAAAGGCCAATGAGGTTTTTATTTTATCATAAATATATTAATATTAATTGCATAATTTTCATTTTAATATATAATATATACTTTTATGAAACATAATGAAATGAGGTTAAGAAAAATAAACTATATTACAATCATGAAGACTGTTGGTCATATGTATGCATGAATAGCATTTATAATTTGCAATCTTCATGATGAAATTATTTTTTGATTCGTTTATATTTATAGAAATATTATTATATCATAAATATAATATCCATTCTTTTTCTACATATATTTTTATAATTCATGTGATGTGGTTATAAAAAATTAATTGCATTTCATTATGGAGGTGGTAATATACACTTATACATGAACAATGTTACCATTATTCAATTGATTGAAATGTTCTAAATTTTTTTATATATTTATCATAAAAAATTAATTAGGTCTTGAATTATGTATATATGAAATAAATACATCATTATAAACACCCATAATATGCAATGGTGGAGAACGAATTACATCCATTTTGGAGTCGGTAGTACGTTCTACACACTAACAATGGTTTCATTTACCATTAGATGGAATAGTATATGGATATAGGTATCACATTGACATAAAACATTTCAGTATATAGTATATTCTTATTTTATTATTTCAAAATGTTTTAATAATATTTAAAGGATGTGGAAGATGAAATAAAACTCAAACATTCAGTTAATGACTATACAACTTCTTCGATAAATCGTATTTTGTTTACACCTTAATCTCTATGAGGATTGTATTCAACCTAAAACAAGACACCTAGAATTTTTAGTTGTATTTATAAAGGTTTTTGGTTAATAATTTAACAAAATTATATTAATTTTAATTGTGATGAAAAGAGATGAGAGGGATCCCTTTTTAATGAGGAGATGGTTATTCTTTGGATTTCTTAAAGTATTAAATTAATATAAGTTAAAATTCATTTTAAAATAACAAAATTAATTTATTTATATGTTAAAATGAGTATGAGTTTAAATTATATCATAAAAACTGGAAAATGTTAAGTGAAATTTTCACTCTTATAACTTTTTTTTAACCATCCAAAAGCTCCTTTAATGATTTCTGTGAAAATAGTGTTTTTTCTCATTATGAGTAACTATATTGTCAATGAAATAAAATCAGACCATAAATTAATCATGGATTATATTTTAATCTATATACAACTCACCTGTAGAAATATAATATTCTTAGCAATTTTAAATCTTTTTTTGTAGAATAATGTTTATTATAAAATATCATTATGGTCATTGTTTGGAATGAATTAAGTATTGTATCAAAATTTGTGTCTAACTCAAGTAAAATGGATCCAAAATAAAATGAAATCAAATATAAGTAATATAAGGTATTGTTATATTCACTAAATAAAATATTAATTGATTTTTATTTCATTTTATACCTTATATATTGGATTAAACCTTTAGTTGTCCAATTTCAACCTTAATCGCGATAGTGACTTTTTCATTAATAAATAGTTATATTATAACTTATTTGATAGAAAAGGGATGAAATTTTAGAAAATTTACAATCCATATTTTCTTTTCCAATATTTTTAATGACTATTTTATAATTTAACAAAATATCATTTAACATGAAATATCATTAATACAATTTTTAAACTATTAATTAAAATTGACTTTGAAAAAAATGATTGAAAAGTAATTATAATTTAATATTTTTAGGCATATATAAAATATTATAATTAAATATAAATTTATAGGACATAGTAATTCATTGACATTATATTACTTTTAATATTTTTAATTTCATTAATTCTATTATTCTAGTAATTGAATAAATATTAGGTCAACATTGCATAAGGATTTAGGATAATTATTCCAAATAAAAAAATTATAAATAAATTTACTTGATTAAAAAAAATTATATAAAATTAAAATTTATAACTAAACATATAATCTATTTATCACTATCTAAAATTTTTTGTGACAATAAAACAAATGGAATGTCATTTTTTTCTTTTCAATGAAAAACATAATATAAAGGTCAAAATTAAGAAAATATGGAACCAAGGTTACATATTTTACACACTTGGATGGATATGGAAAATATAAAATCATCAAATTGGATAAATTCATGTTTTGTGATCATTTTTTAGTCCTTATCATATAATATTTAGCCATAATTACCGGATTTACAAATTACGGTGTGAAAAACATTTACTATGTTTTCTATTCATAATGAAAAACATAAAAGGTGACTATGTATCAAACTTGAGCCACCTAATTGAAAAAATGGAATAAAATTTTCAAAATTAAATTTATATAATTTTATGAAATTAAATTAAGATTAAAATGAAAAATGAAATGGAAATATTTTTTCCCGGAACATTCATTTTAAGTATAATTAATACATTTATACCAAAATAAAGAATAAAATTATTTTTAAATAATATGATACAGATTTCTTTAATAAAAAATACCTAGAAATATTTTAAAACAAATCCAAAATATAATTTTAGTTTTTTATATTTTAATAGAAAATATAGATTTAAAAAAATATAATATTTCTCACAATTCATTGAAAAATAATCAATTTTAAAAAAATATATATCAATATATCACTATATGATAATTTTAATACAATGATTTAAAAATTATATCTTTTTTTTCATGAAAATCTAATACATCCATCAATTAATTATTCCATTTTATTAAAAAAATAAATAATTTTAATTTTTAAATAAAAACCATTATATAGAATAAAATTACATTACTAAAAAGTGTGTTATTTTTTTCTATGAATTTTCCATTTTTTTATTATGGCCATTTAGTATATTTCATTATGTGATTATTCCAATTCATACCTCCTAAATCAAATACTATGTTATAATGTTCACATTTAAATAAACATATTTTTAAAGTATGTATTAATTTTCTTAAATTTGAATGTTGCATTTTAATAATGATTTTGGGAAAATTATTGTTTAAAAAACATGGGTTGTTATATTCTCAACCCCCAAGTAAATTTTATTCTTTTAATTTTAAATTCATCTCAATAATCATGGTTTTGGAAATTGAAAAGATATATTTTTTGAATCCCATATTGTTGAAATTGTTTAAAAAAACTATTTTCAAAGATGGTAAAAGAAATAAAAATTTAATATAGAATAATAAAAAACTAGTTTTGAAAATATCATAACATTAGTCAGAAGTTAATATATGGAAATAGAGGGAAAAAATTAATTCCCAAATAATGGTGAAGACAGAAAAGGAACATTGACCACAATAAAGTTAAAAATCATGAGAATGTTATCAACTGAAAAACCATAAACCAATGAGGCTGGAAGGAGACCATATATTTTTCAGAAATAAATTTATTAGGATAAAAATTTTGAAGATACATTACCCATATTTAATGATTTCTATTACTATCACAATAATTACATAGGGAAGTATACTGATTTAAAAATTATAATTTCTTCCTTTAATAATTTTCCACCACTATATCATCTATTACTCCAAAAGATTATAATTCAAGATTAATTTTTTCATTCTTAAAGCATTAAAATCATCATTTAATTGATTATATATTTCCACAAAAGGATAAAAATTGACTACTCCTATCTTTATACAAAATCCAATAATAATAAAAAATGGAACTTTTTTTAAACTATTCCATAAAATAATAAAACATCATATGAAAAAATATGACATTAAGTACTAAAGCTACATCAATAATACCATAATTTTAACTTAGATCATTTTATAAATAATTATTCTCGAACTTATTCAAAATTTCCCTGATAAAGTATGAAACCTCAAAATTAAAAATACTTTTTAACATATTCTCCCGATATTAGTTTAACAATAATCTACAATCTTCATTAATCACCCATAAAGTTATATACCCAAAATGAATATACAATAATTATATAATCCCCAAAATATGATAATCATATCCATAAATAATGTCTGTCACCATAAATCCACATTATAATCTTATATGCTTCAATACGATAATTCAACCATTATTTCTCACATAAAATCTCAAAATATTTGGTTTACTGTAATAATAAATAATAAATATTAAAGTAAAAATAAAACACAAAAATTTTCCTTTGAAATAATTTAATAATATGAAAATATTTTTCAAAAAAGTTATACATTTCACCAAAACAATGTATAATACACATTTCACTAAATATAAGCTCATTAGTATTCAAATGGTTGAATAAAAAAATTAACATGGTATCATAAGATCATGGAAACAATGGAAATGTGGAAGTAATATAAAAAAATTAAAAAATAATATATCATGGCTTACTTCAGTGACAACATATATAGAGACTATAACCTTTTACATATAACATTACATGATTTTAAGAATAATTATACATCATAGTACAAGACAAGGATTGTAAAGTCTTGTGTATTGGATGAATAGATATATAAAACTAAAAAAATAGAAGTAAATAAAACATTTTTTTATTGAGTCTGCATAAATATCTCCTAACTTCCATTATGCTCATATGCCTTCATAGGATATCATGGGCATAACATGAACAACGGGATGAGCTAAAATACCAGTAAGGGAATAAGAATAAGAATAAATTCTTAGCGCATGGGTTTGAAAACATAAAATAAATAAATAAAAGGTTTGTAACATAAGGTATCATAACATATAAACATAGATTCATATAAAAATAGAGTCATATAAATGTGGTAGAAATATAAAACATGACTTTAGTACTAGTTAAGGCAAACCTCCAAGACTGTAGCACATAACATCTCAGGATACTTAACATTATCCAATGCATTAGAGTTCTATCTGGAAACACCCATATTAACATGTTAATTTATATTATTTCTACATAATCATACATAATCATCCATACATAAAAATAAGGAAACCCATAGAGAGAAATGGGTGTCACATTAATGACACAGAGAATAATGAATGGGGGTATCAAAAAAGATTCCATGAGAGAATGGAATTAAAACATACATGTAAATTAATATGGTAAAATAGTTTTATATCATGGTATGTGATGTAAAACAAAAGTGACAGCATGTAATAAGGGTATTTAGAAATTCTAAGCATCAATAAATGTTAGTGTGGTTTTAAGGAAACACTAAATATATTTTTAAATAAAAAAGGTAAAAATATTCTATATAAACCCAAAAGTGAACCAAGAAGGATTTAATAATAAAAAGACTTATTTTATTAAGACAATGGTGGATTAAAATAGATTATAAAGTGCACTTGAAATTGAGTAAAAATTTGAAATGTTCCCTTAAAACGAGTTTGCTTTCTAGAAAGTGTCGAGGAGGGAATCACTTAAAATCATGTATATACATGAAAGAGAAAGAGGTATCAATATTTAAACAGGATTTTGGAGCATATAAATATCATTTATATGTTTTAAATAAAAATAAAAGACTACTTAATTTGGGTAAAAACAATGATAGAGCCACCTGATGAAATAAAGACAGTTCATGTAGAATTCCTTACAGATTTTCAGTATGATATTGGGTGTACATAAGAGGGATTAATGAGAGATAATGGATTTATCATATTTTATACATAATTATTACATTATGGGGAGGTGTGTAAATATACCCCATAATTATGGATCACTCAAAAAATGGTATAGAATAGAATACATTCTTGAAAAAAAGTTGAATAGAGAAGAACCCTTACCATAAGTTTGATGGTTATATTCCCTTGATCATAATGACATGAATTGTAAAATTAGGTTCATTAATAATACCAGAACCTATTATATATGTAGATTATTTTTTAAAACCTTTTTATGTTCATTTATAACCATTTTGATTGGTTTAAAGGTTCAATTTAATTGTTCAGGTCTGTTTTCTTGCCCGGTTTTAATGATCGGTTCATGTTTGGATAAACATGTATGATGAATGTGGTTGTATATAATTTAATTTATGTTTCATTAATGATCATTAATAAGGTCACCTGGTTTAAAACATAATTTTTTTTCTTGAAGTGATGTTGAATTGTTATATAAAACTTTAGTGAAATTTTTTGGGTTAATTGGTAGTTTTTGACCACAAGGAACACATTTTTGTTTTATAAACCAAAACCATGTGTAAAAAAGGATTCCAGAACCATATATGAGTCATTATACATATATTATGATCTATTGCAACAATGAAAATGGTTTCATTACCATAATCGAATATGGTAATGGAAATTGAAAACTCATCGTCCTTGATTGTGCTAAATTAACACATCTCAAACGGTATTTTCATTTCTTTCAAATAAATGGTTGGGAAAGGAGAGATGATAATGAAATATCCTATTAGCATAAAAAAATTCTATAAAATTTATTTTACTTTATTTTTCATACCATTTGGATGAGTAGAGGTTAAGAAAGAAAAAAAGAATAAAAGAACAAACAAATGAATGAAAATGAAAGAAGAATTTTACCTCTTGAATCAAGCTTCCTTGAGAGCTTCTTAACGGGAGAGGTTTTTGTATTTGTAAGAGAACAAATGTTGTGGTATGTGGAGAAGGAGCTTGGGGAGAGATTTGGTAGAATATTTTCAAGGGAAAAGGCTTGAGAGGAGGGAAGATAAGAGGTAAGAATGGGTGGTATTTATAGTGGAGGGGAGGAGGGTTTTCATAATATTATAATCATTATTTTATTATTTCTTCATAGGACATTAAATTTTGAGTACTCCATGACCTAGAATAGTAGTACATGCATGTGGGTTAGATATTTGGGTGATTACATCACTTTTGATTTTATGAATAGTGGGTTTTAATTACAATGTATTTATACGGTAAATTAATGTAATTTATTATTCACTAAAAATTCAAGTATTTCAGAAAATCCACGAAATTCAACCTAACCATTTTTTGACATGTATAATCCAAAAATTAAATTCATTTTTCAAAAATAATTTTATAAATATGAATAATTAAATATTTCATTAAAATAATTATTTATTCTAAAAACAGTTTTAAAACATTTCTTTACTTATTCCAAAATATAGTTACATCATAATTTTAATTAAATCTTATTTATATACTATCATAGGTAAGGTTACTATTCATTATGTTATATCACTATTCATAAGGGTAACATTACTATTAATAAGGGTATGTAACTACTCCCCAAAAATTAAATTGGTCATAATAGACTCCAAATAATGTACTCATCACAACTGTGTATGTATTATTTTTGAAATTCATTACACAGAAGTAACAAAATTATTTTTAAAGGTCACATAGTATATAGTAGTTCATTTTTTTGTGATTTCATGTGATTTTATGACATATTTATAAAAAAGAAATTTCCATTGAATAACATTGGGTCGTTATATTCATACCCCCTTATGAAATTTTCCCCTCAAAATTTCGTTTTACTTTCTAAGCCATAATCAGGTTCAGGTACTTTTCCTTCATTTTCTCATCTCGTTCCCATGTTGCTTCTTTATACTTGTGTTTTCACCATATTACCTTGACTAGGTGAGTAGTTTTTTTGTATATAACTTTATCTCTACAATCCAAGATCTTCAGTGGCTGCTCCTCATAAGAAATATAATCCTCCAACCATACCACCTCTAAAGAGAGTACAAGTGAAGAATATAGTATGTAATTCTTTAAGAGGGATACATGGAAGACATCATGTACTTTGTCCATGGTAGGTGGAAGTGTTAGTCGATAGTCCCCAACCCCAACACGGTAAGGAATCTCAAAGGGGCCTATGTACCTAGGACTTAACTTCCCTTTGTTTCCAAACCTCATGAACTTCTTCCATGAAGATATGCATAGAAATACCATGACTCTATCTTTGAACTCAGGGCCTCTTCGACGATTGTCTGCATAACTCTTCTGTCTACTTTGGTCTCCCTTGATATGCTATTGAATGGTTTTCACCTTCTCCTCTATTTTATCAACCATTTCCGGTCCTATCATATTACACTCACCAACATAATCCCAACACCCTGGTGTTCTACACATTTTCCCATAAACTGCTTTGTATGGTTCCATTCTGATGCTTGAGTGGAAACAATTTTTGTAGGAGAATTCAACCAGTGGAAGATGTTGGTCTCATCCTCCATTGAAGTTCATAGAACAAGGTCTAAAAATATCTTCTATTATCTGAATAGTTCACTCATATTGGCCATTATTTTGAAGATGGTAGGAAATCTTAAAGTTCAGTTTAGTGCTTAGATCCTATTGGCGACTTTTCGAAAACCTCAAGGTGAATCTGAGATCATGATCAGATAAAATATATAGTGGTACTCCATGCAGCCATACCACTTATTTGATGTATATCCGTGAATTATTATCCAATGAGAAGTCCTATAGAATTTCAATAAATTGAGTTGTCTTTATAAGATGATCCACAACAACCCATATAGAACTGTTTCCTCTAGATATCCTTGGAAGTCCAGTGAAAAAGGCCATTCTAGTGTTCTCCCACTTCCATTTTGGTATGGGTAGTGGTTGCATCATCCCCTTATACTTTTTCCTCTTATCCTTAACATGGTGACATACCAAGAACATTGATGTATATTCAACAATCTCCATTTTCATATTGTCCCCCCTAAAATTTTCTCGGAGATCTCGATACATGTTTGTGCTCCTTAGGTGGATAGAGAAGGTTGAGTTATGTTTGTCATTCATAAGATCCGTCTTTTCTCTAGATATATTGGTACACATAATCTTTATCAAAATCTTACAACTCTTTCTTTATCAATCATAAACTCTGAGGATTTCCCATTTCTAATAGCTTCCACCCTTTTCTGATGTTCCACATATTTTCCTTGATCATCCTTTATTTTCTCTATGAGGAATGTTTGAGCAATCATTTGAGAAATGATTGACGATTTTCCTCCCTTAATGATTCCATTGTCCATAACTAGAAAATATAAGAAGATCGTATCCTTTTCAATTCTCATCATTGATAAAGATACATGATCTTCCCTACTTAGATAATTTTCCACCTTGTTTTCCATACCGGGTTAGTAGTGGATTGAGCAGTAATAATCATTGATGAGATCTATCCATCTTTACATGTGTATATTAAATTCTTTTATGTGAATATATATTTGAGACTGTTGTGGTCTGTATATATCTCACACTTCTCCCCATAGAGATAATCTCTCTTGATTTTCAATGCAAAGATCACAGCCGCCAACTCCAGATCATGCATAGGATAGTTTTTCTCATGTATTTTCAGATTCTTTGAGGTATAATCTATCACTTTATCATTTTTCATCATCACACATCCTAAAATCTTATTTGAATCATCATTGTACACCACATATAGTTCTCCACTTGTTGGGAATGTGAGTACTGGCACATTGATAATCCTCTTTTTCAACTCCTTGAAATAGTCTTCACATTCATGAGTCCAGAAAAACATTACTCCTTTCCATGTCATCTTGGTCATTGGGTTGGAAATTCATGATGTTTTCTTCAAAAATCATGGATAATACCCAGATAAACCATGAATTTTGTGGATATCAATTACAGATGTTATCCTAGGCCACTATTCAATCGCCTTTGTCTTGGAAGGGTCTATAGATATTCCTTTTCTGGTGATAACATTCCCCAATAATGATACTTCCTCCATTAAAAACTCACATTTAGTTTACTTTGAATAAAAATTCTCCTTTCAAAAAGACGTTAACAGAGTATTCAAATAATCCTCATGTTCCTCCTTGCTCTTGGAGTATATTAAAATATAGTCAATAAAGACTACCACAAATTTGTTGAGGTAATCTCGAAAGACTATATTCATTAAATCCATGAAAAATTTTGGAGCATTAGTGAGTCGAAAGGCCATCACATTGAACTCATGGTGTCCATAACTCATTCAATGGGAAGTCTTGGGAATATATTCTTTCCTCTACATTAATTTGACATATCCTGACCAAAGTTCCACCTTAGATAAATAACTGGCCCCACAAATCTGATCAAACAAGTCATATATTTGTGGATGGGTATACTTGTTCTTTATCATTATTTTATTGATCTCACAGTAATCAATGTTGAGGAACATTTATCCATCTTTATTCTTGGTGATGAGGACCGGTGCACCCCACGGTGAAGCATGCGAGCATATAAAACCCTTCTCTAGATTCTATTGTAACTGCTTCTTTAGCACTTATAGCTCTATAGTGTCCATTTTTTAATGTTTCATTAATTTAAGAAGAGATCCAAGAATAAGTTCAATTGAGAATTCAACCACTTTTTTAGGAGGAAGTCCATTCAACTCATTAGGGAATACATCAGTATAATCCCTCCCAATAGGCATGTCTTCGATCATTATTCTATCCTTTGTCTCATTCATTTGAGCTAGATATTCTTTCTCATAACGGGGGAATATCCACCATTGAGACAATTATTCTAAAGGAGATTCATCTTCCTCCTTACACTTCTAACGAATTAGAGGATGCTTTGGGTTGTGAATAGGGTTCTCCCTTTCCTGACAGTTGATGTTTTATTTGTATAATGATATCCAATCCATGCCCAAGATAGTGTCAAACTTCAATAAAGGATGTATGCTGATATTTTATAGGAGGTTCAGTCCATAAATGTTAACCAGGGAGGAGTTATAAACCATGGACGCAATGATTTCCCCATTCGTTATTCTCATAGATAACTTTTCCTCCAAAATTTGTGGTGATGTTTGAATAGTTCTACTAAAATTTAAAGATATGAATGAATGCATAGAACCAAAATAAAATAATAAGTCCTCTATTCATGAATGAATAACTAGTGTACCTGTCACCACATTGTTGTTCGGATCCATCTCAACAGTAGTGATAGAATAAGCCCTTCCTTGTTTCCTTGGAGGTTTTGGTTGATTTCCTCCAACAACCCTTGGCTTAGGGAAATTTCTTGCATAATGCCCATGCTCCTTGTAGTTGTAACACTACACCACTGGAAAAGCATCGATCTGAACCTTCCTTTCTTCTTCTACATAAGAAAGATTTTTAATATCACTTCGGAAGTTCTTTGCAATATTTCCTAGCTTTCCACATTTGTAGCAATTCATGGTTCCCTTTAGATATTTCATAGGATGCTTCTTCCCACAAATTTTACAAGTGGGATATTCAAGCTTCTTTCCATCCTGGGATTTATTTGTTCGACCACCCATGGTGTTCTCTATTTTCCTCTTTTTTTCACCGGTCCCATGACACCACTGAGAGTCTCCAATATCCATTTCAACCATGAGGTAACAACGGAAAATATTCTCCTAACTATCTAAGTATCGAATCACCAACACCTTCCATAGACTTGGCTTTATCCCACTAAATAAGCAATCCACCTTACTTTAAATGTTTATGACAAAGCCAGAGGTGTACCTTGCAAGCCTTGTAATGTTTTCTTCATATAGCTCTATGGACCCATCTTCCTTATTCTTGATTTTGAGGAACTCTCTTTCTATCTTGAGACAGAGGGTTTAAAGAAAATATTTATTGAAAAACATCCTCTTCAATTCTTCCCAATCCCTGGAATAAATTTCCTCTTGGAACTATGTATTCTTAATCGGTGTCCACCAATAATTAGCTTCCCCATCAAAACTTTAGACTGTCGGTACAACGTTATCTTCTTCATATCACTGGAGGAAGGACAATATCTTTTTAATGGAGTTAATCCACTGTTTCGTGAGGAGGGGATCAGAATATCAACTAAACATTGGAGGAATTTTCTGTATGAAGGATTCTATAGTAACATGCTCTTTCCTATGAGTAGGAGGGTGTTCCAAAAAATTCATTTTATTATTCATATCTTGAGCTAGCTGAGAAAGTATTGTCAATATGTTTGGAGCACTCATTCCCATCATATCAGGCATATCGTTAGGGAAATCTTCACATTTCCTATCACATTGGTTTTTGGAATTTGTTCTTTTATTTCTTTCCATTAACTATGAAATATAACATACAATTAGAGGGCTTGAATACTGAGTTATTAAACATAAAAAGGATGCTGTTAAACATAAAAGGATACACTTTTAGAGAAGGAGTGGAGGATATTGAAACATGATTTTGGAGAATATAAATATCATGTAAAATTTGTACATAAAAAGAAAAGAAAACTTCTTTTGGGTAAAAAAAATGATAGAGCAACTCGAAGGAATAAAGGCGGTTCGGGTAGAATTCCTTACGGATTATCACCATGATATTAGGTGTACATAAGAGGGATTAATGAGATAGAAATGTATTTATAATCTTTTATAAATAATGTGTACAGTATGGGGGAGGTGAATAATTATATACCAGCAATATGGATTACTCATAAAATGGCATATCATAGAGGACATTCTTGAATAAAAGTGAAATGGAGAGGATCCACTACCTTAAGTCTAATGGTGATCCTCCCATGATATTAATGACCTTAATAGTAAAATTAGGTTCATAAATAATTAATGAACTTATTATATATGTATAATATTTATTAAAACCCTTTTAAGTCCATTTATAACCATTTTTATGGGTTTTGAGATTCAATTTCATTGTTCTAGCCTGTTTGCTTTCTTGGTTTTAATGATCGGTTCACGTTCAGATAAACATATATGATGAAAGTGGTTGTCCAGAATTGAAGTTATATTTCATTACTGATCATCAAAAAGTTTACATGGTTGAAAACATAATTTTTTTACTTTAAGTGAAGTTGAATCATTATACCAAACTTTAGTGACATTCTATTGGATTAATTGGAGGTTTTTGACCACAAAGAACACATTTTTTTTATAAACCAAAAACAAGTGTACAAAAATATTATAGAACCATATATGAGGAATAATAAAGATATTATTCTTTTTTCGAACATAAAATTGGTTTTACGATCATAATTTAACATGTTAGTGGAAATTGATAACTCGTCATCGTTGATTGTGCTAAATTAACACATCTCAAATGGTGTTTTCATTTATTTAAAATAAAAGGTGGGGAAAGGAGAGATGATGATGAAATATCCCTTTAGAATAAAAAAATTCTAGTACATATATGTTACTATATTTTTTATACCATTCAGGTGAGTAGAGGTTAGGAAAGAAAAGAAAAAAAAGAACTTAAAAATCAAAGAGAAGGAAAGATGAATTTTACCTCTTGAATCCACTTTCCTTGAGAGCTTCTTAAGTGGAGATGTTTTGGTTTTTTTAGGTGACCATAGGTTGTTGGACATATGGAGGGAGTTTGGGGAGAGATTTGGGAAGAATATTGGAAATGAAAAAAGCTTGATAATAGTCAAGAGAAGAGGTAAGAATGGGTGGTATTTATAGTGGAGGTGATGAGGGTTTTCATAATATTGAAATCATTAATTTATTATTTCTTCTCAAGAAAATAAATAGTGAGTATTACATGGCCTAGAATAGTAATAAATTAATTTGAGATTTTTATTTAGGTGATTACATCACTTTTGATGTCAGGAATAATGCATTTAAATTATAATGTATTTATAAAGAGAATTAATGTATTTTCCTATTCATTAAAAATCAAGTATTTTATAAAAATCCAAAATATTTACACAAATAATTTTTCAATGTATAGAATAAAAAATTAAATTCATTTTTAAAATATAATTTTCTAAATATTATTAATTTAATATATAAATAATATCATAATTTATTCTAAAAACGGTCTTAAAACATTTTATTTATTCCAAAATATAGGTACACCATACTTTCACTTAAATCTTATTTATATACTATCATAGGTAAGGTTATTATTCATTAGTGTATATCAATATTAGCAAGGGTAACATTTTATTTAAATAGGGTTTGTAACTATTCACCAAAAATTATGTTGGTCATATTAGACTCCAAATAACTTACTGATCATAACCGTGTATGTCAGATTTTCAAAATTAAAAACACAGAAGTGACAAACTTATGTTTAAAAGTCACATAGTAATTAGTAGTTAATTATGTTGTGATTTCATGTGATTATATTAAATATTTAAAAGAAATTAATTTCTATTAAAAAACATTGGTTGTTACAACATCACATGGTTGATAGAGTCCCAAAATGGATTTTTTTTACAAACGAGTCCCATACATTATTTCATAAGATACAAAACTATACCCAATGAAGGGGATAAATTTTTAGGTGTACTTACCATATCATGAACATACTTATGTCTTACAAAATTGGAATTCAATTTTATTTCATGAACAAAAAAAATTACCCATAGTGTTAAATGGGTTTCATTTGAAAACAGATCATATGGCATGGATTACTACATCAATGGGGAGAAAAATGATAATTTTATATATGTGAGAGAGATATATAAATATATATTAAAATTTTAATAAAATTACATATAGAGGTAAATTTAGTTTGATAATGAAAGGTAATAAACTGATGAAAATAAGTGGTTTAGGGAGATCCCTTACACCCATAAGGAAAAGATTTCATGATATCAAAATAATATTTCCATTAAAATCCATATTTATAAATAAATTTATCAACGTGAAATAGGTTTTTTATTTTTTACTAAATAATGTATATAATATTATATAGTAATAAAAACATAAAAAAATTATAAATGGGGATAACCTTTTGATATTATATTAGTTAAAATAAAACACTCTATTTTTTTCATTTGTAAAGAAATTCAAAACATTTCATATAAAAAATAAATAAAAACTCCTTTTGAAATAAATTGAATGAAAGTAAAATGTTGCGTAAATTTTAATTTATAATTAATTAATTATCATATAAATACACTTGGAAACTAATTATTATAATGTGAAAATTTTAGGGAATGATTTAGAATATAAATCATTAATACATCTAAATGATGGTTTTAATGTAAAGTGTACATTACTTTGAGTATGACTCATCACGTAAATTTTTTAACATTAAGAATACTAAAAAATTCATTTATCTGATTTTATATAATCCTTTTTCATGTTTATTATTCCTTTTATCTTATATATTACCATATTTTTTCAATTAATTAATAACTAAAATTCATATTAGATGTTTTGATGTTATACATTTCATATGTCCATAATGAATATGGTAGGTTTATTATAGACAATGATTACATTATTCAATCATCTTGAGAACATTAATAAATAGATAATTATCATTTTTATTTTTATATTATACATTTATAAACATCCATGAAGAATGGTTATGAAATATGAACTATGTTATAATCCCAAAGACGATAAGTCATATGTATATTTGAAAAACAACTCCATTTTTCAACAATCGTGATGGAAAGAATATAAGGGTTATTCTATCATTAAAATTAAAAATTTATCATACATATCATTTCTTTTCTTTCTATAAACATATATATAATATTAATATGTTTTTTTATGAAAAACAAAATCACATCGCTCTGTAGAGGTGGTAATCCACACTGTTTTGGACCTGATTATTGTCATGGCACTTTTGAGGACTGAGATTGTCTAGTGGGGTCAGTGTGGTGTGCCCTTTTTATGTTGAAAAGGAAGTACCAATATTGAATGGTACTGGAGGACGATTTCATGGGGTTAAGTGTTTGTGAAATCGTCCCATGTTGGGTACGATGTCCTTAGATGGTCTCCAATATGTCTATTGTGGAGCTAGAAACACCCAATGACCCTTTTATCCATGGTTCATGGACTAACATTCCAAAGGTAGATGCTCATGGATGATTTGGATAATGAAACTTAAGGACTCCATTGGTAAATAAATTGGGAGGTCAGGATCATCACTCCCTTTTGTGTGGAAAATATTTCCTATTATGGGACTTTCTTATAGATTTAACAAATGTTCATATGTTCATTAATACTCAGTTATTTCCCAAGAATGTTTCCATAGATTACTAATAGTTTAAAAGGTCAATAATAAATAACTTAGGGTCTGGAATCATCTATATGTATTGGATTTTCTCTATCAATGAGGATATCCTTTTTCAGATGGATCAGGAATTTCGTTACCGTTTACTGAGACAATGGAATTTTAAGCTATGTGATGAGGAACTATGGATTTATCATTATCTATAGAATATGTTAATTGTTCCAATTATGGGTTCAAACCCATAATATGGTATTCTTATATATCCTCGTGATAGGAATTAGATCCCATATGGTTCAGCACCATTTAGATGGACATATAACCTTTTGAGGTCTTGTGACGAGGACCCAATTGTGCAGTTTAACATCATGTGACAACGATGACTAGGTAGAAGATGCATAGTCATGATTTGATGTGCGTCATACACCGAGGCAGTCCAAGGTACTTAGAAGAAATGTATTCCTCTGGGTAAAGAAAGACCCTACCGGGAATATGGCCCGAAAAACATTATGGAATGTTTTGATGATGGGTTTAGACCTCAGAGATGCATCAATCATATCTTAGTTAGTTGGGAATCAAATACCTAATAGTTCGTTAAGATGGTACTTACACATAGAATATTACCATAAAGGAAGAAAGATTTTGGACTTACATTGGTGGAGAAGGCCCTTTTTGAGATAAATTTTGGGCTAATATAGTAAAGGAAGACTTATTATATTGGGGGGGGTCATGATTGGGGATAACCATTGACACTACTAAAAAATGGGCAAGGGAAGCTCTACCCCTTTAAAAGCGCTAAAAAATAACGGATAAAGGGAACTTTTAATAGTGCCAAAAAATCACTGTTAAAAGTGTCCCTTTAATAGTGATTTTTTTGTGCTGATAAAAGCTCCCCTTAATCAACCCTTTTTTATGCTGTTAAAGGGGACCCCTTTATCAGTGCTTTTTTAATAGCGCTGATAAAGGGGGGTTTTATCACCGCGTATTTTTTTAGTGATGATAAATGTGTATAGTTAAATAAATCATAAAAAATAATATATTGATATAAAAGTATATTTATATTGATATAAATATAATTAATATGTTTTAAAATATGTTTTATATCGATTTGATATGTCGTAGACCCAAAATGGACACCCGAAGCCGAAATTATGGTTGTTTGTAGTGATTAATGTTCTTTTTGTACATTTAAGAATATGATAAGGTGTTAAAATGGTCACCATAGTGTAGGTCAGGTCGCAAGACTTGATTTGATATTTGGTTCAGGAATAACGGACACCCGGAGCAGAAGTTATGTTAAAACGGACCCCCAGAGCCAAACTTATGACTGTTCAGAGGGGTTTTGGTCATTTTTGAACCTCAATGAACGTGAGAAGGGGTTTAGGTGATCAAAAAAGTGTGTAAATTTTGGAGAGCTTAGATTTAATATGTGTCAGATCCAAAACGGACACTCAGAGCAGATGTTATTGTCGTTTGAAACTTTTCAACTCTCGTATCTCCTAAAATCATAAGAAACCAACAAATCACTAAAAGGGGCATAACTTCTGCTCCATTTTTTCGTTTGAGCACCGAGACTAGTAAAATCAAATCTCGCAAAATGAGTGATGAACACATCTAGTTGAAACTGTTAGAAGATCAGAGGAACGAATGATATATAAGTCATAGAACTCCAAAAAAAATCCTACTTCAAATGGCCATAACATTCGCTCAGGGTGTACATTTGGGTTCTACCACATATCAAATCGAATTCAATGAATAGATCTATGCATCATGTTGACTAGGACATAGTTGAAGTCACATCTAAGAACCTAAAAACCCAAAAACCCACCAGAAGGCCTCCAAAACTCAGTTTCCATGTCTAGACCCCTGTCAAATTTTTATTAAAATGGTAATAACATCTGATCAGTGTGTCTGTTTAGCCTCTGAAACCGATTTTATCATATATCATTCCATGAGCTTTAGTTTGATAATTCACGGAGCTAAAATGGACACCCAGAGAAGAAGTTATGTCTTTTTTAGTGACTCTGTGATTTGTTAGGTTTTTCAAGACCCCGTTTCTAATACTTTTGTATATATATATATTAATATATAAAATTTGTAAATATAAATAAATATGTATTATTATACCTATAGATATACATACTGTAACAACCCAATATTTTATGATAACTATTCTTTTTAATTTATTTGATATCATGTGTTTTATGCTACAACAAGATTATCTTGTGCTATACGGCACACTTTATTAGCTTGAATTATACGCAACACTATTCATAGATTGTGTTGCACTCAATTTCAAGTTCGTTTTATAATAGTCATTCTACGCAACATTGAGTGTAAATATATATATATATTCAATGTATAAATGAAATATGGTTGGATTCTATTATACAAAACAATGAAGGATTCTTGTACAACACGCAGCCCTGACTTGGCTTGCATTACACGCAATCGTGACTTTCCTCGATAGCGTGTGTTGTACATAATATCAGGTTTCACTAAAAATGATATATGGTTATAATATTATTATGAACTAGCCATTATGAATAGTAATAACCAATTTTTGAAATTTTTTAAATTTCATCTTTCAAAATGGACTTCATTTTTGAATTCGGAATATCAAAATTATCCTAGGGTGAAATTTTGGTATTTTTCTGAAAACATTCAATTTTTGATGAATAGTGAAAACAATCGGTTACTATTCAAAAAACAACTTTTATTTAAATAAGTATTTATTTTATTTAAATTTATTTTAGGTCAAAATTGATACATAATTCCTATATAAGTTCAATTTAATTCATTGGAGTCATTTTATAATAATTTTAGATATATAAAAATTTTATTGAACTTTTCACCGTCTTTTACCCACCTTCTAGGAGAATTTGAAAATTCACATAAAACGTAATTTTACCTCTTCTGTGAGTGGAATTTCTAAAATCCGAGAGACACGGTTAATATCAAGGACTAAAATGTGGTTCAATGAGATGAAAATAAATATTGGTGAATATTAACTTTTTAATTTTTTTTATCACGGTTAAATGAAAAAATGGTAATGAAGGGTAAATATGATATTATAATTATCCGAACACATGTACTAATTCTATTGGAAAAGGTTAATTAGAAAAAAAACAACCTTAGGAATAAAATATGCCCATTTATTCCCACTTGGATTAGATTAGGACATTTATTATTAATTTATTTAAAGAAGGGTTAAAATAGATAAAATCAAAGATTATTAACTAAATCATTTTTAATATTGGGTTATACATAAGATAAATTCAACTATAAATATTCATTATAAAGATACAAATATTTCCTACATAATTCTGTTTTATTTATAATTTTTAGACATTAAATAATTTAATTTATTTATGTCACAATGATGATGCAGTAATTATCTTATTAATGAAATATTGTCATAATTGATGTTATAAATTCCCAAATAAATGTAATTTGAGACTTTTTATGAATTACGCTAATTCTATAGGTTAATATGACATGTTAGTATTTGTTTAATTAAATTTTTTCGAACTAATCATTCTGTTATGAATTTCACAAAAATCAATTACCAAATAGTGTCAAAATTGACATAAAATAGTTTTTAAAACAAATATTATATTATTAATTGTTATTTTATTCCTAAAAATCTAAAGATCGGCCAAATGACTTAGATAAGGATATATATATTAATAATAAAAAACATGGGGTTCTTTTGGCTTGTTATAGTATGTTTATTAACCTTATAGTGTAAGAAAACAAGAAGACACAGTAAAAGAAAAATTATTTAACTTAAAGTTAAATCTAAATGGTAAGGTTAAAAAAGAAGCCTAAAATTGTCTAAATTATATTGGATGGGATTATTTCGACCCATAACCGCCTTAGCTTCTAAATAACACAATTTGTAGCTATTAAAAACCAAATATGACTTAATAATATAATAATATTTCTAGTTATTCCAAAGGTGCCCCTCTCCTCCCTTTTAAAAGGGAACCTCCTCCTTCTCTTCCTCACACCACGTTGAGCATTGAAGCTCGGAAAAACCCTGAAAAATTCTCTTCTACACTTTTATAGACACATCCTAGAGTTCATGGTCTTCTTCAAAAGCCAATTTTAGTTTCCTAAGATGTGTTCTCAAAGGGGCACTTGAAAGAAGAGGTAATGTCCGTTATCGATTCTTTCAACTTTATTTCTTCTTCCACTTCTTATTCTTTAGTTGTTTCATTATGAAGTAATAACATCAGTATCAATAATATAATGATATGTTATTATAAGTATGAAAAAACACTATTTCACCATCTATCCATCCTACGGAAAACGAAATCACCGCGCGTGCGTACGTACGGAATACCGTCTCCACGCCGTGGTGTAATCTATTTTCCACCACCACCTTACTTGGATGGGTATAATGGTGTAAATACGAACTATATATGATTATTGTAAAGTGATATTGATTCTGAAATATTATACATACACTCCAATACAATTCCACGATCATGGGAATGGTATCATTGCTCGTGCGTACATATGGACTACCGTCTCCACAACGCGATGAGATTCATTTTTCATGTTAACCATTCATGAATGATTATAAAGTATATATAATAAGTAATAATGAAATATATGACATAATAATGATACTGTATTTATGTGTATATATATATGTCATCTACTTAATTCCATTTAATTCAATAAGGAAATGAAAACAACGTTCATGTGTACGTACAACCTACCGTCTCCATGAACGGTGTATTTCATTTCATCTATCATATATATATGAATATTCTGAATTTATATTACATATAAATCATATTTTATATTTTGGAATTAATTAAATAAGGGTATAAGTAATAATATCAAGAACAACAAGTTCCAACATTTATGATAAATAAAACTATTTTACCCAAAACGCTGCTTTAACATGGAACTTACAATAGAACGGGTAATATAAAGTCATAAGTGAACCATATATGATATCATAACAATGAATATGATTCTTTAATAATTCAATGACATTATTTAAATCATTATACAGGAGGTTTGGAAATGTACGAAGCATATCAGACCTAAGTTAAGGGACAACTATTTCAATCTCGTTCTTATCCGAGATTGTTTATTCGTAAGTATTTATTGGGGTTATTATTATCATCCATGTCCTTGTTTCAAAAAAATGGTTTCATGTATGTTTAAATTCATTTTTAACCATTTTTTACTTTTAACACATGGTATGTATGCAATCTTTTTTTTTAACCATACGAGGTACTTTTTTACGTTTCCGACAAAAGTATGAGAATAATGTTATTTTTAACTTATATGGCATGAAAGGATATTTACGGTTTTATAAAGTCTTATTTTCATAAAGCTTCCTCCAAAATATTTCATGAGTATTTTCAAAAAAATACTTTTCTTTTAAAAATAAATGACATTTTGTGAAAAGAAAATGATTTTGAAGAAGAAAGGATATTTTCCTCAAAAATTCATTTCAAGTGTTTTATCAAAACCATTTTTCATCTAAGATGACATTATTTCATATGTGTATGTTTCAAGTTTAATGTCTTTATGATTTACATGGTTCACTTTTCTTATGATGAAATGTCCATTTATTTTATATTGATTATCAAATGATGGGATGATGTTTATGAAAACAATTTTATTCGTTGGGTTAGGATAAATGTTTTAAGTTTATTTTGTGGCACAAGTAAGAATGATTTCATTATGAGATGGGTGGGAAATATATCTCCCTCCAATGCATTGGGTAAAGATTTATATCTCATGGGATAGACATGGCTGGAACGGTAAGTTAATTCGGTTCAGTGTTACAGGACTGAAACGAGGAGTGAACTCGATTCCGAAAGGGACATTGTCCACTAAGATGGTCTTGGAAGCAATGCCTTGGATACTATGGAAATCATAACATGTGCTTAACGGTTTCCACAATTACATGTTTTATTCCCATGCTATTTCATCATGATTGATGCTCCCTTATGATATATTCCTTACGTACTTCCAAGATTCATGTCTTTGCTCAATATTTTGATGTTTAGATTTTATGTTCAAGTTTTTTCATTCAAATGTTTATGGATTGTTTTATGTTCTCTATGATTACCCTTACTGGGAATCTGAGCTCACCCCTTTTATGTTTTCTTTTCCCCATGATATAATTAAAGGTTTTAGGTAAGAAAAAAGTGGATGATCTTTAAGGGTGATGTTGAAGATCATTCACCACGATTAGAAGATTATATTCCGAGTTTCCAAAGACACTATACTATTACGGCCCTTGTGTGTATGTTTTTTTATGTACTAAGTATTACGCAAAATTAATGTAATGTCCATTTACAACAAGATTCGGGTCCCTATAGTTGGTATCAGAGGAAAGGTTTAGTCAACCTTTGGAAACTAGGATGCGAGAACTTTAGTGAGATCCCTAGAGATATTTCTAAGGTATGTCTAGGGATGTCCGTAAGGTTAAGTATAAGTATAAGTTATAGTCCCAAAATTACAGTAACAATATTATAATTAAACCTAAGATGTTAGATATTGAAGTTACTCCCCCTTTATTATGTTGTTTCCCCTAGCATGATTTTTTCCTCTCACACTATTCTTTCTGGGTTTTAGACGATGGTTGGAACCCGAAGGAACCGTGTTGATCAATGTAATGGACAATGCAATGATTGTCCTCATGAACCACTAGTGCAGAAAACGTTTTTTACGTCACCAGTTTTTACGTCGGTTATATAAAACCGACGTCATAATATGTAAAACGAGGTTTTTTACGTCGGTTATTTAATAACCGACGTAAAAACCTGTGTTCGGTACAGCTTTAACGTCGGTTATTTTTATAACCGACGTTATTAATCGCGCGGCTTCGTTTTTTACGTCGGTTATACATTAACCGCCGTAAAAACAGAAGCAGAGGGTGTTTGTTACGTCGGTTATTCAATAACCGACGTAACAAATCGACATATGTACGAGTTATTACGTCGGTTATTCAATAACCGACATAAAAAACGCGGTTTTTGAAGGCCTTTTTACATCGGTTATTTTATAACCGACGTAAAAAAATAATCCGCAGATGTTTTTGACATCGGTTATGGAATAACCGAAGTAAAAAAATGCAAATTTTGAGCCCTTTATAACGTCGGTTATAAAATAACCGACGTAAAAAAAAGAATCGGAGGATGGTTTTGACATCGGTTATTGAATAACCGACGTTATAAATGTTTTTTAAAAAATTATAACGTCGTTTATTGAATAACCGACGTGATAACTCATTTAAAAATTTACCCAGACCCGTGGATTGTCATTCGTGAGTTTACCTTCGACAGTCGCGACTCGTCTCTCTCGCGCGTAAACCCGAATCGGCTCGTCCATTTCGTTGGTTTGGATTCGTTTTGCGATCATCGTTTGTCATATTTAATCTCCTCGGATCAATCATCTAAACTCGCATCACTCAGGTAATCCTCCCACTCGTTCGTTTTTTTTCGCAGATAGTATATATATATGTGTTGTGATTTTTTTGTTGAAACTAGCTAAGATTCTTCGATTGCGAACCCTTTTAACTTGTTTTGGCACCATAATCATATTTATCATCCCTAGATCTATTAGTTCGACATGCAATATTGACTAATTTTATGATTTCACTAATTTTTCATCGTTTTCTATAAATCCCCGAGAGGGTTGGGGCGTGTCCATTTGGATGGGTTGCCCTTTTACAGTTGTTACAACTTTATTCACACACAACCATGGAATAGGTGCATGGATTTGGGATCACATCACCATTTTCACCCCCTGCAAACAAAGTTTCACGAGGAGGACTCGCCAGATTTCCCCTCGGCATGTTAAAAATTTTAAATACCCGCTTTTCAGCAAGTAAAAAATTAACTAGTTTTCTCTTCACTACTTATCCTAAACAAATAAAACCACCATTCTTTCTAGAACCTCTACGAGATCCATTGCATCCATCAACATACATATTTGGATCTGAAAGCATCCCTTAAGCCTTATGTTCGATGCTAACATCCTTTACTGATCTATAGAAAATATGATGGTATGCTAAGCTCTCCATTTAAAAGTCAAACCCCACCAATTATTCATCCTCATCATGAGAAAATGGCACAACATCTGAATTTCTGATTCAATCTCTTGGGCCACTGAACAAACATTAACTCCTTCAAATCCACACCTGGAATAAACAACCTAATGTCGAGTTCCTTCTCTATCTATTGAAACTCAGTTCTTCCACCACACCTAAAAACATTCTTTGAATGGCCCAACTTCTTGTTATGGTAAATTTTCAGTGATTCCAGGGGGGGTGGGAGGGCTATCAAGAGGGTTGGGGGGTGTCCAGGGGGGTGTCCAAGGTGGTAGGGTCTGGGGGGTGGTGTCCAGGAGGGGTGGGGGCTGTCCAGAGGGGTCGGGGGGTGTCCAGGGGGGTTTACAAAGGGGTGGGTGGGTGTGGGGGGCTGTCCAAGGGTGTGGGGGTGTTGGGGGGTGTCTAGGGGGGTGTCCAAGGGGGTAGGGGGTGGGGGGTGGTGTCTAGGAGGGGTGGGGGGCTGTCCAGAGGGTTGGGGGGTGTCCAGGGGGGTGTCCAAGTAGGTCGGGGGTGGGGGTTGTGTCCAGGAGGGTGGGGGTTCTTTCTAGAGGGGTCGGGGGCTGTCCAGAGGGGTCGGGGGGTGTCCAGGGTGGTGTCCAAGGGGATGGGTGGGTGTGGGGGGCTGTCCAAGGGGGTGGCGGCCTGTCTAGAGGGGTCGGTGGGGTGTTCAGGGGGGTGTCCAAGGGGTTGGATGGGTGTGGGGGGGGGGGGGGGGGGGGGGGGCTGTCCAAGTGGGTGGAGGCCTCTCCAGAGGGTATTTGGGGTTGTCCGGGTGGGTGGGGGGCTGTCCAGAGGGTTGGGGGATGTCCAGGGGGTGTCCAAGGGGGTAGGGGGTGGGGGGTGGTGTCCAGGAGGGGCGGGGGGGGGGGGGGGGGGGGGGGGGGGGGGGGGGGGGGGGGGGGGGCTGTCCAGAGGGGTCGGGGGGTGTCTAGGGGGGTTTACAAGGGGGTGGGTCGGTGTGGGGGGTTGTCGAAGGGTGTGGGTGGGTGTTGGGGGGTGTCCAGGGGGGTGTCCAAGGGGGTAGGGGGTGGGGGTGGTGTTTAGGAGGGGTGGGGGGGCTGTCCAGAGGGTTGGGGGGTGTCCAGGGGGGTGTCCAAGCAGGTCGGGGGTGGGGGGTTGTGTCCAGGAGGGGTGGGGGTGCTTTTTAGAGGGGTCGGGGGCTGTCCAAAGGGGTCGGGGGGTGTCCAAGGGGATGGGTGGGTGTGGGGGGCTGTCCAAGGGGGTGGCGGCCTATCCAGAGGGGTCGGTGGGGTGTCCAGGGGGGTTGTCCAAGGGGGTGGATGGGTGTGGGGGGCTGTCCAAGTGGGTGGAGGCCTCTCTAGAGGGTATTTGGGGTTGTCCGGGTGGGTGGGGGGGCTGCCCAGAGGGTTGGGGGATGTCCAGGGGGTGTCCAAGGGGGTAGGGGGTGGGGGTGGTGTCCAGGAGGGGTGGGGGGATGTCCAGAGGGGTCGGGGGGTGTCCAGGGGGGTTTACAAGGGGGTGGGTGGGTGTGGGGGGCTGTCCAAGGGTGTGGGTGGGTGTTGGGGGGTGTCCAGGGGGTGTCCAAGGGGGTAGTGGGTGGGGGGTGGTGTTTAGGAGGGGTGGGGGGGGGGGGCTGTCCAGAGGGTTGGGGGTGTCCAGGGGGGTGTCCAAGCAGGTCGGGGGTGGGGGGTTGTGTCCAGGAGGGGTGGGGGTTCTTTCTAGAGGGGTCGGGGGCTGTCCAGAGGGGTCAGGGGGTGTCCAGGGTGGTGTCCAAGGGGATGGTGGGTGTGGGGGGCTGTCCAAGGGGGTGGCGGCCTGTCCAGAGGGGTCGGTGGGGTGTCCAGGGGGGGTGTCCAAGGGGGTGGATGGGTCTGGGGGGCTGTCCAAGTGGGTGGCGTCGTCTCTAGAGGGTATTTGGGGTTGTTCAGGTGGGTGGGGGGGGGCTGTCCAGAGGGTTGGGGGATGTCCATGGGGGTGTCCAAGGGGGTAGGGGGTGGGGGGTGGTGTCCAGGAGGGGCGGGGGGCTGTCCGGAGGGGTCGGGGGGTGTCCAGGGGGGTGTTATATCTTACTATATTTTGTTTAAAAAATAATATTCAAGCATATTTTTTTAAATACACATAGATTTTTTTTATATTTCAAAATTGTTTACATTCAAATTATGATTTTTTTCATGTAAACATATATTGGTCTTATCGAAAAAATATATATATTTTTGCTATTTGTTATAGGTAATAATGATTCGAAGTTGGATTACGGCACATCGAATGAGAAATGAATATGAGGAAGGTGTTGATGCCTTTTTGGAATTTTCTAAACGAAATGTTCCAAGTAGTGACATTTTTTTCTGTCCATGCCTGAAATGTCTGAATATGAAAAAGATGAAAAGTAGAGAGATAAAAGATCATCTGATTTGTCATGGTTTCAATCTGAGTTACGACCCTTGGATTTGGCATGGAAAAACTGGACAGAATGTCACTGATGATAATGAATCGCAAGATGGTAACTCCGATGGAATTGAAGAAATGATTCGCGATATTGTAGCAGAACAAATTGAGATAGAACCGACAGTTGCACGTCTATATGGTGATGCCGAAAAACCATTATATCCTGGTTGTACAGATTTTACGGTTTTTTCGGCGGTGTTAAGATTGATTAACCTAAAGGCGAATCATGGATGGAGTGATAGAAGTTTTACAGAGCTGCTACAATTGATGAAAGACATTCTTACAAAAGATAACGATCTTCCAGATTCACATTATAAGGCCAAAAAAATATTATGCTCGATGGGATTGGGATACAGGAAAATACATGCCTGTCCGAATGACTGCATTATATATAGGAAGGAATATGAATTTCTGAAAGAGTGTCCTAAATGTGGGATATCACGGTATAAGGTGAAAGAAAAATCACAAGTTGATGTAGAGATTACAAAGCTCCCTTCAAAGGTATTTTGGTATCTTTCTATAATTCCTCGTTTCAAACGTTTATTTGCTAATTCACATGATGCAAAAAGGTTAAGATGGAATGCTGATGAGCGGGTATGTGACGGAAAAATACGTCATCCAGCTGATTGTCCACAATGGAAGAAAATTGATGCCCAGTACCCTACATTTGGAAATGAAATTAGAAATCTGAGACTAGGCTTGTGCACAGATGGAATGAATCCATACCGAACCCTCAGTAGCACACATAGTTCATGGCCTGTTTTATTGGTAATTTACAACCTCTCTCCTGAAGTTTGTATGAAGCGCAAATATGTCATGTTGAGTATCATGATCTCTGGTCCAAAGCAACCCGGCAATGATATTGATGAATACTTGTCACCGCTGATTGATGATTTGAAACTGTTATGGGCTGATGGTATTAGGGTGTATGATTCTTATAAAATGGAATATTTTCAACTGCATGCAGTCCTTCTATTCACTATAAATGACTTCCCAGCATATTAAAATTTTTCTGGATAAAGTGTTAATGGGCATAAAGCATGTCCAATTTGCGAACAATAGACGTCATATTGTCAATTGCATCATGGGAGGAAAACAGTGTACATGGGTCATCGAATGTTTTTGCCTATGGATCACCCTTATAGAAGACTAAAAAAGGCATTTAATGGCTCACAAGAATTTGATACTACTCCAAAACCTTTATCCCCATATTTGTATTTTGAAGGGGTGAAAAACCTTGATGTGACATTGGGAAAGACACAGAAATCTGGTAATTATAGACATATTTGGAAGAAAAGGTCAATATTTTTTGAGCTACCATATTGGAGGTATCATGAAGTCAAACATAATATTGATGTCATGCACGTGGAGAAGAATATCTATGATTCTTTGATTGGAACATTGCTAGATATTAAAGGAAAGACAAAAGATGGGTTGAACGCAAGGTTAGACCTACTATCAATGGGAATACGTTTGGAGTTAGCTCCCACTCCTAAAGGAAGACGAACATTTCTTCCCCCGGCTTGTCATACATTATCGAAGAGGGAGAAAAGTAGCTTCTGTCAGTGTCTTCATGATATCAAAGTGCCTCAAGGTTATTCTTCAAATGTAAAAAATTTTGTCTCATTGAAATACTTGAAGTTGATAGGTATGAAATCACATGATTGTCACGTCATGATGCAACAAATTCTACCAGTTGCACTGCGTGGAATATTGCCCATCCGTGTCAGAAAGACTATAATGAGGTTGTGTTATTTTTTCAATTCAATTTGTAACAAGGCGATTGATGTGGATTCTTTGAACATTTTGGAAAAGGATGCAATTTTTATACTTTGTCATTTGGAAATGTATTTTCCTCCAAATTTTTTTGATATGATGGTGCGTTTAATGATTCATCTGGTTCGAGAAATAAATCATTGTGGACCTGTATATCTTCGTTGGATGTATCCTTTTGAAAGCTATATGAAAATATTAAAGGGATATGTTAAAAATCCATATCGACCTGAAGCCTCCATTATTAAAAAGTATATTTCTGAGGAGGTAGCAGAGTTTTGTACGAGCTACTTGGCTACGGCGCAACACATAGGTTTTCATCCATCTCGCAATGAACGGGTTAATAATGAGGGAAAGGGGATTCGTGGCTTGAAAGTCAAATCACTGTCAGCTGAACAGATGAAGAAGTTATAATCATACATCTTGAATAACATAGCCGATGTTCAACCGTATATCACATTGCATATTAATGAGTTGAAACAATGTCATCCAAAGAAGAAAGAAATGTGGATTTTGAATGATCACAACAAAACTTTTTTGCCATGGTTTAAAAAGACCTTTCTTGGTAGATAAGATGTATCAGAGACATTAAAATGGATAGTGGGTGGTCCATATTTAAATGTGATAACATGGTCCGCTTATGACATTAATGGCTATACATTTCATACGAAAGCTCAGGACAACAGAAGTGCAGTTCAGAAAAGTGGTGTATTGGTGTTTGCAGAAGCAATGCATTTTTCGAGTGCTAAGGACAGAAACCCAATTTCGGCATCAAGTGCATATTATGGAGTGATTGAAGACATATGGGAGGCTGATTACATTAAAATTAAAGTTCCTGTTTTTAACTGTAAATGGTTTATCGGTAACAACAGTGTCAGACACGATGAATTTGGAATGACACTTGTTAATCTGAATAGATTGGAAGACACAGCTGATTCTTTTATAATGGAAACACATGCCAAACAAATTTTCTATGTAGTAGATCAATCAGATATGCAGTGGGCTGTTGTTTTACAAGGGAAAAAACAATATGTTAGTGATGATGAATTTGATGAAGATGCTGATTTATGTGAGATCCCTACTTCCATGGAAAGATTAACAGAACATAATGATGAGTATGTTGAAGACATGGTTTGTGCCATAAGGAACGATCAGGATGATGGAATTTGGGAAAACAATCCAACTGTACATTCCTAAAATTACAGGTAACACATGTTTATTTCTTGTTTACATTTAGTTGTTTCATATAATGTTAGATATTTTAAATTTTTTACTTATTAAAACATGTATCAAACCAAAATGATAAAACAATAAAACCCGTAAAGAGGAGAAGTCCTGGGCGCACCGACTGGCCGGTGGTGGATCACCGGTTGGCCGGTGGTCCAGACAGCAAAGCTCTGTCTAGTCCACCGGCCGGTCGGTGACACCAGGCAGTGGGCAAGTCTACTGCCTGGGTCCTCTGGCTGGCCGGTGAGCTCACACCGGCTGACCGGTGGACTCAGTGAGTCCACTTTTCATCTTTCTTGGGCCAACTCCTTGGAAACTTTTTTCCTATCAACAAAAACACTTGAAAACAAGTTAGAACATAATAAGAGTGATTGTGATCATTAAAATCCAAGAGAGATGGGTACAACAGACTGTGTTTACCATGTTTATCATTGTTTAACATGCTTACCATATTACCAATGTTTACTATTATGTAATTTAGTACAGTTTTCTATTTTCTGATTAAGTAGTATTACAATATTTGAATTTGTATATTTGTGAACTAATGTTTTTTTTTTGATTTGAAGGAAAATGACAGATCAATCAGTTGATCAGCCACATGATTCTGGAGATGAGCATATTGGTCATACATCTGGGGAGGAACATTCACATGCTCCTATTACGAAAAAGAGTTCAAAGGTTGGTAAGCGTGGGTGCACACGTTTACCAAAATTATCACAAGCCCGTACGAAGGAGGAGAGGATAGTCGTGGAGTTTGATGATGATGGTCTTCTTAGAGGTCCAAATGCTAAAGATTTTAAGGGTTTTGTAGCAACTCAGGCTAAGAGCAAAGTAAGCATTCTCTATTATGATTGGAGAAGTGTGGATAAGGTGATAATTTCTCAGCTGTGGGAGACCATTTTGGTAAGATCTTTTGCTGTTGTTTGACTATTCTTTAAATGTTTCTAGTATATATAATATTTTTAACCGCTTTTTTATCATATGACATTTGATATTCCTAACACTGGAGGAGTCAGGAAGAAATGCTTATCGTTGGCTGCTAGGAGATGGAGGGATTTCAAATCAACCCTCTCATCTGATTTCATTTATGGTCATAGGAGTCGTGAGAATCCATGTCGTATATATCCATTTATAGATGAAGACACATGAAGACAATTTTTTGAAAGTAGAAGAAAAGAATCATTTTTGGTAACGGAAATGTAAACTTTTAAAATCTTTCTTATATAAATGATCTTATTATTGTTTTTTTAATGATTACTTATTCTTAATTTACAGCAAACAAGGAAAGCTCATCAAGAGATCCAATCTAAAAATGTATACCCTCATAGTTTATCTCGGGGAGGGTATGCATTATTGGAAGAACAAATGATGGCAGAAAAATTTCAACAACTAAGAGCTGAGTCTTCAAGCTCTGGAGAGGTGGCCCCTCCATCCCCTCCATCTAGACATGAGAAATGGAAAAGAGCTCGGAAGGGCAAAAAATGACAATATCTTTCGCAAGAATCGAGACTCGTAGTTGAGAGGATTGTAAGATATCTATTTTATTTATTTAAGTTTACTATTTTCGTCATATATTTCCAATCATTATAGAAATGTTCAATTAATTATTACCGGACTCTCTTGAGGAGCAGAGTTCACAGGGGACATTTACACCATCTGGGAGGGAAGATATTTTATCTGTGGCATTGGGAAAGCCCGAACATCCTGGCCGTGTAAGAGGATATCCGGCAGGTGTATCGGTAAGAAAAGTGTTGCCACATTCCTCAACTTCTAATGTTCAGGGAGTTTATAAAAAAAATAGAATCCTTGGAGGCTGAAGTCCATAATATTAATGCGACAATGGAGGACAAGATTAGAGCATCGGTGCAGTTTATGTTTGCAGACTTGCAAAGACAATTTCAGGGTGCAGCTCCCACTCCACCTCTCCCAGTAGCTCCCACTCCCCCACCTCAGCCTGTGGACCCCATTTTTGATCCTCCTCCTCCGCCGCAGCTACCTACTTATTGTGAGTTGTATGTTGATGATCCTCAAAATCATATAGTTGCATATGGGATGGTATATTGTATAGGAGATACAGTTCATCATCAAAAGTTAGAGGTAGCAAAACAGAGGGTCACTGTACATGATATTATAGATAGATCAGCTCGGATACCATTACCTACAGATGAGGTGACGACAGTTGGACATAGTATCGGCCATTTTTTACTTTGGCCATCCAGACTTCATCGACTCATTACCATTGAGGTATGGATGTTATATCTTTTATTTTATATTTTTATTAATGTTTTATCATTTGAAAACTAATATATTTTTCAATTTATGTTTACAGGAATACTTTAAAGGTAAAGAAATACTGTATAGACAACAACAAAGACAGATAGCTATGACATCAGATGCAGATACTAGCAGTCTTGAAAAATTGTCAAGATATTCAAATTTGTTGGCGGATCATTATGACTTTACAATGGAAGCTCATGTCTTTGGATGTGAACAAAGTGTGGGGATTATGAAAACTGATATCATGGAGTTTGTCACTGGAGATAAGTTGGGCATCAACGTGGTGCAAATTTTTATCATGTAAGTCTTAACACCTTTTCCTTGCGTTATATTTATTAAAAATGTATACTTATGTCTGCTTTGTATTAGGTATCTGTATAAAATTTGTGAGAGGAATGAGCTGACAGATGTATATGGATTCGTGGACCCACAATTGATTTCCCCTGAAGCATGTGCATTGGATGAGGAACAAAAATGATTTATATTGCTAATTGATTTGAAAATAATGTAATCACACAGTGTTGGATGATGCCTTTTTGTGAGAGGTATGAAACACATCCCTCTCAAAGAGTTAATTATCTTTTAACATAAAAAACCACTAACGTTAAATTTCCTTTTATTAGGGATCATTGGATGTTAGGGGTTTTTTGCCCTAGGGAGAAATCACTTTATTGGATATGCTCTCTCCATGATGATGTGCGAGAAAGTTTTAAGAATATATTGGAAACATAAGTTTCAATTTCACAATAGTTTAATATATTATAATGAATTTTAAATTTACCCCATTCGTATTATTTTCTAACAGGGCATGGGTCCACTTTCAAAAAAGCGCAAAGAAAAGAAATTTCAAGATCAAATATGTACATGCGAATTTAAATATCCATTTATAATTTGTACATTTTGATTTATTACATAACAATAATATATTGAATTTACACTCATTCAAATAGAAATGTCATGATCAACAAGGAATCATCGAATGCGGATATTACATGTTAAGATTTATGTATGAAATAATAACAACTGGGACAGTTCTGAGTTTTGACCTGGTAAGATTTCCTCTTTCTCATAATATTTCAATTTGATTTATTCATTATACACGTTGACTACTATCCTTTTCCTTTGTATCTTTTTGATGACCATCAACCCTTTACTGCTGAAGATATCAAACACTTACAAGTGGAGTGGTCAAATTATTTTACAGGTTTGATTGACTTTTAGTTGTTTGTAATGTAAAATGTAATTTAGAATATTGTCAATGTAATTGTGTATTTCGTAGTCGTTTAGGTTGGATTTAGTTTTTTTTGAAGTTTACAGTGTAAGTTTTGAATGTTATATAAGTGAATGTTTAATTTTTCTCTACTTCTTGTTTTGGTCTACTGTTGATGGTTTTTCTGGTCTGGATTTTGGTATGGGGGGAGAGGTACCAAGGGGGTGGGTGGGTGTTTGGGGGGTGTCCAAGGGATATGGGAGGGGTGTCCAAGGTGCGTTTGGGGCTGTCCTAGGGGTCAGGGGGTGTAGATGAGGGTGGGGGGTGTCCAAGGGGTGGGTGTGTCCAAGGGATATGGGAGGGGTGTCCAAGGTGTGTTTGGGGCTGTCCAAGGGGTCGGTTGGGTGTAAATGAGGGTGGGGGGGGATTTCCAAGGGGTGGGGGTGTCCAAGTGGTGGGGGTGTCCAAGGGATATAGGAGGGGTGTCCAAGGGGTGTTTGGGGCTATCTAATGGGATGGGGGGTTTCCAAGGGGTCGGGGGGGTTTCCAAGGGGTCCGGGGGTGTCCAGGGGGTGGGGGGCTGTCCAAGGGGTGGGCGTGTCCAAGGGGAGGGGGGGGTGTCCAAGGGATATGGGAGGGGTGTCCAAGGGGTGTTTGGGGCTTTCCTAGTGTTCGGGGGGTGTAAATGAGGGTGGGGGGTTGTCGAAGGGGTGGGGGGTGTCCAAGGGGTGGGGGTGTCCAAGGGATATGGGAGTGGTGTCCAAGGTGTCTGGGAGTTCTGTCCAAGGGGCCGGTTGGGTGTAAATGAGGGTGGGGGGCTGTCCAAGGGGTGGGGGGTGTCCAAGGGGTGGGGGTGTCCAAGGGATATGGGAGGGGTGTCCAAGGGGTGTTTGGGGCTGTCCAAGGGCTCGGGGGGGGGGGGGGTGTCCAGGGGTCGGGGGGGTGTCCAAGGGGTATGGGAGGGCTGTCAAGGTGTGGGGGGTGTCCAATGGGTGTTTGAGGCTGTACTAGGGGTCTTGGTGGTGTAAATGAGGGTGGGGGGGGGGGGCTGTCCAAGGGGTGGGGGTGTCCAAGGGGTGGGGGTGTCCAAGGGATATGGGAGGGGTGTCCAATGGGTGTTTGAGGCTGTACTAGGGGTCGTGGGGGTGTAAATGAGGGTGGGGGGCTGTCCAAGGGGTGGGGGGTGTCCAAGGGTTGTGGTGGGGCTCCAATGTGGTGGGGGAGGGGTGGCCAGGTTGTTAGGTGGGTATAGATGATGGTGGGGTTCAGTTGGGGCTTGGGGGAGGGCTGACATGGTTATTTTTGTTGTTTGGTTTCTGGTTGCTTTTTGGTGAGAGCAGTGCAATTATTTTAAAAAATATATATATCGCTTTAACGTCGGTTATTTTATAACCGACGTGGTAAATAAATCGGTAGGGGTTTATCACGTCGGTTTTTTCGAGAACCGACGTGATAAACTGTTCCCGGGCCTTTTATCACGTCGGTTCTTAAAATAACCGACGTGCTAAAAGGCCTGGGAATCAATTTACCACGTCGATTATTGGATAACCAGCGTGCTAAAACGTTTCCCAGGCCTTTTTATCACGTCGTTTATTTAAGAAACCGACGTGATAATAGGCCCGGGGAAGGGTTAATCACGTCGGTTATGTCATAACCGATGTGATAAATGATATCCCAGGCGTTTTATCACGTCGGTTTAGAAATAACCGACGTGATAACCCCCCCCCCCCCCCCCCCGCATATTTATCACGTCGGTTATTATATAATAGACGTGCTAAACCCCCCCACCCGCGGTTTATCACGGAGGTTATATAATAACCGCCGTTATAAATCCCCATCCCCCATCATTTTTCATGTCGGTTATTAATGAACCGACGTGATAAACACCGTGATGTTAGGGATGTTACGTCGAGTTTTAAATAACCGACGTAAAAAACGTTATTTATAACGTCGTCCGTATTAACGTCGCCTAAAAATCGATGTAAATAATGAAAAATAACCGACGTAAAAAATGTTTTCTGCACTAGTGAACAAATGAATGTTATGGGAGATGGAGTGAAAAATCTTATTTCTATACTTACACAAGCTATGAATCATTCTAGACTTCCAAATGAGCAGAGAAAGGAACAATATTCTATTGAGTCCTTCATGAGGCAACGTCCACTTTCTTTCAGTGGGTCTTCTGATCCACTTGCTGCTAGACAATGGATCAGTACCACTGAAAAGATATTTTTAGTTATTCAATGTTCTGAACATGATAAAGTCATCTTAGCAGTATATTGTTTGGAAGGTGAAGCTAATCAATAGTGGAATCTTATCAAGAATATGAGGCCAAGAGATGAAATTGAGTCCATGGAATAGGACGAGTCCAAGAACTTATTTTTCAATAAGTACTTCCCTCATATTCTTCAAACAATGATGGAGAAGGAGTTTCTTGAACTAAAGAAAAAGGATGATGAATCTGTTGGTACATATGATGTGAATGTTACAAGGATTTCAAGGTATGCATCCAGCTTTATCATCCTACCACTGGCCAACAGTAAGTCCCGTGTTACTAGAAACTAGTTTTATTATATTAAGCAGTATGATAGATGAAGTATAAGTCCATTTTTGGAACCATATACGATTAATCTCACAATAGATAGACTTATATATATCTTTTTTTATCCTTATGTTTGAGACAGATGGAATGACCTATCATTCTATTGCATGATCTTCTAACATTTCATGGAAAACAAATTCAACTTTATTTCTTTAAGAGATGAAGTGGAAATTGTTCAAAGCACGAACAATAGTGAGATTGTATCAAAATCAATCTTGTATTTCTTCTAATTCAAAACTTTCAACTTTAGGGAAATGATATTGAAAACCAAAAATGTTTTCTAGTGCTCTTATATCCGATGAATCAGATGTTACCTTAGATCATAACAAATTTATGGCTTTGTGATTGTTGGCCTTTTCATAACCATTTCCTCTACCACTCTCCATCAGAACATGATGGTTATATTTTTATTCCATATAAATATTTTCACCTATGTTCTCTTATGTAGAAACCCAAGGATTAGTTAATTTGGGTAACTGTTACATTTCATACATTGTTTTTTAAAGTTAAGTTTTGGTATTTCATTTTACGATGTGGGTTTCAATTAAGGAATCATTCAGCTAGAAAACCATGTATAACCCCGACGAATTTCGAGGGCGAAATTCATTTTAAGGGGGTAGAATGTAACAACCTGATATTTTATGATAAGTATTTCTTTTAATTTATTTGATGTCATGTGTTTAATGCTACAACAAGATTATCTTGTGCTATATGCCACACTGTATTGGCTTGAAGTATACGCACCACTATTCTTATATTGTGTTACACACAATTTCAAGTTCGTTTTATAATAGTTATTCTACACAACATTGAGTGTGTGTATATATATATATCCAATGTATAAATGAAATATGGTTGGATTCTGTTATACGAAAAAAAGACGGATTCTTGCACAACACGAAACCCTGACTTGGATTTCATTATACTCAATCGCCACTTTCCTCGACAGCATGTGTTGTACGCAATATTAGGTTTCACTAAATAATGATATATGGTTATAATATTATTATGAACTAGCCATTATGAATAGTAATAACCACTTTTTGAAAGTTTTTTAAATTCCATCTTTCAAAATTGACTTCATTTTTGGATTCGGAATATTGAAATTAGACGAGGGTGAATTTTTATTATATTTCTGAAAACTTTCAATTTTTGATTAATAGTGAAAACACTAGGTTATTATTAAAAAACCAACTTTTTATTTAAATAATTATTTATTTTATTTAAATTTATTTTAGGTCAAAATTGATACATAATACCTATATAAGTTCAATTTAAGTCATTGGAGTCATTTAATAATAATTTTAGATATATAAAAATTTTATTAAACTTTTCACCATCTTTTACCCACCTCCTAGGAAAATTTGCAAATTCACATAAAACTTAATTTTACCACATCTGTGAGTGGAATTTCGAAAATCTGAGGGACACGGATAATATCAAGGACTACGATGTGGTTCAATGAGATGAAAATAATTTTTGGTGAATAGTAACTTTTTACTTTTTTTTACCACGGTTAAAAATAAATAGGGTAATTAAGGGTGAATATGATATTATTATTACCCTAACACATGTCCTAATTCTATTGGATAAGTTTAATTCGACAAAAAAACAACCTTAGGAATAATATATGACCATTTATGCCCCCTTGGATTAGATTAGGACATTTATTATTAATTTATTTAAAGAAGGGTTAAAATAGTTAAAATCAAAGTTTACTAACTAAATAATTTTTAATATAGGGTTATCCATAAGATAAATTCTACTATAAATATTAATTAGAAAGATAAAATTATTTCCTACATAATGGTGTTTTCTTTATAATATTTAGACATTAAATAATTTAATTTATTTCTGACACAATGATGGAGTAGTAATTATCATATTAATGAAATATTGACATAATTGATGTTATAAATACCCAAATAAATGTAATTTGAGACTTTTTATGAATTAAACTAATTTTATTGGTTAATATGACATGTTAGTATTGATTTAATTAACGTTTTTCGAACTAATCATTCTGAAATGAGTTTCACAAAAAACAATTATCAAATAGTGTCAAAATTGACATAAAATAGTTTTTAAAACAAATATTATATTATTAAATGTTTTTTCATTCCTAAAAATCTAAAGTTCGGCCAAATTAATTATATAAGGTTATATATGTTAATAATAAACAACATGGGGTTCTTTTGGCTTGTTATAGTATGTTTTTTAACCATATTGTGTAAGAAAACAAGAAGACACGGTAAAAGAAAAATTATTGAACTTAAAGATAAATCTAAATGATAAGGATAAAATAGAAACCTAAACTTGTCTAAATTATATTGGATGAGAAGATTTAGGCCCATCCCCACCTTATCTTCAAAAGAACTCAATTTTGAGCTATTAAAAACCGAATATGTCTTTATAATAAAATAATTGTTTTAGTTATTCCAAAGGTTCCCCTCTCCTCCCTTATAAAAGGGAACCTCCTCCCTCTATTCCTCACACCACATTGAGCCTTTAATATCAGCCAAAACCTGCCAAATTCTGTTCTCCACTTCCATAGGAACATCTTAGAGGTCCTGGTTTTCTTCAAAGACCAATTTTAGTTCCCTAAGAGGATGTCTCAAAGGGGTGCTTCAAAGAAGAGGTAATGTCTTTTACCAATTCTTTCAACTTTATTTCTTCTTCCACTTCTTCTTCTTTAGTTGTTTCATTATGAAGTAATAAAATCAGAATCACTCATATACTAAATGTTTTTATAAGTATGAAACAACCCTATTTCACAATCTATCCATCCTACGAAAAATGAAATCCCAGCGTGTGCGTACTTACGGAATACCGTCTCCACGCCGTGGTGTAATCTATTTTCCACCACAACCTTACTTGTATGGGTATAATGGTGTAAATAATCACTATATATGATTATTGTAAAGTTATATTGATTATTAAATAGTATACATACACTCCAATACAATTCCACGATCATGGGAATACTATCATCGCTCGTGCGTACGTACGGACTATAGTCTCCACGACGCGATGAGATTCATTCTCCATGTTTACCATTCATGAATGATTATAAAGTATATATAATAAGTAATCATGAAATATATGACATAATAATGGTACTGGATTTATGTATATATATATATATATGTATGTAATATACTTAATTCCATTCAATTCAATAAGGAAACAAAAACAGCGTTCATGCGTACGTACGGCCTATCGTCTCCATGAACGGTGTATTGCATTCCATATATCATATATATATATATTTATATTATGAATTTATATTACATATAAATCATGTTTTACATTCTGTAATTAAGTAAATCAGGATATAAGTAATAATATAATGAACAACATGTCCAAACATGTACGATAAATAAAACGATTTTACCCAAAACATTGCTTTAACATGGAACATACAAAAGAACGAGTAATATAAAGTCATAAGTGAACCATATATGATATCATAACAATGAATATGATTCTGTAATAAGTCAATGACATTATTTAAATCATTATATAGTAGGTTCAAAAATGTACAAACCATATCAGACTTAAGGTAAGGGATAACTATCCCAATCTCGTTCTTATCCGATTCATAAGTATTTACTAGTGTTATTATTATCATCCATGACCATGTTTCCTAAAAATGGTTTCATGTATCTTTAAATTCCTTTTTAACCATTTTTTGACTTTTAATACATGGTATGTAAGTAATCTTTATTTTTTTAACCATACAAGGTACTTTTTGACTTTTCCGACAAAAGTACAAGAAGAATGTTATTTTTAACTTATATGGCATGAAAGTATTTTTACGGTTTTATAAAGACATATTTTCAGGAAGCTTCCTCCAAAATATTTCATGACTATTTTCAACAAAATCCTTTTCTTTTATAATTTCATGACATTTTGTGAAAAGAAAATGATTTTGAAGAAGAAATGATATTTTCCTCAAAAATTATTTTTAAGTGTTCTATTAAAACCGTTTTTCATCTAAGATGACATTATTTCATATGTGTATGTTTCAAGTTTAATGTCTCTATGATTTAAATGGTTCACTTTTCTTATGATGAAATGTCCATTTGTTTTATATGGATTATGAAATGATGGGATGATGTTTATGAATCCCATTTTATTCTTTGGGTTATGATGAATGTTTTAAGTTTATTTTGTGCCACAAGTGAGAATTATTTCATTATGAGATAGGTGAGACCTATATCTCCCTCCAATGAATTTGTTAAAGATTTATATCTCATGATATAGACATGGCTGGAATGGTAAGTTAATCCGGTTCAGTGTTACAGGACAGAAACGAGGAGTGAACTCTATTTAGAAAGGGACTTTTTCCACTAAGATGGTCTTGGAAGCAATGCCTTGGCTACTATGGAAATCATAACATGTGATTAATGGTTGCCACAATTACATGTTTTATTCCCATGCTATTTTATCATGATTGATGATCCCTTATGATATATTCCTTACGTACTTCCAATATTCATGTCTTTGCTAAAGATTTTGATGTTTAGATTTTATGTTCAAGTTTTTTCATTCAAATGTTTATGGATTGTTTTATGTTCTCTATGTCTACCCTTACAGAGAATTTGAGCCCACCCCTTTTATGTTTTCTTTTCCCCCGGATATAAATAAATGTTTTAGGTAAGAAAAAAGGGGAAGATCTTTATGGGAGATGTTGACGATCTTTCACCACGATTAGAAGATTATATTCCGAGATTCCAATGACACTAAACTATTATGGTCCTTGTGTGTCTATTTTTATTATGTACTGAGTATTCCACAAAAGTAATGTAATGTCCATTTATGTCAAGCTTCGGGTCTCTACACATACATATAATACATATCTGTTTGTGTGTTTTTCATATATGTATGCATATTTGTATGCATGTGTGTATTTATTTATTTATTTATAAAAACTCACATAAGAAAACATATTTTATAAATGAATTTAAAACTAATCTTATAAATATATATTAATATATATTATTATACAAATAAATATACAGATAAAAAATTATAACTAAATATATATATATATATATTAATATAATTATATATATGTATATATTAAAATGACTAAATATATATGTATATATTAATATTACTATATATATATATATATGTTAATATAAGGATATATATATTAATATAACAAAATATACATCTCTATTGATATATGAGAAAATATAACTAAATTTAACTATATATATAAATTAATGAAAATAAAAGCAATATGGTGGAGTGGTAAAGTCCTAGGCGCACAAGCAAGAGGTCTCATGTTTGAATCCTGGGGGAGGCAGGTTGCGCACACATGTGTGGGTAATTACCTAGCATTGTTAAAGGGGGTTGGGAGCACTGTTAAATGGACTGGGGTTGGGTGGATATGGCTGGGGCGTTTGTGGGTTACCATGGGTGGTGGGAACTATTAAAGGGGGGCATCAAGCGCTGTTGAAGCCCCCCAGAATTTAAGAAATGTTTTTTTATTTTTTTAATATTTTTTCAACTTTTATCTGCTCCTTTTAAAATCACTGATAAAAGGGATCACCCCCGTATCGTCACCTAAATTAACAGTTCTTTTTTTAGCGTTGTTAATCATCTTTTCTAGCGTTGATAAAGGCCATATTTGTAATAGTGTGAGAATGATCATGTTTGACCTCAGGCCTTAGACATACATCCTATGTATCCAACTTTGGATAGGAACTGCAGTTATCATAGTTCATTTAATCCAGGGCTTACACCTTATAGGAGGACCATTAAGGGGAAACATGAATTTATTAGGGATTACACCTTCTAGGAGGCCCACACATTGGGATTTTTTTAATGTCATGATCTCCTCCAACCACTAAGCCCTTGTATGTCATGCTTTGTGTGAGAAGCAATATGAGGCAGTGGATCTGAAGATCACCCATATCATATCATCTGCTGATAGATGGTTCTAGATCCAAAATGGAGAGAGAGTGGACTTTTAACTTATCCATATCCTCCTTATTTTTATACCCTGGATATTTATATTAACCTACAAAGCTATGACCTTGGCGGAGGCTAATATAATCACTATTGCAACCTCTTATAAGAAACACTATGTGTTTACCTCAGTTGAAGTCTCTTGAAATTGGTTCTGGGAAGGGGGAGCAATTCTTCTTCTTGTCAAAGGGAAAAGAAAATTTTATTTACCATAGATATAACTAACCATCATCGAAGGGAAATACCAGTGATTATAATTTATGTCTAGAACTGGTAAGTTCATGTTAGTATCATACAGTTTCACCCTAGGTTACCATGGGAATGTAAACATATATACATTCCATGGGTCAACATCATTGTGTGGATTACCCACATGACTCCAATTACCATGGGTATGTAAACCCAAAAGGGAGATTTAATGTGCCTAATGGCTCTATCATACAAGTATATTATCTTTTGAACAGGCTTTGGACTAATTCTGTTTGACAACTTCATAGAGGTACTCCATACAAGGTAATGAACATGGAAGTAAATGATCAGACCTAGAGGGTGGAACACACAAATGTACCACATTCTGCATACCATTTGTCCATGTGGAATAGGGTATCTCTCTCATAGCATGTTGCTATGTGGGTGAAGAGGTTTTACTCTTACCGGAGTGGTTGGTAGAACTAGACGTTATCCACATACCGTGTTGGTATGTGGCATCAGTTTCAACCCACATGACATGGCGGTATGCATTACTAGATTCCATCCACATAGCGGGCTGCTATATAGGACAAGGTTTCATCCACATAGTGATGCACTATATAGGATTCTAGATTAAAGAATTATCATTGATACTATAGTTCACGGGAAGTTCATATTCCACCGGGATATGGATTGTGATTTTCCAATTAGGTTTGTGGTCTACCAATTAAAAATATGTTTCCTTGTTTTATGTTATGTGACAAGCTATACCAGCATGAAATTTCCAAAAAAAAGTCTATATTTGTGGTACTTTATTCTTCCATTCCTTAGAAGCTCAGAAATCCATTCTCCTCAATTCTCCAATTCTTCATCCTCAACTCTCTCTTCCTCATCTCCTCTGGATTTCTCGTGATCCTTTTATAGATTGTTAGGGAAACTCGATCTATGGGTCGCATGACACATTTTTTAGAACCCCATGTTAAAATCACCCAACCAAATGGAAGACTCGGTCCACAAAGGTACAAGGGGTTTCGGTTCACGACATTGTAAATCACCCCTTTAATTATGTGAATCACTTTGTATTATTCATTGGACACCACTGGTTTCTTATCACCTGTGAACCATTTAGTTCAAGGGGATGGTATACGAATGCAATTTTTTCCCTCAATTCTTCTAATGAAATTGTTCACAGAGGCTCTAGGTAGAGTGGATTTTTTTTCCTCCATTATTCCAATGATTTGGATCATGGGAGCTGGCATCAACATCTCTGTTCCATGAACCAGTTGGTTTGTGGTTGTTTTGTAAGGCCATGGAACTCCCAGTGGAGCAGCGGTCCATGAAGGACTTTTGGTTCATGGAACATCTCCTTCCCTATTCTGGAACTGGGATTCTTCAATATTATTATTTTATCCACTAGTCAAATATAAATTTTTCCCTGTTATCAAATTTTGGGGAGTATTTTTGTTCCCTTTGTAATGTTTTCAGGACACAACCAATGCCCACCATCAGAATGGGTTCTGATTTGGATGAAGAGGAGTCTATTATAATGTATAATGAAATCCTAAATTAAACTGGTGTATGGGGTAAAGGTAGAAAATGATAATATATAGAAGGGATAAGTCATTTTTCATTTATCTCTTTTTCTCATAGAAAATAGTGCTCTCGATTTTTTCTCACTCATCTACATCTGTGTACCATCGTCATCTGAAACTACCTTCATCTTCCAACTAATCCCTACATCTTGCAAACTGAAATCATTTCACGATCTTTTTTCCCATGAACTAAATATTAAATCGTTGAATGATAAATTGAGTCATTAAATTGTGTGTTCAAATTTCTATATATTTTCAGTCAATGCATGTCTTGTTTAATTTGTGAGTTGTTATGTTCACTGGCTGACACCCTATGGACCAGCCCCTCGTGGGTTACCATGACCTGTCTTTTCACGTTCAGCACCTTCCACATTCCGTTTACAGGCTTCATTACACAATCCACATTGATCCCTTTACCAAATTTATTAGGCGAACCTTTTTCATGGTATTTTGACCTAGGAACATCAATGGATCCTCCACAAGTAATTACCAATGCTATTTTATTGTTGGTTATGTTTACCATACCCTTTCAGATGTTGATGAAAGGTGGAATAATATGATAGACTATTTTGATGAAAAGGTACATGTCATCCTATTGAATCAATTCTAGAGAACCTTCTTATCGTGGTTCAAAGTGAGTATGAAATTTTAGATAGGCATCCCATTTATGGATTTAGCCTACAGTGTGAAAGAGCGATTTAAGAACTACATCTAGACGACCAACCTACTTCTTGGATATTTGATAGCACCATTCCAAAAGAAATTATTTCATCTAAAGGATGATTTATATATATGGATACTAGTGCTAAGTACTTATTGAACTATTCCCATCATTCTATAGAGGATGTACAAAAAATGCTATATAGTAAGGTCCATTGTTACCATAGAATTGCACGGAGGGCCACAGAGAATGAGCAGCATGGTTGGTCTTAAAAATGGGAACATAGTTATATAGGTTCAATTAGTTTAATTTGGCGGTGGCGTTTCTTGGGTTTTCATATTTGTGATAAATTTTGTGAAGAATTTTAGGTCGTGGGGTCTTATGAGGTTGTCTAGGTATCTCAGACCTATACTCATCAAACGATCACCCTCATTTCACGACATCTGAGTAGGTGGAGTCCAAGTACACACAACTTTTATCTATTCCATGGGTAGGTTGGTATTAGCCTTTGGGATATCCAACTTATTTCCAAGGTTCTTATCTTCATAGATGTGTACTATGAATTTTTACCCCCTCCTCTACCTAGGATAATGAGGAGAGGACTCCCCCTTTGTCCATAAGACTTATACCCCAAGTGAAGACCCTTTCAATGTATACCAATACTTTTCCGAATCAAGACATCTCTTTAAATAACTCGATTAATTATTTTTCTAAGAAAAGTGGTCATGATCCATGAACATGCAGGCCCATGTCCTGTCCAACCAAGGAAACCTAATGTCTATCATATTCTTATCGGAATGTCTTATTGGAAGGTCAATTCCATGAATGGGGATGGGAACTCAACCTAGATGTTGACCATTTTTTCTGACTGGTGGTCTTTTGGCTGTGTTTTTAAGTGAATGTATTCTACTAGTACATGATTTCTACTGTGTGAGAGCTGCAACCTTTGTCATGGCAGTTCATCTGGCCACTGGAAAATTCATTAACCTGACCATTATAGTATTGGCCAAAATCTAACACAAAATATATTGGGTTATTGAGCGGATTCCACCTCATGTAGTCAGTAGACCTATCCAAATCTCATGGGGAAAAATAGGATCCCACATATTGGGTATACTTTTATCAATACCCTACTAATTCAACATGATGTTATTCAGATATATATTCAGTGTACTAGTGGGTTCATGTTAGTGGTATGGTCCACTCAAGACAAGAAGGAAGAGAGATATGAAAGGAATGAATGAGAATTAATAACTCGAATCAATTATCATGACCACTTTACTTATAACCCTTATGCTTCTCCTATTGGTACCCTTGATAATGCTAAATCATGGGGCATTATTTATTGAGTCTACCTATTTTATTAAATATAGGGTATCATGGTTTCCCGTATTGACATGGAAAAAATATACGAATGATATGAGCCTTGATGATATAGTCTCTATTTAACAGTGTCCATATTCTATATCCCCCTGCCCTCAATGGTGTGTGCCATCAAAAAACATCTCATGATAGCCTAACAGTTTAGGATAATGTTTACCTGAGAGGATACATATTTCAATATTACACTTCCTAATTTCCAGGGATATGTAACCTTCCTCACAAAAGCTTATGTTGTTGACTAGATTCAATCATATCCAGATGGCCAGGTGGAGGATATAGTTCACGTTGTTATGACCCCCAAGGAATCTGGGACTAAGGGGATAATAAAGGAAAATACTGAAAATTTCTGACCTAGGAAATATCTTTAAAAGTATCTCAGTTATGAACCTTTGAGAAATTTCTTGAGAGATTGGGGTATGACCACTCAGGATTTCAAGTCTTTTGGTGCTTACACCAAGAACCAAAAGTTCAACCTTGTCGATTTTGTCTTTCTAGTGGCCAAGAGGAAATGGTATACTTTATGAAGTCTGCAATCATTTCAATCTCAATACCCTTGATCATTATGGATCCTTCCTTATGGGACTAAATTTTCCCTTACTAGGTTTTTTTATGTGTCTGCACCTGCAAAAATCTCTTACGATGATAATTTTGGTAAGGTGGATCTTCACATGTGGGAGATTAATACCATGATCCATGATTGATGTGGTCGGTGTAAATCTTATCAACAAGTGATTTCCATGGTAAGACCCAAAATCAATGAGGATGATAATAATGATGCCTCTGGTGGTGGTACTACTGACAATTTTTCAACTATGATTAGAGTTATGGATATTCCTTGTCCGCACCCAGAGCATCGTAAATGTCCACCCCCTATGGGTTCCATGGTTGCGAAGGCACTCGGGAAGTAGTTTTGGTTGGTTTAACCTACTTCAATTCCATAGACTGGCCCTCCAGTATTAGACATTTCCATCACTGCTACGTTTCCAATTTCCTAGAAGGCCTGAGATGACATGAATGTGATTGTTTTTAATGAATGAATTAGGGAGAATATCTAAGAATACTGCTTTTGTCTTATAGTATTTGGAGCTAACATCACTCCCTCAGGTATTTATGTTCATGGCTATCTTGATGAAGTATCCATATATCTGAATGATATGTAAAGGTTCTTCCATTCTAATAAAGACATGCTTCATTGGTCAAATCATGTAGCAGAAATGGTGATATTCTCAGATTCAGATGACATAAAGGATGTGGTAATTCTATTTTCTAAAAATAACTTATAATTTCCTTTGTTTTAAGTATCCTCACTATATTACATACTCTTATAGGAGTCAGAGGTGGTCCATAAGATGGTACCTTCTCTAGTGTACAACCCCTGGGGGTACTTCTGTCGGGGAATGTGCCACTTCGGATGTGGGGGTTTCTGCAGAAGGTTCTATCGGTGACACTAAACATATGGAGGTAGTTATTTTGAATCCTATATAGGAGTTCCCTCTCCCCATTCAAATTTATACTCTGATCAGGGATCCATCACCATGGCATACCATGAAATGTTGAAATGTGTCTCAACTGTCGATACTCATCAACACGAGGATTATAGGTATGTTACATTTCTGTTTATCTAGTCTCCATACTAATTGAATTCATATTGATTCCCCATTATAATGTGAATATGTTAACCCAAAACAATAATTAAATAGGTGGTAGTTTCTTATACATTTGTGGCTCGTGTTCCTTCTATGGCCGATGAAGTACCACTGGCAGTTGTAAAAGAACGGGGCAGAGAGGCTGGGCCAACTAAGGAAGTTAGGGGAATTCATATGCCTCTGAGTTTTACCATTCTGGATCAAATGGAATATACCCTAATATTGGGGGAAACTAAATACATCAAATCCACAACTGATCGTCATGATACTACTATCACAAAGAAGGATGGGACATCATTGATAGGGACAACTAAGCTGGGATGGGAGACCGAATTTTCAGATAATATTGAGGGGGTTCCCAGTCTTGAGGAGTCGACTTCCCCAAGCTATATTAACCCTTATGTAGTAGAGGGAGTGTATTTGGAAATTGGTGTCCCGATTAAGAATTCATATCCATCTCTTCAAAAGGACACAACTACCAGGGAGGATGTCATTCCAACATAATGAGGTTTGGAACTAGCCATTGTTCCATTTTATAGATGGGATTATCCCTTTGGTCACAATATCTATAAGTGATCATTTAGAGGATGCAATCTAGATAAGCATGGACCTGAGCCATAGGTTCCATTAAACAACCATGATACTAATTTACGTGTTGAGGATGTATCACTATCTCAACCAGTTGGTAGGTCCACAATGGGGGTTGAAAGAGTTGATGCTCTAGAAGATTGATGTTATTTTTCTAGTCCTCCTAGAATTTGTTTCTTTACCTTCAGGAATCGAGATTTTTTTGCATGTATAGCTCTTGTTTTTAAAATAAACACCACATGAACTGGTGATTGTAGTTGGTACCTCAACCCCTCCTCTTGTAGAAACTACTAGAGATGCGGCTTTAGAGGGGTCAATCCAAAATAATATCATTGAATCACGTCATCCACTAGTAACATAAATCCCTAAATATGTTCTTTCATCAAGGAGTGACTTTGAAACTGACCAATAGAGCTTGGACAGCCTTCATCCTAGCCATCAAAATGCGTGGAGAAATATATGAAGGTTGATTTTCAAAACACTCGTGGCATACATATCGATGAAGAAGTCCATATTATATTGCCTATATATAGTCTTGGGGTTTGGAGGGTTCAATTATCATGGAATTTATAAAGTATTGATGTAGGTGGTCAAGGCCAGATAGGTGAATGGTGTGCTCGAGTCCCATCTTTCCACTACAAAATTTGGGGCTCATCTTTCCAGTTCCGGAAAATTCTTTATAAATGATGGTGTCGAGTAGGTTAGTGATGTGGAAAGGCTGCAATGAAAACTCAAGAAGTAGAGGTACTTATCGGAGTATCTTGATCAGGAAGTGGATCAATGGATAAAATAACTGTAGAGACTTAAATTTTAACTGGCCGGCACTATGCTTGTTGTTGATGAGGGGAAGCAACTAGTGGAATAAGGGGAAAAGGTTGGACTTGATGTAGTAAATGAGGATGAGGTATTGCGGGCTGATGTAGATGCCAAGACTGGTACATTGTTGATGGTCCACCAATCCCTCAAAGAATCAAATAAAATATTGATAAATCTTTTTGAATATACTGAACAACTACTATAATTTTCAATCCCTGCTCCCATAAAGAGGATCTAGGTTGTGTATGACCTCTTTATTTTCATTTAATGGAATTATAACATTTTTCTATCCAGTTATTCTCCTTCAACTCTTCATACAGTTCTAATCAATCATAGTTGACATTAAAATAGTAATATCAAACAGATAACAATTTGAATTCCAATCCAGGATAACTAATTTGAAATAATTAAGTCATGCTCTAATTTTTTTGGATCAAGGGGACTCAGTGGGCATAGATTGACTAATACTGGGTATACATGGAAACACCTAAAAACATTGTATCTTTTCTATCATAACCCTAATTTTTTTATATAACTATTATGGTGTGGACTTAGTGGATATAACATGAATTATTCATAGTCCACCCATTGTGATTTTTGGTACTAAAATGCTTTTTTTCTATTGATTTTTGGTTGCCCAATATTTTTTCTTAAACCATATGTAACATAGGATTAGAAAGTTGGCACTCAACATTTATCTATGGTTCCCTTTGTGGGATTTCATCATAGAGAGTGTTGTGTGTATCTTTCATGGGTATTTTAATGTCCTTCTAACTTGACTATCAAGACTGATTTTTTTAGGTCAAACAGCTTTGATGATGATTTGTAGGGAAAGGGACCCAATTTAGTAATCATTAATCGAGAATTTCCCAAATAATTTCAAACATTGATAATGAATTTTTCATGAAACTAATTTTTTGTTTCCTAGACATGGAATATGATACAAGGGATAGAATCCATTGGGAATACAGAAGTATGTATGTCCTCTCTTGAGGAAGAATTTTCCTCTAGTTGACATGATTTTTTTGTGGTCCACTTATGCAGAGTCATTGAGGCATTGTGCACGTAGTCAAACAAAGGTGTTAGTAGGACACTGACCTTCCATTTCTGATGTCTAGGTAGTTTTATATAAATTTGGGGTTTCTTGGGTTTTTTAAGGCCGTAGGAGATGTAATTTTAATGGAATGATTTCTGAATGTGATAAGGGAATTTTTCTTGGTTTTAAATGAGAATTACACTCCCACAGGAATTTTACTTGTGTAAAGAGGGGGATAAAACATGGTGCAGTTTAATGTTTTATAACTGATAAAATTGAGACTCATGATAATTCACCTTTCCCTGACCAAGAATATCTGTAAACGAATCACCCCTTTCGTACTAGTTCGACTATAATCTCTCCATAATATTCGTGCATGTGAGGGGGTATGGATGAAGACTATAATCCAGGGGGTTTCTAAAACCAAGGAATGATATGAGACGTAAAAATCATAGTGTTTAAAAAATATGGAAAAGCCTCTCCTAATAATGAATTTTCCTTTGGTTTATGATCCATTTTGTTTGAGAAACTTATGAAGATCCATCAGGGCATTGGGTGCATAGTCAAAAAAAGGTGTTTGCAAGACATTGGCCTTTTATCTCCAAAATACATGGAGATTTATGGAGATTCATAACTTCCTGGACATAGAGTCTAGGTGGTGAAAATGGGGTTCCTGAAGAAGAAATTATGTATTTTAAACCAAAATATCCTGGGAATAGTTGAATATATTCTATTAATACATGTGGGGTTTACATGCGCATGTCTGACCCTTAGACGAGAAGGGATGAGATGATTTAATTTCATGGATGTGACCATGATATTTTAATCAGGTGTCACTATATTTTCATTTGATTATAGGAATAAATAAAAACATTTTTCGTTTATTTTTTCATCATTTGAGGATTTGATTCACACATTTGGATGGGGAATTTTTGATTGATGTACAAGATTTTCCAATAATTTGGGACTCATGTTGAACTTTCCAATTCATATTCATTCACTACACATGATCATGAAAGAAATATATTCATAGTAATATCAGTTCCTAAGAATCAACATTGAGTATCAGGTATCATGAATTTTTAATTTCATGCGAATCGAAAATTGATATAGAGGCCCCAAGTAACTGGAGGATAATCAGGTCGAGGTATTCTAATATTTCCAAGAAATGAATAGGAATGAAATTGTAAGCCACGGTTACAAGGTACTTCATATTGAGAGTAATGATATGGGGCTTGGAAGATTTAGCAATATTATCTCTTGAGGATGAGTTTTCCTTTTGTAAACAAGCTATTTTTGTGGGTAGCTTATGTAGATCTTTCGGGGCTTGGTCTATATAGTAAAACAAAGGTGTCTGAATGACATTGATCTTCCATATTCGAAGGAATGGGATGATTATTAAGACCCAAATTACATAAAATAATAGTTTAGTGAATGGAATGTATGTGTCTGGATATGCTTGAAACATTCAGGCAATGTTTATTCACAGAGTTAGGAATTCCCCTACATTGATCTAACTCATATGTAGGGTGGGGAATTCTCACTCATCTAATGGAGATGGGCATGGGTTTGAAGATCCGTGTTTCTAGTAATTAGACTCCCTATATAGGTCAGATCTATACAAAGGTGGATGGAGATTTTAGCTATATTTTTGGTTGACTTGGGTTGGAGTTGGTGGCCTAGAACCAACTACTTTGTACTTTATTCATTAAATAAACACCTTATCACATTTTGATTGTTTTTCAGTGTGAAAATGCATGTGATAATGTCCGAAGAATAGTTGTTTCACTAAAGGGTCGTAGAGGATCCCTACTATGATGGGAACTCAGAAGTGCCATAACACTATTCTTGAATGTATGTTCTATGGACAGATGATGTTATTTGAGGACACAAAAAATACAGGCCATTAGGGGTGGGGACTCATTAAAAATTGAGTCACCTTTTCATGGTGTGTTCCCATGGTAATATATAGGAGGATATTATGAGAATAAGCCCCGCCAATAGGAAATCCACATTACATAGTGTCATTGGATGTTCCTATCTACGAATGTGTGTGTTGGTCCTTGGACTATACGATTATTAATAATGGTTATTACAACTCGTGCAATTAAATTTATAGACGAAAAATGTGACGACACACTATTCGTAGCGAGGTAGCATATGTTGGGTGTGTCACGAGTAATATTGCATTAATAGATAATGCGAGAATGAATTTTTATCTTCTATTAAATAACAGAAGAAGATATCTCAGGCCCTTTTGATGGAATTGATATAGCCTAAATAAATCCATGTCCATGGTAAGGAATGGGCGAGTTCAATTTTGGAAAGTCAAAGAAAGAATAATTGAACACATGGGTTGATGGCACTAGCATGAAACTCACATGATTCGAGATATCATGAAAAAGGGATTATATTACACGGTAAGCTTTCTTATGAGGTGACACGTCATTGTGGTGTTAACTTCTTTATCAATGGGTGCCTTGGCATGTTTCTAGATGCTAACCATGGACATTAGGTAGGCTCCGCATAATGCCACTAAGAATGTGCCTTAGAGGGTCACACACTAAGTGTGTCCATGTATCTCAGATAAATTTTAATTTAACAAGTTAAATAATGATTAATCTCATCTGTGGTTTAATAATTATTTAAGGATTCCAGATTTTATTTATTTTGAAACTAGTTTTTCGAGAGAATATATTATGGGTGAAATAATATATATTTATTATCGAGTAATGTAGTTATAGTTATTTAATAAATAAATAGCAATTAAAAAAGTTCTAATAAATGTGGTGGAGGAAATAAAGAAAAATGAAAACAAGATAAACACACCGTGTACATTGAATTTACATGCCGTGTAGTTTTCATGGAAAATGATTAAACGCTATGTATTAATGATATTACACTGTGTAGTTTTTCTAGTCAGGAGTTTGAGGAAATAATATCATTTTATTAAATGATATTTATTATAATCAGCGAGGGTGCATGTCAAGGAATTTATCATTCGACGTGGGGGTTTTAAATAAGAGTTAATGAAATAAATAAAGCCTGTAACGCATTTATTTATTGTCATAACTCTATAACCTCAAACCCATTTATAAATATCCTCACAAACCCAACACTTTTCAGAGAGAATCATTGTGCACAACAATTCTAGAGAATTCTCTCAAGACCAAAAAACTCCTTTATCCAAGAAAACTCTCTAGACTGAGAGATATCCTCTTCCATCCGATCAAGGTGATCTAAGGCGAACAATGTAAGAAAGGGCTTCTCTGTGCTAGCACCCATAGATTCCTCTAGAAAAAACCAGAGATTCATGGAGCACGTGTGGATCACCTCTAGAGTAATCCTACAGTTGGATTCTACGATGCAACGATAGATCACATCGGATCGTGACTAGAGACATCAACAAATAAAGAATTCCATCAAGTTAATTCTTGTCAATTAAAGAAATTAATTATAACAAACATATAATAATCAAGATTTGTGGTTCCAGAAATATTATTATTCTTTGTCTATTTCTGTGATTCAATCCATGGAGTCTGGCATTTATCGTCTTATTGATCCCGGATTGATCATTGCTAATGAAAAAAACCAAGTGGGAAAATCCACCCACGAGCTTCCGATGTGCCCATAACCTACAAGTGTTATCAGAGGGAGTCATATCATTGATTATAATTTTTTAGTTTTTTGTTTGTGATTTACACATTTAATAAGATAGTTGTTTCAATTCAAGTTAACCGTTCTTTAAATATGAATATCGAGATTTGTTCCTCCTCTCTCGTTTCTCGTTCGCCTTAAAGAAACAAATTTTTCTTTTAATTTTGATTAAAATAAAATAGATGATCTCATATGGAGGTTCCAAACGTTCATGGTCGTACACCACCATAATACATGACATGTATTCAGACGTACACGACGTGTAGTCTAGGTTCATCGCATCAGAGGGATCTGCCAAATCTGGTCGTGTATTTGAGTATTCCAATGTCATAAATGACATTGTGTGTTGACCAAAAATAGGTGGCACACAGTTTCCGGATTACACATCATTTGGTCCACTGAACACAGTGTGTAGTACCTTCAGGTTAGGGTTAGACCTTGTACCTTGTACACGACTTTCTCAGCCGGAAACCGTGTAACGCAGACCCTACATGGCGTGTGTCCAACTGTACACACCGTGTACTCCGAAAATTTCTGGTACAAATATATGCCATGTCCCCGGGTGTGTACTTTAGATGGATGGTGAAAAAAAGTACACACAATGTAGTCAGAACTACACGTCGTGTACTCATCCAAATTACACAGATTTATTAAAATATATTATTATATTATACAAACCCTTGAGACATATACCATAGTGCAGGTGTAAAGCTGAGGCACAACCTGTGATAGTTGTTTTATATATGTGTGTTTAATTTAATATCTGCAAAAATGGGAACTCACTGGGTTTCCACCAATGTACAAGTTACGTAAACAGATAATTTTAAATAAAATTATTTGTTGAAAATTAGGATGGATGAAAATATCAATTAAATTTAAAAAAAGGATTTATGAAAAATGATTGATTAATTAAATATAAATAATTGATTTGAGTGTGATTTATCTTAAATAATAACAATTGAATAATATAATTCTAGTTTTAATTATGCGTAAATATCGTTGCATGTATGGATGATCATGAGATAGACCAAGACCTTTGAATGTGAATGGTTTCTTTTAATTTATTTATTTAAATTTAATTTGTTGGCCTATGAGCCTTATCCTCATTAATATGTAGGGCTGGCGCACCGACAGATTATATTATGTAAAAACCCCTTTTACCACACACATGCATGTGAGATAAATGCATATGTAATGGATGGAGCTCTCATGCTAGTGGAGTCGGCTCAGGCCATGATCCATGGTGAAACCAATCCAAGGAGAAACAAAGGTAGATAGGTGGAAAGTCGTAAACATGAACCCAATAGGTTCAATGTGTTTCTCCCCTAGGTCTTGGGTTAGTTTATCAACTGCTAGATAATCTAACCAATAGAACAAGATAATGATCATACCATTTATTTTATTTCTATCAGTTATATGGTTTATTTATTGTGGGGGTGTTGTCACGATCACAAAATTAATGAATTAAACAAGCATGGAAGATGGAACTAAAATAAGACCATATTATGTGTAAATATTATCTTATACGTGGTTAATCACTTAATTATATCCCACTTAATATTAAAAATCATGTAATCAAAGATAATATAATGGAAATTTATGTATAAGGATAAAATCCCTCAATGAAATATTAATTCGGAATAGCATTCCTTAATCTTGGTTAGAATCGAACCATACTTCGAAGTTCTTGACCAACCCTATTTGGGGTGCTTTCAATTATCGGGGAATTTTAATTCAAGGTTTTGGGTTGACATAACTTGTTTTGCATCAAGGGATGACTACCACAGTAGGACTTGGTGTGACCAAGAGGCAAAGTTTGAGGAAATGCAAAATAAAAGGATTTATAGATTGGGGAGTCCACTCAGTGGATCAAGGAGATGCATGTTAATGCAGCTTTAATTTAAAATGCCTCCCTAAAACCCTTCTAGTATCATTACCAACCCTAGTTTGGGTAATACTAAGGGAAATATGGATCCTTGACACAAGAATATTCAGGCAATAGAATATTCTGAAGTCAATGGTAAGGTCTATTGTATTTCAATAAAATAGTGGGAGACAAATAAGTATTAATATATTTATTTGTCTCAATTTTTATAATAAAGTACTAAAACCTTTTCCCAAACTAATTTTTAGAAAATGTAAGAAAAGTTACTTCAAACATATCATTTCGAACCATACTCGAGAATGAAAACCTTCTCACTGGCACCAATTTCCAAGAGTGGCAGAGGCATTTACACGTCATCGTTCGCCACAAGAGGAAGTTGTATGTGATGGAAGAGCATATTCCATTTATGCTTGGAAAAGAGGCCAGTGATGAGGAACTATATCTATACATGAAACACTTAGATGATGCCATATATTCCCAGGGTTTCATGATATCGTCCATGTCAAATGATATCTAGAAGAATCATGAAAACATGGACGCATATAGCATGATGGCTCACGTTAAGGATCACTACCAAGAGAAGGCAAGACAGGAGAGATATGAGATCTTTAACGCTTTGTTTACAACTAAGGTTGGTGATTCTATACCAGCTGGGCCTTATGTAGTCAAGCACATGGGATACATTGAAAGCCTAGACATCTTAGGGATTAAGTTCTCGGATGAGTTTCATACAGTTCTCATCATATCATCACTACCCAAGACATTCTCTAGCATCATTGTCAATTATATCATGAGCATAAATGAGAAAAGTATATCAGAACTTCTGACCATAATTCTCCAAGTAGATAAGGACTTCGAGTGTGACAAACCCACAATCCATTTGGTGAATAAGAAAAGAAAGAACAATGAAAATGGGCCAAAGACTTATAAATGGTCTGAAGCCCCTGAGCATCATCCCTTCAAGGGGAAGATCCAGAGGCAAGACAAGGAACGAGAGGTAGTATGTTTTTCATGTGTCAGGCATGGCCACCGGAATAGGAACTGTACTTAGAAGCATGGGGATGCTAAAGGTGTGTTCGTTATCGAGTGTAATCTTTCCATTTCTACACATTGGGTATTAGATACAGCTTTTTTGGGCATACATCTGTATTCAAATGTTGGAAAAAAGTTTATTTAGAAAATTGTCCAGAGGAGAGGTGGATCTTCGAGCTTCCAATGGCGCAAGGTTGGTTTCATTATCCATTGGCGATTACCACCTATAATTTCCTACTAGAGTGATTTTAGTTTTACATGATTGTTATTATGTTCCTAGTGTTACCAAGAACATAATTTTTGTATCTTGTTAGGATGTGGATGGATTTATTTTCATGTTTGGAAAAAAGTGTTTTCTATTTTATAATAACAACATATGTTATGTTATAGCACATTTAAATAATTTTCTGTATGTATTATATTATGAAAACCAAGTGTTGGAAATCGATAATGAAATAGACTCACATGACTCATACATCACCCAGTTGTGGCATCACTGTTTAGGTCATGTAAATGAGAACCGCTTGAAAAATCTCTTCCATGATGGCTATTTAGACTCTACTGAGCTAAAAGAACTTGATAGATGTCATGCTTGTTTACAAGGAAAAATTACCAATCCACCTTTTGATGTTCAAGGTGAAACAGACACAGATCTTCTAGGATTGGTGCACACGGATGTGTGTGGACCATATCTTGTAGAATATAGAGGTGGATATTCATATTTCATAACTTTTACTGATGATTTGAGTAGATATGGATATGTATACTTAATGAGGTATAAGTCAGAAGCCTTTAAGAAATTTAAGGAATTCAAGAATAAAGTAGAGAATCAGCTTGGTGAGAAGATAAAGAAGATTCGATCGGATCGAGGTAGAGAATATATGAACCAAAAGTTCATTGATCTTCTAATGGAGTCTATGATTCTATCTCCACTCACTCCACCTTATAGACCACAATGGATTGGTTTTAGTTAAAGGAGGAACATCACCTTGTTGGACATTGTGAGGTCAATGATGAGTCATGCAGAACTTACATTATCCTTTTGGGAATATGCAATACAAACTGCAGCATACACATTCAACTGAGTGCCAACTAAGGCAGCAATTGGAATTCCTTCCAAGTTATGGAATGGATGGAAACCCATTTTTTCACACACACATGTATGGGGATGTGAGGCATTTGTTTAGGTCTTCTCTGGAAACAGACTACCACCCTAGGGAATGAGGTGTATCTTTATAGGATATCCCATGAAAACAAAAGGATATTACCTATATATCCCTTTAGAAAAGAAAGTGATTGTTTCCAGACCATCCGTCTTTCAAGAAAGGCCACACGTCCTCAAAAAGGATAGTGGGAGAAAGAATGACATAGATAAAGATTATTCTCAAGATACACATGAGTTAGTACAGGAACATGTTCCATAGGTCCCTATGGAAGAGGTTACAGAAACACAAGTACTACATAAAAACTCAAGAGAGGAAAGGGAACCAGAGATATTTGGCCTCCTAGTCACCAAGGATGGTGAATCAATATTGTTGGACAATGATGAAACTCTCTCCTATAAGGAACAAGTAAAAGGCTCAGAAGCTATAAGATGGCCATAATCTATAAATTCTGAGATGGATTCCATGTATCAGAACCAATTTTGGGTTCTGTTCGATGAGCTAGTTGATGTAAAGCCTATTGGATGCAAATAAGTATTCAAGAAAAAACTAGACATGAAAGGTTAAGTTATCACCAATAATGTAGGGACAATGGCTAAAGGATTCAGATAGAATCAAGGAATTGACTATGATGAAACCTTCTCGCCAGTTTCCATGTTTAAATACATAAGAATAATACTTCCCATAGAAGTTTACCATGACTATGAGATTTGGAAAATAGATGTCAAAATAGTATTCCTTGATGCGAACCTTCGGGAAGATCTCTATATGACACAACCAGAAGGATTTGTGACACTAGGTAAAGAAAAACGGGTTTTCAAGTTGCAGAAATCCATTTATGTTTTAAATAGAGCATCAAAGTCATGGAACATATGATTTTATGAAGCCATAAAAGAATTTGGTTTCATTAAGAATGAATGTGAGCCATGTGTTTATAAGCAGTTTAATGGGAATGTGGTCGTTATCCTAGTAGTATATGTTGATGACATATTTATTATTAGAAAGGATGTACTAGTCTAACAGTCAGTTAAGGACTCGTTTAACCAGTGTTTCTCCAAGAAGGACTTGGGTGAAGTAGCCTAAATTCTAGGGATCAAAATCATTCATGATAGATCCAAGATGCCTCTTAGAATAAGTCAGGGTGCATACATTGACCAGATGATAAAGATATTTAGTATGGAATAATCCAAGAGAGGATTGGTTCCAGTGTCACATGGGATACATCTTTCTAAGACAATGTGTCCTCAAACACAATAAGAGAAAGATAGAATGATGAAGATCTCATAAGCTTCGGATGTAGGGTCCATTATGTTTTCCATGTTATGTACTGGGCTTGATGTTGCCTATAAACTGAGCATGTTAGGTAGATATCAAGCATATACAAGAGAACAACATTGGACTACTATTAAGAATATACTTATGTATCTAAGAATAACTAAGGATATGTTCCTGGTGTACGGAGGAGACGAGGAGCTTGTCATCAGAGGGTATACTGATTCTAGCATTCAGACATATCAGAATGATCTGAAGTCGCAATCTGGATATGTTTTCTATCTCAATGGAGGATTTGTGAGCAGGAAGAGTTCAAAGAAGTCAATTGTCACTGATTCTAATATGGAGTCTGAATATATAGTGGCTTCTAATGTAGCCAAGGAAGCCGTCTGTATTTAGAACATTATCTAGGAGCTTTATGTGGTTCTTAGAAGTAAAGATCCTATCACATTGTACTTTGATAATAATTTAGTGGTTTCTCATGCAAAAGAACCAAGGTCACATCAACGAAAAAGCATATACTCTGGGAGTATCACCTATTGAGGAATTTCCATCAAAGGGTTGAAGTTGCAGTGATTAGTGTGTCCATGAACGAGAGCTTGGTGGACCCCATGAAAATAGGCTTATCTCAGTAGAATAATGAATATCATGTGAGAGCTAGCGGGTTAAAGGTTGTTAGAAGTTGACTCAAGTCCAAGTGGGAGTCTGATGGAGTTGGTGGCCTAGAACCAACTACATTATACTTTATTCATTAAATGAATACCTTATCACATTCTGATTGTTCTTCAGTGTGACAATTCATGCGATAATGTCCCAATAATAGTTGTTGAATTAAAGGGTCATAGCAGATCCATGCTATGATGGGAACCCAGAAGTTCCATAACACTGTTCTTTAATATATGTTCTATGGACAGATGATGTTATTTGAGGAAACAAAAAATACAAGCCATTAGGGGTGAGGAATCATAAAAATTTGAGGCACCTTTTCATGGTGTGTACCCCTGGTAATATCCAGGAGGATATTATGGGAATAAGACCCACCGGTAGGAAATCCACATTACATAGTATCTTTGAATTTTCCTATCAACGGACTTGTTTATTGGTCCATGGACTTTAAGATTATTATTAATGGGTATTACAACTCGCGCACTTAGATTTATAGACTAAAACATTGATGACACACTATCCACAGTGAGGTAGTATACGTTGTATGTGTCACGAGTAATACTGCCTTAATAGATAATGCGAGAATGAATTTTTCTCTTCTATTACATAACAGCAGTAGATATCTCAGGCCCTTTGATTGAATTGATGTAGACAAAATAAATCCATGGCCATGGTAAGGAATGGGGAAGTTCAATTCCGGAAATTCAAAGAAAGAATAATTGAGAAAATGGGTTGATGACACTAGCATGCAACCCAGATGATTCGAGATATTATGACAAAGGGATTATATTACATGGTATGCGTTCGTATGTGGTGACACATCATTGTGGTGATAACTTCATTCTCTGTGGGTTCCATGGCGTGTTGCTAGATGCTAACATTGGACTTTTGGCAGGCTCCACCTAATTCCACTAAGAAAGAGGCATAGAGGGTCACACTCTAAGTGTGTCCATGTATCTCAGTTAAATATTATTTTAAAAATTTAAATAAAGATTACTCCTGATTGTGGTTTAATAATTATTTACGGATGTCTGACTGACTTTATTTGGACACTAGTTATTCGAGAGAATATATTGTGGGCGAAATAATATATATTTATTAGTGACTAATGCAGTTACATTTATTTAAGAAACAAATAGCCATTACTCAAGGTCTAATAAATGTGGTGGAGTAAATAAAGAAAAATGAAAACACGATAAACACGCCGTGTACATTGAATGTACATGTCGTGTAGTTTTCATGTAAAACGGGTACAAATTTTGTTTTAATGAATACACTCCGTGTAGTTTTTCCAGTCGGGATTTTAAGGAAATAATATCGTTTTGTTAAATGATATTTATTATAATCAGTGTGGATGCCTGTCATGGAATTAATCATTTGAAATGGGGATTTAAATAATAGTTAATGAAATAAATAAAACTCATAATGTGTTTATTTTTTATTATAACTCTATAACCTCAAATCCGATTTTAAATATCCTCACTACACTAACACTTTTCGGAGAGAATCATTGTGCACAACAATTCTGGAGAATTCTCTCAAGACTGAAAGAACACCTTCCTCCAATAACACTATCATGACGGAGAGAGATCATCTTCCATTGGATCAAGGTGATCTAAGGCAGAAAATTCTAGCAAAGGCTTCTCCGTGCTAGCACCTGAAGATTCCTTTTGCGACGTCGAGAGATATGTAGAGAACATGTGGATAACTGCTAGAGGAATCCTACAATTGGATTCTATGACACAACGACGGATCACATCAGATCGTGACCAGAGACATCAATGAAGAAATAATTCTATCAAGGTAATTCTAGTCAATAAATTAAATTAATAATAGCCAACATATGGTGATCCTACTTTGTGGTTCTGGGACTATTCTTCTTCTTTGTCTATTTCTATGATTTGATCCATGTAGTTTATCATTTATCATCGTATTGATCCTGGATTGATCATTGCTAATGAAATAAATCCATGTGGGTGCATCCTCACATGAGCTTCTGCCGCGCTCGAAACCTACACCTTATAGTTTAATGTTGTCTGGTTAGGACTTTGGGGTCTCTATCATGAGGAAAAGAACAATAACCATCATTTTAATGTCGCACCTCTAGGACCACTTAGCATGGATTGATTTTCAATGGATCTATTGGTAATCCTCTAACAAACTACCTAATCTCACATATGTCTTTCTTGGTGTGAGAAACAAGGGGTAGTAAGGGATTCAATTAGCCCAGTAAGGATGGAATAATAAAAAAAGTATCTTTTTTACTTAGGGTGATATTTCATAGTTTATCATCATATAGCTGGGATGTTTCATCATAAAATTTAATTTCATATGATTAGGACCATTTTAATATAATTTAACATCATGTTTAAAGGAGGTAGGTGATCCTATGTAAAAGGGAGACACATGATTAATCTTGAGACAGTCCTACGAATAGGGCCTATTTGGGAGCCTTTCACTTTGACCTAGTCTGCATACAGAAGGGACATTTTTTAACATATCTGTTCCATGGCAAGATCTAGGTCATAGGATATATGTATCACTTTGTACCCCATGGGATGATAAGAAACACACCACACATAGTTCCTTATAGAAATTACTCTGTGTATATATGACCCATACGTAGGAAGATGACATTTTTTTGTGGTGGGGCCAAGATGACCTTCCAAGGGTCTCAATATATCCAATGATCGTAGGAATAGAAAATAAAATAGTTCAAATACATGACATGGAAGGTGACTAATGCCAGAGGAAATTTACTCTTAGGTGAGAACAATATTGGACCATTCAGTTTAATGTCATGTGGTGAGGATTTTGGTGGCTTGACATTAATGAGATAGATATTGTGGGCCCAATAATTTTTTATTCTTGCAGAAAGGACATTGGAAGAAAAGTTTATCATTGTGTTTCCAGAACTAAATATCAGAGAAAGTTCATGAATAAGTATGGGATAATCAGGCCAGGATATTTTGGCATGCTTTGAACATGAGGGGGAAGGAATGTGTAAACCATTATCCCAAGGAACCTTAGATTAAGGGGAATGATACAGGGCTTGGGAGAAATTTCATTTATATAGGTAGGAAAAGTATATCATGGGGAAAAATTTTCCTTTGGATAACATGCTATTTTTGTGGGACACTTATGTAGAGCCTTTTGGGAATTATGTGCATAATCAAACAATGGTGTCCACAGGACACAGACCTTCCATTTGTGATTGTTGGGGATGTTTGTGGGGATCTGAAATTTCCTAAGTTATAGAGTTTGATGGAAGAAAAGAGAATTTATGGGTACATGGAGAATATCTTGACCATGATTAGTTTGGAAGCATGGGATCTCATTCCGGGATCTGACTTATCTATGAAGGGAGAATAATACTTTAACAAATCCTTGTTGTAGGAATCATCATTTAGAATCTTGTAACTGACTTTTCATTTTCATGTTGGAGATGGGGAAATTTGTAATTTCCCATTTTGAATGGCTAGAACAAAATTTGAATATCTGGGAATCGGTATATATGTAATTATACTGAGAATCAATACACATGTAGTTCATAGGGTACCTTTTAGTTGAATTTCATGCGGTTTGGACTCAGGCCCTAAAGTTTTACATATTGTGGTAGGGACTTGCACCATACAGTTTTATGTCTTTCAGTAAGGACTTTGGCCATTTATTTTTATGTATTGTATTAAGGAATTAGACCATGAATTTTTACGTCTTGCATTATGTACTCATGGCAAGTAGTTTTATGTCTTGCGTTAAGGACTCGAGCTTGTAGTGAATTGATATTTTTTAAGGAACCCTTTGATGAAACTCATAAGCCCACGTGAGCAGCACTTAGTGAGAAACATGGGATAGAAAAGGATTATTCGACCACACATGGGGCATGGCAAAGGAAGGGGAATTTTTTCGGTGAATATTATTCTATAACTAGACCCATGTTTGAAAAATCGGGTGTTGCTTACGTACCCTATGTGGATGGTAATCAATCTGAATAAAGTTATATGGATTACCCAGTTCATGTAACACCTGTATTTTTGGGAAGGTTGTTTTGATCTAGTCGAGGTTTGGCCTAAGGATGTGGAGAATTTGGGTGTCACTACGAATCCTTTGCTGAAATGAGTCAAGTCATACATAGTTCTATAATGTATGTTCTATGTTATAGTATGACCCATGCATAGAGAGGGGGAATCTCTTGTTTTAGGTAGTAGTAGGGATAGGATATATGATCCAGGAATAACTCTGTATCCTACAAGGGAACGAATCAATCTATATGTAGATCTAAAAGTAACTTCGATAAATATGATTGATCCATAAGAAGGGATAAGGGGAATTTTTATTTTAGTGGTGGTTGGGCACAAGGATAGGGATTTTAGGCCGCACTACACAATCATATGATGAATGTAGTTAAGCCACACATATTTCTAATGCTCCCTATACCAATCGAGATCGTACAAAAGGTGGGGGAATTTTTACCTTTTTTTACGAGCCCGTATTGTACCTTTACCCTTTATGTGAGGTGAATCCTTTACCACTATTCCTAATCTCATGTGACCAATGCTCGGTGTGAGAAAAAAGGAATATCAAGGGTGTTCTCTCACACTAGAGAGGCATCTACAGGTACTACAGATGAATTGTGTAACATGTGGTGGTTAGACCAAGATCTTAGATCAAGGCATGTCTATATATCCCACTAGTAGATTGAAATGAATATATACGTAGTTATGTCAAGAGACATCCTCATGTAGGTTTGGTTTACATGCAATGAGGTGGGAATCATTGTTTGGTGGTGGGTGGTGGCTGAGCCTGGGATATTCATTACTATATATCCAATGTTGATAAGAATATATCCACACTTAGTTCTTGAAAAAAACTCCCTACATAGTTATGGTCTGTATGTTGGGGGAAATGTAATTTTTTGTTCCATGGTGGTTGGATGGAATAGGACATATGATACGGGCATCACTACGCATCCTAAGATGGAAGGAATAAAGCCACATGTAGTTCTAAGAAAGGGATCACATATGGATCTGAAACCCACATGGGATACATACATAGAATTTGGGAGAGTATTACCTTCCTCTATCATAAATATGACTTATGTGCGGTGATTCCTTGTTCAGAAAATAGTTGATCCCTTTACATATTTACGTCTTGCATTTGGGAGGAAATATTCCATGCAGTTTTATGTCATGTGCTTAGGACACTTCATTATGTAGTTTTAACATCATGTTATCAATACATAGTCCACTCGACATGAGTGGAAGGGAATTTTTGTATCTATGTAGTTTAATATCCTGAAGTAAGGACACTTAATCATGTAGTTTAGCAACATATAATTAGGAAAAAGGTGTTGAGTTGTTTAACATCAAGCAGCATGGATGTACATTGAAATATGTAGTCTAACATCATGTAGTTAAGATGAAGATCAAATAATTACAAAAATTATTTCTTTAGAAGCCTCTCATTAGGGGGAGATATGGTGTGATGTCAGTCCATTGAAATTAAGGCATATTATCCATTGGAGTAGACCTTGTGTATGACATATTATCCATCCCATTTTGGTTCTAATTTTATATGTTTATTTCTGAGTATCATCAGAGTTCTGAGGACCAACACTGTTTTTCCTAAAAGGAAATATGGAAGGTGAAACTTTTTGTTTAATTACCAACTAATCTAGTTTTGGTAATATTTTAAATGGTTAAGAGTGTGAAATCCTTTCTCATCCAATAGCTTTGACCCATCAAGTCATTTTTGAGACTTCTTTATTTTGGACAGTTGATTGGAGATAGCAATGAGGAGTGATGGTTTTTGAACTTCAATGTGTAGAACCACCTTTGTTCTATATACTAATGAGTATAGGGTTTCTTAAGTGGTGGTACAAGTCGTGGTCTATTAAACCCACATATTATGTAGGATCTTATCCATCCATGATTTCTTGTCATTATATACCATCTTCTGAAGTATATTGTATAGGGTCTTGTTAAAGGCCTTTATCTTCCTGTTGGATGCTATGTGGAAGTGGAATGAATAGTTATCCTTGATTTCGTACTTATGATACATCTCATCCAATTCAAGAGACTAGAAATTAGTGCCATTGTCTGTCGGTATTGTATGAGGGACACCAAAATCTGGTGATAATGTTTTCTTTCACAAAGATTGCAATGCTTCTTACCCCAAACTATTTAAGAGGTATATCCTATGCCTGTTTGGAAAAGAAGTATGTTTATATGAGAATAAACATGATATGTTTCAACATAGTAGGAGGATATGGTCCCACGATATCCATTCCTCATATAGAAAATGGCTAGGAGTGCTAGGTTGTGTGATGTAACTCTGGGGGTTGGTGGATAAAATGTGCATGAACCTGATATCAATGACATTTCTTAGTGAATTTAGTGAAATCATGTGTCATAGTGGGCCAATAGTATCCAAGCCTATGAATTTGTTGAGAGAGTTTGTATGCTGAATAATGTTCTCCACATGTTTTGGCATGTACTTCTTTTATGATGGTAGTGGTCTCTTTCCCATTAATTGACCTAAGAATGAGTTTATCAAGACCTCTCTTATAAATGACCATTTTCTAGTTTGTTTTGTCATACAACATGAAGTTAATTTACCATATTTGAATTTTCTCCATGCCATCCCTATCTAGTGGGATTTCTCCCTTTTGGAGGTAATTTGAAATTGGGTCCATCCAGCCATCAGTATGACAGTAAGGTTCAATAACTGGACTAATATTGTTGATTTCTTCTATCTTGGTACAAATGAATGGAAGGACCATTCGTCGATGGAAAAGGTTGATAACTATTTCACCTTGATGTGGATCAGCCAAATCAATGGAAGCATTTGATAATATATCATCTTGTGCATTTTTTGAATGGGGAAAAAAGTCAATTTTTGATCTTGAGGTAATTCTACTATCAGTTCTTGAACATGGTTCAACAAAGGGATCAATTACTATTTATTGATATAAAATTCCACATTAACTTACTTGATGACCATATCTGAATCTATTTTTATCTTCAGGTTCTCGTCTTGTGCTTTAAGTAACAGCTCCATGACTCCTTCAATTTTGTGCACCCCTATGATAGTTGAAATTAATAGGGTGGGATTTCTTTCTCTCGAGAAATCAGTATGACTCCCAGCCCCACTTTGTTGAGTTTGGGGTCATCCATCCTTCTTCCTCTATGGATTTTGGAGGATCCGTCAATGTGTATTTTCCCACATCTGAGAACAATCTTGAATAGAGAACACTTATTCATCTAGTAGTTTAGCATCCAATTGGGTTACCTTTATTTAGTACTACTCTACCAAGAAATGCACTAATTTCTAGCCTTTTACACCCTTCTACGGTATGATCCATATATCAAATTGTTGTAGGATGACCACCCACCATGACAGGAACCCAGTCAACATTTGATGGCTAAAAATATATTTGAGTGGGTTTCTATGTGAGACCAGTGGACCTCATGGTTATGAAATTAATGCATCAGCTTCTAGACAACACAGATCAATTCCAAGTAACTCTAATCAATGTTTGACTAATGAGTCTCAACATCACTCATGGTTTGTCTAAGATAATAGAGATTATTCTCATTGTTGGCATCATTTTTCTATGCAAGGAAGGCACTTAGGGTTCACTCCAAGGCAGTAACATATATAATGAGTGGTCTTCCTTCGATAACTAGAATTATCACTAGTGGGATTAAGAGATATCACTTAAGATTGACTAATGATTCATAAAAATAATTAGTCCATTGATACTCTACCCCTTTTCATTATATTGATGAAGGGAAATCTTTTTTCTTATGAGGATGGATATGAACATCCTAATGTATTCCAAGATTCCATAAATGCATATAAACTCGGTGAGGATGTAGGGAGGTGACATGCCAAGGATAGACTTTATCTTCTCGAGATCGACTTCGGTGTCATGATTGTGTACGATGAGGCCATGGAATTTTCCTAAGGTGACACTAAAAGCACATTTTAGGGGGTTCATTTTCAGACCTTGTTGTCATAGTTTGTAGAGGACTATTTCAAGACCCGATAGGTGGTATGAAAACTTTCATGAATTAACTACCAAGTCATAAAGATATCATTCTATGAATTTTCATAGGAAGGGTTTGATGATGAAATCCATGGTGCACTAATATGTGGTGCTGGAATTTTTCAAACCAAAGGGAACTACCTTTTAGAAAAATACTCCCTGGGTGGCCTTGAAGGAAGTGGATTTTTCATATTCTTAGTCCATTTGGATTGTGCTATATCTTGAATATCCATCCATGAATGAGATATCCTCATATATGATAGTTTCATTGATCAACATTTTTGGGATCGGTACCAAGAAATCATCATTCAGGAAGTTCTGACTTAGATCCCTGAAATTGATGTAGAATTTGATTTTCCAATTTTTCTTCTTGATGGGAACAATTTTTTCCATATTTATGGGATATTGGACCTCAGAAATTAAGTTCTCATTAATGATATTTTCAACATAATCCTCTATCTTGGAAGCATGTGTCAGGTGTGTCCTTCTGGAGGATTTCCTGTAGCCATTGTGTTCTTTGGCCAGGCCCAGGTGGTGAGTGGACACCTCATGATCGAGGCCTGGCATTTTTGTATAATTCCATACAAAAACATCTCAATTCTAATTTAGGAAATAATTTTTTATCAATTTTTCCTCAGAATACATGGTTTTACTAATTAGAGTGGGTTTCAGGTCTTCTTCACTAACCATGTTTATTAATCTGAGTTCATCAATAATGTTAGAGACTCCCTCCGCAAATTATGGAGGGAACTCCCTAAGATCATATTTTTATAATACTTTATAATATTCTTATTCTTCCTATGTAGAGACAATTCTTGAGATGAGTTCTCTAGAGTTGATATAAAGTCTTAATTTTGGTTTTATATATGCTCAAGGGACTACTTACAGTTCGACTGATAGGGAGAAATCTTCTGGAGATGATGGATTGAGGGAATTAAAAATGTATTCTTTATCCTTCTCATTAGTGATTGAGGTAGGGATTATCTAGAGCTACATAGAAAGTCAAAATGAATTTTTATCTGAGAATTCACCATTATTTTGGGGATCAGTGGATTTTTAAACAATATCAGGGATGCAGAGTACATGTCTGAATTTAGACTTGTACACTAAAATTGATTGATGGAATGTACATACTCCTCATCAAGTTGTTTTAAGGGTTAGGTTGGAACCATTTCCAAGACATTTGGGGTGGTTATCTAATCAACACCATCGATTAGAGGTCACTTCCCCTCCAACTCATAGAACCCTGAATCAATATAGTGTGACTCTCAAAAATTGAATGGGACCTTATCGGTAGGCAGTTTCACACTCAGTCCATTAATGCTATATTTGAGGAACTAATGGTAAGATGAGGGAATATTTTTGGCTTGATGTAGCCATGTATTTCCAATCAGGTCATTGAAATCCATATTATTTCAGACCACCAAAAATTTTCAGTGAGCTATGAGATCACTAAATTAGGTTTGGAGCTTAATTTGGTGTAACAGATTCTTCTCACATTTTTCATAACCCAACAAGGTTGTGGTTCAGGGCATCAGATTTTCCTCATTACATCCTATTCGATTAAGTGTTCGTAGTGGAATGATATTAACTCTAGATCCATTGTCATAGAAGACATTTTGACTATAGACATGTTTATATTTCCAGTCACAAATAGGTATTTGATGTACTGTTGAATTATGGTGTCTTTAATTTGATCTGTAAAGGAGATGATAGCATGAAAATATGCGGTAATGATCTCTATCTGATAGACTTCAGTAGTGGCTACTTTGACTTCAAACTCCTGGGGACTCACTAGAGGGTCGCTGAGTTCTTCCCTGAAATCTTATGACAGATTCATTGCATCTAGGATTGACATCTTGGCTGGTACTGAGGCTAACTATTTCAAGATGTCATATTTCTTCTCTAAAGATCAGTGCTTCCCAAATTAAGGATACTCTTTGATAGACACTTTAGAGGCCTAAGCATTTGGTATAGAGGGACCAGATCCTAAGACAGGAGTTGATGCTGCTTTATTCTTTGTGTATTTGGCTGAGCATATCTTGTAGAACTTCAAAAGAGGTTATACATATTCTCCCATTATGATGGATACTCCAGGATGATCATGAAATAGTTTCTTCTGACGGGAGCATAGAAATGTTCATGTTCTTTTTGGGTCCACTGAAGGGAATTTCTATGAGTTTCTTTAACATTGATAGTTTGAGAAGAATTGCAGCCATAAATTTTTTTATTCCATGGATGGGTCTAACCATGTATCCTTGGATTCGATAGAATCTTCATTTGGCTACCTGATTAGGTGCAAGGAATTCAGGTTCATGTTCATAATCTTCATTAGATAAAGGATACACTAATTGAATGAAATTGACAAAGCTAAATATTAGTTCCTCATCTGATTATGACTTTTCTTGATCAAATTCTTCCTATGGGTTCCTTTGGAGGGGTGATGATCTTTGTTCTGTTTGGAGGGGCGGTGCCTGTATCTTTAGATCTATTGATATTAAATCTGAGAGTTTCAATTCCAACATTTTTCCTTGGTGCATATTCATCATTTTTCACTTGTTTTCTTGAACATTGAATTATTATAGGGTTGGGGATGTTTTCAATGCGGCATCATGAGCTATTGGGTGATTATTCAGTTACAACAACTATTCTTGAAGGATACCATGAGCTTAATTTACGGTTTTCCAAGTCATCCAACCATAAATACTTTTTGCCTTTTTGGTAAAGACTTTTTTTCATTCCCCTTCTTTATCAGTGTCAGTGGTGGAAACTTACGCCAATTATGCTAGCTATGGTCCTTGATTGAAATTTAAATAATCTATCATCTTTTGTAGGAGGTCATTGAAGATTAAACACTCTTCGATGGTGGGTACCCATATCAAGTGGTAGGGACAATAATCCATATGGTCATCAAGATAATCTATATCAATCCTTTTTTGCTCTAGTAGCCATAGAATGTTTCAATTCATGGATGCGAAAATGTAGACATAGAATTGATCATCCCAGAATGAATACACTTTATTCCTTCACTCCCTGAATTGATTTCTTATATATCCTATTTGATCATCATGTCTATGCGAGGGGGAATCTATTGATATCTTGGGGATTGTATGGTTTGGGTCGGGACTTGGAGATATAAATGGTGTTGGGGGTGGCTTAAGCGTAATAAAATCTAGTTCAACTCTTCCCACCCTTTGACCTGGGGCCCATGGGGTTTCACAGGACTTCATATATGTCTATTGTAAGGAATCCTCTATTATTTGAGCAATGAAAGACAATTCCCAAAACTGACTTGTATAATTCAATGGGATAATAGGAATTCTCATCCCATCACTGATATTATTGATCTATAAGGAGAGAATATAATCTTGGTGTAGATGTCATTTTAGTGAGTAAGTCAAACCATTACATCTGGAAATGATGTCTGAAACTCTCTCATTATTCTGTTGTTTTCAATTTATGAGATTTCTAAATATTTTTTTAAACTTTTTGAACTGAACTGGAATAAGAACATCCACTGGATGTCCTCCCATTATTTTATTTAATTGGATGGAAATATGGTATACCACACAAAGGATGAACCTTGTAGGGTTCTCGTGAAGAATTTAAGATTCACTGATTCTTTTTTTATAATTCCCATCATGGGATTAGAGTAAGATGTGTAGTGAATCATATTTTTCATTGGTTTCCTTGATCCATTGAATACTGGAAATACTGGGTTCCCAAAATTTAGTGGCAGCGGGATGTTTCTCACCCACTCAGGGTAAGGGTTCTGTTCAGATTGTATCTTATCATGAAATCCTTCGATGGCATCTAATCGAGTATTCAATAAAGGAATAATATTCATGAGCCGTTGTTTCATGTCATGTTGAATCCGATCATGAGTGGGTGCAACATGGGGAAGTATTGGACATTCTGAGACTACTAGAACATGATTCAGATACCCAACCAGAGAAATCATTTGTGGAATTTCTTTAATTTGATCTAGTATCATCCACAATTGAGGTAGATATTGATATTCTTCTAGGATTGGGTTTAGGTAGACCAAAGGCCCTAGTGTTGGATTAGATGAGCATCTAGGCCTTGATTTATTTTCCAGGATGAGTCCTCGTATAATAGACACCTATTTTGGTACTGTGTGTTGACGCTCTACCTAAGGAACATATTTGGTAGTACAGGTCACTTGAAGAAGCATAGTGTTGATTCAGTTCAACTCTTTCATTTCCTCATCTTACTGAGCGAATATCTCCTTGAGGATTAGGGATGTGTTATCATTGATTGGAGGAGGTGGGTGGAATGTAACCTTACTCTTATTCTTCTGGTTTTTGAGGATTCTAAGGGGAATTACTGAGGTAGTTCCCAAATTTGGGTTTCCCTTTGGTTCCAGGCACAAATGCCTTCATTCTCGATATGGTCCATCTCTAGGAGGGAACCATATTCTCATGCATCCTCTTCATTTTTGTTATCTTTAGTGAGGTACATGGGATTGATATCCATGAAATTTACCAATTCATACTGCATTATGGGTGGCATATTATGTTCTAAATAATAGGAGAGATTCTTTTGCCTTTGATGGATCTTCCCATTCTAATCTTAGGTCATCTTCGAGATTCTTGGTGAAGGGTAACTCAAAGATATCATGGACATGACCTGGTCATTCATCTCCTTTATAAGTGATGTGAGTCACGAGGTGGGACAAAATGGGTACATCCTCTGTTCATTATTTTCCCTATGCGGGTAAGGACTGATATCCACTAGTAATGTTTTTTAGGTAAAAATGCCCCCCAACCCTACGGGTTGGGGTTGCTACCATTCCTTTTTTGTTGTACCTCATCCTAGATTCTTTGATCTTATTGGGGCATTTTTTTTAAAATTTCTCTAGCCCTATGGTGTGGGGTTTATCCCGTACTACGAAAACGGTTCCAGCTATTGCCGCTTTCTTGATCTTGGGAATTCCATTGGGGGTGTGAGATGGATATGGTGTAGGATATTCATGTGAATTATTTTTCTCCAAGAACATGATTAGTTCAAATTGATTAGATTTCCTTAGGTGATAATCCTACCGATTGTTCTCAGTGGCCTAGTTCAGGATATTCTAGAAGGATTTATCTCATTGGGAATGATGCTTTTGAGATTTACTCATATTCGGTTCTTTCAAAGCATGTCCTCTTTCAGGAACAAATATTGTATTTGATTTCCATATGGGTATAATGACATTACAGGTTTCCATATCAAGTGAGATTTGTTGGATGAGGTAGGGGTGAAATGTAAATATTCATGGTCTCTCCATCCCCACATAAGAATAATAGAAGGTGTATTGCTGATGATACAACGCAACATGTTCAACACATGGAGAGAGGTAAGTTCAAGGTGGTTCTTCCGCCTCACTAATTTCAGCCACTATGCAGACATAAGAGATTCTAGGCTGATATGATGGAAAATATCCCACAATATGTTGACATTATTTGTGTACCCATTTTGGGGAAAAAAATTCTTTCAACGAGTAGAGAGTTTTCCAGATGATGAGGTAAATGTAAAACATTCATTATTTTGACAACTCTCTTAGTATGTTGAACTGAGAAGTGGTCACAGGCCAATAAAAAACTGGTATTTCATCTCTAGATAATTTTATCCTCATAAACATCATATCGTGTTGTTGTTATGACAAAGACACATCTGCATGATCTATCCCTTTTGACTGCTTCTTAGCGATTTTGTTCCAAGTAGCAGGGCTAGCATGAGCTTCATTCATGTGTGAGTGGCACGGGGGTGCCCCGGAGGTTGAGTGTGTCCCCAGACCATCCTCTTTTTGAGAAAGAATTTTTATCATCATAGATATAGTGTCTAACATTTATGGATCATTTCTGAGTGCCTCGTCATATTAGGGCTTCTTCATATTTTGTTTGGGGAGGGGAGGATTTTGTTACCTATGTGGATTTTGATTGTGGGGAGTACCTTCACAGTTGGTGTTACAATGGACAGGGCTACCATTTCATCTTAATGTCTGACCTTTTGGAGTTTCTCTTTGTCTTATACCATAGGGCAAACCTTCAGGGTGGACCTCAGCACGAGTAGGGACTTCATGCTTCTTGATGTCGTTGTGGGGAGGACCTTCACAATGACTTCCATTATGGAAAGGACTACCATCATGGATTGATATGTAGATTCATGGAGAATATCTATAGTTTACATTCTAGGGAGGGCCATCATGATGTACTATAATGAGAGGAGGGACTTCGGGTTTCTTATTGTTACTACAGGAAATACCTTCGCAGTTACCGCCACCATGGAAAGGACTACCATCATAGGTTGATGTCCGAATACAGGGAGAATAACATATATAGCTTATACCATGAGGAGGACCATCAGGGAGGATTAAAACAAGGGAGTCCTTATTGTTGTTTGATCTTCAAGTCAATGGTATGGCTACCTGACATGCATCATGAGATAGGCTCTCACGATCAATAATTTCTGGCCCACAGAGTAAGCCCACGTGGGTGCTCTGGGGAGGACATTCAGAGCTAATGGTAGAAACATTATGGGGAGGAACTTCTCAAATGCTACTTCCACTTCAAAAATTTGTTAATGTATTGATAGTATCTTGATCCTATATTTATAGATGTATTTTGGAATCACTAACTCCAACTTTCAGTAGAGTAGAATCATGAGTATGCTCTTCATTTTCTAGTTTCTTATGGAACATTTCATTGGTGGATGCTCTATTGCAGGAAATTGGGGCCGCCTACAGTTGGTAACAAACTTCATATGTGCATCCCTATTTGGTTGGTTCATGTGATGTCTCCAGGATATGCTGATGAGCATCATGAGTATTGGTAGGGATATATGGCTACCCTAGAGTGACCACCACGATGGACCGATGTCCCCTAATTGGAACAGGTATTTGTTCCTGATCTGGTTTTCCGTGTAGTGTGGAATATGTTCATTGACACTCTTGGACTAGAGTAGGTATGTAGGTATTATTCGGAATAAATATATGATTTTGTGGGTGAGTCACCCCACTCAGGGAGACAAGGTCTAGGGAGAAAACCCTAACCTTTTCCACATACGAAACTACATCTTGATAGGTCTATAGGTTATGATATAGAATGGATTTTTTATCCTCTGACATTTCCAAGATGTTTTGAGATACATATTCATCTAGAATTGGTATATATACACATTCCGATGTTAGAGTAGGTGTTTGTTCCTTTTTTGGTCCTCCATGTGTTACTGGTGCGTACTGGCGGTTATCCTATGTCAGGGTAGAGGAATGAGTATTCTCATGAATTATAGCTGGGATATGCTAGGGGATTTATCCATTCTCAACCATATTTGAATGGTAGGATTTATATTTGTAGATATTACTTTGAATCTACTTTTTTTCAACTATATTTTTTCCAAAGGGTTGATTTGAATATAATGGAATTTGACACTTCTTATATTTGCATGCCAATGTATTTAACTGGTGGGATTTGTTGTAGTAAGAAGGAATGTTCATCATCCTATTGATTTCCATTATATTTGACTAGTGGAATTCATATTCATTGATAGTATTGTATGACTACCCATATTTTTCTTCCCCATTTGGATGTAAGGCATGGGGTATGTCCGTAGGTATTGTTTCGAACTTTTAGCCGGTTGCCTCCCTATTTGGATGATGTTCTTCTTGCACATCGGTGGGGATTTGTATCCACCTATAATTTTCCACCCTCTCTACAAAGTGGGATTAGAGATAATTGGTAGGAATTTTTTTTGGCTCATATTTTTCCACCGTATACCCATGTCGGGATTCATAAGAATAAGTGGTAACATGAATATGCTCATAGGATGCTATTGTTTTTCTCTTGTGGGCTTCGAAAGAGGATAAAGAGTGGTATGTCTAATCGGGGTATTTATCCATGTTTGTACAGATGATCTTCTCCTTAGGATCCAGGGTAATGATCTTATTTAGAGTTTATGTTTTTACCCTCATCAGGAAACCCAAGGTTCCTATATTAGTTATACATTAGAAGGGGACCTTGTTGTGGTATCCTCCTAAGAACGTGGATACTGGGTTGTGCGCATTGGAGGGAGCATCTTCCAGAAGTGGTATGTGGGTAAGACCACTATATAGCTAAGATTAAGTCATAAATATTGACCTTATATACCTCCCTAACATAATGTAGGTACTTTTTTCATTATGGGGACAGACTCCTGAAATAATTATAGATGACCAGTGGAACTACCTGGTTCTGGAGTGTTATTCATGGCTAAAGGGTGGCTGTCGAGCTTTCACCGATTGGAGGGTTTGTCTTGTAGCCTCCACCATGGGGAGACTACCATTTTGATTGTACTCTTTAATCACTACATTTTAAACCCAGTGTTGAAGTTTCCATGTTGGTTGTGGATTAATGTTCTTCGTTAGAGAACTAACCCCAAGTGTAGTCATTGACATGCATGTCTATGAAAGTTGCCAGGATGCTATTGGATCGAAGGTTTCTATGAGAATAACCTATAATATATTTGAAAAGTACAAAAAACAAAACCATGTCAAATTATCATCTCATGATCACATGTATAATTTATGACCTTTCTTGGCCTTCTTCCTTTTTAATGTGAAAGTGGGCTTGAGGTGGGATAACTCACCACCATCGTCAAGGATTCACATCGGGTTCACCATTTTTTGTTTTGACCTGATTAGTGTTGTGACCTATTTTTGGATTAAGATGGGCCCGTGAGTACTGGTTGATGGCTTCTTTTTTTGAAATAAAGGAAGTGTCATAGTTGAATGGTTCTAGAAGGAGATTACAAGGGGTTAAGTTTTTTTGAAATCAGCCCATATCTAGTTGGATTTCCTCGGATGGTCTCCAATAGGTTTATTCCTGGAACCAGAAACACCCAACAACCTTTTTATCCATGGTTGATGGACCTATATTCCAAATTCATGGACCCATTGGATGATGTGGCCAATGACACTTAATACATCCATTGGTCGAGAGGATGGGAGGTCGGGCTCATCACACCATTTTGGGGGGAATTATTACATACTCTGAGACTCCCTTATAGATTTATGCAGTGCTTATATGTTTTTGAATCCTTAGTTATTTCCAAAGCATGTGTCTTCAGATTACTCTCGGGTGACAATGTCAATCATAAATACACAAGGTTCTAAAATCATTTGTATGTATCTGAGTTTCTCCATCAATGAGGATATCCTTTTGTGGATGGATCATGAATTATTTTACCTTTTGCTAAGACAATAAAAATTTAAGCTATGTGATAAGGCACTCTATATTTATCATCATCAAGGGGAAGAAGAGAATTGTTCAAATGGTGGGGTCAGACCCATAGGATGGGTTTTTCTACATATCCTCATGAGATGGATCAGATCCCATGTATTTCGGTGCCACATAGTTAGATACATCACCTTTTGAGATTGTGTGACAAGGAAAAATCTGTGTAGTTTAATGTCATGTGGCTAAGACATCTAGGAAAAAAGTGACTAGTCAAGATTTGATGTGGGACTTACACTAAGGTGGACCAAGGAACCCAGAAGCAATGTAGTCTTCAGGTTAAAGAGTGAACCTATTAAGAAAATTTCCCAAAAAATATTAAGGTAAGTTTTAATGTCGGGTTTGGACCTTGGGGAAGCTTCTTACATATCCTAGATAGTTGTGAATAAAATACCACATAGTTTAGTACAATGGGTACTACATGTAGAATATTCTCATAAAGGAGGCATGATTTGGGGCTTACATCATTGGAGAAGGACCTTTTTTCCAAAGGTGGGACCTATACCGTAAAGTAGGCCTTGATGAATTGGGGCGTCATGATTAGCATTAACCCTTGAGAAGGATTTCATTTGAACTTGGGAGTTAGACAGTAATCTTACATATCCTGATTGGGGTAGGAATTAGATTTCTCATAGTTCAATGAATCTGGGGATTACACCTTCTAGGAGGTCCATGAAGGGGGAACATGAATTTATTGGGGCTTACACCTTCTAAATGGTCCACACATTCGGGTTATGTGGATTTCATGATCACCTACAACCTCTAATCCCACGCGAGTCATGCTAAGTGTGACAAGCAAGAGTAGGTAGTGGATATGAATATTGGACATCCCACGTCATCTACTGATAGATGGTATTAGAGACCAAAGGGAGAGAGAGGGGGGGCATTGAATGTACCCATATCATCTTTTTTTCATACCATGAATAGTAAGATTATCTTACACAAGTATTCCCTAGGCGGAGGAAGAGAGGAGAAAAAATAAAACATCTTTCAATAAAATATAGTGGCCTACCTCAGTGGGAGTGCCCTGAAAATGGTTCTGAGAAAGGGGAGGAATGATTCTTCTTGTTTAATTGAAAATAAAGTGTGATTTCCCTATGATATCACCGACCCTCTTCAAAGGGAAAGACTAGTGAATACCCATGATCCCTAGAATGAGGAGGTTCACATTATTATCCAACAGTTGGACCCTATTGTACCATAGGAATGTAAATTTATGGGCATTCCAGGGGTTCTCCCTATTGTGGGGATTAACCACATGACACCACTTTCCATGGGTATCTAAAATCTAAAGGGTTAACTGATGTGCCCGATGGTTTTATGATATGGGTCCAGTGGATTTGGAAGTTTAATTGGCCTAATTCTTTTAGACTGGTTGATTAAAGTACTATGTATGATGCTATGGAAATGGATGGAAATGATTAGGTACGTAGAGTGGAAAACCCAATGTTACCCCATTTCACGTACCATTTTTTCATCTAGGATGGGGCATCCCTCACATAGCATGTTGATATATGGGTGAAGAGTCTACCCACGTACCGAAGTGGTACACAGACCAACATTTTACATGCATACCATAGTGGTATGTGGCCCCAGGTTCCATCTGCATAGAATAGTGCTATGTGGTGTTGAATTCCATCCACAAATAGGGATGCTACATGGTGTAGGGTTTCATCTGTAGAGTCGTGGTATCCCTATCCCAGAAGCCACTGGAAGGGTGTTCTGATCTGGGTAGGCCACATGACCTAAATAATATCTCCATGAATGCCATAGGCTACTAACTAGTAGTAAGGGCCTTTTTAACATTTCCATAGGGGAGACAATGCCCTCATAGGTAATAGGTAATATAAAACAGAATATAAACAACTCATAACAAATAGCAGAATCATATAAATAATCAATCTACAGTAGTAGAAAATAAATTATCCCAACTATATTAAAAATAAGGGTGGAAGGTAATAAATAAACTAGATACACAATGATGTCATTTTATGTTGTATGTACTAAAGTAAAAGTATGGAAAATTGGAACAATAGGGTAACATAGCTATAAAGAAAATGATAGAAAGTGCAATAATAGTATCTCGAGAAAAAGATCAGTCCTCTTACCCCAAACTTTATCCTAAGAAGAAAGAATCACTCAAGCATTGGAAGTAGCATGCTTCCCATTATCCCTACTTGTTATCATAAAGTATACTCGTGTAAAAAATAGCACCCGAGTAGGGTGTGAGATAAATTCCTAGTAGGGTGTCACCAACGGTGTCTAAACCATTCCATTCCGTGTTGTTAACAAAATAAGTGTTTTATTTTATGATAAAAGTAAGAAATAAAATAAACATAAAAAAATAAATATATATCTTGGTTCGGGTCCTCAAAGGCACTTTTCTCATATGAACAACTTTGGCCCAAGACAGAAATTTAAATAATGTACCTATTGTAATAAAAATTTATATACCTATGAAAAGGCTACAAAGTATAAGTCTAAAAAAAGAACATACCCACAATATTTTTCTTTATCTTTGGATATAATTATTGTGTTAATAAAGTTTTTTTAAAGGAACCCAATAGGTATCAAAATTCAAAAGGAATTCAAAGTAGCATCAAGAATAACCTTCAACGCATTATCATTATTATTTTGTTCAAGTTGAGAGTTAGAGTCTGATCCCATTATGAAGGTATTGCTATAGTACATCCTTCAATTTATCCAATACCACCGAGCCCGTCCAAGGTAGTTTTTTTAAAGACCAAGTATCGCTCGATGCATGGTTTATCATGAGTCCATCCCAGTATCTCACATAAGGGGCCGAGTATCACCAGAGGCATGGTGTAGACACATTTTCAATGGGTATATCCTTGATAGTCCCTTTGGGAACTGTTATCACCTATAAATATATATAAACCCAGGGAAACACTTCTCTTGAAAAGCCTAATACATTGCCTCCCTAGAGTAATATGTAACCAATCAAGAATGGAGAGTCTGCATGTGGTCCTCAATATGGAACTCATGTTGTCACTCTGCCCAGAATTATATTAGATTTCAAGGAAGTAGATATTATAGAGTATGAATTTATAATTGCAACAAAACAATTATAAAACTAAAAGTTACGTGTTTAATGATCATTCAAGACAAAAAATTACACCCAAATTTCGTTATCAATGAAATCAGAAAAAACGCACTTTTCTCTGTTATAATAGCACAACATGATAATAATTTTAACAAGGGAAACCTATTACAAATAAATAAATCAATAAAACCCAAATTTTATGGTTTGAAGTTATCATAAATAATTTATTTAGTTAAAATTAAACTTAAAAGTGATCATTCGACACATGAAATTAAATAATCTTATTATTAGGGGATAATGGAAAATAGACCAATAACGTTAGCACACCCAAAGGTGTGTCGAATGATGTCGCAACAATTTAAACAAGTTTATCTATCCAAACCAGGGGTGAAATAGTCAAGACAAGAAATTTAGGTAAATTAGAACAATGAAAATTGAACATCATTCGTATGAACCAATGAGTGGTACAATGTGTGATCTAAAATATGTAATAAAATGAGTGGAAAGAGATTAGATATATTTCCTTGTACTTGTAGATAATCCTACGCTCTATGGTGACCTTTCATTTATCCTAAAATAGAAGAAACCAATGATTTTAGAAAAACTCCAATTTCATGTAAAAACCTTCCATTGAAGACTATGTGATGGATAGTTAATGATATCCTATGACTCTTGGTGTGCAACGATATACTTAGCTCAAGCTTCACTTCGTATCTGATGATGAAGAAAATGGATGAGAAACAGAGTCACAGCGGGATTCTAAAAGTGGAGAAGAGGGGGGGAGGTGAACCTATGGGGGCGATACAGGGGTGACGCACCAAGGGAGAGGGAAGAGAGAAATATATAAAAATAAAATAATAGAAATAAATAAAGGGGAAAAGTAAGATAAATAAATAAAAAATAACAAAAAATGTAAAAAGAAAATAACTATGAAATAAATAAAATAAAAGGGATGCAATGAAAAAGAAAATAAAAATAAAAAAATGGATAATTCCCATTCTAATTAGTTTTACATTTCTCATAACCACCTTCTTATTTTATTTGAAATTTTTTTTATCCATTTTTACATAATTTTGATTTTAATTAAAATAACATTTTTCTCTTTCTAATTTCTTTTAATTAATTTTAACCACAATGTTGTGCTAGGATGTGGTGTAATATTTTACATAAAAACTATGAAATTATTTAAATAATTTTAATAGCTTCCAAAGACCCATAATAGGGATCAGAGGCACATGCCATCAGTCTCTTTAAGTATTTAGACTAATAATTTAAATGGTACATTTCTAGATTAATTCAGGGAAATTATAACTTCCCCTCTTTAAGATAAATCATCCCCAAGTTTGCCTTCCAAGGGTAGTGGAATTTCATTTGATAAAAGATCCTACCATTGATCACAAACATTGATCTCCCACTCCTAGGTATCATATTGAACACATCCAAGTTGCCATAACACCCAGGCCAGAAGAACTGACGTACCCCATAGAACATTCAATCTACGTTTGATGATATAGATCAGATGATCCTAAAAGGATGATTCCTATTAGTGCTCGATGTCATCTGGATCAAGTGAATGAGATGGTTCAGGAGGATACTGTCGAAGCTGAGAATCATGGATGACATTGTGCATGGCATGATACCTCTGAGGTAATAGTAACCAGAAGGATTATATCCCAACTCTCTAAACTATCTCGAATGGCCCGACATATCTCGACGATAACATACTCTATCTCCTGATTCTCATGTTACCCTACCATAGAGAAATGCGTCATAAAGACTCGATGTCCCACCTTAAACTCGATAGGTCTGTAGTGAAGATCTGTATAATATTTCTTTCTAGACTGATCTGTAGTCATATTCTTCAAAATCAGCTAAGCATGATCAAAATTCTCCTAAATGACATGAGGACCCAATGGGGCTTCCTAAACTATTTTGAGCCAGCATAAAGTTGAATGGAACAGTCTACCATAGAGAGCCTCATACATTGCCATTTGAATTGTCGTATGAAGCTATTATTATATGTAAATTAAACAAGAGGAATATATTTCTCCCAAGAACCACAAAAATCAATGATACATGCATGTATCATATCCCAAAACACTTGTATGGTTTTCTCAGACTACCCATCAGTCCGAGGGAGATATGAAGTACTCAAGAGTATATGTGAACCCATTATTTTCTTCATACCTTTCCAGAACCATGAATTAAAACAAGAATCTTTTTCCAAGAAAATATAAATAGGTAAGCCAAAAAGTCACATTATCCCTCAAATATACATCCTTACCAACTCATCAATAGAAAAGGTCTCCTGAATAGGAAATAAGTGCGCAACTTTGGTCAATCTATCGACAATCACATATACTACATCGCTTCCTTGGGGAGATATTTAAAAATATGTATCAAAATCCATTGTTATTTCATTCCATTTCAACTCATGAATGGATAGGGTATGTATAATTCTAATAGGTCATTGGTTCTCTGCCTTCATCTGCTCACAGGTGGAGCACCGAGTGATGAAACCCGCTATCTTATATTTCTTACCCGACCACTAGTACTGATGACACATGGCTCTATACATATTGGTATGTCTGGGATGGACTTCTGAAACTGATGTATGATATTCCTTAATCATTTCTACTCATATATATGAATGTACCCATACATTTCTATGGTGAAGAAAAGTTTCACTGCAATCAACAACCCAACTAGGAGGAGGGTTCTCTCCTGTGATGATATCCCTCAAAAAAGCACCTCTGGATCAAATAATTTTTGCATACAGACTTGCTCCACTAAAGAGGATATCATTGTAAGAGTGGTTAGAACTATTTTTTATGTTGTTCTTGATCCTTCAAATGCATCTCATAAAACAAATCCATCATCTTCCACTCACGACTGGCTTCTTGGACATCCTTTGTCTATGTCTAGTAGTTTAAAGCATTAACCATAGTATTTCCATTACCAGGTGTATAACCAATCTCAAAATCAAATGATTGTGGGTATTAAACCCACCTATGCTGCCTTGAATTCAAGTGTCAATATTTGGAGATATATTTCAAGAATTTATGATCACTTTTGAAAAAACATATCACCTAAAAAGTTGTGTCTCCAATAGCATAAATCATGAACCTTAGTTGCTAACTCAATTTTCTGTGTAGGATAGTTCCACTCATGAGGTTTTAGCTAGTGGGATCCATATGCCACGACTCGATCACCCTATATCAAAAATGCACCCATTCTGATTCTTGAAGCTTCATTGTTAATATTATATATTCTGCCTAGAACAAAAAGAATCTGGATCAGATCTGAGGTTAGTCATCCCTTTAACTCTTGAAAATACTTTTCACAAGATTCTGACCAGATGAACTATACACCCTTATTATTCAGGGTAATAAGTGGCATTTTTATGTGAAAGAAATCCTGAATGAAACGACTATAATGGCCTAAAATCCCCAAGAAACTACGTATGTCAAAAACATTTTTGGGATTCTCCCATGAAACTACAGCGCTCACCTTTTATAGGTCAAATAATACACCCTCCTTAGATATTATATAACCCAAGAAGTGAACCATATAAATTTAGAAGAGGAATTTTCCAATATTTTCATATATTTGGTTTTCCCTTAGTTTCCTCAGCTTGATCTCAAGATGATTTTCATGGTTGTTTCTAGAATGAAAATACACCAAGATGTATTCAAAAACCCACAAAAAAAGAATCAAGGTAAGAGGGAAAACCCTGATTCATCAGAGCCATGAATATTGCAAGCGCATTCTTGTGTGTGAATATAATAATCAAATACTCATACAAACTATACCTTATCTCGAATTCCATATGTGGTATGTAATATGTTCTCACACACAGATGATGATATCCAAACTTTATATCTATCTTTTAGAAAATAGTTTCTCCTCAGAGTTGGTCAAATATGTCATCTATATTAGGAAAAATATATGGATTATTTATCATATGTTGGCTGAGTCGACGATTATCCTTGCAAAATCTATGGGTACCATCCAACTTCATGGAAACAAGAACTGGTGAACCCCACAATGACGTTCTAGGACTAATAATGACCTATCCTTGAGGTCTTTAAGCTTACTTTTTATTTCATGTAGCTATTTTAGTTCCATCCTATAAGGAGTAATGTAAATTGGTGTCACACCTAGCACTAGATCAATAGTAAACACAATGCTCCTCATAAGAGGTAGGATAGATAAATCCTTAGGGAAGTTGTACATGAAATTATCCACAGTAAGAGAGAATTCCACAAGCTGTGTTCACTGGTCAATCTTGAGAAGACTTGTTAACTGATATGTCACATTTCCCAGACCTTCTTGTTTAAGTCTAGCTCAATCTACCAACATATCTCATTCCCCTTTGTTTAAATATGTACCTCCATTAGGGGATATCAAGGACACCCGACAGAGATATAAATCCACATGGGCATGATAAGGAACAAGCTAGTCCATACCAAGAATGACATCAATTCCAATCATCTTAAGGATATAGAAATTCTAGAAGACACAGTACCTGCCTATCTCAAGGGGAACTCTTGGAACTATAGTATTCCCTCTATCCTTACCCCTAGAAGAGTTTTTAGAGGCATGATTCCCTAAAGGTACTTGGTTGTAAAACCAATGATCTCTACAATAGTAGCAGATAAAGAGAAATGTGATGAACTGATATAAAAAATGGATGAAACTAAAGTAGAGCATACCATAATAGTACCTCTAACCATATATAGTAATGCACTCCTCTCCTATAGTGTTGGTTTCCCTACATATATAAGACTTAAACCATGGACTTGATATGCTGCATGACTGGCTTGAGCAGGTCCTCTCTTCTGATGTTGATAGTCTGGAACTGGGTTTCTATGACCATGACCTCCACCATTAACTCAGCATGATCAGTCGATGGAAAATGAACATCCAGACTGCTGTGGAGTCATAGAAACCATACCTAATAGAGGTTTTGGTATGTATCCTCTTCCACTAGATTTTGATGATAAATAATGGAAAAAATGTTGATGGTGACCCATCTTTCCCAAAGATCGGTACTCCATTGGGATTTTCGTGCCTGAATTCATCTTAAGGACAACTCTGTCACCCTAATGATATGTGATAGAACTGTCAAAACATGATTCTTGGATGGCATTTCCTCCATGTGAACTTTCAAAATGGTGCTTCCTGTTGTATGAAGAACCACTATCCTGTCATGGAAATGAGATTCCCTAGATTGCAAGTTTAGCTTCCTTGACATTTCATTCTTAACGTAGGAAATGATTCACAATCTCTGTAAGAATTGTTAAACAAAATAAATTCACCTATGAGAATATGGTGTATTCGAGTCTATCCTCAAAATGTCACATGGTTTTATGTTGGTCAATAGTTAGGGATGAGGCATACTATTGAAGCATTATGGAATGAGCAGAATACACTAAAATTGTCATATAATCCCACTGATGATGTAATAATTCCATAGCATGATCATCCCCCATAGATTTTGCAAAGAATATATCATAGAAATTTGTTTGGATGTCTACCCAAACCATGTCTCTGGTCTTCTCCATTTGAGAAATGACATCCCACCAATGCATGGAAGAGTCACAAAGAATGTAGACTACAAGTTTGAACCTCCACTCTAGATTCATCTCTAGATAGACGAAGATAGATTTCATGGCTTCTATCCATGAATCTAGAGCATGAGGACCTCCACTCCCCAAGATGTTGGGAGGGCTCTACTGTAGAAATTCCCATGTGAGATCTTCCATAGATGGGGAAGGTCTAGTAAAATTCAAGACTGAATGCAAAAAACTGAGGAGACCATCCATGAACAGATCATCAGGACCCATCAGTAGATCGGTAGGAAGTGGCACCATAGGATTCACCATGGGTGGTACTATAGGTAACACTATATGAGGCACTATAAGAGGCGCCTATGGTAGTTTAGGGCACACCATCTATGGAATGTTCTCATCATTGGTCTCCTGATTTATGAAACTAAGATGTCATGGTGTCATTGGTCTAAAATATCCAAACACATAGCTTTAGACAAAACCCATAGTAAATGAGGAATAAAGGTAATGGTGCAATAAAAAGGGTAGGTACATAGCATACCTCTGAGCACTACGCAAAAAATATCATACTCCATGTGTTGGGTATAGAATAAGAAAATGAAACATATAATGATCACTAAAATGGGGCCTACCACCTATTTTATAGTTAATGTCAGGTTAAAATATAAAAACAATCACAAATTTATATTTAACAAATAGGCACTTCAACTTTTTTCAAATATTCACAACAACACTCACATGCAAATAGGCAGATGCATACTGGAAGTAGATATGGCATGGAAATTTTCATGTCATTTTAATCCCTATGGTGCGTAATATCATTTATGTAAATGAATTTCCCTTGTATCATCGGGCTTCAATGGTAAAACCCATTATCACAATTATACCAATATTAATAGAAATAAAAAACAACTGTGTCACCCCACAGTGAAATCATATCAACAATAATTGGAATAATCAATAACTGCAATTCCAACCCAAGAATTTGGGTTTCCCCTATACATGGTTCAGCAACATCCAAGCATTGGGTAAGTTCCAAATCTCTATATCCTAGTCTTCTATATAACATAAATAGTAAGACAAATGTAATAACAACCAATGATACCACTTTGTAACATCCCTGTCCCGGAAGCCACTGGAATGGTGCTATGAGCCGGGTTGGCCATATGATCTCGAGCACAGCTACCCAAACAGCAGAGGTTGCTGAATAATAGTGAGACACTTTTTAAATTGTTCATGGGTGAGACTATTACCACATAGGTAATATGTAATATACATTGTAAGGAAAACAATTTCAAAAAAATAGAAGAATCATATAAATAATCAAACTACAACAAAAGAATATAAATAATCCAAACTGATAAAATAATAACTTCAGGAGCTGATAAATAAACTAGATACACAATGATGTCATGTTATGATGTCTGTACTAATGTAAATGTATGGAAAATAGGAATACAAGAATGAAATAAAAGCTGTAATGAAAACAAAACGAATTAAAACAATACCATCTTGAGATAAGGCCCGATCCTCTACCCAGAAGTTGTATTCTAAGGAGTAAGCAAGAATCAATCTCTAAAAGATTTATACTTCCCATTATCGCTACATGTGTTCATAATGTGTACTCAGGTACCAAATGGAACCCGAGTAGGGAGTGAGATAAAATCCATGTATTCTACAACCCTCGGTGTCTAAACCATTCCATTCCTTACTATAAACAAAACCAGTGATCCAATATATAACAAACGTAAGAAATCAAATAAACTTAATAAAGTAAATATATATCTTAGTCTAGGTCCTCAATGGAACAAATATCATATCATCTAGTTTGACCTAATCTAAGAATCTAAATAATGTACTAGTGGTAAACAGAATTTATATACCTATAAAAAGCATAGAAATTAGAAGGCTAAAAATAACATACACCCCAAATTGTACTTTCGCTTGGGGTCTAATTTATGTGTCAACGAAGTGTACTTCAAGGAACCCAAAAGGCATCACAATTCACAAGGAACTCAATGAAACATCAAGAATAACCTTCTTTTCATTATCATTATTATTATGTTCAAGTTGAGAGTTGGAGTCCAAGACCGTCTCAAATGTATCGCTATGGTAAATCCTTCAATTTATCCAATACCACTATGCTCATCCAATATGATCTTTCAAAAGTCCAAGTATCGCTTGAGGCATGTTCTACCATGATTCTATCCTCATACCACACATAAGGGGTCAAGTATCACATGAGGAATCATTGTTTCACTTTTCCTATGGGTTCATCCTTGATGATCCCTTTGGGAACCGGTATCACCCATAAGTATATAGAAACCCAGGTAAACCCTCGTCTGGAAAATCCAAATACATCGCCTCCCTATCATAATGTATAAACAATGAGTAACAAAGAGTTTGTGTATGGTCCTTAATATGGAACCCATGTTGTCTTACTGCTCTAAATTTAATTAGATTTCTAGGGGGTAGATATCGTAGAGTATGCAATTATAATTACAAAAATAATAATTAGGCCACTAAAATAAACATATTTCATGATCAGTCATTCCAATCAATTACCCCCAATGTACATTATCATTAAAAGTATAAAAACACACCTTTCTATTTATAATAGCACAACATGAAAATAATTTGAAAAAGGAAAAACCATTAGGCATAAATAAACCAACAAAACCCAAAGATCATGGTTTTCAATTATCCTAACCAATTTATTTAATTAAATTTCAACCAAAAAGTGATCATTCAACACATGTAATTAAATAATTTAATTATTCAGGGCTAACTTAAAATAAAAAAAATTATTTCGGAACACCCAAAGGGGTTTCCGACATTGTTTCAATAATTTAAACAAGTTGATTTATCTCAAAAAGGGTTTCAATGGTCATGCCAATCAACTTATTTAAATTATAACTGTTATAATTGAACATATTCAGTCAATACCAACGAGCGGCACAATGTGAAATAAAAAATATGAAAATAAAGAAGGGGATAGAGAGTATATTCCCTACGTAATACTTGTAGAGAATCATATGCTATGTATCGATCATTGTTTTTACCTAAAATAGAAGAAATCAGATGATTTTAGAAAAACCCCACATTCGGGTAAAAATATTAAACGATATACTGTGTGACAGATAGTGAATAAGATGTTATGATTCATGGTGCGTAACATTATCTTTACAGAAAGATTCAATTTGCATATAATAGTAATGAAAATTAATGAGAAAAAAAGTGGTAGGGAGCTTCCAAATGAGGCGAGGAGGAAGAGGTGCACCTATGGGTGTGTCACTATAGGGGTGAAGTACTAAGAAAGAGGGTGGAGATAAAGAGAGAAAAAGAAAAGAAAATAAAGATAGAAAGGATAAATATAAATGGTAATTAAAAATAAGGAAATAAATAAGAAATAAATAAAATAAAAGGGATATAAATAATAGGAAATATAAATAATAATAAAGGCTACTGCCCATTTTAATTTATTTTAATTTTCATATAACTCCCTTCTTATTTTATTTTAAAAACTTCTTTCTCATTTTACATTCTCTTCATTTCCTTTAAAATTTCTTTATATCTCTTTTTAATTTATTTAAATTATTTTAACCCCAACACTACTCTAGGGTGCCGGATAATATTTTACATAAAACCCATGAAATTATTTAAATAATTTAAATATTTGGCTGGGACCTATAACAGGGTTCCCATGCATGTACTCTTGGTCACATTAAGGAATTGGACTAAAGAAATAAATGGTCTATACCATGCTTGAAGATGGGATGTTACAATAGTGATGAACTATGAGGGATGCTATATTGAATAAGGGATATTGACCATACAGTTCACAGGATGTTTATCCACTATTGGGATATGGTTCGTGGTTCACCAATTAGGTTGGATGACTACATATTAATAGTATGTTTCCTTATTTTATGGTATGCAGCAAAGTATACCTAGAAGAAATCATTGGAAAATTCCATCTTTGTGGTACTTTCATCTCCCATTACTTCTAAGATCATAACTCCATTTTCCACAACTCTTCATGTCTCTATCCTCAGCTCTAGCGTCCTCCTCTCCTCTAGTTCCCTTGATATCCATTGATAGTGTGTTGGGAAAAATGGATTTATGGGTCACATGAAACATTTTGTGAAATCCGATTGGAAAATCACTCATCCCAGCGACGACTCATTCAACAGAGGTCAGTGTGGTTGCGGTTCGCGACAGTGGAAATCACCGCATCAATTCTAAAAATGAATTTGTCTTGTTCACAGGACACTGTCAGTTTCTCCTCACCCCGAACCATTTAGTTCTCAGAAATGGTTTGGGGTAGAGAATTTCTCCACCATGTTATTTCCAACAACACCATTAATAGGGACTGTATACTGAGAGGGTTTTTATACCTCTATTCTACCAAATACATGGTTCATAGGAGCCACTGTTGGCGTTTCCATTCAATTAACCATTTGGTTCATAGATTCTTTTTAATCCCATGGACCGCTAATCAGAGTGGTGGTCTATGAAGGAATTTTGGTTCACAACACCTCTCTTTCACTTTTTCAAAACTATGATTTTTCATTATTATTGAAGCGCATACATTTCTTTCCTATTTACCATTCATGGTTTTGGTGCTCTATTAATTTTTATAGTAGCACTCGGGTCGAATCATCAGTGATGATACTTTTTAATAGTCTATTGTTTTTAATTGGTGGTATTTTGATTGTGGGGTTTGTTTTTAGATCTTAAATGAATTGATTAATGGATGGTATTTGATTTAACAATTTGATAAATTTTGGGGTGAGTTCATTATTAGGTATTTAATCTTTTCATATCCTTGATTTTTTCTTTAAATTGCATAAAATTAACACCCCCTTCACAAGATGACGTTGACTGGAATTACCAAGTGTTAATGATTTAATCCAAGACATAACATAAATTAGGGTTCTAATCTCAATCATTACTTGTTGATGGTAGTCTATTTATTATTACAATAATCCATGGAAACCACACGTTAAAAAAACAATTCATTAAATCTTGACATGTTAAGTACAACATACACAATGTTTATTTGAAGAATATTCATCGATAAAATACTCTAAATTAATTAACAACGGTAAATTTTGACCCACCCCAATGAGATATTTACTTAGACATTGAGATGATTGGTAATCTAGTTTATTATATTTATGATGATGAATTAATAAAAGAAAAAAAAGGATAAGAAAAGAGTTGTGCGCCGAACACACACACACACAAGGTGAAGAGAATTAAATATAGACTTTTGATTGAATGAGAAAGAAAAATATAAAATGGATTTAAATTGGTTTAAACTATTTTAAGAAAAATAATATTGAAAAATATGTGGTGTATTATATTATGATAGGATGATAAAGAAACGTTTACTAATATATAATTATAAAACAAACACTTACAAGATTACAAACAAAGAAAAACAATAAAATAAATGAAAAGAATCAAGGATAAATGGAATCTCAAGTTAAAAATTGAGTAAGTAAGATCCTCCCAAGACTTTGTAAGGGCCTTGGTCATGCCATAATATCTTTTTTTCTATGAAATTCCATCCCCTTGCAAATAGAAGAGGGGGGTGTATTTATATCCTAAGGAGGTGGATTGTTTCCATTCCAAATTTTTCCCTCCACTTTGATAAATTATATAGCCAGATCCCGATATATGTTCTTCATACAAGTTGTAGATATAGATCTACAAAACCAACAAATTTTGAATGCATATTTTTTTATTTGGAAAATGATTTTATCCAACCGTGAGGGGAAAAAAATTCATGCCAAGGCCACCTATGGCCATCTTTTCAATATATGTGCTTTCACCCACAATTGTGAGTCTTGAGTTTGTGGACCTTCGAGCTGAATTTCTTACTATGGTGGGCATTAATATGATAGAGGAATTTTTTTTAACCATGTGAGAATCATAATAGCCAAATATCCTCCCGTTACCCTGATATTAATCCTTCTTTTGAAATCCCCTCCAATCATATGAAAACCTTTTCTTTGATAGTCAAATTATATGACTAATAGATTATCCCACCCATCAACTACATGTATTTACATTGCATTATTTTTTGAAATTTAATTGTGGGGAGAATGGATTTCATTTTTGTGTGCCATTTTATTGATTTTCAACGTTTTATCATATGCTTGAGGGAATTCATCCATTTTAGTTTGGTGGAGAGGTTTTCATTTAGTTAGTTTTGGGGAATTAAATTTCATTTATGTAATTTTGTAAATGTTATTGATAATTGTTCAAAAAAATTTAAAAAAAATAAAAAAAAAGAAAGAAAAAATTGGTTGCGTCTTGGGTAGGTCAAAAATCACTCTTCCTAGATCATTGATCTTGTTATAACTATTACAATTAGTGTTGCTAAGAGAATAATCACAGCTTTGGAGATGATTGTGAGATTTGTTTTCAAGTTCATCTTTCAAAAAAATTAAAAAGAAGAAGAAAAAAAGAAAAGTCATGTCATTGGGGGATGTTTTATGTTTTGTAAATATGTCATCTTATAATACCTTTTAATTTTTCCGGCTTTGTGTCTTTCATCATACAATAGTGCCCCTATAAATATGTGTTTCCATTTCCTTCGATGTTTCATTTAAAAAAAATGTGCATTATTTTCCCTATACTTATGTTTTACCCCTCTTCTCCTCACTATTAGATATTATATTCCCACCATCACATAGAGACATAAAAAACCCATAAAAATACCTCTTGATTCATTTCCACTTTAGGATAGGGAATGAAATCTGAGATCTCTTTCAAACTCAATGTTTTTCACTTTTGGTGGGTGAATGAGTGAACCTATAGAAATAAATTTTTATCATCTTGAGAGGAGTGAGTTTTGAGTGCCTAAATTTTTCATTTCTAAATTTTATCATTAAAAATGAATTGGTTTGGGAATATTATTTCTATAAAGAATTGTGGTGAAATTCAATATGGATAAGTGAAATGGTATGAACCTCCCCTGATTGTGGAAAAAATTTAATATTTGATGGAGAGTGAGAATGATTTAGTTATTTTTTTGTTTCACATGAGGACATGCACAAGACTACATGTGGGGGATTTGATTTTATTAATTTATTCATAACTTTTTGTATAATACCATTATAAAATTTCATGTAAATGTGCATAATTTGTGTGATATCCTCATGTTTTAGTAATAAATATAATTTTTTAGACTTAATTGATATAGTCCAATTGAGTCATCGTACTATTTGAATAATAAATATAACTCAGATTATCCAAATTACACGGTTATTGTTTTTTTAAAATCCCTTATTTTATTTCCAATATATCATTATGAAGAATCATTGTCAAATTCTAACATTTTAAGGGTCATATGAACCACACAAGAAGACCCACAGAATCTGAGTTGAAAATGGACTAGCAATGAATATTGAATTACTAGGATCAATAAAGGAGTCCAAAATATATGATTCTACACCAAATATTTTGTGAAAATACCAATATTATGTGATAAAAATTTCAAGGCCTAAATCCACTAGAAAATGGCCCAAATAATGAATTTAAATCCAGTCCACAATTTTGTCCGAGAATTAAAATCATCCCAAAAATATTGACATTTCCCCTAATAGAGAGATCCATTTTAGCTGAGCTTTTTCATTGTGAAATGAGAGATATATTTTTCTGACTTCTTTGAAGAAATTTTTTGGATTTGAGAGCATATAACTATTCGTAAACCCATTCACATCGTGGCCTTGAAAATTTATGGGTTGAAATGGAATGATTAAAATTGTCTAATAAAACTGGCATAACATCTTTTCCTTAACTCCAATGGACACGAAATTTTCAGAGTATACAGAGTGATCCAAATAAATAATTTGTAATAATATCATATCTAGAGATCCATCTTTATAATTTATCAAATTGGATATGTAAATAGAGTGTGAGATTTGGAATTAAAATAGTCCACCTCCTTGGGCTATAAATACAACCCCATATTCTCCTCGTAAAGGGTTGGCATTTTCGATAAAAGGAGGATAGGTTGTAATGACCAAGGATTTCAAAAATTCTTGGGAGTATCTTTCATAATCAAGTTTCAAATTGAGATACCATTCCTCCTTGCTTCTTTTCATTTACTTTTGTGTTCATCTTCATTTGTAATCTTGTAAGTGTTTGTTTTATAATTTTATTTGAATTAATATTTCTTTATCATTATATCTTAATATAATCTACCCCCTATTTTTTAATATTTATTTTCATAAAATAGTTTAAACAAAGTTATAATCCTTTTTATATTTTTCATTCTCATTCAATCGATAGTCCATATTTAATTATCTTCACCATTTTTGTGTGTGTTCGGCACACAAGTCTTTTCTTATCCCTTTATCTTTCTTCTCTTATTAATTCATAATAAATATAATAATCTAGACTAATAATCATCACATTTAATGAGTAAATATATCATTGGGGTGAGTCAAAATTTAGGTTTGTTAAGTGATTGAGATTATTTTCTCAGTGAATATTTTTCAAATTAACATTCGGTATATTGGACATAACATGTCATGGATTAATGAATTGTTTTGTTTAACATGATTCTTCCATGGATTATTGGAACCATATATACACTACCATAAACTTGTAATGATTGAAAATAGAACCCTATGTTAAGTTAAGGCTTGTATTAATGCCTTAACACTTAGGATTTATAATAAACATTATCCTGTGAAGTGGGTGTTAATTTAATGCAACATAAAGCAAATCTCAAGGATATCACAAACATAACTCACTAAAAATGAACTCACCAAAATTTTTATCAAATTGTAAAATCAAACACCAACCATTAATAACTTCATTTAAGCTCTGAAAACAACCCCCTCCCCAAATCAAAATACAATCAATTAATAATAATCTACTATTAAAATATATCATCACCAATGATTTGACCCGAGTGATCCTATACACATTAGCAGAACACAGGAACCATGAATGGTTAATAGGAGACAATCTGCCACACATCAAATGAACCCCCCACAATTAGTCTTTTGTATGTCCTCATGAGAAAAAAAACATAACTAAATCATTCCCACTCTCCAAAAAATATAAAAAAAATTCCCCAATCAGGGGAGGTTTAGACTATTTCACTCTTCCATATTGAATTCCACCACAAATTGACACAGAAATATTATTCCAAAAACAATTTATTTTTCATGCTCAAATTTAGAAATGGAAAATGTAGGCACTCAAAACTCACTCCTCTTAAGATGATAAAGATTAATTTCTAGAGGTTAACTCATTCACCAAAAAAAAGTGAAAACATTAGAGTTGGATGAGATATCAGCTTCCATTACCTATCTTAATGTGCACATGTATCACCCCGAGCTTCCACGATACGCTTCTCTTTCAATAATGCAATAGCTTACATTGTACTCAAGTTCGAGATTCTAACACACCGCTACCAATCAAAGTAGTAGTTATGAATAGTAATACCCAATTTTTGAAATTATATATATTTTATATTTCAAAATGGACTTCATTTATGGATTCAGAATATCGAAATTATCCTATGTTGAATTTTTGGTATTTTTTTGAGAACTTGCAATTTTTATGAATAGTGAGAAATACTTAAAAACAACCTTTTTAATCAAAATAATTTATAGTGATAAATTATACTATAGAGTGGTTTTAAAGTATAATTAGAATATACTTTTACCATTTTATCCAATGATGTTAATTATAATTAATTTCACTTTGAAATTAGACATAAACAATTGTCAATCTTTTGATATATATTGTTTCTTAAAAAAACGCTATTTGTTGTGAAAATGAGAATTAATTATAAAATTAATTAATGAAACATATATGTTTGGAATTTTGTAAAATAGACATCATTTTTGAATTTGGAATATCAATTATAGCATAGGGTGAAATTTTGGCATTGTTCTGAAAAACTTCAATTTTTTATAAATAGTGAAACCACTAAGTGGTAGTTAAAAACTGATTTTTTGTTTAAATGAAACATTACCACTTCTGCGTTTTGATTTTCAAAAATCCGACATTCATGGTTTTCATTAGGAAGTAAAATGAGGTTCAATGGGATTAAAATAATTTTTTTTGTGAATAGTAACTTTTAAGTTTAATTAATCGTGATTAAAGGTAATTAGTGATATTTAAGGTAAAAATGATATTATAAAAATATCAAAATACCTTTAAACATGTCCTAACACTATTTTATGTGTCATTTCCGACCAATAAAATCCATGGGTAAACTTGGGGACCCTATGGATCCACATTGGTAGGAAAATGTCCTAAATAACTTTTATTTAAAGTTAAAATAAAAATGTCACAAACATAAGTTGTTTTACTAAAACAATTTTTAACTGGGCTTATAAAAGTCATATTTTTGACTACAAATATTAATTAGAAAGATAAAACGATTTACTCTATAATGATATTTGTTTTAAAAAAATTTTACATTAAATAAATTAATTTATTTATGACACCATGATGATGCAGTGATTACCTCATTAATTAACGATTTAAATAAAATGAAAAGATAATGTAAAATCCAAGGCATAAACTTGTCAAAAACCTATTGGATGAGTAGATTTAGAACCCTTATCACCTTATCCTTGAATTATATAATTGTGGGACCCTTAAAATCCGAAACTGATTATATAATAATGTAACATTTCATTACATTCCAAGAGTGCCCCTCCTCTCCACTTATAAAAGGCCCCCACCACTACCACCTTACTCACACATTCAAAGCCTTTTGGCTCGGCCAACCTCTGCCAAAATACTCTAAAAAATTCCCTATCTTACTAATAGAAGCCATACTTTTGGAAGAATTCTTCCCTAGGAAGCCTTTGGCTCAAATCAAAAAAGAGTTACCCAATTTTTAGATAATGTGTTCTCTTATGTTATTTTGTTTTAATTTGCTTCTCCAACCCCCTAAACTCTTATTATTAATTTATTTTGTAACAAAAAAAGTATTCTCAATATACTAGGATGTTGTTATAAAAACTATTCTAGCTACACTAACACACACATACATCTAATGGTTAAAGAACATATTGTTTCTGTGGATGGAAAATTTCTGCCTCACGAAACGATGATTGTTCAACACTCATATAACACCTTCAAAGGTGGCCATTAATATGTCACTATATATATATATATATATGATATATAATATGTTTATGTTTTACTTATGGTTCTGTATTTTTCATTTATGGAATACCGTTATTTTTTCCATTATAGGTAAACGCGATATTTTCATTTTAGGAAGTGCGGACTACCACCACCTCAAAGTGATTTGAATCGTTAATCACATATGTGGGATTTATAAAGGATGGAGTAAATGATATTATATATGATATTATACTGGAATTATAATATAACTTATTTCATTATGATTTCATTAAATACGAAATTGAAATTAAAGTAGCGTTCATGCGTACGTACGGCTTACCGTCTCCATGAACGGTGCATTTCATTTCTTACCTCTAAACGTTGTGGAATATTTTAAATGCATGTATATAATGGATATATATGAGATATATGATATCTATATCATGAATATAATTCAGTATATAATGTATATATCACCACATGAACAACATGTAATTATAAGAAGTTTATTTTTGACTCAAGTACCGAAGATCGACAAAACGACCGTTATTAACTTAAATAATTACATAATTTTCATAACATGGTAATAAGTGATATAAAAGGAATAAAAAACTTGAAAAAGGTTCTTAAAATATTTTAAATTAACTCTAGTTTATTATTCAGGAGGTTAAATAACGGTCGAGTCAAGACAGGACGCAAGGTAAGGGAATTTCTTAACCCAATTTCTATTCTTTGGGTTAATCTCCTACTTTCAAATTATGTCATGATATTATTATATCATATCTTGTATTTGTTATTTCTTTATGATTACTTATAGTGAATACACATAATATATCTAATTTATTCAATGAAATGATCTTTGTAAGGTACTTTGTCTCAATCCCCATTCATTGAGGCATATTTTGTTTTATACACAAATTTGTTTTATACGGTGTATAAACCCCTTTGAATTTTACATTTATACAAAAGGAATATTTTTATACGATGCATTTTACTAAACGACAAAAAGGAATGTTTTTCTTGTCGTACGTATGCGGCGACAACGACTTCTCTGCCCCCATAACCATTATTTGAGTTTCGGCATCCTCTACAAGGCATAACTTTTTTTAAATGAAAAATAAATACCATGTTTTAATTTTCTTTTATTTTGTTATTGAAAATGGTTTTGATAAGGTTTTTATTATATCAATGTGTTTTATTGATATCTTGTGATTGAAACATGGAAATGTTATGTTTCCTTTATGTACGTTTTATGTGATACGATTATGTCATGGTTTATGATATGTTTATACATGTTCATATGAGGAATGCATTGGACTTAATAAGTGACGGGTGGAGCCCGCTATAGCTCCTCGATGCATCGGTAGGTCTCATGAGGAAAACTAGTGTCTTGGCACGAGGCCTTGACAAAATCTTATTTGTGGTCTTGGCACGAGGCCTTGACTACGTGGTTATGATAGTCTGGCATTATGCATTCCATCAATATGAAAGTAGTTATTGATATTGCATGGGATTATTCGACTATTAGAATATCCATGTGAGTAAGTAAATGGCATTATTTAATTTTATTTTTGCCATATCATAGTGATGTTCAAGTTTAAAAAGTATTTTGTTTTAGTTATTCATTGCCTTAAATGTTAATGTTTATTTATGAAAGATTCTGCAAAATTGTTATCCTTACTGAGCATCTGAGCTCACCCCTTTCAATGTTTTAATATTATCCAAGATGTGAAGAAGTATTTTATGAATGGCCTGCAGGGATAGTCAGAAGAGGATATGAGTGTGTACTATGGAGACATTGTTATTGTATTTTTTCACTTTATGATGTAATGTAACATTTATGAATGTATCTAGTGTTTCCAAGGCTACTAAACTAATCGGTCTTTCGAGACATGATATTTTGTGATCATGCCAATGTTACAAAGTAATGCACCGACTCTGGGTAGCTGGGCTCGGGGCGTTACAGTTGGTATCAGAGGCAGTTTAGTACTAACCTTGGAAGCTAGATTTAGATAAACTCTTATTAGAGCACATAGCCCGAAGATAGACATTGAGGATTAGTATAGAATAACATCCAATAATTTTGGTATTATAGAGATTTTGTGAGTTTTCCGAGAAATACATCCCTTCCTGGATACGAGCAGGTAGAGGCGGCTCTGGCACAGATGTACCTAGGTGTAAAACCCGAAAACACCGCTTTGAGCTAGACTCAAACGGGAACTGGTGCACGACAACGGGCCTTGCTGCACTCTTGGTTACGACACTCCCGGGGGATATGCTTAGAATAATTCTCATTTTATTTAAAAACCACTATGAAGTGTTATGAGTATATACTTCCTCAAAGAAAACATTTTTATGATTATGGATTATATCCATAAATAGTTAAATTTATGTTAGGTATTTTATAAGTATGGAATTATGTATTTTGATTCATAAACTAATCTAGTTTATGCCATTGTTTATAAATGGCACCTAGTGGAAGGAATGGAAACCATATCAATGCACGCACTCCCTGTAGGGATTGCCCTCGTGCTCAAAATAATTATTATGGAGATGGAGATACAACTGGTGCTGATCAACTTATTACCATACTGGGACAACTCACTCAGGTTATGAATAATAACCTTACTCGTATAGAGCACCCTGATCCACAACGTGGAGGATCAATGTTAGACCTCTTCATGAGGCAAAAACAGACAACATTTAATGGGGGTACAAATTCATTAGTAGCGGAGCAATTGATAAACTCATTAGAGAATATATTCCACACCTTGGGGAGTAGCGAAAGGGAGAAGGTTGTCATGGAAGTCTACCGCCTCACTGGAGATGCCGATCAATGGTGATTGCTAATTCAAAACACAATGGAATATGAAGAAGTATCTAGTATGGAATGGAGGGAGTTTAAGGAAATTTTCTTAGAAAAATTCTTTCCGCATGACCATCGAGCAGATATGGAAAGGCAATTTCTGAGTTTGAGGTAGAAGGAGGATGAGAATGTCGCAAAGTATGAGGCTAACTTTACAAGGATAGCGAGGCATGCTTCATATTATATACATAACCTAAGAAGTAAGATTGATCGTTTCATTGATGTGTTAAAACCATTTCTCCGTCGAGCATTACTCTCACAAACCATCTCATCATACGAAGATATTGTCTCGTGTGCTATCAAGATGGAAAAGGAATTCTCTAAGTCTAATGACAATAAAGTAAAGCAAGAGAAGAAGAGAATGGTGGAACAAGAGATAGATAAAGTGAAAAGGGAAAGAAGGATTTTCCATTATGTGATAATTTTGGGAAGAATCATCATGGTGCTTGCCTAAAAGGAATGGGAGTTTGTTATAAATGTGGAGAAAAAGGTCACCAGGCTCGTGATTTCAAGGGAAAGAAAGAGGCTATCAATGTTGAATGCGAAAATTGTAGGGAAATGGGGCGTTATGAAAATGAATGTCCTAAGCGTCAGGGAAACTTACCTTAGAAAAGGCCAAGGGATCAAGGAAAATCTTATTCTGTTACTACAATTGATGTAGAATAATTAATGTATTGGTGCTTTTGGACTCAAGGATTATATTCTGGTTATAAGAATAATGTGATATATATTAGGATTGTACTGAAGTACTTGTTCTTTTCATTAAGGTTTTAATATGATGAAGGTAATCATATTTTTTGTATGTGACAATAAGAGAAACTTTACTTTGTTTGGGGAATCTAATATATTGATTTTGAAATTAAGAGACCTTTTAGAGAATGTTTGGAAAGAGGTATTTTGGATAACTATAAAGTATGGGATGGATTAAGTTGAACTTGTAATAGTATTGTTTAAGGTTAAAATATTTCTGAAGATTATATTTGGAATATTATAATACTATATTTTTAGGAAATGGACAACCTACAGGGTGTGGCATAACCCGTCGCGTCGGACAAAGCTGCAGGAATCGAACCCACAACCATAGTGTGACATGCCTCTATTACCTACCACTAGCCTATAGGAAGTCCTTGGTTATTACAAAAAAATTTATAATCTAAATGGTATGTGTTAATATTTGGAACCTTATACAATTATGTTAAACAGAATATTTTCGAGTTATATTACCTTTTAGAGTGAAAGATGGGTTTGTGGTAAATATTAATTAAAGAATGAATGTCTACATGACCAGTATGTATATTCCCTTACGTTCTTAGTAAATCTCCTAAATAAATTCCTCATCTTTATAAAAGTTAACTTAAAACAAAAATGTTGCCAGTTAAATTTTCCATCTGGGGATTCAATGATCGTTTAACCAATCACAAGTTTGTGATTTTCTTATGGTTAACTTTCTCCTAATCCAGTTTTCTACAAATCTCCATCAAACCTTGATGGTTTGTTTTTCTTCCATATCCATATTTTCATAGAATCCTAGTATGGGCTATCTCGGGTTACCTTTGTACTTATCTTTCTTTCTTTTAAAGTTATATTTTTATTAACCTTATTTTCGATGTGGGGTTTCCACAAAGGTATTTTCTATTTTCAACCTTTTATTTTCAATGAAAAATTTCAAATTGGGAGGACTCAATTTGTTGAAAGAGGGGAGAAGGGAACACCCTGAGATTCCACGATACTCTTCTCTTTCAATAATGCAATAGCTTACATTGTACGCATGTTCGAGATTATAACACACTGCGACCAATCAAAGTAGCAGTTATGAATAGTAATACTCACTTTTTGAAATTATATATATTTTATATTTCAAAATGGACTTCATTTATAGATTCCGAATATCGAAATTAGCCTATGTTGAATTTTTGGTATTTTTCTAAGAACATCCAATTTTTATGAATAGTGAAAAATACTTAAAAACAACCTTTTTAATCAAAATAATTTATAGTGATAAATTATACTATTGAGTGGTTTTAAAGTATAATTAAAATATATTTTTACCATTTTATCCAATGATGTTCATTATAATTAATTTCACATTGTAATTAGACATAAACAATTGTCAATGTTTTGATATATATTATTTCTTAAAAAACATTATTTGTTGTGACAGCAGGAATTAATTATAAAATTAATTAATGCAACTTATATGTTTGGAATTTTGTAAAATAGACATCATTTTTGAATTCGGAATATCAATTATAGCTTAGGGTGAAATTTTGGCATTGTTCTGAAAAACATCAATTTTGATGAATAGTGAAACCACTAAGTGGTAGTTAAAAAACTGATTTTTCATTTAACTGAAACATTACCACTTCTATGTTTTGATTTTCAAAAATCCTACATTCATGGTTTTCATTATAAATTAAAATGTTGTTCAATGGGATTAAAATAATTTTGTGGTGAATAGTAACTTTTAAGTTTAATTAATCGTGATTAAAGGTAATTAGTGATATTTAAGGTAAAAATGATATTATAAATATATGAAAACACATTTACACTTGTCCTACCCCTATTTTATGTGTCATGGACGACCAAGAAAATCCATGGGTCAACTTGGGGACCCCATGGAGCCACTTTGGTAGGAAAATGACATAAATAACTTTTATTTAAAGTTAAAATAAAAATGTCACAAACATAAGTTGTTTTACTAAAACAATTTTTAAATTGGGTTATAAAAGTCATATTTTTGACTATAAATATTTCTTATAAAGCTAAAACGATTTCCTACGTCATTATATTTTTTTTTTATAATTTTTAGAAATTAAATAAATTAAATTATTTATGACACCATGATGATGCAGCGATTACCTCATTAATTAACGATTTGAATAAAATGAAAAGATAATGTAAAATAAAAGTATTACACTTTTCAAAAACCTATTGGATGAGTAGATTTAGAACCCTTATCACCTTATCCTCAAATTAGATAGGTATGGGACCTTTAAAATCCGAATCTCATTATATAATAAAGTGACATTTCATTACTTTCCAAGAGTGCCCCTCCTCTCCACTTATAAAAGGCCCCCACCACTACCACCTTAATCACACTTTCAAAGCCTTTTTGCTCGGCCAAACTCTTCCCAAATACTCTACCAACTTCCCTATCTTACTCCTAGATTCCTCAATTTGGGCAGAATTCTTCCCAAGGAAGCCTTTGGCTCAAATCAAAAAAGAGTTACCTGATTTTAAGGTAATGTGTTCTCTTGTGTTATTTTGTTTTAATTTGCTTCTCCAACCCCCTAAACTCTTTTTATTCATTTCTTTTGTAAAAAAACTAGTATACTCAATATAATAGGATGTTGTTACAAGATTTATTCGAGCTACACTTACACACATCTACATCTAATGGTTAATGAACATACTGTTTCTGTGGATGGTGAATTTCTGCCCCACGAAATGATGATTGTTCAACAATCATATAACACCTTCAAAGGTGGCCACTAATATGTCACTATATTTATATATATGATATATAATATGTTTATGTTTTAATTAATGTTCTGTATATATAATTTATGGCTTACCTTTATTGTTTCCATTATGGGTAAACGCGATATTTTCATTTTAGGAAGTGCGGACTACCGCCCCCTCAATGTGATTTGAATCGTTAATCCCATATGTGGGATGTAAAAAGGATGGAATAAATGATATTATATATGATATTATACTGGAATTATAATATAACTTTATACAATTATGATTTCATTAAATACAAAATAGAAATGAAAGTAGCGTTCATGAGTACGTACGGCTTACCGTCTCCATGAACGGTGCATTTCATTTCTTACCTCTAAATGTTATGGAATATTATAAATGCATGTATATACTGGATATATATGAGATATATTATATCTATATCATGAATATAATTTTGGATATAATGGATATACCACCACATGAACAACTTGTAATTATAAGAAGTTCATTTTTGACTCAAGTACCAAAGATCGACAAAACGACCGTTATTAACATAAATAATTACATAATGTTCATAACATGGTAATAAGTGATATAAAAGGAATCAAAAACATGAAAAAGGTTCTTAAGAAATTATAAATTAACTCTAGTTTATTATTCAGGAGGTTAAAGAATGGTCGAGTCAAGACAGGACATGACGTAAGGTAAGGGAATTTCTTAACCCAATTTCTATTCTCTGGGTTAATCTCCTACTTTCAAATTATGTCATGATATTTTTATATCTTATCTTGTATTTGTAATTTCATTATGTTTACTTATAGTGAATACACATAATATATCTATTTTATTTAAAAAAATGATCTTTATAAGGTACATTGTCTCAATCTCTATTCATTGAGGCATATTTTGTTTTATAGACAAATTTATTTTATACGATGTATAAACCCCTTTGAATTTAACGTTTATTAAAAAAGAATCTTTTTATACGATGTGTTTTACTAAACAATAAAAAGGAATTTTTTTCTTGTCGTACGTATGCGGCGACAACGACCTCTCCGCCGCTGTAACCATTATTTGAGTTTCGGCTTCCTCTACAAGCCATAACTTTTTTTAAATGAAAAATAAATACCAAGTTTAAATTTTCTTTTATTTTGTTATTGAAAATAGTTTTGAGGAGGTTTTTATTATATCAATGTGTTGTATTGATATATTGTGATTGAATCATGGAAATGTTATGTTTCCTTTATGCATGTTTTATGTGATACGATTATGTTATGGTTTATGATATGTTTAAACCTGTTCATATGAGAAATGCATTGGACTTAATAAGTGACGGGTGGATCCCGCTATAGCTCCTCGATGAATCGGTAGGTGTCATGAGAAAAACTGGTGTCTTGGCATGAGGCCTTGACAAAATCTTATTTGTGGTCTTGGAACGAGGCCTTGACTACGTGGTTATGATAGTCTGGCATTATGTATTCCATCATTATGAAAGTGGTTATTGATATTGCATGGGATTATTCGACTAGTAGAATATCCATGTGAGTAAGTAAATGACATTATTTAATTTTATTTTTTCCATATCATGCTGATGTTCAAGTTTAAAAAGGATTTTGATTTAGTTATACATTTCCTTAAATGTTAATGTTTATTTATGAAAGCTTCCACAATATTGGTATCCTTACTGAGAATCTGAGCTCACCCCTTTCAATGTTTTAATATTCTCCAGGATGTGAAGAATTATTTTATGAATGACCTACAGGGATAGTCAGAAGAGGATATGAGTGTGGACTATGTAGAATTTGTTATTTTAGTTTTTCACATTATGATGTAATGCAACATTTACGAATGTATCTAGTGTTTCCAAGGCTACTAAACTAATCGGTATTTCGAGACTTGATCTTTTTTGATCATGCGAATGTTACGAAGTAATGCACCGAGTCTGGGTAGCTGGGGTCGGGGCGTTACAACACAAGAATCAAGATGACTTTTTAAGGGGTTTATATATGGCTATGGGATGATAGAAATATAATATCCATGAGAGATGATAAGAGGGGGAAAAATTATTATGGGTAAAACAATGCACATTTTTTATGAAATGAAAAATGAAAGGAAATGGAAACACATATTTACAAGGGCACAATTTTGTGAAGAAAGACACAAAGGTGTAAAAAATGAAGGGGATGAGAAGATAATATATTTACAAAACATAAAACTTCTACCAATTACATGAGTGTTATTTTTTTCTTTTTTTTCTTTTTATTTTACATTTTATTTAATGTTGAACATGAAACAAATATCACACTCATCTCCCAACTCATGATTGATCTACTCATGATGCTAATTTTAATAGTTATAACAATATCAAAGGTTTAGGAAGAGTGATTTTTGACCTTCCCAAGATACAACCCTTTTTTTCTTTGTTTCATTTTTTTCATTTTTTTACACTTGTCTATAACATTTACTAAATTACAAAAATGAAATTTCATTCCCCAAAACTAACTGAATGAAAAACTCTCCCCACACTAAAATTTATGATTTCCCTCAAGAATATGATAACAAATTGAAAATAAATAAAAGGGAACCCAAAAATGAAATCCATTACCCCTACACTTAAATTTCAATAAATAATGCAATATAAATTCATGTAGATGTTTGGTGGGATATGTTATTGGGATTTTAATGTGGATATCAAAGATAAGGTTTTCATAGGCTCAGATGGGATTTCAAAATAAGGATTAATATAATGTTAATGGGAGGATATTTTTATATTGTGATTCTCATTAGTTTCAAAAAATACCTCTATCATATAAATTCACACCAAAGTAGAAAATTCATCTCGATGGTCCACAAACTCATGATTCACAATCAGAGGTGAAAACACACATGCTGAAAAGATGTCCATAGGTGGCCTTGGAATGAAAAAAATATTTTTTCATCATGGATGGGGAATATAATTTTCCAAATCAAAAATTGAGCATTTAAAATTTTTTGTTTTTAACAAAGTATTATTTATAAAAAAAATTATGATCAAAATACAGAAAATATTAAAATGAACAAAAAATTACTCCCCAAAATGGTTGAAAAAATTTTAAAAACTAAATGGTTAGTATGTTTGACTCTTTTCGTTATTTATTTAACAAAATTTATTTTTTTACTGTTTTTAAAATACACACCCAAAAAAGAGAAAGAGAAAAAGAAAGGGTTTGATGAAGAAAGTGGTAAAAAGTTAAACAGATAAAAATAAGAAGAAAGAGGGAGATAGAGGAAGAGAGGGAGATGGAGTGAGAGGGAGTTAATGGGAAAGAGGTGCCCCTGGTTTCTATTTAGTGGGTCTTCATCTAAATCAAGTATTGGGTCTTTGGAAGTCAATGGCTTCATGTGGAATATGCCTTCTCTAGTGATGCTTTTGAAATTTCTATTACCTAAAAGAGAATAAAAAACAAGAAACACTATTCATTTAATAAAAAAATAAAATGAGATTTAAATTTCATAATAGTAAAAGAAAATATGGGTTTCCTCCCAAGTAACACTACATTTATTTGTTTATAGCTGGATAGTTGTAGTGGACTACCCATAGTCTGATGGTGGCCATAGTATTTTATCAACTCCAGTGTGCTTTTGGAAAAGTCTATCTGTTGGGATTTTTGATTGATCATTGGGTAATTTATCCCATTCCCAAGTTTTTTTTCATGAAATCCAATGGGGTGGAAAGGGAATATAGTTATCCTCTATTTGTTCACCAACATGAAGTATTATACAACCTAATGAGTGTTTGTTTTCAATGATTGAAAGTTCAAGAAGTTGATTCAATTATGATGGTGCATTGCTGTAAGGTTCAAATAATATAAAATGCGAGTATGATATATAAGTTTTTTGACCTCATTTAATTCATTACATACTAAAGTACAGTAATGAGGATTAGTGGAGTCATAATAATGAATAAAATTTTCAATATCCTTTATATCAATGTTTTTTTTAAATAATGATCAATTTCATCCTCACCAGTGATCAACGTATTAATTATGGGACAAATATCACAACCTTCACTCCCATTAGGTTAAGATAAACACATTGGTTAAGGGTTCACCTCACATATAACAGAATTTTCAAAATCAGGGATAGGAAATAATGAATGTTGGATAATCTTATCTGAATCAAAAAATGAGTATTCTAGTTCATTTTCTTTATTATCGTCCATGATGGAGAATTGTAGGTCAGAGGTGATATGGGATTCCAAAGAGTTTTCAAGATCCTTTAGATCAATGGAGTTTGAATTTGTAATGTCAACATCATCTTTTCTATTTATGTCTTGGTTAATGAGGATTCAATATTCACAAACTTTTCTATTATTATAATAGGAAGAACATGATGGATTGGGATTCAACACACTCTCAGAGATACTTTAATTATCATGGATATAGAATATGGATTGATTCTATGATGGGTATCATATGGATTGAAAAATATTGAATTTGACCAGTTGGTCACCAAATTCCATGGATAATATGCCAGCATGGACATCAATTTTAGTATTATATGACATGAGGAGAGGTCTTCCTAGAATAAATGGATATTGGAAGGAATTTTTCTCACCTTCCATGTCAAGGACATAGAAATCATGTGGGAAGATAAGATCATTAACTCAGACAAGGACATCCTCGATTATACCCTCAGGACAAGCAGTGCTTTGATTTTCCAAATTAATGACAACACCCATTGGATGTAATGGACCTAGACCAAGGATGTAGAATATGGATTTGGGAATGACATTAATTAAGGCTCCTAGGTCTATGAGTGAATCATCAATGTAAGAACTTCCAATTTGTCATGGAACTTTAAATGTCCTTGGATCTTTGCACTTCATGGGTATGGACTGTTGTTTTGAAACATTCTCAATGGTCCTAAGTTTTATCTTATAAGTGAATAATTCCTAAATATACTTGGAATACATTGTATTTTTTTGATGGAATTTCATAGAGGAATGTTGACTTCAACACATCTAAACATTTCTACAATTTTAGGATCGAATTCAAATGACTACTTTGTCTTAGAGATAGCTTGAGAAAATGTAATTTGGTTCCTCAGATTAATGGAAGGATGTGAGGTAGTGACTTTAGGTTCCTTTTCTAGTTCATGCTTATGTTATTTTTCCAACTAAATATTTAATAGATCATTTGAGGATCAGTCATGAGGTATGGCCATTAGTTTTCCTGATAAAAGTGAAATTTCACTTAAATTACCCTTAGGGTTGGGTAATGGTAGATTTGGGAGTTGGGATGAATTTGATTATTTTTTGTGGCTCAGGTGGGATACAAGTTGACTAATTTGGGTTTCAATATTTTTATGTAATGAATGGGTGAAGGATTAAATAACTTAAATTGCACTTTCCCATGGTTTCATATAAGAAGAGGCTTGTCCCAAATTGGGATTGAATTGATTTTGGTTCTTAGGAAAGTGATTGTATTGGTTTTGGAATTTGGAAGGCTCATTAGGATAGTGGAATCCAAGAGGAGCAAGATGAGGATTGATCCTTTGAGGATTAGAAACAAAATGATAATGTTGATGGAAGTTACCAACACATTGACCATATTGAAATTGGTTTCAGTTTTGAGGTGTGAATTGAGGGGGATGAGAAATGGGATTACCATGCCTCAAGCCTTAGTTAACGATAGAAGATAAGGGTTCAGAGTGGGGTTGGTGAAGTTTCTAATGAACTAACCAGATTGTTGAGGGTTGGTATTCTGATGAGCATATACTACATTAAGATGCATTGGTCCATATGAATTAGAAGGATCCTCTTGAAGTTGTGGACATATGTCAGTTGGATGAGATGGAGAATTGCATATTCCATTGTTCCTGATAAGTCTAGGCAATAGAGATTATGGAGAAGATGAGGCTGGGGATTTTGCAGCCATATCTAGTTGTCACACAAGACCTATAAGTTCACCCATCCACTCATTAATCTTGTTCCGCTCTATCGATTTACTATCATGGGCTTTATTGACTTGAGCATGTACTCGAGTATGGAATTATTGGGTGTTTTTAGACATTTTTCTTATGAGATCTCTTGCATTTGTGGGAGTTTTATCAAAAAGATAGCCACCACTTTGCGGCATCAATGGGGGTTCTCTCCATAGACAATAACCCCTTATACAAGTATTGGATTAGGATTTTGTCAGATATTTGGTTGTTTGGATAGGATTCCACAATATTTTTGAACCTATCCCAATGCTCATGGTGTGATTCATTTGGGAATTTATGAATACCACTTATTCTCTTTCGAATAGAAGCAATACATGAATCGGGAAATAATTTTTCTAAGAACGTTTTCTTCATGTAATTCCATGTTGTTATGGAACTAGGAGGGAGGATGAAAATACATGACTTAGTAGTGTCATATATGGAGAAAGGAAATGCTTGAAGTTTTATTTGTTCTTCATAAATCCCTTGAGGCTTCATGGTAGAGTACACCACTTGGAACTCTTTAGGATGAAACTGTGAATCCTCATCGGCTAGCCTGTGGAAATGAGGAAGAAGATGAATCATACCCAATATGAGTTTTAATTCAACCTCTATGTTTGGATATTGAATACCAAGGGTTTGGTAATTCATATCAAGGGAAGAAATTTTTTTAATGGTTTTTCCTATGAATATCCATATCTAATTCAATTGGTTGTATAGGGAATGGTTCTTGAATGATTTGATTATCCATAATGTTCCTCACAAGATAGTGAAGAGTTCACTCAATTTTAGGGTCAAACAAATATTATAGATTGTTTTGGAGGCTACGAGGCATTCAGATATATTTTACATGAAATATGAAGACAATTTTTATTTGTGTTTTTTTCATTTATGATTTTTATGAGAAGGTGGGTTTTTCTTTGTGTTTTTTCAATTTTTATTAATTTTTTATTTTTATAATAACTAAAAATGAATGAATACTTAATACATCATACCTGGAAAAAGATCCATTTGAATCACTATCTATTGTCTCCTATCGACCGTTCAAGGTTCTTGTGCTCTACTAATGGGTATAGCAGCGCTCTGTTCGATTCCTCATTGATGATACTTTTTAATAGTCAACTGTTTTTAATTAATTGTATCTTAATGGGGGGGTTTGTTTCCAGAGATGAAATGATGTGATTAATCGTAGGTTTTTTATTTATAAAATTTGAGAAATATTACAGTGATTTTATTATTATGGAATTAATCTTTTGATATCCTTGAGATTTGCTTTATATTGCATTAAATTAACACTCACTTCACAAGATGACGTTGACTATTATTCCTAAGTGTTAAGGATTTAATAAAAGCCTTAAATTAACATAGGGTTATAATATCAATCATTACATGATAATGGTAGTGTATTTATTGTTCCAATAACCCATGGAAACTACATGTTATACAAAATAAGTCATTAATCCATGACATGTTAAGTTCGATATACACAATGTTAATTTGAAGAATATTCCTCGAGAAAATACTCTCAATCACTTAAAAATCCTAAATATTTACTCACACAAATGATATATTTACTCATATATATTAAATATTACTAATCTTGATTGTTATATTTGTGATGATGAATTAATAATAGAAAAAAAGAAAGGGATAAGAAAAGAGTTGTGCGTTGAATGCACACACAACCGGTGAAGGTAGTTAAATATGGGAATTCAATTGAATGAGAAAGAAAAATATAAAAGGAATTTTAACTTAGTTTAAACAATTTTAAAAAAATTAATATTACAAAATAGGGGTTGGATTATATTATTATATAATGAGAAAAAAATCTATTAAAACAAAATTATAAAACAAACACTTACAAGATTACAAATGAATAAGAACACAAAAGTAAATGAATAGAAGAAAGGAGGAATGGTATCTCATGTTGAAACATGAGTATGGAAGATCCTTCCAAAAATTTGTAAGAGCATTTTTCATACCAATATATCCTTCTTTTCTTTGTACTTTCAACCCCTTGCAAGGAGAAGAGGGGGTTGTATTTATATCCCAAGGAGGTGGACTTTTCATTCCAAATCTTCCCCTACACTATCATCGTCAATTTTATTAATTAGAAAATCGAATATCAAGATATGGTATTATGAAAGAGTTTATATATGGATATTATCTGTCTAATCTGAAATTTTTGAGGTCATTGGACTTAAGGATCCAAACTTATGGTGGTTTTATTATACAATTTTAATCTGTCCATTTCAGTCCATACTTTTTCATGTCTACAATGTGAATTTGTTTTTTGAATAGAAATATTCCCTAAAATATGAACACATTATTTAAAAAATTAGGCCGACTATATCTCCTGTTTAATACTGAAAAAATTCAAATTTAATGGATTTCTCCAATAGGATAAATGTCAACATTGGTAGGATGATTTTAATTCTCAGATAGAATAGGGGTATGGTTTTAAATTCCCCATTTGATCCCCTTTTTAGTAGACATAGGACTTGAAATTTTTATAAAATATGAATGATATTGTACCACGAATTTTTGTGGAGATTAAAATATTTTTGACTTCTGTATTGATCCCAGTAATTCAATCTTTATGGCATGTCCATTTTCTTCAAAGATTCTATGGGCCTTCTTGTGTGGTCTATATGACCCTTCAAATGGCAGAATTGGACAATGATTCCTTCTAATGATATGTGGGAAATGGAATAATGAATCTTTAAGAACAATAACCATGAAATTTGGATAAATAGGGTTATATTTATAATTAAATTATTAAACTAACTCAATTTGACTACGTCAAATAATGCTCAAAATTATATTTAGTTTTAAAACGCGAGTATCTCACACCAATTATGAACTTTTACATGAAATTTAATAAAGGGAGTATAAAAAGTAATGAATAAATGAATAATTATTCAAACCCTCTGTAATATATATATATATTTTCCCCTTTATCAAATTTTCGGGAGTATTTTCTTTCCCTTTGAAAAGTTTTTAGGACCCAATAAACACAAACGCTCAAACAACATTATAATTTATCAAAGGATAAATAGGTAATAAAATATATTAAAAATATTATTTAAATAAAGGTAATAATTTCATGAATATCATAAATATATACATTAAATCCACCATAAGAATCATCTATGAGAGGAGATGAGGGAATAAATTTACAACGGTTCGTGAGGCAGTTGTCCACTGTACACCTGAACATTAGTTTAATTTCCCTATTGATGAAAGTTGAGATCGATTTTGGTTATTAAATTAAAATAATAGTATCTAAATATATGATATAAATTGATTATATTATTTAATCACGAATGAATAATATTTTACGGAGGTGGAATATGTAAAAAATGAATCATTTTGTTAAATATGATACATCTTCTTCTAGAAATCTCTTTTTATTGACACATTAATACCTATAAGTATAGTATAATTCATAATAAAATTCCTCTAGAATATCAGTAGAGAATTAAATAAGGAATTTTTCTAGTCCTAGAAGAAATAAATTTCTTTTTATTTGTGATGAAATTAGGACATAAGGTTCCCTTTTAAAATAAGGGGAGGGACATTCATGAAATTTAAAAATGCATTAAGTCAATATTAATTAATTTTATTCAAAAAATGGATACATAATAATATAATTTGAATATAATTTTAGAATTAATCTAAATCATCTCATACAATAAAAATCATACATGTTTCGGTGTCTATTCCCCCTTATCTATCTAATTTAACCATATATTAACTCCTTTGATGATTTCAATGATAACATATGTTTTCAACCTTTATGGGTAAGGATAGTTATATTAAAAGTAAAATTGCCCCATAAATAGGTCATACGAGTTATTTTAATCTCGTTCAAAATCAATTATACAATGATATGTTTTTTAATAATCTAAAATCATTTAATAAAATATTGTTTATTATAAAATTTTAGTATTGTCATTTTTTAAATACATGAAATACTATAATGTATTATTTTTATATATAATGTAAAATAGTTCCCAATGATATATATTCAATTTTAAGTATTATATGGTATTTATATAGTCACCCAATAAAAATTTGTATGTTTTTGATATCATTTCAAGGCTTTTATTTTTTATTAACCCCTTGTTTATCCAATTTTATCCAAAATTGTGGTAACGACCTTTTCAATATTAATGTGTTATAATATTACATATAATATTAAAATTAGATAATAAATTTACAAGGTATTATATTTTAAACCATTTAACACCCTTATTTCCATTTTTTATTATTTTTTATTATTTTTAAATCATATAATAATATATTAATTATCATAAAATATCATTAATGGTTTTTCAATTATTAATTAATTTTGACTTTTAAAATAACATTAATTCAATGGAATTAGAATATTATACATTCAAACATCACTAACATGTCATATTTATCTAAAAAATCATTAAATATAGAAATCCATTAAAATTATATTTCATTTAAAATTATAATAATCATTTATTTTATTCTTGAGTGAATTGAATAAATATTAGCTATATGAGGAATAGGTATTGAAGGTAGTTATATTAAAAAAAAATTATAAAAAAAAATAAAAAAATTAAATAGTTTATATCTAAAAAAACATTTAGATCCAGACATATGTTCTAGTTATCCCTATGTAAAAAAAATTATAGATAATAAAATAAATAGATTATCATTTTTGACTTTTCATTATATAAAATAATTTAAAAGTAAATATTTAAAAATATAGTACAATGTTAGCATATTTTATATAATAATATTGATATTCCTAAAATTAGTTCAATTAATAGTGACCATATTTCATATGATTTGTAACCTTTAGTACAAGAATTTCCTTTTCCATAGTGATAATTATTTACTATGTTCACTATTAAAAATGACTAAAAAGAAATGGTACCTATTTACAAAATTTGGACATCCTGAATGAAAATATTGAATACATTATTCAAGATTCAATTTCATAAAATTTAAACAATTATTTTATAATTATAAATCAAATGGGAACAAAAAATATTTTTTAGAAAAACTGTTATTTAAGTATACAATGTTTTTATACCATATTCATGTATTAAACACATTTAAAATATTAAAATTGAAATATTTTTAACAAAAAAACTATTTTAATTTTAAATATAATATAATTTAGTATTTTAATTTTTCAATAATATAATTTAATATATAATTTTCAATAAGAATAAATATTTTTCACTATTTATTGAAAAATAAAATAAAATTATAAAAATTTTAAAATGTCTCTATAAGATAGTTTTGATATGTAGATTTTAAAAATGATAAAATTTTTATCAAATAATATTTTTAAATGTTAAAAAATGTATTATAATATATTTCCCACAAAATGAAATGAATGATTTTTGGCGAAAATGAATTTTTGAAGTGTAAAATTACATTACCAAAATTTGAGTGGATATTTACAAATAATTTATCAATATATTTTTATTTATTGTGACCTTTACATATGTTTCATAATCCATTTAATCCGTTTTAAATTGGTTAATTCAATGGATAATTTATAAATATCACAATTAAATAAAAATATTTTATAATATATCCAAATTCTCTTGATGCCCAGTTTTTCATGTTAAAAATATAGCATGCATATAGTTATTTTAAAAACTCTAGTTATTATAATAATGGGTTTTAATGGGAATGTGAATTAACCTACACATATCCATGAGTAATGTCTAGATAGATAATTTTTATTGGGGCCACTCCTCAATCCCCAAAGGAATATCGTGTTAATACTCAATCATATTTTTTATTGCTACTAGGTACATGAAATCCATAATTGCATCTGATTTCTAATATCCAGAAATGTACTTAATTTCTATGAAACTAATGAATCCATGCTTTAACAAAAATCTTGTATGTTATCTAATACATAGGATTATCTCAATGGTTTTCACTAATGTTTTCTAATCCTAATACAAAAAATTAATAATGTAAATTAATTAAACCCAAATCTAATACCAATTAAGGCACCACAAACCCATACTCCCAAAACTTGTGCAATAAACCCATTTTTAATCACTATCTTTGATATAATGTGATATGCACCTATATTTATTTTACATTATATATATATGTTAATCATTATATCCCAAAATTAAACCAGGATCCCAATAAAAGATGTTTTAGTGTCTTTCAGAACTAGCTATATATGTATATTATTATACAGTACATGTGAACATCCTTAGTAATTTATCCATAATAGAAACAGTTCTAGTCCTCTCATATGTTTGACTATTTTTATAACCTTGTGAATGTAAACATATGAATCAGGTGAGATCAACTGCATGGTAACGGAAAACTCATCAACATGTCATCAAGGGATAGATCATAACCCTATGAAAAAATTGAATAAAGAGATACAACTAATTAAAAACAAAATAGAATAATAACTATTTTCCATAAGTCTTGATAGAAAACAAGTAATCCAAAGTGTACAACCTTTTACCATTACATAATACTGTAAGATAATAAACAAGAGTCATGTAGCCTAATCATAACCACAAAACATAGTAATGTGCATAAGTAAAAGAATATGAATTATTAACATTGATAATATGGAATTACTACAATTATATCCATGTATACTCTTGTTGTAATATTTTAAAATAAATTACACATATTCATAATCTTTTTACCATAGTTCAATCAAAATTACACCCACGGACAATGTCATGAGGATAGAATAACCACATATATGCCTATAAAAAATAAAATATGAATAATTTAATAACACAAATACCCACAAAAAATATTTTGAGCTGATACTAACAAAAAATACAACCAAAAAAATCATGTGAGTATTGATTTACTATATTTACTCCCACACAAAATCTTGTGACATGGATTACACATAATTACCCCAACACACAATATTTTTGAAATTTTCTAAAATATGACTACACCAAAGAAAAATATCTTAATTTCATGACATATAAAATATTACCCTATGTATTATAGTTTTATACAGAACCCAAAACTTACATTAAAATATTATATACATATATTTTCTTTTATAAAATGAAAAAAAATCATACATTTAATCATGATTCTTAAAAGAGATATGTTTCATAAAAAATTCCCCTAGAACATTCTATAATACATAAAAATAAATATTTTAGTTGGTCTTTTTAAAAACATTCAAATTTATTAGAAATAACCTTAAGGATGTTTAAATGATTGAAAATTTCTTTTTATGATAATTTATTATATACAACAAAAATATTAAGGAAATACAGCTTTTAAAAGGCTTAAAATAACTTTTAAAATGTTTTTATAAAAAAGAAATTATTTCTACATGATTAAATGATTCTAAATTATATCCTTTAAAACCATAATCTATGTTTTCTAAAAAAATGTATATGATATTGTCTTTTTTAGAATATATAGGCTAAATATATTGAGAGGGGGTGAATCAAGGTATGATTAGTTTAAATAATTATCCCTTCTAATCATGTGTTTTATTTACAAAAAAAACTCTCTTTTCCTAGAATAAAAAAATATATATTAAAACAAGTACAAGAAACAAAACTTTTACCTAGTTCAATATCTATGAGCTACATACAAGGAGCATAGAAAGGTAATGTTCCGACATACCAAATTCAATAAACTTTACTTGTGTTATAAAGATTAATGTGGACTGACTGTTACTACTAGTTTGTAACCACTCACAATTTGAAATATCATGTATATATCTCACCTAAAGTGATCACATTGGTCCACCAGTATAATATTATGACAATCAATTCTGAGATGATTCAAACACTTGTGCTTATTTATTCTGTTGTATCATCAAACAGATGAAGGCCTCCATTCTTCATTTATTTTCCCCTTAGAGTATATGAACCATGTTCATGAACCCTTTGTGAGAAGCCTCTATATGACCCTCTGCATGACCCCTTCATCTGACATCCTTATACTATTACAAATCCTGTGAATCTGGTTCATGACCCATTTTTGGTTATGAAGATTGTGTGACACCAACTGGTCTTCTTACACATAAAACAACCTATACATATATCCCTTCATTAGATGTCTTTATGAAACCTATTCATAAGATCTCACTATAAGTTCCATTTGTGATACCTTATTCTATTTATTTTTATCATGTGAATCTAGTATAATACCTAGTTTTTATTCTAAAAAATAATTATCATAATATTATAAAATATTAGAATACGTATCTCATCCTTAATGAAGAGATTATAGGTTATTTATTTGAACATATCGACCTCCATAACATTTTAATTCATAGTCAGTTGTCCATTCCATGGCATCAGTAATCACCCTTATGATTTTTTCTTGACCATTTATAGAATTCATGATTAATCGATCACATGTTTTTAGTGTTTCGTGTGATCACTCACTACATATTTATAGTTTTTTTCAGGATACCATCCCAATATCCATTAAAAATCATGCAGTCGGTTAAATTTTTTTCCATTATTTAATATGACCCTCTCATGATATCAATTGATAATCACGCATGCTTCACATGATTTCTAATAACTGTGAGATATATTTGATATTTTCATAATATCTTTCTTCATGTGCTTCACATGATCCCTTTTCATGTTCCAAATATATTCATGTAAATTTCATGTGATCACCACATATGATGAAAAGACAATCATGCGTGTTTCATGTGATTCACATGATCTCACCACAATATCCTCTTATACCCACACATATCGTGTGGTGAGATAATGTGATATCATTCATCTATTTTTATTGAAATAATAATGGGTCCACCTTTTCCAAATAAACAAAAACTTTGTGATGTTTTAGGAGTTTGAGTCTTCTACATAATTCTTTTTCACTTACACCCTCTGCATGATCCTTTAGTAAATTCTCACTCTACATTTTCATTTAAGAAATTCAAAATAAAAGTTATCCTTTTATACATTAATTCCAATTAATCAGACCTTGTTTGAAAAAAATACATCACCAAAAACATCAATCCTTGTAAAAAACACAACCAACCCAAAATCACCTTTAAAAGGTTTTCTTGTAAGAAATCTCCCCTTTAGGTTTGTTTAAAACTCTTCTAAACTTTAAGAATAATAATTTTGATAATTTATGCACATGTGAAATAATTTTCCATATTAAACCCCGTAAATTGATCATGGAATTCCTCAAAAACCACTATAATCCCACATGTGTCAATATCAATCCGATAAAAATTAACTATCATGAAATGTTCATTAATAGATCACTTTGTTCTCAAACCTAATATTAGAAACATTTTCGATGCTGAATGATTAAACAAGTTCATCCCACAAGATCACTTCTTAACGAATAAATTTCATCTGCTATCATTGTGATCTCAAAACTCATGTTTATGATTCTTATTAAATGAGAAACAATATTTTAATCGTTATGTATAAAACACCCAATGATTCACTAATCCCCCTGTCAACTTATTCAAGGTCGAAATTAATACCTTTTTTGCACTTTTTCAATGAACCCAATGGTCACTCACCTATGGTATGGATCATGAAAAATAACACTTATTATTACAGAGGGGAAATCACATAGTACATTAGAGAGTGGGAGTCCCACATTTGCACGGTTTGTTAATGGGGAGTCGATCGAAATCCAAGAGCCAATTCATTCCATTTAAACTCTTTTATAGGTAAGGTATTAATATGGATGTCTTCATCTTATACTTTTGTAGGAACATACTCTAGATTAAAAAGTCCATGTTTCACATTCTCCTTGATAAAATGATAATTTATTTTTATGGGATTCATTATTTAATAATTAACTGTATTTTATCTATTATTTATAGAAATTGAATTATTAAAATGAATTATAATTAGATTATTCACTAAAACTCATATATGTTCATGATTCCGCATCATCCAGTGTAATTATATGAAATCTATAGTTTCCATAGAGTTTTTAGACATTTCAATTCCCAACTAAATGCAATATTTTTTATTTTTATACAAGAAATGAAATTTATTCAAATTTAAAATGAAGAACTTAGTGTTGACATTTGGTCATATGATGAACCAGCCTAATATGAATATCTAATCCCCAATATGACTTATTGATAATTTTAATAGTATAGTAAACCAAAAAACATTATTCCATAAATATACCAAATTATTATTTTTAGTTTATCTAAGTGTATTTATTTGACATTAAACTGATGTTGTTCCACCTGGAATGTGGAAACAAATTATTAGGTAATTCCACTATTAATTGCAATAAAATCCTAATGATTTATTTAGATTTTTTTGATACTTACTGGATTTCCCTCATCATATATAGATAATTTCATCTGTGTAGTAATAGAATTTGTCATTTCATAAGAAGTTTCTTTCCAAGCCTTCTCAGATACTCTTTGTCATATATTTATTGAAAAATAAAAAACCATTCCATCCATGTATTACCTATGAAAAAACATGTTATCTTTTCATTCATTGATATTTTGAACATTCATTTATTAAATTCTACTAACTATTGGCACTATTATTTATTTGATCCAAAAAATATTATTTCATTGACATATACTAGAATTATCATCCTTTGGTTAATATTTTCATAGAATTTGATATTATAATCAAATCCAATATCCCAAAAAACAAGTTTATTACAATACTGATCAAGCCATCAATTATATTTTCTTCATGCCCACTTTTACCCCTTTATTTCATTCATTAATTGAAAAATGAGTTGATCATATTAATGAATGAGAAAATAGTATATCTATTCAATATAAACTTCTTCACCCTAATCCCCATTCAAAAAGGTTTATTTTACATCCATCTGGAAGGTATTGAATTTCCATTACAATGTTATAGACAAGAATAATAGAATTTCATCCATTCTCAAAATAAGTGATAGTGTTTAATCTGAATAAAAAACCTCAATATGGAATATCCCATACATAAAATATATGATTTTTTTTGAAATATGATTTCATATTCATTCACTTGTAATGAAATACCCATTAGGTTCCTATGACATTCATGTTTTTTGGACTCAAGATAATATAGAGTCAGATGACTTTTGATTTGATAAAACTCTTTATTCATCACCCGAACACAATTTTCATCACTTGAACCTTCAACAAAATACTTTTTCTTTACATGTGATATGAATGGTAGTTGTTGGTAAGTATTCACCCTCCTTGTCTGTTCTTGAGCTGTCCGATCCTTGATGATATCCTACCTATAAATTATGGATTACATATTTGGTTATTGTGTTGGTTGAGGTATAATATAATTATTATTTTCATCTAAATCTTATTTTGAATCTTCAATAGTGAATTTTAATCTCTATGAAATTGTCATTTCATCACGAGTATCCAATGGAGTTTGTTCACTGTGTTTTATAATAATATACTCCCTTTTCACCAAAACAACATCATTATTCTCTAAAATAATTATTATCCCCTTATTAAAGAATTTATAGGATTTTCTTTTTCCTCTGTATTAATGGAATATACATTCACCTAATTAGGATTCAAAATTCCCATTTTTCTCATTATTGGTAACCAATAACCTACTTCTAACTTGTCTAAGGTGCATCATGGAAAGATTATTTCCACAAAAAACTCATATGGAGTCTTCCCTTCCTCTAAAAATAATAAAACACTATTAAAAATATAGATCAAATTTATCATAGCTTCTTTCCAAAATATATCTGAAAGTTATTCATAATAAGAATCATGCATGCCATGTTTTTTATAGTCCAGTTTCTTCCCATAACTAATCCTTAATTTTTTGGACATAATACTTATAAAAATTTGTTTATTATCCCATGTTTATCAAAATAATCTTCAAAATTGATGTTTTTTAACTCTATTCCAATATCAGTTTGGAACTTCTATATTTTTTGACATAGAAAAATTTCAACATCTGTATGGTAATTTTTTATGCATCAGAACATTATGGACTTGTGAGTGGTAATTAATATCTATATTTTTCAACATAATACATAAATTAAAAATATATAATATTTATTCCCATCAATTTATCTATGTGAAATTGGCCCAAAAACATCAATATGTAATATTTCAATCACTATTGTTAACCATTGAACTTTTACCTTATACGCAATTAGAGTACTCTTATCTTATTACCAAGTATCAGACATATGATTAATATCACGTGATAAATTATGGATGTTTTTAGTAGAATCACATTCCACTGTATCATATAAGGATGACTAGATTAGATAACTGATACACATATTCTAAAACATGTTTTATTTTTTCCCTTACATAAGAAAGACATGTCTTTTTTTCATATTAAAGTATAGTGATTTTTCATTATTTTTGTTTCCCTTAAATAAAATAGAACCATTTTTACCTTGATGATAAAAAAATTATTCAATAGATTATATAATTTCATGAGACACATGATTGATTGAAACATAGAAATTTGTTTTTGTGAACATTAAGAAGATTGACATCTACAAACATTAATACTTTTCCACCAAACGTGGATTTTTCCAAGACAATGACCATCATACCTTCATCATTTCCAAATAATTTGAAACATTCCTTATCATACCTAATTCATGTCTCCATATCCTTATCTCCGATTATATATAAGGTGAGTCAAAATTTGATAATCCGTATTTTCAATTGATCAATTTATTTGAGGGATATCTATATAATAACTTCCTGATCAGTCATTTTCTTTTATCCATATCATTGACTTAATAGTTGATGTTGATTGATATTATTGATTTTTATCAAAGAAAAATATGTTACTATCATCATATATAAATGAAAATTTATTCCTCATTCTTGTTTCATTCAATAATCCCTAGGGATATAATGTATAACCACATTAGGTCAATTGGGAACATTCCTTTGAATTTTTAATGAGAAATATATATATGTGTCTCTAAATACTTCAAACCAAAAACAATGACCCAATAAATAATTTACAAACTAATAAATTATTTTTGTATTCCTTTCTTTCTTGTTTTTTATTCGATACCTCTTGGATATAAAAAATATATTTTGATAATTTATCATATTTCCGTAACAATAACACCTAATGTGAGGTGAATTCCATTGTCTGACTACTACATAATTTTTTTTAGCTTAGGTTCTTTGAATATTCTAATTCTAATTCATACCGAAATAAATATTAAACTATTGAGTTTGTTAATGTGGTCAAACTCCAACCATCACTACTTTCTATTTGTGATTAATCCATATACCAGCTACATTATCTGATATGTATTTTTTTATCCTAAATTTCAATTTACTATTTTACTAGACCTCTATAATATACATTCACTTATTTGAAATTATTGTGTAGTCTATGTTCCTAATATCATATAATAATTCAATAGTTTCTCGTAATCTATTACCTTTCATCACAGCCCGTAAAATTGTTCCCCATGTACATCAATGTGTTTCAAGTGATCTGTTACCATGTTAGTCAAACTAACAATGATCCTTGTTTATTACTCAACCATGAACTTATTCTGATTATAATTTTCTATTTTTTCTATCATGTCTGATTTAATCATTAAAATGTCATCATTCATATAATACTTCTCTTATTATTAATGTTTCATACAAAGTTTTTCATCATGAACAAACTTATTTGATTTCTAGTTTTAGTCTATCGAAACATCTATCTTTTCACATGTGGATTTTAGCTCAACTCAATGGTTAAATATTCAAACATATTCACCTTCATCATTATCTCAATATTAAATTGTCTAGAAATTACCCCAAATTTCCACCATATACGTTTCATTAGTATATTTATAGACATCCATATATTTATCCTCATATTGTTCTGAACTATCATTTTATAATTAAATTATATTCTTATTTTTGAGGAAATTTTCTTATTATTTTCATATATTTCACATTGATTAGAGACTTATTCTTGTTAATTTATTAATTATCCTAATAATTGTCTTCAAACATATTTAGATTGTTTTCTTTAAGATTTCAAAACTTTTCAAAATGGAATCATTCAAGATAATATTACTCATTAAATTTTCCTTTCACAACTTATAGATACGAGGAATGGAATGACATAACCTCATACACTACTTCTTTTACCAAGCCATCTTATATGTTAATATTTTTCATTTCCTTGATTGATAACTATTTAGTCATCCCTTTTAAAAAATCCATATTATAATCATTTCATATTGTGTATGTGTCAAGAGTTCAATATAATCTATCATATGTTAGCTCATTTTAATATTTATCCTCCAACACATAGTCTTTAATATTGATCCGAGGTGGAATACTAGTCAATATATTCTTAAAAATCATTACATATTCATGAATTTCATTAAGACAACACATGTATTATGCAACAATTTTCACCCTATCGAATAATGTATCTACAATCTCATTAGTGTTCATTATCAGGTATTATTATTTATTCCATAGAACCTATAATTTTTCATCTCAAACATTTTAATCACCTTAATTTATATTTAGAATATTTTCTTATGTTGAATGTGATGTATTATATGAAATCACCTCTATGTATAATATCTTGGATTAATATCCCCTAATGACTTGATTCCTTTAGCATCAGTATATAATTCTCTTTTATTTGTATCTGATAATTCTACATTATCCATATAATAAAACTAACATTAATTTCCACTATAAACATATCCATACCTAATGATCATAAGTAATGATTATTATAATTCATCCATAGTTTAAAATTACTTCCATCAATGATTTAAATCTATTTATTATTAACAGCAACTATTTCCTCAATTGAGAGAGAAAAATAAATTTAACTCCTTTATATAATATAAATTTTCATCCCATGTAGATCAAATTACATAAAAGTGGGTGAATATATGTATAAAATTTTAAACAACTGTCCATTTAGATCTTTTTTCATTGATAAAAAACTCTCTACTCTCTCTCCATTCAGTAGCACAAAATAAATTGAAATTATAACATACATTGGACACAGAAATTTCACATGGATCAACCTCAGTAGGTTATTTATAATGATCATACAAAATTATTGTGTCAATGTACCAATTAAACTAAATCAAACTATTATTATAGGGTTTATAAAGGACTAATTGTCCCCCTATTTTACATTAATTAAAAATTTGAAAGATCACTTCTCTTCCTATAAAGATGTGAATGAAATACACATGTAGATGAATATTTTGACTGTAAGTTGTGTGTTAATCCACACTTTTTATGTATTTATTCCCTAGTTTCATATGATAGATTATAAACATATTTGTTTGATACTTTTCCTCTTTAAAAACGTGACCCTTACATAAGATCCCTTTGTGAGACACCTCTATGATACCATATTCAAGTTTCATTGATTATGTGACACCAACTGGTTTACCAATACATGTATTCCCAATGAATATACACCTTCCCAAAATACCATTGTGAGACACCTTCTTTAGACCACTCTAAAAAACAAATCATGATAACTTCTTCTATATACATATATCACATGAATCTTGTGAAATACCTTATTCCTCTCATGTGAGAAACACTCATATGGATCAGTCTACCTAATAAAAATTCTATAATTCTTTAGGAATGATTTAAAGAATATTTAGAGGTATGTATACACTACCTTAACTCTAATAATTTTGTTTATTTATCTCTTTTATGAAATATTCAATTAACATTATTCATATTTCATGATTAGTTATTACATTCATGATTGACCAGTTATATATTGTCATCTTAATGTTTGATCACCCACCGCATGTTTTGTGGTCTTTGTGTGATAAAATCATAGGATCTAATTATAATCATGTAGTTATTTATGTTCTATTCTAATGATTATCATGACCCCAATTCAATGTCAATCAACAATCATTCCTGTTTAACATGATATCAAAGAACCGCAAGATGTATTCATCATCTCCAGCCAATATTTCTTCATGAAGTACTCTCAATAAAATAATGTGATAAAAATATGATCATCAATATTTTATACCATAATATAAGGAGGAAAAGAGAAAATAATGAATTATTAAGGTTCTCCTCAATTTCTCATTATGATATCATCATATACACATTCATATTGTGTGGTGTGATCAAAAGATTTACTTTATCTCATGTGACCTCAAGAGAGGCATTTTCACTTACATAGAAAAACAAACATCACATGATCCATTTGATGAATGTTTCTTCTATATGATCCTTCAAAACATACATTCTACGCATGAACATTTATTACATTCACACTCATCATAATCATTTAGTACATTCATGCTATACATTTTCCTATAAGTAATTTGAGTCAATTATTCATGCCTCATTTGATAACAATCCTTCATCAAAAATCATTATCAACCCAAAAGAACCTTCAAGAGATATTTTTCTATAAGATTATTTCACACACATTCCTTGAAAGTATATAAAAACGTAGAAGTAATATTTCTTAAAATCAAAATCCTTCTCAATCCATTTTAAAATAAATAAATCATTTTAAAAAAATTATTTATTTTTAAATTTTTTTTAGAAAATATATCCCATTTTTTTTCAAAATCATCATAATTTTAAATAATTTTGGAACCAATTTGAGAATAATTGAATGAATCTCTATAATTATAAATGAAAATATGTTGAAATAAACTATAAAAGAGTTTCTATTATTTTTTTCACCACATTTGTAAAAGGTAAAGAAATGGGTGATGTGAAATTCTCTTAAAATTTTTACAATTAAAAAAGATACATAATAATATAACCTTGAAATTTTATAAATTTATTTTCAATAGATTTGGATTGGAAGTTAAAAAAAATAATCTTTAAAGGAAAGGCATTTTCTATACATTTTATGATTTTTCTTGAAAACCCGCACTGTAAAAATTAATTATAAATCATAATATTGATTAGTGGAGAAGGTAAATATAAAGTTTACATGTGATAATAAATAATTAGTTATCAAAATATAAAATGAAACATGGGATGAAATGGAAAATTTTGATAATGTGGGGATACGGTCATTAAATAGGATGAAAATTATTCTCAATACAGATATATTTTTTCTAAAATAAAGTCATCCTAGTAAAATCAATCAATTAAAAAGTTATTCTCACTATAGGGTATGAAAATTTTCCATTAAAAACTATATGATGGAATAAAACATTTAGGGATGAATGAAGTTCAATAAGAATAATTACAAATCTATGAATACGGTTCAGTTAACAAAGACCAATAAAACATTGGTCTCCTTTGAATCAAAATACCATGAAATATAGAATGTGATAAAGTTTTTATTCACTAAATTGAATTAAAATTATGAAAACAAATCCATGTAATATATATACACCACAATGGAAAATATATATGAATTTAAACCATGTATCAATGAAGTAAAATTGTGATGAATAAACCCTTAAAATAAACACAACGTAGTCAAAATAATCTCTATCCTCCATTATGAAATATAATATATTAATCAAATTTTTATAACCTTATTTATAAATATTAACATTTTTAAAATTAATTTATAATAATTTATTACATATATATTATTTATTTATATTGTATTTTCATCAACATATGTTGTTAGATTTGATTGTATATTTAGTAGTAGTTTCATAACAATGGTTTTTATTTTAAATTAAATATTTAATGTCCACTATTATCATATCATTAAAGGTGATACACAATATTTTTATAAGTATTTATATGGTTTTAATTTAATTTAAAAATTATTATAGTTGTGATTTGTGATTGAGAAGTTAGTGATGATCTTATTATGATAATTTCAATTATCATAAAATATAGAATATAATAAAATGTTAAATATTAATATAATCATTCTGAAAAAATATGAAATTATTTTTTTCATTTATTTATAATAACAACATTAGTTTTCTCTCGATAGTCTTTCGTGAAATAAACTTATATTGTTGTTCATGTTATTCGTCTAAAAACCCAAAACAAGAATATATTAAATCCTATTGGTATGTATAAATAAGAAATTGATTATTTTTGAATAATTTCATTACCAAAAAGTATAAATATGGTATTTATATGATTTTATATTGTTTAATCATAGTATAAGATAGTCTAATAAATAAAAGAAGACATGTGTTAAAAATATTATTCATGAAGTGGGTAGTCCTTATGTACGCACAAGTGACACACTCATTATTCATTCATTGGGCAGAAGATAGGGTAGATATGAGAATATAAAAATAATAAATATCTTATAAATATCTTATTATAAAATTGAATAAACTTTTATAACCATATTTTTATGGTGTTTATAAAAAAAAGTATAATGTCACTTTTGGAGGCAGATGTCCTCACATAACAGAATCAGTGTATTCATTTTTCTATGTAAAAGGGAAATATAGAACAAGGATATTAATTCAAAATAAAAAAATTTAAATATATAAATAATAATGATTTAATAATAATATAATGTATAAAATAAATATTAAATAGGTGGAAGAATAAGAAAAATAATTGAAATGAGAATTGAGTAATTAAGAATTTTTTCTATACTCCTTTGAAGACACCACTGAAAAAATTTTAACGATTAGAGATATTAATATTTTAGGGGATACAAACCACTAGGACGTTGATAGGAATGTTTTTGTACTATATGGTTATATTATGGTGGAATATAATGGTTGTATGTTTGTTTTTTTGTGGTATTCTTATGTTTAAATTCTTTCCCTTGGTTAATTCTCATTTTCCCTATGTGTTTTCAATAAAAAATGAAAATTTTTGGTTTGGTAGTAGGTGTTTCATGATTGGAGCATGGTTACATAAGCTTTGTGCCTTTCTTAGGAAACTATGCGAATAAGTGTAATTTTTGGACATTGGGAAACCACACGGTTGGAAACCGGTTTGTAGACCATGTAGGATAGTCACGTGGAATATTACTCATAGATGGTAAGGGGAACATAGTTGCAACATTGTTTGGAAAACCAAGTAGGACAAATTTGATAATTGTCCTGGTCATTAAAAAAGATAAAATTCTTTTTTTCCTCTCTGAATTTTACCCTAAACGACCCCCATTATGTATTATACACAATTTTCAGCCATTGTATCTCCCTTTATACTTCTATAGGCCTATTTGGCATCACTTTTTAGGCCATTTGACCCCAATTCTTCAAGGAATCTTAAATTCTGTGGTTTCCCTCTTGATTTCTCCATTTTTTAGGGGTTCTCATCCTCCCTTAATTAATTACTAATTTAAAATGGGTTGTATGACCTAAGGAAGATTTTATATAGTATTATTGAGTGAGATCTTGATGTTTGATGTCCAATATTTCCTTTTTAGTGTCTTGTGGAGGTGCAGTCATGTTTAAGAACTGATTTTTAGAAGTTTCTACATTTGAGGTAGGTGGTTCCATGCTTTTACATTACAATATGATTTTGACTTGCTTGTGTTTATATAAGAAAGTTTTCTATGGTTTAATTGTGTGGTGAAAGATCTATGTTTTAATTGCATTGGAATTCATATATGATGAAAGTGGATTTTTTAAAGGAAAATGGTTTTGGATTGTGTATGTTTCTTTGTGATATTTTTTTAAAGGGTTTTATTCCTTGTGTAAAAGGGGCGAAATGAGTTTTCAAAGGGATTTAAATATGAAAATGTGTTTTCCAAATGAAATGTTAATTGTTAAATGTTAGTCTTTTTATTGTGAAACATTAATATGAACATTAAATTGTGTAAATGATGGGATGCATGTTTTAAAAATGGTTTCTGTTCATTTTTGGATTTTAATGGAGATTTTCACATAGAAGTGGTTGAATTTCAATTGCACTCTTCATGTTATTTTTTAAATGTGATTCATAAATTGTGCAAGTGTTGTGAAATGTATTTCCAAATGGATTTTGGTTGTGTTTGGAAATTGGAAATGATTTTAGTTATGTGGACATGACTATTTCCTTATGTTCCTAGGATATTTGGCTTATATTATAAATTTATTGATATATGTGATATGATAATGTGAAATTGAAATCAAAGGGAATCTTGGGTATCTAGTTGGGCAGACTAGGGATAAAAGATAGTTGGATTAGTTAGGTTGAGGCCTATTTCCTTTTAGCAGGATTGAAGATACATCACTTACTAAATTATGATGACTTGATACCACTATAATGTTGGATATATTCCACTCTACTGGATTGTGAAAGAGGATGATGATTAGAATGGTTGCTAAACAATGTTTCACTGATTTTTAATGTACCTAGTTTTATATTATATCTATTTACTATAGGGATTTCCCATGACATAGTGCTCCCTTGTGATATTTAACATACTGTTGGCATACTAGACACTTTGGGATTAATTTTAGAAGCAAATAATTTTTTCTATTAAAAAGTTTCTTCCCTTGAAATTATTTCATTTAAAAAGAATTTCAATAAAAATGTATATAGAATTTAAAAAAAATGAATGTTAATTTTCCTTATAATGTTTATAGCATGGAATATTTTCTTTTGGGTGGAATCTTATTGGGATTTGGATGATACACTATATACACCTTTGGGTGTATATAGCATTTATTATGCATTACCCAAGTAAATAAAATATATACTATGTTTGTTATAGTGAATCAGGATACTAGAAGTCGACTATTTGATGGTTTTGGTGGGGGCGGCATGAGAGTGATATATCTGTTTTTTTCATGGAGGTTTTTATATAGTTTTTTTGTTCACTTTTCATCTCATTGTGTTTGGTTATGGTTAATATTTTAAGTCAATGAATTTGAAAATTAGTGTCCCTTGTTTGGACTTGGTTATTTATTATTATGATTTTTATTTCGTCTTGTTATATATGCTTATCAAAAATGGAGTGATCATTCAAAATTAATATTTTTGATACTCAGGAACTAGTTCAAAGTGCATGTGGATCGGGGACTCCCTTCAGGCCATCCATGGACTTGGTCAGGTGTCAGGTTGGATGGCACTCTAGAATGGTCTGTAAAAAAATGGAATTAGAGGAGGTTACATTCTTTGTGGGTGACATTATTTGGGGAAGATTCTGGATGGACTGAAGCTAGGATTATTGGGGCTTGAGGTTCTGGTTGCATGTAGTATGCCTCACTAGCATACCTCATGATGAGACTCATGTTTCCATGGTATGTTAGGTTTTATTTGGGTTATTTGATTCTTGTGTTTTGTTTCATGTTTGGGAAATTAAGTGGGAGTTAGGATAGTGGACATTGTGACCAATTAGTTCCGGGTAATACATGTGGACCCGGTGACATTGTCCTAGAAGACTCTCTATGATGGTGGTGCGACTAGATTATGGTCACAACCATATGAACATTTAACCCATCAAAAATAGTTTCTACTTGTTATTTGTCTTGGGTAATTATTGATTCTAAAAATTATTTTGAGAAACCTTGTTGTGAAATTGTAAAAAAATAATTTAAAGAGTTAATGGTTTAGTTTTTTGAAGGTAGAAAATAGAGTTTTTAGAAATTATTTTTCATTAAGCTTTAGATAGTTGATTTTTATGAAATGTTTTTTCTGTAAAATGGGGATGATTTTAATGAGATTGGATTTGTATGATCAAAATTTAGCGGTTATTAAAATTATTTGTTTTTGAAAAAAGTATTTATTTTCAAAAAGGTTTCAGATATTTGTTTCAAATGAAGAGAAATGGGTTTATAATCAAATTGGATTTAGTGGAATGAGTTTATTTACTAATGATAATGTTTTTAAATGTAATGAAATTAATATTCATATGGAATCCATGGAATTTTATTTTTACAAAGAATTAACTGGTTTGATTCATTGAGTTTTAAAATTTATTTTATTTGAATAGATAGTGTTTTTCTAGAGAATTTTTGTGATATTTGAAATGTGATTTGATTATATGGCATTCAGTTTTTGAGAATGGGTTTTGTTAACTTTGAAATAAAGAGTAAATTGAGATGTTGGAAGGCCTTGTTGAATGTTTTCTCTTGGAAAGTGGACGTGTTTTGTTTTGAACTTTGGTATTTCAATGAGTTAACAATGCATTGGTATGTTTGTAAATGTGTATGGTTAATGGATTGAGAGGATGAGTGACCAGATTGACATGAGGTGATGTTTCCCATTCTAGCATGAGAATATGCATTTGTGGGGATCCATGGAACACAATTTTTTAGTTTTAAACCCACCCATATTGTTTTTGATTCAAATGTGAATTTAAGGAAATTTGTTATGTTTTGATAACCAGTAGTTTTTTGGTATGTTTCCTTTTGATTTGAGAATATTTATTACGATGATTTTTGAGTTTGAGAACTCATTTTGTTTTAATGGTGTTTCATGTTTGATTTCCTATTGATGAGTTGGTTTTTAAATAACGGTTAGTGGGTTTTAGTGAAAATTTTTTGGGAAGCTTTTTAGTCAGTTTCGTTTTTTTGTGTTTGGTGTTCATTTTTGGAATGTTTTGGATGATGTATTACATCAGTTGAGTTCTAGGTTACCTTTTTGGCTTGTATGCAACTCCATGAAGATTTTTTAGATATTCAATTCGTATCCATGGGTAATTCACCATTGTTAAACCCTCTAGTTTATCATCCCATATAAATTATTCTTGAGTTTCATAATTTGAACCCTCCTTTATTTTATCATCAAGATGATCCTTTGGAAGTAGAAGAGTGGATGTGGAATATTGAAACAAAACTTCAGAATCCTTGAGTTTCCTCAGACCTTAAAGATGAGTTTTTATACCATTATTCATAAAGGTTTTAGAACATGTTGTGACCTCTTTCTCTAATGTAGTGAGGCATGTGGTTTTTCTTGAAGCTGTGTAAAGAAGGAGTGCTTGAGGCATCATATTTTCCTCCAATATCTGGATGCAGTGAAGGGAGTGTCGTTAAATAGATGGGGAATCGGCCTAAAGCTGTTGGTGTTATTTGTTGCATTAAAAGGCCTCTCGATATTTCATCATCTCTTTTTGGGAATAGGATCATGTTTTTTCATCAGTGTAGAATGTATCGACAAAAGAAGTCATCAGGTCTGAATCCCTTGAGGAACTACCATGCATGTGGAAGCCAAGTCCACTCACAATTATATTTTTGGGATGTTTCCAAGAATAAAAGTGGATATAGTTAATATGTGTAGGGTTTCTTTTGGACTTAGTTTGAATTTCCTTTTTGTGTGTTTACATTTTTTTTTGCAATGGACGGTTATAGTGGTGCATTGTAGTATTGAATTTTTTTAAATGAAAAAGTATATGTTGTATAATCATTTGAGAAATCCTAATTTAATGGGAGTGTGTTTTTACTTTGGAAATTATTTAATTTATCCATTTTTAATGGGGGTATGTTTCATGGGAATATTTTTTCTGTTTTTTCTCATTTGAAGTGAAATAGGATGATGTGTGTGCATATTATAAGTCCATGTATTAGTGAAAGTACTTTGTTGAGATGAAGTGAGTTCCATAGTGTGTTGTGTTCTTATGGTTTGACCTGGATTGCTATGTGGATGCTTATGGAACCAAAAAGGGAGAATTGTGATCTGGTATTTTCAGCTCCTAACTATGGGATACCAGTTTATTTAAGATATCTGGGATTGATCCATAGTCCTCAAAGTTAAGCATTTCGCACAGTTAGGAATCATCTGGGGTGTGGGGAGCTTTAGCCCACGTTTTGTCTCCACACATGGGGTGTGTGCAGTTTAAATATTATTGTGGTAGTTTTTCCTTATCATTTTATGTTCCTCTTTTTTGAAAGTTTCTTTCCTATTTTATAATCATTGAATTCTAGTTGTAGTGCCTTTTTGGATGTGAATCACTTTTTGGTTTTCCTTCTGTGTCCATCCTTGTGAATCAGTTTTATTTTTGGGTTTTTCTTATCTCGGGACAGTTGTTTCATGTCGGGATGGTAAATTATAATGTTATTTCCACTTGGTTAGGATTTTATTTTGTAAAACCCCTTATGGTGGAGGTTTGTTCTATGTTGGTTTTCACCGATTTCATCTATGCTAGTTGGCCTAATATGGTTCTATTTTATATGGTGGGAATCCCCAACCTGAATATTGTTGTGGTTTCTTCTAGTGTTCATCTATGATAGTGGGTTTTTCATGATGGGTATTCCATTCAGACCTCCCATTTTGATAATCCTATTCAGTATCTAGTGTAACTTATCATTGATAAGTATCTTTTTTAGATTTTGTGTCTAAGTGTACATTCCATGTAAATATGGGTCTTTTGGAGTGTTCCCACTAGTCTTGGTTGAATCAAGGATCATAAAAGTTGTGGTTCTAGTTATTTGAAGTTCGTTGAGAATTGGTTTGGGTTTATTTATTAGTCTTAGGTATGAGTTATGAGTTTCGTTTGGTAATGTTTGAAGTGGACTTGGTTTCAAAGGTTGGATTATTTAGTTGTGAGAAATAATTTTTATTTTTATCGATCAACTGGAGGTGTTGTGGATCTCTAGGGATAGAAAGCATATTTTGGGGAGTCTATTATAGTATCTCAAGTAAAATATTATGAATCTATGTTTATGTTCATGGTGTTTTTGTTGTCACCTTGTTTAATGTTTATTATGGATTTCATTTAGTAGTGGAGGATTATCGATTTTTGTTTTTAGATCAAACCATGGAATTACTTTTTGAGGGAGGAAATGTTTCATGGTGGGAAGTGTTGTCACATACTTCATTTTTTTTTGTAGTATTCATTTGTTTAAATTCTATCCCCTGGTTAATTTTCATTTTCCCTAAGTGTTTTCAATTACAATTAGAAGATTTTGTCTTGGATGTAGGTTGAATATACTTAGTGAATAGTTAAGGGAAATTGTGAACCTTGCCCAGGAAACTATTTAGGAAAGCATCATGTTTGGATAGAAGGAAACCGCACAATTGGAATTTGGTTTGTAGACTATGTGGGATAACCGTGGGGCATATTCCTCCTAGATAATAAGTAGTGCACAATTTCCACATTATTTGGATAATTGTGTGGCCAAAACATGTGACTTGTCTAGGTCGTTAAAAATAAGATGATTCCATTTGTGTCATCTCAGGACATAACCTTAAAGCACTTCCATTCAACCCCATACATGATTTTCATCTATCAGATCTCCCTCCAAGAATCTTTGGACCTCTTGGGAATCAATATATGGGTTCTTTTGACCCCAATTCTTCAAGGGACCTTCAAGTAAGTGATTTTTATCTTTATTTTTCCCTCTTTTTAGGGTTACATTTCATCCCTAATTGATTTCCTAATTTACATCGGGTTGTATAGGCTGAGGATATTTTCTTTAATTTTTGAGTGATATCTTGATTTTTGATGTCTAATATTTCGTTTTTAGGGTATTTTGATGGTGCATTCATGGTTTAACACAAATTTCCAAAAGTATATACACTTGAAGTAGGTTGTTCTAGGATTTAACATTATTAGATTATTTTGACTTGTTTATTTCCTTCATGAATGTGTTCTATGGTTTAATAACATGGCAGAAAATATATTTTGGAAGGGTTTTGGAATGAATATACGATGAAAGTGGATTTTATAAAGGAATATGGTTGTGGTTTTTGTATGTTTCATTGTGATGTTTCATAAAAGGGTTCTATTCCTTTTGTGAATGTTAAAAAATTATTTTTCAAATGGATTTAAAGGTGCAAATGAGGTTTCTCAAATAAATGAGAATTTTTGAAAGTTGGAGTTCATATATTGAACTTTATTTTTACTTTTGAATTGTTTAAATGATGGGATGATTTTTTTAAATGATTTGTGTTCATGTGTGGATTTTAAAGGGGCTTTTCCCATGAAAATTGTAAGATTTAAAATTCAATCTACATATTATGTTTTCAAATGGGTTTTATAAAATTTTCCCGTGTTGGGAAATGTATTTCAAAATGGTTTTAGGTTGTGTTTGGAAATTATAAATTTTCATAGTTATATGGAAGTGGGGATTTCCTTGTGTACTTGGGATGTTTGGATTATGTTATAAATGTTTTGATATATTTGATATGTGAATGTGAAATTAATAACAATGGGAATACCAGGTATTTAGGTGGGAAGACTAGGAGTAGATTGATATATGGATTTGTGGGGTTGAAGATTGGTTCCTTCTAGTAGGAATGATGATATAACACTAAATAAACTATGATTATTTGAGACAATACAAATTTTGGATAGATTCCTCTCTAGGGGATTTTTCATGAGGATAATGATAATTGATGTTTCTATACCATGTTTCACTGAGATGTGATGTACCAAATTTCTTACTTTATCTAGTGTCTATAGGGATTTCACATGACATAGTGCTCCATTATGATATTGTACATATTTTCATCATGTAGTGAACATTGTGTTTAATTTTATAAGGAAAGCATATTTTTGTTTAAAAATCTTCTTCCCATGACATGTTTTACTTTAGAATGTTTTCTATAAAAATTTATCTATCTTTTTATAAAACATGCATGTTAATTTTTTATATAATGTATATAGAAAGAAATATTTTATTTTGGGTGGAATCCTATTTGGATTTTCCTCACACCCTATATACACCTTTGGGTGTATGTAGAAATTGTTATCCATGATCAAGGTAAAGGAAAGATGTATCATGGTGGTGATGGTGGATATGGTTTCTAGAGCTCCACTCTTTGCAGATGTTGGTGGTGGTGCCTTGTGAGTGATATCTCTCTTATTGCATGGATGATATTGGAGAGATTTTTTGTTCACATTCCATTATCGTGTGTCTTGTTTTAGTTTAAATTGTAAAATCTTTAATATATAAATAATTTTTCCTTGATTAGCATTGGTTATTTATTATTGTGATGTTTATTTATTTTGGTTATATATTCTTATCCAAATGGGTGAAATTGTTCCCATGACATATTTTTGAATCCCATGTACTAATTTCCAGCTCATGGATATGTGGGACTCTATTCGAGTTGTTCCATGGATTGGGTCAGGTGTCAGATTGGAAAGCACTCTTACTTGGTTCGTGACACTAATTGAATTAGGGTGTGAAGAAAAATGAGGTTTTGGGGATTCTTTTATAAGAGAGAGTGGTTTAATTTTTAGAATAATTAAAATTTAAAGTCACTAATAAAGTTATAATTGAATCTAATAATAGAGTGAGGTAAGGTTAAGTTTGATAAAGCATCAAAAAACATTTCAACGTTTTCTTTTAACTAATTTTTCGGTCCATTTCCATTTATATTTTTCACTTTTTTCTTTTTTGATTTAAGCATGGAATCAAATTTCTACATACATAATTTAAATTTAATGAATTAAAATAATGTATTCATTATTAAATAATTTGTTCTTGATGATTATCAATATGAATTCCATTTTTAAAATTATAATTTCAACGTATGATGAAAATTAACTTTAATATTACCACATATAACACATAAAATCTTTTTTTTAGAAAATGAATATTTTTAAACATAAAAATTATGATTAATATAATCTAATAAATTTCAATAATTTATATGAAGTTATTTTATTTATTATTAACCAAACAAGATCCATGTGGATTTAATTTCTATCCAATAGAGAACTAGATCTTATTGATTCTTACATAAAATAATCATATCAGATGTAGGTTTTATTAAAGTAAATTATTACCTAAATTTTATATTTTCTAATCATCAGTTATATGAATTTATAATTATATTTTTAAATTATTTATTTTAATTTATAAATATATATCTAATATATATATATATATATAATTTATTTCATACACATTAAAATCATTCATTTGTTATAGTAATGTCATAAATGTGGAAGTATTTTCAAAATCATTACTTTTCACTATACGCCTCAAAATTACACCTTTTAAATAAATCATAAAAATAAATCATAAAATAATTTTCTTATTATTAATTAAAAAATTATTTTATTTAATATAATTAAATTTATAAAATTTATCAATTTTTTATTAATGTATAAATAATAAATATAATAGAAAAAATATTAAAGAAATTTAACATTTAAAATGAACATAATATTATATCATATAATTTAAAATTAAATGATTTTTAATAAATTAGTTTTTATATATTATAATTTTATATTTTTTGAATTATGTTTAGTAGGTTAAAATATTCAACAGTTAAAAAATTATTTCATCATGAAAAAAACTCTTTTTATTATTAAGTCATATTAAATATTTTTTCCCCAAATGTTAAAAACATTAGTTGATAAACTTATTTTTATTTACTATATAATTTTATATTATAATAATTTTCTTATTAATATTCTTCTAATATGTAGCAAATAGTTCAATATTTCATTGTGATTGAAGAAATCTACCGAACATAGTATTTGATTTATGAAATTTATATAGTAAAATATTATAGAATTATAGTTTATCTAGAATATATAGAAATGATATTGATAGTGTTAAAATGGAATTATAGAGAATGTGTTTGGATAATTTTTCCGGTGATTGTACTGATTTGTTTCATGTTTCCATTATTTCATTGGAATAAATTTTTTGGGATGTTAAAAGAACATTATTTAGAGAGACTAAAATATTAATCCATTATTCATTCGCTTCTATTTACCAATCAATTGATGGTGAATGAGGTTGATTTGATGTATATTATTTTAAAGGATCGAAGAGTTATTTGGATTACTTGGATGATTTTTTATGGAGTAACAAACTAATATATTATTCTAGAGGATTAGTTTTCAACCCCTTTAGAAATCTGAAATGGTTTTTATCTGACTTGAATTATGTGTTCCAAAAATGTTTTATTGATACTTAGTATATTGTTATTTTTTTGTAGTATAGGATGAGTTTTTTTCCATTATATTATTTGTGGATATTGATATTTTTAAGGATTATAACATATATGGTTTAATGCTCTTGATTTTATTTTGTAATATGTTTTTTTGTCCTGGATAGATTGTTTCCATTATTTCACCGTAGGATGTTTGACACATAAATATTGGGTTATATATTGGTTAGAGTGTAAAGTTTTATTTATTCATGACAACTATCATGGATATAAACATATGATAGAGATACACTCTAGGTTTTTATATTTTTAATTATGGGTTATTTCATGTCATGAGGTAATTAAACACCATATACTAAATATACAATGAGATGAGTTTCTTATTAGGGGATATTTTTCTAAAAAAGGATATTTGTTTTATTAGATTTTATTTTCACTTTTTATATATTATGTCATTTGAAAATTATGTGTAGTATTTCACTACAAGTATAAATAACTATGTAGATGAAGGAATAGAGAATCCTAACAACTTTAAATATAGAGATCCTTTGTGATGGAGTGATGGGTTAAACATAGATCTTACCCCCACTTGTTGATATTTTTAATTATGGACATGGTTATTGTTTTGAAATTTCTTATAGTGGATTGATGTAATGATATTTTACATTTGGAGTAAGTTCTATATTTTTATTGATGACTTCAAGGGTGGATTATTTTGATGGATTAGGAATGAATTTTTTTTAATTATAAATCCTACATAAGAAAATACACACTATTTGGATTCCTATAAGTCATATTATAGTGAGTTATGCGTAGATATAGAGATTCATCATATATGGGATTTGTTTTGATATCTAGTTTCTATTTTACAAAATATCATATAACAATTTGTTTAGATATTATAATTATAGAAAAATATAGAGTATGAATTTATTAATTATGTTTATACTGAACCATAATTTTATATCTATTTTTCAATATCTTTGATGTTATCTATGGTATGATTTTATTGATCTTCTTCATTACGGGTTTTTGAATTTTGGGTATATTTGAATTTTGATTCCTGGAAGAGGTTTTTGGTTGATAATTTTTATTAAATTGGAATTTTTAATGTTTTTAAATAACTAGTAAATATTTTTTCATATGATTAAAAAATTTTATGATTACTTGGGGTATTTGGATTTTTCATTAATGTAATGATTTTAGAGATTTGATAAACTGTTCCTGCAGGTGGAAGACATGATCAAAATAATTTTTATTGCATTGCAGGATAATGGGATCAAGTTATAAATACATATATCGGTTATAACACTCTATTATATAGTTTTATTATGATATTATTATTTTGTGTGGTTATTTCATCATACTATAATAGGGGTTTTGAGGCGTGGAAAAGGGCTACATAATATTATGATTAAGTCAGGAGTGATCCAGTTGTACCTAGAGGGACTACACCATAGGAATTTCTCTAGGGGTGGTGTGAAATTACATAAACCTAGTTTTATTTCAATTTGAACCACCATATCTAGTTTTTAGGTTTCTTCCCAATAAATATGTGTTCTATCAAAGAGGCTCGCACTGTGCTACAATTGGTGGACATGGGGTTTTGGGAGTAGATCTAAATATAAAAATCTCAGTGTAAACCAATGTTTGATCAAAAAATGTGAAAGAAAAGGTGGGTCATTGGACTATGTCCCCTTGGGTAACATTATATTTGATTTTTTATGTAGTTTTTTCTAAACAGTGGGAGAACCAATTTTTCCTATACAAGCAACAATGTTTTAGGCCTAATGTTCATAAAATGACATATTTGTTGGACTTATCCACCATTATTCCTTACTCTAGGGACCAACATTTATTGGGGTTGGTTTGTGGGGATTTTTTAGAAATAACTCATGTTATGGTATTTCAATTTCCCCTCTATTATTCTTTTTTCAGTTATCTCTATTATTAGTGATGTTCTATGTTTGGTATCGGATGTTGATTCCATTGGAATGTAGTGGAATCAAAAATAATGAAAAAGATTTTTTATTATTTATATATATGATTTCATCAAATAAATAAAAACATTGATCATTATTTCCATTGAATAATTTTATTTTATTCAATTCTATTTAGTTTTTTTAAAATAAATTGGTTAATAAACAATTTCTGATTGATAGGGATTTAACCCATTGTTTTTATAGTAATGTGTGAGGAAATATTTTTTTAGTTTCATGGGATTACTCAATGTGTTTCCGTGTTGTCATTCCACATTTTAATTACTATTATATAGTTAGGTGAGCCTGTCATATGGGTTGTAACTTCTATAAGGGGTATTTTTATAATTTAATATGAAAAAAATGTTGTTGTATTATTTTTTATTCAATAACGGCAGTTTATGTTTAGGTAATTTGTTATAGATTTTGAGTTCCCTAAGTGGTTATTTTTTTCATTGATTCTACTAATCATATAATTATTCTTCTATTTTTATTTCTACTAATCACATATTACCCATTGATTTCACTACTATGTTGTTGAGGATTCCAAGGAAAAAATAATTGCCATAAGGTGGGTATTTGAGACTAGGATTGGTATTAGATATCATGATTTTATATTTCAGGACATTACCAACGGGGTCCCTATTTGGTATGACTATAAACCTAGAGTGACACCCCAAGTCCACATATAATAGGCTTGAGACTTGTGATAAAAATCGAGTAGGTAACCCCTGAAATCAAAGGCCATAGCCTAATGTACCAGTAAACATGAACATAACCAAATAATTGAAATTATATAGATATATAATTATGTACCGAATCATATAGGGTGTAATAATTAATTCAAAAACCTATACAAAATATATCAAATTTTAACAATGAAATGTAACATATAAAAAAGGTGAAAATATAGGACCAACTAGAAAATTGGCTATATCCTAACAAAAACTAGAGAATGGGAAAAAATCGAATATTGCTTAACACACAATATATGAGGATTAACACTAAACATAGTCAACTCCTCCATGTTCCACTATGATTCTTTGAAATCGGGATCACTAATGTCACCATTGATCATCCAGTCATCTACAAAAACAACTCATGTATGAAATATTCATGTTGAGATGAGTATATGAAAAAAAGTAGGACACCCACGAAACCAAGAGGGAATAAATGAAATAAACCATAAAATAATCCCATAAATCATGGGGTATATAATCTCAACATTAGATATGCTCATCCTGAAATAGATGACATAAAATGAGAAAATTATCAGTCTCTATACCCATTTAAGGATGATGATGAGTTAGCATTCATCTCCAAAGGTCCCAACTTTGATGCTAAAAACTAAAATCATTCTCACAAGAAAATATGGTGGAGGGTTTTCTACTAGAAACTATCATCCACTATTTTGGAAGAACAATATACAGTGGAGGACCCACTCCCGGCTAGAGTTCGATACTAGGAGAGTAACACTCCATAGATAGAGGAAATACACCCTCATTAATATGGGGGAATACCAATTATACATGTATATATAGCATGGGTGACCCATTCCCTATGTTATCAATTGAGTTTTGAATCCATAATATCTTTGATAATCAAAAAAAAATCATAGGCTATTCATATTTGGAAGATGTGTAACACTGAGACATTAGATGGGAAATCTAAGACCATGGTTGTTTCCAAAACACGGGGTTCACCATTCTCAAGACATCAGAATGTTCATCATCACAAGTTCTACTGACTAGATATATGGGTGGGTGCATTATGAAAATTAAAAAATCTTTATAATTATTTTACATAATAACCTATAACCTAATATACCTTTAAAAAAAGGTTATGGTATTGGGCTAGTATCTTAATATCTCATTCATGGGTGCTCTCATACATGATCCCATAATATAAAGGCACATGAACTAGGGGAGTGGTTCATCCATTCATGGTCTTCTTCTGTTGATCTATGACCACCGCTGGATACTCATAGATGTTGGATCCATCCTCAATCTTCATCTCACCCCAGTAAATAACATGAAATGGGAGATGAACATTCCTCCTAAGAATTTTCATATGGAATGTGTCATATACTCTATCTAACTATGGGGGTAAGGTGAATCTATAAGAAGCCTAAACAACCATCCATAGGATCTAGAATGACTCAATAAACCCTAGGGATATCTTTATTCACCATAAAAATCTCTTTAATCAACATATTTTGTTGAATATTAGAAAAACATGGTCTCCCTACTCAAACTACAAATGATTATAATGGTGGTTCCCATAATATTTCTATCATAATTGGGGTTTCCCCATATTCACATGGAACACATCAGCATTATCCATCATTTCATGCTCAAACTCTTGATTAGAAAGAGATTCCTCTCAAATCTATTCCCAGCATAAAGGTGACATGAATGGTCAACCATATAATGCCTTATAAATTCATTTTCAATAATAGAGTGAAAACTTTTATGATAGGAAAAAAAAATAATGTGATACTCCCGACTTCAGATAAACTCTAACACATAGTCTCTCATCATATCCTATAAATAATAGATGGTCCACTAAATTTTATTGTCTTTTTGGGGGGTGATACATGGTGTTTATCAGTAACTCGGTCCCAAAATCTTCCAATAATCCTTCCCATGACCTTGACAAGAATTGAGCATCATGGTGGGAGATTATATTCTTGGTTACCCTATAAATATGTTCAATCTTATGCATGTAAAACTTCTACAAAATCTTAAATAAAAACTAATCCCCAATGGAAATAAATAGTAACAACATTGTATATCAGTCTAAAATCGCCCATATAGCATAATTGCAACTCATTTCCCCTAGAATACTCATAAAAAATCAATGTAATTTCTATTCTACATTGATTAAGGGATCTGAATAGGTTAAATATTTTATTTTCTGAAACCTGATGCTCAAGCTTTACCAGATGACATGTGAGAAACTAAGAGATGAAATTAGAAATAATCCACCTCATCCAACCCACAAAAACTAAATTTAATGGTCTTTGTACATCATTACCACTCTAAAGCGGGGCATGAATCTCACTAAATAACTCATCATGCAATGTGACTTCACCTATTATCCTTCTCTATAAAATGGTCATGTTCTCAAAAAAATCATAAAATCCATCTATTTTATCTATTGTGGGTATCATTTCATAGAAAAAATTATATAAACATCACCCTACAGAGAATATCTCAGTTATTGAAGAAGTGGTGGAGTGGCCACCATTAACTATAGGTATGATGCACCCCTCTCCTCCATCAGGGTATACATTAATAAATCCCACTTCTTTGAATCCCCCTCCAATAAGTGGAAAATGGATTCCCTAAAAAGGCTATATGCCTCCAAATTTACCTTACATAGTGTATAAATTATCTCAAATTTTTAGTCCTATATGAGAAACCAAAAAATGTGTCTACATTATTTTGATATCACTCTTAGTAAATATGTACCTAAGAATCCAATAGTCTATGTTATAAATGAAACCCTCACCCAAAATATAATTCCATTATATCTTCATATAAAATAATAACACTGAAAAATATCTACCTTTGGTTGTGTAGTTCTTCTCTTGGGTTCTCAACTGCCTCAACTGATAAGCGAGAATTGTCCTTCTTTCCATCAGAACACACCTTATCCCTACTCCATAGGAATCACAAAACCCCTTGTACTCACCTCCCTTATCTTGTTGTCTCAAAACATGAGTATATGTCAACCTCTACCTGAACTCCTCAAAGGATATCTTAAATTGATCAGTCTAAGAAAATCGTTTCCATATCTATCTCTAGGAAGACAAATTTGAAGATCCCAATAATATTATACCACAAAACACTATTTTAACCACACATAAACAAGAAATATATTCACATTTAACATGATCTTGGGTTGTTTCAAAGATCGAACTCTGTCAGCATTCACGTATTCTATAGGTACTCAATGGTTAGAGATGGAATTACCTAGAATTTGAACCTCAAACTAAAACAAAAACATTGATATCTCGTTTTTTTCATGGAATAAGTCTAGTATTATTATAAAATAATCAACAATCTTCAAATCAGTTATATAGTATACATGAATTTCATTAACGAGACATTACTGAATCAATAAAAATATGGATTGAAAATATGATTCAGGAGATCCATTAATATAGTGGGGGAATTTTTCACACTAGAATGAATGAAAATAAACTCATAATTCCTATATCTTCATTAGAATGACATATTTAGAATATCATCATCATAAACCCTCAACTAATTCTAGTGAAACCAATGATCGATCATTGAAAACTAACTCACACCGTTCAATGGGTGTAAGTGGTATGAAATACCTAGGAAGTAGTATTTCTTAATAAATATTTCTTTATTCATGATAAGATAATCAACAAAAATATTCAATCTCTAATATACCTTTTTCATGAAAAAAACAAGGGATTCCTATTGGGGTACACTAGGTCTGATAAAATTATCTTCTCGATGGTCTTCAAGCTGTAACCAGAGCTCATGATTCTTAGATAGGGAAATTTTCTATTCCACAGAAGATATCAATTTTTTCCGTTAGGTAATTTCAATATAGAATCTTATCTCTATACTCTAAGAAAGTTTTGAAACATATTTTGAAAATTAATATATATATATATATTTCTAAAAAACCATTAGATACCAAATTCTTGAAGACCCACAACACTAAAGACCAAAATTTTCAACATGTGGGTGATATGTTACAACTTGCAGCTCACAATACCAACTCGCTCAGTCATATGTTTGTATCACCCACAAAATAGAATCTTGTTCCATATGTATGAAGGAATATAACTCTCCAATCAAGATAGTCTATATGGAAATGTATTGTAGAAAACCATTCCATATCAAGCATTATTTCAAAAGGTTTTATCACAATGTAAAATACATCCCTCCTAAAACACTATTAATCGAGCAACAACTCTCTCTTTTGGAAGATGTTCAATATGGATGAATCAATCCTATTATAATCATTTAGAAATAGTTATTGGGATATAAATTAGATTTGATATTCTTTTACATTCACATGTAAAATGGAGGTAAAGGAATGACATGTAATATTGTCTTTAAGTACTGTAGATAAAGTATATAACACACTGATTGTACCTCAAATCATCTCATTTGGAGCCTAGTCATATCCCTCTATAGCCAGTAACTATTCATTCCCTCAACTGCTAGCCCTCATGATCTAGCATGGGAAATTTTTTTGTTGTATTGGGAGTAGGATGAATCATCATCCTTCTATATATCCTCCCTATGGATCTCTACATTATCATCAATCAACGCTTCCTCTCCAGTGGCCACCATGACCATCCATGGGAGACCCATGATCACGAAACTTCCTATGTCATGGAGGTATATCCACCATATAAATAACAACGATTTACGAACAAATAATCTATCTGACCACATCCTCCACAAGCATAACCTCATCCATGTATAACATCGTTGGACCCTCTATGTATATATTATGCATCACATACTTGTATTTGTGTACAAATTTGATTTTTCTTCCACTATCAAGTCCCTAATTATTGAAACCAACTAGCATCTCAAGATGATTGATCCCCACATTTCCCAATTCCATCTCTTTCCTCCCAAACCCCCTATATAATATTTGTCTACTTAAAAAAATTGTTCACAAAAACTCCAGCATTAATAGGAATGCATAAGGATAGCATTTTATCTCATATGACTTTGAAGTTGCCCTGCTCAGGCTTTCACACCCAAAAGTATTGATTATACCCCACATAATAATAATAGATCAAGAGGATGGTAAAACTCTAGAAAAATTTATAAACTCACATATCACTATACTATTTATTAGGAAGATCCTAGATCTATAGAGAGTGAATTATTGAATGGTAATAATATTCATATAACAACAACTCAATATATTACCATGATAGCATCATCTCATCATGATTCTGAGTAAATAGACACCACTATAACCCTATAAATCCATGGTAAATTATTATCATAAGTGAAAACATCTAACAAGCTAGGTTCATAGAAAGATGGAAAATTAAGACCCCCACCTCGTCCCATTTCCCCACTACCTAATCGTATTTCTTGTCACAAAACATTAGTGGTCTATGTCTCTATAAATCATGTAATGTGATAAGCTTATGTGAATCATTGCGCTTAAATGATGGGACTCTCAACTATATAGCATAAATTTAATCCTCCTCCTAAACCACTAAATTTTCATTCATGTACTATCCATCTTCTGTAATCACTATGCTAGTAAAACCTTTAGGAACCACCCCATTAATTGGTCCTTTAAATAAGGCCCCAACACTCAAAAAGTCATCGTAATGAACTTTAGTGGCTATCCTATATTTATATCATCATGGAGGAATCCTCAAAATCATGATGACATACCATGGTATGATGAGAATATATTAGGAGATGGATCAATAATTACATGAATAAAAAATGAACCAATATTATATGATTCATGTTCCAAAGTTTTCCCTGAAATTGATTTTTGGGTACAACGAGATGATAAACAACTAATCAATGATTTGGTATATGGATATGTAATTTTTTACACCATTACTAGGTTCCCAAGCTTAATGGATAAAATCAAGACACTCCAAATAAGATTCCCAAAGTTCCCAAACCAAATCCTCAAAGCATTTCAAACTCCAAATAGAAACCTTGATTCAAACCACTATTGATATCACTCTATCACAACCCAACACACCATGTCCCTACCTAGACTATATATTATATAAGAGTGATACCCATAACTCACCCCTGTTAGGCTAGATTCTAGAAAAAATAATCCTGTAGGAAAAATAAAAATGGGATCCATTGGCTAAACTACCTATAATGAGAACATAACTATATCTATGAAATGTTCTTTAATTTAATTAAATATTGAAACAATTAGTGTGTGATCAATATTTGTAATGAATAATATAAAAAAATCAAAGTACATAAATTTAATTTTTCACATAAAATGTTAAAATACAATCCCACCTAGAAAATAGGTCCCAAAAAACAAAAACACTACAAACAAGAAAATAAATGAAGAGATACGAACACGTAGTCCCTAAGGATAACAATTTAGCATGACCATATAGTCAATGTAATAATATGTTTTATCAAAACTAGGACCAATAAAACATCACCAATCTTCTTAACATCTATAAAAAACCTTACAACTTTTGGAAAATATTATATATGGGTGAGAATATATATACTCAGTAGGAATCCCGAAAAAATATGGGAGTAATGAAATGAATACTCATCCCATTATATAAATAAAGAGGTAAATAAACCCAATATCATATATGATCCACCTAAAATCTCAGTTGAAAAATGAGATAATTATCAATCTCCAAAACCATCTAAGGATGATGCTGAGTATGAAATCACCTCAAAGGGTACAATATTTGATTCCCCAAATGATGAGAAAACTATTGTGAAAATAGAGTATAGGGACAACTCCCACTACTATTATCCATAGTCAAGGAATCACTATCTCAAGTTGAGGAATCTATCTCTACTATATCTTGATGATGAGGTAGTACCACTCTATAAATTGAGGGCCTAAACCCTTTGTAGTATGGTGTAAAACCAAATATGTATGTATAAATAGTATAGGGAACCTATTTCCTACAAAATTAATGGAGTACCAACCCTAAAATATCTATGATAATGGATCTCAAAAAAAAGTCACCATCCAATCCTTGTTAATAGAAGTGTAACACTTGTAATAGATCATGACCTATCTATAATTCCTAAAAAAATGAATCCATCATGTACAATGTGGAATACTACTCATGATGGGAAAATCATGGGATCAAACTTGAGTCCTAATAGAGGAAATACAGAGGGTTGAAGTTACTATACAAATTACATGTCATTTATATAGTTAAAAATGTCATGTAGCATCATGTGGACACCTGGGTGTGTCCTCCACATAACCCAGCTTGGATATTCATGTGGATTTATATAGAATGTTCCTAGGGAAGCATAGTTTATATATTCACCAAGGGTCCAAGGATTGTACACTCAACACAAAATATACTATCCATATACATATATAGATAATTTACATAGGGGTAAACAATGTGTCTACTCGTTTATAGTACTGGGCATGTTCAATCAAAACACAACATAGATAACTGGGCATGATGACACAATTTTTATTCCCCACATATAGTGTCTGATATTTTAAATTGTAAAAATAACTATCTACATCAATAAATAAACATATAAATCATGTCTTCCTCTGGGATGTACAACCTTTAGTCATTGTTTTCATATAGTAGATCATATCCTCAAATAGATTTTTGATCTACCATTGCCACCATGTATACAGCCATTTGACTCCCCAAATTTGGCCAAAACTAAAGGACCACATATTCAATCATAATTTTCTACCCTCTGGTGGATGGATATTTGGATTCTAGTTACTAGAGAGGTAACTGTCGCCCCTCAAATCATCACTCGAAGTCCAGATCCTTGAATATATCAACCAAATTTAACAAATCCATCTCAATAAATCTAAAAAATATGGATCCCTATTTAATATGGTAATTCATCATGAAATTTTGGGTGTGATCACCCTCAAATTCCTCCTGAAAATAAGGATTTTTGAATCTATGAGCCAACATTTAAAAACATGAGAATGATAATGGTAAAATAATAATAATAATTCAACAAAACCATATTGGATGACGCAGTCTTGACCAAATGATTTCATATTTTGAAAAAAAGGTTTAATTCAAGTATATAAAATATATAATAATGTAGGTTCAAGAACTATAAATAAAACTAGGCATGTAAGAATAATGAAATTTGAACAGAAATAATAAGTATATATAAAATGCATGCATGATAGATAAATCAAAGGGTAGAAAACCCAAAAAAAAATATTTAACAGAAACTCAAGAAGGGATTGATCATTATCGAAGAACACATCCTCTATTGATGATGGTAAAAATCCCACAATGTACATTATTAATCTCATGACTACCCTTTATAATTTTCATCGATCCACATTTCTATAATGATAATAATAATGGAGTTCTCATCAGAATTCTCTATAATCACCAAGGGTAAAGTGTCTGAACCTAGATATTATTCATAAAAATGTATTTATACCGTAGGATTTGGATTTAGTATATTTGGTAAAATGAATAAATATTTTATTTAATTTACTTAATTCACTCTTCAACATTTATATTCCATGTAACAATTGACATAGATCAGCCTTATGGAATGCCTTTGGGTAAACCTCACATCCTGGAAATAATAGTGGTCTTGATTTTCCTATCTAAGTTCCCTGTCAATGGGAAAAAATTATTAAGAAAAAATCCCTTCATGATTTATTATATATTTTTATTTTTAATATATTAATTTTAGTTTCTTTTAATGCCCAAAACAAAGCTCTAACTCTATGGATATATATAGTATATTAAAAGTAGCCTAAAACAAAATACACTATCGGATAGGGATTTATTGGGGAAATTATGCCAGATATTTTGGGATTGGGTCTTAGGTTATGGGTGGGGAAAATAAGTGTATTATGAATGGTTTTGAGTTCCATATTGATGGTATATTGTAATCATGGTTCTTAATGTGAGTGTGATATGTCCTTTGTGGATTGGTTTGATGTGTCAATAGGGGGTTTCCTTAAGGAAATTATCTTGTGGGAACTCTATTAGATGTTTTTAAATTGGACACAAATATGTGTAATGGGATGGATTATGAAAATATGGACATATGAGTTTTTTTGGGGTAGATCAGGGTTTAAGAAGTTTTGTTGGTTGTTTCTTAAACTCATCATGGTCACAATGGGTCATTTTTCTAAAAGTGATATTTCATAAGGATAATAGTATAAAAATACTACTCATGGTTTTTAATTATATTTTTTCAGGTTTTTTCCTATAATAAATAACCAGCTATATTCTTGGGATTAGTTGAGGGATATGAAACAATTATGTATTGAATTTGTAAAGGACGCTTTTATAATCATGAGAGGCCTCATTTTATTTTTTGGGTGGATGATTTTGGAATATATCCTTTGAGTGTATAGCTAGAACCGTAGAAAAATTTTGAATCATATTGGAAGATTTCTATGAATTATTTTGGAGAATATTCCTAGAGAAATAGGGAAAAGGATATGACTTGGTAGTGCATGCTCATGAAACATTATGAGGTTTACTTTCAGTAATGATCCATAGATATGGTTTTGGAGTGAGGTCGACCATTAGTGTGAGGGAAGATACCAAGGATTGTATGATGCCTATACTAAAAAAGAAAATATAGTTCAAGGTAACATATATGGTGTACCCTATTTGAGATGGATGGTATTTTTTTTTGTATGATGGATAGCCAACATGATAGGAAAGATATCATGGTTTTATATAATTTATTATCCTGAATGATAATGTAGTGATCAAGGATTAGTATATTCCCTATCTTGATTGAGAGTTTAGTAGTTAAGGGTTTTTATTAGAGGATTCCTATAGTGACAGGGTAGAGTTATAAGTTTAGTTTGAGTCCTATCATATGTGAGTGAGAATAGGTGATGATTTGGTTTAGGTTTCCACCATGAGCGATAGGCTAGAGGTTGATACATCGAAGGATGTTTTCAAGGTTTAGTATGAGTATCTACCTCAATTAAAATTGTTGATGTTGTAATATGGTATGACACCCTACCATGAGTTACCATGTATGGGTCAAGGTTTGTGTTTTGATGTGACTACCACTTCAGGTATTGACCAATCCAGGAATAGTCATGCATCCTGATAGGCTGGTTTGGACCCAATGACCAGAAATGTATGAATATATACATTATTTTTATTTTTTCTACTCATGTATATATTTTTATATGAGGGAAAATATTATGTTCATGTGGTGATACCAAAATGGTATGTTCTTTTCACACCTTAAATGTGCACCATGGTTATCAAGAAAAAATTATATTTGGTAGTTTTCTGGTGATAGATTGTGTTGTTTATCAGGTAAATGTTACTCGATTGTGATTTTAGATAGGGATAAAGGTGATTTTTTGGGTTTTTTTGAGTATAATACTTATATATATCAATATATGGATTATTATTTGTATAATTTAAACTCAATGGGTGATCCATTATGTTTTATGATTTATTGATTTCATTAGTCATTATTAAATCTAGGGTGTAGTTTATTCATTTATGATATGATCTTCTTGTAATTATGAATATGTTCATTTCCATTATCTTTTAAGTTTGATATTTGGTTGTTTATTTTCATTATATTTAGTTATATAGATTGAATACACTCCTAAATAATGATCATATTCTCTCATAGTTGGTTAGTATCCTCTGGAATTTATGGAGTTTCACTTTAACTCTTGTTTGACATCTAATCAAATGATATTTATGAAATTTCATCAGGGGTATTAAAATTTGTGTTATATCCCTATTTTTTATTGTTCAATTCAATTAGTGACTCTCTTGTTAATTATATCATTGTATTAGAGCCTATGATAAACCTATAGTTAGTGAATATTGATCACTAATTTATAGGGAAGTTTATGTTTATATTTTTTATGATTTTTTTCATCATTTTCACTATTACAATTAAGGTTTTTATTCATCTAGAGAATGAAAATTTAGTGATGTTATTTTTCTTATTTTTCTCTTATCCTTGAGTGGAATGATGTGTGCATACATGTATTCTAAATAATTCATATGAATCACATGAAATTTTTGTGATTGTGTGTGATTTATGATTTGCATACGGTAAACGTTTATGTTTTTTTAGTTTCAATTAAAACTTATATAATGTTTTATTTTATAAAAATATTACTATAAATATACTATTCTAGGCTATAGTTTATTTAATATTGATAGTATGTGTATATTTTTTTAATAGGAGAACATCTTATTATTATTATTTAATCAAATGGTATATTTTATGCATGGTTACCCTTTTGTGGTTGATTAAAATATTTTTTAAATAGTAAAGGCATAATCTTGGAATAGTATTCCTAACATATTGTTAAATATAGGTAATGTTTTCCTTGAAGAGTAAGCTACCATTATGAGGGTTGGTAAAGGTATGAATGATTCCTTGGGATATTAAGATGTATAACACATAAATTTATTTTTGTATGTTGATCAAATTTAGATTGGGGGTCAATCAGATCCCTAGACTTGATGGTTCCAAGTATGTAATTAATGGGATTATTGATCATGATCGAAGATGGTCGAGTTTTCGATAAGTGTAGAATTTTTGAAAATTGTGGTTTTTTAATGATTCACAAGTGTTGGTTGATCTTTTGTATGGTCTTTACAATATTTATAATACATTATTTTGTTGGGGGAGTTCATTGAGAGAGTTCATGAGATTTTATGATGACCTGTATGGGTTTAACATAAAAATTAATTAGTGTTTGAGTCTTGTTTCATTAATAATTGACTTAAATAAGCATTTTTCTTATTTTATGATAGAGAAATATATGATTGTATAACTATTTTTTGTTTAATGGATGTCGATTTATGTTTGGGTGGAGGATCTAACAGATTATCAATATTCTTTTGGGTATAGTGGCCCGTGGTTGTTATTGGTGATTTAAGGGGTTCCATATATATTGTTATATAGCATAATTAAGGTTATCAGTTTAAGGATCATCATATATGGTTTCTGAGATAGTATAGAGACCATCATTTTAGTATCTCATCGATGAATTACAACATCACGATGCATTAGGCATGAGTGTGAAGCTTGATGAAATTTTTTTGGTATTACAAGTGAATGTATTGTGAAGAGTGACATGTGAAGTATTCTGGAAAAAATTCAGTTATATATTCAAAATGTAGTACGAGTCATTTAATATGTCGGGAAGTGTACCATTTTACTTTTTATGGTCATTCCGTTATTTAAATAGATTTATTTAGGGAGTGTCTAGTTTAATTTTTTAGGGTGACTAAAGAATTTCACTTGTTTTTGTATTTGGATAATGTTTTATTATGAAGGGATAGTTACATTAGATTTATAATTAAATTATATTAGAAAAAAAAACCTTTTACAGTCCAAATATAATTGTTTTTTAGGATGATTACCTGGATTATATTTTTATTGGGATCATCTTATCTGTTATGGGTGTATGAAAAATTAGTAGCAAGGTTAGTGGTTATTGTGAAACTAGTACATTGGCTGTTGAGATCCTGTAGGGGTACCAGTGTATAGGCATGAAGATCCCATATGAATCATTGCTAAACACAAAAATTAGATTGTAGTTGTAGTTTTGTTGAATATTTAGAACTTTACTAGTTCAATTTAATGTAATATGATGTTTCTCCAAGTGAGATTCTGATTGAGATTTCATTACCTCTAACTAAAAGAGTACAAAAAATATGGATGGATTGTGGATTCAAAAATGGAATTACATATAGTGTTATATTTGGAATTATTTTTGGATTTTGATTCTTTTCATGGTTCTTATTTTTATTAAGGAATTATGATCTTATCGAGGGGATTGGGTACTTATGTGAGAGACTGAGTGTTTTTTAGGAGTGTTAGTAAGTGGATAAACAAATAAACTTTTCATGAATTGTTGGATGTGGTGGAATGAAATCGATATCTTTTTTTATTTATGGTATATAGGATGTGTTATGAGGTTAGAAAAATGGTTTTGGGGAAAGATTATATATCATTGTTTTCTTCCATGGTAGTAGAATGATATCCAATTTAGTTCATAATTGGGATAAAAGAGTTTTATTTTGTTATAATAAATGAAATGACTGTTATTATTCCATTCGGAGTAGTTATCATGGATAATAAAAATTATAGTATGGGTATTGTAGTGATATTCAATATTTAAGTTCTATAAAATCAAGGGATACATGAATTTTTAGTTCTAAACCTAGTGGTGGTTTTATAATTTGGATTTATAATTTATTTAAATGAGTGGTTTCACCTCTATGGGATGGTTTTCTATGTTATTGTGCAATTTAGTGGTGTCTATGACCCTCAAGAGATATCATTGGAGAGAAGATCACAGATTCTGACTAAATTTAGGTTGTATGAAATATAGATAAACCCTAAATGTGCCATTATATTGTTGTGTGAGGGGAACTAGTCATTTTTCCATTGAATGGGTGGACCATTTCATGGTCTGGGGTTATCGGAGTTGTAGTTTTAGGTGTATGAAGTTTATCAAGCTACAAAGGTGTAATTTTCCCATGATGAAGGGGTTATAAAAGATTATATTTTTTAATCTAGACTGATAATTTTCCACCTTGGGTGTAGTTATATGAGGTTTTCCCAAGGTGTAATGATCCACACCACTTCCTATGGGTGATTGGTTATGAAACACCAAAAAAAATTAGAGTTATATTCATTGGATATGGGTGGCACTATGTAGCCTTGGTACATGCTAAAATTTTAAGCCATATGTTTTTTATGTTTTTATTCATAAATTGTTTCACCAAGACCCATTGGTTTGTTCTAAAATATAACCACATATATGGTAATTTGTGTCATCACCCCTATAACAATTTTTTAATGGAGATCCTATCTATTATTCATTAAATCAAGGGTTTTCCCATAATTTATTTTTCACCCATTAAAATTTTGGATGAATTTACGAGAATTGAGTGTTATTTTAGTTGGATCCACATATCCACTTTCCTACCATCAAACCCACTTGATAGGGTGTTTCCAAGAGATTTTTAGTAGTTATTTGAGGTATCATATCTTTAATCTCCAATTTTCTTTTTCATTTTATTTGTTATTGGATTTGGTGATGTTCAAGGAGAGTGATTTTATGAATATTCCATTTTATATTAATGGAATCTTAAAAAATTATGGGTATTTAGTGTGTGGTGGATAGAGGATAATATATAATGAAGAACACATAATTATTATTGTTAATTAAATTGAGGTATTAAAATGATATATTTAATTATAGCATTAAATTAAGTTAGATAAAATTGTTTGATGAATGTTGTTTGATTGATAGTAATTTTTCTTATAATTGTTCCATGAATTCTTTATGGATTATCTCTGTATAATTTTTCACAGTTTTAGTTTCATAGGATTTATCAGTGAGCATGATTTGGATAGGGGATGTTAATCCATATTTAGTTTTATATTTTAACAAGTTGTATATTGTTGTAATTAGTTGTTGAAGATTAGTGGTATGAGACATAGGATTAGAAGCAGGAATATTCCTACATGGGATTTGATAAAGTTTAGATAATATGGTTTATGTATGATACCTCCTATATAGATGTATGTAATTCTAATAAAATAAATCAATATAAATGTTTAAATATTCTGCATCTTGTCTACATGGGAATTTGGGATTAATAAAAATTAAGGTGGACTATGAGATCCCTATGTATAAATGTTAGATGTATTAGAACCTTATTGACTTGGAGTGATGATTCTACCAATTAGAGGGTAAATGTGTATTTATAGGTGACATAATTTCAAATGGAGTGAGGATTACATTAAATATACATGGGTCCTTGGTGGTGATTTTGGATAGGGTTTATTTATAGATATAATAGGTTAAATTTCATTGGGATAATATGGCAGATATAGTGGGTATTGTACATGGATAGTGGGTAAGAAAATAGAATGTCACGTTAATGATTTTTAGAACCCTATTGAGAGTGTATTGGAGTCTTGGTGTTTTAGGTATTATAGTTAATTATTATAGGACTTTGTTAGGGTCAACATGTATGGTTTCATCTCATGGCTCATAGGAACTCATTAAATAGAAAATTAAGTGTTCTATATTTTGGGATGTGAGATCAAATTTTCTTATCATGGTGGGATGAGTTGGATTATTGTGTATAGGGGTCAAGCCATTTTTATTTTTTCTAGAGTAATCACTACAAAATAACTATTATACATTTTTATGAACATGATTTTTCATTTGTATGAGATCGTATGGGGGATTTTAATGGATGTTTAGTATCATTGTTAATGTGTTTTACTATAATGGATTACTAGGTATGTAGGTGTTTGTAGTCGGAAATAGGGAGCTGTTAAGTATAACATTAATTAATGGGAGGTTTGGATTCATGAAAATAATCATTTAATGGTTGGAAAAGGTGACACCATGGTGTAGATTTTATGTTTATTTCTAGACCCTACGATGATTTATCGGTTTAATGTGATGGTTTTTTCTGAATTACGCAACTATCCCCACTCTAATCTAGAGGGTAATAATTGAGAATAGATGGTGTCTATTTGAAACTATATATATGGCATATCCTGAGTTATAGTATCATGACCCCCTCCCCAAAATGTATAATACTCCAGGCCAATAGTGGGAGAAGAGATATAGTGACACACAGAGTCCCACCTCAAGTAGGCCCTTGATTGGATACTAGCACAGAGGGTATAATAAACTCACAAGTGGGAGGAATTACCCTTTAAGATAACACATGAAAAAGTGAGATATAATACATACACCAAAAAAATACTTATCATACCTCAAAATAAATGAAAATCCAAAGTTCACATATGCAATGCCTTGCAAGAACTAATACAAATGAAAGGAAGAAATAAAAGTACCAAAATAAATGTAAAGACATTAGAGACAAAAAATCCCAACCAGATCCTGATAACCCCTATTAAATAGTAACCTTACAAATCTCCAACCTTCTCCACCTAACATGAAAAACTGTTTATATATACATAGGGTGAGTATAATATTATACTCAGTAGGATCCTTAATGGAGCCTATCGTGCAAATGGAGAAGAAAGCCTGCTAAAGCATAGTAAAAAACAATTGAAACTAACTCATCATGTAAATAGGTCTACTAAGTTTCCCACCTCACCATGGTTACTCTAACCATGTATACAATACAAGGGAATAAAATATAATAATGAATATCAAGGGTACCCTACTACCACTTCCCCACTGGTTTGTTGGTATGCCCCAATGTCGCACTTCCTGAGCATCTCTCTCCAAAAGGCTATCCCATAAACACATATGTAAATCACCACAACATTAACCTAATTTATCACACCACTATGTCCAAATATCCAACTGTAACTAGGTGGTCTTCTGAATCCACCACAGTTTGTATAATGTGTATCATATATCAGATATCATAACTCAATCCATCACAGCCCAAACAACGAGTAAGGATCATCAAGCCATCAAAGCTGATACACGTTATATCTATAGTAGTCCTTAGGAAAATATACCTAGAATACATTTGTGTGTAATAATCCCATGAAATTACATACCTCTACACACATATATGGTAAAAACAAAGCATCGTGAATACTATCACCAATAACTACCATGAAAAGAGAGCAGGGCCAAATGGGGTAGTAAGCCATTCATCCTCCCAATGGGATGTTGGGGAAAACATCCCCTCTATAAAAGATAATCCATTGGGAGTCAATCAACCCAGCCGAAAGGGTGTAGTAGTTTATAGAAACAAAAAATTATATGATATAACATAGCTCACAACCACACTATGGGCATCACCTAGTCTCAAACTCAACTGTAGCTATTATCTCTTAAACTCCCGACTTCCACTACTAAGACTATATATCCTATAAGAACAAATCCATTAAATCGATAAATTAAATTAATTTATTTCATTCATTAGTTTCACTTCATATAAATTAATTTAGTAACCATAAATTTACCGTTGACATTTCCATATTACATTACATTAGCATTATAAAAAAGATCCATTCCCTCCAAGAATAAGAAAACTAAGTCAAAAACATCTAAAAATTATAACCTCATCATTGTATCTGAATGAGATCCAACCCAGTGGGTTAAAAATTTATTCATTATTAACATCATTACTTTCTATATTTCCAGGTATTCTTGGAAAACATTCTAGACTACCAAACACAAGGGGATCAACATGATGAGTAGATGAACTACCTGTCGAGTCTTATCCAAATATATTAGGAGTGTAGACTCATCCATCCATGAGAATATAAACATAAAAACCACATGGAATACCCACTCATATTCACCTCTCTTTTAAGAAGAGTAACCAAAAGCATATGCCTCAATTAGCGGGGAAAGAAAAGTAGATAAAAAAACATGGACATCATCCAACCTACAAATTCAATCAAGCATACTTGTTTCATATCAAAGTGTAATGCCATATTAAACACATTGTTCATCTTTGATTTCCTCCCTGAAACGCAGAACATATCCCAGTGAATCTCACCACTAAAGGCATAAACTATTTCCAAAACAACCAGGCCTCCCCACCCATCATACCACAACAGCCCTCCAGGCTCTGCCATCCCAGGATATTGTCACATCCGATCCTCCCTTCCTCACATTCCATAATATCTATTCAAGAATATCCATCCCAAGCTCACATCACATCATAATAACTAGTAAAAAAACATATAAACTAGGATATTGTTACTAAACTAGACAGTAATCTTTCATAAAAAAATTGAAGTCACGGCTCCAAAGCACAAGGTGCTATGCCTTTATGAGAAAGTGGGAAACCCTATCCCTAATAAGACATTATATTTTATCACATAACAATTTCATATTCTATGTTTAATTGACTGATTCACTATTTATAGGTTCTAACAATGAGAATTGTAAGAAACTAGCTGTCTCAAGCTATCACAAATTAATCCAAAAAATTAATTTAACATTCCTTTAATTCTTTTATCATTCATTATTATTATGATTCAGGTAAAATAACAAATTCTATTAAAAATTCATAATTTCATTAATTTTGTTATCAAAAAATTACAACAACAAAACTAGACTCATTAAACATTTCTATTTAATCTTTTAGCCATTTAATTATCCTGTAATTATGGATTTACATTATTTACCGATTTAACAATCGAAACCAAACACAATACGAAAAAAATAGATACCACATTATCTGGAAAATAAAGGGTAAACCATTATCACTGTTCAAAGTAGCAACATTGGCATGTGATTGATACCAATTCATTAATTCAGTTCAATTAATTAACTAGGATTATTCAATTGTGATCCAAGTGGATAAATAGTGATAAATCTATGATTGTATGTAAATAAATAAAGAATCAACAAATCCCCTATCTCAAAAGGTGGTCAACATTATTCACACGAGAATGAACCAATGTTTTGGATCATGATATCTTCTCCCACAAGAACTACATCCACCTAAGGATTCTACACCACAACCACACCTACAAACAACCAAAAAACTCCATTAATACATGGAGATAGAGCACCACCACATGGAAAAGAGGAACATGAGTAAAGAGGTCGAAGAAACCCAGAGAACATAGGTAAAAGTTACCATGGATCAATAACTGGTCAAAGGAAGGAATCTAGGGATAGATCCTTGATGAAGGATTCCCCAAAACATCAAAGAGGTGGTTGTTGGGTCACCTTGAATGATAGGGAGAGACACTATAGCTATAGGTTTATAAATAAACCGAGTGGATGAAAATGATTAAATTAGAACTGTAGTGGGGAATTACATGAAGTGTGATACCCTTTCATGTTGTGTAAACCCTTGGGTTTAGTTTCTTATAGAAACCACATCTCCTATTCAGTTTATTTATTTGTCAAACCCCAATTCATTACACATAATGAAATCGACTTTCACATCATGTTAAGGTTTTATAGTGTGTGAAATCTACCTACTTCCAACTTTTAGAAACAAAACTACTACACACATCCTCCAAGACTCCTTTGAGCATATAGGTCTTTAAAAACAAAGAAACGGTTGATCCATGCTGATTTAGGACTTACATAAGATACCTCTTAAAACATTATTGTCCTCGAAAATCCAAAACCAACCTAGAGAGGAAAAATAAAGGGTTCATCCGAATAGACACCATGAAAGATACCTCTTAAGGCTCTCACCACCATAGGAGTTGAAACACCTCATCATTGGAACAACACAAAACCATGAAACAATAAAAAAACATCTCCTAAACACTATCTCATGAGAGATAACAATCAAAATAGAGCAAGCCACAATAGGAATCAATAGAAATCCATATCACAATTTGAAAAGTTCTGTAACCATGAAACAAACAACGTTACAAGAGAAGAACTAAAAACCATATATCATAGGGTAATGAGAATGTATTTATCATTCATTTTCCCAAGTACTCTTTTCTATGCCACCATGATGCCACAAGAGACAAACCAATGGGACAAAATACTCGTGAAACACCTTCTCTTGGCGGTCCTAAATCTCAACAGGCAGCTTCTTGAATGTTTCATCATCATCAACATTGATCTCACTCCAATTGATGATGTTAGAGTCATTGTGGAGATAGCTATGGAGCTATGAAAAGTGAAAAAGGTCATGTATCTCATTTCGTCTGTGGGGGAATCACTATCTGATATGCCATGCCTTCAAAATTAGGCAACACATTGAAAGGCCCAAAAAATAGAGGAGAAATCATACTCCCATGAATAAACCTTCGCTGCCCACAATGGGGAGTCGCCTTCAGGAACACATGATCCCCAACATTGAACTCAATAAGTCTACTCCTATGATAGGAATAGGATTTCTGATGACCCTACACTGCTTTAACCCTTCCGTAAATCACCTAAACCAATTATATTATATTCTATACCAGTTCCAACCTAATAATTGTTTACTCTCTGACCCTAGTCCAACACAATATAGATGATAAGGTCATCCAGAAAAGGATTAAATGGTGTCATACCGATGGGGGAGTGAAAACAATTATTGTAAGATAAATATATAAAGGGAGGGTGTCTCATCCAAGAAACTAAAAAATCTAGGAAACACGAACACAACATGCCTTCAAGAGTTTGGATAGTCTAATCTTTCTGACTATCTATTTGTGGATAAAATGAAGTGTTAAGGAATAACTACTAACTAAAATCTTGTTGTAGGCCTCTCCACACCCTGGAGGTAAACCAAGGGTCTCAATCAGAAATGATTATCCTTAGGACTCTATGGAGTCTCGCCACATCATCCAGATACTACCATGACAAAACATTTTCTTATCTTGACTCCTTGATCAAAAAAAGGTTGGTGAAATATTTTAAATGATACACTACCATAAATATAACATCATATCCTCCCAGATATTGAGGAAAAAGTGTATAGAAAATCCCATTGATATTTCCTCCCACTTCCACTAAGGAACATCCAATGGATGGAGAAAACCACCAAGAACATGGTGCTCAACATTCACCTGCGACAAGACCAAACACTGAAACAAAAACTCTGAAATTTCACATTTCAACCTAGTCCAAAATAACTGACCCATCAATGCTCAGTACATATTTTTCATTCCATGATATACCACCAACGGAAAATTATGGATCTAATTGAGAACCATCTCACGCATCACCAATAGAATAACAATTCTCCCCTGGAAAATCACCCATTGTATTTCTTCATCAGACCATCCATTAGAGGCCTCACCATAACCAACCCAGTCTCTCCAAATATCCACCTTAAGATCCCCTAACTAAGAATCTTCCACCGATGGAAACAAAGATTATTGGACAGTCATTTATAAAAGACAATAGCTTCCCCCAAAATCTCTCATATCTATGTGAAATTATGAATGTTCTTCCATAAATCTCTATAAATCACCAAATTCTCAGACATCATCACTATAAAACTTCCTCTTTAGTGAATCATCCACCACATTACCATTTCCATGTGAATATGATATATCAAATTCATATACCTATATGAACTCCATCCACCAACACTAGTACCAGTTCAAGTCGCATTAGGAGAAAACAAACCTCAGGCTTTTGTGATCAGTGAAGACCAAAAAATGGTCGTTGATGAGGTAATTCCTCTATATATTTATGGAAAACACTACCATCTCCATCTCAAGATCATGGGAGGGATAGTTACTCTCATTGGTAAATAATTGTTGATATCCATTATAAGAAACTGATCACTACTACAGTAAAACACAACCCAACCCTAGATGTAAAGCATCATATAAAACCTCAAAATTAAATCCTTCTGTTTGATAAAAATTAATTGGAACACTGAAAAACTTCTCCTTCAGATATAGAAAATATTTTTGACACTATTTAGTCCACATGAATTCTAGATCATTTTTGTTCAAGAATGTCAAAGGAGTCATATCCCAAGATAAATCGGCTATGATCCTCCTGTAATATCTTGGAAAACCAAGGATACTTTGCACCTCTGGAAATATCTTGGGAGCTGACCAAGATACAATTGTATCTACCTTTGAGAGATCCAGAGCTACTCCATATTAGGATAAAACATTCCCCATTAAATGGAATTCTCAAATCCAAAAATTACACTTAGGAAACTTCCAAAAAAACTTCTCATCCCGAAGAACTCTCAAATTGGCACGCAGATGCTCGGCATGATTCATCTCATATTTGGATTACATAAGGATTTATTTAATGAAAACCACCAGGAACATATCTAGGAAGCTGCAGAACACAGTGTTCATTAACTCACTAAATACAACTGGATCATTCGTCACACTGAATGACATTATAAAAAAACTTGAAATCCCTATGATGATAAAAGAAAGCATTATTTGGGATATCCTCATCCTTTGCACATGTCTAATGATATACTAGCCACAAATTGATCTTTGAGATCCAAAATTCTCCCTTAAGTTGATAGAATAAATCATAAATCCATGGAGTAGGACTAGGGTTCTTCAATATGACATGGTTAAAATGACAATAATCGATTAACAATAGAAAACTGCCATCAAACATATTCATAAAGTAAACTCGTGCACCCCTTGGTGACACAATCATCCAAAAAAAAACAAACTGAAACATTTCATTAAGCTATATACATAACTCTCACAACAAAAATGGTTCCATCTAATATAGAGACATTTATATAGGTTAAACGCATGGATGTAGTTTGATTACAAACTTGATCTCTCATAGAGGAGGTAAAGCTATGACCTCCTCTGAAATGAAATCAGGTTACTCTCCTATGACACTAGGAAACAAAGACTATTTAACCTCTAATGTACTCTGTATCAGCTCATACATAGTGGTTGATAAGGAAATAACACGCCTCTAACCCACCAGAGGGTCTCGCTCACCAACAAACACGATTAGCCCCTATCAACATTGATGAAAATAACCTGAATCCTAACTTAATCCATGATTTCCTAGACTAAATACAACCAATGCATACTAAAGATGATATAATATGGTTGTATTAGTAAATATAGTATATCTACCATATATCAGTGCTTCCCCAGCAGTAGCTCAGAGTCTCTATATACAAAAAAATCATATTGACCTCCAACAGGCATAGTCAACTCCAAGGGAACTAGAGGCATTTCTACCTCAAGTCCCAAATAATCATTAAGGTTTGGTGAAATGAAAGAGTTCATAAATGATAGATAAAAAAATTAATGCACCAATGTAGAAAACAAGCAAAGGGTACCTCAAATGACGTCTGGCTCACCTGGTGTTGGAAACAATAAATTGTGATCTTGACCATGATCAACTCCATGGCCTCCTCTCTGCAGATGCTGATAACAACATACATTACTATTATTTTCCCTATAAGGATGGGTAGAATTATAGAGTTGTCCCCTCCCTAACACATCCACTCTATACTGATCCTAAACTAGAGAAAACTATTGTTTATACCTCGGATAAAACTACTACAAATGGCGAAACCTAACATGGAGCAATTGATGCACACTAACTGGATAGAAAGGTTGGGCACTCTTTCTTTTGATGACCTTATCCTACATAAGAAAATAAGGCATCTTATCTCTTATCATAGGCCTGATATCATATTTCCCTATATAAATGAGACATACTGGGCTAGGACCTACCCATGGATGATCAAATGCTCGTTTGTCCCAACAAATAGAAACATCGGACCATAACACTAGTTCATGAGGAATACTTACAACTCCGCTATCACAATGATTTAGTTTTAGTTCATTTCCTTTTTATGACCTATAAACTCTCTAACACATCAATATATATCTTTAGAATAAATTTGGTGATCTGGTGATGGATCTATGGATCAAATGCCTCCTCAAAATGCCGCTCCTTAGCCTCCTCGTCGGGAAAAAGGTCCAAAGAATATCACAAAAGGTTCTTGTAATATATCCTAAAATCTCATACACCAGAGGATCTCCCATGCCAATGTGTTAGAAGCTAATGGGGACTGTCCTCCTTCATGGTCTAAGAAAGAAACTTGGCTCTGAACTCATCTTGGATCTCCTCCCACGAAACATCGGATTCCTCTCGAACCCTAAGGAATAAAAACAACCACTGCCATGATACTTGATGTAGCATTGTCAAAGACAAAAATACCTAGTGATCCTTATGACCATAGATTGATCATAAGGATAGCTCAATTTCTCCCAACTAGTCTTCCCTGACCTAATATGAAATGGATCCCTCTTTCCTCTATAGACTCTGGCTCTAAAAATCTCAGAGTGTTCTCCTCCATCTTTCATCATCAACAACCTCTACGCTCTGGATATCTGCCGATGCAACTTGTTGAACATATTATGTGTGATCCTAATGAAGACCACGACCTGCATCCAAACATGAAAATAAAAAAAATTGTTAGATCTCTTAAACCTAGAATATTTATGACTTTAAATTTAATTAATTATTTTATTTTATTCATTTTAGGTTAACCTATTACATGTTTTACCCATTCAAACACATGCTCAATGAATATTGATGCTTGATATTGTCTTAGTTATCTACCCTACAATGAGTATCATGTCGTTAAGTAGACACTTCAAGCATAATGTTGTGAATAAGATCAATGGGGTCTCTAAATACCCATGTCTAATCTGGTCACACGTATTTACATCACTTTCTAAATATAGATGACAATATTTCCCTACCATCCCACACAACCTCACCTTTGTCAAACTCCAAAATCCATAATATCCCTAATCCAGACCTTTGATACCACTCTTTCATGAATACCTCCCCAAAAACTATACCCCTCAAATGCCAAAAATTGGAGAAGATAGATAATGACACATGAGGCCTTCCTCGAGTAGGCCCCGAGTTGGTTACTAGCACTGATGGTGTAATAAACATGAAGATGGGAGGTAATACCCTCTATGAGAACACATGTGAAATATAGAAATAAGATAGATACCTGCTGAATCCGGTTCAGATATAAAAATAAAATAAAATAAAAAGTTCACATATGTAATTTCATGAAAGGACAACTACAACGAAAAAGAAAACATCATGTACCAAAAGAATAGTAAATACGAAATCAACCACAAAGATCAAACATCTCTTGCTAAACACCAAGCTAGTAGTAACCATATTGATCTCCATCCTTATCCAAAAAACATGAAAAATATTTTATATGCATGTATGGTAAGTATAACAACATAATTATAATGATCCTCTCTAGACCGTCTAGTAAAGAAGCAAAAGAAAGCATTCTAAAGAACAGTGAACAACAAGTGAAACTAACTCATCACCTAAACATGTATAATATGTTCCGAGTCATACTATGGATACTCTCACTAAGTACCAAATATAAGGGAATATAATATAAAAATAAATAATGAGGGTATCCCTCTACTAGTTCCCCACTGGTTTTCCACTTTTCCTCAACACCACACATTATGAGCATTACTCTCCAATAGGGCTATCCCATAGATACCTGGTCAAAGAACCCCAACATGAACCTCATGCAACACACCACTACGTCCACATAACCAAAAGTAACCATGTAGTTTATAGGATCCACTACAGCATGAATAATGTGAATCATACATCATTTATTATACCTCAATCCATCACATCACATACACCGAGTAGGGATCCTGCATCCATTATAGTCTATACATGTTATACCTAGAGTAGTCCTTAGCAAACAATATCCATAATACATTTGTGTGATAAAAAGACAAGAAATTACATCCCTCTAAACACATATATGAGAAAAACTAACTATCATGCATACCATCACTAGAAACTACCAAGAGAAGAGAGTGGGGCCAAAGGGGGTGGTCAAGCATCCATCCCCCCACCAGGTTGTTGGGGAAAATACCCCCAGTGATCAGAATCATAGTGGTGTCAGTCTCCCTGACTATAATGTAGGATTTTTTTATAGATGCACAAAATTATATGATATAATATATCTCACAACCACACTATGTTCATAACCAAGTCTCAGACTCAACAGCAGCTAAGGTCACTTGGGCTTACGGTTCCCACTACTAAGACTAGAAATCCTATAAGCACAAAACCATTTAAAGAGATACATTAAATTACTTTATTCATTTCACTTGTTAAAATGTACATTAATTAATTCCCTAACCATTAATTAACCATGGATAAGTACACATTACATTACATTATCATTAGAAAAAATATTCATTCCCTCTAAGCATAAAAAAATGAGTCTATAGATTCTCAAAATTATAACTTTAGAATTGCATCCCAAAAAGCTCCAACCCCTTGGGTTAAACATTTATTAAATATTAATATCGTTACATATCATATTAACAGGTATTCTAGGGATAAAAATAGCTACAAAACACAAGGGGTTCAATATGGTTAGTTGATGAACTACCCATTGATTCTTCACCACCTATATCAGGAGTTTGGACTCATCCATATATGAGAAGCTAAAACATGGAAATCACACGAAATACCCTTTTCCTCTCTTATAAAGAGAATAATTGAGAAAACCTATATCAACCAGTGGGGAAAGGAAACTAGATAAACAAATAACATGGCCATCAGCTAATTAACATATTTAAAAAGGCATCAAACTTTCATATAAATGGGTAATAGCAAATTCAACCCATTATATCATCTTCAATGTTGTAATACACCAAGGTTCCACGGTACTCTTCTCTTTGAAGAATACACTAGCATGTGTTGTACGCAACTTCGTGTTCTAACACACACCACAACCAATCAAACTAGATGTTATAAATAGTAATACCCACTTTTTGAAATTTTTTAAATTTTATCTCTCAAAATGGAATTCATTTCTGGATTCGGAATATCAAAATTAGCTAATGGAGAATTTTTGGTATTTTTCTGAAAACAATTCAATTTTTGATGAATAGTGAAAAAAAACATTGAGTTATAGTTTAAAACCAAATTTTTATTTAAATAATTATTTATTTTATTTAAATTTATTCTAGGTCAAAATAGATACATAATACCTTTATATGTTCAATGCAATTCATTGGAGTGAATTTATATTAATTTTAGATATAAAAAATTTGAATTGAACTTTTCACCACCTTTTACCTATCTCCTAAGAGAATTTGCAAATTCAGATAAAACATAATTTTACCACTTCTGTGAGGGGAATTTAAAAAATAAGAGTGACATCAGTGATATCAGTAAGTAAAATGTGGTTCAATGAGATGAAAATAATTTTTGGTGAATAGTAATTTTTTTTATTTACCACAGTTAAAAGTAAATGGGGTAATTAAAGGTAAAATGATAATAATATTACCCTAATAGACGTCCTAATTCTATTGGAAAAGTTTATCACGACCATGAAAATCTTAGGAATAAAATATTATCATTTAGGTCCACTTAGATTAGATTAGGACATTTATTATTAATTAATTCAAAGAAGAGTTAAAAGAGTTAAAAAAAATGTTAAATTACTAAATCATTTTTAATATAGGGTTATACATAATATAAATTAGATTATAAATATTCATTAGAAACCTAGGAATATTTCATACATAAAGGTATTTTATTTATAATTTTTAAACACTAAATAATTTAATTTATTTATGACACTGTGGTGATGAAGTAATTAAATAATTAATGAAATATTAAAATAATTTATATTATAAATATCAAAATAAATGTAATTTGAGACATTTTATTAATTCCAATTATTTCCTAGGATAATATGACATTTTAGGATCGGTTATATGAATTATTTTCGAATTAATAATGATGTTACGAATTTATCATAAACAAAATACCCAATGGTGTCAAAATTGTCCTAAATGAGTTTTTAAAACAAAAATTATATTATTAATTGATATTATATTCCCAAAAATCAAAAATTCGGAAAAAGGACTTATATCATGATATTTTTGTCGTTAATGGACTACTTGGGGGTCTCTTGGATGTAAATAGTAATTTTATTAACTATATAATATAAAAATACCAAGAGAAATGGTAAATGTCAAACTATTTAACTAACAGTTAAATATAAATGATAAGGTTTATATAGTGACCAAAACTTATCTACAATCTATTGGCTGAAATTATTTCAACCCATCCCCACATTAAAATTTAAATAATCTACTTTGGATCCATTATAAACCGAATATGAATTTATTATAAAATAATATTCCTAGCTTTTCCAAAGGTGCCCCTCACCCCTCTTATAAAAGGTCACCCCCCCTTATCTCAAATTCACACCTTAAAAGCCTTGAGTCTCAGACAACCCTGACCAAATATCCTCTAAACTTCCCTCACTTCATCCTAGAGGCCCTCCTTTGGTCATAAAGCCAACGTAAAGAGCTATTTTGATCAAATCAAAAGGAAGAACCCGAGGAAGATGTAATGATTAAACCACCTTTTTTCAAGTTCCTTTCATCTTCCACTTCTTATTTCTTAGTTATTTACATTCTAAAATAATAAATCCAGTATCTTCTATATAACATGATGTTGTTATATATATGTTACAACCATATTCATTATTCTATCAATCCATTGAATGACATGTCACCATACGTGTGTACGTACAGCCTATCGTCTCCACGTCGTGGTATAATTGTTATTCAATATATTATTATTTGGATGGGTATAATAATGAAATGTAATTCATGTAATTAATAAATATAACATGATAATTATTCTTTATATATGATATACCATCCAATTATATATTATTTTAATATCAAAATAATGAAATTTTCACTCGTGCGTACGTACAGATTACCGTCTCCACGAACGCGATGAGATTCATTACCCATCATATCCATTCAAAGTAAATTTCATTTGATGATTAAAAAAAATTTAGAGACTTGATAAAATTCTGTATATGAATAAGATACATCCCATATATAACAAATATGGCTCACATAATAAAAAATATAGAGGAAAATGAATCTGTTGACACCCGAAACGATGATAATACTAAGATATTATCAATAAATCGATGTTAAAATATCATATATCATATCATATTAATGTATATGATTCTTGTATAATTAAATAACAATTATTTCACCATTATATAGGAGTTTGTTCTACCCTCGACCAAGGAAAAAAGTACAAAGTAAGGGGTTTCTTATCTCACTTTTAATTCTGTGAGATTTCCATTTTTCATCACTTATTTATTGCATGTGGTGTCTGTACTGCCCGTGATTGTATTCATTATGTAATATACTATAATTTATATATATTTAAATAATCATTGTATGATCCTTCTTTCATGGGTGTATGTTTTGTAAGTTACCAAATTGATAAGGGAATTTGAAATTTCAATTTCCATTCATTTGGATTTACGCATACTTCATTGATTATTTTACTCCAAGATTATGCGTGGAATCACTATTCAGTAGCTTATGTCATAATTTCTAGTCCCCTTTCTCTGGATATACTTTTTATACACATAATCACTCCATTGATAATTTCTTAAGTCCTCGATATGAACTTGATAAGAGTAATTTTTAACTCATTCTCCATTTGTTGAGTTAAATATCGAATTCATTGGTGTTGTCTTTAAAAGAATATGCGTGAATGTCCTATGATGGATTTACAGTTAATATCTAATCATCTTCATTGTATTTATATTTATCACACATAATTACGTCGTTGATTTATCTTTTACCTAAAGATATGTTTTTTAGAAGAGATTTCATCTCTATTTACATTCCATTGAGACTTCTTTGTTGTTATACACCAAATAACTTTTATATGGTGTATATAATGTACTTTGACATAGTATATCATGAATCCCTTTATTATCATGATATTACAACATTTTTATTACCTCAATTATTTGTATTCAAGTGTCTCTCCTTTGGTTAGGAACTCTAGCTAAAATATCATTTTAAATGTTTTAAAGATTTATTATTCTAAATATATCTCATTAATGTCCATGTTTTTAAAAATGATTTTAAGGATTTATTTATATGAACATCAATGATTTAAAATTAAAATTCATTTTAAAAGAATCAATGTGGTATGGGACACTTTGATTCAAAAATCTAATTTTGAAATGCCTTCTTGACAAATAGTGTGAATTTTAAATGATTTCAAGAAAAAGGGGGATATTTCTCTCTAATAGTTTTGATGATTATTTTCATCTATGTCAATATCATTCATTATTCTCAATTGAGGTTAATCTGATACAATACAATCTTCCATATTGTATCGAATAAATTATGTTTGACTGTGGATGTGCTATTTTTATACCATTCATGGTTTGTGGACAATGTATTGACATTTCGTATTCTAGTTTTAATATGATTGTTTATGTTATGTTTAGACCTATTCATATGAGGAATGCATTGGACTTAGTAAGTGATTGGTGGAGCCCGCTATAGCTCCTCGAAGCATCGGTAGGTCTCATGAAAGAACTAGTATCTTGGCACAAGGCCTTGAAAAAATATTATTTGTACTCTTGGAAAGATGCCTTGAATATGTGGTTATGATAGTCTGGCATTATTCATTCCATCATTATGAAAGTGGTTATTGATATTTCATTTGATTATTAGACTATTAGAATATCCATCTTAATAAGTAAATGTATTTATTTCATTTTATTTTTTCCATATTATGATGAATTTCAAGTTTAAAAGGATTTTATTTTAGTTATACATTGCCTTAAATTTTATTCTTATTTAGAAAAGTTTCCACTATATTGTTATCCTTAATGAGAATCTGAGCTCACACCTTTCAATGTTAGATTTTTTCCAGGATGTGAAGAAGTAATTTTTGAATTACCTGTAGGGATAGTATGAGGGGATATGAAAATAGGATGTTGTTGTAGTTTTTTTACATTATGATGTAACGTAAGACTTATGAATATATCTACTGTTTCCAAGACAACTAAACTAATCATTATTTCGAGAGTTCATCTTTCTTTTTATCATGCCAATGTCAAGTAATAATGCACCGACTCTAGATAACTGGGGTCAGGGAGTTAGAGTTGGTATCATAGGAAGTTTAGTACAAACCTTGGAAGATAAACTATGATTAGAGCACATAGCCTTGAGATAAAGATTGAGGATTAGTATAGAAGAACTTCCTAGAATTTTGGTATTGTAGATATTTTGTGAGTTTTCTAAGAAATGCATCCCTGTATGGAAACGAGCAGGTAGAGGCGGCTCTGGCACAGATGTACTTAGGGGTAAAACCCGAAAACACCCCTTTGAGCTAGACTCGAACAGGAACTGGTGCACGAGAACAAGCCTTGCTGCACTTTTGGTTACGACACTCCCAGGGAATATGCTTAGGATAATTTACATTTTCATTACAAACCAATTTGAATTATTTTAATATAAGATGAGAATAAATGACCTTGGTTAATCCTAAGGTGTTTCAAATTAAGAATATGGTGTCATTATATTCTCTAAATGATTCTGTGACTACTGTTACTCACACAATGCTTTCTGGTTTTAGTCAATGGATGGATTCTAAGGAAGTCATAGTAACTTTGGGAATGATGTACAAGGTGGGAATGGTGGTTGAAATGAGCAACAAAATGGAATGTTGATAGGTGTAAAAGATATCGTGTTCATGCCAAATCAGTTTCCCAAAAATATGATCAACAACATATATATTAACTAACTCCCAGACTCAACAAAGAAGAGAAATGTGGTAAATGATAAGATCTCCAGCAGTGAAGACCATGGAGAAAAGAATCCTCAATTTCCATCATGCAGGAAATGTGGAAGGAGACACCCAAGAAAGTATCTCAATGGAACAAAGAAATGCTTTACGTGCGGGAAATAAGGACCTAAAGTGAAGAATTGCCGAGGAAAAATTAAGAGTACTATGGATGAAAATAAAAATGGTCCGAAGAATCCGTTTATAGTCATTTTCTAGAAATGTAGGGGACCTGGACATTACCCAAGTGAATGCCCTATTCTAGAGGATATTTTATTGTTCAAAGAAGATGTTATGTGAAAATAAATGGTTGGAGAAATGTTTAAAAGTATTAGTGCTCTTTGTTGATGGGATTACATTGGAATAATTTTCTCTTGTATTTGTAACCCTGCAGTTTTCCATGCGAGAATGATATCCGAGGAAGACTTGTCTTTTCTCTTGTGGATATAGTTATAAATAACCATTTGGTTTTATATGATCTTTGGTTTTCAGGCAATTACAAGTTATTATATTTTGGGATGAAAATGCAAGGTATGAGATAACATTTGTGGTTAAATTATGTTATATTTATTTTGAAGAATTTATCTCATTTTGGTAATGTTATAAAATATTGTTTTTGAAAAAGGACAACATGTAGACCGTGTGACAACTCGGCGCGTCAGACAATGATTTGGGAATTGAACCCACAACCAAAGTGCGATTGGGATTTGTCGCCTACCACTGGACTACGTGATGTCCCTAGTTAGTGTGACTAATTATTTTTAGTTAAATGATTTTATTGATCAATAATAATTTGACTTGGGATATTATGTCTTATAAAATGATTACCCTTGGTATAGGAAAATGATTTGGTGATTAAGTGATAATTGTTATTTTGGAAGATATTTTCTTTGTTGGGAACCCTATATTCCCATGGAAATTAGAATACTATGGGATTTCATTTGAGTAGTAATGGTAGATTTTTAGCTATGTTTTTATTGTCGATTTATAGTGATTTGGGTTATTTATGGAAATTATTGACCTATAATAGAGAATATGTGATTAGGTTAATCACTTTTAAGTATGTGACTTTAAGAGTAGTTGATGTCATTTGGAGATTCAATTTAACGTGGAAGACTACATAACTAAATTCTTCTATGTTTTGGGTTTCAATATTAGTTTGGATTATATTGAAGGATTTTAAGGACGATTGTTTAATGAATGGTATTTATTTAACTTTGGGGTATTGTTTGTTTAATTTTAGAAATTAAGATTAGTGTATCGTTCTATAATAGAATATCCTTTTGGGGGATCATCAGATCTTGTACTTACCGTTTTGGTTTTGAATAATCTATAAAGACAAGGTAAATATATAGATTATCCTTTGTAGATCATGTGATTATATAGAAGTTTATTCTAGCTCTTTCAGTGTGATCAAGTCTTCTTGAATACTTATCATTTAAAAAAATGAGTTAGTGCTGGAAATTTATTAATGAATGAAACTATACATAAAAAAGTAAGTATATCTCTTTATTTTCATAGTCAATCTCATAAATGAATTCATCATCTTTATGTAATGTGACATAAAAAATTGTTTTCTGTATACTTTTCCTACTAGAAAACTAATGATTGTTTGTCCCATCACTAGTTTGTGGATTTCTTGTTAACTTTCTCCAGATCATGTTTTCTATCCCTCTTTATCAGATCTTCACACTTATTTTATCTTCCATAACCATTTTTTCTTACATGGAATCCTAGAATGATTTATCTTGGGAGACCTTTGAACTTCTCTTTCTTTCTTTTTAAGGTGATAGTTTTATTGACTCTTTTTCTGATGTGGGACTTTCCATTATATTCCCATGCCCAATTTTAGAAATTTCGAGGACAAAATTATTTGAAGAAGGGGAGAATTTAACACCCCCAAGCTTCCACGGTACGCTTCTCTTTTAATAATAGATTAGCGTGTGTTGTACACAACTTTGAGTTCTAACACACACCACAACAAATCAAACTAGACGTTATGAATATTAATACCCACTTTTTAATATTTTATAAATTTTATCTTTCAAAATTGACTTTATTATTGGATTCGGAAAATTGAAATTATCTTAGGGTGAATTTTTGGTATTTTTCTAAAAAAATCAATTTTTGATGAATAGAGAAAAAAACACTGAGTTATAGATTAAAACTGAATTTTTATTTAAATTATTATTTAATTAATTTAAATTTATTTTAGGTAAAAATAGATACATAATACCTATATAAGTTCAATGCAATTCAAAGGAGTCAATTTAAATTAATTTTAGATATATAAAAATTTTATTGAACTTTTCGCCGTCTTTTACCTATCTTCTAAGAAAATTCGAAAATTCACATAAAACATAATTTTACCGCTTCTGTGAGGGGAATTTAAAAAATTTGAGAGAAACGGTTGATATCAGTAAGTAAAATGTGGTTCAATGAGATGAAAATAATTTTTGGTGAATAGTAACTTTTTTACTTTTATTTACCATGGTTAAAAGTAAATGGGGTAATTAAGGGTAAAAATGATATTAATATTACCCTGCCATATGTCTTAATTCTATTGGAAAAGTGTATCTAGACCAAAAACAACCTTAGGAATAAAATATTATCATTTAGGTCCACTTGGATTAGATTAGGACATTTATTAAAATTTAATTCAAAGAAGAGTTAAAAGAGTTAAAATCAAAGTTTAATTACTAAAACATTTTCAACATATGTTTATACATAAGATAAATTCGATTATAATCATTCATTAGAAATATAAAAAGATTTCTTACATAATGGTATTTTTTTATAATTTTAAAACATTAAATAATTAAATTTATTTATGAAACAATGGTGATGCAGTAATTACCTAATTAATGAAATATTAAAATAATTGATATTATAAATATCCAAATAAATGTGATATGAGACTTTTTATGAATTACAATAATTATCTCGGTTAATATGACATATTCGGATTGGTTATATGAATTCTTTTCGAAGGAATAATGCTGTTATGAATTTATCAAAAACAAAATACCCAATGGTGTCAAAATATTCATAAAAGCGTTTTTAAAACAAATATTATATTATTAAGTGATATTATATTCCAAAAAATTTAAGTATCATCCAGAAGACTTATATAATGATATTTTTGTCCTTAATGGACTACTTGGGGGGTCTCTTGGATGTATATAGTAAGTTTATTATCTATATAATATGAAAATACCAAGAGACATGGTAAATGTCAAACTATTTAACTAAGAGTTAAATATAAATGATAAGGTTAATATAGTGACCCAAACCTGTCTACAATATATTGGTTGAAAGGATTTAGAGCCATACCCACCTTAAACTTTAAATAATATCCTTTTTATCCATTAGAAACCAAATATGAATTTATTATAAAATAATATTTCTCGCTTTTTCCAAAGGTGCGCTTCACCCCTCTTATAAAAGGGCACCCCCCCCCCCCTTCTCTCACATTCACACCTTCAAAGCCTTTTGGCTCGGCCAAACCCTTCCCAAATATCCTCTAAACTTCCCTAAATTAATCATAGAGGCCCTCTTTTGGTCAGAAATACAATTTAAAGAGGCCTTTTGATCAAATCAAAAGGAAGAACCCGAAAATGAGGTAATGATTTCACCACCATCTTTCTAGTTCCTTTCTTCTTCCACTTATTCTTTCTTTGTTATTTCCATTCTAAAATAATAAATCCAGTATCTTCTTTATAATATAATGTTATTATAAATATTTTATAACCATATTCAGTATTCTATCCATCCTTTTAATGACATGTCACCATACGTGTATAGGTACGGCCTACCGTCTCCACGTCGTGGTGTAATTGTTATTCAATAGATTATTATTCGGATGGGTGTAATAATGATGTGTAATTCATGTAAATAATAAATATAACATGATAATGATTCTGTATATATGATATACCATCCAATTATATATTATTTTAATATCAAAATAATGAAATTGTCGCTCCTGCATACGTACGGATTACCGTCTCCACGAACACGATGAGATTCATTCCCCATCATATCCATTCTAGAGTAAATTTCATTTTATGATTAAAAACAATGTTTAGACACATGATATAATTATATATATGAATAATATACATCCCATATATAACAAATATGGCTCACATAATAAAGAAGATAGAGGAAAATGAATTTGTTGACACCCGAAACGATGATAATACTAATATATTATCAACAAATCAATGTTAAAAGATAAAATATGATATCATATTAATGTATATAATTCTTTTATAATTAAATAACAATTATTTTACCATTATAGAAGAGGTTAACCTACCCTCAACCAACGAAAAAGTACAAATTAAGGGGTTTCTTATCTCATTTTTAATTCCATGAGATTTCCATTGTTCACCACTTATTTATTGCATGTGGTGTGTGTACTGCCCATGATTATATTAATTGTGTAATATAATATAATTTATGGATATTTACATAATCATTGTATGATCCTTCTTTCATGGGTGTATGTTTCGTAAGTTACCAAATTGATAAGGGATTTTGAAATTTCAATTTCCATTCATTTGGATTTACGAATACTTCATTGATTATTTTACTCCAAGATTATGTGTGGAATCACTATTCACTTGCTTATGTCATAATTTCTACTCCCCTTTAAGTAAATATACCTTTTATACACATAATCACTCCACTGATAATTTCTCAAGTCATCGATATGAACTTGATAAGAGTAATTTTTAACTCATTCTCCATTTGTTGAGTTAAATATCCAATTCATCGGTGTTGTCTTTACAAGAATATGTGTGAATGTCCTCTGATTGATTTACAGTGAATATCCAATCATCTTTATTGTATTTATATTTATCACACATAATTACATCATTGATTTATCCTTAACCTAAGGATATGGTCATTATAAGAGATTTCATCTTGATTTACATTCCATTGAGACTTCTTTGTTGTTATACACCAAATCACTTTTATATGGTGTATATAATGTACATTGACATAGTATATCATGAATCCCTTTAATCTCATGATATTAAAACGTTATGATGACCTCAATTATTTGTATTCAAGTGTCTCTCTTTTGGTTAGGAACTCTAACTAAAATATCATTTTAAATGTTTTATAGATTTGTTATTCTAAATCTATCTCATTAATGTCCCTGTTTTTAAAAATGGTATTAAGGATTTATTTATATGGACATAAAAGTTTTTAAATGAAAATTACTTTTAATATTTTCAATGTGGCGTGGGACACTTTGATTCAAAAAATATATTTTTAAATGGCTTCTTGACAAATAGTGTGAATTTTAAATGATTTCAAGAAAAAGGGGGATATTTCTCTCTAATAGTTTTGATGATTATTATCATCTATGTCAATATCTTTCATTATTCTCAATTTAGGTTAATATGATACAACTAAATCTTTCATATTGTATCGAATGAGTTATGTTTGACTGCGGATGTTCTATTTCTATACCATTCATGGTTTGTGGACAATGTATTGATATTTCGTATGCTAGTTTTAATACTAATGTTTATGTTATGTTTAAACCTATTCATATGAAGAATGAATTGGACTAAGTATGTGATGGGTGGAGCCCGCCATAGCTCCTCAAAGCATCGGTAGGTCTCATGAGACAAACTAGTTTCTTGGCACAAGGCCATAACAAAATCTTATTTGTATTTTTGGCATGATGCATTGACTATGTGGTTATGATAGTCTGCAGTTATGCATTCCATCATTATGAATGTGGTTATTGATATTGCATGTGGTTATTCGACTAATAGAATATCCATGTGAATATGTAAATGGACTTATTTCATTTTAATTTTTCCACATTAAGCTGAATTTCAAGATTAAAAGGCTTTTGTTTTAGTTATACATTGCCTTAAATGTTTATTCTTACTTATAAAAGATTTTGCTATATTGTTATCCTTACTGAGCATCTGAGCTCACCCCTTTCAATGTTTTATTTTTCCCAGGATGGGAAAAAGTAATTTTGGAATAACCTATAGGGATAGTATGAGGGTATATGAAGACAGAATATTGTTATAGTTTTTTTTACATTATGATGAAATGTAAGACTTATAAATATATCTAGTGTTTCCAAGACTACTAAACTAATTTGTCTTTTGAGAGTTGATCTTTCTTGTGATCATGCCAATGTTATGTAATAATGCACCGACTCTGGGTAACTGGGGTTAGGACATTACAAATGTCCTTCACGACACCAACATGCATATCATGATACATCTCTCCAATGTAGGCATAAACCGTTACCACAACAACTAGGACTCTTAATCCCATATACCAAAACATGCCTCTAGACACATCCATCCCAAGCTCATGTCACATATGGGCCTCCCTACCCCACATACCACAACAACCCTTCATGATCATTCATTCCGTCCTCACATAACATCTCATGTGGTAGGAAACAAACCTAGAGAGAGAGATCTTGGTCCTAAAAAACGAATTCATCCTTAAGACACAAAAATCTCTCACAACTCTAATGTACAAGGCGCTCTACCATAAAATTAAGTGGTAAACCCAGACCCTAAAAAGTCATTATCTTTTAACACACAACTGGTTCTTATTCCATCATGAATTAATTAATTCATTATTTATAGGTTCTAACTATAGGGATCTTAAGAAACAATCTATCTTAAGATATGAAAAATAAATTCAATATTTAATTTAAAATTACTTTAATTATTTTATCAAAAAATGTTAACATGCTTCATGTTCCTTAACCAATTAAATTAAACATGAATACTTGCATTGATTTGATTATCATAAAATTAAATAAACAACATCCAAATTCATTAAACATGAATCCTTGATATTTTATCCAATTAATTGTCAATTAATTCTAGTAGAAAGTTCTTTACAAATTTCACATGCTAAACCAACACAATAAGAACAACTTAGATACCACAATGTCTATAAAATCAAGAGGAAAGTTGTTATCATGGTACAAAGAAGTAACATCATAGTGTGTTCGATACCAATTCATTAATCCAGTTCAATTAATTAATTGTTTTAATTACATTGTGATCCATGGGGTTAAATCATGGTAAATCTATGATTTCATGTAAATAAGTATAGAAGCAATGAATACCCTACCTAAAAATGGTTTCAACATTCCTTACATAATTAAAGACCAAAATTTTGGGTCCTGGTCTCCTCTCACGTAAGAACTACATCCACCTGAGGATGTCGTACCACAATTGTGACAACAAAAAACCAACAAAACTCCATTAGAATATGGAGATAATGTGCCACTACCTAGAAAAGTGGAATGAGAGGAAACAGATCAGGGAAACCATGAGAACAGAGGTATAACATACCTTGGATCAAAGATGTATCAAAAAAGTGGATCTAGGGATTGATCATTGATGAAGGAATCCCTAAAAATTTGAGTAGGGTGTTTCGGGTCACCTCGAATGGGAGGGAGAACCGATATATCCATAGGGTTATGAATAACCCAACTGGAAAAAAATCTTTAATCAGTTCTACATATGGGAATTATAAGATGTGTAATCATATTTCATGTTTTGTAATCCCCATGGTTTAGTTTATGATAGAAAACACATCACCTATTCATTTTAGTTTATTTTTTCTAACCCCAATTCATTACATGTCATGAATCTTGCTTTCATATTGTGTAAAAGTTTTACACAACATGAAATCTCCCTACTTCCAACTTCTAGTGACTGAATTACTCCAAACTTCCTTTGAGCTTCCTCTAAGAACCTTGGTCTTCAAAAACACACAAAGGGTCGATCAACACATATCTAAGACATTCCATTTACGTTAAAGGTAAAGGTTTAATATTAATTTAATCCTATTGTAGAGGGTAGATGTTGACATTTTGTATCAGATCTACCCTTATGAGGAGAGAGGATGACTTATTGTGGTATGATTCCTAATAAAACTAATATGGAATAGGTCAAGGTTTTATATGAGGACTACCCAAAGAGATAAGGTTGTGGTTGAGGTCTGTTATAAAGGTTTACCCTGATTAAGAGGGTAATTGTTTTAGATTTGTATGAGTCTTTCTCTTTTTGAGAGAATATATATAGTTAATTCATAACACCGTGATATTTTTGAATATATTTCTCTTTGAATAATTTGATTTCATTGAAGGATTTTATTACACATAACACGTAGTTTTAACGAACTATTAAACACTATTAAAATGTTATTTTCTAATAGTAATTGTCTACCCTTTATATTGGAAGCTATGAATTAAAATATATAAATTATGAAAAACATATGGGTATAGATATATACAATTAATTCCTTTGTTATCCATTTATTACAAAAAAATCAGAATAATATGAAAATAAAAAATTTAATATTTCTAAAACAATATAAGCAAAATATATTTTTCTATTAATAAATTAAATTATTTAATATATGTGAATTGTTTTAATGAAATAAAAGTATTATATATTTAATCAAAATTTTTTAATTTCATCTTTCATATTTTTTATTCATGGGATAATAATAAATCAATTTTTATTCTCAAAATCTATATTTTTCTAAAAAGTAGTTTCATTGCACTTTGTGTGCTTATTTATAAATCTTATTTCATAAAAATATAGGTTTTTAATTTGATATAATTTATTACATATATTAAATTAGTTGGATAAAATTAGGTAAATAGGTCCCTTTAATTTTTATAAATTATGAGTAGTAACTATGGTAAAATTTATCACCTCCATGAAGGGTAAATCATAATAATATATGATAAATGTAGTTGTTATAGTCACTATTTTTATCTAAATTACTATTTGATGAAATAAATTCAACCTTTATCACATTAGTCTCATAATTTAAATTTCTTAACATACAGTTTCCCATGAAGCTATCTGATAAAATATTTAATGCATATATAGTTACTAAGTGTCACTATCTTAATTTTTAGTATCTATTAAATTCCCATATTTGTATAAAACAATGTAAAGAATGAATATACATGTCAATTTTTAGAATAATGAAATAATTTACATGTTCTAAACTTATTTATAATTTTTATAAATTATATAATTATCTGAAATGCTAATGAAACATTGATACAATATTTCATCAATTAATATAAAAATGAAAAAAAATTATTTTAAAAAATAAAAGTGATAGAATTTGGAGGATTTATAGTGTTACAAAAATTAAGTATATAAATATAACATATTACTAATTTTTAATATGATTAGATTCTAATTTAATATTTTTCATGTAACCTTTTATGTTAAATAAAATTAATACATCAATAATTGACATTAATAATGTTTTATAATATATAATATTTTATTAAATGATTTAAATTTCATAAAAACTCATGTTGTTTTCCATATGAATAGAATATGATTAAATACATAATACATGGTCTATTTATTAGTCAGTAGTCAATTTATGATAATATTTTTAATCATTTATGGTTATAATAATTGTTTTTTAATATAAGGTAAAAAATAATTTCAAAATGGATTAATCAAAAGGATATTGATTAAAATGAAATGAAAACAAGTCAAAAATTAATTGGCTACTATTATTTCAACTCTATCAGCAATTTGTTCAAATTAAAATACATTTTTATGAATTTTGAATGAAAATTGTAGTATTATATTTTAATATTTTATGAGATTAAAAGTAAATAGTCTGTCTCTCCCTTATAAATGGACACCCCTCCCTCCACATCCCAAAAACACTATGAGACTTCACATTGGGAACCCCTTATTAAAGGACACCCATGAGTCCACCATGGTCCTTATATCATTAATTGAACCCTTAAAATTATCTTCTATAGTCCCATATCCACTTTCTAGATGTTATGTTCTTTATAATAGACCAGCCGTAGGGTAATTAATTTAATATCTAAATGAGATATTTGCAAAATGAGGTAATTACTTCAAATAATTACTTTATTTTTAATTATTATTTTTCTTCCAATAAATATAATATATTATTCAAAAAATAACAACATAATTATTCTTAACATATTGAAATGTTTTTATTTGAATGTGACCACCATTATATGCCCTCTTTCAATCATATTGGAAGTGGAAGTATCACTCACGTGTGTCTGTACGGTTTACCATCTGTACATAGAGATAAAATTTATTTTCAGCCACCATATTTAATGGATTACTTTTATAATTGGTTTATTATTTATATATCATACTTGGGAAATAATTATAATTATTTAAATATAATATCACATATACATTATTATCTTCCAATCCATTTGAAAATTGTAATATCGCTCATGCGTATGTGTGGACTATAGCCTCCACAAAGTGATGTGATTTTTTTCAATTCCACTTTATACAGTTGGTAATAAGGAAAAATATATTTAATATAATAAATAAATATATATGATATAATTATGATTCATTTAATTTCAATTAATATTTACCTTTCATGTTTACATCTATCAAAAAAGGAAAATAGTGTTCATACGAATGTGTGACCTACCATCTCCATGAATGATTTAATTAACTTTTATTTCTACATATTAATGGATGAGTATAAATATTTATATAGTGAATATATAATATATTTATATTATCATTAACATTAAATTTATTATAAAACCATGATCAATTTTAATTGACCAAAACTACAAAAACAAAACATGCATGAAAAAAAAGTAGATCTCAAAAGAAATATTGATTATAATAGATATTCATTAATTAAATGGTGATAAAAGGTTATATATAAATTATATATGTTATTAAATATATTATTATGATTTTGGAACAAATTTACAAAAAATATGTATTAATTATATATGAGTTCCAATCACCAATGATGGTAGTCAGACATGAGGTTATGAATTTTAATCTAACTTTTATTTTTCAAATTCACATGAAATATTGAACACTTGTTTCTTTTATATGGTTTATTTGTTAACCATGAATATACTTTATTCTGTTCATTATTGTGTTTATATATATTTAAAAATTAATATACGGTTATTTATTCCATGTGTCCAATTATTCAAATGTTACCCCAACAGTAATAGTTTTATGTTATAATATTATTATTTATCAGTAATGATTATGATTAAATATATAATGATGAAATATTATGATTTATATCAGAATATGATCATTAATTTTACTCACCATTGTTTATTTCTTTAAAATAAAATTTTTCTTTTCACATTCCTCGCTTTAAGTAAGCAAGAACTAAAAATTTGTTTTCAAGGAAAGTTAACATCATTTCTCTCTTCAATAGAAAATAATTTCACATCCATGTAAATTATTTCTAAAAATGTTTTAATGAATGTTTTGAATATTATCAAGTAACATTTTAATGTAATTTTTTGCTATATTATATTTTTCGCCAAAAAAATTATGAGTTATATTCTTGTAATTTTCTAAACAATCTACTTTTTAACTTTTTAAAAAAGTATTATAGGACCATTTTCTACCATATATGATGTGAGTGGAATTTCTCACCATCAAAAAAACTAAATGAATTGAATAATGCATTCACATTTTTCAATTTTATTTTCTAAGGAAATTTTTTTATTAATATTTGGGAAAATTTTATATTTTACATTTGTGATTTCAAATAGAAAATGGTAATTACCAAATAAAATATTCCAACTTATCTTTAAGGTAACTTATCATATTAGATGACATAATTTGAAATTACATAAGTTTTAATAGGGATACAATCCAATGATACAATCCTTATTCATTATTTTTTTATTTATTATTATGATGAATGTATGATTATGAAAACCATTACTTTTTCAGGTGTAATGTTATGATGAAATGGTTATCAGACTTGTATATTTTCATGGATTCTGATATGATGAATATTGTATGATCTTATTCCGCACATTTTTATGATTTTCATTATTTGATTAGTGGTTTTAACATTATATATCCCCCAATTCATTAGGTGATTATTTATATACCATGAAATAAATAGGAATTGAATGGGGAGTGAACCTAGTTCTGTAATGTAATTTTTCCATTATGATAGTCTAGGGAGTAAACCATAATAAATATGATGGTTTAGAGAATTAACTCAATCCACTATGATATTCATATAAGTGAGTATTCAATTCAATGGAAATGATTTTCAATGCTTATTTTTATTCCACATTCTCATGTATTATGAATGGTTTATTCTCTCTTGACTCATGTTCTTAGATTCAAAAATGATTCATGTCTTATAAACATCAAATATTTATGCCAATACTCAATATTATAATTTTTGATATGTAGGGAATCATTTTAAAAGGTTATTATCATGTTATTATACTCTTATGATCATGTTATTCTAAATTGATGGTTAATATATCAAATGTTTAACCTTATTGAGCATCTAAGCTCATCCCATATTATGTTTCATTTTCCCCACATTATGAGGAAATATAATAAGTATGGTATGGGTAAGAAGGGTGATATTTATAAAGATTTAAGTGGGAGATGATGTAGTAATGTTATATTCAAGTTTCCCATATATCCAACTTTCTAATGACACATGAAATATATAAATTTGTCATGAATATTTATTTTATTTAATAAATATTCATATAATAAGTTGTAATAAATATATATGAAATTTATCAGTCAGTATAGTTATTATCATTGAAAATATTACTTGTCCTTTGGAAACTAGTATGATAAAATATTTGTGAGAGCCCTGGGGATAATTCTATGTGTAGTATAACATCTTAAAGGTTTGGGAATGATAATTAATTACCTACGGAAAACCTTAGGTGTACTATCTTTAAATGAAGGTGTATTAATATAAAAACCATGTAAATTATTTTTCACGATTATATATTTTTACACTATGATAAATGTTTCTCATACTATGTTTTTTATTTTTAGTTGATAGGTGCAACCCAAAGTAATAATTTTACTACTAATAGTGATAGAAATTCAATTATTTTTCCCATGAGAACAAAAATATTATGGGCAATTAAATGAAAAATCTGGTTTTTATGATCTTAAAACATTATCAAGATATGATTCATGCTTAAATAACAAACCATAAAATGGTGGAATACAAATATATTGAGTTATTCACAAGGAAACATTATCCTTCATTTAGTGGTTCCACTAATATTCTAGTTGCAAATTTTGATCAATTCTTTAGTGTCGTAAAACCATGTCTTCTAAGGTCTTTATCCATAAGTGACACCCATAGCCAATAATAAATTATTCTATGTACTATCATTATGGGTATGGATATTGGAGATTTCTACCAATGCCATAGTTTTAATATGTAACAGAAAGTGGATTTCAATGGAATTTCTAAAAGACATGGAGGGGAAAAATTATCTTTCCATTATGATCAATGTGTCAAAGGAAACATAATGGATGCTTCATTAACTGGATAAGTAAATGTTTTGTGTGTAATATGGAAGTTAATTGAGAAAATTATTTCAGATTTGATGTGATGATGTTTCCAAATTATGTGAACAGATTGAATGCTCCATAGAATAGAAGACCTATACTCCAGTGTTTCAAATGAATGGATTATGGGAATTATGCTCACTAGTGTTTGAATATGATGTTTAATGATAGATACTAGCATTCAAAATCAATTAAGAAAATAGATAAAGAGAAATAAATTTCCATCGCTATTTTTGATGTGTGGTACAATAGCAATGTGGTGAAAGTTACACTTACCAACAACACCATAACTACTAATGAGTTATTTTACTACTAATGAGTTATTTGAATCTATTTCTACCCACTCTTTAATAACTGAATAATTTTATAATGGTATTAAAATTCAACCTTAATTATGAGATTTTAAATTCGTATTGAAATCCCTTAATGGTATTATTATTTCTGGTCATGTCAATGATTCTTCTTAGGTTTTGGTTCATGGGAATTTTCTTAATAAAAAAAATTTTATTCTCCATTTGGTTGAATTTAACATTATTTTGGTCATGGATTGGCATTCATTAGAAAAGGAACACATCAATTGATGTCGAAGGGATTTCATGTTTGATATTACAAACTATCCTGTGATTGTTTAATAGAGTGATGATAAATATGAACCTCTGATGGAAATCACATCCAATATATAATGATTAATTGAAATTTTAGAGGGGTATTTATCTCATATTGTTAGGGAGAAAATATATATATATATATATATATAATATACCTATTTTATGGGATTTTTTTAATGTATCACCCAAATAATTTTTTGGTATTCAACCAAATCCTCAAGATGGATTGTTAATTGAATTTATACCTCATAGTAAACAAATTTCAAAGACTCTATATAGAATAGCCCTAATTGGTTTGAAGGAATTGATAAATCAATTCCAAGATAACCTTGAAAAAGTATTTTTTTCACCAAATTAAATCTATTTTGGTGAAAATATTTTTTTATTATTATTAATATGGCTAAATTTTCCTCTCTACTGATTTAACAAGTGTTCATTTTTATTTTGGAGTGTTCATTATTCAGAAATATATTCTCAAGTTAGGATATATCAGTAGATCCATCAATGATAGAACTTATTTAATGTTGGTTTAGACAAAACATGTTGATTGAGATCCATATTATTCATGATTAGGTGAAACATTATTAGTGTTATATGTAGAATATCTCATGATTTTCTAATCCCCTCATGTTGTTAACTCAAATGGTCTATAATTTCCATTCGATTGATGAATGTGAAGATATTTTCAAGGAACTGAAGAGAAGTTTATTTAATACACATACTAATACATTACCCTGTAGTCAAGATGGTTTTTTAATCAATAAAGATGTATCATTCAAGGTACAAGGATTAATTCTCAAGAATAAAAATATGGTGATAGATTATACATCAAACCTATTGATGGTTTATCAAAAAAATTACCCCAACTCATGATTTTCAGTTAATATCATTAATTTTATTCAATAAAAATATTGAGTTATTATCATTATAGAGAATTAAGTGACATATTTAGAGTTCATAAATGTTTAAAATATATTTCATCTGGAAAATATTTGAATATGTTCTAGGTAAGTTGAATGGAACTGATTAATGATTTTGACTACCCAGCAAATTTTCATCTTGGAAAACTGAACAATGTGGAATATTATATGAGTTGAAAGGATCATACAAGAATATATATGATCATAATCACAAAAGATCCAATAAAATAGGATATTAAATGTATGTTTTTATAATATTAAAGAGAATAAATTTTATCTTTCTTAAATGAGTGTTCATCTATATATCCAAGATAACATTATACATGAGTATAAGGGAGATGTAAAGATATAGAAGAAGGTGAGAAATAATACTCAGTTTATCCATTATTGTGATGGAATGATAATTTTTACAGTATCAACCCATCATTTATAATTTTTTTATTCAATTAAATGTGAAATATATTAAATCATATTTTATTATATAAATACAACACAGGAGGATATAAAAGAATATTATTTAATTAAAGTAAATCATTACATTAGTAAATGAATAATCCCATTAAAATTAGAAATACTAAAAGGTGAAAAATATAAATAATTCAAAAATTTGAATGTATGGATAACCCTAATCTTCTAGAATCATCCCTCCAATGAACAACACTATGGAAATGAAATAGAATATTATTAGACCAATCATTATTATTGAAAATTGAAATATAAAACTCTTAGAGGAATTGAATTGAATGATTAATAGAGAAAGTTATAGCTATTTAATATAGGTAATGCGACCATTGGAATATTAATGTGAATGATGGAATAGTAACCTAACTATTGGGAATAGTAACTTGGTCATTGGGAATAGTATCCTGGCCGTTGGGAAAAGTAACCTCACCGTTAAATAGAAATTTATATTAAAAATTCAAATGTGAGAAATAAATAATATTTATAATGATTAATATAAGTAAATATAAATATTATAATTCAAAAAAAAAGAACAATCGACACTAAAAAACTCAAAGAATATATAATCACATTTCATATAAACTGTATTTCAATGGGTTACATAAAAAAATTATATTAAAATTTAAAATTACATATCATAGAAACTTATTTTTATAAAATTAATTTCATTTTTAAGATCAAAATGTTGAAATAGTTAAATGGTAAAATTTTTGGTAATTTTATGAAATACATCAATTTTCAAGTGAATTGTAAAAATATAGTTTTTATCATAATATAATTAGGAAATAATAATACATTGAAATTTTGTTTCAAAAAAATTAAGTTCATAAATTATTTATTCAAATAAAATAAACAATATTTTTAAACCCAAAAAGTAAATTCCAAAGTCAAAAATAAAAAATATTACATTAAAATAACATTTTCAACCTTTTCCACCATTACTTTTTAATAATATAATTAATTAGAATTATAAATGGGTTAAAGTCTGAAAACAATCCAATTATATTTATATATGATTTATATTTTCATGCATTCTACTATTATAAGGTTTACATTAGATATAGTATTTTAATCAATAGTTTACTCTAAAAATACCCCTTTCCTCAAGAATAAATTACCCCTATATCTACATGAAAAACTCATCCAACCACCCATTCCAAAGCCACATTTCTGAATATATTTAAGGATCCCAAAACACCTTGATAGGGGAGGGGTGAATCAGGGTGTCATATTTTTATTTTAATGTGACGGATCTTCTTCTCACATTGGTAAGAACATGTTAAATCTGAATATTAGTAATGTTAAGTAATTTAAACATTCACACATAGAAGGACCACAAAAAAATATTACATGGTTCACCACAAAGGTCTAGTCCAAGGATCAAAAGTCAATAGGTTGTCGGTCATATCAAAGTCCACTAATTTTCACTAGTTTTGGATTTAAAAAGTTTATCACAATCACCCTATGTCAGGCATTCTACCTTTATAAGGATTTAGGGATAGAAAACTATGTCCCTTGAATCATGTCAATTGAGTCCCCTTTTCTCACTGTGTTATGAAGAATCTGAACTTATTTTACCCACATTAATGTCACTTCAATGGATTTGAATAAAATAATTAATCCTCAAATATGGATCGATGTTATGTTGAAGTATTGTTTCCCATTATAGATGTAATATACTTATCATTATATTGTTCATTCACGAACTTTTCCTCTGCGAACCAACCTTCTTCCTCCATGTACTATAGTGTACAACGTACAATGAGTGTTTCAAGAACCACCACTCCTTTTTCATACCATCCTTCTTCACGGATGCATTCATCCTCAACAAACCGTACCTCATTCGCAGAATGCAATAGCTTCCTCTGTATACTGCCTCACCTATGTGGACATGTCTTCGTGCAAAACCACTCCACAAATCACCTAATTCCACCAAATTTATAATCAAAATCCCATTCATGTGGTTTTCTTTCTGCAAACCACTCTATAATACACCAAATTCCTTCTGGATTTTTAATCTTAGCCCCAGGACTTAATTAAGGGATTAGTACTCCTTATATAGTCAAATAGATATGTATAATCTTCTAAATATAAATTTATCAAATCTTTGATAAGACAACACATTTTCTATGTACTATGAATCTCCCATGAACCATTTTCCCTATGTGTTACGCATACCATAAATCTTCCTTCATAGAATCCAAAATCTTTTGCAAACCAATCATCGCCTCGTTTTCGCCAACGACAATCCATCCCATGAACTGTTTGCCTTCTGCGTACTTCCAACCTTCCCATGAACCAAATACATCCTGTGAATCTTTTTTCATTCGTCATCCACATACCATGCTTTAATAAAGAAATACCAATTTGCGTACCTCACATAGTTCCCTATGAGCTATGTTTTATAGTCTGCAACCCATGATTTGTAAACTCCTTTTCATAAAACCTGCCTTTCTTAAAAAGATGAACTCTAAATTTTGAGTCCCAAAAAATTGGAAAACACTAGAAAACAGTGCCACCTTAAACACCAGCATCAGACTGTACTATAATATAACTTGACTTTCAAACCCCTTGATCAACCCAATGTGGATTAACAAAAAACCCATACCATACTCCATTGACAGCAAATAACATCCTTGGTCCCAATAATACCCCCTTTGATTTTTTTTGCAATCTGTAGATAAATTCAATGAAGCACCAGCCAAAACCTAATAAAGGATAAATAACTCATCCAGATCTTTCTTTCTTTATGATAAATTCTTTATATAGAAAAAAAGTGGGGAATTATGAATTGGTTTATCTTGATACTAAACACCTGATTATTTTCTCTATTCTCACTACCTCCAAACTTTCACACCCATTGTAACTCATCATTCTCCTACACTATAAAATTTTTAAATTTCTATATTATCCTTTTTCAAAACATAATACATTGAATTTTTCCATTCCCCCCAATGGAAATAAACCCAAATAATAAAATTTTGACATGTAGATCTCAAAGCACACTACCCCTAGATCGCATCACCCCCATAAACCTGAAATAATTCTGCAAAAAAATAAAAATAGTTAACACAACTGAGGATAAGAGAATACTAGTGGTATCCATATGTACTAGGAGGTGGCTGAACACCAAGGTTCATTTGATTCTCATAAAACACATGTGCTGATAATGGCTAAAAATGTTATATGCATGGTCATCAGTTCTAGCATGATCCATTTGTATCCGAGCCTGTTCAAAATTTTCCTTAATGAAGTGATATCAGATCTAAATGTGTTTCATATGGGGTTGATAAACAAGATTATTTGTAAGATCAATTGCACTCTTTCTACAATAGTTAATTGACATAACCTATTTCACTACATCAGCAATATCAGTTAGTTGTTGTTTCATCTAGAGTAGCTGAGTGCAAGACTTTGTAGTGAATATATACTCAACTTCAGTAGTATTAAGAGAAGTAAATTACAGTTTTTTACTAAACCATACCACAAATTTCATGATAATAAATAATTATACACCACCTATTAACTATATATTCACCACATCTCAAGCCCAGTCACCATCACAAAATATAAATAGTACATTATCTCTTCCTGCAGCAAAGTATAAGTCAAAATTGTGAGTACCTTAAATGTACCTCATGATTCATTTAACTTCTTCCCTATGATCATTGATAGTGATAATATTTACATTATTTTTCATGATTTTTTCAATTTTCTAACACCTTACAATTAATCAATTTGATCTGATTTGTAGCATTTTAGTATTTTTTGTGAATTTTGTCCATAATTGTGAAAATTGTTAAATTAATGAAATTTAGCAGTTTTATAGAGCATATGTATTTCGGGAATATTTATTAAAATTTTGATCCAAATCAATTTATTCCTTTTTTATGATTAATATTCTCCTGGGATTTATTTTTTGTTTTTGGACTTAGACTCAATTCGAAATACACGAGCACAGAGAAATCAATCATGAAAAACAAGTTTGCTGTAAGAAAAAATGGATCTCACCATAGTTAATGAAGAATATCTTGGAAAAAATATGTGAAAATTATGTGATTAATGATTTAGGAGACATAGGACTCAGATTATCATGATCCCATTAAATTTTATTGATAAATGATCTCATTAATGATTACTTTTCATGCAACCAAAAGAAATAAGTTGAAGATTATTCTCAGAAACAAAACATCACTTCACTAATTCAATCATATAGTTTTCTAAAAGTTTCTATATAATTTGATATCTTTCAGTAGATATAAAACTGAATTTATAAAAACATTTAAGAAGAGACCATGGTGTGTTTTAGAAGTCTGTTGGGAATAATATAATAGATATTTTGTAGGAAAGATTCTCGAGGATTTTTTCTATTTTTATTTTTCCATCTTTTATTTCTATTTAGTTTCATTATGTATTCTTCTTCCACCATATTCATGGATTACATTCACATGGAGGGTTAATACTTTGATTTATTGGGGAAGGATAGGTTTTATCTTTTTAAATTATAGAGTACATTCACTTAATGTTATGATATATTTTCTCTCTTTTGTAAAGTTGGCCTCAGTTTCTAATATCAATTTTTATTATCAAGTATGACCATATATGGTTTTATATTTGGTTATTGTTTCATTGGTCACTAGTCATTTTTTTCCTCTAATAGGTTATGGTCTATATACTATTGAATGGTTCATGGCAAAGTGGTGAAGTACTTGGAAATCTTTGGTATGTGTGGGAGGGGTAGTGGATATTCTTGATTTTTTTGGATAAACATGACACTATAAGGAATTACCTAAATCAATTGAGGGTATTAATTGAAGCTATTTCCCACATAGGAAGGATAGTAGATCAAGCTGATATATTGGCAATATTAACTCTCACCATCACCATTTAACTAATAGAGTGTGAGGATGTGATCATCGAATCTAACTTTAATCGGATTTGTATAAGAGCATAGATAAATTGGAACTATGATATCACAGAAATTGGGAAACCGATCTGGACCTGGTCACTCAATTCTTATAACTATTTTCAATATTTTTCTTTTTCAATTATCTTTCAATATTTTTCTTAGTTTACTTTTTTTTACTTTAGTTTGTTTTCTAACTTTAACAATTTCAAAAACATACTCCTCTTCTTTCTGAAATTTTAAGGTGACATCTTGATTGTTGTGCGCTCCTCTCCGGAGACAACTTATTTTAACCACTATAAAATACTTTAACTTAGGAAAAATTAGTTTTTTTTTATACCCCACAATAGGAATGCTTCAAAAATTAGCACTATTTCTGATGATGTAGTTCCAACATTTTTTTCTCTTATTTCTCTCTTTCATTCTTCTAATTTTATTTTCTCTTCAAAATTGTATGACTAGAACCTCAAACACTGATCCTTTCCTCTTGATCTTGAAATTGTACGAATCCTATTAATAGACATAGAAAGGTTAATTTTCAATCTTAATTTGAGGAAATTTCACTTTCATACTTGATAAAATTTTCAAGTGTTCTTTCTGAGCCTGTCATCATGGATGGAAATCAAAACCCAACCCTTAGATACCTCTATACACCATAGTTCCTTAATAAAAACAATCAACTTTTCATGCTAGTGTTACAAAATAATTTTGATATGAATCCAAACATTATTAAATTTCTTACAACGTTTCATGGATTGGATTTGGAAGATTCAAATAAACATATTAAAGAGTTCACACATGACTGCTCTACTTTCAAGCACTGTGGAGTAGCTGAGGAACATGTAAATTGGAAGGCATTCCGGTTTTCATTGGAAGGAGTTTCAAAATAATATTTTTATTGTATATAACATATAAATGTGTATTATTGGAATGAATTGGTGATATGATTCATGCAAATATTATTCCCCGCCTACAGAAGAACATCCATCAGAAAGGATATCTATGTCATCATAAAATCCTCTAGAGAAAGCTTTTATGTGTACTGGGAAATATTAAAAAAAGATATGTTCCAGTTTCCCACATCAAGACATATAAGATCATAATTTTAATTTCATATTCTTTCAAGGCTTACTGGAAAATGACATAAACCTTCTTGATGCATCATCTAGAGGTGCATTGATTTACAATTCACTATATAAATCTAATGGATTGATTAAGATGATTTTCCAAAACTCTCAATAGTTTAATACAAGAGAACTGGGATAAGAGGTATTCATGAGGTATGAAATTATCATCTATCTACCTTACTAGAAACTAGTATTGAAGAGTTTACTAGTTTTGTGAGATAGATGGACTTGAAATAAGTTGGTGACTAACTAGTACCAGCTAAGGTATGTGGTTTTTTCTCACCAACAGACCATTTCACTAACTAATTTGCAGAAATAAATGGAAGAGAAACTTGTGTGGAAGATTTTCATCAAGGTATGTTCTAAAAAATCAAGTATAGAGATATATTAACCATGTTAAATATGGGTTTTAAAATCAATAGAATCAATTTATACCCCCAAACCAAAACAAGTTCCAAAACCAACACACATTCCAGTAAACAATTCCAAAATACACCACCATTTCAAAAAATTAAATATTATCACAAACCTTCACACCACAAATAAAAAAACTTTCCCAAGACCCTATTATCAACCATACAATAGAACACAACCTTATATGTAATAGCTACATTATCAGTATGATGACCTAGTAGATAAGGTTGACAAGCTGGAAAACACAGTGGGAAGTTATGTAGAAATCGTTACCAAAAACCCAAGGAAAATCCCATCCCAAACAAAACCAAACCCGATAGATAATGTCAACATGAAAATAAAAATAAGTTTAAAACAACTCCCACCACCACACACCATTGATCCTGAATCAATACGACATTAGTTGAGGGAAAATAAATTTTAAATTCTTCATTTTTTAAATGCATTGTGAAGAAGAGAAGAAAGAGGATGATGAGAAGGATATGACAAGGAATAAGAGATAATATACATCATTAAAATGGAAACAAAGTGTGAATAATGACATAACCTCACCATTTTCCATCAAGGATGGTTGAATCAAATATATTATATGAATAATCACTTCAAAATATAATTCTCGACACCTTCTAGAAAGTGGAAATCAATATCTCCCTTCATGAATCAGTCAATAAAATTCCAATGTATGTTAAATTTTTTAAGGATAATTTCACCTAGAAGAGGATACATTAATGGAATTAAAGTATCAAAATTGGAAAAGTGTATCAACCCTTATCACACCATAGTTTCTAAAAAAAATTCACGATCTAGGGACGTTTTCCATTCCATTCACCATTGGTTCATTAAATTTATCTAATGCTTTTTGTGATCTAGGTTCTTCAATTAATTTATTTCCTTAATCAATATACACTTATTTTCATATGGGATACTTGAAGCCCATAAAATTGGTGGTCCACCATGCAAACAGATCCATAGTTTTCCCTCCAGGAGATCTGTAGGAGGTCCTCATGAAAGTCAAAGATATAATGTTCCCAACTGACTTATATGTGATAAATATCCAATAATATAGGAGCTTGTCACACTCACTCATAATTTTTTGGAGACCATTCTTGAAGACCGCCAAAACCATCATCAATGTCTATGAAGGGACACTCAACATGGAATTTGGATATTGCATTATCCACTTCAATATTTTTGAATCCATGAGGCACCCATCGGATGATCACTCCCTCTATTCACCCTCCCATGAATTTGGTGCATAACCCATTGAATAATAAGGTATGTTTCATGAATTCTTAGACCTAATAGAGACTTTTTATATTGAAAATATCATTGAACATGTAGATTCTCAAAATGCTGTAGATTTTGATTTCATGTGAGAGGAGGAGGTAAAATCTAATTTATTTTATGATTTGTTAAATCATGGGTACGATGATAAGGTTTGTTGTTTGTAGGAGGTCAAACCTTTGGATGTGGGAAACTATAATATACTTTTATCCTTTGAGTATCCCCCTGATGCAGAACTAAAACCACTCCCCACTGATTTGAAATATGTGTACCTTAGAGAGGGAGAGAAATTACCGGCTATAATTACTAATAATATATCTGAAACCGCAGAAAAATAATTGATTGATATTTTGAGAGATAATTTCCATGAAATAGGGTGTATCATAGGTGATATTCTAGGAATCAACCAAAAAATATGGTCACATAAAATTTTTCTTGAGGGAGATTCCAAACCTGTGGGACAACCAAAAAGGAGGTTGAATCCAACCTTGATGGAGGTTGTGAATAAGAATATTGAATAAGATATTGGAAGATGGGATCATATATCCCATCTTAGATTCATAATGGGTTATCCCAATTCCTATAGTTGCAAAAAAATGGCCTAACCATGATGAGGAATGAAATGAATGAATTAATCAGTATGAGAATTCATAATATCTAGAAAGTGTTCATTGATTTTAGGAAGTTGAATTAGGTCACTCAGAAAGATAATTTACACATTCCCTTCATTGATCATATGTTATATATATTAGAAGGTATAACTCATTATTGCTTTTTGGATGGATTTTTAGGCTATTTTCATGTACACATTTCTCCTTAGGATCAAGAGAAGAAAACCTTTACTTTTCCCTGAGCCACTTTTGCATATAAATGGATGCCATTTTTATTATGTAATTCTCCCAGTACATTTTCTAGGTGCGTGGTAATTATATTTTCTGATAAAATTGAGTATTTCATGGAGGTTGTATTGGATTATTTCACAGTTTTTGGAAACTCTTGTGATCATTGTTTGAAAATTTTAGAAAATGTTTAGAAAATCTATATTGAAAAGAATCTTGTTTTAATTTTTTTAAAAGTTTCATTTCACGGTAGAGAGAGGGATTGTCCTTGGGCATGTCATTTCCATAAATATCATTGAAGTTGATAAATCAAACATTGAAGTGATAAATTCTTTTCTTTACCCAACTTACATGTAGCGTGTTAGATCTTTTTTTTGGACATATAGGATTATATATGAGGTTTATCAAAAATTTCAGTAAAATTTATCACACAATATCAAGATTTATTTTGATATATGTTAATTTTAGTTTAAATGGTGCATCTTGGGAATCCTTTGATGATTTGAATAAGAGATTAATTACACCACTCGTGATGTAGCCACCAAATTGGGAAGAACCATTTGTGATACTTTGTTTTGCTTCTAATCAAGAAGTTAGAGCATTCATTTCTCTTTGAATTGAGGGTAGGCCAAAAGTCATTTCATATTCCTTAATAATCATTGATACGGATTAGTTAAATTACCCAACCACATAAACAGAGTTTCTAGTAGTTGTCTTTTCATTATAAATTTTTAGATCATATCTGTTTCTAACTATAGTCAATGTATTTTTTTGTCATGCATCTCTTAGGTACTTGATGAATAATTATAATGCTAAACCCAGAATATTGATATGGTTGTTACAATTTTAGGACTTCTTCAATGAAATTAATGATAAGAAGAGATCTGAGAACCAAGTGGATGATCATTTAAGATAACTACCCAACACTATTGAAGCAGATATTCTAGAAAAATAATCATTGAATGCTCACCATCGAGGACAGTAGATGTACATGGTTAAAAGATAAGTGCATTGGTATTATAACATGGTCAATTATCTAGTAACATCTCAGGTCCCATCTTATTTCAATTCTCATCAAATTCACAAACTGAAAGCAGAATATATATATTACATTTGGGATGACCCATTTCTTTGGAAGATTTGTAATGATCAAGTGATAAGAAGATGTTTTCCTGAGAGTGAAATTGGTTCAGTCATTGAGTTTTGTCACACTTTATCTTATGGAGTCCAATTTGGACCTCAATGGATAGAAATGAAGGTTTTAGAATCTGGACATTATTGGACCACGAATTTTAAATATACTCATGAATTTTTCAAAAGGTGTCAAAAATTCCAATTTTCTAGAAACATTTCAAAGAGACAAAAAAATTCCCTAGAGACCATTAAATTTTTCTATGATTTTTAAATACAGGGGGATAAAATTTATGGGTCCTTCCAAATTTCATTTGTAAATTCTTTTATCTTTCTTGTAGATTATTATGTTTCTATATGGATGAAAGAAAAATCCAACATGGCTGATGATCCTAAAGTTGTTTCTTATTTTTTTAGGGATAATATATTTTATTGTTTTGGAGTTCCTAGTGCTATCATCAGTGATCAAGGTACTCACTAATTCAATAGGGGAATGGAAGATTTGTTGAAGAAGTATGGGGTGAATCATAAAGCATCAACTTTATATCACCCATTGAAAAATGATCAAGATAATGTGTCCACCATATAAATCAAAGGAATTTTGAACAATACTATTAAATATAATAGTAAGTATTAGAGGCAAATGTTATAAGACACATTATGGTCTTACAGGATAGCCTATAAGGACCTAATTGGAATGATTCCATATAATTTTATTTATGGGAATAGTTGTCACCTAGATGTGCAATTGGACCATAAGGTGTATTAGGTTATGTGGAATATGAATTTGGACCTTCAAAGCACTGGGAAAGAGAGAAGATTTTAGTTTTTGGAATTGGAGGAAATGATAAAGGATGCATTTGAAAATTCCAAGATTTTCAAAGAGATAAAAAGAGTGGATCATGAAAAGATGATACAACTAAAATAATTCCATCCTAGAGACAAAGTTCTTCTATTAAACTGAAGACTCAAGCTGATGTCAGGTAAACATTGTTTCATATGAGAGGTCCCATTTATAGTTACTCATGTATATCCTTTTAGTTCTATGTATATTATGAAGGATGGAGTATAAGATCCATTCACTGTTAATGGACAGAAGTTGAAGAAATATCATGGGACCACTCCATCAGATCCTATAGAGTAGATCATACTCCTCCAACCTGTCTATCAATAATAGCCATTATGTCTTACCTATTATTTAAACTTTCTTGCTTGTAGTGATTCATTTTCAAATTTTCTTACATGCTACTTAAATTTTAATTCATTTAGGACACTACATCACTTATGTGGTGGGTGGGAACCTTTTTAGTTTAAGACATTAATTTGTTGTTTTCTTTTTTTTCAAAACGAATGTTTATGTAATCAAAAACAATTGTGTGTTTCTTTCTCAATTTTTGTGTGTTTTTTATTCTTTTGATCTGAAATGATTATCATTGCATTTTTTTAAATTCATGTAAATGAGTGAACCAATTTATTCCATGAAAGTAAGCATAAATGACAGCTAAAAATGAATTTGTTTCAAGATCAAATCTTGTGACTTTTTGAAAAGTACTCTGATTTTTAAATCTCATGCCACATCTCACTATATTTATCTTGGATATCACATTAATGTGAGGATTTTGAACCATTTTTTCCATATTCTTTTCATTTTCCTCACTTATTGAGAGAATAAAATCATGCTTGCTTTAACCAGAATTTGATTTATTCCTTTAAAAACATGAGGGTTTGAGGTTATTTTTTATTAAATTATTGAGTAATTTATTTGGTTTTAAATCCCCCTTTTCAAAAGAATCCTTTTCATTTTTTCCTGCCTTATAAATTTTCTCGTTTTATCCCTTAGAATTCATGAACTTCTTGTTAGTTTAGCCACATTACAAGAAAATTTTCCCTATCCAACCTACTCTTGAAGTGAAATTTCATGATATAGTTGAACTTAAATGTGGTGGGAAGCTTCCTTGTAATGTGATAACTCATTTGGTGAAAACTTGGGTGGAATTATTTTTTTGAAGAGATGTATTTTCTTTTTAAAAAAACTATTCTATTGAAAGTTTTACCCTTTATAGATATTTTAATAAAAAAGAATTTGTATCTTTCTGGAGCTTCTAAAGAGAAAAAAATGTGTTCCTATCTAAAGCTTTCAAAAAAACTTATGTTTGAGATGATTGAAGTTTTTTCTATTGAAATTATGAATTTTTTTACATTCCTTGATTTTTCATGATGATGGAGTGGATTTTCTACCACTCTGAGTGAGGAGGATACCATACTTGAGTGGAAATTTGAAACATGCAATTTTTCCTTAAAAAAAGTCAAACCATCCTTATTCAACCTCAGAAATGTTCACATATAAATCCTACCAATTGAAAATCCACAAAACAACCTTGGAAATTCCTCATGATAAACACATTTCCTTGACTCACATCGAATGGAGAAGTATGAATTTATCAATCATATGGTGAATCTTGCATTGGTTTGGATGAAAAAAACTTTGTTGAAAATTGAAATTTTTAAGATGATAGAAAATTCATTTCAGGTAGGTGTATTGAGTGAATAGGAGGAGAAATAAAGAGTAAAAATATTGAATGATCTAAATGGGGAACTTGTAATAATAGTTATTAATGAGGAATGATAACTTTTGTTTCTTGGTGTGAAATTAATGGATCTCATTAGCATGTGTTTTGAATTTGCTTTGATTTGATTTTGACTTGTCCTGGTGTCCATGTGATAATTGTGGGGGAATTGATAGAGATAATATTTTCATTAATTTTAATGTGTATTACAATTATTTAACCCCTAAAAATTAATCAATTTTAGTTAATTTGTATCATTTTAGTATATGGTAAATTTTGTTCTTAATTATGAAAATTGTTTGATTCTGTAAATTTTGGAGTTTTATAGTGATTTTGTATTTCAACAATATGTATTAAAATTTTCATCCAAATTGAGTTATTCATTTTTAAGGCTTAATAAGTTTGTGGGATTTGAATTTTTTCTGTAATTAGACCAAATTTGAAATACATTATCCCAAAGAAATAAATCAAGAGGAAAACAATTGTTGGGAGATAGAATGGAGCCGACCGTAGTTGATGAGACGTATATTGGGATAAATATGTCCAAATGAATAGACTCTAGTTATAGGAAAAATAGGAATCAGAGTCTCATGTGACCATTAAATTTTAGAGATAAATGAGCTCATTAAGGCTTACTTTGTGTGCAACCAAATGACGGAAGTTGAAGAGTGTTCTCGGGAAGAAAAAGTGATCTTCCATAATTTGATCATAAAGTTTTCTACACATGTCGAAATGATTTTAAATTTTGGAATTCAATAACTAACGAAATTTCTAATACCATTTTAGAATATACCTTATCATGTTAAGGAGGTCTAGTGGTCATAATAGAAGTGAACTTTTGGAGGAATAAATAATGAGGATTGTTTTCTAATTTTTTTCCCTCTTTTCATTCTTTTTTGGTTTTGTAATGTCTTATTATTCCAACATCGTCATGGGTTCCATTCACATGAACAGGTAATTCTCTGAGTGATTTTGGAAGTAGAGGTTTTTTATTTTTTTATGTTTGAGTTCATGCACTTAATGTTATGAAATATTTTCTCTCTTTCGCGAATTTGGTTTCAGTTTATAATAATGGATTTTACTATCAATTACGATCATATTTGGTTTCAGATTCTATTGTTTTTGTTTCTTTGGTAAGTGATCATATTTTCCCTCTAATTGGTTATGATCTATATACAATGTAATAGATTTTGGCTTAATGGTGAAGTAATTAGCGATCATTAGTATATGTGGGATGGGTAGTGGATATACTTTGTTGTTTTGGATAAACAAGACCCTATTAGGAATTTCCTACGTCAATTGAGGGTATTCAATGCAACTCATTTACACGTTGGAAGGAGAGTATATCAAGCTGAGATCATGGAAATATTTACTCACACCATCACTATTTTAACAAGGGAGTGAGAGGAAGAGATCATGGAGTCTCACTTTAATCATATTAGTATAAGGGGATAGGTAAATTGTAACTATGATAACATTGCAATTATAAAACTGATTCGGACCAAGTCACTAAATTAATATCACTATATTCAATATTTTTATTTTTCAATTATATTTTAATATTTATATTAGTTTATTTATTTTATTTTTTTCTTTTTTTTCTAACTCAAACAATTTAAAAAACAATCTCTTCTTCTTTCTCAAATTTTAAGGTGACAGCTTAATTATAGTGTGCTCCTCTATGTAGAAGATCTAGTTTAACCACTATACTAAATTTAAACATGGGGAAATTTAGTTTTTGTCACACCCAATGACATACACGTGTCACTCATCTATTGTGTTACATAGATAGAGAGACACTAAGAATGTTTCAAGAAAATATCTGGTCATGTTGCAGTGAAGTGCAATAAGATTCTAATGAATCTCTTACACTAGATTAGATCTACAAGAATTCCCATCCTCATGCTTTTCATTTTTGGTTCCAATCATAATCGAAGTCGACATTGTGTTGGAGTAATTCATATTGATTTTCTTCAACAACTCTCTTTCATACTTTTTTAGTTAAATGATAGTGTAGTATTTTATATGAATCACTTGTAGCCCTAAGAAATATGTGAGTTCACCAATCATAGAAATTTCAAATTCTAATTACATCTGATTGGAAAATTCATCAATTGATCCCTACATATTTCCACCAAATATTATATCATCTATATACACCAATACCATGAACTAGTCGTTTTGATAATTCTTCATATAGAGATTGTGATCCATTACTCCTTGTTTATATTAAATCTTCCTTAAATAAGAATCCAATCATGAATACCATGCTCACGACGCCTACTTCAATACATAGAGATCCTTCATTAATCAACAAACATTCATTTCATCATTATGAAGTGGAAAACCCACTGGTTGTTCTATATAGACTTATTCTTCATGTACATAATTTAAGAATGTTTTTTTGAAATCCATTTGATACACTTTTTATCCTATTTGAATATCCATGGAATGATATAGTCTGACTAACTCCAGTCTAGCCACCCAAGAAAATGTTTCTTCAACATCAACCCCTCTAATCTACGAATATCCTTCACACACCAAGCGCACTATATTTCTAATCAAATTTACATGATCATAAAATTTATTTTTATAAATTCACTTCATACCAATCACATTGTGGTTATTGGGTCTCTTAACCAAATCTCGTGTTTGGTTCTTATCGATCTGATCCAACTCTTCATTCATGTACTTAACCCACGATTCATCTATTGCAGATTCTTCAAATGAAGTTGGTTTTACAACTAATAGGAATAAAAATTATGAATTATTCCTCATTCTTCTTATCTACATGGGAGCTTTCCAATCTCCAATGATGTTGTATTGATCAATTTATTCTCTTTTATTTCCCTTATGATGTTCAGATTAATTTTCTCCAGCCATGGTTTCTTCCTCTGAGTCTTCTTCTGAGTCAAAATAATGATTTGATTCTTGAGTTTTTTCACACCTTCCTCTACTTATATATTTTGATTCATTCTAGGTTCACATTCTTTTTCATCCTTTATCACATCATCAGAAAGTTCCTCAAGACATTTGTGGTTTTATCTTCAATGTTCTTCGCATCACTACATTCCACGTTTTTTCAATATGTTTATTGAAACATTTGTATTATTTTCTGTTAATTTTATATCTAAGGAATATTTATTCATCTATATGATCACCTTATTTTCCATGATTTTATACCTGGTTTCAGATAAATCATTTACATTAGAGAACACAAAAATACTTCAAAGAGGGATTCCTTCCATTCCGTAACTCAAAAGGTGTCTTGAATTCCCCATAAAAATCCCTATTTGGATTTGAATATAAATTTTATCTTGAACAACCTCTTTCTAGTAATTTAGAGAGATAAGACTCTCAATCAGCATAGTTCTGTCCATATTATTCACCTTTCAATTATGACACTGAACAACTCCATTTTTCTTTGGAGTTATCACATAATCCACCTCATGTTATATTCCATGTTTCTCCAAGTAGTTTTCAAATTCAATTAATGTGTATTATCCTCTATTTTCAGACCACATAACATTGATTTTCCATCCAGTATCATTGTTAGAAATTCATCGATATGTTTTCATGAAATCAAGAACTTGTCGTTTCCTGTGTATAACCATCATACAAGCCATTCTACTATAATAATATAATAAAAAAAAGTACCTTTTACCATATGTTCCCGCAAAATTTATCAAACCACATACATCTATATGAATGAGACCAAGAAGATTTGATTTTATTTTATTCTTTGGATGATATGAACCGCGCACCAACTTTCTCACATGAAAACATCACATGTCTTCTCTATTTCTTGCTTCATATTTGATATATCCATGAATATCATAATTTTTGATATTTTTCCATATCCTGTTAATTATTGTGACCAAACCATCGGTGCCAGAAGTTATTCACTTCTTCAACTATCATGTAGCAAATGTTCTCTTTACTATATGTAACTCCCCAACCCCCGAATCCCACAGTCGGTGCATTATTATGTCTCATTGGCATGATCAAAAAAGATCAAGTCTCAAAAGATATATTAGTTTAGTAGCCATGAAAGTACTATATACATTCATAAGGTTTACATTACATCAGAAAATAGAAAACTACACAACATTGTTTTTATAAAAAACACTGAGATCCCATAGACTATTCTTTCAGATCAGTCATAATATACTTCTTCGCATCCTGGGAAAAATAAAACATAGAAATGGGTGAGCTCATATGGTCAGTAAGGATAACAATATAGCGGAAACTTTCATAAATAAGCATAAACATTTAAGGAAATTTATAATACTAAAAATAAAGCCTTTTAAACATGAACTTATGCATAATATGGGAAAGATAAAATCAAATAATTCCATTTACTTAGTAACACGGATATTCTACTAGTTGAATAATCACTTGCAAAATCAATATCTACTTTCATAATGAAGGAATACATAATGACAGAATTTCATAACCACATATTCAAGGCTTGGTGCCAAGACAAAAAATATGATTTTGTCAAGACCATGTTCCAATACACTAGTTTGTCTCATGAGACCTACCGATTCATCATGGAGCTATAGAGGGCTCCACCCATCACTTACTAACTCCAATGCATTCCTCATATGAAAAGGTTTAAACATAACATAAACATTCGTATTAAACTAGCATACGAAATGTCAATACTTTATTCATAAACCATGAATGTAGTAAAAATAAAACATCCACAGTAAAAAAAAATCTCAAAACCATCAATACAATATGGAAGTTTTGTACCATAATAAATCAACTTCAAATAAGCTTAAAATCCATCAATGGATGTTGAAATAAATGAAATCAAAACTGTTTGAGAGAAATATCTCATTATTTTTTTGAAATAATTAAAATTTATATAATTATAAAAAAATACATTTATTTTTAAAATATTCTAATAAGCTTCAAAGGGAAGTTTCGACGATGTTATAATGGCGGAATATAGCCTCACCCATCGTATAAGTAAAAAAAATATTCTTACCATAATTTTGTCGAAAAGGTCATAAACTACAATGTCTGGAAATTGACAGAAAGATTCCTTTGAAAGAATATTAGGTAAAATAAGGGTATAAATGAGTTTACCCCATTTTCTAGAAAATAGTAAAAAAAATAAATACATTTTAAAGAAATATTGATTTGGATGATAAAGGGGTCCCAGTAGATTCTTACGTATAAACAACCTCGGATAATAAAGAGATTGTGAAATTAAGCCTTACCTTGTACTTATCCATGGTCGAGGATAGGTTAACCTCTTATATAATGGTGAAATAATTTTTATTAAATTATAAAATAATCATATACATTAAAATGATATCATATATTATCTTTTAATATTTGTTTGTTAATAATATTTTAGTATTATCGTCATTTTAGGTGTTAAATGATTCGTTTTCCTTTGTATGCTTTGTTACATAAGTAATGTTTGTTAAGGATAGGATGTATATTATTCATATTCAGAATGATATTAAGTCTTTAAACATTATTTTTAATCATCTAATGAAAATTAGTCTTGAATGGATACGATGGGGAATGAATCTCATCGCATTCGTGGAGACAGTAATCTGTACGTACGCACGAGCGACAATATCATTTTTTTATAATAAAATAATATAAAATTGGAATGTATATCATATATAAAGAAACATTATCATGTTATATTTAATATTTATATTAATTGGACTTCATAATTATACTCATTCAAATAATAATGTATTGAATAACAATTACACCACGACGTGGAGACGGTATGTCGTACGTACGCACGTATGGTGACATGTCATTCAAATGACGGATAGAATAATGAATTTGGTTGTACCATATTTATAATAACATCATAGTATATAGAAGATATTGGAGTTATTATTTTAGAATGGAAACCACAAATAAAGATGAAGTGGAATAAGAAAGTATCTTGAATGATGTGATGAAATATTTACCTCTTCTCCGGGTTCTTCCTTTTGATTTGATAAAAAGGGCTCCATAGGTTGGATTTATGACTAAAGGATGGCCTCTAGGATCAAGGTAGGACTGTTTATAGGGTATTTGGGCAGAGTTTGGTCAATCAAAATGGCTTTGAATGTGTGAATTATAGAGAATGGGGTACTCTTTTATAAGAGGGGTGAGGGGCACCTTTAGAAAAACTAGAAATATTATTTTATAATAAAATCATTTTCAGTTTCTAATGACTCAAAAATTAATTATTTAAAGGCTAAGGAGGGGATGGGTCTAAAACCACAAAACCAATAGGTTTTAGACATGTTTGTGTCACAATATTAACCTTATCTTTTAGATTTAACTCTTAGTCAAATAGTTTGACATTTACCATGTCTCTTTGTATTTGTATATTATATGGTTAAAAACATACTATATACTTTCAAAAAAACCCCAAGTGGTTCATTAATGATACACCTATCATTAAATAAGTCTTTTTTCCCAAAATTTATATTTCTTAGGATTAGAATATCAATTAATAATATATTATTTGTTTTAAAAACTCTTTTATGTCAATTTTGACTCTAATTGGTATTTTGTTTTTTCTAAATTCATAACAGCATTATTTCTTCGAAAAAAATCAATCCAACCAACACTAATATGTCATATTAACCTAAAAAATTAGTGGAATTCATAAAAGTCTCAAATTACATTTATTTAGATATTTATAATATCAACTATTTTAATATTTCATTAATACGGTAATTACTGCATCATCATTGTGTCATAAGTAAATTAAATTATTTAATGTCTAAAAAATATAAACAAATTACAATTATGTATTAAATATTTTTATCTTTCTAATGAATATTTATAGTCAAATTTATCTTATGTTTAACCCTATATTAAAAATGTTTTAGTTATTAAACATTGAATTTAAGACTTTTAACTCTTCATTAAATTAAATAATAATAAATGCCATAATCTAATCCAAGTGGACCTAAAGGATCATATTTTATTCCTAAGGTTTTTCTTGGTCTAATTAAACTCATCCAATAGAATTAGGATATGTGTTAGGGTAATAATAATATCATTTTTATCCTTAATTACCCTATTTACTTTTAGTCGTGGTAAATAAAAGTCAAAAGTCACTATTCACCAAAAAAATTATCTTATCGAACCAAATTTTACTTACTGATATCAACCGTGTCACTTGTATTTTTGAAATTCAATTCAAAGATGCGGTAAAATTTAGTTTTATTCAAATTTGCAAATGCTCCTAGGAGGTGGGTAAAACATGGCTAAAAAGTTCAATAAAATTTTTATAAATCTAAAATTATTATAAACTAACTCCAACGAATTACATTGAACATATATAGGTATTATGTATATATTTTGACCTAAAATAAATTTAAATAAAATAAATAATTATTTAAATAAAAATTCGGTTTTAAACTATAACTCAGTGTTTTTCACTAATCATAAAAAATTGAATGTTTTCAGAAAAATACCAAAATTTCACCCTAAGATAATTTTTATATTCCAAATTAAAAAATGAATTCTATTTTACCAATTTCAAAACATATAAGGTCTATTAATTAATTTAAAATTAATTCCTATTGCCAAATCCAAAATGCGTATTTTTAAGAAATAATAACTATCAATAGATTGACACTTGTTTATGTCTAATTTTAATGTGAAATTACTTACAATGACCACAATTGGATTAATTGGTAAAAATATAATCTAATTATATTTCCAAACCATTAAAATTAATACTTCAACACTATAAATTATTTTTATTAAAAAAGTTTTTTTCTGTTAAAATATAGTATTTTTAACTATTCACCCAAATATGAAAGTTATCAGTGAAAAAAAAATATTGAAACTAAATTAATATGTACCAATTCTAAAGAAGAAGTTTATTTTGTCAAATTTAATATATAAAAGTTTCAAATAATGGATTTAAAAAGGGTTCTTGAATAAAAGGTGGTAAAATTGCATTTTCTGAAAAATAATTCTTTTATATGAAAAAAATGAATTTGTTCTTGAATTATGTCTATGAAACTCATAATATTGATTAAAAAATTATAAGGATTATATAATGTTCAAAATTTAGTTAATACTATTCATAACAACTTTTGAATGACTAGTTTGGTAAGTCGTGGTGCGCTTGAACTCAGTTTTGTGTGCAGTGCAAGCTATTGCATTACATTGAAGAAATAACATACTATGAAATCTTGAGGTGTTACATTCTTCCCTCCCTTAATAAATTGTGTCCCAGAAATTTGAAATTGTTTTTTGAAAATAAATGGTTTAAAATAGAAAATACCATTGTGGGAAAACCCACATCGGAAATTAGGTTAATATAATTTAGTCTTAATAAGAGGAAAAGGGGAATAAAAAATTCACCACCAAATTATGATCTTGATTAGGATAACATTGGTGGTAATTAGAGACACATAATTGGAGGAAAAATGTAAATATTTATAGGGAGTGATTGAGTTCATCAGTCACAAATAATTGTAGAATTTTGGGCCTCAAAGCCATCAATCTATGATGATTTAAAATATCATCTGTTCAATAAACATAAGGTGTTAGGATAACACATTTTTATTTTCAAGATCCCTTACCTAATGTTTAAGAATTAATTTCATCATAGAATAAGAGAAGAAAAAAATATATACTTGACAAGTATAATTCCATCCCTTAACTAATTTCTACCACAAACTCATCTTTCACTCTAAAATATCATAGAATGTAAAAAATATTCTATTTATCCTATTCATATAGGGTTCCAAAAAAAATAATTTATAATTCATCTGCAAGACCTTTTAAAAAAACTAAATTATTCAATCTAGGATATCACGTGGGTCTTTGGTAGGTGATACACCTTTCTCACCCTTCAGTTGTGGGTTCATGTATCGCAGCCTTGCCGGACGGGATGGGTTACCACCCAACCTCCAGGTTGTCCTTTTATGGAGATCCAAAAATAATCTCAAACTAGAATTATCCAAAATACTTCTATCCAAACTAACAGTCCAAAATTTATAAGGAAGGAAAAAACAATGAAGATCCTTTGGTCCATGTAATATCATGTGAACACCTTCATCATCTACTCTTTTAAAACACTACAACATCCTGAATTACCATATAAAATTATTGATTACGTTCATGATCCCTTATTCCTTATAGAATACTAGATACACTCCTTCTATCCAAAAATGATGTAAACTCCAACAATGATGGAATATAAAAATCATTAATCAATTTCAATGTATTCAAGAATATCCAATATAATTTATCCAAATCAACCATCTCTTATTCCAGAATCACTACCTCATTATTGGGACCATATTAAGGATTACCTTTACTTCAACCATGTATTTTCCAAAAACTGTAGCTTACTATTATGTCAATTTTCTTAGAACCATATAATCTCAAATCCTTAATAAAATAGTATTGCATTACAATCCTTATTTATCTCCATAATTCATATAACTAGTATATTGCTGATACAACACTCAAATGAAATAATTCTATAAAAACAACATAAGAACACTAGCCAGTACACTTCATCTGAGGTAGTATCATAACTTGATTATTATCCAATAGCATCATTTGTGGTATACTCTAAAGACTAAGAAATTGATTCACGTAGGTCCTAATTCCTTGCAGATGAAGCATTTTACATTTGAAACCTTTTTCTAACCCTTTTAGTCACGTACTTTGTGTCCTTTATCTCCACACTTATAAAAAACTCTCATTCCCTTCAAGCATTTACCAAGGTAATTCTTTCCATAGTTATCACATTTGGGAAAATCTTTATTTTCCCTCTTCCATTTATACATCTTTCTCTCTTCCATACTTTTCTTCTCTTTCTTCCCTTCAAAGCCATGGGATTCAGAGAATTATTTACTTATATTATTAACACATGATACTATTTCTTCATATGCTAAGAATACATGGGATACTATTTCTCTTCTAAATGTTGGCATAATACCGTAGAAGATATGATACTTCTTACACTTTGGATCATACGTATTGCTGGAGTTCACATTCCATATACTGGGTTCCATTTCTATACAATGCCATACACTAGGTCAGTTTATGAATTGCAATGAATAATTCTAAATTTGTAAAATACCTAACGTAAATTGAAAAGTTTAGGGATATAATCCATAATCATAAAAATATTTTCTTTGAGAAGGTATAGACTCATAAATCCTTCATAATTATTTTTAAACAAAATGAGAATTATCCAAAGCATATCCCTTGGGAGTGTCGTAACCCAGAGTGCATCAAGGCCCGTTGTAATGCACCAGTTCCCGTTAGAGTCTAGCTCAAAGCGGTGTTTTCAGGTTTTACCCTTAATAACATCTGTACCAAAGCCGCCTCTACCTTCTCGTATCCAGACATGGATTTATTGCTTGGAAAACTCACAAAATCACTACAATACTGAAATATTAGGAAGTTCTTCTATACTAATCCTCAAATTTTATCTTAGGGCTATGTGCTCTAATAAGAGTTTATCTAAATATGGTTTCCACGGTTTGTACAAAACATCCTCTGATACCAATTGTAATGCCCCGACCCCAGAAGCCTAGATTTGGTGCATTATTATGTATCATTGGCATGATCACAAAAGATCAAGTCTCAAAAGATCGATTAGTTTACTAGCCTTGGAAGTAGTAGATAAATTCATCATGTTTACATTACATCATAAAATATAAAACTACAAAAAAATTTCTATGAACAACACTGAGTTCTCATAGACTATCCCAACAGGTCAGTCATAATATACTTCTTCGCATCCTGGGAAAAATAAAACATAGAAAGGGGAGAGCTCAGCTGCTCAGTAAGGATAAAAATATAGTGGAAACATTCATAAATAAGCATAAACATTTAAAAGAATGTATAAGACTAAAAATAAAGCCTTTTAAACATAAACAACAACATAATAAGGAAAATATAAAATCAAATAATTTCATTTACATATTCACATGGATATTTTACTAGTCGAATAATTACATGCAATATCAATAGCCACTTTCATAATAATGGAATGCATAATGCCATACTTTCAAAACCACATAGTCAAAGTTTTGTTCCAAGACTAAAAATAATATTTTTTCAAAGCCTTGTGCCAAGACACTATTTTGTCTCATGAGACCTACCGATGCATCGAGGAGATATAGCAGGATCCACCCATCACTTACGAAGTCCAATGCATTCCTCATATAAAAAGGTTTAAACATAATATAAACATTCGTATTAAAACTAGCACATGAAATGTAAATACTTTATCTATAAACCATGAATGGAGTAAAGATAACACATCCACAATAAAATATATCACAAAACCTTCAATACAATATGGATGTTTTTTACCATAATAAATCAACTTCAAATAAACTTAAAATCCATCAATGGATGTTGACATAGATGAAATCAAAACTGTTTGAGAGAAATATCTCATTATTTTTTTGAAATAATTTAAAGTTACACAATTATAAAAAAAATACATTTATTTTTAAAATATTCTTATAATCTTGTAAGGGATGCGTCGACGTTGTTATAATGGCGGAATATATCCACACCCGTCGTATAAGTTAAAAAAACATTCCTACCTTAATTTTGTCAAAAAGGTCATAAATTACATTGTTTGGAAAATGATGGAAATATTCCTTTCAAAACATATAAGGTCAAATAAGGATATTACTGAATTTACCCCATTTTCTAGTAAATAGTAAAAATGTTTTGAAATACATTTTTTAGAAACAATAATTTAGGTAAGAAAGAGGTCTCAGTAGATACTTACGTAAAATTAACCTCGGATAATAAAGAGATTGTGAAATTAACCCTTACCTTGTACTTTTCCTTGGTTGAGGGTCAGTTAACCTCCTATATAATGGTGAAATAATTGTTATTAAATTATAAAAAAATCATATACATTATTATGATATCATATATGATCTTTTAATATTGCTTCGTTAATAATATTCTAGTATTATCGTCGTTTTGGGTGTTAACTGATTCGTTTTCCATTATTTGCTTTGTTATGTAAGTAATGTTTTTTTGGATAAGATGTATCTTATTCATATTCATAATGATATTATGTATTTAAAAATTATTTTTAATCATCTAATGAAAATTATTCTTGAATGATACGTTGGGGAATGAATCTCATCGCGTTCGTGGAGACGGTAATCTATACGTACGCACGAGCGACAATATCAATTTTTTGATATTAAAATAATATAAAATTGGATGGTATATAATATATACAGAATCTTTATCATGTTGTATTTATTATTTACATCAATTACACAACAATATTTTACCCATTCTAATAATAATATATTGAATAAAAATTACACCATGACGTGGATACGGTAAGTTATACGTACGCACATATGGTGACATGTCATTCAAAGGATGGATAGAATAATGATTTTGGTTGTACCATATTTATAATAATATCACAGTATATATAATATACTAGAGTTATTATTTAATATTGGAAACAACAAATAAATAGGAAGTGTTCGAAGAAAGTAACTTGAAAGAGGTGATAAAATATTTACCTCTTCTTCGGGTTCTTCTTTTGGATTTGATCAAAACGGATCCTTAGGTTGGATTTATGACTAAAGTAAGGCCTCTAGGATGAATATAGAATAGTTAACAGGGTCATTTGGTAGTGTTTTGAGGATCTAAATGGCTTTGATGGTGTGAATTAGAGAGAAGGGGGTGTGCCCTTTTATAAGAGGGGCGAGGGGCGCCATAGGAAAAGCTATAAATTTTATTTTATAATAAAATAATTTTCAGCTTATAATGGCTCCAAAATGAATTATGTAAAGGATAAGGTGGGTATGGGTGTAAAAACACCCAACAAATAGGTTTTAGATAGGTTTCGGTAACAATATTAACCTTATCTTTTAGAAATGACTATAAGTCAAATAGTTTGACATTTACCATATCTCTTGGTATTTTTATATTATATGGTTAATAAACTTACTATATACTTCCAAGAAAACATGAAGTGGTTCATTAATGATACAACTATCATTAAATATGTCCTTTGTCTGAACCTTAGTTTTTTAAGAATATAAGATCAATTAATAATATAATATTTGTTTTAAAAACACTTTTATGTCAATTTTGACACAATTTGGTATTTTGTTTTTTCTAAATTCATAACAGCATTATTACTTCGAAAAAAATTCATCTAACCAACCCTAATATTTCATATTAACCTAGAAAATTATTGTAATTCATAAAAGGCTCAAATTACATTTATTTATATATTTGTAATATTAGTTATTTTAATCTTTCATTAATATGGTAATTACTGCATCATCATTGTGTCATAAATAAATTATATCATTTAATGTATAAAAAATATAAATAAAATACCATTATGTAGGAAATATTTTTAGCTTTCTATTTAATATTTATAGTCGAATTTATCTTATGTGTATCCCTATATTAAAAATAGTTATTTATTAAACTTTGAATTTAAGACTTTTAACTCTTCTTTGAATTAAATAATAATAAATGTCCTAATCTAATTCTTGTGGACTTAAAGGGTCATATTTTATTCCTAAGGTTGTTTCTGGTCAAATTACACTTATCCAATAGAATTAGGAGATGCGTTAGGGTAATAGTAATATAATTTTTACACTTAGTTACCCTATTTACTTTTAACCGTGGTAAATAAAAGTCAAAAGTTACTATTCAACAAAAAAAATTATCTTATTGAACCACATTTTTCTTACTGATATCAAACATGCCTCTTTTATTTTTGAAATTCAATTCACAGAAGCGGTAAAATTATGTTTTATTCAAATTTTCAAATGCTCCTAGGAGGTGGGTAAAAGACAATTAAAAAGTTCAATAGAATATTTATATATCTAAAATTATTATAAACTGTCTCCATTTAATTATATTGAACTTATATAGGTATTATGTATCTATTTTGACCAATAATAAATTTATATAAAATAAAAAAATTATTTAAATAAAAAATAGGTTTTAAACTATATCTCAGTGTTTTTCACTATTCATCAAAAATTGAATGTTTTCAAAAAAATACCAAAAATTCACCCTGAAATAATTTTGATATTATGAATTAAAAAATGAATTCTATTTTACCCATTAAAAACATTTAATCATAATTAATTAATTTAAAATTAATTCATGTTGTCAAATTCAAATTTTTTTTAAGAAATAACAACTATTAAAATATTGACACTTGTTTATGTCCAATTTTAAAGTGAAATTACATACAGTACCATCATTGGATTAAATAGTAAAAATATAATCTAATTATACTTCCAAACCATTAAAATTTATAATTAATCACTATAAATTATTTTGATTAAAAAATATGTTTTCAGTTAAAATATAGTATTTTTCACTATTCACCCAAATATGAAGTTATCAGAAAAACACCAAAAAATTATTGAAACTAAATTATTATGTTAAAATGCTAAAGAATAAGTTTATTTTTTCAAATTGAATATATAAAAGTTTCAAATATTTAATTTAAAAAGGGTTCCCCATTAAAAGGCGGTAAAATTCCATTTTTGAAAAATAATTATTTTATATGAAAAAAATGAATTTGTTCTTACGTTATGTCTAGAAAACTCATAATATTGATTCTAAAATTATAAGGATTATATAATTTTTAAAATTCAGTTAATACAATTCATAACTGCTTTTGAACAGCTAGTTTGGTAAGTAGTGGTGCGCTTGAACTCAGTGTTGTGTGTAGTATAAGTTATTACATTACTTTGCAGAAATAACATACTATGAAATCTTGGGGTGTTACACTATCAACCTGATATAAGTTTCCATTTTTTCTATATACTTTAATTATATAATACTCTATTAATCCTTTTATAGTGAAACCCTTTTGAATGAATGTCACTATATGTCCGGATTAATAGAGTTGACTCACACTTAGGAGATTGTGACACAACCTATACATATAAAGAACTTTGGTATTCTTCAGCTCGCCATTGGACATTTTAGTACTTACAATACCTTTTATCGTTAAAGAACCATCATTACCAAATATCATTGTTCCATTGACCTTTTATTTATAATCATTAATAGGAATTCATTTCCAATCATATGGCTTGAGCATCCACTATCATGAATCCAAGTGCTGCTGTTAATGGTAGCTTTGAGAGATAATTCTTCAGGGTTGTATTTTTTAATTTTTTCCTTCCATGAAATATTAGTTTAAGTTATAGATTAAGATGGATTTTTAAATCTATTTTCCATTTTTATTGGTTCATTATACTCACACTCTTCTTCTAGAGGAGATAACCTATTGGAATGAATAAAACTATTTTTTAGGTGAGTATTGACTTTTCTTGGAGTTCTGTATGAATTGTTCCTACCATTCATCTTCCTACAATCAACAGATTTATATCCAAATTTAGAATAATGAAAACAATATCCATAGAAAAATATATATCATAATTAGGATTTGAATTTTTCATCCTTTATTGACTTCCAAGCTCTTCCCCATTCAAATAGCTCCTTACCTCTTCACAGTTTGACATGGTATGACCCAAATTTCCATGGAATTGACACTTAATAAGTGGGACTACAGTTTTACTTCTATTCCTCCACATTTCAACTTATTTGGGAGAATATTTTAACTATTTATCATCTCAGAAATCTTTATGATTGTTTTTAGTCCTCTTTTAAGTCTGATTTGAGACTTTATTTGTTTGGAATTCAGGTGTCTGTGATATGTATGACTTTCAGCTTACCTTTATTTTATTTCATTTTACTTCCATCATTAAATGTTTTTGCATCACAATAAATTTCTATTTTTCCCATGCATGAGGGTATTTTATCGACTAGAAACTTTGAAACTCCATAAAAACCACACTTAGCTCACTCTAGAAACTCATCATCTGAGAATTTTCTTTACTGAATTTTATTCTTCATTTCAATGGAACATGATTCACATTCAAGTTTACTCCTAAGAGTAGCTTCTTCTTCTTCAAGTCCCTCAAATTTTTCGTACTTCTGCTCTAGTCTAGATGAATGGTCAATAATGACCTTTTAATGTTATTCAATTATGATATTTAGTTCAACAATGTCTTAGGAGCTTTCAAAAGTTATATAATGATTCATTACTACTTCCTCAAGTTGTTCAATTTTTGCTTCTAGTATATTAACATATTCTGAAGAATCTTCCACAAATTCTCTCTGGTTTTTAAACCTCTTTCATTAATTCTAAAACATACAAAGGGTATCCTTATGTTACAACTCGATATCAACATTACTGGTCAACTGATTATCTCTAGATTTATCTCCTAATGGATTTGAATTTTCAATGGTATCCATCATTGATGCATGGGTTCTAAATATAAATTCGGATTATTATTCCTCAAATAATTTAGTATCGTCATCTTATTCTTCACAGAAAAACACTCTCTATAATTTTTTACTATACATGAAGTCTCCCTTTTTGAAAAACCTTTTCTGAGGCGTCTTCATGTCCCCAAATTCACATTCTTCATCATCAAACTTTCTTTTGCACCGATAGGCAATGTTCCAAACTTTTTCACAACAAAAAAAGTCATAGGTAAATTTCCTACAATTTTACCTTCTCCCTTCTTGAATTTATTAGCAATGAGAGAAATAAGTTCTTTTTTCCCATTATTTTAATCAATTCTATCTCCTGAAAATTGATGTTTTTCTGTGGCTTTTAGTTCCATTCCCATACTTACTCTAATCATTGCAGTTTCTAGATTGACTCTCATCTCATATGCCACTAGGCTGCTTAACAGATCATCTAGATAATGTTTGTAAAGATCCATTTTCATAAGGGATGATACCTTTTCATTATAAAATGGTGGGAGTATTATCAATATTTTATTTAAAATATCAAAGTCCGTGATTTCTTCACCATTTCCTCATATTTCTTGAAAAAATCAGTAATTATATAGAAAAACATATATGTACCTTTTTTAGGATGAATCTTCAGATCATATAACATATTGTGAAAAACATATAGTTTTTCCACCATCACTTTGTTGCATCCTTCATAAATATTCTATAGTTTTTCCCACATAGACTTTGATGACATAAAAAACATCAAATTTAGATCTATCTACTTCGAAAGAGCTACAATGATGGAATTATGTGCTTTGGAATCTACATCATTAGTTTTCTTGTTTTCAACATTTTTAAATAGCCCTATTGAATCATCAACATGTATTCGTTATGAAGTCTCAAAAAGGAATTCTATTTTGAGTGATATAAGATAATATCTCGTCCTATTTTTTTCAAATCTTAAATTTTCTTCCATAAAAGATGGGGACCCCCAGACATTTACTTAGTTATCCATGGCAACAAATATGGATAGATTTATCAGTAGAAACCATTTTTCTTTGATACCACTTGAAGGACACCCGTAACTCCCTGATAGGGGAGGGGTTAATTTGGGTATCTATTTTTTTTAAAGTGATTGATATTGTTCCTAATTTGGTAAGAACTTGTTAGATATGACTATTGGTAATGTGATGTAATTTAAACATTCACACGTAGAAGGAACAGACAACAATTTTACATGGAATACCATAAAGGGCTAGTCCAAGTAGAATACATCGATAGGTTTTCAGTCATACAAAAGTCCACTAATCTTCACTAGTTGTGCATTACAATATATTATCACAACCACCATGTTTTTGGTGCACTTCATTTTCAAGGTTTTAGGGATAGCACACTATGACCCTTGGATCACATTGGTTGACACCCCCTTTCTCACTGCATTGGGAATAATTTGAACTTAAATTATTGATATGTAAGTCACTTAAATTGGTTGGCATTAAATCATGCATCATCATCTTTGGATAGATGCTCTATTTATGTCTTATTTTCCCCTATAGATGTAATATAATTTTCTACACACTATTCATTCACAAACTTTTCCTCCATGAATTGGCCTGCTTCATGTGTGTACTATAGAGGCCCTTGCACAGTGAGTACTTCATGAACCACGTCTCCTTCCACAAACCATCCTTCTTCAGGGACATGTTCTTCCTCCATGAAATGCCTCTCTTTTTTAGACTGTAATAGCTTCCTCCATGTACTTATTCTCCTACACTGACATGTCTTCCTAAAAAATACTTTACACTTTACTAATTTCCTCTAAATTTATAATCAAAATCTCTTTTGTGGGGTTGTCTTCCCGTGAACCACTTTAGACTTCACCGAATTCCTCCTGGTTATTTAATCTCAGTATCACACATTAATGAATGGATTAGTGATCCTTATATAGGAAAATAGATCTGTAAAATCCACTTAATTGAGATTTAACAAATCTATGATATTGTACCACCTTTCCCGTATACCTTACATCTCTAGAAAACCATTTTCCATGCACGATCTGTGTACCACCACTCTTCCTTCGTGGTGGCTGAACTCTTCCACAAACCGATCTTCATGTCATTTTTTACAATGAAAATACATCCTACAAACTTTTTTACTTATGCGTACTATGAACATTCATGTGAACAATATCAATCTCGCGAAACATATTTTCTTCACTGTCTGTGTACAATGATTCTATATGAAAATACCATTCCGCATACCTCACTTAGTGGTCCGCAAGCTGTTTTTCACGGTCTATAAACCATATTTTGTCGACTCCTTTGAATAAAACCTTAATTTTCCAAAAATATAAACTCCCAATTTTGAGGCCCAAACAATTGGAAAAAACTAGGAAACTTCACCTCCTTAAACACTTACTTTGGCATGTATTATATGATCACTTGAATTGCAAGGCCCTCGATCAATCCTATGTGAATAGATAACAATAAAAACCATACTTAATTTCCACCAAATGACATCCTTGGTTCCAAAAAATATCATCTCCCTTAATCCTCTCATAATCCTTGGGATTATTCTATATTAATCCAACTCCAATCATCAAGGGATTCTAGTGTCGTACAAGTGATGAAATTCCAAGAAGAGGGCTTGATTTCATCAAATATTCTTTTAATTTTCCTCTTATCCTCTTCTATTTCATTATTTTTTTCATAAATAGATATTCTAAGATTAATTATGAATTATTTCAAAATTATATTAATAAATTTTATCTCATTTAAAAACTATATTGTTTAATTATTTTCATTTTAAACCACTATTTCCCCTCCTTTAGACAATGTTCTTAATAACGGTCGGTTAACCACCAACGGGGACATTTCCAATTTTATTCCTTATCACCAAAATTATAAATGGTTAAAATATATCATTTATTATAAATAAATATAAAAATTTATTTATTTTATGATTCTGATATTAATTAGACTTATGTATAAACTAACCTGAACAAAATATAAAAACTGTAGCAAAGTGGCAAATTTTTAAGGAAATTTTGATATCAAAGAACCTCAACATCAAAAATAGAAATTGAAAAATATAAACCAATAATTTTTATTCCTAAATATTGTAATAAACAAACATTATTAAATTTTATCACTATATTAATAAATCTATGTTTATTAATTATGAGTTGTAAAATCATCAAAATAACGCAAGATTGAAGATAAAGGGATTCTCAAACCCAACTCATTTTCTTGGGGTTGTCCCTTATTCATGAAATATTTTGTATGGAAATTATCATAACATTCTATACATATCATTTAACAAATATTACATTTTCTATTCAAGGATATACATGTCTCAACATATATTTTCCATAAGAATACAATGATTTTTACCAAAGGAATTTCATTCCAAAATAGAGCTTTGAATCTTCTTGATTTGTTTTTCCTTTTCTCAAGAATGATGATTTATATTCCAAAAATGATTCACATTATTCATTTGGGAAGCCTAAATATTATTCATAAATTTAATATATTTTAAATCACCATAAAACCCATTCCTTTAAATGTGATATTTCATGATTATAAATGTCATTTTTTTATGTGTCACACGTGATTATGTGAATAATATGATTTAATGGGTGGGACCAGAATTATATCTCTCTCTAATGAATTGGGTAATTATATATATATATATTGAGGTTACGGTTATTATAAATCAAAATGATGGTATATTTTTTCATAATAACGATGTTATGATTTTTTCACATATGTTATGCATGAACATGATACTGAAGTTTTTCACTTCTATGAGTGTTATTTAACTAGTATAACCTCTAGTTAACTTTTAATGCATCATCGTATTTCATACCATTATAAAAATGTATTAATCATGATTAAGATTGTCATACCATGATTATAACATGATGATGATGAATATTCTCACCCCTATAATATTGATTCATGACTCTTATTTCAGAAATATAATCATTCCCCATACTGTGATTTTTTTTTACCCCTTTAATTAATGTAAATACTTATGTAACTATTGGTACCAACAATGACGTGAGATATTTTACGTGGATAATGATATTGGATTTTAATAGTTTTTATATTTTATTATATATAATTGATGTATGACCCTAATTTTCCTTGGATAATAATACTTTCTATCCTTGAATGTATAAATATTGTGATGTTTATCATTAAATGACTTAATTGTTATGTAAGATACATTTGGTTCACTATAGTTGGTATCGTAGGTATGGTTTTGTTAATTTTGGAAATAGTATTGTATAAAATTAGTGACCACCCTTAGGATAAATATAATTATAGGTACACATCCAAGAATAATTATTTTAGAATGAGAATAATCAAATGGATCCCATAAGATATGATTTTATACTTTATTTTTACATGGAATTAATGTATTTTTCCAGATTTTTTAAATTAAATTTTGATAAAACATTTTATTTTTTATAAAATGGAAAGAACACGGATAATCTAGTCCAACAAACCATGTGAGGGATAATGTAATGTTTTTCCAACGGACATCCAAAATTCCATGGGTGGTAGAGTTAAAAAACGATAGAAAATTATTACCCAACTGTCTTAGGAAATGAAAAACAACCTAAAACATATGGAATGTATAACTTTACCCAAGAATAAGTATTTATCCATTAAGTCCTTTATAATGAAACAAACACTAATTTTTATTCGAACATATGATATAATTGTCTTAGAAAAATGGGTTAACTCAATATAAAAGATCATTGTTATGATTTATTATTCTGAGAAATAGAAGACGACTCTTTACATATATCATTTTGATGATGATGTCATTAAGAACACCAATCCAAGGGATTTAATAAAAGAGGTGTAGTGTAAATAAATTAAGAAAATATTTATTAACACGTATTTCCATTGAACACTTCAAACAAATATTGAGAGATAATTTTTAGAGTAGAATAAAAGTAAAGGTGATTATTCCATGAATTATTAGGAAAAATCAAAAGGATTATAATAAAGTCCTCATGTTTTGTTATAAAAATGATATGAAAATTGATATAATCGTTAATGTATTTATACTAAACCTTCCAAATAATATAGCGATCTGAGTCATCATAAATTTTTTGGAAGTGGTTTAATGTGATCTGAATGCAAAGATAGAGTTTTGATATTGGTCATTTGGACATGGGGATAATAATAAAATAATGGAATTTCAAGATTTAGTTCCAAATGACAAAGGCGAAAAGAGTATCCAACCACAAAAATTTCAAAAAAGGTTGATGAAAAATTGTGATAATTTCATCAATATGAAGGGAAAATGCTTCATGTGTGGTAGAGTGGGCCAAAAATATCATGAATTTTGAAAATACAAGAAGAATACATCCAAGAATATAAAAGATGAAACCTCTTAATAAACCATCAATGGTTCGCTGCATCAAATGCATAAAAAAATGCGACTATGAAAGATAGTGATATAAACCATGGGTCTTTGAGGGTAATCAGTATCAGCAACCAATAAATCCAAACGAGAATGCTAAAAATTATTCCATAAATACTGCTAAAGTGGAGTGTAAAAATGATGTTATAAAAGGTAAAATTGATATTCACTCTTGAATGAAACAATTATTAATTGATATTAGTTTTAGGACTTCTATTTTATATTTCATGATTAATATAACTATTCAATTGAATCCCGAATATCTTGAAGTAAAGATATCAATAAAAATAAATAGTGTTGTGACCATTTCAACACAAGTGTTGCCCTCTTTGCTTATTAAATTATGGTGGATGATTATTCATGTGAAAATCATAATACTTCCCTTGTTGTAATTTTAAACTATACTTGGAATGGATTGGATCTATTTATATATTTCCTACATCAATTATTGGAAAAAATAAATCTCTTTTAATGTTACAAAACATCCAATCACCCACAACAAATGCAATGGAGATCATGAATCTCATTTGGGAAAATACCTCAACATTGTGGTTTTTGATACCTTGTGAGGAAGAATACCTTTCCCAAAGTGTTTATCCAAAGGAATAAATAAACCTAGATTAAAATCCCATTCTTTTATAATTAAATGATTTATTTCCCAAAGACTTACCCAAAATTACCCCATATCATGAGGTATATTATCAATAGATCTTATAAACAGAGCCACTCCTATCACAAATAAACCATTAGGATGGCCCCGATCGAAATAGTGTAGGTAAATATGTTGATATAAGAGAATTTGGAAATGTTATTCATAAAACCTAGTTCATTTCCTTGGGGGTTTCTAATACTATTTTTAATTAAAAAGTAAGGATCAACATGGTTGTGTATCGATTACTAGGAGCTCAACAAGATCAACAAAAAGATCAGTTATCCGCATCCAATATTTGATGATTTGTTTGAACAACATGGACTAGCTCAGTACAAATGAATGTTTGAAATTAGTTCTGTATATCATCAACTAAATATTACGAATGATTATATTTAGATGATATCCTTTCGTATAAGGTATGGGAACAATCAGTTTATTGTGATTCCCTTCAAACATACTAGTCCCCCTGAAATATTCATGGATTTGATGAATAGAGTCTTTAGATACTACCTTGACATATTTTTGGTAGTTTTTATCAATTATATTCCCATTTACTAAAATATAAATTAGAAACATGAATAGAATCTACGGATTGTGCTAGAGACATTAAGGTAGAAAAAATGCATACTAACTTGAGAATGTTTAACTATTTAGGGTAGTAAGTAACATTCCTATAAAATGTGATCATATGTTATGAAATTAATGTAGACACATCAAAGGAAAATGAAATTGAATAATGTAATAGACCAACTTTTTCATTAAAATCTATAGTTATTTTGGCTTAGCAGTGTAGGATTTACGTTTTTCATGAAATTTATCAGGATTTTCTAGCCTGCTAAAAAGTTAACATAGATATGTGTATAGTATGACTAGATAGATTAATGTTGGGGAATAATTAATGAGCTAATGAATAGGATAATCATTGTTCTTGTACTCTCACTAATAAGTTGTGGATAAAGTTTTACGATATTCAATGATCATTCAAGAAAAGTGTTGGGTTGTCTACTCATACATAAAGACATACTGGTAGCCTAAAATCTACTATAGTTGGATATCTATTAGCATATCTACATGAATAATCTTATAGATAAAGTTACCGTTATTTTCTCCTTGATGATTTGGTAGCACTACCTCAGTAGTGAGTAGTGGGACATATGTACTGATCAAATGAGTGTAAAGTATATACTAAAATTGAAGAAGATGAACATGTGTAAAGGAACAAGGTTAGAGTTAGTAAAAAACTATGATTTATCTATTCACTAACCTTTGATAAAGGTGAACATGGTAGGTGATGATATTAGATAAAAATAACCTTCTTCATTATCAACGATGTAGATTAAGAAAGACCATATCTGTATTTGTATGCAACGGATAGATCTAGATATTATAATGGAAGGAAATATAACCTACCTTTTCCCAAATGATTACCCCACCATATATCCATGAGAAGAACAAATAGGCACCATGGGCTGATTTTGAGATTGAAAAGTTGTAAAAAGAAGATATAAAATGTAATCTTCATGAATTCTTTTTTTATGATGATGATTTGATTTAGTTTGATGCTCGGATTTGTGTGCCTTCATTGTCAGAGTTAAAGAATTTGTAATTGGATAAAGGGAATAGTTTGTCTTTCTATATCCATCTTCAAAGTAACAATATATATCATAGATTTTTTGTGAACTTATAGAGGGTACAACAAGAAGAAGTGGGTTATTCAATACACCTCAAAGTGCATTGTATGTCATTGTTTTAATGTTGAATTATAAAATTCCAAGTGGATGAAGAAATTATCACCTATACTAACATAGAAATGGGAGAATATCACTATTGAATATTTCACTAGTATCCAAGATATTTAAAAAGGAAACAATGTGATAGGTTTTGTGGTGGATCGGATCAAAAAGAAATCTCACATAATTAATTTTTATGAATATTTATCACTTGAAATACTCACCATGATTTATGTAAAATAAGTGGTGATACAACATGGGGTTCCACATGTAATTGTCTTTAATTGTGATTCAATGTTCACATATAAATTCTGGATAATTCTTCAACATGATTTTAATAATGAATTGAATCTTAGCTTGATATATCACTCATAAAATTATGGACAATCTTAAAGAACTATTAAGATACCTGAGGATATACTAAAAGCCACCTCAATGGAATTAAAAGGTGTATGGGGTCAAAATATATCATTAGTTTAGTATCATACAAGAATAGATTCCTATCATGTAATCAAATGGCTCCATATGAAACATTATATGTGAAGTTTTTTGTAACTCCATATTTTTTGGGTAAAGTTGGAGAATTATGCTACTTGAACCTGATCTTGTGCAAGAGATGAGAAAATTAGATCAATCCATCCAATAGAATATAACAGCTTCTTATAATCAACAAAAGATATGTTCAAATAATAAATGAATTAACCTATAGTTTGGTATTGGAGGGAATATTTTCCTTCAAATATAACTTTGTAAGAGAGTCATGCAGTTTGGAATAAATGGTAATATTATCCCTTGGTCCAATAGCCTCATTGAGATCCTTAATCAAAAAGGATTTGTCACCAATCACCTTGTACTTCCACAAAATATGGATCATACTTATGATGTGTTCCACATGTCTCTCTTAAGGAAGTACAAACCAGATCATTCATATGTACTACATTTGGAGGTGATAAAATAAGAAAATGACCTCTCATGTGAAGAGAAGATGTTGAAGAACATGAACCATTGAGACAATGTTTGATGAATCAAGACAAACCACATTGCCAAACTATTGTAAAGGAACTATATGTCTGATGATGTGACATGGGAGCCATAGGAAACAATGAAACAGAACAACCCAAACATATTCACAATTGAGAATGTGAGTTGAAATTTCAAGGATGATATTTATAAAGGGGGAAAGATATAACAAACCAGAAGTTATGAATGAAATTTTTTTCATGATATAAATGTGTATTATAATATACTATGTAATATTATACACATACAGCACATTGAGAAATCAAAAAAACATTATTTAATTAAATAAAATCATTACATTATTCAAATACAAACCCAAATAAAATTAAATATATTATAAGGGTGATAATGTAACATAGGAAAAATACAATGTGGAAGTATGGATCACCCCAATCTGATAGAATGATACCTCCCTTTAATAACTCTATATGAAAGAAACAAAATATTAGTAAAATATTCAACATTAATGAAAATGTAAATCTATAACAACGAGTGGAATTGAGTTAATTAATTAATGGAGGAATATATATTTCTTAATAAGAGGTAGTTTGATCATTGGAATAGTAATGTGATCATTGGAATAATACCTTAACAGTTGGGAATAGTTACATGAACATTGGGAATGGTAACCAGAACGTTGAGAATAGTAAATCAACCATTTAAATAGTAATATAACTTCAAAAAAATGAATTTTTATATAAATAATATTAATCATGATTAATTAAAGTAAATATAATTATTTTAATTCTAAAAAATTAACTAGCATCATTAGAAATATCATAGAAATTATAATAACATTTTATGTTAGTTGTATTGTAAAGGATGTTATAAAAATTATATTTTTTATATTAAAAATTAAAATTTCCTATTATATATATTTATTTATGATAAAATTGATATCATTTGTGATATCATCATATAAAAATTTTCCAAGTGTAATTTTTTGATAATTTTCTCAAATTCTTCACTTTTCAAGTGAATTGTAAAAATATTATTTTTTTCATAACTAGTGTATCTTAAATTGCATAATTCATGATGTAATAATGAAAAAATAATTTATATTAAAAACATTTATGAAAAAATATATATAAACCATAAATTATTCCTTAAAATAATATAAACATTATTTACAAATGTAAAAAGTAATTTCCAAAGTCTAAAATCTGAAACATTACATTTAAATAATATTTTTTTATTCTCAACTCTTAATTTTTAATAAAATAATCAAATTGAGATATAAATGGGTTTAAATTAATAAAACCGTCATATTATACTAATATATTAATTATATTATCAAAAAATTAAAAATTACAATGTTTTTTAATGTATATAATATTTTATTCTAAAAATACTATTATCCTCATGTATAAATTAACAATCTCCATCCCCTTGGAGGAACTACCCTACCACCCATTATGAATAAAAATATCGACCAAAATTATCTAAAATAAGACTACAAGACTCTATAGGATTAATATCTAGTAATACAACTCCAATCATCAATAGATTTTAATGTCGTACAAGGGATATAACACCAAGAATCGGGTATGATTTCATCAACTCTTCTTTGCACTTTCCTAATCTCTTCATATATCTCTCTCTATCCCTTTAAAAACAGAATAATCTAATATTAATAAGTTTTTATGTTTAATTTATATTAATTATGTTATACTACTATAAAAATAATTTTTTTAAATAATTTATATTTTATATATATATCTTTCACCTCCTCTGGACAATGTTACTGATAACAGTTAGTTAATCACCAATGAAGAGATTTCCAACTTTGTTCCTTGTCACCAACCTAATGTATAGTTAGAATAAATGAAGTATTACATATAAATTTATAAATATATCCATTTTATTCTTTTAGAGATCATTGTACATATCTATAAACTATATTGAACAAAATAGGGAAATTGTAGAGAAAAGTGAAATTTTTAAGGAAAACATGATATCAAAACACTTAAAATTCAAAAATAGAAATTAAAAAATATAATACAATGATTATAATTTTAATATATTAAAATAAATTAAAATAATTTTATTCTATTTTAGTATTTAAATAATTTTATGTTTATTATTCAAGGGCGTAAAAGTGATGATATAATGTTAGATTATATGTAAGGTGATTCTCTAACATAACTCATCTTCATTAGGTTATCCTTCATTAACAACATATATAGTATGAAAAATCATAAAATGTTCCTTAAATTTATTTTCACTAATATTCAATTTTATTTTTTAGGATATACTTGTTTTGACTTTTATTTATTTTCTAAATTCAATAATTTTCAAAAAGTCATTTATTTCCAAAATGGATCTTTGACTCATCTTAATTTGTTTATTATTTTCTAAACAATGATGACTTATATAAAAAATATACTTTCCCTTAATCATTAGGGATGCCTAAATATTATTAATGAATATATTATATATGAAATCATTATAAATTTTATTCATTTTATTGTTTTATTTCATGACTATGATTATTATACATTATATGAGGCATGCATGATTCTGTTAATTTTATGATGTGATGGTTGGGTCCGGAATTATATAGTTATCCAATATAATGTTTAAGGTTATTATTATCATGAGTTTATATATATTGTTATTTAACACTATTTTATCATTATTAAAACTATTTATTTTATGGTTTATGCACATATTTTATGTGTGAACAAGATGGTAGATTTGTTCACAAATATGTGTGGTATTTGACCACATTTACATGATGTTTCATATTTATGCATCACTAATTTTCAATTAATTTTCCAAATTTCTTCCTCATTCTTATGATGATGATCCCATGATTATGACATGATTATTCTACATATTCTCAACTATCTAATATTGATCCACGTCTATTATTTCTGTTATGTTATCCCTCCCTTAAAAAAGATTTTCTCTCACCCATTTCTTTATTTCCTCCTGTGACTACATGAAATATGGATAATGTGAGAGATTTGAAGTGGATAAAAGGAATAATTTTAATATTTTAGATATTTTATTATATATAACTGATTTATGATCCTAATTTTCCCAAGATACTAAACCTTTTGATCCATGAATATATAATTGCTATGTCCATTTTCATTAAAATGTTGTAATTTTCATGTAAGAAAAAGTAGGGTCTCTATACTTAGGAATGTTAAATGAGTTCTATACATATTTGATTTAAAAAAGGTTCAGTTTTATGAGGATTTTGAATCATCGTTATCTATTCATCCTAAAAGCTTGAATATGTATAGATATGTGAAAGATTATATATGGTGCGATAATATATAGATAGATACTACTAAGTATGTATATTGGTGTTTATTATGTCAAAACATTAATCTTGATTGACATAAATCTAAGGGGATGTTACAACCAGTACACATATCAAAATAGAAATGGGATAACCTCACGATGGATTTCATTATTGTATTCCACAAAACATATGAATGGCACAATGCTATTTGGGTTATAGTTGATCGCATTACAATTTCCAAACACATAATTTATATCATAAAATATTTAAATCATTAAAATCATGACAAAATAAACATTAAATATGTGGAAATGTTTCTTGGAGTTTCATATCATTTTGAATGTCATCAATATCTGAGTTAGCCTCAATGATCTGGTGATGTCCTTAGAAGTCACTGAACATACAGTCTAGTTTAAGTATTTCGAATATTCCTCTGATACATGGGAAGTCTAAACGAAATATTAAATCCTTGGAGGATAAAATGATCTAATTTTATATGTATTTAAATTGAATTTTGGATCAATATATTCCCCTGGTTTAGTTTTTTACAACAATAGCATTCAATTAATCATTAATATTGAATCTTATGTGGCCCTCTATGGAATGAAGGGTAGACCTTCAATTTAAATGAAAAAAGATGGATAAAAAATGCATTGGGACCTGTTCTAGTTTATAAAATGGAAGATAATGTTAGATCCATTCGACTTCACATCAAGGAAGTTCACTGTCAATAGACTAGTTTTAGAGACAATCTACAGTGTGTCCTCAAATATAAGGATGATGAGAATATTATTCTAATAATATCTCCATAAAAAATGTAATTATATTATTGAAAAATATAAAAATGATACATGTATATATTTTCCCCATTGTGATTCTCTATCATGTAGGTAAGGTATCTTATCTCTCCCTCTAACCTCTATTAACTTCAAAACATATTCTATATATCCCTCTGTATGATGTACATATATAATTCTTCAAAAATACTGAATTTAGAGGTTATACCATTGTATCATGATATTTCATTTGGCAAAAATTTTGTATAAATATTATATCATAGTGATAAAGTGTTTTGGAAAAATACTAGTCACCTGGTTAAACTCCTCTAGAAATATAATTAATTTCAAGAAGCTACAACGGATCCTAAGGATCTGATGAAAAAATAATGTCATAAACTTTTATTTTAGAGGGGTGAATTTAGATGGATAAGTTCATTTTGAGGAGATTATAATGTTACACCCAATGATTTTATAAAAAATTCACTTTTAAAAATACAATTCCCCTGATAGCATGCATTGAAGGAAACATATGATCTAAAATAAATGTGACACACAATTAAAATATAAATATATTAAAATTATATCATATCTATTTGATTGCATGGTTAGAATAGTACTAGATAAATTATGAAAATATAGGGATAAATATGTATAAAATCAATTCTTTACTTATCAATTAAATATAAATAATAATAATCATCATTTTAAAACTAAAATTTGTTTTTATAAACAATTTTTATGCATGAAATTTATTTTTTAATTAAAAAAATAAATTATTCACTATTAGGGAATAATTTTTAATAAATTTATATATATTATATATTCAATTAAAAAAATTAACATTCATCTAATATTTTTACTATTCATTGTATAAGTGAAAATATAATTTTATAATTTAAAAAATTAGTCTTTTAAAATAAAGTTTCATCATGTTTGTCAGGATTATTTTTAAAATTTAATTATTCCACGTATTTATATATTACAATATAAAGAATAAAGTATAAATTTATAATCTAGAAATTCACATTTTTAAATACATCGATTCAATTTTTTAGAATTTTGAATAGAAACTATTGTAGAATTTATCATGTATGTAAATGGTAAATCGAGTTAATCATGGTTTCAACTATGTGTTATGGATCTCTTTCTACATCAAAATTAATAATATATGAATAAATTTTTTCCATTGTAACTATAGGATTGAAATGTAATTGTTTAAGAGACACTTTTTGACAAAAACTGTATATATGATATTTAAAGTAAAATAAGTTATAAATATTCACTATCTTAATTTTAGATTTTTTCATGGGTCTACATTGGAAAAAATGTTCTGAATGAAAATAATTTTCTATTTTGACCATAAATAAAGGATTTTCATGATGAAAATTTATATCAAATTTTTAGAAATTATATAATTACTTTAAATGGTTATGCAACAGAGACATACTTTTTTTCAATTAATTGAGAGATGAAATAAATTTTTTGAAGAATAATAAATATAAAATAATTTATGTGAGTTATAATTTTATAATAATTTTTTATATAAATGTTTTAATATAGTATATTTGGATTTGATCTTTGTCTTGTTGTCATTAAAATAAAATTAAATGAATTGATTCAAAATTGAAAATAAATATATTTTATAATAAATTGTAATTTATTAAATCATTTAAATATCATAAAATTATTATTTTAATCCATTTTTATGTAATATCATATAACAAATCATACATGGTCCATTTATTTTTCACTTTTACATTTATAGTATCATTCATAACACTTTATGGATAAAATATTTGTGACAATGGTTAAGGTAAAAAATAATTAACATAAGGTTTAATTCAAAATATAAGGATGAAAATGACACCCAAACCTATATAAATTTAATCGGATTATTTTATTTACACAATATATACTTTTCCATTGAATTCAAAATTAATTGGATTAATTTTTTATGAGAATTAATTATATTTTAATATTTTAATAAATTACAAGTTTATACTCTCCCTCCCTTATAATAGGACACCCCTCCTTACACTTCTTTATAACACATTGGAACTTGTAGATGATTCATAACCTAAAAAATTCTCTTCAACAATCCTCTATCTAGATTATTGGTATTCCAGAAATTCTAACCATTTATTCCTTAGGAAAAGATCTATAGGAGATGTTTCACAGAATATGTAATCTCCATAACCCATAACTTTCTTTTTTATTCTTATTTTACAACCATATAAATCTGTTATAATATTATTAAAAATAAATTCAGTATCTTAAATATAATTAAATAAAATTATTTTATTAAATTACATGTATACACCCTCCTTTCATCATATGGTAAGTGATTGTATCACTTGCGCGTACGTACGACGTAACATCTGCACGTAACAATACAATTAATTTTCCACCACCATATTTCATGGATGCTTATTATGATGAGTTTAATTCATATATATTATAATTATGAAATAATTTTTCCTCAATTATTATAAAATAAAATCTACTTACTTACGATCCAGTCTATTGAAAATGATATCATTTCTCGTGTGTGCCTGTGGAATACCTTAACCATGAAGCGATGTGACTCGTTTTTCATTCCCAAATTAAACTTGTTCTAATTAGGATATATATAATGAATATATTTGATATATATTATATAATAATGATTATTAAAAGATGAATTAATTTTACCATCCTGTTTTCTCTCTCTATCAAAATAATGCAAATAGTGTACATGCATGCATACTAGCTAACATCTCCAAGAATGGTGTAATTCATTGGCCTATATCCACATTTATAAATCACTAGGAAAATGTATATAATGAATATATATGATATTTATATCATTAATTAAATTATTTTTATTATTTAACCATGATAAATATTCAAGGACCAAATATACTAATCCAAGACATACATGAAAAACAAAGCAGATATAACCTAGAACATTTATTTTAAAAATTAATTGTTAACAAATTGGAGAAAAAATGATAATATAAAATTAAATATGATATTAAATATATTATTATGTTATTTTAATATTTTTTAAAAAAATATTAATTTATTATATAGGAGGTTCTAACATGTAAAAAGGAATTTATACATCATGTAAGGTATTTTCCCCACACTTTTATTTTTAGGATACACCTGCCATATTCATTGCTTTTTTTCTTTTATATGGTGAATATACTATCGAAGAATGTGTTTTAGGATTATTATAATTAAATTTATGGGGATTTACATATCAATATGTTTTTATTTCATTCATGGGTGTTATAATTCAAATGTTACCATATCAGTATTGGATTTTATATAGTAGTCACATTATTTAACATTATTATTTCTGATTATGTTTTCGATTATGAAATATTATGTTTTACCCATCAATAAATATGGAATAATTTTGAATATATTACTATTAAAAAATATTTAACATAAAATGATGTCATCTTTGTAACATCCCAGGTAAATAAAGAATATGACATTTCATATTTATCCATATTTGTGAATAAAATCTTTAAATGACTTTAAAGGGGACGCTATGCTCGATGGCGTACCCAACACGCAACAACGAGTTTCTTGGGAATCTTACGTTGCACTCTAATAATAAAATAATATTATTTTAAATGGTAGTTAACATGTAGCCGTTGTAATGGCGGGAGTGGATAGAAATAACTGAAATATGATTATATATGTTTTTAAATGTTTTTACAATTATCCAATAAAGGATAGAGGCTTAAAATACGGAAAGAATTCGATTTTAGGCATATATGCCCTAGTTTTCACTAAAGGTTCACTTATCGCCTTTTGATGGCGAACTGTCATTAAATATAGTTTTGATCACTCTTATACATTCTTTTGGACCTAATAAAACTCTTATTAAGAATCGGGACATCAAATTTTACTTTGTGTAAATTTTTGGTATTTTTCTGATAAAGTTCATTTTTTAATGAATAGTGTAAAATGTTGTGTTTTAATTCAAAACCTCTTTTTAATCTAATTTATTTATATGATTAGATAATATTTTGAATTGTTTTTAAAGTTAAATTAGAAAATATTTTTACCATTTAATCCAATGGTGGTCATTGGAATTAATTTCACTTTGAAATTAGACTTAAACTAGTGTCAATCTTTTGATACTTATTGTTTTATAAAAACACGCTATTTGCTCTGACAGCGGGAATTAATTATTAAATTAATTAATGTGACTAATATGTTTTGAATTTTGTAAAACGGACTTCATTTTTGAATTCAGAATATCAAATATAGCTTAGGGTGAATTTTTGGTAATTTTCTGAAAAACTTCAATTTTTGATGAATAGTGAAACCACTAAGTGGTAATCAAGCAAACTGATTTTTCAGTTAAATGAAATTTTACCACTAATGTGTATTGAATTTTGAAAATCCGACATACACGGTTGTCATTAAGAAGTAAAATGTGGTTCAATGAGATTATAATAATTTTTTTGGTGAATAGTAACTCATTAAGTTCTTAATCGCGATTAGTGGTAATTAGGGTAGTTTAAGGTATAAATAATGCTTTAATAATATAAAATGACCTAGACACATGTCCCAACCCTATTGGTTATGTCATGGCCGACCAAGACAAGCCATGGCCTAACTTGGGGACCCCATGGATCCACTTTTGTTGGGAAATAACATAAAATACTTTTTATTTAATGTTAAAGTGAAAATGACACTAACATAGTATGTTTTACTAAAACAATTTTTAAGTGGGGTTATACAAGTCCAAATTTTGATTATAAATAGTCATTGGAAAGCTAAAAAGATTTCCTATATCATAGTATTTTTTTTTTAATTTTTAGACATTAAAGAAATTAAATTATTTATGACATAATAATGATGCAGCGATGACATCATTATTTTACAATTTAATTAAAATGGAAAGATAATGAAAAATCTACAATATACACATGGACAAAACCAATTGGATGAGTGGATTTCGATGCCTTATCACCTTATCCACGAATTCTATCAATGTGGGACCCTTTAGAACCGAAAAGAATTTTCAAATAATGTAATATTTCATTGCTTTCCAAAAGTGCCCCTCCTCTCCTCTTATAAAAGGCCCCCACCTCTACCTCTTTTCCCACACCCCTCAAGCCTTTGGCTCGGCCAACCCCTGCCCATTTACTCTCTCAACATCCCTCTCCTCATCCTATAGGATCCCCTTTGGGCAGAATCCTTTCAAAGGAAGCCTTTAGGCTCAAATCAAAAGGAGATTACACTTTTAAAGGTAACTCATTCTCTCTTGTTAATTTGTTTTATTTTGCTTCTCCAAACCTATAATCTCTTTTTATTTACTTCTTTTGTAACAACACCAGTATCTTCAATATACTAGGATGTTGTTACAAGATTTATTTTAGCTAAACTCTCACACAACTACATCAAATGGTTAAAGAACATACGGTTTCCGTGGACGGTGAAATTCTGCCTCCCGAAACGATGATTGTTCAATACTCATTTAACACCTTCAAAGGTGGCCATTATGATGTCACTATTTTTATATATGATATATAATATGTTTATGTTTTATTTATGCTTCTGTATTTTTCATTTTTGTCTTACCTTTGTGGCTTCCATTATGGGTATACGCGATATCTTCATTTAAGGAAGTGCGGACTACCGCCCCCTCAAAGTGATTTGATTCGTTCAATACCATATGTGGGATGTATAAAGGATGGAAATATGATATTATATATGATATTATACTGGAATTATAATATACCTTTATATCATTATTATTCCATTCTATACAATACGAAATAGAAATGAAAGTAGCGTTCATGCGTACGTACGGCTTACCGTCTCCATGAACGGTGCATTTCATTTCTTACCTCTAAATGATTATGTAATGTTATAAATGCATGAATGTACTGGATATATATGAAATATATGATATCTACATAATGAATACAATTCTGGATATAATAAACATTTGGCCACATGAACAACATGTAATTGTAAGAAGACCACTTTCGACTTAAGAACCAAATATCGGCAAAACAAATATTATTAACTTAAATGATTACATAATGTTTATGACAAGGTAATAAGTGGTATAAAAGTAATAATGAACTTGAAAAGGGTTCTTAAGGAATTAGAAATTAACTCAAGTTTATTATTCAGGAGATTAAAGAATGATCGAGTCAAGTCGGACCCGAGGTAAGGGATCCTACTCCTCTCTTTCTTTTTAAGTACACACTTTTATGTCATTCTTTTTAAAGATCATCTTTATTGTTATTGTGATGATCTTATATATTACACTTACTGTAATTTTTATGTTCATGTGATGAGAGACCCTATTCTCTCTCATCAATCCATTTTGGGAGTTTTGAGTGGCGCCGTTAGGCTGTCGAACTTTCGTAAGAGATCTAACCTCTCTCTTTCTTTTTAAGTACTCTCCTTTATGTCACTTCTTTTAAGATCCTATTTGTAATGTTGGGGGATGTTATTTTATATTAGTCTTGCTGTACATTTTATTGTAATGTGATGAGATACCCTATTTTATCTCATCAATCCATATTCGGAAGTTTTATGTGGCGCCGTTAGGCTGCCGAGTTTTCGTAAGAGATTTTTCATCTCACTTTTACTCCCGTGAGATTTATGGTACATTTGCCACAAATTCCATTGAGTGGTGTATGTACTACCCATTATTCTACTCTTTGTGTAATATAATTTCATTTATGAGTATTTACATCAATGATCTATTGTCCTTCTTTCATGGAGTGTATGTTTTGAAAGATACCCAAGTCGGTAAGGGAACCTTTCACCCTCCTCTTTTTTAAAAGACTTCTTTTGTTGGGTCTTTTAATTTACATATTTTTATGTTGGGATATGTTCTCATATATCCTTATTGATGTAAATTTTATGTCCAAGTGATGAGATACACTTTTTATCTCTCATCAACTCATTTTGATGTGATGCCGTTAGGCTATCAAGGGAACTTTTTAACCCAATTTCGATTTCTTTGGGTTCAACATGTAGTCATTGAATATGTCATCCATTGAATATGTGCGAATGAACTTTTATTGTTTTACACTTAATATCCACTTATATTGGGTGTACTTATATTTTTCACACATATTTTTGAGATTGATTTGTCCTTTATTTAAGGATACCTTCTCTATAAGGGATTTCATCACATTTGACATTTCTATTGAGGGTTCATTGTTGTTATGCACCAATTCACTCTTATATGGTGTATATACTGTCCTTTGGAGTATTATATCATGAATCCATTTATTCTCATGATATTATAAAGTTCTGACTAAATGTCATTCCTCAATTATCGTATTCAAGTGTCTCTAATTTTGGTAAAACCCCTTTTACCAAAATATCGTTTTAAATGTTTTAATTATTTGTTCTTATTAATATCCATGTTTTCAAAATGGTTTTAAGGATTTTTTTATATGGATATTAATGGTTTAAAATTTTAAGTTTCAAGGTGGTATGGGACACTTTGATTAAAAAATATCTTTATTAAATGTTTTAAATGGTTTTGGAAATGGTTTCTTTTTGAATGGATTCATTATTTCAATATACTAAAATGTTATATTGTGATTGAAATGTGGAAATGTTATGTTTCCTTTATGAATGTTTTATGTGATACATTTATGTTATGGTTCTTGGGCATTGTTATGAAAACGGGTGGTTCCGTGATAAACTAAGGGCGGGTGAGCCCGATATAGCTCTCCAATGCATTGGGTAACGCGAAGGAGTGAAACGTTAAGGTTTCTCCGAAGAGATTTAGGGAATATACTGTGATGGGTATTCCAAACGTAACCAAGAGGGTTACTCCCTACATAAGAATGTTATGAATGCCTCAAGTTACCTTTATGTCTTATGATTTCTATGATTTATTCATGGTTTGATGATGTATGTTAAAGTGCCTTTGTTTTATGGGTAAAGTATGATTTCATTCTTATGTATATATGAACTCATGTTTCCTTTCCATATTTTTATAACTCTTACTGAGCTTTTTATGCTCATCCCAAGTTTTTGAAATATTTTTCACAGGTCAAGGGAACGGTACATGATGTGATGATAGTGTCAAGGATGTGTCAAGAAAGAATCCGTGTTATATTTTAAATATGTTCCCGTTGATGGGAAGAATGAATGCTGACTTTTATGTAACCACTTTGTTTAAATGTGGAATGTAATGCAAATTTCATGATCTAATTCTCTAAAACTCTAAACCTGAAAAGATCCTCAATGTGTAATCTTGTAATAACTCAAGATTAAGTAAGGTTTAAGGCTGGGGCCTTATAATCTTAGATGAAAGATATCTTTAAAATACCAGTCATAAATAATATTATATGATTTATATTATGTGATGGTTTGACCTAGATTTATATGGACCCACAATGAACTGGGTAAATATTTATATCTCATGAGATAAACATTGATTTAATGGGGATTAATCTATATTTATTATAGGACTCTTCCCACTATGATAGTCTTGAGAGGATAAATTGACTACTATGATGGATTTGGGAGTTATCCCAATCCACTCTTGTAGTATTCTAAGTGATCCTAAACTACTGTAGAAATAATATAATATGTTTATTCTTATGAAACATATTATTGTCTTGTTCCAAATGTTACGCACTCATGACTTGTGTTATTTGATACATATATGATTCATTCTTATGAAATTACAATCATTTGTTCATGACTAAATATTATGATTTATGATATATAAGATATGATTTAAAAATGATTTTCATGGGTTCTCATACTATTATGATCATATTTCATTCCAGTGATTATTGACATCTACCTTTTTTACACATACTAAGCATTAGAGCTCACTCATTCATATGTATCCATTTCACTAAGCTATAAAGAAAGGTACTAGGAATGATATTTCTTATAAGGGTGCTAGTTATGAATATTTTAGTTATTATAGATGAAGTATAATTTAAAATAGTTATTTTTTGTTATGTTTCTGGTATTAGTAGCTACCTTGAGTTAGAGGGTTGATATCAAGGTTTTTTAGGCTAATACAATGTGATATTACTAAGGTCATTGATGATGGGTTTTTTGGGATCTAGTGACACCTAATAAAAATCATATAAATAAAAAATAAATCCAAAACCCTAATATATACTATACTAAAACTCAAAACCATGTATAATTAAAATGAAGAACATGTAGAATACCTTACAAAATTAATTATCTCTTTTCATTTCTTCTATACATATACATGATAAGTATCCCCATAAGTAAACCTAATGATACATCCTCCATGGGATATCCACAAGTTTCAATAAATCAACTATCATATGTGTATAACCCAACATAGAACTATTTTAGGCTATTATCTCACAGAAGATAAGTGCTAAGAAGAAGAGATCTTTGGGAGAAACCATAGAATATCAAACACCATTTATATTTAATTTTTATAGTTTATAATAAGGAGAATCAATAATTTCATACATAGATATTACAACATTTTTTATGAATTTTGAATAAATCTCAAAAAACAATTCCCCGAATAGTAAAGAATATGTTGTTTTAGATATTAGATACATATAGCATGTTTTATTAATGAATGATCTTCAACATATAACAAAAATATATTATTAAATATAAAAATTTTAGACATGACCTTCAATGAATGTTTCTTCATAATAAAGAGAAATAAAAATAAAGGTTGATCTCAGATTCTTAGTAAGGGTAAATATAAAAGATATCAATCAATGATCATAAGTGGCCATTAGATAAGAATAACAGTATCATACTATCATATTTACGTACAATAATGATACCTAATTAGTCAAACATAATTAATCATAAATCATGGAATATGGGTTTTCATAATAGAATACATAAGTAATAAGTGTATAGAATCATAAATAATCAATCATGATCCATGAGATAATATCATAGCCATAAAAAATATTTTTTTGGCATATTTATAATCATAGAAAATAATTCCCTTAGATAAGTATCCATTCCAAGGATATAATATTAGATTAAAGACACCCCCATTCTATCATTTAGTTATTTAAGGTTAATATCCATAGCCATAATAGTGGAATGAGTTCACTCTATATTCCATCCTTTCCTTAGTCAAGGTTCACTATCAAGACTATCATAGTGGAAATATTCCCGTACTGAAATGGGTTTACTCCCAATTGTAGTTCTTATTTTCTTAGGATATATCCATAAATAACCATTTCATTAAATGGATATATAATTATGGGATAACCCATCACATAATGAAAATAATACATATTTTTTCCACAGGATCATAATACATTCAACATATCAACATATCATAAATAGTGGAAATCAAACTAGTTTCAGAAATATTTCATCATTAAATCATTGAATAACTTATAGAAAGGAAATGATTCACATAAATTATTCATCGTAACTTAATTAACCCATTGGAAATAAATGGGTTTCATAAAATCATCATTAACTCATAATCATCATAATTTATAAAAATAATGAAATTTGATGTTATTATAAGATCATGTCCCCATAAAAGCATAGAAATCACTAAATGATGTTGGTATAGATAAAAAATACCATTAATATACAATTTTAACTATTCTTTGAAAATACCATTAAATATCATTTTATTCTGATAACATTTTAACATAAAATTTAACAAATATTAATAAAATAATTTTTATTTCAATATAAATAAAGAAAAAATTAACGAAATACTAAAATAATAAATTATAAATATATCATTAAAACGTATTAATTTTATATATGTAAATTGGAAATATTTTTTTCAAACTTCTGTAAAAAGTCAAAAATAACTTGTTCAAAAACCATTTAGAATGATTCCTTTTTAATCCATTATAATTAATGTAGAAGTTATTGAAAATTAAATTTTTGAAACATATCATGATTAGGTAATAATGGTTATAAAAATATTTCTGAGTATTACCACAGAAGAAAATGTTCGTTGATCAATGTTGGAATATGGTCCTATTTTCATTAAAAACATTTTCTTGATAATTTAAATTATTGAAGAGTATTGAAACATAAATCAATTACCTCAAGATTCATACATCTTCATATTCATTAAAATATCATATATAATAAATTTTAATATAGTATGAATATGTTCAAGAACCATATTTATACATAACATACTTTTTATCATTCCTTTATAATTTTCAATTATCCTTTTATTTACAACTATTCATTAAAATGAGAATTCATGTGACAAAAATATTGTATCCATACATGTTTAGATTAAATGTCTTTGGTACTTTCATATTATTCATGGATTCATCATCCCTATAATATTAATATTTATGTATGTTTAATACTAATTAATTAATTATAGTTTTATAATATTTAATAAACTTTTCATTTGAAATTTGAATTGCATCACTTTGTGGAGACAGTAGTACATACATACTAATAGGTGATGTTTTCACTTTTTTTAGATTAAAAAAAGAAAGTTAAATTATAATTTACCTTTACAAAATAATTATTATAGATTAAAAATCATATAAATTCATTAAATATATCCTTATGACTATGCATGTATAGAAGAAATGAAAATGATCACATCGCTCCGTGGGGTTTGTAGTATACACGTTTGCACAAGTGATATTTTTTTTAAAAATGATAGATATATAATAAAATAGATGAAATTATAAAATGATAGAATCATAATGAGGTCATAAATATCAAATATAATCAAAAAAATCTTCATAATAACCAAAAAATTAATTATGGTCTTTGAAAATGAATCATATCACTCTGTGGAGGTGGTAGTCCACATATATTCACAAGCTATGCATATTTACAATTTAATGTAAAAATGGTGAAAAATGGTTAATATGTAATCATAATAAAAATTAAGTATTTTTAATATATTTGGTAATTGTATTATAATGGATACAATAGATTTATAGCATATAGAAGAACAAAAAAAGTTAATTAACTAGGATCGTAATTATATAACATTGTTTAGAATAGTCATTTGGATTACAAATGTGTCCCTAAAAATATGGCATCATGATCAAACAAATACATCTAGGATGTGGTAAATTATGTTAAGGAATTTATAGTGACATATTTTTTTGTGTTAAGTGTCTCTTGATGTTTTTGAAGATAGGATAAGTGGGTTCTATTTGCAATAGAGAGAGAGAGAGAGGACACATAGAATGTTTCAAATGAATAAAGTATATTAATGTATTACTGATGTCATGTAGATCCCAAATTCCCATTATTTGAATATAAAAGTGATATGTTCAAAATAAAATTTACCACTCAAATTAAGAAAACTATATTTTAATTATTTTTTTATGTGTAATAAAATCCCTATATGAAAACTTGCATTAATGTTAACTTTGGTCAAACAGTTTTACTATTTTTACAATAGAATATGAATTGAAAATTATTTTAATCATGTTAAATTATATAAATTATCATTATTCCGTATGTGGAATCCATTTTGAAATATCCAAATTTTAAAATTTTTAGAAATTAATTTTAAAAATAACTGTTAAAAACACATTAATTGTTTTTAGAAAAATGAATTTTTGGGCATAAATTCACTTTAACTGCTTTCGATGAGGAGAAAATTAATAAATGAATCATAAAATATTTTATTGAATAAATATTATCTATGAATATAATTTAGTAATTAATCAATATTGATTTATTTTTTATTAATATAAAAATGCATTGGTTGCATAAAATATTTTTTAGAAAAACACATACTTTTACCTCCAAATTATTTTATTTTCATTTCTATCAAATTAATGAAGAATGAATTAAATTTATACAAATGTTAAAAAATATCATAACATATTTAAGACTATAAATATCCACCAATACGATTTTTTTTAAATTTAAATCACATTAAATTATAAAATTTTTAATAGCGTGTCATTTTTTCTATAAACTCAGTGTTATTGTTAAAGCATGCAAAAAATGAATTTTATTAAAGATAAATTTATCATAAAATCTTTAGGTGTTAATTATACCCTATTATAAGAATTTACCCTTGAAATTCCATTAGTATGATATAAGAAACCAAGGATACTTCTACCTTATCACGTATTTGGGCTCCTATGTTGCTTCTGTAAATTTATACTTTCAACATAACAACTTTACATGGTTATGGAACATGTTTTAAAAAAATTTATATTAAATAATTAATATACACTAGTTATTCCATATAATATATATTATTATATTATTTTATGACAAAGAGTTTTATATATATGAAGGTTGAGGTATTTTCATCCTCATCAGTGATACATGGAACACATTGTTAACTCAAGAGATATTTGATGGATGAGCAAGGGATACAAAACATTCATGATAAGATCAAAATTTCCTAATGAATACATATCTTAATGGTTAAATAGTAAATTTTTTCTTAATTTCAATAACATGTTCCATATAGATATTCATATCAATTCCTCCTCACCAGCATCTATCACTCGATCTTACTGAAGATTGGCTGCATAAATTTTCATTCCACTCTAATTAGTTCGGATGTATTACATAATATTTGTATCCTTATAATTAATTTTTATTTCTAACTTAGGAACCAATATATTTCATCCACTAAATTCATCCCAACACATTGGGTTTCTACACTTCCATCTATATAGTGAATCATAAGGATCCATCTAAATTCTCAAGTGAATGATATTTTTTACCAAAATTCAACCAAAGGAAGATGTTGATCCCAAACACCTTTGAAATCCCAAGATATATCTATGAACATGAATCCTATATTTTCAATGGTCTTATTATATTAACCATAGGTTTTATGTGATATAATTTACTGAAAATCAACTTTTATATCTAGAGTCTATTGAATACTTATCTAGAATGTCATGGTAATCAACAAATCACAATCAGATGCAATTGAGATTGTTACTCTATTTAATATAACGACTTTATTAATATATATATCTTATAAATATAATCATGTGAGAGATATTCTACGATTTTAATAAATTGTTCTAAAATTGTATGGTGATTGACTAAATCAAAAAATTTATTATTGCCTTAAAATGTGTTGGGGATTCTGATGATGAGATCCTTGGTGATACTTTTCAAATTCTACTATATTATGGGAAGTGTATATAACTTTACCATAGAAATTTTCCACATATCCTTAAATTTTTTATGTAACAATGTATGTGATACATAATCTATGATATCCCTTCTAATGTTATTCCCAGCTGAAATATTCTTTTAGATCTATGCACTTCATTTGATATACATGATGAATTGAGAATGATGAACTATAAGATTAATCCAATATATAATTCATAATATCTGATTTTAATGGTTCATAGGATCTATTATGAAACCTTATCATTTCATTATAATCATGGTTATACTCAAGAATAATTATGAAAACTTCTATAGTTAAGCATCCTCCTTTCATGGTTATTTAATCCTAAAATTGATGGATGTTTAAACATTAATATGAGATAGATATGGTCTTTTATAATTACCCATGATTTAAATATTCATATTATAAAAATATATAATTATTGGATCTCTTTCTAACTTATCTTAGATAAACATTCATGGTCTTTTTTACATAGAGTGTCACCCACTATATTCTCCTTCCAAGGGTGGTAGTATATTGAGCAGTCATAATTATTAATAAACTCCAACCATGTATATTTTAACATGTTAATATATTTATACATGAAATTATAATTCGTGATTTTATGATCAGTTTACATATCACTCCATTCCCAATATGATAATGCATCTATATTTTCCGTGAAAAATACACAACTGAAAACACCAAAGCATGAGCTTGATAATTTTTCTTAAAATTAATAATTAGTGTTTCGAATAAGTTGTCATGACCCCTACCTATGAATAAACCCTTATTAGGATGGTAGTTAATAAAGATATATAATTACCCCTATTACCACCACTATTAGGCCTCGGGTTGGTGACTAGCACCAAGGGTAAACAAATCTCACAATATGTGAGGCATTACCATTTTTTAAAAGAAGATAAAGAGACATGATGGATCATCCAAAAAAACTCCAAGACATATATATATATATATATAAAGAGATCCAAAACTATCCCACATGCATGTTTAAAAATATAATATATATGAAAACCAAAAGTCACCAAAGTAAATCCTAAAAGAATAAAAGCTAATGCATCAACACAACAACTCCAACTTTCCAAACTAGAAATGTACAGAATAGTCCCATCTTCTTTATGTGAATGACATTATTCTTTTCCTTAATGGTGGTAAGAACAATATCACCATTCTCAAAGCTGCTCTATCTCATTATGAAAAGATTTCAGGGAAATACATCAATTAGATAAAATCTTTTATTTTCTTCGGTACATCCTTCCCAGCTTCCAGAAAAAATCACATCATTGAGATTCTCTATATCAAATAAGGTTCATTTCCATTTAGTTATCTGGGTGTCCCTATCTTCTAGGGTTGTCCCTAGACCTCATACTTTAACTATCTAGCTGACCAACTCATTAATAAACTTTCTTTCTGGAAAGGAAAATCTCTTTCTATGGCTAGTAGGATCTGCCTTGTGAAAGCTTCTATTGTATCCAAAATGGTTTATTCGTTAATGATTTAAAAATGGCCTATCATCCTCCTTAAGAAAATTAACACGTATATTAAAAATTTTGTCTGGAAGGGGAGTATTTTGGAGAGAAAACTGGTTACTGTCCCCTGGTCCACCTTTTGTAAACCTATTGAAAAGGGAGGGCTTGGAATTAAAAATCTCAAGTTCTTTAATGAAGCTTTTCAGTCCAGACTCACTTGGACCTTAATTAACAGCAAAGATGACTCCATTTCATTCCTCAAAAACCGTTTCCTGGATAAGCTCAAATTCCACAACTTGAGTTATGTTAAATATTCTCTCTGGCCATCCATTATTAATTCATTTACCAATATCATGCACAACTCTAGATGGATGGCCTCTTCTGACTCTACACTGAAATTCTGGCTTGACAACTGGACTGGTGTTCACCTCAATTCGATGATTTCCACTTATTATGTTCTTGATTCTATAAACTCCTCCATTTAAGATGTTATTCACTCCCCTCATTTAGACAACCCTAATCATATCAATATTGTTGTTCATGATTACACCTTCTCTATAGATGAAGACTGTCTCCTATGGGAACCAGCTCATAATGGGATCTTGGACTCCAAAACCTATTACAAGAACCTTTTCCCCTGCTTGAAATCCAATTTCTCTTGGATGAAGTCTTTTGATAAACCCTGGATTAAGCCCTCCTGATTTAATCTTGTTTGGCATATTTCCCACAACCGACTTTCCACGGAGGCCTGCCTTCAATATTTTGGGGTTCAACTCAGCTCTAGAAGTACAATTTTTCATCAACATAGGGAAGACATCAATCACTTGTTTTTGTCCTATGCTACTGCCTCTGCTCTTTGCAATTTTGTTACTGAAATTTTTGATTACATATGGTTAATTGCTGACTCTATTTGCTCTCTTCTCAAATTCTGTGTGGAGATGGATCTTTTTTTAAGATTAAAAACCTCTTCTTTGCTATTGTTGCTGAGCTTCTTCACATTATTTGGTATGATTGAAATGATATTATACACAATGGTGTCTCATTAAATCTTAATGCAGGTCGCTCGAGAATCATGATTGCTATTAGGGATGCTTCCACTCTTCAGATTTCCAATTGTGCTAACTCGGTTGGTGACTTTGGCATTCTTCGTTGGCTCCATATTAAAGGGAACTACAATCAGCCGAAGAATCCTTTTGAAGTGTTTTGGGAGAATCTGATCCCTATCTGGATAATGATCAATGTAGATGGAGCCTCAAAAGGAAACCCTGGTCTCGCGGGATATGGATCCATCTTTAGAGACTACCTAGGTCATTTCCAGGGCTTCTTTTTTAGTAGTTGTGGTTCTACCTCTGCGCTGGAGGCGGAGATGCTGGAGATGATCCATGGATTCAACTATGTTATATTAAAAAGCCTGGGAAAATATCTGGATTAAGTGTGACTCCACCACCATCATCCAAGCCATTTGGAATGGTGTGGTTCATCTTGCCTGGCCTCTCACAGCGCTCTGGAAAATCTGACTTATAGGGAAGCTAACAAGGTGGCGGATGGTCTTGCTAACAAATGGATAAACCAGGACATTACATGGAGTGATACTTTACCGGCTAATCTCCTCCACTTCTATTAAAGGGATTGTAAAAAAATTTCCTACTTTCAAATTTTGTAATATTCTTCCTCTTTTTAATAATATTTTGTGTCTTGGTCTCTGACCAGGACATTTCCTTTTAAAAAAATAGTTTGTTGGACTCACCTATTTTGATAATCCCAAATCATATTTTTATAATCTCAAATCATGTTTTGATAATCCCAAATCTTGTTTTCATTTATGTGAGAGCCATAACTTAATTCTTTGATAATTATGTTTCATTAATGTTGCATGTTCCTATGGAGTAATATTCATATGTCCTCAATCTCACTGGTTAATTGGTTAGGCTCACAGTGCAGAATTCATCTAATTACTGAGGTCACCGTTACAAAGCATACTGTTAAATGGTTAGAGTCACAAGGTTACCATTACATGGTTACCACTACAAGGTTACTGCTACAAGGTTACCTCTACAAGGTTACTGCTACAAGATTACCGTTAAAATTTTACCACTATAAGGTCACCATTACAGGTTTTATCACAACAAGGTCACTGTTACATGATTACTGGTATGAGCATACTGTTAAAGGTTACAGTTGGAGATTGCCGATGTCCACCGACTATCGAAGCCTACCGATATAAAGGCTACAATTACCAGTCTATCGAAGCTTATTATTCCATACCTTTTCAATTTCTCAAATAATTTTCTAATGGTCATATCTGATAAAATAAATGCTCTGGCATTAATTAATACTGATTATAAATGTTTCTGGAGGCAATACCGTGGCCAGTACGAGGTATGATAAAGCATGCATGTGATCTACTCATTCCCATTATCGGACCTCAAATATAAAAAAAGAAGACCAAGAAATAAACAACAGATATTTTTTGAGGATAAAAACAAGAAGAGATACCTATATGCAGACATTAAAAAAGTGGTTGCATGAGAAGTGTGATAGAGCCTACTTTCCATATCAAAAAGATGAACCATCCAGCACTAAGATCCTAAACCCACAGGAATCATGAAGATCATTCTGGGATAAATTCATTCCTGCCTTTTGTGCTTCATCAACACTTGATTAACATCAGAAGAAAAATACCAAAAGCTTGAACCTGGAGTTGCAACACTCTGTTTTGGAAATAAATTCTAGAGATTAACTCGAACTTCAACATTTCTCATTCCAAATAGTCAAGAGATGAACTGCAAACACATAGAGACTTCTAAACTCTTTATCATCATAACTGCTCTATAGTGTTTCGTTACTTTATAGACTTGAGAAGTGTGTGTGTCTGTTTATACCACAAATTGTCTCTTGTGCTTTAACTGGAGGATATTAACTATCCTCACATAAAACCTTACATTAATTATGATGCCCATGTATAATTGTGGAAGAGACCATGTGCGGTCTGTTTTGTATGACATTCCCATGAAGAACGGTTGTAGAGGGTGTGTTCCCTAGACAGTTTGTGATAACTGTTGAAAAATCCCAATACAAGCTATGTATCAAGTTTTAATATTAACTTCATGGTGGCATGTGATCACCATGTAGAGAATATTAGGTCTCAGTTTGAGACTAAACCTCTTGTTTACATTGTTGTTCAAATCATAATATACTCTACTTTGACTTTATCTACTGCTTATATTTTCTAAAACATAAAACTATTTCTGATTACACATTGATAGTTATTTTTGATTAGTGTGTGCATTTTCTTAATTAATTAAACTTGTTTCAAAAGTTGAATTGGTGTTCTAAACTGATTCATCTAAGGATTTATCACCCTTTGAGAAACCCGTTGACCAATTGAAAATTTACATTTATACTGCCTTAATAAACTGGGCCTTTTTTAAAATTGGGGGTTTTCATAACCATAATGTTTTTAAGATAAATTTGAAATTGGAACTCAATTCACCCCCCTCTTGAGTATCCAGTCCGACCAACATTTGGTATCAGATGTCTTTCTATCCAGTGTGCCAATTCTTTTTAACTGTGATTCTAGTTGTATCTTAATGACCTTAAAACTTTTGTCATATATAAATTTTCAGTTCTTTAATATTCTAAGTAATTATAAAAAATATAGTTGAGGGTGCTGCTACTGACAGAACACCTTTCTTTAATGGGAATAACTATGCTCAGTGGAAATTAAAAATGAAAATGTATTTAGAGAGCATGGGACCTGAAATCTGGGACACAATTAAAGAACAACATACATTACCGGTTACTGCAATAGACACATGGTCTCAGTTGACTAAAGACACATATAACAATAACTCCAAAGCAGTGAATGCTTTGTACTGTTCTATAGGTGATGAGGAATTTAGTAGAATATCTGCTTGTAAAAATTCATTTGAGATTTGGGATACATTATCTATTTATCATGAAGGAACAACCAATTCTAAAGAAATGAGACTAAATACATATACTATTAAATATGATAATTTTAAGATGAAGCTTGATGAACTCATTTCTGACATGTATCTCAGGTTCAATGAGATAGTGAATACTATGAGTCTACTTGGGAAACCAGTGGACAGAAAGGACCATATTATGAGACTACATTGATACCTACCTGACAGATGGAGAGGGAATTTTGTTTCCATCAGAGAATCCTATGACATATGAAAACTTCCAGTAAAGGAACTAATTGGAAAGAATATGATGTATGAAGAATAACTTAAGGTGAATCAAGAAGTATATGAAGAACCAACGAAGAAATTTATATCATTTATGACTTCTATCTCAATTAACATGGATAAAGAAAATTTTGAAGCTCTTATAGATACTTCCACAAGTGAAGAATCGTATAGTGATGAGGAGATGGATCATCTTGCTAAAAGATTTATAAAATTCTACCAAATTAAGAGATTGTTTATGAAGTTAAACTACAAGGGAAAATATGATAGTAAAGAATAATGGAAGAAAGACAGAAAATGGAATGACAACTCAAATGAAATAATCTGTTATGAGTGCAAATGAAAAGGTCGTGTGAAGGCAGGCTGCCCCATGTTGAAATTTAGGAATAAATATGATGATAAGGGAAAACGTTATAAAAAGACTATGAAAGATACCTGTAGTACTTCAAAAGACAGCTCTAGTGGATTTGCTAATTCTGATAGTGAACAAAAAAATAATTCCAAGATGTGCTTCATGAAAAAAACATCTAAGGTAAAACCAAATTCCCCTATGCCTAATTATTAATATTATGGGAATGAAGATGAATCAAACAATGATTAAAATATGACTAAGGAAAAACTATTTGAATACTATGTAATTCTTGAGGATACTTTTAATGAACTCAAGGATAAATATAAATTATTGAAAATACAACATGCTTTAATAACTAATTAAAAATATGATATGGATATTGAGAAAGAAAAATTTGCTCAGTTGTTAATAGAAAACTCTGAATTCAAATTATCCAATGAGCAATTAAGGAGAGATCTTGAGAAATTTACTTCTGGTAGAGATACCTTGACTCAGTTTCTAAGAAAACAGATTTCCCCAAAATATACAAATTGTCTAATATATCAACCAGGATAGAGAAGGTTTATTAAAACCAAATTTGTTCCAAAATCGGGACAATTCACTACTACTTCAAGCTCTGGACCATTTCTTGAAATAAAATTCTCTAAAGGACCAAACAAAGTGTTCATGTATCAAAATATATCTGCTAATTATAAGAAATATTTGAGACAAGTATGGGTTACTAAAGTATTACTTGCTAACCTCTCTAGACCAAAGAAAATCTGGGTACCAAAATTACCCCATGTCAAATCTGTTTTGTAGTAAAATTGTCTAAAGAGTTCCTATAGAGCTCTGTGTTACATGGACATCGGATGTTCAAGACATATGACAGGAGACTATTCATGTTTCAAAAGTCTGATTAAAGTTGATGGTGGGTATGTCACATTCTATGATAATTCTAAAGGGAAAATCGCCGGCATAGGCTAGATTGGAAACCCTAATACTGTATTAATTTCAAAAGTACTTTTTGTTGATGGGTTAAAATACAATCTGCTAAGTATTTCTCAGTTTTTTGATGATGGTTTTAATGTCATGTTTGAAAATGATGCATATAATATTTTTTATTCTAAAAATATTTAATATTTACTGCTCTCAAAAGTGAGAATGTATATGATGTTGATATGGATTCTTTAGAAAAGGAAAATGTTTCTTGTTTAAATGCGTTTCATAAGGAATCCTGGTTGTGGCACAGAAGACTAGGACACTGTAATGTTCACTCACTTAGCAAACTAACTAGGAAATGTTTAGTTATAGACTTACCTAAATTATAATTCCCTCTTAACAAAGTGTGTAATCTTTGCAAAAGGGAAAACAACAAAATGTTTCATTCAAACCAAATATAGAAGTTTCTACTTCTCAACCACTTGAGTTGGTTCACATGGATTTGTTGGGACCATCAATATTTTCAAGTTTAAATGGGAAACAATATGTTTTTGTTATTGTAAATGATTTTTCTAGGTACATTTGGGTATAATTTCTGGCTCACAAAAGTGAATATTGTTATTATTTTATCATATATTCCAAGTCTGTAGAAAATCTTAGTGGACTTAGGATCAAAACCCTGAGAAGTGATCATGGTCGTGAGATTGAAAATAAAGAGTTTGAATCTTATTGCTCACACAATGGCTATAGTCACAACTTATATGATCCTAGAACACCTCAACAGAATGGATTCATGGAAAGAAGAAATAGGACCCTTCAATATATTTCTAGGACAATTCTCAATGAATATGATTTGACAATTTACTTTTGGGATGAAGCTATTAATACATCTTGTTATATTTTTAATAGGGTCCTGATTTGAATGATTTTTAAGAAAACCCCTTATGAGCATTAGAACAATAGAAATCCTAAGGTTAATTACTTTAGAGTTTTTGGTTGCAAAGTCTTTATCCTTAACACTACAGATAATCTTGAAAACTTTTCTTCCAAAAGTTATTAAGAAATATTCCTAAGTTACACAATCTCGAGTAAATCCTATAGAGTATTCAATAAGAAAACCAAATGTGTGGAAGAGTCAGTTCATGTCAAGTTTGATGATACTGATCCACATGAACCCAAAACCTCTCTTGAATATCCTGAGGAAGATATGTCAATTCTGGATCATAATGATAGTGAACCTTCTGTAAAAGTAACCAGGTATGGGAATCATCCAGAATCTGCACCTATTGAGTTTGAACCAATAGACAACCATGAGGAGTCTAGTTCAACTCATTCTAGAGGTATTATAACTCTAAGGAATCATCCTTTAGATTCTATATTAGTCCACTTAAATCGAGGGACATAAACTAGAGATTCTCTGAGAAACCCGATGGAACATCAAGCTTTTCTTTCATAGCTTGAACCTAAAAATATCAATAATGCAATAAATGATGAATTTTGGGTGATTTATATGCAAGAAGAATTGAATCAGTTTGAAAGAAACAATGTTTGAGATCTAGTAGACAGACATAAGGACACCTTAACCATAGGCACTAAATGGGTGTTTAGGAACAAAGTTGATGAGTCTGGTAATATAGTTAGAAACTAAGCTAGATTAGATGCACAATGATACATTCAGGAGAAAGAAATAGACTATGAAGAAACCTTTTCTCCTGTAGCTAGACTAGAATCCATTAGGATACTACTTACTCATGCAACTCATCTGAATTTCAAACATTATCCAATGGATGTCAAAAGTACATTTCTAAATGGATATATCATTGAAGATGTATTTGTTGAACAACCCCCTGGATTCACACATCCCCATTTTCCAAATCGTGTTTCTAAACTGTCTAAAGCCTTATATGGTCTAAAACAAGCTCCAAGAGCTTGGTATGACAGACTTAGTTCTTTTCTTATTTCAGAAGGTTTTACAAAAGGTATTGAAGATCCTACTCCCTTTATTAAAACGATTTCCAAAGATGTTTTAATAGTACAAATTTATAGAGATCATATAATTTTTGGATCTTCTAAACATTCTTTATGTACTGATTTTTCATCAATGATACAAAATGAATTTTAAATGAGTTTAATGGGGGAACTAAAATTTTTCGTTGGATTTTGAATTTTTCAAAACAATGATGGTATTATTTTAAATCATAATAAATATACTAAATATCTTTTAAAACATTTTTGTATGGATAATAGTATATGAAGTGATAAACCTATGAGTACCACTTTCAAATTGGATGCTGATGAATGTGGAGAACCAGTGGATCAAACCAATTACATAGGTATGATCGGGACAAGCCTGTGCATGCACGGGAAAGCATATCCAAACATCCATGCAAAGGTGGAGAGCTTATTTTACAATGAAGATTCAGGGGAGGAGTAGTTCCAAGTAGTTAGTATGGGATGTATGTAATGTTTGAAGTCTATGAGCAATTAATTCCTCTAAGGCCTATGGTCTATGTAATTCTTACGCCTACGGGCCTTGTATGGGTTCCACCTCACCCATTGAAAGGTGGATTATCAAAAATCAATAAAAAATGATGGCCTTTGGGCCATTGGGGGATTGGGAGTCTAATTTTTCTTACTTCTAGTAGACCTGATATAATGTTCAGTGTATTCATGTGTGCTCAATTTCAAGAAAATCCCAAAGAGTCTCATTTAAATTTTGTTAAAAGGATTCTTAAATATCTCAAGTATACCATAAATTTTGGACTATTTTATCCAAGAGGACAGCCTTTTGATTTAATAATTTATTCGGATGCTGACTTTTCTGGTTGCAAGTTAGACAGGAAAATCACCTCTGGAACATGTCAAATTTAAGGCATGTCACCAGTATCATGGTGTAGTAAGAAATAGAATTTTTTTAATTATCTATTACAGAGGGTGAATATATAGCTGCTGGTAGTTGTTGTGCTCAAATTATGTGGATGAAACACACTCTACTAGACTATGGATATCAATTCAAACATGTATCTATAAACTATGACAGCACAAGTGCTATTAGCATCTCTAAGAATCCAATATCTCATGCTAGAACAAAGCATATTGATATAAGACATCACTTCTTGAGAGATCATTTTCAAAACGGTGATATAACTTTTGAATTCATTGGTACTGAACACCAATTGGAATATATATTCACAAAGCCTTTGAATTTTATGAGGTTAAAATATATCAGACATGAGTTAGGTATGATATACTGTTAAGAACCTCTCCATTGGAACCTCACCGTTAGATCCTCAATGTTAAAACCTCACCGTTGGAACCTCACCGTTAGAACATCACTGTTAAAACCTCACCATTAGAACCTCTTTGTTAAAACCTCACTGTTAGAACCTCACTATTAGAAACTCACCATTAGATCCCCACTTTTAAAACCTCACTTTTACAAGCTCACTATTATAACCTCACCATTAGAATCTCACTGTTAGAACCTCAGTGTTACAATCTCACTGTTAGAACCTCACTATTAGAACCTCAATGTTACGACCACACTATTAGACCTTACAGATACATCCTTACTGAGAGACATTCGAAGTCTGGGACTTTGCATTTTATATGCTCAACTGGAATCTGAAATCTTTTTCTACTATTATTTATTTATTTTATCTATTTTATTTTTAAATATTTAAATGATGAAAATATAACACATACCAAAATTTGATCCACATAAAACCCACCTCTGAACCCTTTATGGCTAGATTGAAGAGGTTTTTGTTCAGTGATGAAGGAGACATGTCGGATCCTAAGAGACCTAGAGCTGAATCGAGTAGCAGAATCCAGACAGTGGCAAAGGTACTGAACCTGTATTTATCCAAGCGGGAGATGGTAGCTGAGAGGGAATAAAGTTCAGAATGGTTGCTGTCAAGCCGGTCGCTAGTGCTTATGGAACTAGAAGCTTAGGGCTGGGTTAAATGTTTTACAAACAGCAATGGACGCTATTACCCGATGTTGGCGAAGGAGTTTTATGACTATCTGAAGTTTGAACAGTCTGAGGATGAGCATCGAATGATTTCTAGAGTAAATGGAGTAAATTTGTGTTTATCCTCTATTTAATGGGCTGAGTGTTTAAGGATTCTTCATGAAATAATTTATGCATATTAATCAAAATTGGTACCTCCCACTAGTGAGTAATTTTGATATGAAGAATATTTAGCTGAATTGATAGGGAATGGAATTCCTAGGAAAGTCATTGTTGTTGAAATGGAAGTAAAGGTTATGTTGTTTTCAAACATTTTCAGCATGTGATAAGTCCCAGAAGACGGGAATTCATTGTTTTGAAATATTAGGAAATAATCCGTCTGTATTTTCATAAATCATGGACATAATATCAACCTGTGTAGGTTGCTGATGGCTCAGTTGGAACATATGATCAAGCCTAGTTCTAAATAAAATTCTATATTCTATGCCAAGCTGATATCTCTTATACCGAAAGTGAAAGTTGTTACTGGAGATAGGGAAGAAACTGTTGTTGTGAAAGATAACCATTGCATCACCAAAGTAATCTGAAAGCTGATGAAGATTAAATAGAGTCCTTGGCTGAGGAGATGGGTGAATGATGAGGCTAAGGTGTATGAATAGTTTAATCTTGTGACTCGTCCTACTAGGACTAAGGAAAAAGAGACCCTAGTCTTAAGCCTGGTGAAGTGGATCCTTCTTTATTCAGATGTAAAAGAAGAGGATGTTACTAACGTTCTAGGAAGAGAGGACTCTCCTATTGATGATAGAAGTAACCCTGGCCTTCCCTCCAATCCTCGTACGACTACTGTATCCTTTGGTGAGCCTATCCCACCAATGAGATTTCCTATAAGGGAAGTTGTCCTAAGGGATAGTGATAAAGAAACTAGTGAAGAAGAAGGGGATGAAATTGTTTTAAGAGAAGTTAATAACACCTTAGATGAGGATGAGGACTCTGAGTCAAGTCATGCTTACCTTGAGATAGCTTCTGCTGAAAATGAATAGGAATAAATATGTCTTAGTCCTCTAATAGGTCATACAGGATGGGTAGAATGTGGAGCAGAAGAAGCTGCTAATATATTTAACGAAGGACCTATCATGTAAGTAGTTGAATATTTTAAAGTGGAATAGGAAGTGAACCTTCCTAATGTTGAAGTTGATCAAGGAGGTCTGGAGGAGATGAATGTGGCCAATCAAGATATTTCTCAGAATAAGGGGAAGGAACCTGTTGTTATAGGATCTGTTGCTATTCTACATGAAATTGAGGGCTGGTCTGAGGACCCTATATTTATGGTATTGGGTCTAGACTATGATGACTCATAAGATGAGAGTTCGAACAGAAGACCCTTAGTGCCAAACCTCACATTATCCCTTAAGAAACCTCTTTCCCTCAAGACTATGTGAAAAAGGCAAACCTTGATTATTTGCAATCAGAAATGAAAAGGTATATTAATGACCAAAACACTGAAATGGAAATAACATTAGCTCACAATCAAGGACGTGTATCATATTTAGTGGAAAGTATAGTATCTACCTCTTACTCAACTATGATACAAGAGGTCAAGTAATGTCATAATCAAGTAAAAGAGTTGGGAGATTCTATGGTTTTTGTGAAATATTTTATTTCCAAATTAGTTTCTTATATGGGTTCAAGGACCCAAATGTAAAGAGACCTTGCATATGTCAAATGTATAGTTCATAAAATGGTCACAGTGTTTAAGGATTTCAAGAAATATCTGGAAACACATGTGAAAAGTCAACATGATGATGTCAAAAGACTGATCAGTGGGCTGACAAAATATTTCAAGGAAACAGCAGCCTTCTCTCTGGCTCCTCTAGTGGCATCTGCTTCTACTTCAACTTCTCCGCTAAATGACATTGAATCTTGTAGGAAAATTTTCAATGAATAAGTGTCAAAGATCTCTGGTGGCAGTTCCTTAGATTCTCAAGTCATTTCTATCACCAAGGAAATTCGTAATCTTGTGGGAAACTATTTAAGGGAAGCTTCTCAGGATTAGAAGTCCATTAAGGATCAAGTTGATTTCTACTACAAACGGGTATACACCAAATATCAAATGGATGGTCAATTCATGTTTTTGTTAGAAAACTTACGATTACACCTGTCACTCATACCTTTAAGGATCAGGTTAGCAGAATCATATAATTGACTCCTGCTTTGGAGAAATTCATAGAGAATAAGGATGATTTTATTTATGCTATGGAGAGAGGTGGAAGTATCATTATGGACTTCAGGAATCTTCTCTTGTCATTCCTCCATGTGGACTGCACTCTAATCATAGTTCCTCCTTCTCTTCCTGCTTCTTTAGCTGCTTCAGGTTCCACCAGTGCAGCTCCATTGATGACACTTACCCAGGCTATCTGAAGCTTGACCCGCGTAATTACTCAGAGATCTACTCATTATAGGTCTGGTGATTCCTCGGTTGCCGCTCCTCCTACCTTGCTAACTGCCATCCCTCGGCCAATCCTTCCACCTTCAGCACCTTCCTCCTCAACCTCTAAGGAAAAATACCCTCTTGGCATATCTGAGGTGGAATGAATGTGAACTATCTTATTTGATAGTGATTGGTGTATCAATTTTTGTACTTTACTCCTGTTTTATTAATAAAGATTCTCTCTTTCCAATATTTTTTTTGTTCTGTATGCTTTTTGTTAATCACAAAGGGGGTGAAAATATTAAAGGGGAGAAAAGGAGAGAACATTGGAAGATGTCATTCTCATAGCGGAGAAAATATTCAAAACATTAATATTCTAATTCAATGACATTAGCAGATGTGTTTTACCTTGATTCAAAACTCTTAGAAATTCTATAATTTGTGATTATCAAAAAGGGCGAGATTGTTGGACTGACCTATTTTGATAATCCCAAATCATATTTTTATAATCTCAAATCATGTTTTGATAATCCCAAATCTCGTTTTTATTTAAGTGAGATAAATATCATCATTATTTGGTAATTATGTTTCATTAATGTTTCTTGTTCCTATGGAGTAATATTCATAAATCCTTAATCTCACTGGTTAATTGGTTAAGCTCACAGTGCAAAATTCATCTATGTACAGAGGTCACCATTACAGAGCTTACCATTACATAGTTACAGTCACAAGGTTAATATTATAGGGTTACCGATACAAGGTTACCGCTATAAGGTTACCACTACAAGGTTACTGTTATAAGCTTACCGTTACAAGGTTACCATTACAAGGTCACCGTTACAGGTTTTATTGTAACAAGGTCACCATTACAGGTTTTACCACTACAAGGTCACTGTTATAGGATTTATCGCGACAAGGTCACCTTTACATGGTTACTAGTGTGAGCATACTATTAAATGTTACAGTTGGAGATTTACGATGTGCACCTACTGTCGAAGCCTACCGATATGAAGGATATCGTTACCAGTCTACCGATGATTAATCTTCCATGCTTGGTCAATTTCTAAAATACTTCTCTAATGATCATATTTGATACAAAAAATGTTCATAAATTAATTAATACTGATTGTAAATGTTTTAGGAGACAATACCCATGACAGTACGAGGTAATTGAAAGCATGCACATGATCTACTCATTCCCATTTTCAGACCTCAAATATAAAAATAAAAGACCATGAAATAATGAACAGATATTTTTTGAGGATAAAAACAAGAAGAGAAACATGTATGTGGCCACAAAGAAAGGGGTTTCATGAGAAGTGTGATAGAGCCTACTTGCCAGATCAAAAAATCAAACCATCCGACACTAAGATCCTGAACCCACAAGCATCATGAAGATCATTCTGGGATAAACCCAGTCCTGTCTTATGTGCTTCATCAACTCTTGATTAACATCAGAAGTAGAATATTGAAATCTTGAACCTGGAGTTGCAACACTCTAGTTTGGAAAAAACTTCCAGAGATTTACTTGAACTTCAACATTTCTCTTTCCAAGGAGTCAATAGTTGAACTTCAAACACATAGAGCCTTCTAAAATCTTTCTCATCATAAATACTATATTGTGTTTCTTTACTTTACAACCTTGAGAAGTGTGTGTGTCTGTTTATATCACACACTATCTTCTATGATTGAACTAGAGGATATTAACTACCCTCACATCAAACCTCACCTTAATTGTGTTTCCCACATATAACTATGGAAGAGACCATGTGTGGTCTAATTATTTTTACATTTCCACGAAGAACTGTGGTAGAGGCCATGTTCCCTGGACAGTTTGTGATAACTGTTGTAAAGCCCGATACAGGCTGTGATTAATGTTTTATTATTAACTGCATAGTGGAAGGTGATCACCAAGTGGAGGGGATTAGGTCTCAGCTTGAGACTGAACCTCTTGTTTACATTGTTGTGCAAATCATCATATATTATATTTTCACTTTATCTGCTGCTTATATTTTCTAAAACATAAAACTGTTTTTTCTTACACTTTGGTAGTTATTTTTGGTTAGTGTGTGTATTTGTTTAATTCATTAAACGTGTTTCAAAATTTGAATTGGTATTCTACAGTGATTCATCTGAGGATTAATCACCCTTTGAGAAACCTGTTGACCAATTGAACATTTACATTTCTACCGCCTTAATTAATTGGGCCGTTTTTAAAATTGGGGGTTTTCTTAAACATAATGTTTTTAACTGAAATTTTAAATTGGAACTCAATTCACTCCCCCACTTGAGTATCCACTCCGACCAACATAGTTTTTATAAATTTATGGTGAGAATAAAAGTATAATCAATTGGAAAACCAAATTCTATCATGCACATGTGAAATGATCATACTAATGAACTTGTGTGAAAGAAGTATAACAAAACAGAACCTAAATAGGTATATTAACCATCCCAATCATAGTAAAGAATTATAAAAATATAATGAAAGTCATGTAAAGTAAAATATTAATAACAACAATGATAGGGAACCCCAAACCACTTTCCCACCAATTTTCCTTTCTTACTCCCTAGTAGAAAACATCTTGGTTCTCCCACTTCATCCAAATATACAACATCACAACCCACCCACACACACATGGGCCTTACAACACATCCCACCCGCACACACCTGGGCCTCATGTCACATCCCGCCTAAACACACCTATGCCTCAGCACACATCCTTCCCACACACACCTAGGCCTCACTATGCAGCCCAACCTACCCATAGATACCTAGGCCACAAACCACACCTCATCCCAAACACACCTGGGAAATCACAACACATCTCATCCCAAAGACACATGGGAAATCACATGTCACCCACACACACCTAGGCCTCACAAACCAAAACCTTCTTGAAGAATTTAGGCTATCACCACCTGGAAATGGATTCAAGGAAGAGCAGGTGTCCAATCATCCATCCTCCCAATAGGATGTTTGGGAAAGACACCCTCTAACATGGATGATGGGGGTGTTCAGAACATAGTGATTGATATGGGTGGGTTTTTTATAGAAATATAGAGAACATATAGTGAATATATATATATATATATAGATTACATAAAAAAAATACCCATCCTGTGGGTTTATAACAAGAACTAACCATCTCATAGAATCCACACAATTATTACCACCTCTAAGCATATGAAAATAACACAATAAACAATTCATTTTCAACCATTAAGTTATATTATAGAGTATATTTTTTATTAATAATTCCCACTTTATCCAAAAAAAATTAACTTTTTATTCAATATTTTTTAGATAACCCATTTTATTTAGAAATACATATTATTTCATATTTCTAACCCATTTGTTAATACATAATCAATAAAAAGTTAATCAATACAAACTATCATCAATTTACACCTTAAACATTCCCATTTGAAATTATTGACATATAGTATTAATTCCATTAATACATGGGTAGATATAATAGAATAAACCACATAACATAAGCACAAAACCTTATAAGAAGAATAAAATCCATAAGTCATATTATACTTTTAATCAATATTTGGATGCTTAACAGATTTTAAAAATATTTAATAATCCCATAATAACAACACATTGGTTCATTAAATTCTATCCTATTATAATTTTTTCATTAGAATTTCACAATCCACATTCCATTTCAAATAAAATAGTTATCCATATTCTACCCCATAATGGATATTCATCTTTAGTTCCATACTTCCTAGGAAACTAGAATTAATTCACAAAATAAAATAACCACCACATAAGAAGTAGCACCACACAATAACCCACTAATATATTACTAATAATCTCAAATCATCTCTAATTAATATCCAAATCCCCTTTTTCACATCCCCACTACATAACCAGGACACACCCACCATCATAGCCCCACTACACCACTGTATCATAACAACAATCACAACCCCACTATATAAAACATCTCATCCACTACCCCCACATTTCACAACAAATTCATATTCCATTCATTATATCACTGGAACCATCCCACATCACAAAATAATGTCCAAAAAATTGTTAAAACACATAACAAAGAAAAATAGACTTTTAGATTTAGCAGGGCATCCCTTATTCAATTTCACTTAATTTAAGGAGTTATCACAGAAACTATATAATTTTGGGGAATCTATTTATTTTAACTGAATATATGTGGTTAATCATTTATATAATAAGTGATGTCAATAACCACATAAAATTCATGCATTCCACAACCAAAAAAACTAGTTCACAAGAAAGGACCCCTAACATCCATGATTTTTAGTGGGTATTTAGCATATACAATTCACCATAACAACCAAGAACAAATAACAAGCAGATCATTTTTCACTTTTCCCCATCACCTATATATTGATCATAAACCAATTATATTTTTTTATAATATTTTGGATGAAACCATATTCATAAGATCTATCAATAATAAACCCATACAACATGATGCACATAAGGATAAATCAAAGAAGAACCTACTAGGAAGAAGGATGATCGACATAGACTTTTTTCCAAACTTGCTTCAACAAAACATCGGGATGATACATAAGAAAACTCTCTAGGGAAACATGAACCAACTACACCAACCGGGTTATGAGAATCCTATGGGAATAAGTATTTGGTATGTCTGTATCATGATAATGAATAAGAAACAATTGAATGGAAGATATCTATCTTAGAAATACTAGATGTAAATCCTATGGGATTTGAAATGGTTTTGTAGACTATTAAAGAGAATCACATTAAATCAGACGATTTGACCATTTACAATCATCCAAACATTATAAATTTTTTTTATATGATAGAAATCCATTAAAATGGATTTAAACCCCATTAAATAATGCATTAAAACTATTTCGAGATATAATAGTTATAAAAAGGGAAAAATTGGGAAATTTGGAAACCGAGTTCACTACCACTGCCCATGAGTCACCAACACCGCCAGTTGAGTCACCAACACCGCCAGATGAGTCACTACCAAATGATTCACTACTAGCGTGTCTCCGCAAGATGATTCATCTCCAGAAATTCATTGCCAGATGAGTCACTATCAGTGAGTCACCACTAGAGGATTCACTACTAGAGGAGTCACCGCCAATGAGTCACCATCAGCAAATCACCGCCAGACGAGTCATTGCCAAAGAGTCACCACCAGTGAGTCATCGGTAGCGAGTCACCACCAGTGAGTCACCGCCAACGAGGTACCAACAAGATGAGATACCACTCGGGTGAGCTTCTGCCAGAATGAGCAACTGCTAGAATGAGATACCACCAGAATGAGCTACCATTGGAAAACTAAAATTTTAGAAAACTCTTGAAATGAGTCACCATTGGAAGGAATCATATGTCCCAAAACACCTTGTTCATATCCTAGTCACCTCAAACACTATAATTCTCATAAATTAATGTATTATAAATTCTGTGTCATTACATCAAATACCAATAAAACTATTATCGCCCACAATAATTCAAAACAAACTTGAAATAGATAGATTAAGGTTTCAAATAGTCACCCCTCGAGAAACCTCTCAATTCTCTCAATATATTTGGAACACAACCAGACAAGTCGCCAACACTGCCAGACGAGTCACTACCAAATAATCTACTACTAGTGAGTCACCGCCAAATAATTTATCTCCAGAAATTCACTACCAGATGAGTGACTATCAGCGAGTCACCACAAGAGGATTCACCACTAGACAAGCCATCACTAGTGTGTCACCATCAGTAATTCACTGCCAAACTAGTCACTTCTAAAGAGTTACCAACAGCGAGTGATCGCCAGTGAGTCACCACCAACGAGTCACCACCAACGAGTTTCCAACAGGATGAGCTACCACTAGGGTGAACAACTGCCAGAATGAGCTACAACTATAATGAGATACCACCATAATGTCCTACCATTGGAAAAATAAATTTTTATAAAACTCATAAAATCATTCTCTATTAGAATGAATCATATATCCCAAAACACCTTGGTCTTCCCCTAGACACCTCAATCACTAGATTTCTCAAAAATTAAGGGATTGTAAATTCTGTGTCATTACATCAGATACCTCAAAAGCTATTATCTCCCTCAATAATTCAAAACCAACCTAAGATAAATAGAGTAAGGGTTCAAACATCCACCCCTTGAGAAACCTCTCAAGTCTCTCGATATATTTGGAACACAACAATCACACCAAAACTATCCATCAGGGAAGATACCTCTCAAACAAGGACACAATCACATAGATATGTATAAAAATATTAGTATGCAGTGCATAAAAATAAAACAACCATAATCACAATAATGAGGAGAGAAAATTCAGAAAACTTGTTCACATTATTTCAAATGGAGGTAATTGTTTTAGATCAGAGAAAACATTTTTATACCTTATATTTCAACAACTTTAATTAGAAATTCTATTGTATGAATACCCATACATTAAATTTTTTCCCATTTATTAATCTATAATATTTAAATTAAAAATACTTAAAAAATATCATGATTAAAATATAATGAAGTAACAGATTATCATACTCAAGTAAAAATTTATTAACAATATAGATAAGATATTTATGACACGTTATTAATCTATTTTGTTAAAGTTTAAAAGCTAAAAAGGATTTTTGCATATAAACTATCAATTTCCAAACATGTGTCTCAATATTTCATTTTGAAGCATGTTAAGTTTGAAAACATTACTGTTAAATCATTTTCATGAAAAATTTTAAAACAAAATTCATTAGATGAACAAAACAACCTTCATTCAAAACCCATTTTTGAATCCATTTTATAGAATGGAATTTCTCAAAATACACTTTGTGAAAACACTTTCAAAAAAATTTAAATAATTTACATTAACATGTTTCCCAAGGCCACGTATATATATTGGAAGGGTTTATTCTTTCACAAAATTTATTTTATTATACAAACAGAACCCTATTATGATATTTACAATGTTAATATTAATACAATTAAAAATAAAATTTAGAAATAATGAATTAAAAAAAGGAATGCATCTCAAATATTGCATGAGTATTAAACATACCATTGATTCTCGCTCAAATATACTCAAGAGAATAAGGTAGGATGGTCCTTGTAGTTTATCTTGGGTTGTCGAATCCTCAAAGACCTAAGAAAAACCCTATAGACACGTACCTTCTATGGACTATTTTTGGCTATGAAGTGGCCAGATTGGGTTGGTTTTAGATGGGTTTAAAGGAAATATAAGAGACTGAAGTTAATTCAATTTAAAAGAATGAGTTGATCCTAGGTTATTGCTCGGGGGGATTGGACATATTTCATTTTCAATGATTTCAATTTCATATATTTGAGATGGGTCATTTAAGGAGATAAAACAACATAATCACTTACTGGTTTAATGCCTACACCATTTAATACTAATAACCTATAAACATGAAGGATCAATGTTTTGATCACTTCATGGTAAAGGTTCGTATTATCACTTGAAGTGTGTGGCCTTAAATTCAACAAGGATGATGGAGTTTAAAAATCATCAAATAAAAATCTCAATTAAAGAAGTGATTATACATTAATGGGGTGATAAATACATCCAATACAGCCCCTTTCTACTCCCTTGGATCAAACCATAAGTGTTTTATCCCTCCATTGATCCCATGGTTTCAATGGAAGTGGAAAGTAGACTCATGAGGGAGGAAATGGAGAATTAAAGAAAACAACAAAAATAAAATGATCACTCCACCGTTGTGTGAATAATTTCACAAGGTTTGGTGTGAATAAATTCATACCATTATCCAACGGTATCAAATTTATATGAAGAAAAATGGAATTAGAGAAGAATAAGAACTTTTATTAAGAAACTAAAGTGAATTGAACAAATTACATGTGAAAGACAAATTCGAGACAATAAAATTGTAGCATAACATTACAATTGAACAAAACACCAAAGATCCTTCAATCCTCCAACAACACTGCCTTAAATAGAAATTTTTGAGCCCTTGTGTCGAGCCTCCAATAGTCCAAGTCTCCTAAATTAATTGTGGAAGGCCATAGGTGGGTGGAAAGTATGGGAGAGTTGATTTTTCCACCATTGTCCCGAGGTGGCAGCCAGCTTTCCTTCACCAAACAAACGTGCTAGGAAGACCTTCTAGATGGCCGAATCCGAGTGGACCATAGAAGAAAAAATGGATCCCAGATTTCTTCTAACCAGCACTAATATGGGGCCCCATTTGGAGTTGTGGATTCCGAGGTATGATCATATTAGTGGGCTGTTTTTCTGGGCCACAAAATCTTGACCAGAAATTTATCTCTAAATTGGGACGCTTACATAACCATAATGGAAGCAGAATTTGCACTGGATCCTGAAGAATGATTTGTTCATATATATTTCCTATAGAAGTCTACGAATTTTGTGTTTCATGGGGCCTTTATTGTGGGCCCCACATTCTCATCTGTAGGATGGTGTCCAATCTGCCTTCTCCAGAATTATTTCTTTTCATCGCCAAATATCTCATTCATCCTTTATGAATCATCCATTGATCCCTGAATGAAAAATGTTTAAATTTAAGTGAAGATCCATTTCAAAAAATATCAAATTAAAATATGGATAATTACATTCCTTATAATTAGATGACTCATTGGGCCTAAATTTGTGTACATTACCCATGAAGTGCACAAATGATGAGAAAGGATGTTCAAAATCAAAATCCACTAACTCAGGACCATAAGATCAAAAATAAACATTTAATACCATTAAAATGTTATTAGAATATATGATTGTATTGGCTAATCACATCCCCCAACTTGAGATTTTCTAGTCCCGAGCAAATAATTCAATGATTTTATTTGAATTCCTTTCTTCGAACACATTATAAAAAACAGTGCTCACAATGTAAACTACACAAAAATATATCTTCATAATCTATCAAGATAATTTAAAAAAAGATAAATCTAAAATCATATCCCAATCCCAAGACCATTACTTTGATCAAATCCATCATCATACTTCATCCAACTCAATTAGGTGTAATTATGTGTTGTGAATCACAACAGATATGGTGGTGAATTTTCATCCAAGGGGGAAATCATGGAAGCACTAGGTGGAATCACATTTAATCCTAATATGAGTATTATTCATTCCTTTTTTGGATTTTTTTTTGCAATATTTACATAGTAATTGAGATTTCAGTTAATCAAATTAACCCATGTATCAAGACATTGCCGATGACTCCCTTACTCAAAGGCCTTAGGGCACCAAGTGAAACCCACATATTCGGGCATCGTCTCGAGTTAACATAATCAAAAACAAAGTCATATTACCATAAATAGAGATAGAGTGAAAAACTCAGGGCTAGAAAACTCTGGAGTCATGATCCCCAAGTTCTGAAAGCCTCGCATTTTATCAATACATTCCTCTACATGCAAAAAAAAAATTTATATTTTATTATTTTTATTTTTATTTTTTTTGAATACTCATATTATTCATAAAAATCAGACCAGCCTATGCTATTTATTATGGGACCCCAAAAATTTAAATTAGTACCCCATAGTCTAGAGGACGTTCATTTTGGAATTTAGATTTATGGGATGAAAATAAAAATGATGAAAATTTTAATTCAACAACCAAACTTCCAAAATCAATGCTTTTAAACTTAATCATGAATTAAATTAAGAGTCAAGGAAATAAAAATTATTTTATATGTAGTTTTATTGTGAGCAAAGATGTTATTATATGAATGATAAAGGAATTTTACTTAATTTTTTTATCACTAATTTTTTAACAAAAATTTTTGTTTCCACAACCCCTAAATTAGAATCAAACTATCCCTAGTTTTGTAAAACGAAAATAGAGATTTGGGTGGGGGGAATGAGTTGGAAAGGGAATGGAACAAGTTCACATGGTGGCTTTATAATGATGATTGTGGTGCTCCCAAATCACTCTTTGGTCTCATGGGATATGTAGGCACCTCCTTGATTGAATATGTATCACCAAAAAATAGTCCCTCAACCATACAAACAAGAACAAACCAAACAAAACAAACAACATAACAATTTATTTAATACCAAGTCTCATCATTTTTATGGTTTTCCTTTTTTTTATAATCAACTGATGATACATTGTCTTCTTTTTAATTTCATGGTAAGGCAGTACCCAGGGATCACACCATGTGACACGGATGAATATGGTGCTCCCCTTTCGTACCCATCCATACTAATAATAGAAGAAGAGATCAACAGTATATATTTTTTTAAATATCAAAATGATTAAAAAAATTATTCCAAAAAGATTGAAAACATGAAAACCATGGGTTTCCTCCCATATAGCGCTTTGGTTAACGTTATTAGCCCGACATGGATCCTAAATCTATCATTTTTTTCTGGTTCATAGGTTGGCTTAGTTAACTCCACCTCTATTTCTTGTTTATTGAATGATTCAATGAATGGTTTTAACCTTTGACCATTGACCTTGAAAATGTAACCACTTTTGGGATCTTGAATCTCTACTACCCCATGGGGGTACACCTTATGCACTATGTATGGACCTGACCATCTAGACCTTAACTTTCCCGGGTGTAAATGATGTTTTGAGCTATACAAGAGCAAAAATTTTCCCTGTTCAAAATGTTTGGCTTTGATATTCCTAGATTGGTAGGCTAGAACTCTAGCATTATTTATCCTTGGATTTTCATAAGAATCCATACTATGTTCCTTTATTTCATTGAGATCTAATTTCCTTTTTGTTCCGGCCAATGAAAGGTCATAATCCATTTTATTAATTTCCCAAAAGGCCTTATGCTCAATTTCAATAGGTAAATGGCATGATTTTCCATAAACCAACCTATATGAGGACATTCCTAGGATGGTTTTTTATGCTGTTTGATATGCCCAAAGATCATCCAAGAGTTTCTCAGACCAATCATTCCTAGAAGGATTTATAGTTTTCTCAAGAATTTCTTTGATTTCACAATTGGCTAGCTCAGCTTGACCATTAGTCTGTGGGTGGTAAGCAGTGGACACTTTTTGAGAAATTCCATATTTTTCCGTGAGTGATGAGAATGGACGATTGAAAAAATGAGTTCCATGATCATTAATGATAGCCCTCAGAATTCCAAATCTAGAGAAGATGTTTTCCTTGAGAAATCTAATCACAGTTTGATGATCAATGGATTTTGTAGGAATGGCCTCAACCCATTTGGAGACATAATCGATAGATAAGAGAATGTAAAGATATACCCTAGAGTTTGGGAAGGGACCCATGAAATCAATTCCCCAACAGTCAGAGATTTCAACCACTAAGATGGGATTGTGTGGCATTTGATTCCTTTTTGTGATTGAACCTACTTTTTGACACCTAGGACACCTTTGACAAAATTTGTAGGAGTCCCTTGAAAGGGTGGACCAGAAGAGACCACATTGAACAATCTTGGCAGATGTTTTAATAGAGGAATAATAACCTCCACATGCCTCACTATGAAAGAATTTAAGGATGGACTCTTGTTCAGATTCTGGAACACACCTCTTAATGACTTGGTCAGGGAAGAACTTATAAGGGTATGGATCATAAAACACATAGTGACTAACATCATAAAGAAATTTCCTTCGAGATTGAGTCCCTGAGAATTTTAGAATGACTCATGTAACTAAGAAATTGTCTATGTCAGCATACCAAGGGCAGTCACTCACAGAGTATAAGTGTTCATCAGGAAATGAATCAGACACAGAAAGGTGATTTGAGTGGTCTTTGAATTCCATCCTAGAGAGGTGATCAGCTACAAAATTTTCAACTCCTTTTTTATCCTTGATTGTGAGGTCAAATTCATGTAAGATAAAGAACAACCTAATCAGTCTAGCCTTAGCATCTTGTTTTTGGAAGAGGTATTTTAGTGCAGAATGGTCAGTGAACACAGTGATGGGGGATCCTAAGAGGCAGGACCTAAACTTCTATAAAGCAATCACAATAGCAAGTAACTCCTTTTCAGTAGTGGTGTAGTTCATTTGGGAATCATTTAAAGAATTTATTGCATAAGTAATGACATAAGAAGTTTTATCACAACGTTCACCTAACACAGCTCCAACAGAAAAGTCACTAGCATCACAGATATGTTCAAAAAAAAATCCAATTTGGAGATTTCTTAATGGGAGGAGAGGTGAGAGAGGATTTGAGGGTTGAGAATAAACCCTCACAACATTCTGTCCAAACAAATGGAGCATCCTTTACTAGAAGAGCACAAAGGGGATGGGATATTGAACTAAAGTCCTTGATGAATATTCTATAGAAACTAGCATGTCCTAAGAAAGACCTCTCTTCCTTGATAGTTTTGGTTGATGGAAGGTGACGAATGATGTCAACCTTGGCTTTATCAACTTTAATCCCCCTACCTGAGACCAAATGGCCTAGAACTAGTCCCTCTTTAACCATTAAATGGCATTATTTCCAGTTTAGGACTAGATTATTTTCTTCACATCTTTACAAGACTCTCTCTACATTCTGTAGAAATACCTCAAAAGTATCCCCAAACATAGAGAAGTCATCCATGAAGACCTCTAGAAAGTCCCCTACCATGTTTGAGAAGATTCCCATCATGCACCGCTGGAAGGTTCCAGGAGCATTGCATAAAACAAAGGGCATGCATTTGAAGGAAAAGGTACCGAATAGACATGTGAATGTAGTTTTCCCTTGATCCTCTAGGGAGACCTCAATTTGATTGTACCCCAAGTACCCATCTAGGAAACAGTATAAGGCATGACCCGCCACTCTCTTTAGGACTTGGTCAATGAATGTTAAGGGGAAATGGTCATTCTTGGTGAATGAGTTTAGCTTCCTATAGTCAATTTGTACCCTCCATCCACTACACACCCTTGTTGGAAGAATATCTCAATCCTTATTGGTTATCACTATGATTCCAGCCTTTTTTGGAACCACTTGGATTGGGCTCACCCATTCACTCTCAGCTATGGTATATATGATACCAGATTTTAACAACTTCAAAAGATCTTTCCTTACTACCTCCATGAGATTAGGATTGAGTCGTCATTGGTGTTGACGACATGGCTTTGAAATAGATTCTAGAACAATCCTATGAGTCCTGATAAGTGGGCTAATCCCAGGAATATCAGACAGGGTCCAACTAATGGCTTTCTTATGTTTCCGATGTACATCTAGAAGTATCCTCTCATGATTGGCTTCAAGAGAAGAATAAATGAAAATAGGATGTTTTTGATTGTCCCCTAGGAAAGCGTAATTGAGTGCAGTGGGAAGTTCCTTCAATTCAAGATCAGGTTGGTTCAGAATTTCAGCAGAATATTGGGACATTGGATCAAGTTAAATTTCTTTTTTAGAGTTTCAGATAGGATTGATTCCCCACATGTAGAAGTTTCAGCTACTATATTGGCATGATCAGATTTAGGGAAGGAAGTTTTATTGGTCTCCATGATATTGGTTTCCTGAAGGGTTTCACTGATTGTTGGACCTAAGAATTCCTCATAAGAGAAATTTGAAAATGATTCAAGCTAAGGTGATAAACTTCCTTCATGTGAACAAAGGAAATCAATCTCATCCTGACTTAAACATTCTGAAAATATTCCTTGATGTTCTCTGGATTCATTATCAATTCTTCCTATAATTTTTACTTCATGAATGTCCTTGTCATCCCCTATTAGTGAGCTTTCATTATAGATGTTCAAATCTAGACTCATCTTCCCAAAGGTGATGGTGATGTTCCCATTTCGGACTCGGATAATAGAGTTAATTGTTGCAAGAAATGGACAGCCAAGGATGATTGGGGTTTGTTCCTTATTTCCTACGTTTGGATGGATGTCAAGGACAATGAAGTCAGCAGGGTAGATAATGTTCTCATCCTTTACCATAACGTCCTTTAAAATACCCTTTGGAACCCTAATGTTATGATCAGCAAGTTGAAGTGTGACAGATGTGGGTTGGAGTTATTCTAGGCCTAACTGGCAGTACACGGCATAGGGGATGAGATTAACACTAGAACCTAGATCACACAAGGCCTTGATAACTTTGCTTTCTCATAGTTCATCATTGATGTAAGGGAAACCTGGGTATGTCAACTTAGGAGGAATGGTCGCTTGAATAGTTGTACTCACATTAGCAGCCAAAATGACTTGGTTTTTATGTAAAAATTTTCCTTTAAAATTGAACAAGTCCTTAAGGTACTTTGATTAGGCAGGTATGGTTTGGATTCCATCGATAAGGAGTATGTTCAACTTGACTTGTGAAAAGATTTCCCTCAATGTTTCACTCAATTCAGGCTTGGTTTTCCCCCTCATGCGTTGAGGAAATGGTGCAGGTTGTGGGGTTGTTCGTTGAAGAGTTGTTTCTTTGACAATGTTATCATGTTTTTTAATTTGATCATTTGGTTCATTTGAATTTTCATCCATGTTTGAATCTTCATGCGGGTTTTGAATTAGTTGTTCAGATTTCTCAATTGATTTCCCACTTCTTAAAATACTCACAGCCTTTAGTTGTTCATGAGTTGTTTGAGTACAACTTTACTCTCCCCTTGAAGTTGAGGATGGCACCGCCTAAGTAGGCATGGGTGCCTTTCCAGTTTTGATGGTTTGAAGTTCTTGTTTTAGGGAAGAGACTTCTGATTTCATCCTCTCCAATTTTGCACAGTTGTTCTAGTAGGCTTTGTGGTACAGTTTGGGTTGGTGCTTTAGTAGTTTGGTTTATCCCAGTGGGATATTTTGGAGGTAGTATGGTTTGTTAAAAATGGACCGGTGGCTGTTGGAATTGGATAGGTTGGGTTTGGAACTGGTTATGGGTTTGGTAGTTCTGATGGGGGTAAGGATTTTTTCCCCGTGGTTTCTAGGTTGTTGGTTATCTTTCCAGCGGAAGGCTGGGTGGTCATTATACCTTGGGTTGAAGTTGTTTTAGTATTGAGTCTTTTGAATGTACAAGGAATTTACTTCCACTGGTGGTCCTCCTAAAAGAACATCCTTGATGGATGGAATGTTTGGGTATTATTCTGTCTTATGGTCATGTTTGTCACAAATTGTGCAAACAGGGTCTACAGTTTAGATTTCATGGACATTCCTAAGGTCTATCTCTTCAACCTTCCAAGAGAGTACGAAAAGTTTATCCCTAAGGATTTCCACTTCTCTAAGTGTATTAATTCTAGTAGTTCTTTGTGTATTTTCAGAAAAATGTAAAGTTCCCCATGTTTGTTTTTATTCAGAAAGGATTTCTAGATACTCGTAAGCATCATTTGGGGCTATGTTTTTAAATGTTGCATTACACATCATGTCAATGAATTGTTTGTTCCCCAGACCCAACCCTTCATAGAAAATTATCACTTGTTCATGAATAGAAAAACCATGGTGTGGAACCATGTTTAGAGTGTCTTTGAACCTCTCCCATGTTTCATTGAATGATTCTCCCTCTTTTTCAAAAATGTTTTGGATACTCTTTTTAAGTGCAATTGTTTTGTGGTGGGTGAAGTATTTTTAGTAGAATTCTATTTGTAGTTGGTACCAAGAGTTTATGGATGATGGTCTCAAATTGTTTACCAAATTTTTATCTCTATCCTTTAAAGAAAAAGGAAATAGCCTAATCTTAGCTGATTCTAGTTGATGTGGTGGACACATGGTTTCTACAATGTCATTGAACTCCTTAATGTGAAGGTAGGGCATCTCGGACTCCATTCCATGGAATGTGGGAAGATGGTTTAGGACATGGGGTTTAAAGATGTAGTTGGAATATCCTAGAGAGTTATGTCTAATTCATTAGGGGGCATTGGTCCAGGAAGGTGTGAGGCAGTCATTCATAGTTTGATCAAACGCATTCCCCAAGTTTGGGGCTGCCACATTTGGGTTTCCATTTTGGTTCCCACCCGGGTTTATGAGTTGGTTTCTTTGAAGACCATCCATTGAAATGGGATCAATTTTTGACTCGGGGGTGTTTGGAAGATTAGGATGTAATGGAAATATTTCCCTTGGTGTACTTGACTCCCCAATCCCAGGACTATCCACCCTATCTAGACGGTTTGATTGATCGTGGGTGTAGGCGGACATGCGCCAAAAGAAAAAAAACGAGAAAGGGACAAGATAATAGAATTTGGATGAGAAAAGAAAAAAAATGGGGGATAATTGAATTGGTGTTTAGATGACTTACTTGGGTCCCTGACAAAGGCACCAATATTTGATTCTCGCTCAAATTTACCTAAGAGAAGAAGGTAGGACGGTCCTTGTAGTTTAGCTTGGGATGTCGAATCCTCAAAGACCGAAGAAGAAACCTATAGACACGTACATTCTATGGAAGGTTTTTGGCTATGAAGTGGCCAACCTGGGTTTGTTTTAGATGGTTTTAAAGGAACACTAAGAGTCTTACGCAAATTCAATTTAAAATAATGATTTGATCCTAGGTTATTGCTCGGGGTGGATTGGACGTATTTTCTTTTAAATGATTTCAATTTCTTATATTTGAGATGGGTTTATTTACGGAGATAAAACAACATCATCACTTACTATTATAATGCCTTCACCATTTAATATTAATCACCTATACACTTGAAGGATCAATGTTTTGATCACTTCAAGGTAAAGGTTCGTATTAGCACCTAAAGTGTGTGGCCTTAAATTCGACAAGGATTATGAAGTTTAAAAATCATCAAATAAAAATATCAATTAAAGAAGTGATTATAAATTAATGGGGTGATAAATAAAATCCAATCCAGCCTCTTGATACTCCCTTGGATCAACCCATAAGTGGTTTATTCCTCCATTTATCCCATGGGCTTCAATTGAAGCTGAAAGTGTACTCATGAGGGTGGAAATGGAGATGTAAAGAAAACAACAAAAATAAAATGATCACTCCACCGTTGTGTGAATAATTTCACAAGGTTTGGTATGAATAAATTCACACCTTTATCCAAAGGTATTAAAGTGATATGAAGAACAATAGAATAATAGTACAAGAAGAACTTTTATTAAGAAACTAAAGTTAATTGAACAACTTACATGTGAAAGACAAATTTGAGACAACAAAATCGCAGCCTATCATTACAATTGAACAAATCACCAAAGTTCCTTCAATCCTCCAACACCACTACCTTAAATAGGCATTCTTGAGCCATTGGGTCGAGCCTCCAATAGTCCAAGTCACCTAAATTAATTGTGGTAGGCCATAGGTGGGTGGAAAGTAAGGGAGAGTTGATTTTTCCACCCTTGACCCGAGGTGGCAGCCATTTTTCCTTCACCGAACAGACGTGCTTATAAGACCTTCTAGATGGCAGAATCAGAGTAGTCCATATAAAATGAAAATGGATCCCCAGATGTCCTCTAACCTCCTGTAAATTATGGGACCATTTGGAGTTTTGGATTCCATGATATGATCATATTAGTGGGCTGTTTTCCTGGGCCGTAGAATCAGGCCCAGAATTTTATCTCTAAATTGGCTGCTTAAATAGTTATAATGGAGGCAGAATTTGCACTAGATCCTGAAAAATGATTTTTTCTTCTATATGTATTCTATGAGACAAAGAAATATGGGCTTCATTGGGCCTTTATAGTGGTCCCCACATTCTCATCAGTAGGCTGGTTTCCAATCTGCCTTCTCTAGAATTGTTTCTTTTCATCGCCAAATAACTCCTTCATCCTTTATGAATTATCCATTGATCCCTGAATGAAAAATGTTTAAATTTAAGTGAAGATAAATTTCACAAAATATCAAATTAAAATATGGATAATTACATTCCTTATAATTAGATGACTCATTGGGCCTAAATTGGTGTACATTAGGCATAAAGTGCACAAATGATGAGAAAGGATGTTCAAAATCAAAAACCACTAACTCAGGGCCATAAGATCAAAAAATGAACATTTAATACCATTAAAATTTAATTAAAATATATATTTTTATTTGATAATCACACCCCCCAACGTGATATTTTCTAGTTCCGAGCAAATAATTCAATGATTTTATTTGAATTCCTTTCTTCAAACACATTATAACAAATAGTGCTCACAATGTATACTGCACACAAATATATCTTTATAACATATCGAGATAATTTAAAACAAGATAAATTTAAAAGCATATCCCAATCCCAAGCCCATTCCTTTGATCAAATGCATCATCAAACTTCATCCAACTCAATTAGGTGTAATGATGTGTTGTGAATAACAATAGATATGGGGGTTAATTTTCATTCAAGGAGGAAATCATGGAAGCTCTAGGTGGAATCACATTTAATCCTAATATGAGTGTTCTTAATTCCTTTTTTTTGGATTTTGTTTTGAAATATTTCCATAGTAATTGAGATTGCAGTTAATCAAATTAAACCATGTATCAAGACTTTGTCGATGACTCCCAGACTCAAGGGCCTTAGGGCACCATGTGAGGCCCACATAATCAGGCATCGTCTCGAGTTAACTTAATAAAAAACAAAGTCATATTACCATAAATAGAGATAGAGTGAAAAACTCATGGATAGAAAACTCTGGAGTCACGATCCCCAAGTTCTGAAAGCCTCGCATTTTATCAATCCATTTCCCTACAGGAATTTATTTTTATTTATTATTTTTTTGAATACTCATATTATTCATAAAAATAAGACCAGCCTATGTTATTTATTATGGGACCCCAAAAATTCAAATTAGTACCCAACAGTCTAGAGGTCGTGCATTGTGGCATTTTGATTTAATGGATGAAAATAAAAATGATGAATATTTTCATTGGACAACCAAACTTCCAAAATCAATGATTTTAAACTTATTCATGAATTAAATTAAGAGCGAAGGAAATAAAAATTATTTTCTATGTTGTTTTAATGTGAGAAAAGATGTTATTATATGAATGATAAAGGAATTTTACTTACCATTTTTATCATTGTTTTTTTTAACAAACATTTTGTTTCCACACCCCCCAACTTATAATGAAACTGTCCCTAGTTTCGTAAAAAGAAAATATAGATTTGGGTGGGGGGGGAATGATTTGGAAAGGGAATGGAACAAGTTCACCTAGTGGCTCCATAATGATGATTTTTGTGCTCCCAAATCACTCTTTGGTCTCATGGGAGATGTAGGCACCTCCTTGATTGAATATGTATCACCAAAAAATAGTTCCTAAACCATAAAAATAAGAACAAACCAAACCAAACAAACAACACAACAATTTATTTAATACCAAGTCTCATCATTTTAAATGTTTTCCTTTTTTTAAATCAAATGATGATACATTGTCTTATTTTTAATTTCTGGGTAAGGTAGTACCCAGGGATCCCACCACATGACATGGATGAATATGGTGCTCCCCTTTTTTACCCATCCATACTCATAATATAATAACATATCAATAGTCTATATTTTTTTTAAATATCAAAATGATTAATAAAAAAAATTATGCCCAAAAGATTGAAAACATAAAAACCATGGGTTGCCTTTCATTCAGCGCTTTATTTAACTTCGTTATCCCAACATGGATCCTAAATCAATCATTTTTTTCTGTTTCATAGGTTGGCTCAGTTAAATCCACCTCTATTTATTGTTTATTGAATGATCTAATGAATGGTTTTAACCTTTGACCATTGACCTTGAAAATGTAACCACTTGTGGGATCTTGAATCTCTACTTCCCCATAGGGGTACACCTTATGCACTATGTATCATCCTGACCATCTAGACCTTAACTTTCCCAGATGTAAATGATGTTTTGAACTATAAAAGAGCACAAATTTTCCTGGTTCAAAATGTTTGGCTTTGATATTCCTAGATTGGTAGGCTTGAACTCTAGATTTATTTATCCTTGAATTTTCATAAGTCTCCATCCTAAGTTCCTCTAGTTCATTGAGATCTAATTTCCTTTTTGTTCCGTCCAATGAGAGGTCATAATCCATTTTCTTAATTGCCCAAAAGGCCTTATGCTCAATTTCAACAGGTAAATGTCATGCTTTTCCATAAACCAACCTATATGAGGACATTCCTAGGATGGTTTGGTATGCTATACGATATGCACAAAGAGCATCCAAGAGTTTCTCAGACCAATCGTTCCTAGAAGGATTAATAGTTTTCTCAAGAATTTGTTTGATATCACGATTAGCTAACTCAGCTTGACCATTGGTCAGTGGGTGGTAAGTAGTGGACACTTTGTGAGAAATTCCATATTTTTCCATGAGTGATGAGAATGGATGATTCTAAAAATGAGTTACATGATCACTAATGATAGCCCTAGGAGTTCCAAATCTAGAGAAGCTATAGAGACCCGAACCTTGACGTACATGGACATTACATTACTTTTGCGGAATACTTAGTACATAACAAAAACACACACACAAGTATCGTAATAGTTTAGTGTCTTTGGAAACTCAGAATAAAATCTTCTAATCGTGGTGAAAGATCTTCAACATCTCCCATAAAGATCTTCCTTTTTTTACCTAAAACCTTTCTTTATATCGTGGGGAAAAGAAAACATAAAAGGGTGAGCACAAATGCTCAGTAAGGGTAAAAAAAATAAATATCAATCGCATCATATTCATAAGAACATAACATTTTGGAAATCTTATCCTGCAAAAGAGAGCATAATTTCATAACATGGGATAAATCATAGTAGTGAAATAAAATCCCAATAATCATAACTTAAAACATGAAACTTTGTGGAATACACACATAATAATAGAGAATCATTTCTTGTTAGTCAAGACTTATTGCCAAGACTATCTTAGTGGACAAAGTCCCTTTCTGAACCAAGTCACCCTCGTTTCAGTCCTGTTTCACTGAACCGATATAACCTATCGTTCCAGTCATGTCTATATCATGAGATAAAAAATCATTACCCAATGCATTGGAGGGAGATATAGGTCCCACCCATCTCATAATGATACCATTCATTTATGTGCCACAAAATCGTAAATCATATATCATTTCATAACCCATGTAATAAAAATGGGAATCTAAAACATCATGACATCATAAAACAATTCATATAAGATAAAGAAATTCATAAAAATATATCCATCACAACATAGTCATATCAATGTAATAATAGGGGTAAAAAGAGAACCCTTTATTATCTTATATGGAAAATAATTTTTATAAAATACTTGAAATCCATTCTTGAGGAAAATATCCTTTCTACTTCCAAAACACTTTTCCATTCTTAACATGTCATACAATTCTAAACTAAAATAATTTGATTAAAAATAAACTTGAAAAATTTTAAAGGAAGCTTCTTGGAAATAATGTTTTAAAAATCCATTCATGCCGTATAAGTTAAAAAAAACATTCTTCATACTTTTGTCGGAAAATTCAAAAAGTACCTCGTATGAAAAACGACAAAAGATTCCTTTCATATCCATTAATAAAAACTCACCAAAGGGTAAAATTGTATATAAAAAATTTTAGGTGGATGGAAATAATATTACATATTGAGGAAACATGTATGTGGATGATAAAATACACCCCAGTAAATACCAAAGTATAAACAATCTCGGATAAAAATGAGATTGTGATATTTCCCTTACCTTAAGTACGATTTGCTTTGTACATTTCCGAAGCTCCTGTATAATGGTTTAAATAATGTTATTGACTTATTACATAATCATACATATTGATATGATATCATATATGGTCATATTCTTAGCTTCTTATTAGTAATATTTCATTGTTACTTGTTACTCGGGTCTTTATTGCCTTTTGTTCTTATGCGTGTTTTGCAGAATAAATTCTTATTCTTCTATTAAGGTTATAGATACCTTATATCCAGAATGGTATTATTGTAACATATATCATATTTATTCATTCAATTCATATATATAATTACTATGTAATGATGATCATGTAGAACGAGTCGCATCACATCGTGGAGACGGTATTCCGTACGTACGCACGAGCGATGATATTGTTCCCATGATCGTGGGATTTTATTTAAGTGTATTTATACTATTTCAGTATCAATATCACTTTATAATAGTTATATATAGTTACTCATTACACCATTATACCCATCCTTGTAAGGTGATGGTGGAAAATTGATTACACCACGGCGTGGAGACGGTATTCCGGCCGTACACACGCGCGGTGATTTCATTTTTCAGTAGGATGGATAGAAGGTGAATTAGGGTTGTTTAATATTTATAATACATATCAGTATGTAAATAATACTGATTTTATTACTTTATCATGAAACAACTAAAGAAGAAGAAGTTCAAGAAGAAATAAATTGAAAAGATCGGTAATGGATATTTCCTCTTCTTTTAAACGCCTTTTTGAATCCTCTACTTAGGGAACTAAAATTTGTCTTTGAAGAAGACCAGGACCTCTATGATTATTCTAGGGAAGTGGAGAATGGATTTATACAGGGGTTGGCCGATCTTGAGTGCTCAAATTGGTGTGAGGAGGAGGGGGAGGAGGTTCCCTTTTATAAGGGAGGAGAGGGGCACCTTAGGAATATCTCAAAATATTATTTTATATTAAAGTCAAAATCGGTTTATAATGGTTCCAAAGGGTCTTATTTACAAGGTAAAGTGGGGATGGGTCGAAATCCTATCAAAAAATAGGATTTAGACAAGTTTAGGTTATTATTTTAACCTTATCAATTAGATTTAACTCTAAGTTAAATAATTTAACTTTTACCGTGTCTTTTTGTTTTCTTACACTATATGGTTAATACACTTACTATAACATGCCAAAAGAACCCCAAATTGTTTATTATTAATATATATATCCTTATCTAAGTCATTTGGACGAACCTTAGATTTTTAGGAATAAAATAACCATAAATAATATAATATTTGATTTACAAACTTTATTTTGTCAATTTTGACACTATTTGATATATGATTTTTGTGAAAGTCATAACAGAATTATATGTTCGAAAACAGTTGATTAAATAAACACTAATATATCATAGTAACCTATAAAATTATTGGAATTCATAAAATGTCTCAAATTTCATTTATTTTGGTGTTTATATCATCAATTATGTCAATATTTCATTAATAAGATAATTACTGCATCATCATTGTGTCATAAATAAATTAAATTATTTAATGTCTAAAAATTACAAATAAAATACCATTATGTAAGAAAGCTTTTTATATTTCTAATGAATATTTATAGTCGAATTTATCTTATGTATAACCCCATATTAAAAATGTTTTAGTTATTAAACTTTGATTTTAACTATTTTAACTATTCATTAAATAAAATAATATTAAATGTCATAATCTAATCCAAGTGGACTTAAATGGTCATATTATATACATAATGTTGTTTTTGGTCGAATTACACTTATCCAATAGAATTAGGACATGTGTTAGGGTAATAGTAATATCATATTCACCCATAGTTACCCTATTTACTATTAACCGCGGTAAAAAAAAGTAAAAAGTTACTATTCACCAAAAAATTATTTTTATCTCATTGAACCACATTTTACTTACTGATATCAACCGTTTTTATCGGATTTTTAAAAGTCCATTCACAGAAGCCGTAAAATTACGATTTATGAAAAAATTAATTTTTTAACTACCACTTAGTGGTTTCACTATTCATCAAAAATTGAAAGTTTTCAGAAAAATACCAAAAATTAGGCCTAAGATATAGTTGATATTATGAACTCAAAAATGATTTCTATTTTACCAAATTCTCAACATATAAGTTGCATTAATTAATTTTATAATTAATTTCCGCTGTCACAACAAATAGCGTGTTTTTAAGAGATAATAACTATCAAAAGATTAAAACGTGTTTATGTCTGATGTAAATTTGAAATTACATCCAATGACCAACATTGTATTCAATTTTAAAAATATAATCTAAATATACTTTAAAACCACTCAAATTATTAATTTATCACTCTTAATTATTTCGATTAAAAAAATTGTTTTTAATTATAATTTAGTAATTTTCACTATTCATCAAAATATGAAAGTTATCCGAAAAGTACCAAAATTTCACCTTAGGATAAATTAGATACTCCGAATCCAAAAATGAAGTCCATTTTAAGAGCAAAAATTTCTAAAATTTTAAAAGTTGGTTATTACTATTCATAACGGCTAGTTTTAATAATATTTTAATAGCATTTCATTGTTTAGTGAAACTCAGTATTACGTACTACACACGCTATCGAGGAAGGTCACAATTGCGTGTAATGCAAGGCAAGTCAAGGATGTGTGTTGTGCAAGCTCCTTTTGGTGTAGCGTACAACACAAGACATTAATAAAATTAAAAATAATATTTTTCATAAAATCTCGGGCTGTTACATTCTACCCCCCTTAAAATAAATTTCGCCCTCGAAATTCGTCGGGGTTATAAATGGTTTACTATTTGAAATTTTCTTTAATAGAAACCCACATCGTAAAAAAGGAATAACAAACCCAATCTTTAAAAACGAAAGTATGAAACGTAACGGTTACCCAAATAAACTAATCACTGGGTTTCCACAAAGGTGAAAATATGGATATGGAAGAAAAATCTAACCATCATGTTCTGATGGAGTGTGGTAGAGAACATGGCTATGGAAAATCCAACAATCACAAATCCATAAATGTGTGACGATCTAAGGTACCATCTGATTAATCAGATATAAGAGCACTAGGACAATATTTTTGGTTTTCAAGATCGTTTCCCTAAAGTTGAAGAATTTCAATTAGAATAAATACTTACTTTATTTTGGTACAATCTCACTGTTGTTTGTGCCTTGAACAATTCCACTTCATCTCTTAAATAAATGAAGTTGAATTTGATATTCATGAAGTGTTAGCATATCATGTGATAGAATGACGGGTCATTCCATCTGTCTCAAAAAAATGTTAACAAAAGTTATTAAGTATACATAAGTCATTCTATAGTGAGATTAATCATATATGGTTCCTAAAATGGACTTATACCTCATATATCATACTGTTTATATAATAAAACTAGTTTCTACTAACCAGGGACTTCCTGTAGGCCAGTGGTAGGCGATAAAGGCCAGTCGCACTTCGGTTGTGGGTTCGATTCCCATAGCCTTGTCCGACGCGATGGGTTGTTTCCCGTCCTGCAGGTTGTCCTTTTTCTAAAACTATAACATCCCATCAATAATATCGAAAAAACTTCTATCCTTAAAAAATACTAACTTATTTCCAACATAATCCATTCCAATCTTTAGGCTTATCTAAAATACTTCGATCCACTCTCATAACATAGTGAAAATGATTTCCAGAGATTTAATACCATCGTTGATCCCCATAATACCGCATTACTATATTGTTGGTCACATTCCAATCATTCGATGGCCTTAATCATCTATTCCATTGAACCTTAGTGAAAACATGAATGCAGTTAAAAGTTAAAACCTTCCACATACCAAAATCCTCAAAATTCTATATACTCAAACCATGATATCACATAGTCCTTATATCAATCATGAGCTCATGAATACTGTCAAATATTTCATTTTCTCGTTTTCCCTTCATTATGCGCATATCTTTCTTTTTCTAAAAATATCTCAATCACTTTCCATGGTTACTAGTACCATAAAATTATTGAAAACCACAATAGACCAATACATAAATATTCCAATACTCCATGATACAACATTATTTTGGAATCCCATTACATAAACACTTAATCATTCCACCACATCTTTGTCATATTCAACATCGCCAATAGTGATCTCATGTGACTTCCCTTTGTCCTTTGCCTTAAGTGGTTGCTCATGTCGATCATCACTAACCCTTGGATTAGGGCATTTATTAGCATAATTCCCCATTTCCTTGCACATAAAGCATTGAAGTGTTGGTGGTGCGTTCTCTGCAGTGTTTGCTTTATTCACATCATTAGAAACCCTTTTTCCATTACTTCGACACTCAGCTGCTCGATGACCTTCTTTTCCACACTTAAAACATTTTCTAGTACCTTTAAGACAATCTCCACCATGCCTCTTTCCACACTTTGTGCATAAGGAAACATTCATCTTCTTTTCACCATTATTCTGAGATTTCTCCTTGAACTCCATCTTTCGTTTCTTGTCAAAACCATGAGATGTATATGTAACACCAACTTCCATTTCTACCTTGATAGCACAACGCACAATTTCTTCATAGCTACTGAAGTCTCTTATAGCTAATGCCCTTCTAAGACTAGGTTTTAAGCCACTGAAAAATCGATCAAATTTCCTTTCAGGTTGGATGATAATGCCAGATGCATACCTTGCAAGTCTTGTAAAATTCGCTTCGTATATACCAACAGATTCATCATCCTTCTGCTTCAGCTCAAGAAACTCCTTTTCTATATTTGTTCGAAGAATAAGAGGTAATTACTTACTGAAAAACAATTTCTTGAACTCGTCCCATTCCATGGACTCAATTTCATCTCTTGGCCTCGTATTCTTGATAAGATTCCACCATTGATCAGCTTCACCTTCCAAACGATATACTGCTAAGATGACATTATCATGTTCAGAACATTGAAGAACAGAAAATATCTTTTCAGTGGTAATGATCCATTGTTCAGAAACAAGTGGATCGGAAGTCCCACTGAAAGACGGTGGACGTTGCCTCATGAAGGACTCAATAGAATATTGTTCCCTTCTCTGCTCATTTGGAAGTCCAGAATGATTCATAGCTTGTGTAAGTATAGCAATAAGATTTTGCACTCCATCTCCCATAACATTTGTTTGTTCAGGAGGACAATCATTTCATTGTCCATTGCATTGATCAACTTGGTTCCTTCGGGTTCCAGCCATCGTCTAAAACCCAAAATGAATAGTGAGAGGCAAAAATCATGCTAGGGAAAACAACATAATAAAGGGGGATTATCCTCAATATCTAACATCTTAGGTTAAATTCTAAGATCGTTACCGTAGTTCTAGGACTATATCCTATACGTATACTTATCCTTAGGGACATCCCTAGACATACCTTAGAAATATCTCTAGGGATCTCACTAACGTTTTCGCATCCTAGTTTCCAAAGGTTGACTAAACCTTTCCTCTGATACCAAATGTAGAGACCGGAAGCTTGACGTACATGGACATTACATTACTTTTGCGGAATACTTAGTACATGACAAAAACACACACACAAGGATCGTAATAGTTTAGTGTCTTTGGAAACTAGGAATAAAATCTTCTAATCGTGGTGAAAGATCTTCAACATATCCCATAAAGATATTCCTTTTTTTTACCTAAAACCTTTCTTTATATCCTAGGGAAACGAAAACATAAAAGGGTGAGCTCAAATGCTCAGTAAGGGTAAAAAAAATATCAATCACATCATATTCATAAGAACATAACATTTTGGAAATCTTAACCTGCAAAAGAGAGCATAATTTCATAACATGGGATAAATCATAGTAGTGAAATAAAATCCCAATAATCATAACTTAAAACATGAAACATTGTGGAATACACACATAATCATAGATAATCATTTCTTGTTAGTCAAGACTTATTGCCAAGACTATCTTAGTGGACAAAGTCCCTTTCTGAACTGAGTCACCCTCGTTTCAGTCCGGTTTCACTGAACCAGTATAACCTACCGTTCCAGCCATGTCTATCTCGTGATATATAAAATCTTTACCCAATGCATTGGAGGGAGATATAGGTCCCACCAATCTCTTAATGATACCATTCTTATGTGTTCCACAAAATCATAAATCATACATCATTGCATAACCCATGTAATAAAAATGGGAATCTTAAACATCATGACATCATTAAAAAATTCATATAAGATAAAGCAATTCATAAAAATATATCCATCACAACATAGTCATATCAATGTAATAATAGGGGTAAAAACATAACCCTTTATTATCTTAGATGGAAAATAATTTTTATAAAATACATGAAATCCATTCGTGAGGAAAATATCCTTTCTACATCCATAACACTTTTCCTTTCATAACATGTCATACAATTCTAAACTAAAAGAATTTTATTAAAAAAAACTTGAAAACTTGTAAAGGAATCTTCTTGGAAATAAAGTTTTAAAAATCCATTCATGCCGTATAAGTTAAAAAAACATTCTTCATACTTTTGTCGGAAAAGTCAAAAAGTACCTCATATGAAAAATGAAAAAAGATTCCTTTCATTTCCATTAATAAAAACTCACCAAAGGGTAAAATTGGATATAAAAAATTTTAGGTGGATGGAAATAAAATTACATATTGAGGAAACATGGATGTGGATGATAAAATACACCCCAGTAAATACCAAAGTATAAACAATCTCGGATAAAAATGAGATTGTGATATTTCCCTTAACTTAGGTTTGATTTGCTTTGTACGTGTCCGAATCTCCTGTATAATGGTTTAAATAATGTTATTGACTTATTAAAGAATCATAAATATTGATATGATATCATATATGGTCATATTTTTATCTTCTTATTAGTAATATGTCATTGTTACTTGTTACTCGGGTCTTTATTGCCTTTTGTTCTTATGCGTGTTTTGCCGAATAAATTCTTATTCTTCTTTTAAGTTTATAGATACCTTATATCCATAATGGTATTAGTGTAACATATATCATATTTATTCATTCAATTCATTTATATAATTACTATGTAATGATTATCATGTAGAACGAGTCGCATCACATCGTGGAGACGGTATTCCGTACGTACGCACGAGCGATGATATTGTTCCCTTGATCGTGGAATTGTATTTAAGTGTATTTATACTATTTCAGTATCAATATCACTTTATAATAGTTATATATAGTTACTCATTACACCATTATACACATCCTTGTAAGGTGATGGTGGAAAATAGATTACACCACGACGTGGAGACGGTATTCCGTACGTACGCACGCGCGGTGATTTCATTTTTCCGTAGGATGGATAGAAGGTGAATTAGGGTTTTTTCATATTTATAATAACATATAAGTATGTAATTACTACTTATGCTATTACTTTATCATGAAACAACTAACGAAGAAGAAGTTTAAGAAGAAATAAATTGAAAAGATCGGTAATGGATATTACCTCTTCTTTTAAACGCCTCTTTGAATCCTCTACATAGGGAACAAAGATTGGTCTTTGAAGAAGACCAGGACCTCTAGGATTATTCTAGGGAAGTGTAGAATGGATTTTTGCAGGGGTTGGCCGAGCTTGAGTGCTCAAATTGGTGTGAGGAGGAGGGGGAGGAGGTGCCCTTTTATAAGGGAGGAGAGGGGCACCTTAGGAATATCTCAAAATATTATTTTATATTAAAGTCAAAATCGGTTTATAATGGTTCCAAAGGGTCTTATTTTGAAGTTAAAGTGGGGATGGGTCGCAATCCTATCAACCAATAGGATTTAGACAAGTTTAGGTTATTATTTTAACCTTATCAATTAGATTTAACTCTAAGTTAAATAATTTAACTTTTACCGTGTCTTTTTGTTTTCTTACACTATATGTTTAATACACTTACTATAACTTGCCAAACGAACCCCAAATTGTTTATTATTAATATATATATACTTATCTAAGTCATTTGGCCGAACCTTAGATTTTTAGGAATAAAATAACAATTAATAATATAATATTTTATTTAAAAACTATTTTGTGTCAATTTTGACACTATTTGATATATGATTTTTGTGAAAGTCATAACAGAATTATATGTTCGAATAAAGTTGATTAAATCAACACTAATATATCATAGTAAACTATAAAATTAGTGGAATTCATAAAAAGTCTCAAATTTCATTTATTTTGATGTTTATAACATCAATTATGTCAATATTTCATTAATAAGATAATTACTGCATCATCATTGTGTCATAAATAAATTAAATTATTTAATGTCTAAAAATTACAAATAAAATACCATTATGTAGGAAATATTTTTAGCTTTCTAATTAATATTTATAGTAGAATTTATCTTATGTATAACCCCATATTAAAAATGATTTAGTTATTAAACTTTGATTTTAACTATTTTAACTATTCATAAAATAAAATAATATTAAATGTCATAATCTAATCCAAGTGGACCTAAATGGTCATATTATATTCATAAGGTTGTTTTTGGTCGAATTACACTTATCCAGTAGAATTCGGACATCTGTTAGGGTAATAGTAATATCATATTCACCCTTAGTTACCCTATTTACTATTAACCGCGGTAAAAAAAAGAAAAAACATACTATTCACCAAAAAAATTATTTTTATCTCATTGAACCACATTTTACTTACTGATATCAACCGTTTCTGTCGGATTTTTGAAATTCCATTCACAGAAGCGGTAAAATTAAGATTTATGAAAAAATTAATTTTTTTAACTACCACTTAGTGGTTTCACTATTCATCAAAAATTGAAAGTTTTCAGAAAAATACCAAAAATTAGGCCTAAGATATATTTGATATTATGAACTCAAAAATTATTTCTATTTTAAAAAATTCCCAACATATAAGTTGAATTAATTAATTTTATAATTAATTTCCGATGTCACAACAAATAGCGTGTTTTTAAGAGAAAATAACTATCAAAAGATTAACACTTGTTTATGTCTAGTGTAAATTTGAAATTACATCCAATGACCAACATTGTATTGAAATGTAAAAATATATTCTAAATATACTTTAAAACCACTCAAATTAATAATTTATCACTATTAATTATTTCGATTAAAAAATTGTTTTTAATTATAATTTAGTAATTTTCACTATTCATCAAAATATGAAAGTTATCCGAAAAGTACCAAAATTTCACCTTAGGCTAAATTCGATACTCCTAATCCAAAAATGAAGTCCATTTTAAGAGCCAAAATTTCTAAAATTTTAAAAGTTGGTTATTACTATTCTTAACGGCTAGTTTTAATAATATTTTAATTGCATATCACTGTTTAGTGAAACTCAGTATTACGTACTACACACGCTATCGAGGAAGGTCGCGATTGTGTGTAATGCAAGGCAAGTCAAGTATGTGTGTTGTTAAAGCTCCTTTTGGTGTAGCGTACAACACAAGACATTAATTAAATTAAAAAGAATATTTTTCATAAAATCTCGGGCTGTTACAGAAGTTGTTTTCCTTGAGAAATCTAATCACAATTTGATGATAATTGGATTTTGTTGGAATGGCCTCAACCCATTTGGAGACATAATCGATAGCTAAGAGAATATAAAGATATCCCCTAGAGTTTCTGAAGGGACACATGAAATCAATTCCCCAATAGTAAAAGATTTCAACCACTAAGATGGGAGTGAGTGGAATTTGATTCCGTTTTGTGATTGACCCTACTTGTGGACTCCTAGGATAGATTTGACAAAATGTGTAGGAGTCCCATGAGAGGGCAGGCCAGAAGTGACCACATTGAAGAATCATAGTAGATGGTTTCTTATAGGAAAAGTGACCTCCACATGCCTCACTATGACAGAATTTAAGGATGGACTCTTGTTCAGATTCTGGAACACACCTCCTAATGACTTGGTCAGTGTAGAACATATAGAGGTATGGATCATCAAACACATAGTGTCAAACATCAGAAAGAAATTTCCTTCGAGCTTGAGTCCCTGATAATTTTGGAATGACTCCTGTAACAAAGAAATTGGCCATGTTGTCATACCAAGGGAAGTCACTCACAGAGTATAAGTGTTCATCAGGAAATGAATCAGACACAGAAAACTGATTTGATTTCTCTTTGAATTCTTTCCTAGAGAGGTGATCAGCTATAACATTTTCAACTCCTTTTTTATCCTTGATTGTGAAGTCAAATTATTGTAAGAAAAGGACCCACCTAATCAGTGTAGCCTTAGCATCTTGTTTTTGGAAGAGGTATTTTAGTGCAGAATGGTCAGTGAACACAGTGATTTCGGATCCTAAGAGGCAGGACCTAAACTTCTCTAAAGCAAACACAATAGAAAGTAACTCCTTTCCAGATGTGGTGTAGTTTTTTGGGGCATCATTTAAGGATTTTATTGCATAAGAAATGAAATAAGGAGTTTTATCACAACATTGTCCTAACACAGCTCCAATAGCAAAGTCACTGGAATCACACATAAGTTCAAAAGGAAGGTTCAAATTTGGGGATTTCATAATGGGAGGAGAGGTGAGAGAGGATTTGAGGGTTGAGAATGAACCCTCACAACTTTCTGTCCAAAAAAATGGAGCATCCATTATTAGGTGAGCACAAAGAGGACGGGATATTGAACTAACGTCCTTGATGAATCTTCTATAGAAACCAGCATGTCCTAAGAAAGACCTCACTTCCTTGACAGTTTTGGGTGATGGAAGGTCATGAATGATGTCAACCATGGCTTTATCAACTTCAATCCCCCTACCTTAGACCAGATGTCCTAGAACTAGTCCCTCGTTAACCATGAAATAGAATTTTTAACAGTTTAGGACTAGATTATTTTCTTCACATCTTGACAAGACTCTTTCTACATTCCATAGACATCCCTCAAAATTATCCCCAAACACAGAGAAGTCATCCATGAAGACCTCTAGAAAATTACCTACCATGTCTGAGAAGATTCCCATCATGTACCGCTGGAAGGTTCCAGGATCATTACATAAACAGAAGGGCATGCATTTGAAGGAAAAGGTACCGAATAGACATGTCAATGTAGTCTTCCCTTGATCCACTAGGGAGACCTAAATTTTATTGTACCCCGAGTACCCATCTAAGAAACAGTAGAAGGCATGACCCGCCACTCTCTCAAAGACTTGGTCAATGAATGGTAAGGGGAAATGGTCCTTCTTGGTGAATGAGTTTAGCTTCCTATAGACAATGTAGACCCTCCATCCACTACTCACCCTTGTTGGAAGAATCTCTCCATCCTCATTGGTTATCACTGTGATTCCATCCTTTTTTGGAACCACTTGGATTGGGCTCACCCATTCAATCTCAACTATGGGATATATGATACCAGCTTTTACCAATTTCAAAAGTTCTTTCCTTACTACCTCCATGAGATTAGGATTTATTCGCTGTTGAAGTTGACAACATGGCTTTGAATTAGATTCTAGAACAATCCTGTGAGTCCCGATAAGTGGTATAATCCCAGGAATATCAGACAGGGTCCAACCAATTTCATACTTATGTTTCCTAAGGACATATAGAAGCATCCTCTCATGATTGGCTTCAAGAGAAGAATAAATGACAATAGTATGTGTTTGATTGTCCCCTAGGAAATAGTAATTGAGTGCAGCGGGAAGTTCCTTCAATTTCATGATCAGGTTGGTTCAGAATTTCAGCAGAAGTTTGGGACGTTGGATCAAGTTAAATTTCTTTTTTTAGAGTTTCAGATAGGATTTATTCCCCACATGTAGAAGTTTCAGCTACTATATTGGCTTGATCAGATTTATGGAAGGAAGTTTGATTGGTCTCCATGAAATTGGTTTCTTGAAGGGTTTCACTGATTGTTGGACCTAAGACTTCATCATAAGAGAAATTTGAAAATTATTCAATCCATGGAGATAAACTTCCTTTATGTGAACAAAGGAAATCAATCTCATCCTGACTTAAATAGTCAGAAAGTATTCCTTGATGTTCTATGGATTCATTATCAATTCTTCCTATCATGTTTACTTCATGAATGTCCTCGTCATCCCCTATTTGTGAGCTTTCATTATAGATGTTCATGTCTAGACTCATGTTCCCAAAGGTGATGTTCATGTTCCCATTTCGGACTCGGATAACAGAGATCATTGTTGCAAGAAAAGGACGGCCAAGGATGATTGGGGTTTGTTCATTATTTCCTATGTTTGGATGGTTGTCAATGACAATGAATTCAGCAGGGTTGATGAAGTTTTCAACCCTTACCAGAACGTCCTTTAAAATCCTCTTTGGAACCCTAATGCTACAATCAGCAAGTTGAAGTGTGACAGATGTGGGTTGGAGTTCTTCTATGCCTAACTGGCAGTACAAGGCATAGGGGATGAGATTGACACTAGCACCTAGATCACACAAGGCCTTGACAACTTTTCTTTCTCCTAGTTCAACATTGATGTAAGGGAAACCTGGGTCTTTCAACTTAGGAAGAAAGGTCCCTTGAATGGTGGTACTCACATTAGCAGCCAAAAGGACATGGTTTTTATGTGAAACTTTTCTTTTAAAAGTGCAGAATTCCTTAAGGTACTTTGAGTATGCAGGTATGGTTTGGATTTCATAAAGAAGGGGTATGTTCAACTTGACTTGTGAAAATATTTCCCTCAATGTTTCACTCAATTCAGTCTTGGATTTCCCCCTCATGCATTGAGGAAATGGTGCATATTGTGGGGTTTTTTGTTGAAGAGTTGTTTCTTTGACCATGTTATCATGTTTTTAAATTTGATCATTTGGTTCATTTTAATTTTCATCCATGTTTGAATCTTAATGTGGGTTTTGTATTAGTTGTTCAGGTTTCTCAATTTATTTCCCAATTCTTAAAACAATCACAGCCTTTAGTTTTTCATGAGTTGTTTGGGTACAACTTGAATCTCCCCTTGAATTTGAGGATGGTACCGTCTGAGTAGGAATGAGTGCCTTTCCAGTTTTTATGGTTTGAAGTTCTTGTTTTAGGGAAGAGACTTATGAGTTCATCCTCTCCATTTGTTTGCACAGTTTTTCTAGTAGGCTTTGTGGAACAGTTTGGGTTTGTGCTTGAGTAGTTCGGTTTATCCCAGGGGGATATTTTGGTGGTGGGATGGTTTGTTGAAAATGGACCGGTGGTTGTTGGTATTGGATAAGTTGGGTTTGTAACTGGTTATGGGTTTGGTAGTTCTGATGGGGGTAAGGATTTTGTCCCTGTGGTTGGCTAGGTTGTTGGTTATCATTCCAGCGGAAGCCTGGGTGGCCATTATACCTTGGGTTGAAGTTTTTTTGGTTTTGAGGATTTTGAAAGTTCATGGAATTTACTTCTGTTGGGGTCCTCCTAAAATAACATCCTTAATGGATGGAATGGTTGGGCAGTTGTCTGTCTTATGGTCATGTTTGTCACAAATTGTGCAAACAGGGTCTACAGTTTGGATTTCATGAACTTTCTTAAGGTCTATCACATCAACCTTCCTGGAGAGTGCGGAATGTTTATCCCTAAGGATTTACTCTTCTCTATGTGTATGAATTCCAGTAGTTCGTTGTTTCTTTTCAGAATAAGGTGAAGTTCCCCATGTTTGGTTTTGTTCAGAAATACTTTCTAGATACTTGTAAGCATCATTTGGTGCTTTTTTTTAAATGTTCCATTACAAATAATGTAAATGAATTATTTGTTCCCCGGACCCAACCCTTCATAGAAAATTCTCACTTGTTCACGAATAGAAAAACCATTGTGAGGAACCATTTTTATAGTGTTTTTGAACCTCTCCCACGTTTCATTGAATGACTCTCCCTCTTTTTCAAAAAAAAATTGATACTCTTTTTATGTTCACTTGTTTTGTGGTGGGGAAAATATTTTTTGTAGAATTCTCTTTGTAGTTGGTACCAAGAGTTTGTGGATGATGGTATCAAATTGTTTATCCAATTTTTAGCTCCATCCTTTAAAGAAAAAGGAAATATCCTCATCATATCTGATTCTAGTTGATGTGGGGGACACATGGTTTCTACAATGTCATTGAACTCCTTAATGTTAAGGTAGGGAATCTCGGACTCAATTCCATGGAATGTGGGAAGATGGTTTAGGACATGGGGTTCAAAGATGTAGTTGGAATCTCCTAGGGAGTTATGTATAATGCATGAGGGGGCATTGGTCTAAGAAGGTGTGAGGTAGTCATTCATAGTTTGATCAACAGCATTCCCCAAGTTTGGGGCTGCCGCATTTGGGTTTCCATTTCGGTTCCCACCCGGGTTTAGGAGTTGATTTCTTTGAAGACCTTCCATTGAAATAGGCTCAATTTTTGAATCGGGGGTGCTTGCAAGATTAGGATCTAATCTAAATAGTTCCCTTGGTGTACTTGACTCCCCAATCCTAGGACTATCCACCCTAACTAGACGGTATGATTGATCGCGGGTGTAGGCGGACATGCGCCAAATGAAAAAAAACGACAAAGGGACAAGATAAGAGAAATTGGATGAGAAAAGAAGAAATGGGGGAGAATAGAATGGGTGTTTAGATGACTTACTTGGGTCCCCGGAAATGGCGCCAATACTTTATTCTCGCTCAAATTTACCCAAGAGAAGAAGGTAGGACACTCCTTGTAGTTTATCTATGGTTGTCGAATCCTCAAAGACCTAAGAAGAAACATATAGACACATACATTCTATGGACTGTTTTTGGATACGAAGTGGTCAACATGGGTTGGTTTTAGATGGGTTTAAAAAAACTCAAAGATACTTAAGTGAATTCAATTTAAAATAATTAGTTGATCCTAAGTTATTGCTCGGGGTGGATTGGACGTATTTCCGTTTCAATGATTTCAATTTCTTATATTTGAGATGGGTTCATTTAAGGAGATAAAACAACATCATCACTTACTGGTTTAATGACTAAACCCTTTAATACTAATCACCTATACACTTGAAGGATCAATGTTTTGAGCACTTCAAGGTAAAGGTTCGTTTTAACACTTGAAGTGTGTGGCCTTAAATTCAACAAGGATGATGGAGTTTAAAAATCGTAAAATAAAAATCTCAATTAAAGAAGTGATTATACATTAATGGGGTGATAAATAACATCCAATCCAGCCCCTTGCTACTCCCTTGGATCAACCCATAATTTGGTTAGCCCTCCATTGATCCCATGGGTTCAATGGAAGTAGAAAGTATACTCATGAGAGAGGAAATGGAGAAGTAAAGAAAACAACAAAAATAAAATGATCACTCCACCGTTGTGTAAATAATTTCACAAGGCTTGGTGTGAATAAATTCACACCATGATCCAACGGTATCAAAGTGATATGAAGAACAACATAATAAGAGTACAAGAAGAACTTTTATTAATAAACTAAAGTGAATTGAATAACTTATATGTGAAAGACAAATTTGAGACAACAAAATTGTAGCATAACATTACAATTGAACAAAGTACCAATGATCCTTCAATCCTCCAACAACACTGCCTCAAATAGACATTTTTGATCCCTTGGGTAGAGCCTCCAACAGTACATGTATCCTCAATTAATTGTGGTTGGCCATAGGTGGGTGGAATGTAAGGGAGAGTTGATTTTTCCACCCTTGACCCGAGGTGGAAGCCATCTTTCCTTCACCGAACAGACGCGCATGGAAGACCTTCTAGATGGACGAATCAGAGTGGTCCATAGAATACGAAAATGTATCGCATGATGTATTATAACCTCCCGTACACTTTGGTCCCATTTGGAGTTGTGGATTACGAGATATTATTATATTTGTGGGCTGTTTTTTTGGGCCTCCGAATCTGTCCCATAATTTTATCTCTAACTTGGGCCTCTTATGTAACCATAATGGAAGAAGAATTAGCACTAGATCATGCATAATTATTTGTTCCTATATATGTCTTCTAGGAGAATACTAAATTTGGGCTTCATTGGGACTTTATTGTGGGACCCACATTCTAATCAGTAGGCTGGTGTTCGATCTGCCTTCTCCAGAATTGTTTCTTTTCATCGCCAAATATCTCCTTCATTTTATATGAATCATCCATTGATCCCTGAATGAAAAATGGTTAAATTTAAGTAAAGATCCATTTCAAAAAATATAAAATTAAAATATGGATAATTAAATTCCTTATAATTAGATGACACATTGGGCCTAAATTTGTGTACATTAGGCATGAAGTGCACAAATGATGAGAAATGATGTTCAAAATCAAAATCCAATAACTCAGGCCTAAAAGATAAAAAATGAACATTTAATACCATTAAAATGTAATTAAGATATATATTTTTATTGGATAATCAACCATATTATCCATGTTTGAAATTATTCTAGGTTTTTAAAAAAATCATTAATTAATAGGAACATACTTGCAAAAATAGCAAGGGGTTAAAAATTTAAAACATCTATTTTTCATAGTTGTATATCATTACTTGTAGGAGATTAAAATATAATTCCCATAACAATTAAAACATATATTAATATATACCGAGATACCACAATCATAAAAATCAATGGAACCCAACCATCATGCCCCTATATTGTCCTCTTTGGGAGAAACTGACTCGCCCGCACAGTTTTAAAACGTTTTGTAATATAATGTGTCATAATGCGGGGAAAGATTTTCCCTATGTTCATATGTTTATGATAAAAACAAGGTCTATTAATATAAGATCAAACACACAAAAAAACCCAACCAACATGGTGGTATTCAAACATTCTCAACACTTCCTTTATAAAAAGATTTATGCATGGGAGGAAATCCCATATCTATTGATTTCATGATTTCTAAAATGAACCGTCTATTTTATTATCACCTTTATGTGATTAACCTTTTTATGTAAGGTGAGAAATTATATCAATGCATACATATCATAACATATCACAACACCAAAAAATATATCTTAACATAAAATCCAAATATCTCTTCTACTGCACATCACTAGTACTACGCTGCACAACCCCTGGCCAAACATCCCAACCAACAAACAATTTCACTAGACATTTTACATAGGCAGATCATCACACCACTTTATCATCAACAAGAAATTACCCTTCTCATATTACCGAATGATCCATATCATCCTCCACATAGTCCCATCTAACTATCCCAATTATCACACACAATGTCACGACCCCCTCCCCACAAAGTGTACCCCTCCTGGGCGGGCAATGTGAGATGGGAGATAATGACCCCCGAGTCCCGCCTCCAGTAGGCCCCGGGTTGTCGACTAGCACCGAGGGTATAATACACACACAAATGGGAGGCATTACCGTCTAAGAGAACACATGCAGAAGAGAGAGATTGAATCGACTCCAACCAACTCCAACTCATAACTGAAATATAAAAGAAACCCAAGTACATATATGAAATGTCATTCAAAAGTACTACAACTGAAAGGGAAAACTAAAAGTACCCAAAAGAAAGTAAAACGGAAGCGACCACAAGCTCGAACAGCTCCTCCTCCAACCGCAAGCTAGTAGTAACGAGCTTGATCTCCAACCTTCTCCATGTGACCTGAAAAACATTTTATATATACATAGGGTGAGTATAAAAGTATACTCAGTAGGATCCTCCCCAAGCCTCTCATGCAAAAGTGAAGAAATCATGCTAAAGCCCAGTGAACAACAAGTGAAACTAACTCGTTACCTAAACAGGTATACTATGTTCCCAACCTCACCATGGATACTCTCAACAAGTAACGCATACAAGAATATAGCATATAGTAAAGAATATCAAGGGTACCCCGCTACTACTTCCCCACTGGTTTGTCACTTTTCCCCAACGACATACGTCATGTGCATCTCTCTCCAAAGGCTTGCCCGCAGACACCTGGGCTAAGCTCCACAATCTGCACCTCGTGCAACACATAGGCTTTCCCGCAGACACCTGGGCGAAGCACCACACCGTCCTCACAACCAAAAGTAACCAGTTAGTTTCCGGGAGCCACCATAGCCTGCATAACATGTATCATACATCGGGTACAATACCTCTAGCCATTACAGCCCATACTCCGAGTAAGGATCCTCAAGCCATCATAGCCTATACACATTACACCTATAGTAGTCCATAGGATACTATATCCAGAATATATGTGTGTGAATAACCACAAGCCATTACATCCCTCTACACACATATATGGGGTAACTAACCGTTGTGCCTCATGGAACAAGTATCTACCAAGAGAAGAGAGCGGGGCCAAAGGGGGTAGTCAGCCATTCAACCTCCCATCAGAATGTTGGGGAAAACACCTCCCCAGGGCTCAGAATCCCCGGGGTGTCAGTTTCCCTTACCGACAGGGTGGAGTAGCGTATAGAAACACAAAAAGTATAGAATATATATAACTCACAACCACACTATGGGAATTGCCTAGTCATAGGCACAACTGCAGCTAACGTCTCTCAGACTCCAGGCTGCTACTTCTAAGAATAGGTATCCTATAAACACTCAACCATTTTAAGAGATTTATTAGATTACTCCATTCTCATTTTATCAGTTCCACTGTACGTTAATTAATTCTTTAAACATTAATTAACCATGAGCAATTTACCACATTAAACTAAATTGGCATCACATTCAAAAACTGCTCATTTTTAGGATTCACATCACTATTAAATTCCAGTTTCTCTATCCCAGTGGATTATCACCATTTAGACAAACTTTCATTATGGAATTACCTTCCCCATATTCCCTGGTATTCTAGAAAAGAATCCTATGATACTAAACACAAAGGGCTCAACACGGTGAGTAGATATACTACCCGTCGAGTCTTTGCCGCCTATAGCAATAGCATAGACCCATCCTCCATCGAGAGGCTAATCACGGAAAGCACGTGGCATACCCCGCGTGTCTTCGCCTCCTTCGGAAAGAGGGTAAGCAAAACCAGCTGCCTTGAGCAGTGGGGAAAGGTAAAGCAGATAAACAACCAAACCAAACCACCAACATCAAACCATCACATTCATCTCATACCATCATCCTTGGTGTCCTCCCCGACACCCACATGCATAAACCGATGCATCTCGCCACACTAGGTGTCATCCGCTGCCACAACCACAAGTCCACATGCCTACACATATCACAACAGCCATCCAGGATCACATTAAATCACAAGCAGTAGGAAATCAAATATCACAAAATGGGCTCTCGTCCCTTTAAAAAGGCATTCAGCCTTCATACAAGATGAGCACTCAGAGCTCCCAACCACAAGGCATTCATCCTTACAAGCAAGCGGGTAACTCAGAACCCTTTTTGAAATTATCGAACTAATAGTTCTTTAATCCATCTTGAATTAACATATTCATTAAAATGCCTCTTTATCTTTAGCCAATTATTTAACAGATAATTCCATCTTTACGTTCTTTATCAATTTCTATCATGAACGAGCAACTAATTAAAGAAAATCATAGTTATTACTCTATCTAGGAAAAACATGAGGCAAACCGTTATCACGGTACCAAGCAACAACATGCGATCAACCAATTCATTTAATCCAGTTCAAGTATTTAATTAGGTCAATTTCATTGTGATCCAAATGACTAAATCATGTTAATTCTACAATTGCACATACACAATTAGAGAAGCCATGAATCCCCTACCTCGATGAGTTCTTGACGTCCTTTATCCACATAACGGGTCACAGTCCTCTTCTCCTCACGACAGCTGCATCCACCGGAGGATGCCATGGTATGACAGTACCAACCAACCCCGAGAAATCCCATTAGAACCATGGAGATTACATGCTAATATGGAAGGAAGAACAAGAGAAGGTGATCCCTGAAGGAACGATGATAAAACATACCTTATATGGAAGAACGATCGACACAACTTGGTTGCATCAACAGAGCGGAACTGATCTGAGTAACGTTTGATTGTGAAACTCCTACGAGAATGATTGCAAGGTTCTAGCGTCTCGTAGATGAGAACCAGGAGGAAGACCAATAAAGAATGATATCTTGTTCCTTTTAAAAAAAATTCGAGAGGCGACGGTTTAAGATCCGATTTATTCTCCATTAAAAACGGATCGCATTAACCCACGCGGTTTGACCAAGTAAAAACATCCTGGCCTTAGGAATAATTAATATAGAATTTATGGCCTTTGAATCGGCTTTAATGTTCTTAAAATAAGGTTTTAAAAGTATTTTACGTCAAAGAAAACGTCAAATTTACGAAGCTGGAAACACTGTTCACATACTCAAAATTTGGAAAAGTATAGAATCGGTAGCTCTCATGAAGTCTGGAAACACTGTTCATGCATGAAATTTGGAAAAGTATAGAATCGGTAGCTCTTAGGATTCTGGAAACACTGTACAAGTCTACCAATAGAAGTCCACCGATAGAACCTCACCGATAGAAACATTGTTCAAGTCTACCGATAGAAGTCCACCGATAGAACCTCACCGATAGAAAACAATGTTCAAGTCTACCGATAGAAGTCCACCGATAGAAACACTGTTCAAGTCTATCGATAGAAGTCCACCGATAGAACCTCACCGATAGAAACACTATTCACTGAACCTCACCGATAGAAACACTGTTCACTAAACCTCACTGATAGAAGTCCACCGATAGAACCTCACCGATAGAAACACTATTCACTGAACCTCACCGATAGAAACACTGTTCACTGATCCTCACCGATAGAAACACTGTTCACAGAACTAGAAATTTGGCAAAGTGTTAGCCGAGCTACTGCTGGACTGCGACTACCAGTATACAGAGCTATCAGTATGCCGTGGCTACCGGTAAACCCAGCTACTGGTAGGATGCGGCTACCGGTAGACCGAGGTACCGGTAAGCAGCAGCTACCGGTAGACCGAGCTACCAGTAATCAGCAGCTACCGGTAATCAGTAGCTACCGGTAGACCGAGCTACCGGTAATCAGCAGCTACCGGTAGACCGAGCTACCGGTAGGCAGCAGCTACCGGTAGACCGGCTACCGGTATGCAGCAGCTACCAGTAGACCGAGCTACCTTATTCGGCACCTCCCAGTAGACCGGCTGCCGGTAGGCAGCAGCTACCGGTATACCGATCTGCCGGTAATCAGCAGCTACCGGTAGACCGAGCTTCCGGTAGGCATCGGCTACCGGTAGACCGAGCTACCGGTAGGCAGCGGCTGGGGGATAAGTCACCTTGACCTCCCGGAACACCTCCAGCACCACATTTTCCCAAAGTAATGGACCAGGGAGGTCCGAGCCATTACATTAGATACCTCTCAAAACATTCTCGTCCTCGAGAATTAAAAACCAACCTAGAAGAAAAGAGGGGTCCGAACAACCACCCCATAAGATACCTCTCAGGGGAAAACCACCATGAGTTGTTCAAAAGATGGAACAAAACTACGACATCCGAGAGTATGGAGACAAACAATCCATAACCAAACAATTCAAACATAACATCACATCAAAGGTACATAAATAAAACATGAAAGGTCTTACCATAAAGGAAACGTCATTACATGAAAAGAATTAAACATTAAACAACTCTGGGTACTGAGCACGTATCTGTGACTCACGCTCCCAGGTACTCTCATCCATGCCACCGTGTCTCCACAAGACACGAACTAAGGGGATAGAACGCACACGCAACACCTTCTCTTTGTGGTCTTGGATCTCCATAGGTCCCTCCTCGAAGGTTGCATCATCGTCAATATCTATCTCTCCCCAATCGATAACATGAGATTCATCATGAAGATAATGACGGAGCTGTGATAAATGGAAAACATCATGTATCCGACTCATCTGAGGGGGAAGTGCTACTCGATACGCCACAGCTCCAACACGAGCTAACACCTCGAAAGGCCCAACAAACCGGGGAGAAAGCTTACTTCCACGACCAAACCTTCGCTGCCCACGACGGGGAGTCACCTTTAGAAACACATGATCCCCAACATTAAACTCTAAGGGTCTCCTTCTTTGATCAGCATATGATTTCTGACGATCTTGTGCTGTCTTCATCCTCTCATGAATCACCTGAACCATCTCTGTTGTATTCTGCACTAGTTCTGGTCAGAGAATTTCTGACTCTCCAACCCCAGTCCAGCACAACGGAGAACGGAATGGCCGGCCATAAAAGGCTTCAAAAGGCGCCATACCGATGGTAGAGTGGAAACTATTATTGTTAGAGAACTCTACCAAGGGTAAGTGCTTCGTCCATGAACCTCCAAAATCAAGAACACAAGAGAGCAACATGTCTTCAAGAGTCTGGATGGTTCGCTCTGTCTGACCATCCGTTTGAGGATGAAAAGCAGTGCTAAGGCACAGTTGAGAGCCAAAGGAATGTTGGAGACCTCTCCACGCCCTGGAGGGAAAACGAGGATCTCGATCAGAAATGATCGTCTTAGGAACTCCGTGAAGCCTCACCACCTCCTCCAGATACTGCCTCGACAAAACTTCCACTGAGCTCGACTCCTGGATCGCTATGAAGTGGGATGATTTTGTTAAACGATCCACTACCACCCATATAGCATAATTTCCTCCCGGAGCTCGAGGTAAACCTGTAACAAAATCCATTTAGATGTCCTCCCACTTCCACTGAGGAATCTCTAAGTGCTGGAGAAGACCACCAGGAACACGGTGTTCGGCCATCACCTTCTGGCAGACTAAACATCGAGACACACATTCTGCAACTGTACGCTTCAGCCCATGCCACCAAAACTGACTCCTCAAGGATCGGTACATCTTCGTCACACCAGGATGTACCGCAATGGGTGAACTATGGAACTCTTGGAGAACCGTCTCGCGCATCGCCAAGGGAACAAAAAGCCTCCCATGATATAACACTCGGTGTTGTTCATCCTACGACCAACCATCAGGGGCCTCACCACATACAACTATGTCTCTCCAAACTTCCACCTCTCGGTCACCCAACTGAGACTCTTCCACCTTCTGCATCAGGGATGACTGCACCGTCATCTGGAAAAGACAACCTCTACCTCCAACCTCTTCCATATCAAGATGTAATGCTGACAGTTCCTCCATTACTCTCCATGAATCACCGGATTCACACACAGCATCACTATGTGACTTTCGGCTCAGCGCATCAGTATCAACATTTCCCTTCCCATGTGTATACGATATTTCAAAGTCGTATTCCTGCAAGAACTCCATCCACCGACGCTGCCGCAAGTTCAAGTCCCGCTGAGAGAAAACATACCTCAAACTCTTATGATCAGTGAAAACCACAAAGCGCTCGCCAATGAGATAATGTCTCCACAACTTCAGCGCAAACACCACGGCTGCCAACTCAAGATCATGGGTGGAATAGTTGTGTTCATGGGGACGCAATTGTCGGGACCCATAAGAAACAACTTACCTTTGCTGCATGAGAACACAGCCTAGCCCCAGATGTGAAGAATCGCAAAAAAACATCAAACTGGACTCCCTCTGCTGGAAGACAAAGGACTGGAGCACTTACCAACATCTCCTTTAGATACTCGAAAGCTGTCTGACACTGATCAGTCCATATGAACGCTTGATCCTTCCTGGTCAAAGCTGTCAGAGGAGTCACAACTCGGGAGAAATTAGCTACAAACCTCCTATAATAGCCTGCGAGACCAAGGAAACTCCGCACCTCTGACAATGTCTTGGGGGCTGGCCAAGACACCACTGCTTCTATCTTCGAAGGATACACAACTACTCCCTGTTGGTACACAACATGTCCCAAGAAACGAACTTCTCGAGCCCAGAACTCACACTTGGACAACTTCCCAAACAACTGATGTTGGCGAAGAAATCCCAAAACGGCTCGTAGATGCTCTGCATGCTCCTCTTCAGATGTGGAGTACACAAGGATGTCATCGATGAAAACCACAACAAAATTGTCCAGGAATTCACGGAACACATCATTCATCAACCCCATGAAAACAGCTGGAGCATTCGTCACGCCGAATGGCATTACAACAAACTCATAATGCCCATGACGGCAGCGGAAAGCAGTCTTCGGGATATCCTCATCCTTTACACGCATCTGATGATATCCTGACCGTAAGTTCATCTTTGAGAACCAACTTGCACCCTTCAGTTGATCGAATATGTCATCAATCCGTGGGAGAGGATAGCGGTTCTTTATTGTCACTTTGTTTAACCGACGATAATTGAGGCACAACCGTAAACTGTCATCAGCCTTTTTCACAAACAAAACTGATGCACCCCACGGTGACACACTTGGCCGAACAAAACCACACTACAATAGACCATCGAGCTGAATGCGTAGCTCTCGTAACTCAGAAGGGGCCATCCTACATGGAGACATAGAGATAGGAGATGCTCCTGGCTGTAGCTCGATCCCAAACTCGATCTCTCGTCGAGGGGGTAAGGATACAACCTCTTCTGGAAAGACGTCAGGGTACTCCTCTACGACCCTAGGAAACGCCAACTGTTGAACCTCTGAAGAACTCAGCGTCATCCCAGCCATCATGGATGATAAGGATGGAACTCGTCTATGACTAATCTGAGGATCTCTCTCACCAACAAACACCACTTTCTCTCCATCTTCATCAAAGAAAACGACCTTCTTCCTGTAGCAATCCACAACAGCCTGCACCGAATACAACCAATCCATGCTAAGTATGACATCATATGGTCGTATTTGCAATCATAGGAAATCTCCGCAAGAGTGGTGTTGCCCCAACACTAGCTCACAGTCTCTACATACTTCAAACAAGTCAGCTCGACCTCCAACTGGCGTAGTCAACGCCAAGGGAACTGGAAGCCTCTGTACCTCAAGTCCCAAAGCATGGACAAGGGTAGGTGATATGAAGGAGTGTGTTGCTCCTGAATCAAACAAGGCATACACCAAGGTATAAAACAAGAAAAGGGTACCTCGAACGAAATCTGGCTCGCCTGGGGCTGGTAACGCTAGAGTATGAAGCTGACCACGACCTCCTCCACGGCCTCTCTGACCCTGATGACGACCAATACCATGGCCGCACTCTGCTCTCTGAGGACGGGGAGCGTCATTGGGATGTCCTCTGCCTGCTCCATATACCCTTTGGTGATCTAAAACTGGTGCAACCTACTGCTACTGCCTCGGCTGGAACTACCTCGACAGAGGAACCTGGAGTGGAGCGCCCAGTGCGCGATGACTGCTCTGAAAAGTCGGGCACTCCCGCTGCTGATGACCACGACCACCACAAGAAAAACAAGCGCCTGATCCCTTGGCATAGGTCTGAGTGTTTCTTCCTCCGGAGAAACGAGATGGGAAGGGGTGGGACCTACCACCAGGCGAACGGAAACTCTTCTGTCCTGAAAACCGGGAACCCCGGACCACAGCTCTGCTTCGTGAGGAATCATGACGATTCCCCTCTCGTGACAATCCAGTCCTGGCCAAAGTCCTCTCAACAACCTCTGCCCTCGCCAGTACCTCAAGATATGTCTTCAGCATAAATGGGGTGATCTGGCACTGGATCTCTGGACGCAAAGCCTCCTCAAAATGCCTCTCCCTGGCCTCATCATCTGGTAACAGGTCTGAAGCATATCGTAGAAGGTTCCTGAAACAGATTCCAAACTCTCGAACACTGGAGCTCCCCTGTCGAAGGGTAAGAAGCTCATGGAGACTAGACGCCTTCGCAGTCGAAGAAAGAAACTCCACTCTAAACCTGTCTCGAAACTCCTCCCATGAGATTGCTGACTCCTCACGATCACCGAGGAACAAGAACCACCACTGCCTTGCTGCTCCACGCAGCATCTTCACAACCAAGGACACCCAATGTTCCTTCCGAGCACGAATCAAACTGAAGCCTATCTCGATCTCCACCAACCAGTCTTCTGTGACTGCATCTGAAATGGATCCCTCGTACTTCTGTAAACTCTGGCACTGAAACTCTCGAAGTGTATTCCTCCAAGTGTAATCGTCGTCAACCTCTACTCGGCGGCGATCTGCTGGAACAGCCTGATGGGCTTCTTCTGTGCAAACCTGATGAGGACTTCGACATGGAGCCATACCTACAAAATAACAACTGTTAGAGCTCCTAAGCCTGGAATATGGAAGACTCAACATTAATTAATTAATTGTTTTGTTTTATTTATTTTAGGTTACCTATCCCAATGTCTACCCATTCAAACACAAGCGCAAAGAATAATGATGCATGATCCTTTCCTAGGTCTCTACCCTGCAACCAGTATCACTTTGTTTAGTAGCCATCGTAAGCTTAAAGGTCCGTGCAAAAGATCCTAGGGGGCCCTAAACGCCTATGTGTCGGCCGGTCTTCAGTGTTTACCCCACTTTCTAAACATGAATGACACTGTTTCCCTACCATCCCATGCATCCTCACCCATGCCTAACTCCAAACTCCATCCTATCCATCAACCAGACCTCTGATACCACTCTGTCATGACCCCCTCCCCACAAAGTGTACCCCTCCTGGGCCGGCAATGTGTGAAGAGAGATAATGACCCCCGAGTCCCGCCTTCAGTAGGCCCCGGGTTGGCGACTAGCACCGAGGGTATAATACACACACAAATGGGAGGCATTACCCTATAAGAGAACACATGCAGAAGAGAGAGATAGAATAGACTCCAACCAACTCCAACTCATAACTGAAATATAAAAGAAACCCAAGTACATATATGAAATGTCATGCAAAAGTACTACAAATGAAAGGGAAAACTAAAAGTACCCAAAAGAAAGTAAAACGGCAGCGACCACAAGCCCGAACAGCTCCTCCTCCAACCGCATGCTAGTAGTAACCAGCTTGATCTCCAACCTTCTCCATGTGACCTGAAAAACAGTTTATATATAAATTGGGTGAGTATAACAGTATACTCAGTAGGATCCTCCCCAAGCCTCTCATTAAAAAGTGAAGAAAGCATGCTAAAGCCCAGTGAACAACAAGTGAAACTAACTCGTTACCTAAACAAGTATACTATGTTCCCAACCTCACCATGGATACTCTCACCAAGTAACACATACAAGAATATAGCATATAGTAAAGAATATCAAGGGTACCCCGCTACTACTTCCCCACTGGTTTGCCGCTTTTCCCCAACGACACACGTCCTGTGCATCTCTCTCCAAAGGCTTTCCCGCAGACACCTGGGCTAAGCTCCACAATCTGCACCTCGTGCACCACATAGGCTTGCCCGCAGACACCTGGGTGAAGCAGCACACCGTCCTTACAACCAAATGTAACCAGGTAGTTTTCGGGAGCCACCACAGCCCGCATAACGTGTATCATACATCGGGTACAATACCTCAAGCCATTACAGCCCATACTCTGAGTAAAAATCCTCAAGCCATCATAGCCTATACACATTACACCTATAGTAGTCTATAGGATACTATATCCAGAATATATGTGTGTGAATAACCACAAGCCATTACAGCCATCTACACACATATATGGGGTAACTAACTGTTGTGCCTCATTTCACAAGTATATACCAAGAGAAGAGAGCGGGGCCAAAGGGGGTAGTCAGCCATTCAACCTCCCATCAGAATGTTGGGGAAAACACCTCCCCAGGGCTCAGAATCCCCGGGGTGTCAGTTGCCCTTACCGACAGGGTGGAGTAGCGTATAGAAACATAAAAAGTACAGAATATATATAACTCACAACCACACTATGGGAATTGCTTAGTCATAGGCACAACTGCAGCTAACGTCTCTCAGACTCCAGGCTTCTACTTCTATGAATAGGTATCCTATAATCACACAACCATTTGAAGAGCTTTATTAGATTACTCCATTCTCATTTTATCAGTTCCAATATACGTTAATTAATTATTTAAACATTAATTAACCATGAAAAATTTACCACATTAAACTAAATTGGCATCACATTCAAAAACTGCTCCTTTTTAGGATTCACATCACTATTAAATTCCATTTTCTCCATCCCCGTGGATTATCACCATTTAGACAAACTTTCATTATGGAATTACCTTCCCCATATTCCCAGGCATTCTAGAAAAGCATCTTATGCTACTAAACACAAAGGGCTCTACACGGTGAGTAGATATACTACCCATCGAGTCTTTGCCTCCTATAGCAAGAGAATAGACCCATCCTCCATCGAGAGGCTAAACGCGGAAAGCACGTGGCATACCCCGCGTGTCTTCGCCTCCTTCGGAAAGAGGGTAAGCAAAACCAGCTTCCTTGAGCAGTGGGGAAAGGTAAAGCAGATAAACAACCAAACCAAACCACCAATATCAAACCATCACATTCATCTCATACCATCATCCTTGGTGTCCTCCCCGACACCAACATGCATAAACTGATGCATCTCGCCACACTAGGCGTCATCCGCTACCACAACCACAAGTCCACATGCCTCCACATATCACAACAGCCATCCAGGATCACATTAAATCAGAAGCCGTAGGAAATCAAAGATCACAAAATGGGCTCTCGGCCCTTTAACAAGGCATTCAGCCTTCATACAAGATGAGCACTTAGAGCTCCAAACCACAAGGCATTCAACCTTACAAGCAAGCGGGTAACTCAAAACCCTTTTGGAAATTATCGAACTAATAGTTCTTTAATCCATCTTGAATTAACAGATTCATTAACATGCCTCTTTATCTTTATCCAATTATTTAACAAATAATTCCGGCTTTACATTCTTTATCAATTTCTATCATGAACGAGCAACTAATTAAAGAAAATCACAGATATTACTCTATCTAGGAAAAACATGAGGCAAACCGTTATCACGGTACAAAGCAAAAACATGATATCAACCAATTCTTTTAATCCGGTTCAAGTATTTAATTAGGTCAATTTCATTGTGATACAAATGACTAAATCATGCTAATTCTACGATTGCACATAAACAATTAGAGAAGCCATGAATCCCCTACCTTGATGAGTTCCTGACGTCCTTTTTCCACAAAACGGGTCACAATCCTCTTCTCCTCACGACAGCTGCATCCACTAGAGGATGCCACGGTATGACAGTACCATCCAACCCCAAGAAAACCGATTAGAACCATGGAGATTACATGCTAATATGGAAGGAAGAACAAGAGAAAGTGATCCCCGAAGGAACGATGATAAAACATTCCTTATATGGAAGAACGATCGACACAACTTGGTTGCATCAACAGAGCGGAACTGATCTGAGAAACGTTTGATTGTGAAACTCCTACGAGAATGATTGCAAGGTTCTAGCGTCTCGTAGATGAGAACCAGGAGGAAGAACAACGAAGAATGATATCTCGTTCCTTTAAAAAAAAAATCGAGAGGCGACGGTTTAAGATCCGATTTATTCTCTATTAAAAACGGATCGCATTAACCCACGCAGTTTGACCAAGTAAAAACATCCCGACCTTAGGAATAATTAATATAGAATTTATGGCCTTTGAATCGGCCTTAATGTCCTTAAAATAAGGTTTTAAAAGTATTTTACGTTAAAGAAAACGTCAAATTTACGAAGCTGGAAACACTGTTCACATACTCAAAATTTGGGAAAGTATGGAATCGGCAGCTCTCATGAAGTCTGGAAACACTGTTCATTCGTGATATTTGGCAAAGTATGGAATCGATAGCTCTTAAGATTCTGGAAACACTGTACAAGTCTACCGATAGAAGTCCACCGATAGAACCTCACTAATAGAAACACTGTTGAAGTCTACCGATAGAAGTCCACCTATAGAACCTCACCGATAGAAAACACTGTTCAAGTCTACCGATAGAAGTCCACCGATAGAACCTAACCGATAGAAACACTGTTCAAGTCTACCGATAGAAGTCCACCGATAGAATCTCACCGATAGAAACACTATTCACTGAACCTCACCGATAGAAACATTGTTCACTGAACCTCACCGATAGAAGTCCACCGATAGAACCTCACCGATAGAAACACAGTTCACTGAACCTCACCGACAGAAACACTATTCACAGAACTAGAAATTTGGCAAAGTGTTAGCCGAGCTACTGCTGGACTGCGGCTACCAGTATACCGAGTTATCAGTACGCCGTGGCTACCGGTAAACCCAGCTACCGATAGGATGCGGCTACCGGTAGACCGAGCTACCGGTACGTAGCAGCTATCGGTAGACCGAGCTACCGGTAATCAGCAGCTACGAGTAGACCGAGCTACCGGTAATCAGCAGCTACCGGTAGACCGAGCTACCGGTAATCAGCAGCTACCGGTAGACCGAGCTACCGGTAGGCAGCCGCTACCGGTAGATAGAGCTACCGGTAATCAGCAGCTACCGGTAGACAGGCTACCGGTAGGTAGCAGCTACCGGTAGACCGAGCTACCGGTAATCCGCAGCTAGCGGTAAACCGTCTACCGGTAGGCAGCAGCTACCTGTAGAACGAGATACCGGTAATCAGCAGCTACCAGTATACCGAGCTACCAGTAGGCAGTGGCTACGGGTAGACCGAGCTACCGGTAGGCAGCAGCTACTGGTAGACCGAGCTACTGGTAGGCAGCGGCTGGGGGAGAAGTCACCTTGACCTCCCGGAACACCTCCAACACCACATTTTCACAAAGTAATGGACCAGGGAGGTCCGGGCCATTACATTAGATACCTCTCAAAACATTCTCGTCCTCGAGAATTAAAAACCAACTTAGAAGAAAAGAGGGGTCCGAACAACCACCCCATAAGATATCTCTCAGGGGAAAACCACCATGAGTTGTTCAAAAGATGGAACAAAACTACGACATCTGAGGGTATGGAAACAAACAATCCATAACCAAACAATTCAAACATAACATCACATCAATGGTACATAAATAAAACATGAAAGGTCTTACCATAAAGGAAACATCATTACATGAAAAGAGTTAAACATTAAAAAACTCTAGGTACTGAGCACGTATCTGTGGCTCACGCTCCCAGGTACTCTCCTCCATGCCACCGTGTCGCCACAAGACACGAACTAAGTGGATAGAACGCCCACGCAACACCTTCTTCTTGTGGTCTTGGATCTCCACAGGTCGCTCCTCGAAGGTTGCATCATCGTCAATATCGATCTCTCCCCAATCGATAACATGATATTCATCATGAAGATAACGACGGAGCTGTGATACATGGAAGACATCATGTATCCGACTCATCTGAGGGGGAAGTGCTACTCGATATGCCACAGCTCCAACATGAGCTAACACCTCGAAAGGCCCAACAAACCGGGGAGAAAGCTTACTTCCACGACCAAACCTTCACTGCCCACGACGGGGAGTCACCTTTAGAAAGACATGATCCCCAACATTAAACTCTAAGGGTATCCTTCTTTGATCAGCATATGATTTCTGACGATCCTGTGCTGTCTTCATCCTCTCATGAATCACCCGAACCATCTCTGTTGTATCCTGCACTAGTTCTGGTCCGAGAATTGCTGACTCTCCGACCCCAGTCCAGCACAACGGAGAATGGAATGGCCAGCCATACAAGGCTTCAAAAGGCGCCATACCGATGGAAGAGTGGAAACTATTATTGTAAGAGAACTCTACCAAGGCTAAGTGCTTCGTCCATGAACCTCCAAAATCAAGAACACAAGAGCGCAACATGTCTTCAAGAGTTTGGATGGTTCGCTCTGTCTGACCATCTGTTTGAGGATGAAAAGCAGTGCTGAGGCACAGTTGAGAGCCAAAGGCATGCTGGAAACCTCTCCACACCCTGGAGGTAAAACGAGGATCTCGATCAGAAATGATCGTCTTAGGAACTCCGTGAAGCCTCACCACCTCCTCCAGATAGTGCCTCGACAAAACTTCCACTGAGCTCGACTCCTTGATCGCTATGAAGTGGGGTGATTTTGGTAAACGTTCCACTACCACCTATATAGTATCATGTCCTCCCGGAGCTCGAGGTAAACCTGTAACAAAATCCATTGAGATGTCCTCCCACTTCCACTGAGGAATCTCTAAGTGCTGGAGAAGACCACCAGGAACACGGTGTTCGGCCTTCACCTTCTGGCAGAGTAAACATCGAGACACACATTCTGCAACTGTACGCTTCAGCCCAAGCCACCAAAAATGACTCCTCAAGGATCGGTACATCTTCGTCACACCAGGATGTACCGCAAAGGGTGAACTATGGAACTCTCGAAGAACCGTCTCGCGCATCGCCAAGGGAACAAAAAGCCTACCATGATACAACACTCGGTGTTGTTCATCCTCCGACCAACCATCAGGGGCCTCACCACATACAACACTGTCTCTCCAAACATCCACCTCTAGGTCACCCAACTGAGACTCTTCCACCTTCTTCATCAGGGATGACTGCACTGTCATCTAGAAAAGACAACCTCTACCTCCAACCTCTTCCATATCAAGATGTAATGCTGACAGTTCCTCCATTACTCTCCATGAATCACCGGATTCACGTACAGCATCACTATGTGAATTTCGGCTCAGCGCGTCAGCAACAACATTTCCCATCCCAGGTGTATACAATATTTCGAAGTCGTATTCCTGCAAGAACTCCATCCACCGATGCTGCCGCAAGTTCAAGTCCCACTGAGAGAAAACATAACTCAAACTCTTATGATCGGTTAAAACCACAAAGCACTCGCCAATGGGATAATGTCTCCACAACTTCAGCGCAAACACCACGGCTTCCAACTCAAGATCATGGGTGGCATAGTTGAGTTCATGGGGACGCAATTGTCGGGACCCATAAGAATCAACTGACCTTTGCTGCATGAGAACACATCCTAGACCCAGATGTGAAGAATCACAAAAAAAATCAAACTGGACTCCCTCCGCTGGAAGACAAAGGACTGGAGCACTTACCAACTTCTCCTTTAGATACTCGAAAGCTGTCTGACACTGATCAGTCCATATGAATTCTTGATCCTTCCTGGTCAAAGCTGTCAGAGGAGTTGTAACTCGGGAGAAATTAGCTACAAACCTCCTATAATAGCCTGCGAGACCAAAGAAACTTCGCACCTCTGACACTGACTTGGGGGCTGGCCAAGACACCACTGCTTCTATCTTCGAAGGATCCACAGCTACTCCCTGTTGGGACACAAGATGTCCCATGAAATGAACTTCTCGGAGCCCAGAACTCACACTTGGACAACTTCCCAAACAACTAATGTTGGCGAAGAACTCCCAAAACGGCTCGTAGATGCTCTGCATGCTCCTCTTCAGATGTGGAGTACACAAGGATGTCATCGATGAAAACCACAACAAACTTGTCCAGGAATTCACGGAACACAGCATTCATCAACCCCATTAAAACAGATGTATCATTCGTCACGCCGAATGGCATTACAACAAACTCATAATGCCCATGACGACATCGGAAAGCAGTCTTCAGGATATCCTCATCCTTTACAAGCATTTGATGATATCCTGACCGCAAGTCTATCTTTGAGAACCAACTTGCAACCTTCAGTTGATCGAATAGGTCATCAATCCGCGGGAGAGGATAGCGGTTCTTTATTTTCACTTTGTTTAACCGACGATAATTAACGCACAACCGCAAACTTCCATCAGCCTTTTTCACAAACAAAACTGGTGCACCCCATGGTGACACACTTGGCCGAACAAAACCACACTGCAACAGACCGTCGAGCTGAATACGTAGCTCTCGTAACTCAGAAGGGGCCATCCTATACGGAGACATAGAGATAGGAGACGCTCCTGGCTGTAGCTCGATCCCAAACTCGATCTCTCGTCGAGGGGGTAAGGATACAACCTCTTCTGGAAAGACGTCAGGGTACTCCTCTACGACCCTAGGAAACGCCAACTGTTGAACCTCTGAAGAACTCAGCGTCATCCCAGCCATCATGGATGATAAGGATGGAACTCGTCTATGACTCATCTGAGGATCTCTCTCACCAAAAAACACCACTTTCTCTCCATCTTCATCAAAGAAAATGACATTCTTCCTATAGCAATCCACAACAGTCGGCACCGAATACAACCAATCCATGCCAAGTATGACATCATATGGTTGTATTTGCAAACATAGGAAATCTCCCCAAGAGCGGTGTTTCCCCAACACTAGCTCACAATCTCTACATAATTCAAACAAGTCAGCTCAACCTCCAACTGGCGTAGTCAATGCCAAGTGAACTGGAAGCCTCTCAACCTCAAGTCCCAAAGCATGGACAAGGGTAGGTGATATGAAGGAGTGTGTTGCTCCTGAATCAAACAAGGCATACACCAAGGTAGAAAAAAAGCAAAGGGTACCTCGAACGACATCTGGCTCACCTGGGGCTGGTAACGCTAGAGCATGAAGCTGACCACAACCTCCTCCACGACCTCTCTGACCCTGATGACGACCAACACCACGGCCGCGCTCTGCTCTCTGAGGATGGGGAGCATCATGGGGTTGTCCTCTGCCTGCTCCATCTACCCTTTGGTGATCTAAAACTAGTGCAACCTACTGCTGCTGCCTCGGCTGGAACTGCCTCAACGAAGAACCTGGAGTGGAGCGCCCAGTGCGCGATGACTACTCTGAAAATTCAGGCACTCCTGCTGCTGATGACCACGACCACCACATGAAAAACAAGCCCCTGATCCCTTGGCATAGGTCTGAGAGTTTCTGCCTCCGGAGAAACGAGATGGGAAGGGCTGGGACCTACCCCCAGGTGAACGAAAACTCTTCTGTCCTGAAAACAGGGAACCCCGGACCACAGCTCTGCTTCATGAGGAATCATGACGATTCCCCTCTCGTGATGATCTAGTCCTGGCCAAAGTCCTCTCAACAACCTCTGCCCTCGCCAGCACCTCAAGATATGTCTTCAGCATAAATGGGGTGACCTGGCGCTGGATCTCTGGACGCAAAGCCTCCTCAAAATGCCTCGCCCTGGCCTCATTATCTAGTAACAGGTCTGAAGAATATCGTAGAAGGTTCCTGAAATGGATTCCAAACTCTCGAACACTGGAGCTCCCCTGTCGATGGGTAAGAAGGTCCTGGCGACTAGACGCCTTCGCAGTCGAAGAAAGAAACTCCACTCTAAACCTGTCTCGAAACTCCTCCCATGAGATTGTTGACTCCTCACGATCACCGAGGAACAAGAACCACCACTGCCTCGCTGCTCCACGTAGCATCGTAACAACCAAGGACACCCAATGTTCCTTCCGAGCACGAATCGAACTGAAGCATATCTCGATCTCCTCAAACCAGTCTTATGTGACTGCATCTGAAACGGATCCCTCGTACTTCTGTAGTCTCTGGCGCTGAAACTCTCGAAGTGTCTTACTCCAAGTGTCATCGTCGTGAACCTCTACTCGGCGGCGATCTTCTGGAACAGCCTGATGGGCATCTTCTGCGCAAACCTGACGAGGACGTCGACTTGGAGCCATACCTGCAAAATAACAACTGTTAGGGCTCCTACGCCTGGAATATGGAAGAATCAACATTAATTAATTAATTGTTTTGTTTTATCTATTTTAGGTTACCTATCCCAAGGTCTACCCATTCAAACACAAGCGCAATGAATAATGATGCATGATCCTTTCCTAGGTCTCTACCCTGCAACCAGTATCACTTTGTTTAGTAGCCATCGTAAGCTTAAAGGTACGTGCAACAGATAATAGGGTCCCTAAATGCCTATGTCTCTGCCGGTCTCCAGTGTTTACCCCACTTTCTAAACAGGAATGACACTGTTGCCCTACCATCCCATGCATCCTCACCCGTGCCTAACTCCAAACTCCGTCCTATCCCTCAACCAGACCACTGATACCACTCTGTCACGACCCCCTCCCCAAAAAGTGTACCCCTCCTGGGTCGGCAATGTGAGAAGGGAGATAATGACCCCTGAGTCCCGCCTCCAGTAGGCCCCGCATTGGCGACTAGCACCGAGGGTATAATACACACACAAATGGGAGGCATTACCCTCTAAGAGAACACATGCAGAAGAGAGAGATAGAATAGACTCCAACCAACTCCAACTCATAACTGAAATATAAAAGAAACCGAAGTACATATATGAAATGTCATGAAAAAGTACTACAACTGAAAGGGAAAACTAAAAGTACCCAAATGAAAGTAAAACGGCAGCGACCACAAGCCCGAACAGCTCCTCCTCCAACCGCAAGCTAGTAGTAACCAACTTGATCTCCAACCTGCTCCAAGTGTCCTGAAAACAGTTTATATATACATAGGGTGAGTATAACAGTATACTCAGTAGGATCCTCCCCAAGCCTCTCGTGAAAAAGTGAAGAAAGCATGCTAAAGCCCAGTGAACAACAAGTGAAACTAACTCGTTACCTAAACAGGTATACTATGTTCCCAACCTCACCATGGCTACTCTCACCAAGTAACGCATACAAGAATATAGCATATAGTAAAGAATATCAAGGGTACCCCGCTACTACCTCCTCACTGGTTTTCCGCTTTGCCCCAACGACATACGTCATGTACATCTCTCTCCAAAGGCTTGCCCGCAGACACCTGGGCGAAGCACCACACCGTCCTCACAACCAAAAGTAACCAGGTAGTTCCCGGGAGCCACCAAAGCCCGCATAACATGTATCATACATCGGGTACAATACCTCAAGCCATTACAGCCCATACTCCATGTAAGGATCCTCAAGCCATCATAGCCTATACACATTACACCTATAGTAGTCCATAGGATACTATATCCAGAATATATGTGTGTGAATAACCACAAGCCATTACATCCCTCTACACACATATATTGGGTAACTAACCGTTGTGACTCTTGGAAAAAGTATCTACCAAGAGAAGAGAGTGGGGCCAAAGGGGGTAGTCAGCCATTCAACCTCCCATCAAGATGTTGGGGAAAACACCTCCCCAGGGCTCAGAATCCCCGGGGTGTCAGTTGCCCTTACCGACAGGGTGGAGTAGCGTATAGAAACACAAAAAGTACAGAATATATATAACTCACAACCACACTATGGGAATTTCCTAGTCATAGGCACAACTGCAGCTAACGTCTCTCAGACTCCATGCTTCTACTTCTAAGACTAGGTATCCTATAAGCACACAACCATTTGAAGAGCTTTATTAGATTACTCCATTCCCATTTTATCAGTTCCACTGTACGTTAATTAGTTATTTAAACATTAATTAACCATGAGAAATTTACCACATTCAACTAAATTGGCATCACATTCAAAAACTGCTCCTTTTTAGGATTCACATCAATATTAAATTCTAGTTTCTCCATCCCCATGGATTATCACCATTTAGACAAACTTTCATTATGGAATTACCTTCCCCATATTCCCAGGCATTCTAGAAAAGCATCCTATGCTACTAAACACAAAGGGCTCAACACGGTGAGTAGATATACTACCCGTTGAGTCTTTTCCGCCTATAGCAAGAGCATAGACCCATCCTCCATCGAGAGGATAAACACGGAAAGCACGTGGCATACCCTGCTTGTCTTCGCCTCCTTCGAAAAGAGGGTAAGCAAAACTAGCTGCCTTGAGCAGTGGGGAAAGGTAAAGCAGATAAACAACCAAACCAAACCACCAACATCAAACCATCACATTCATCTCATACCATCATCCTTGGTGTCCTCCCCGACACCCACATGCATAAACCGATGCATCTCGCCACACTAGGCATCATCCGCTGCCACAACCACAAGTCCACATGCCTCCACATATCACAACAGCCATCCAGGATCACATTAAATCACAAGCAGCAGGAAATCAAAGATCACAAAATGGGCTCTTGGCCCTTTAACAAGGCATTCAGCCTTCATACAAGATGAGCACTCAGAGCTCCAAACCACAAGGCATTCAGCCTTACAAGCAAGCGGGTAACTCAGAACCCTTTTTGAAATTATCGAAATAATAGTTCTTTAATCCATCATGAATTAACAGATTCTTTAACATGCCTCTTTATCTTCATCCAATTATTTAACAAATAATTCCGACATTACGTTCTTTATCAATTTCAATCATGAACGAGCAACTAATTAAAGAAAATCAGAGATATTACTCTATCTAGGAAAAACATGAGGCAAACCGTTATCACGGTACAAAGCAACAACATGCGATCAACAAATTCTTTTAATCCGGTTCAAGTATTTAATTAGGTCAATTTCATTGTGATCCAAAGGACTAAATCATGCTAATTCTACGATTGCACATACACAATTAGAGAAGCCATGAATCCCCTACCTCGATGAGTTCTTGACGTCCTTTATCCACACAACGGGTCACAGTCCTCTTCTCCTCACGACAACTGCATCCACCAGAGGATGCCATGGTACGAAAGTACCATACAACCCCAAGAAAACACATTAGAACCATGGAGATTACATTCTAATATAGAAGGAAGAACAAGAGAAGGTGATCCCCGAAGGAACGATGATAAAACATACCTTATATGGAAGAACGATCGACACAACTTGGTTGAATCAACAGAGCGGAACTGATCTGAGTAACGTTTGATTGTGAAACTCCTACGAGAATGATTGCAAGGTTCTAGCGTCTCGTAGATGAGAACCACGAGGAAGAACAACGAAGAATGATATATCGTTCCTTTTAAAAAAAATTTGAGATGAGACGATTTAAGATCCGATTTATTCTCTATTAAAAACGGATCGCATTAACCCACGCGGTTTGACCATGTAAAAACATCCCGGCCTTAGGAATAATTAATATAGAATTTATGGCCTTTGAATCGGCCTTAAAGTCCTTAAAATAAGGTATTAAAAGTATTTTAAGTCAAAGAAAACGTCAAATTTATGAAGCTGGAAACACTGTTCACATACTCAAAATTTAGCAAAGTATGGAATCGGTAGCTCTCATGAAGTCTGGAAACACTGTTCATTCGTGAAATTTGGAAAAGTATGGAATCAGTAGCTCTTAGGATTCTGGAAACACTGTACAAGTCTACCGATAGATGTCCACCGATAGAACCTCACTGATAGAAACACTGTTCAAGTCTACCGATAGAAGTCCACCGATAGAACCTCACTGATAGAAAACACTGTTCAAGTCTACCGATAGAAGTCCACCGATAGAACCTCACCGATAGAAACACTGTTCAAGTCTACTGATAGAAGTCCACCGATAGAACATCACCGATAGAAACACTGTTCACTGAACCTCACCAATAGAAGCACTGTTCACTGAACCTCACTGATAGAAGTCCACCGATAGAACCTCACCGATAGAAACACAGTTCACTGAACCTCACCGACAGAAACACTGTTCACAAAACTAGAAATTTGGCAAAGTGTTAAGCGAGCTACTGCTGGACTGCGGCTACCAGTATACTGAGCTATCAGTACGCCGTGGCTACGGGTAAACCCAGCTACCGGTAGACCGAGCTACAGGTAAGAAGCAGCTACCGGTAGACCGAGCTACCGGTAATCAGCAGCTACCGGTAGACCGAGCTACCGGTAATCAGCAGCTACCGGTAGGCCGAGCTACTGGTAATCAGAAGCTACCGGTAGACCGAGGTACCGGTAGGCAGCAGCTACCGGTAGACCGAGCTACCGGTAATCAGCAGCTACGGGTAGACCGGCCACCGGTAGGCAGCAGCTACCGGTAGACCGAGCTACCGGTAATCAGCAGCTACCGGTAGACCGGCTACCGGTAGGCAGCAGCTACCGGTAGACCGAGCTACCGGTAATCAGCAGCTACCGGTAGACCGAGCTACCTGTAGGCAGTGGATACTAGTAGACCGAGCTACTGGTAGGCAGCAGCTACCGGTAGACCGAGCTACCGGTAGGCAGCAGGTGGGGGAGAAGTCACCTTGACCTCCCAGAACACCTCCAACACCACATTTTCACAAAGTAATGGACCAGGGAGGTCGGGGCCATTACATTATATACCTCTCAAAACATTCTCGTCCTCGAGAATTAAAAACAATCCCAGAAGAAAAGAGGGGTCCGAACAACCATCCCATAAGATATATCTCAGGGGAAAACCACCATGAGTTGTTCAAAAGATGGAACAAAACTACGACATACGAGAGTATGGAAACAAACAATCCATAACCAAACAATTCAAACATAACATCACATCAAAGGTACATAAATAAAACATGAAAGTTCTTACCATAAAGGAGACATCATTACATGAAAAGAGTTAAACATTAAACAACTCTGGGTACTGAGCACATATCTGTGGCTCACGCTCCCAGGTACTCTCCTCCATGCCACCGTGTCGCCACAAGACACGAACTAAGGGGATAGAATGCCCATGCAACACCTTCTCCTTATGGTCCTGGATCTCCACAGGTCGCTCCTCGAAGGTTGCATCATCGTCAATATCGATCTCTCCCCAATCTATAACATGAGATTCATCATGAAGATAACGACAGAGCTGTGATACATGGAAAACATCATGTATCTGACTCATCTGAGGGGGAAGTGCTACTCGATACGCCACAACTCCAACACGAGCTAACACCTCGAAAGGCCCAAAAACCGGGGATAAAGCTTACTTCCACGACCAAGACTTCGCTTCCCACGACGGGTAGTCACCTTTAGAGACACATGATCCCCAACATTAAACTCTAAGGGTCTCCTTCTTTGATCAGCATATGATTTCTGACGATCCTGTGCTGTCTTCATCCTCTCACGAATCACCTGAACCATCTCTGTTGTATTCTGCACTAGTTCTGGTCCGAGAATTGCTGACTCTCCGACCCCAGTCCAGCACAACGGAGAATGGCATGGCCAGCCATACAATGATTCAAAAGGCACCATACTGATGGTAGAGTGGAAACTATTATTGTAAGAGAACTCTACCAAGGGTAAGTGCTTCGTCCATGAACCTCCAAAATCAAGAACACAAGAGCGCAACATGTCTTCAAGAGTCTGGATGGTTCGCTCTATCTGACCATCCATTTGAGGATGAAAAGCAGTGCTAAGGAACAGTTGAGAGCCAAAGGCATGCTGGAGGCCTCTCCACACACTGGAGGTAAAACGGGGATCTCGATCAGAAATGATCGTCTTAGGAACTCCGTGAAGCCTCACCACCTCCTCCAGATACTGCCTCGAAAAATCTTCCACTGATCTCGACTCCTTGATCGCTATGAAGTGGGATGATTTTGTTAAACGATCCACTACCACCCATATAGCATCATGTCCTCCCGGAGCTCGAGGTAAACCTGTAACAAAATCCATTGAGATGTCCTCCCACTTCCACTGAGGAATCTCTAAGTGCTGGAGAAGACCACCAGGAACACGGTGTTCGACCTTCACCTTCTTGCAGACTAAACATCGAGACACACATTCTGCAACTGTACGCTTCAGCCCAGGCCACCAAAACTGACTCCTCAAGGATCGGTACATCTTCGTCACACCAGGATGTACCGCAAAGGGTGAACTATGGAACTCTCGGAGAACCATCTCGCACATCGCCAAGGGAACAAAAAACCTACCATGATACAACACTCGGTGTTGTTCATCCTCCGACCAACCATCAGGGGCCTCACCACATACAACTCTGTCTCTCCAAACTTCCACCTCTAGGTCACCCAACTGAGACTCTTCCACCTTCTGCATCAGGGATGACTACACCGTCATCTGGAAAAGACAACCTCTACCTCCAACCTCTTCCATATCAAGATATAATGATAACAGTTCCTCCATTACTCTCCAAGAATCATCGGATTCACGCACAGCATCACTATGTGAATTTTGGCTCAGCGCATCAGCAACAACATTTCCCTTCCCACGTGTATACGATATTTCAAAGTCGTATTCCTACAAGATCTCCATCCACCGACGCTGCCGCAAGTTCAAGTCCCGCTGAGAGAAAACATACCTCAAACTCTTATGATTGGTGAAAACCACAAAGCGCTCGCCAATGAGATAATGTCTCCACAACTTCAGCGCAAACACCACGGCTGCCAACTCAAGATCATGGGTGGCATAGTTGCGTTCATGGGGACGCAATTGTCGGGACCCATAAGAAACAACTGACCTTTGCTGCATGAGAACACAGCCTAGCCCCAGATGTGAAGCATCACAAAAAACATCAAACTGGACTCCCTCCGCTGGAAGACAATGGACTGGAGAACTTGCCAACTTCTCCTTTAGATACTCGAAAGCTGTCTGACACTGATCAGTCCATATGAACGCTTGATCCTTCCTGGTCAAAGCTGTCAGAGGAGTCGCAACTCGGGAGAAATTAGCTACAAACCTCCTATAATAGCCTGCGAGACCAAGGAAACTTTGCACCTCTGACACAATCTTGGGGGATGGCCAAGACACCACTGCTTCTATCATCGAAGGATCCAAAACTACTCCCTGTTGGGACACAAAATGTCCCAAGAAACGAACTTCTGGAGCCCAAAACTCACACTTGGACAACTTCCCAAACAACTGATGTTGGCGAAGAACTCCCAAAACGGCTCGTAGATGCTCTGCATGCTACTCTTCAGATATGGAGTACACAAGGATTTCATCGATGAAAACCACAAAAAACTTGTCCAGGAATTCACGGAACACAGCATTCATCAACCCCATGAAAATAGCTGGAGCATTCGTCATGCCGAATGGCATTACAACAAACTCATAATGCCCATGACGACAGCGGAAAGCAGTCTTCGGGATATCCTCATCCTTTACACGCATCTGATGATATCCTGACCGCAAATCTATCTTTGAGAACCAACTTCCACCCTTAAGTTGATCGAATAGGTCATCAATCCGCGGGAGAGGATAGCGGTTCTTTATTGTCACTTTGTTTAATCGACGATAATTGACGCACAACCGTAAACTACCATCATCCTTTTTCACAAACAAAACTGGTGCACCCCACGGTGACACACTTGGCCGAACAAAACCACACTGCAACAGACCGTCGAGCTGAATACGTAGCTCTCGTAACTCAGAAGGGGCCATCCTATACGGAGACATAGAGATAGGAGACGCTCATGGATGTAGCTCGATCCCAAACTCGATCTCTCGTCGAGGGGGTAAGGGTACAACCTCTTCTGGAAAGACGTCAGGGTACTCCTCTACGACCCTAGGAAACACCAACTATTGAACCTCTGAAGAACTCAGCGTCATCCCAGCCATCATGGATGATAAGGATGGAACTCGTCTATGACTCATCCGAGGATCTCTCTCATCAACAAACACCACTTTCTCGCCATCATGATCAAAGAAAACGACCTTCTTCCTGTAGCAATCCACAACAGCCTGCACCGAATACAACCAATCCATGCCAAGTATGACATCATATGGTTGTATTCGCAAACAGAGGAAATCTCCCCAAGAGCGGTGTTGCCCCAACACTAGCTCACAGTCTCTAAATACTTCAAACAAGTCAGCTCAACCTCCAACTGGCGTAGTCAACGCCAAGGGCACTGGAAGCCTCTCTACCTCAAGTCCCAAAGCATGGACAAGGGTAGGTGATATGAAGGAGTGTGTTGCTCCTAAATCAAACAAGGTATACACCAAGGTAGAAAACAAGCAAAGGGTACCTCGAACGACATCTGGCTCGCCTGGGGCTGGTAACGCTAGAGCATGAAGCTGACCACGACCTCCTCCACGGCCTCTCTGACCCTGATGATGACCACCACCACGGCCGCACTCTGCTCTCTGAGGATGGGGAGCGTCATGGGGCTGTCCTCTGCCTACTCCATCTACCCTTTGGTGATCTAAAACTGGTGCAACCTACTACTGCTGCCTCGGATGGAACTGCCTCAACGGAGGAACCTGGAGTGGAGCGCTCGGTGCACGATGAATGCTCTGAAAAGTCGGGCACTCCCGCTGCTGATGACCACGACCACCACAAGAAAAAAAAGCGCCTGATCCCTTGGCATCGGTCTGAGAGTTTCTGCATCCGGAGAAACGAGATGGGAAGGGCTAGGACCTACCCCCAGGTGAACAGAAACTCTTCTGTCCTGAAAACCAGGAACATCGGACCACAGCTCTGCTTTGTGAGGAATCAAGACGATTCCTCTCTCGTGACGATCCAGTCCTGGCCAAAGTCCTCTCAACAACCTCTGCCCTCGCCAGCACCTCAAGATATGTCTTCAGCATAACTGGGGTGACCTGGCGCTAGATCTCTGGACGCAAAGCCTCCTCAAAATGCCTCACCCTGGCCTCATCATCTAGTAACAGGTCTGAAGCATATAGTAAAAGGTTCCTGAAATTGATTCCAAACTCTCAAACACTGGAGCTCCCCTGTCGAAGGGTAAGAATCTCCTGGCGACTAGACGGCTTCGTAGTCGAAGAAAGAAACTCCACTCTAAACCTGTCTCGAAACTCCTCCCATGAGATTTCTGACTCCTCACGATCACCGAGGAACAAGAACCACCACTGCCTCGCTGCTCCACGCAGCATCGTCACAACCAAGGACACCCAGTGTTCCTTCCGAGCACGAATCGAACTGAAGCCTATCTTGATCTCCTCCAACCAGTCTTCTTTGACTGCATCTGAAACGGATCCCTCGTACTTCTATAGAATCTGGTGCTGAAACTCTCGAAGTGTCTTCCTCTAAGTGTCATCGTCGTCAACCTCTACTCGGCGGCGATCTGCTGGAACAGCCTGATGGGAATCTTCTACGCAAACCTGACGAGGACGTCGACCTGGAGCCATACCTGCAAAATAACAACTGTTAGAGCTCCTAAGCCTGGAATATGGAAGACTCAACATTAATTAATTAATTGTTTTGTTTTATTTATTTTAGGTTACCTATCCCAAGGTCTACCCATTCAAACACAAGCGCAAAGAATAATGATGCATGATCCTTTCCTAGGTCTCTACCCTGCAACCAGTATCACTTTGTTTAGTAGCCATCGTAAGCTTAAAGGTCCGTGCAACAGATCATAGGGGGCCCTAAACGCCTATGTCTCTGCTGGTCTCCAGTGTTTACCCCACTTTCTAAACATGAATGACACCGTTTCCCTACCATCCCATGCATCCTCACCCGTGCCTAACTCCAAACTCCATCCTATCCCTCAACCAGACATCTGATACCACTCTGTCACGACCCCCTCCCCACAAAGTTTACCCCTCCTGGGCCGGCAATGTGAGAAGGGAGATAATGAACCCCGAATCCCGCCTCCAGTAGGCCCCGGGTTGGCGACTAGCACCGAGGGTATAATACACACACAAATGGGAGGCATTACCCTCTAAGAGAACACATGCATAAGAGAGAGATAGAATAGACTCCAACCAACTCCAACTCATAACTGAAATATAAAAGAAACCCAAGTACATATATGAAATGTCATGCAAAAGTACTACAACTGAAAGGGAAAACTAAAAGTACCCAAAAGAAAGTAAAACGGAAGCGACCACAAGCCCGAACAGCTCCTCCTCCAACCGCAAGCTAGTAGTAACCATATTGATCTCCAACCTGTTCCAAGTGACCTGAAAAACAGTTTATATATACATAGGGTGAGTATAACAGTATACTCAGTAGGATCCTCCCCAAGCCTCTCGTGTAAATGTGAAGAAATCATGCTAAATCCCAGTGAACAACAACTGAAACTAACTCGTTACCTAAACAGGTATACTATGTTCCCAACCTCACCATGGCTACTCTCACCAAGTAACTCATACAAGAATATAGCATATAGTAAAGAATATCAAGGGTACCCTGCTAATACTTCCGCATTAGTTTGCCGCTTTGCCCCAACGACATACGTCCTGTGCATATCTCTCCAAAGGCTTGCCCGCAGACACCTGGGCTAAGCTCCACAATCTGCACCTCGTGCACCACATAGGCTTGCCCGCAGACACCTGGGCGAAGCACCACACCATCCTCACAACCAAAAGTAACCAGGTAGTTTCCGGGAGCCACCACATCCCGCATAACGTGTATCATACATCGGGTACAATACCTCAAGCCATTACAGCCCATACTCCGAGTAAGGATCATCAAGCCATCATAGCCTATACACATTACACCTATAGTAGTCCATAGGATACTATATCCAAAATTTATGTGTGTGAATAACCACAATCCATTACAGCCCTCTACACACATATATGGGGTAACTAACCGTTGGTCCTCATGGCACAATTTTCTACCAAGAGAAGAGAGCGGGGCCAAAGGGGGTAGTCAGCCATTCAACCTCCCATCAGAATGTTGGGGAAAACACCTCCCCAGGGCTCAGAATCCCTGGGGTGTCAGTTGCCCTTACCGACAGGGTGGAGTAGCGTATAGAAACACAAAAAGTACAGAATATATATAACTGACAACCACACTATGGGAATTGCCTAGTCATAGGCACAACTGCAGATAACGTCTCTCAGACTCCAGGCTGCTACTTCTAAGACTAGGTATCCTATAAGCACACAACCATTTGAAGAGCTTTATTAGATTACTCCATTCTCATTTTATCAGTTCCACTGTACGTTAATTAATTCTTTAAACATTAATTAACCATGACAAATTTACCACACTAAACTAAATTGGCATCACATTCAAAAACTGCTCCTTTTTAGGATTCACATCACTATTAAATTCCAGTTTCTCCATCCCCGTGGATTATCACCATTTAGAAAAACATTCATTATGGAATTACCTTCCACATATTCCCATGCATTCTAGAAAAGCATCCTATGCTACTAAACACAAAGGGCTCAACACGGTGAGTAGATATACTACCCGTCGAGTCTTTGCCGCCTATAACAAGAGCATAGACCCAACCTCCATCGAGAGGCTAAACACGGAAAGCACGTGGCAAAACCCGCGTGTCTTCGCCTCCTTCGGAAAGAGGGTAAGCAAAACCAGCTGCCTTGAGCAGTGGGGAAAGGTAAAGCAGATAAAAAACCAAACCAAACCACCAACATCAAACCATCACATTCATCTCATACCATCATCCTTGGTGTCCTCCCCGACACCCACATGCATAAAACGATGCATCTCGCCACACTAGGCGTCATCTGCTTCCCCAACCACAAGTCCACATGCCTCCACATATCACAACAGCCATCCAGGATCACATTAAATATCAAGCAGTAGGAAATCAAAGATCACGAAATGGGATCTCGGCCCTTTAACAAGGCATTCAGCCTTCATACAAGATGAGCACTCAGAGCTCCAAACCACAAGGCATTCATCCTTACAAGCAAGCGGGTAACTCAGAACCCTTTTTGAAATTATCGAACTAATTGTTCTTTAATCCATCTTGAATTAACATATTCATTAACATGCCTCTTTATCTTTAGCCAATTATTTAACAAATAATTCCAGCTTTACGTTATTTATCAATTTCTATCATGAACGAGAAACTAATTAAAGAAAATCATAGATATTACTCTATCTAGGAAAAACATGAGGCAAACCGTTATCACGGTACAAAGCAACAACATGCGATCAACCAATTCTTTTAATCCGGTTCAAGTATTTAATTAGGTCAATTTCATTGTGATACAAAGGACTAAATCATGCTAATTCTACGATTGCACATACACAATTAGAGAATCCATGAATCCCCTACCTCGATGAGTTCTTGACGTCCTTTATCCACACAACGGGTCACAGTCCTCTTCTCCTCACGACAGCTGCATCCACCAGAGGATGCAACGGTACGACAGTACCAACCAACCCCAAGAAAACCCATTAGAACCATGGAGATTACATGCTAATATGGAAGGAAGAACAAGAGAAGGTGATCCCCGAAGGAACGATGATAAAACATACCTTATATGGAAGAACGATGGACACAACTTGGTTGCATCAACAGAGCGGAACTGATCTGATTCACGTTTGATTGTTAAACTCCTACGAGAATGATTGCAAGGTTCTAGCGTCTCGTAGATGAGAACTAGGAGTAAGAACAACGGAGAATGATATCTCGTTCCTTTTAAAAAAAATTCGAGAGGCGACGGTTTAAGATCCGATTTATTATCCATTAAAAACGGATCGCATTAACCCACACGGTTTGACCAAGTAAAAACATCCCGACCTTAGGAATAATTAATATAGAATTTATGGCCTTTGAATCGGCCTTAATGCCCTTAAAATAAGGTTTTAAAATTATTTTATGTCAAAGAAAACGTCAAATTTACGATGCTGGAAACACTGTTCACATACTCAAAATTTGGCAAAGTATAGAATCGGTAGCTCTCCTGAAGTCTGGAAACACTGTTCATTCGTGAAATTTGGCAAAGTATGGAATCGGTAGCTCTTAGGATTCTGCAAACACTGTACAAGTCTACCGATAGAAGTCCACCGATAAAACCTCACTGATAGAAACACTGTTCAAGTCTACCGATAGTAGTCCACCGATAGAACCTCACTGATAGAAAACACTGTTCAAGTCTACCGATAGAAGTCCACCGATAGAACCTCACTGATAGAAACACTGTTCAAGTCTACTGATAGAAGTCCACCGATAGAACCTCACCGATAGAAACACTGTTCACTGAACCTCACAGATAGAAGTCCACCGATAGAACCTCGCCGATAGAAACACTGTTCACAGAACCTCACCGATAGAAACACTGTTCACTGAACCTCACCGATAGAAGTCCACCGATAGAACCTCACCGATAGAAACAAAGTTCACTGAAACTCACCGATAGAAACACTGTTCACAGAACTAGAAATTTGGCAAAGTGTTAGCCGAGCTACTGCTGGACTACGACTACCAGTATACCGAGCTATCAGTACGTCGTGGCTACCGGTAAACCCAGCTACCGGTAGGATGCGGCTACCGGTAGACCGAGCTACCGGTAAGCAGCAGCTACCGGTAGACCGAGCTACCGGTAATCAGCAGCTACCGGTAGACCGAGCTACCGGTAATCAGTAGCTACCGGTAGACCGAGCGACCGATAATCAGCAGCTACCGGTAGACCGAGCTACCGGTAGGCCGAGCTACCGGTAATCAGCAGCTACCGGTAGACCGGCTACCGGTAGGCAGCAGCTACCGGTAGACCGAGCTACCGGTAATCAGCAGCTACCGGTAGACCGGCTACCGGTAGGCAGCAGCTACCGGTAGACCGATCTACCGGTAATCAGCAGCTACAGGTAGACCGAGCTACCGGTAGGCAGCGGCTGGGGGATAAGTCACCTTGACCTCCCGGAACACCTCCAACACCACATTTTCACAAAGTAATGGACCAGGGAGGTCCGGGCCATTACACACAAATCCCCAAGCACACAAATTGGGGAATTCCATCTCCCATGTTGTGATATTATATGGTTTGAGTGGCACTAACTCAACCTCATGGTTTTTAATCACATTAAAGTATAAATAATATTAGTTTGGGGTCTAGTTTACCCCACTTTGTTTACACATATGTATTTAAACCGTATGTCACATAAAAAATCATAGAAAGAAAAATCACATATAACTGTAATAGATAGCGTCTTCCATAATTATCTAAGGGGTTTTATTACTTCATCTCATTATTTAGCATGGGTACTTTCACACAACTTTAAATTCTTCATGGGGAATTGGTTTATTAGCCACATATAAGTAATTATCCTTTTAATACATAGTGAGTTTTGAAAATCAGTCATATCAAGGGTCTCATTATCTACAAAAATTAAAACACAACAAAGTTTCCTCAACTTATATTTTCTGCAAGGTATATCAACACATCAATGCACTGATAAAAAAATTAAACAACACTCAACATTCTGAGATTATATTGATTGAAATATTTTTACTTTCATTTTAATTATTTCTAACTTGAATCCAATTTAAATACAAAACTATACACTAGTCATATCACACACCGTGCTTAATATCGTATTAAGAATACATTTTGTGTTCACATTATTTTCCAGGAAATACACTTCCCACTTCAATTGAAAAAAATATTCATGCTATGTTTTTGTGTTCAATTTAAACAATAAATTTCATAAAAAAATGTTGTCATATTCATCATGATAAAACATGTTTTCGACAATAAAAGTAAAACTACAAATGTTGTATTACTATGTTTCATGATTTATCATTCTCAGACAAAACATTATTTAATCATTTCATGGCTCTAGAAAACAATGTTTATGAAAACAAAATTTAAACAATAGATGTTGTATTACTATATTCCATGCTTTATCATGCTCAAATATTCTATTACATACATAAAATTCTTATATAATCATCAAAATAAATCATTCCGTTTTAACATGAAATTAAACACTTCACATGTTGTATTACTATATTTCATGCATTATAATGCTAAGGATAATCATTACTTAATAATTTCATAGTTCAAGAAAACATTATTATATAATAAAATAAGGAAAAAATGATTCTACTTACATATTCAAATGTAACATAATAATCTTACTACATGCACATCTCTCTCGTACTAGAATTTACCTAGTTTCCACACCATGGATTTCAACTTTAGGCTTACTTCCCATAAAAAATTATTAATGACTTAACTTGTGGGATAAGGTTATTTCAATACTTAAAAAATCTTATCAATCATAAAATAATAAATTTAATCACATACAAGATTTTATGTCTCATAAAGATTCCACAAATCATGCTTATCATCTTTCAAAATTTAGAAATAAATGTCACATGTATTTCTATCCTAACACATGCTTACATGATATAGTAATATCAATAATATATGAAGGAAAATATGACGTAGGTTATTCTTTTCATGTATTCCAAATTCGATATTATTATCATTAATTAAGTTAGAATTTTTTTGAAATTTCTAAATCAGTAATTAAACAACAAATGATTTTGATAAATTACAAATTGAAAGTAATAAAAAAAATATTAGCTCACATGGAAACTATAATACTTATAAGCATGGTTTCAAAGTAATTTATTTTATCATTACAAAATTAATTTTAATTCAAGGTTACATGATTCATAAGGGTTTTCAAAAAATAAAATTTATCATAACAAAACACACTAAGAATATTTATCTAAAAATTTCAAACACGGGAAAAACTAGATGGAATTATATAAAGTTATAAAAATGAATAAAATTTCAATTTATAAATAATTATTCTATAAAAGAATAAAAACAACACATTCAAACATGAATAAGGATTCAAAAAAACAATTCAAACCAATTAACCATCATAGTACTCTTTTTGAATAATTCAGTAAACTTTAAAAATTTATTAATAAAAAATAATGGGAAAAGTTAGAGAAACACACATAAAATTTCATGATTCATTTAATTCATTTTATAATAAAAAAATCAACCAATTCAAATCATAACTCATGTAATTGTGATGAATGTACCTTTCCTAGGGTCCTTACCTTGCAACTAGTGTAGCCACACTTGGTCATTCAATAGGCTCAGAGTCCTTGTATTGGATCATGTGGGGCCCTAAAATCCTGTGTCTTAGCTAGCCTTCCCTAGCCTATGTCATGCACCTTGATCATCTGACACTGTTTCACTACCAACCCATTCAACCATCACTATTATAAATTATAGAATCCATCCAATCTCTCAAATATCTCATCTGATACCATTCTTTCATCACCCCTCCCTCTAAAGATTCCCCTCTTAGGCTGGTAGTGAGGAAAGAGAGATAATTATCCCTTGAGTCCCACCTCTATTAGGCCATGTGTTTGAAACTATCACCAAGGGTATAAAAATATCTCAATATGGGAGGCATCAAAATTTTTTAAAAAACAAAATTGGGAGATATGATAGATCATTTACAAAACAACACAATGTCATATATATAAAGAATGCCAAAACAATCCCACATGAATGTTTAAAAGTGTAACTGATACTAATACCAAAATTCTCCAAAGCAATGCCTAACAAAATAGAAGTAAAGGAAACAACACAACCACACCAAAATTTTGAATTGGAAATATACAACACGGTCCAAAAAGTCCTCCTAGAAACCTAAAAATATATTTCATATACGTAGGGTGAGCATACAAGTATACTCAATTGGAAAATAAACCTCTCTCATGCACATTTGAAAAGAGCATACTAATACACCCATGTGAAAGTATTAGAACCAAACATCACCTAAACTTGTATATTAACCATCCAATACTCACCAAGGTGCACTCTTCAAATAATGCAATTCATGTAATGAAATATAGTAAGTATATCGATGATAGGGTACCCCCACCACTTCCCCACTGATTAGTCACTCTCACACCCTAACATAAAATGTCTTGGCGCTCCTAACTCTTCTAAATATACCATGTCACAACTTACCCACACACTCCATAGACTCACAATACATGGCATCCTTCCCACACACACCTAGGACACAAACCACACCTCAACCCAAATAAACTTGGGAAATCACAACACATCTCATCCCAAAGACACCTAGGAATAAAAAAAAAATTTCATCCCTAAGATAGTTGGGAATGCACAACTCACTGACACACACTTGAGCCTCACAAACCACAACCTGCTCGATGAATCTTGGGTTATCATCACCAGAAAGAGGGAGGAGGGATGAGAGGTTATCCAACAATTCATCCTACCACCAAGATGTTTGGGAAATACACCATCCCCAATGATGATGGTGGTATTTGTCACATAATGCTCAGCTAGGGTGGGGTGGATATTGAAATCAAGAGAACATAAAGGGTATAAACATATATAGTTACAAAAAAACATGCCCATCCTATGGGTTTCTAACAACAAAAAACCATCTCATATAATTTACACAATCACTAAGACCTTTATAAAAACAATCAAACCACAATAAAAAAATTCATTTTCATCCTTTAAAACATATTCCATGGTTTCTATTTTTTCAATAATTCTCACTTTATCATCCACATTGATCTTTTTATTCAACAATTGTTAGAAAACCTGTTTAATTTATAAAGACTCCTATTTCATATTTCCAAAAAATTTATTTACACATAAATATTAACATGTTAATAAACACAACCCATCATAAATTTCCTCAATAAACATTCCCATTTTAAATTAACAACATTCAGTATTAATTAAATTAATACTTGGTTTCATATAATAGAACAAACCACATAGCATAAGAAAAAATATATATATGCATAACAAAAGCCATAATCCACATTATTCTTTAAATCCACATTTTTTTTCTTAACATATTTCATAAATATCTAATAATATCATATTAATAAGACATTGGTTCATTAAATTCCATCCTATTATCATTCATTCACTGTCTTTTCACATTCCACATTACGTTTCAAATATCCCGGTTCTCTAGAGTCTTCCCATGAAAGGATATTTTTCTTTACTTCTATACTACCCAAGAAAATAGAATTAATTCACACAATACAATAACTAACACATAGAAATAAAGACGACACAATAATCCACTACTATCTTACTAATAATCCCATATCATCACCAATTCATAGACACATCCCATTTTTTCACATCCATGCTACATAACAATCCACACCCACCACCACATCCCTGTTGCACCACTGTATCATAACAGCCATCATAGCCCCCACTACATAAAACATCTCATCCACTACACCCACATATAACAACACTGTCATAATCCATCCATTATATCACCACATCCAACCCACATCACAAAATCATTTCTACAAACATGTTAATGAAAATAATATATCAAAATATACATTCATATTTAGCAAGGAATCCCTTAATAAATTTCACTTAATTTAGTGATTTATCACAAAACCCACATAATCCTAGGGACTCAATTTATTTTAAACAAATATAAGTGGTTAACCAATTATATAATAAGTGATGTATAAATCTACATAACAGGCATATATTTCATAACCAATAAACTAGTGCCCAAGAATGGTTTCCTAACTCCCATGATTTTTAGTGGGTATTTAGCCCATTCAATTCACTATAATAACAAAAAAAATAACAAATAGATGATAAATCACTTTCCCCTTACCCCTATATATTGATCATTAACCAATTTTATTATATTTTATTAATTTAGATGTAATAAAATTCCAAAGAGGTGAAAATAATAAACACTTCCCCACATGATACACATATGGAGAAATGAAGGAAAACCCTACTTAGATGAAGGATGATTGACATATCCTTATCCCCATACTTTTTGCACAAAATAGGGGGTGTGTACCTGAGCATACTCTCCAAGGAATGAAGAACCAACCTCACCAAATAGGTTACATGAATTCTATGGGAATAAGGAATTGGTATGTCTATATCATGATACAGAAGAAGGAATTATTGAAGGGAATATCTCCAACATAGAAATTGTAGATCCGAATTCAATGGAATTTGAAATGGTTTAGTTGACTATTAAATAAGAACTCATTAAACTACACGGTTTGACTATTTATAATCATCCAGACATTAGATAAATTTAAGATATTATAGATAGCCTTTTAAATGGATTAAAATCTATTAAATAAGGCATTAAACCAATTTCCTATCATTCAAGTCATAAAAAGGGAAAAACTGGAAAATCCAGAAACATTATTCCCTGACACTGCTAGGGAGTCACCACCACCACTAGATGAGTCACTACTAGACGAGTCACTACCATACATATCACTTATAGTGAGTCACCATCAATGAGTCACCACTAGACAAGTCATTTATAGTGATTCCCTACCAGCGAGTCACAGTCAGTAAGTCATCACAAGCGAGATACCACCATGATGAACTATCTCCAGGGTGATCTACTTCCAGAATGAGATACCACAAGAATGTGCCTCCATTGGAAAACATAAATTTTGGAAAACTATTGAAATGAGTCACCATATGAATGACTCATATGTCCTAGAAACACCTTGGATATCTCCCCGACACCTAAAACTCTAGATTTATCACTACGTAATGGATCTGAATGTCTGTTCCATTACATAGGCTATCACCATATTATAGAGTAAAATGATGCATCCCATTCCAATATTTGGTGTATCACTAAATATTACAGACCTTTATCCATTTTAGGGTAGTTTAATTATATGTTTACTAACCATCCTTATATTTAGCTCCTTGATATTTTCCTCACATGCATCTATCTGAATGAATTAGTATCCCTATCTAATACAATTGGTTATTATATTTTATATCCCTTATAAATATCTCCTAATAAAATTTTGGTATTATTCCACTATAATAAATATATGGATCATTTTTATTTTTGTTTGTCTTATCCATTGTTTAATAACTTCATTCCTTGAAGGATCCACTAATATTCCCCAGCATGATATTATATTACACATGAATGTGACTTTTTTAAGTCAAAATTCACTCTTGGTAAATTTAGATTATATATTCTCCTTCCTTAAGGTATTTAGAAAAATCTTCAAAATGTCAATATGTTATTACTTTCTCTTAAAATTTAAATGAATATTATCTATAAAGACTACCATAAACTAATATACTTAATCTATAAATTTTATATTCATTAGATCCTTGAAGACCTCAGGGGACCTATTAACTAAAAATGGAATTACTATATATTAATAATTATTATACCTCATATGGATGGATATATTAGATATATCCTTATTCTTAACACTAAATTAATGATATTCGGAATAAAGGTAAATCTTGTAAATGTATTGATATCTTTATAGTTGATCAAAAAAGTCATTAATATGAAGTAAATGATATTTTTTATTGACAGATATATTGTTATATAATTGATAGTCAATGTAATATTATCAACCTATCTTATTGGAATTGAACCCCGTGAAAAGGGAACTATCTTCTTCAGCATTCCCACGATGATTCCCTAGGTTCTGATGACAGAGATCCAAGACCCCCTCCCTTTTAGAGGGGGGAGTTTCTCACCCTCAACCATCACATAAGGAGTACCTTTCACCCTTACATCGTTTCTAAAATATGGATTTTCTTCCACATTTATCAAGGATACTGGTTTTCATGAACGTTCCAGATTTGTATTTTGGATCACCTCGTCTCTCATTATCTTCATCAGAGTTCCGTAATTCCTCATAACTCTTCTCCTCGAATCTGGTGGCTCAATTACAACACTATTGTCCTTAAATTGATGAGTTTTACCACCTTGTCCTTGAATATTAGGGTTTAGAGGAACATACGGTTGTTGGTATTTTAAACCAAAGGTACATAATGATTCAGTTTGAGTCGATGGAAGATATCATTATGGAATAGTCCAAATATCCTAAACAATGAAGGGGTTATTTCTTCTATCTTCTTCTATGTAACTTTGAATTTCATATTCAATGTGATAATATGACTATGGATATCAAGGTAATCTTTCCTGTACTCTCTCTACCTTTCCAAAAACAGCTATATTTTTTATATTCTTGGGAACATTTTGGGTTGTTACGTGTGCTCCGATATCTGAACAGAGGTAGTGTGTCATACCATTTGTCCCTGTGCCTGTGTGGAGGTTGTTTTCTACATGATGTTGATGGATTAGGTGTGGATAACAAATGGATAAGAATTCTGGTGGAGAAAAGATCTTAAATTTGAGTCATGGAAAGACTATTTTGTGTCTTACAACTGGTTAGGTCATCTTACTTTAGTCATTCATTATGGGTCTATGAGTAAGAAGATATAGGAGCAGATGAAGAAGGATTCTATAGACTGTGATGGTTCTATAGTAAATCATGAAATGGATTGAGGTTGTGACAGATCTACATAGATTTCTGGAAAGGATATTGTTCATGGGAGTTCAAGTTATGTAGTGATGCTGAGACAACCACAATTTCTACCTACTGATCATAAGTAAAATATTTTTTTTGAAGTTTGAAACGGGACATTATAGTGGTGATCCCTTCAAGGGAATTTGTGAAAAATGGCTCTGTTGTAGATTTTTGTTTAAACCATGGTGGAGAATATTAAAATCACGGTCCTTTAGGTGATAATGTGGTTGTAGGGTGTGCGCATGAGGAACTTCTGCTGCTTGAGGGTTACCAGGGTGGCAGTGGGCCTAAACCTGCAATAGATTCACATATGGTGGTTGAGGGAGGGATCTTGATTCCCTTGGGTGCTTCATATACTAAGGTGGTGTGCCCAATGAGTGGTATCAGTGTTAAAGGTAAGGTTGAGGGTTCTAAAGAACCCTAAGAGGGTAATTCTACAGTCTTTAGGATAAGTCCTTGAATGGTGGTAGTTGATATTGAGGTGGGAAATCGCTTTGAAGGATTTCCTAATAAGGATCCTATTTAGGAGTCTGGGGATGATCTAATTAGGCTATCCAAGGATGGGAAGATTATTTCCAGGAATGAATCTAGTTACGAATTTTCTATAGATGAAATAAAGGGTGTTGTTGAGGTTAGAGTCATATCATGTCCAATGATAAATAGGATCCATAAAGGCATACCAAAAGTGAGAAAGGATTACTACTATTTTCCACTTACCATGGATCCTCAATCTATGAAAAATATGAAAGAGAAGAAGACGGATATTAGAACCCACTCCCCCTCTAAGGCTTCATGTCAGTAGCCAATGCCAAGTGAGGTGCTTGATTACCCTTTGTAATTATTTATGAACTTGTAAAAAGAAGTGTATTAATAGGCTCTTCCACTTAATGAAACTAAAGAAGAAGCCTCGAAAATGATGGGGAGGTCATTGAGGGTGACTCTCAATGAAGAGAAGTATTCCAGGATTGAAAATAAATACCTGGTTCTCATTGGGGGATTCAATAATGGGAAGATAATCCTTGGGGAGTACATCCAGTCTTTTTAAAAGCTGTTGTTTTAGTTTGAAGATCGCATATTGGATGAACCAGACACCCAAGTAAACACCCTATCATGGATTTTATTTTTGGGAGATTAAATCAGGTCAAATTAAACTATCTTTTAATGGATCTATGATTTCATTTTTTATTAATCTTTTGGTTTAAAACATTTTCATTAAATGTTTTTGAATAATAAAAATTAATTTTCTATTCTTGATATTCAATATATATACGCATTTACCCATATTTCCTCTTAACAAAATGAATAGGTTTACCATATTCTGAAGCACTGGGGAAGATAAATCCCTTATGAAGATTATCTAAGAGTTTCTTCTTTAGTTCCTTTAATGAAATCATGGATATTAATATAGAATCATTTAAATAGGTGCATTAATAGATATTTTTTCTTTTAAAAATTCAACATCATGATTCAGGGGAAGACTATGCATGTTTTTAAGAAAAATAGTAACATAATATTGAACAGTATGCATAATGTTTATGTTGAGTTTATCACTAACCATTTGAGATAAATAACCCAGATGTATTTGAAGTGTGACCTATATACATAAGTAAAATTCATTGTAAATTAATATTCTTATCGCACTGAGAGATGATCATTGGTTGATTCATAATATCAAAAATCACTTACCTTCCATATAAATTGATATTGGATCAATATAAAGACATAAATTCCTTTACTAATGTCAAATAAAATTCAACTATAGGTAGAATCACATTATTTTTATGTGGTGAACATATACGATCATATATTAGAGAAGAAATTCAATTTAGATGTGATCATCATTACATTAGAAGTTTTTACTACTAACTCAATAACAATTAATTTTGGTGGGGATGTGATACTATTAGAAAAATATTCATATATTATAGAGTGGTAAGATCCCAAATCAAATAAAAAAATTCTATTTTAAATTGGATGGTATATATACCTTTTTCCACTTCATTTTGGTGACCCGCTTTAGCAGTTGTGATCTTATAATCTCCCTATTTATCATTGTGCTTAAGAATCTTACAAAAAATATTTCCATCATTAACCCTTATATTCATACACTAATTAGTGTTATGTTTATAATCATTTCACTTATATCACTATTGTGTGGGTGGCACATTTGGTTGATATTTTTCATGAATCCTTTCATTGACTACACACTTTACAGAACTTTTGTATTATTCTAATCAATGAAAATCATTGAAATAGTTACAACATTATCCAAAATATATAATGAAATTTTCTTTGTTGTTCCTTCAATTATTATATCATGAAGTACAATTAATTTTCTTTCCTCTGTGGGACTAATTATTAAAACTTACTTTAAATTTCACCTTTCTCATTTCATCCTAAAATCCATGGTAACTCATAGAGTACAAAATTTCCTATTCCATATTATGATAACAATAAATATTTTCTTCATAACTATCAATATATCTTATATAAAATGGTTTTTTGGTGTTTGGTCTCAATGATATAATTAATTAGTCAATGTTTCATTTAGGATGGATGATAAAACTGACATCATAGGTCCCACATCTGGTGAAATATTCCTCATATATACTAATTACAACTTCATCCTTATCCTATCATTCTAGATATTCCCATTAATTTTTAATTTATTGATTCTAATTATAATTATTATTGGAAAAAAATTTATTATGTTATTCAAATTTCATTTAGTAAATTCTCTATTCTTTCCTTATATTCCTCCTAGGAGTCTACTAATTTTAGGATTATGATTTTATGCCCCAAATAATAGAAAATGGAAACTATTTTTAATGGTGTTGATCCATTTCTCAATGATTGGTGTACCAAAGGAACCACTAAAGGAATGTGGATTTTACCACATAAAAGGCCAATAGTGAGTATTCCCACACATTTTCCATTTATATTATCACTATGATTGATTTTACCATTCATATATTGAGATTGTTGTGTGGACATAAATACAGAATTCTTTTATCCATGTACCTATTTAATTTGGTTATTAATGAGTATGTTCATTTCATTTCCCCTCACATTCTATATTTATATGATTTATCTTGGGGCAAGCTATTAACATGGAAAAAAAGATGTTGTGAGTAAATGTTTTCCTAGAGAGTAATCATGTAATAATGAAAATTAAATCATAAAATATCTAACTCATGGAACATTTCTTAAATCTATGACACCTTATGTTTAACCTAGGTTATTATTGGTTATAATCTATTCAAATACACTATAATGTTTCAAAAAAAAATGTGAATTAACCCATGAATATCTTTGGGGAGTTTTTATCTAGGTATGTAGTATCAGGCTAATACATTATGCACTATTGATGATCGAGTTAGTACCCAATATGTCTCATTATATGTTGGTACACCTAGGTGGATCTATACTAGAGCTAAAATAACTTTCTAGTACATTTTTAGTGATGATTTTTCTTGGAAAACATGCACTTTATACTTTACCAAAGCATCATGATGTTGTTCTATACTTTGATTTATTACCAGGTATTTCAAAAAAGTTATATAATCATTTTCTCAAATGATTAACTAATCATTTCTTGATACCAACAGATGTGACCAAATAATTTAAAATATACATGAAATAATTTTATATTAATATTTAATAAATCTCATTATATTACATTACAATGAACCATAATGGTTTAGATTCCTTGGATACTACATACATAAATCATATCATTTCATTGATGATCTTCAACATATCCTACGATGATCTTCTCACATAGTACACTACTTATACATACCCAATATAGAAACTTTTTCATATAAATGGGAATAGAAACATAAGAAAGGGTGAGTATAGATTCTTAGTTGGGGTTAATATAGTAAATTCCAATCAATAATCATAAATTAATATAATATCAGTATAAGGGTATGATAACACGATCATAACATAAGATAATTATACTCAATCACTCAAATACCATTAATCAGAAATCATTGTATAAGGCTTTGTCATAACATGATACATAAGTCATAATTTTGATAAATCTTAAAAAAAATCATTAGATATTAGATTATATCACAAGAATAATACATATGATTTTGGCATACGTATAAGAATTTGAAATATTTTTTATAGTTAAGGCTGACTACTAAGTCTATTATATTAGATTGGGTTTACTCCCCATTCCATCATTTCCTTAATTATGCATTACTACAAATTTTAATATAGTGGATAGGTTTTACTCCTCATCCCATCATTTCCTTGATCAACGTGCATGATGAAGGAAATCATAATAGAAAATTTTCATTACTAAACTAGGTTCACTTCCCATTATAGTCTTTGTTATCTCAAAATAGATCCATAATTTCCCAATGAATTAGAGGGCTATATAACTCTGGTCTGACTCATCACATGATTAAACAATACATATGCGTTCAATAACACAATAAAACATTTATCATATATTCATATCAGAACCCATGGAATGGAAATGAGTCTCACAAACATATCATCATTTCATCGTAGCATAACCCATGGATTTGAAATGAGTTTCATAATTGTTTAACCATAATTTAATTATCATGTGGGAAGGAAACAAGTTTCAAGGAGTCATCCTTAAATTTAAATTACCATAATCCATACAAATAATTAAATTGAATTATAAAATAAGATAATACCCCAAGTGAATCTCAACAATCTATAAAGAATATTGACATAGTTGAAAAGTACCACTAAAATATCATTCAAAACTATCTTTGAAAAAATGAGATAATATCTGTATATTTTGATAGCATTTAACTATCAAATCATATAATATAAAGGAAATAATTTTCATTGAAAATAAACAATGTAACATTTTAGGGATGAATCAATTTAAATAATGGTCATGATGGTTGTAAAAAAAATTACGTCATATACGTCAAAAGAAAAAATTCATGTCACACATTTATACAAAGTGAAAAATTGATTCCTGAATGAAATTTTTGAATGATTTATTTTAATAAATAACAAATATATCCAATTTTAGTGAAAATTAACCCTTTAAATCATTTAATTATTTATTCATAACACTCTTAAGTTAATTTGGAATAGTATTGACATAGATGAATTGGTTTGTTACCCAAAGATAATTAAGGTTAGATTTTCATTAAAAACATGTTATCGATCATTTCAAGTACTAAATGGGGTAAAATGGTACTGATACATAAATAAAATACAAATTAAGAGAGTATAAGACAATGTATTGGGTTTAATATCAACAATCATTATAATTTCTCACAATGTAAATTCAATTATAAACAATCCGGGTTAAATTTTGGTTGTAATATAAATCCCTTATTTCATGTTTTGTCTCACCTGGTATGCATTCAAACATCCTATATAAAAAATATAGATTTATTTTAAACATATACCAAAAAAATATTCAGTAATAAAATACTATGTATTATTCCTTTTTAAGTTCAATTTATCCTTTTATGAACAATTCTTCCTTAAAATAGACATTCAGGTGAAAACCGGTTAGCCTTCTATGTATGATTTGGTTTGATAGTTATAGCACAAGCACCTTGGTAATGGTTTAATCATATCAAGAATAACAATAATTTTATAAATTTAATATTAATTCAATATATATAATTTCATATATATACATAACAACAAATCTTTAAAAATTAATTATATTACATAATTGAGATGATATTTCATAAATACGCATGAGTGATGCTTTCAATTTTCAATGTATGGAACAAAAGAGTGATAAATTTTAATTAACACCTTTATAATAATAAATATATCATTAAAATATTATATGTTCATTAAATATATCCTTATTAATATCCCTATAATGGAAAAATGGAAAAAAAATGTGTCACTTCATGGAGGTTGTAGTCCATATGTATGCTTGAGGAGAATTATCATCTCCTATAATATGGAAATATAAGATGGTATATATTATAATATAATCAAAAAAGAATAATTATGTCATAAATATCATATATAAATATTAAATTCATCATAATAACTAAAACTGGTTTATTTTGATGGAAAATGAATCATATCGTTAAGTTGTGGTGGTTGTCAACATGTATGCATGAGTGATACGTTTATTTCACATTTGATGTATATGTGGTTGTAAATTGTTAATACATCATCATAATTCCAATTTAGTTTATTTATGATACATATGTAATTATTTATTAAAATATACCATTGATATAGAGGAGTTAGAATAATAAATAATATTGAAAGTACTTCATAGTTATTCATCTTTGTAGATAAACCTTCATTATATTAAAGATTAATACAAAAATGATTAAAATATAATCAATAATGTTTATTTATGATTTGGAGAGGGATTTTAGGTAATAATTAGAGTTGGTATTTTTATATTAGGGATGTTAGGTAAGTTTCATCTGGTATCATTTTATATGGAAGGGAGATGGCATAGTAAGAATTTTTCAAAATATTAAATTATATTAATTTCTTACAAAATTCATTTGGGGAAAAAATTCAAAATATTTTTTACATATTATTGATTAGTTATAACTAAAGTCAAACAAAAATGTTAATTAATGTGTTTTAGGAAATTTTAAACACTATCTCTTAGGATTTCACCCAGTAAACCAGTTTTAATCATAACAATAATAACACATTTTTACTATATTGTTAATCATTGTGAAAAAAAAATTAAGTTAAACTTATTAAATTATATTAATTATAATGATTCAAAATAAATATTTTTATTTGGGGGAAATTAATTATAAAAACAACTTTTTAAAACATAAAAAATGATTTTTAATTAATATTCATTTTTATAAATAACATTAAATTTTCCTTCATTCAATGCCATGTAAAATAACATTGGTCGAAAGTTACAATATTTTTGTGTCTTTATAAACTTCTAATTTATCTGAAATATTTTTGTAATATATACGTATTGAATATTTTAAAACAAAAATACATTGTATGCATCAAACCATTTTTTAGAAAAAAAATTATTTTTAGCTTCTAATGCATTAATTTTAATTTTTAACAGTTACCAAAAAATGAATTCATTTTATTCATATATAATTTGTTTTCAAAATTTATTTAGTATTATTCATACCGAATAATCCATCAGTTATGAAATAACACTTACAATTAATACTTGTATTTTAATTTTATATCACACTTTTTAAAAACTTGGTGTTGCATATAAATAATGATATCAGTGAAATATATTTTTTTAAAAGATAGATATATATTAAATATTTATGATTTACAAAAATAGAATTCGATGACCCTCCTAGAACCCAACTATTTAGTGATGAGTTACACAATTTATGAGTAAATGGAATGAAGTTATTATGGATTGTAACTATTTGTACATGGATATAACTATTATAATCATTTATTCCCATTGATTTAATGATATATTACAAGGAATAGGAAATGATATATTAACATGTACTATTAATCTACTATATTTATTTGTGGAATATCTCATGAATCATACCATATGATTAATAACATAATGATATGGCTATGTCAAACAATATGACTAACTATGTCAGTGGATCAATATCATTATACCATTCCTTATGATATCATATATCCTTAGTATATAATATACCGTATAATAATTCTTGATTTACTATTTTAAATGAACTAATCATAAAATTTTATATTAGTTTTTTATGCAATATCTAATTCAATCTCCTATTTACAGTAAATCCTTATCGAATTTTCCAAATTTCGCCTTAAATTGTACCCTATATAATATGTTACGAAACCGATTCAAAAATAGCTTTGGGATATTTCCCAAAAAAATTATGATATTATATCATCAACTTCACCATATATTACATCATATTTAACGAAGTTTTTTTATCCGAAACATGGTTTGGATGCACTCTAAAAAATTATATTACCATGATGAGACAAGCTTAGTCCTCATTTCCTCAATGAACAATTATAACCTCATTTACCTATACTAAATTTCAAAAAAAAATAGATTCATAAATTCATAAATCTAAAATAAAATCTTAATAAATTCATCATTGTTTCTTAAGTTACATAAGATTTGGTGTGATATCTATCTAGAACATGTATCCCTATACATATGTCTACTAACTTCATCAAATACATGAACTCATTATAATATGATCCCTTTTTCAAATTCATCGATTAACCTTGAAGTATGTCAATACTATATAAATACTCATATATTATCTATTATCCATGTATAAAATAATAACATCAATAAATATATCACATGAAAATCATAATTATGGAGGAGTTAATCACATGCTTTTTTTTCTAAATAGATAATCACATACATGTCTTATCATGGATCAATTATACACTTCCACTAGATATCTAAATCATGGGACCAGATATTATTCACATAAAATGAGAGGAAAATTTTAAACTTGGTTAATCTCCAATTAACACCATGATGAACAACATATCTAACCACCCATTGATTAAAAAATAATCAATGCCTAAATAAGTAATGCATAAAATTATGAAGGTTCTTATGAAAGGTATATAATAAAAATTATGACATTGGGAAAACCAAATATGAACCCTAAAAAACTATTATTACAAATAATTAGTGATTTATACTGCTTTTGGAATACTTTATGGGTTATCAAGCACCCAAACACCATTTTGTTCTTTCTGATCATACATTGTATCCTAATTAAACCATCCTACTTATTATTACATAAAAATGTCAACAAAACCTATAATACTACATGATAAATATTAGTCATGGATCAAATAATATTATACATGGAGAGGTCAATTATAACTATACTTTAGTATTATATGTTGAAAACATAAAATAATGATGATGTAGATATTTCTATTTAAATAGTATTAAATATATTATAATCATAAACACCATTGAAAATTATAACAAAACCATTCAAAAGCTCTTTTCTTGTCCTATAACATATGATAGACTTCTATATCATCCATACATTTGTTGCACTTCATGGGATTTTTGTATGTCATTAAATATATATATCATCTCAAATATATCTCTATATAAAAATATGATAAAACCCTCCCACAAACCACTTTAATGTGTAACATGTGTGAATAAAACTTGTTTGAATAAGTGTGAGACCTAGAAATAATATTCCGGATTTCTAACACATTGAACACAATATTAAAACTCCTTAAAACAAAAAATTTTGTGTAATGATATTAATAACTTTTATTGTCTACACTTGATAATTTCTAAGTTCATCATCATTATCATCTCCATTCGTGTATGATTTCTATAAAAAATTATGAATGATTTGGGTAACTAATGTATCTCATTACATTATCCATTTAAAAATATACACTAAACTTTTTAGGATATATATATATATATAATATTGACTTTATGTTTTGGATTGTATGTTCCATTATTTGATAAATTTGAACTACAATAGGTATGAAAATACTCTTTCTAACCTATAATGCACTATATTCCCTTTAGAATATCCTGAAATGATATGAAATTTCATTTTGTAAGTAAGTATTTTTTGTTTATTTTATTGAACATTTTCAATAAATAAACATCTGGGAACCATATCATATATGGTAAACTATATGTTGTAGAATTATATTAATGTAATAAAATATTCACTAAAATATTACATTATGGGTTAATGTTAACAAATCCATCATATTTTAAAAAACTTCTATATAAACTCATTATGATTGATAAAAAATTTCTATCATTTATCTTATTCCCATGTATGTTATATAATATGAGGAATCCAAATCCAAAAGTATTAATAAAATAATATCATACATTTTAATACAGAAACATTCATATAAATATATTTCCTTATCATATAAGAGAAAAAATATAATTAACATCTATTTCAAATTCAAATAAGCTTTATTTATTTTTCATTTCCATCTATACCATTATTCAATATCCATTTTCCTTACCAATCAATTGAAAACTATAGGTTCAACAAATCAATTCCTAGAATTTCAATTCCATTATATTTGTAACTATTTAAAAATATTGATTTTGTATCATATTCACTTCAAAAAAATTATTTATTTCAATAAGATTGATACCTGACATGTCCATTCCATGATGTTTCCCAAACATCATCCATTATTTTAAAAAATTACATCATACAAAATATTACACTTCCCTTCATAATATTAAAATAATGTTTTGTTGACCTTGAATATATAATTGAAGAAAAATCATAAGACATTCCATCAAACATTTTCCTCATTGCACTATAGATACATCACTAGAACCTATACATGAAATTTTAAATGCCAGTATATTAAACACTATCAGAATAACATGTAATATATTTTTGAAATTATTTCACATTTTTTGGACAGTTTTAAATTATAAATAAAATTAATTTCATATTCATAACAATACATAATGGAATCATTTAATTTCTATAATTCATTCATCACACTCTTTTATAATTATGATTTGAGTGGAGACTAACATTCAAATAGTATTTTTTTGAATGAATTAATATGAAAACTCTTAGGAATCCATCTATTCATCACTTAATCCTCTAGATTTACTTGTTTAAAAAACTATAAATTTGGTTACTCTGGAAGGTGATACATTAAAATGTATAATTTTCTACTGTTTCTATATTTATCTAAGAAGATTATTATATTTTTATTTTCCTTTCTCTTAGGTTCATATCAATGTTATGTTTAATGATGTTATTAAAGACACTTATTAACAACAGAATCTTTATTATGATTAGTATGATGTTATATATATATATATATAACTACATTTGTTTAAAAATAAATTTTACCAATTCATTCACACTAATATGTTGAATTTTTATAAAATCCATCATATACATTACTGGTCAATGATTCATTTTTTATTATTCTTTGGGTCTCTTCATAATTTCTCTTATCATATAGTTATTTCACAAGGGAATGATCCTAAACATATCAAATAATACTCATGGACAGTTGAGTTGAAAATTCATTATCTAATCCATCAAATTAATAAACCCAACCTTATTCATTTGGAAACCTAATCTGATTAGGGTCTCCCAGCTATGTGTAACAAAATTAAAATCCCAAAAATCAACAACTAATTTTATTATGTTAACACATTACTTTCGTTACATACATAATATAATATTTTGTGATGTAGATTTAGAATAAAAAAATATTAGAATGATAAAGCTATAGAAAATTTATTTCCATATAAGTAATTATACATTTTTTAGTTTCAAATGGGAATTAAACCACTTAATTTTATCTCATGTTATACCCCTAAAATCTACACATTATTCTAATGATTTAGTTTTGAATCCAATTCCTTCGACCAAATAATTCTGTTAAAAACTATTGATGTGTAACACTTTACAGAACTCATAAATTTTGTTTATAATCTAAATTTAAATATTACTACATTTAAACACACCCAAATGAATCTCATAAAAATGGGACACGATACTAATGCATGTAATAGGGTAGAATCATATATAGTCAATAATCAACACATTAGAAAACTGTTAGTGATAGTTAATCAACCCTAACTTTTATAGATAAGTCATACGACTCTATACCACTAGGATGTATGACCCAAAGTCCCTATACCCAAGTATCATTACTCAAGATAGATTATAATTTAATTACAATTCTGACATCCAATATGTATAAACTATAATCAACATCAAAATTTATATTCGAAACCTAGAAAAATAAAATGTAAATTGATTCCATGAGACACTCAATTTTTATTCTAATTTAAGTATCCTTCCACATACAAGTAAACATTTTTAGGTTTGACTCATCTGGTCACTATTTAAATATGCATATGTGTGGAATGAATGAGTTGTGTTTATTTTCATTTAATATAAATTTATATTAAAACATATATTAAACATGAGAAAAATATTTATCAATAACTAATAAAAAAAATAATTATAAACACTTTATAATTTAGTTATTCATTAAAGGCATTACATATTAAGATAAATAGAAACAATATATATTAATGTTTAATTTGGACTCCTTTACATTTTCCATCATGTGGAATTGTCATTAGATATAATATAACAATAATATAAAACATAAATAGAAACAAATATCATATATTATGTAAATATTCATAATATTTCATACCTAATATTATTTGAAATTTTAATATATCAATTATAAAAACTACATTTTTTATGAGTTAAAAAAATTCCACAAATAAAAAATTTCTAATTACAAAAACTAAAATTAAGTATTATAAAATAACTATGATATTAAATATATATGTATAAATATTTTTTCTTATTATATTAGAATTTATAAAAACATTATAAATGACACTTATAATTTCAATATAAACCATTTATATCAAAATTATATTCCATTCTATAAGAATTAAAATTTATTTAATATCAATATTTTTTTTATGGATAATTATTTATTAAATTTTGTCCTATACATTTTATAATTAAATCTAATTTGTTAAAATATAATTAATTTATATCATTTTATAAATTATTAAAATATCGTTAAATACCTTTTGATATTTTCTTAAACATTTAATAAACCATGTATGTTAATTCATAAATGAAAACATCAAAAGACCAAATGTTTCCCTTGATATCATTTTTAATGACAAATTTAATATCTTAAAGCAAGAATTACATCATTATCTATTCAATTTTATGATTCCTAATGATAAGTTACAAAATATCCTTTCGACACCGTAGACTCATAATTTATGATATATGTTTTATCATTATTATTATATGATGTTATGTTTTGAATGAAAAAATAATTCCATTGTTCGTTATTACATCACAATGACATGTGTTCTAACACATATAAAACAAAAGGTATTAATTGTGTACCCATCTCTGATATCACCCACCATTTTTCATGATAATATGAATCCTACGATATGTTTTTCTATTTGGACATATTTAGTTCAAATTTGTAGTAATATTTAACAACAAGAAATTCAATATTGAAAACAAATCCCCATTTCATCATTTTAAAAAATGTTCATTATATTTGAATCACGTAAAATATATCTAATAACACTGAATATTTTCTATGGATCAACTAAAAATTAATGAATATAGTAGAAAAAAATAAACCCATGAGCCCATGATCTACCATAAAAAACCGAAAACCATGTATAGAGAGAGTGATGTATACATTATGTAGCATACACCATCAATTGTAAATAGTCTGTTCAACCATCCATGTTTTTTATGAAGATCCCTCAAAATATTCCTAATTTATATTTCCATTATATTGATTCAATGAGTCTTTTTCAATCACCATGTGCATGTTAAATTCCCTCTTTCAAACCATGATATGGTATTATCACGTGGAAGATAAGGATGGAGAAGGATTAATCTTTGTTAGAATCCATTAAAATTCACACAACATTTTATTTTCCTTTAATTAGATAAAAATAATATTTATGGACCCTCCCAAAGATACACAAATTTAATTATTCCTGACAAAATACATAAGTAAATGTAATTTGTTTACATTATTTTATAACGTTATAATTATGAACTTAACTCTTAAGTAAAATGATTCTATATGTCTTAATGATATATTATATGGAAGAGTAAATAAAAGATAACATTTAATATTCACATTACACATTAATTCATATAATGTTTCCAGAATTCTACCATATGATTGATCAGAAAATGTTATGGAAATGTTATACTCTATGATTGGTCAAATTGTTTTTTGTAGTGACACTATAACTCTCTTTATGATATCTATAATGTCCTAGATTTAATTAGGTATGTACCATTTTAAATTTTTTTCTCTAATTCCTTAAAGCGACTCAGGGTGTGCACCTGTGCACCCCATTATGAGTCTTGTGCAACTATTTAAATTATTTAAATGGATGCATGTGATTTATGAAAAATGTTATATCGCGCTTTAGAATGATGTTTGAGATTAAAATAATTAATTAATGACTAAAAAAATAAGAATAGATTTAATAAAAATTTAAAAGAATGAAATAATGGATAAAAAGAAATTTAAAAATAAAATCGAAAGGGGGTTACAGAAAAAGTAAAAATAATTGGGAGATTTCTATTTTTATTATTTTTTATCTTCTTTCTTTTTACATCCTTTTTATTCTATTTTTTTTCATTTTATTTTCCCTTTTTCTTTTATTTTATTTTTCTATTTATCTTTCTTTTCTTTTTCTTTTTTTTCTTTTTTTTCTCTACTCTCTTCCTCTTCTTCCTCTCTTCACGTCGTGCCCCCTTCTCCCAGGTGGTGCACACCACCGTTTTCCACCATCGGAAGACCGTTGAAGCCTCAAATCTCCTCTATTTTCATCATCTTATGGTGCACTTTAAACCATATGGTAAGGCTAATAATACACAATTATAATCGTAGAGTTTTTTTGAGTATCATTTGTCCAATCTTCCATGGTAATGTTTTTACCCTGTTTTGGGGTTTTTCTAAAATCATATGTTTTCTTTTGTTTTAGGAAAAATCAAAACCTACCATGGATCATAGAACTATCTATGACTATAAGGTTAGAAGTATACTCTATTTCCGTCTATTTCATTATGATTTATAATAAAATACACGGTTGTTTCATTCTTTAGTGTCTACCAACTTTATTCAACTTCACCCAATATTTTCAAATTAATTGTTTCACTTAATTATTTCATCCTATTTTATCCTAAATTAAAATTTTTAAATGGTTTTAACGTGGTCGGGAACCCCCTTCTCTTAGGTGGTGCCCACCACCCACTTCCACCATCGGAAGACCGATGCAGCCTCAAATATCCTCCGTTTTCATCATCTGGTGTGTTATAAACCTTATGATAAGTCTAATCATACTTAATTAGAATCATAGTGTTATGTTGAGTATCCATCATTCAATCTGTCACGGAAGTATTTTTACCCTATTTTGGGGTTTTTCTATAATCATATGTTTACATATGTTTTATGTCAACTCCAAGCCTACCACATATCATAGGATCATCTTCAACCATAAGGTAGGGAGTCTACTCATTTTCCCTCTATTTCATTGCGATTTATAAAAAACGTGCGGTTGTGAATTTCACCAGTGCCTAACGAATTTGTTCAATTTCACCTAATATTTTCAAATTAATTGTTTTTTTAATCATTTTAATCTTATTTATCATAAATTAAATTTTTTAAATTATTGCAACATGGTCAGATATCCCCTTGGGTGTTCCAAAATAGTCAGTATAAATTTCATTAGCCCGTGCATTTAATTTATTTAATTTCATGTGTTGTTCAACCCAATTTATTTGTGTTTAATTAAATAATTATATTAAAATAATTATGAACCTTGAATTGTTCGTTTTTTGGTAGTATTTTTGTGGATTTATATATAAAATAAAAATTTAATTTATCTTCCTGTGTTGATACAGTATCTTTCATCATTAAGTCTTACGTTTCAATATTAAATTAATACATTGTGTTGCACGGGTTTATCGGCTTAGATTTAAAGGTGAAATTAAAAATTCATAATATGTCATATCTGTTGTTGTGAAATTTTAACTAAATTCAGGGAGGGGAGGGAAATTGAGTTTCATATTAAGGACCCACACATGGACTTTCTGTACTTAACTGATTACCTCTACGTGCTGGGGGTGGTGTATTAGGCTTTGCCAGACTGAGACTTCCTTGGGATTTCTAAGTACTTATGAGTGATATTGTTTCCCAAGGGTCCCATCGAGGATAGATCTGTTATAAATGTGGATATTCCAAGCCTCATATGATACTCGGATCCCTTTTTGTGAGATTGGGACCGACTCATGGTAAATCCATTCCCTGAGCGATACTTGGTCTATCGAGAGAATGCCTTGGACGGGCTCTGTGGTATTGGGTAATTTAAAGGATGTATCATAGAGATAACTTTGAGATAGGCTCAGACTCTAACCCTCAACTTGAACATTTCAATAGTGATTCAATTAAATTTTATATAAATGTCACTTGATCCCCATGAGAGATGTGATCCTTTCTGGTATGTTGAAGCACACATAGTAAACTAATAATTTAGACCCCAAGTTAAAGAACAACCTTGATGGTATGACTCTTCTTTGTTTTGCCTTGATTTTCCTTGCTTATATATATACATATGTCCATCCCTCTTATTATAGGTACTTTATTCAGAATCCTAGATTAGGCCAAAGCAGGTGACTAGGGATAGGTGACGTTGGGAACCAGGATCGAGATATTTTATTTTATTGTGCCTAATTAATTGTTTACATTAGTTATATAATGACACACTGCATTTAATTACTGCACAAAATGGAAATTTCTAGAAAATTTTGGTGTTCACCTACTGGTATTTTATCTCGCACTGCTACTTGAGCGTCATTGGCACCTGAGTAGATTATATGCTTGCATTTATTGAAAAAGAGAAGTGTGCTGCTTCTGATGCTTGATTGTTCATACTGATTATGATGGAGACTAGGGGAAGAGGACTAAGCCTTTCTCGTGATGCAGTTGCTTCACATTGTATCATTCCTTTTTAGTTTATAGTATACTTGGGTTTCAATTTTCTATGCTTTCAGTTTAGATAGACATCATAGCATGTCATAATTTTGTGAGCATCCGCACTTGATTGTTATTCGGTTGGATTTTTCATATTGCTTCTACTGCAATTTTTTCATTTATATGCTTATACTATTTATTATTAATTTTTCTACTTCCATTGTGATAATACCTATTACATATGAGGGCATAGTCTCCCCCATAGACATGAAAAAGGTTCTCACCTGCTAGTCGGCAGCCTCTGGCGTGTGGCGAGATGTGCTTGAGGTCATGTACCCATCCCGGATCAGGGAACCCTTCAGGAGGCTCCCGGGATGGGGAAGCTACATTAACCCTTATCCTTAGCAAACGATTTTATTTTTTTGCATGTTTTTCATATTATATAACCAAAACATATTATTGAATATGATATTAGGTGTTTAGGGAATATCTTCATTAGAGGTTTTATGTGAGATGCCACCCTAACTATGATTGTATTGGTCAATTCTTGGTAGGATATTGATGATTCATTGTATGATACCCAACCCTATGATAAATTGTATAGATTGAGACACGTTATGAAACCCTAACATGAGTAATTTTGTATAAGTTTTGGGTTTTCACCTAAGGTAAAAAATGTAACGTACCGACCCAGAATCCACTAAACTGGTGCTCTGATTGTGTTCTCCAAAAGGCCTCAAGAACGCCTCCCCATACACTAGAGGTTGCTGATTAGAAGTGTGGGTTTAGGAGTTTATAGTGGGGAGACTATTCCCTCATATCCTAGTAAGAAAACATGGTAAATATCCAAGTATCATACACAGAAGAATGTAAACATAGTGTGGAAGTAATAAACAACTGAAATAGAACAATATGTAATAGGAAAATGTTGTAAAATCCTGAAAATCTATGAAATACAATACAACACTAGTAACCCAGTAGGCCGACCATATAGTTACAAGTACAAAACAAACTGAAATTAAACATATAGGGATCTACTTCTAACTCTGATCCAACCCACATACTCGATCTCTAGACACTGTCGAACTGCACCATTATGATCATTAGAACTACTCGAGAAGCTCTGCTTGATCATGACACACTAAGCCTCAACCCCATCCACCATGAAACTCATGATCAAACTAAAAATCAGACATAAGGTCTACACATACACTGAGGTTAATGTGCATGGGCGAGAAATAGTCTCTATAGGCCACCCCAACAAGCAACCTATAACTATGCTGCTAAAGTGTATGCAACAACAATGTGATCAGCCTAGTTGGAACACAACAAAAGGGTATTAAAAAACAAACATGAAACCACAGTCAAACATAGGGTCTATAATCCCTATCAACTAGGCAAGTGCCACCATGGATGTCCATATCTATATATGTACACATGTATAGTCCCAAACCTAGACACAAACATAAATATTAATATTCATTGGTATGTGAATCAAACAACATGAAACCACAACAACAGTTGATCCATGGGTCCATAAGCCTGATCTCCTAGACATCTTGTGCAAGGGTATTGAGTTGAATGACGTGCCACTCAAGTCATGTATCATTAAGTCGATCTATGGGTTCGTAATCCCATCTACATGTTCCTACTTCGACCGACACTGGAATTATATCTCTGAGAAAGCTATGTCACCACATGGGGATGCTCGTCCTACACCTGGGTTCATTCGTACTCACCTCCAATCACAGAACAAGAATACAGAATACCGACAACCAATACTGTAAAGAAGGATTTCGTATACCGATAGTCAATCATGTAATGAAGGATATTGTATATCGATAGTCAATCCTGTGAAGAAATATTCCAGGAAAAACAACTGGACATATGGTGAGACTCCATACTACACCCAGTGAACCCCATAACTGGTCTAGAAGAATGTAATCATACCGATCATATAACGTCCAGCTTATGATCCCATCGAAGGCATTCCCATACAAGAATCCAACTATCACTCAAGGAGTAGGAGTCATCAACCCACTAACCCCGTTCAAGGCATCCCTCAACTGGATCCAAGTATCACTCAGGGTACATACGTATATCACCCATTGAGCCCATCCATGGAATCCCTCAAATGGATCCATGTATCACTCAGGGTATAAACATATCCAACCAATGAGCCCATCCATGGCATCCCTCAACTAGATCCATGAATCAATCAAGGTTTAATTACATTCAACAGTCTACTAAGCTCGTCCAATGAATTCCTATAATGGGGATCCATGCATCACTCAAGGTACATAAATAAACATCCCAATGAGCCCAATCAAGGTATTCCTAAACAGGAATCCATGTATCACTCATGGAATACATGTAAACATGTAAGGCTCAATAGACAGATACCATGAAGCACCTGTGGATATCCCACAAAAAAATATCACAATATATATATATATATATATATATCCAGGATCAACAACCAAGTCCTAGGTAATTCCTCTGGGTACCAGTAAAATATCAGAAATAACATGGCTTAAAATATGGATACCTAGATAGCACTTTTGGGAATCCCAACAAACAAGAAAGATGCTTCGTGTTAGGCATTACAACCACCAACCAAGATTCACCTATGGTAGACACTGCTGCATCCGCAAAACCAGGCCAAATATAAACAAATGAGTGAGGGTGATCTGAATGCCCAACCCAACACTACATTCACAGCCCCATGGAATTGAAAGATTTGAACAGGTTCTAGGTGACACACGAACACCATCTCTACCCAAACCTGATGTAGAATATAGGATTGATCAAACCACAGGAAGCCACTGGGTCCCTCAAGTCCAACAAAAAGAGGCATCCTACTTGGGATCCTCTAGGTAAAGACAAGCGAAGGTAACCTACATGGGATCCTTAGTGAATAGTAATGGAAGAATACTACACGGGACCATCTAATGAAGAACAATACTGGCATCCTATAATAGGGGTCCTCTAAATGGAAAATAGGAGAGAGATCCTACAAAGTACTCCCTAGGTTAGCACATAAGAAAAGGAATCCCTCAGGGGATCCTTGGAAGCATCCAATCTCATGGCCTCATAGTCCCGAAGGGAACTTCTCACAAGGTTAACTTCCTCAAAATCATAGTTCATGAGAGATATCTCAAAGCTCATCTCAGATCAAAGGTCTCAACTCAGTTGGTCCAAATGCCCAACCTACCATCCACGCCAAGTCTCGCTCTCAGGTGACAACTAAACTTGATAACTGGAAGAAGAACCTCTATATTTAGATAGAAACACCAAAACTCCATTTATATGGCCTCTAAATTTCAATAAGATTCATCCATTGAAATCTAAATGAAAAAATGATCAGAATGGACTACCCACATGCCCAATTCTGACTTCCAGGGCACAAAATACCCCAAACTACTAAGCTAGAAAAAGTACATTGTGTGTACTTTAGAGTACATAGCGTGTACTCTTATCCGTCCCCCTGGCTGTGTACATATACATGTCCAGAACACATGGGGTATACCTGTGTAAAATTACATGGCATGTACTATTTAAAAACCAAAAACTTGTGTTCTTTCTCACACGGTTGGACACACAGCCCTGCCACCACACGACGTGTACTCAAAATACACGGAGTATACTTAAGAAAACTTTTTCTTCCCCGAACAGGAAGAACACATGGAGTTTTCACATGGAACACACACCATGTAACTTGGTTTTCTAATTGGAAAACCCTCAAAATGACCGAAACACACGTTTCACCCTCAAAACAACAGATCCGGCCTTAAGAGGACACAAGAAAGAATAAACAGGATTTAAAAACATATAAAAACATGTTTGAAGGGGGTATATGGGTAAAACATAAACATACCTTACTTTAAATGGAAACCATCAATGCTTTGGTTGATTTCACCATCCACAAATGTCGCACCCCCATTCATCATGTCAAGAGCATCAAAACGATACCTCTCTTGGCTCCCATATCCCTCTCTTTCTCAATCTCCATTTTCACCCATATGACATGGACAAGGAGGAGCACATAGGAGGTGTGTGCAAGGAGGATAAGGAAAGAAGAAGAAGGAAAAGAAAAGAAGAAAATAAAGAAAAGAAAAAGGGGCTTGGGATGTCCATGGTGCCCAAATCTATTTTATGGCTCACCTGGGCTAAACTACCCATTCCAGACTAAACGGCGCAGACAAAATTTCATTCTGATGCTCGATTCAAAATTTATCACCAAACAAACCTGTGTGAATAAATTACTATTTAATTTAATAAAATTAAATATTCTTCTAAAATTTGAACAACTTAGATTTCCACCAAACTCTTGTCTTATGGTAAACTCCCTATTCTGGGACCAATAGACTAGTCAAAAAAATTATCTGAGGAAAACTTGAAGGGGAAAATACCATTTTACCCCTCACGGGCATCCAATAGCAAAAAATCAAATTTCTGCTCAAAACAACAGTCCGGAAAAACATTTGTTCTTACAAAATCCCCACAGTAAACCTTCTCATCTATGAGAAGCCTAGTGGAAGGACCTGCAGCAATGCTCCCAACCTGAGAATCTGCACAACCAAGCTATTTGAATTGTCCAATGACCAGCCACAAAGCATTAACAACTACCTTCTACATGGAATACATCTAACTGTGACTGATCTAGTACTCCCCACCATATGAATACCCCTATCATAATATTAAAAGAAACATTGATCCCAAAAGCTCATGGAAAACTCTAAATTTTAACCAAAATGTGGAAAACCACCCTCAAACAACCAATGGGGAACTCCCCTCTATATGGATTGCATTACACCACTCCTAGAGCATAACATCAACAGGTTCCCTCCTCGATAGGGATGAACATTAATAATGAAAAAGGAGCTTGGAGTAGGGATAAACCACTCTCATTATAGTCAAAATGAATCAAGATAGTGTATGATCGTCTCTTATAGTAGTACACTAATATTTCACCAAAGGCGTGTCGAGCTCCCTCCGAGCCACACTCACCATCCTGTCAAAATCCAACCAGGATTCAACCATAGGTCAACTGTCTCACGGTAACCTATCATTTTATGATGTCACTTCAACCACAGAGGGATATTACAACACCACTTTCGGGGTCTAAACCCACAAGAAGTCTAAAAAAATCAGTCCTCATCTCACACCCGACCACATACCAATTTTGAATCAAATTATACCACACACAAATAGCTTGTATCATAAACACCTAACCAATACACATGACATCATTCCAGTCATGTGTATATACCCAAGCTCTGACTATATTAGCAACAATAAACACATTTTTCTATCCAGACAGGAACCCGAACAGTCCTGTTGTCAAAGCCAGTCTCGAAAAGTAAGTACCTGAGGTTCCTTGATCCAATGTTGAATGAATCAACATACCTATAATGAAAACATGATCACATAAAATGAATCAATCACAAAATTATCATAAAACAAGATCCCTTCCCAATAGGCATTGGAAAACACGGGCCAACCTCTCTTACATAGGTTTCCCTACAACAGAACAGCCATCAACCTACATTGGTCCGAGTAAAAACCAAGGGACTCTAGGTATTCCACCTAGCCCTACAGAACAAGCCTCAAAATAGGGTCACAAGGTCTAACTACCTAGATGAAAAGATAAAAACCTCTGAAAAGAATGTAATATCACAATGACAAACAAAGGTAAAAATGAAAACACAACCTACAAGGGCCCTGATTATCTCCGAGCATCTCAAAAAGGAACTGCTCCTTAGAGGACAAAAACAAGGCGGAAGAGAAACTGAAATGACATGCATTGGGTATCCGTATATAGAAATACCCCAAGGAGGTTCAGTTCACAAGAAAATCCTTCATATCTATCGAAATCGTACTCAGCGATCTGACTAGATAACCATAGACCTGAGAAAAAACACCCAACAAGGAGTTAAATAGAAAGGCATCATGTTCCATATTGACCTACTAGGGTCACAACACCACTTGTGCATAAGAACTGAGTCATCATACTCACAAAAAAACACCTCAATGTAGATCCACCTAACCTGCCATCAGATTAAAAGTATGTGTAAGTAGACACAAAGGATTTAGTCGTCAGTAAAAACACACACTAGAGGGCCTATATGTTGTGAATCGTATGTTCTTAGTATGATGTATAAGACGCCTCTTGCATTTGCCGGACTTGAGTGAAAAACCCATCCCTATCATCTTACGAATGGACAAGATCCAGAGATCCATAATAAATCAAAACACACAAACAACATTTTTGTCACACAAGGAGAAATAATATAAAACTGTAACATCGCAAAATCATAGTAATAATACCATACCCTCACAATTAGGACTTCATACTGGAACAAGTGTTCTCGACGCACCAGTCCTATATCCATCATTGTTTCAAACACATTCATAATACTCATAACTAATATAACGCAAATAGTAAAGACTAGGAAATGAAACTGCTCTGATACCACTTTGTAACGTCCTGTCCCGGAAGCCACTAAACCAGTTCTCCGAGCCGTTTTGCCACAAAGTCTAAAGCGTGCCACCCCAAACACCAGAGGCTATTGACTAGTAGCGAGGGCCTAGTCTGTGATAGTGGGGAAAATACTCCCTTATACCAGAGTAAGAATATAGTGTAAATACCAATGTATCATACACAACGGAATGTAAACAGAGGGTGGAAGCAATAAACAACTGAAATAAAACAAATTGTAATAGTAAAATGTTTTAAAATTATGATCATATATGCAATATAATACAACACTGGTAACCCACTGGGCCGACCATATAGATATAAGTACAAAAGAAAATGAATGTAAAAGTACAGGCCTCTGCTACTAACTCCGAGCCAACCCATGTACACGATCTCCAGACACTGTCAAACTGCACCATCCCAATCAGTAGAACCACTATAGTCGCTCCTCTTGATCATGAAACAGTGAGCCTCACCCCCATCCTCCATGAAACTCATGCTCTACCTAATAACTAAACATAAGTTCTACACATACAATGACGTTCATGTGCAGGGGCGAGAAATAATCTTAGTAGGACACCCCAACAAGCAACCTATAACAATGATGCTAATGTTTATGCAACAGGAATGTGATCATCCTAACTGAAACACAAAAAAAAGGTAGTAAAAACCAAACATGAAATCACAGTCAAACTCAGGGTCTATAATCCCTGGAAACTAGGCAAGAGCCATCATGGATGTCCATATATATATATGTACACAAGTATAGTCCCATAAATATACACATATACATAAATATGAATATTCATTGGTATTTATATCAAATAACATGAAACCATAACAGCAGTTGATCCATAGGTCCATAATCCTGATCGCCTGGACGTCCTGTTCAAGGGCATTGAGCTTGACGTCATGCCACTCAAGCCGTGTGTAATTAAGTTGGTCTCAGGGACTATAATCCCATCGACATGTACCTGCTTCAACCAATGCTGGAATTATATCTCTGAGTAAGCTACGTCACCACATGGGGATGCTTTTCCTACACTTGGGTTTACTTGCACTCATCTATAATCATAGAATAAGGATACAATATACCAACGGACAATACTATAAAGAAGGATACTAGATACCGATAGTCAATCCTATAAGGAAGGATATCGTATACCGACAGTCGATCCTGGGAAGAAATATTCCAATAAAAACATCCGGACATCTGGTGAGATGCCATGCAACACCCATGGAACCACATAACAGATCTGAAAAAATGTAATCATTTCGATCATATAATGACCAACCTATGATCCCATCTAAGTAATTCTTACAAAAGAATCCAAATATCACTCAAGGCATAGGTGTAATGAACCCACTAATCTCGTTAAAGGAATCCCTCAACTGGATCCAAGTATCACTGAGGGTTCATAATTCTATCACCCATTGAGCCTGTCCAAGGCATCCTTCAACTGGATCCATGTATCACTCGGGGTATAAACATATGCAACCAATGATCCCATCCATCAAATCCCTCAACTAGATCAATGAATTAGTCATGGATTAATTACATTCAATAGTCCACTTAGCCCTTCCAAGCCATTCCTACAATGGGAATCCATGTATCACTCAGTGTACGTAAATAAACATCCCAATGAGCCTGTCCATGGCATTCCTATAATGAGAATCCATGTATCACTCATGGAATACAAGTAAACATGTAAGGCTCAATAGTCAGATACCAAGAAGTACCTCTGGATATCCCAAAAAAATATATATCACAATATATATGTATATATATATCCAAGCACAATAACCTAGTCCCATGTTATTCTTCTAGGTACCAGAAAAATATCAGAAATAACATGGCTCAAAAGCCGGATCCTAGGAGAGCACGTCTGGGCATCCCAATAAATAATAAAGATGCCTCGTGTCAGGCTCTACCACCACCAACCAGAAAGGACCTCTGGTAAAGACTTCGGCATCGACCAAACCAAGTCAGATATAAAAAAATGAGTGAGGTTGGCCTGAATGCCCAACACAACACTACATTCATAGCCCAATGGGCTCGCAAGTTTGTAACGAGTTCTAGGTGACACCGGAACACCATCTTTACCCAAAAACAATGTACAACACATGGTCGGTCAAACCATGGGAACCCACTGGGTCCCTCAAGTCAAACAAAAAAAGGCATCCTACTCAAGATCCACTAGGTAATCACCAGCGAAGGCATCCTACACAGGATCCTTAGCGAAGAGTAAGGGAGGAATTATACATGAGATCCGCTAATGAAGAACAACAGATGCATCCTAAAACATAGGTCCTCTAAAAGGAAAACATGAGAGAGATTCTACACGGGACTTCGTTGGTCATCACATAAGAAAAGGCACCCATTAGGGGATCCTTGCAAGAATCCAGTCTCATGGACTCGTAGGCCCGAAGGGGACATGTCACAAAGGGATCTTCCTCGAAATAATAGGTCATATGAGATATCTCATAGCTAATCTCAAATCAAAGGTCTCAACTAGGTTGGTTCGAATGCCTAACCTATAATCCACGCCAACTCTCACTCTATGGTTACAACTGGATTCGATAATCGGAGGAAGAACCTCTCTATTTTGGTATAAATCCCAAATATTCATTTATATTTCCTCTAAATGTCAATAGGATTCCACCATTGCGATGTACATGAAAAAACACTCAGAATGGACTTCTCACACACCCAATTCTGACTTCCAGGGCACAAAATATCCCAAACAACTATGTTTGAAAAGGTACATGGCATGTACTTCAGAGTACACGGAATGTACTCTTACATGTCCCCCAGGCTGTGTACATATACATGGCCAAAACACATGGTGTATGCCTGTGTAAATGTACAAGGCGTGTACTTCATTGTACACGGTGTGTACTATTTAAAAACCAAAAACTAGTGTACTTTCTCACACGGTTGGACACACGGCCATGCCACAACATGGAGTGTACTAAAGGTAAACGATGTGTAGTCAATGTACACGATTTTTACTTACGAAAAATTCTTCTTCCCCAAATAGAAAGAACACATGGCGTGTTCCCCTGGAACACATGCTGTGTAACCTGGGTTTCCGATAGAAAAAACCCTCAAAACGTCCGAAACAACCGTTTCCACCCCTGAAACAACAGATCCAGCCTTAATAGGCCACAAGCAAGCATAAAAATGCTTTAAAAACATAAAAAACATTTTTAAAGGGGATATATGGTGAAAAAGTAAACATAACCACCTTTAGGAAAAAACTGCTGAAGCTTCAGTTGATTTCACCATCCACGGATGTCGTAAGTCGACTCAGCGCGTCGAGAGCTATTAAATGGTACCTCTCTTTCCTTCCATCTCTCTATCTTTATCAATATCCATTTTCTCCCATAGGAAACTGCTAAGGAGGAGCACATAAGAGGCATGCACAAGGAGGAGGAAAGAAGAAGAAGGAAAATAAAAGACGAAAAGAAATAAAAGAAAAAGGGGCTCGGGCCGGACCTGGTGCCCGACTCGAGTTAATGACTAGCCTAGGCTAAACTCTCCATTGCGAATATAATGACGAAAATTTAATTTTAATTAGATGTTCTGTTCAAATTTTTTCGTCAAAAAAACATGCGTGAATAATTTAATATTTAATTTAATAATATTTAATATTAAATATTCCACTACAATTCGAAAAGCTCAGATTTCCACCAAACTCTTGTACTAGGGTAAACACCCTATTCCGGGACCAATAGAGTGGTCAGAAAAATTATATTAGGTATATTGGTAGGGAAAATGGACCATTTTGTCCCTCACAAGAATTCAACTGATAAAATTCAAATTTCTACTCCAAACGATAATCTGAAAAAACATGGGTTCTTATAGAAACCATTTTCTAAAATTCACTAAGCCATGTAATATCGATTGTTATAGAAGTATTATTATCACATAATAAAATAATATGTTTTCTTATATTTCATATATTTTTATTATATATTTTCCTCATACATAGTCAAATATAGGATGTTGTATATAAGTGGAATATGGTGATAACATGTTGATATTTATTTCTTAAAACATTTATGAGTCACTTGATGCATGTGAATAATTTTAGTTTAGTAAGATTCTGGTGACATGTTATATAAACGGATCAGAATAATGATGATTACTTGGGATTTGATATAGATATGGAGGTGAAAATCAAGATTGGCAGTCGAGCATCCTTATATATATTATTATTTTTAAATTTTTTATATGGATAGCCAATTGGGTGATCCATAAGTATATGTTTATATTGATGAATTATTAATTATTATAGAATGTGTGTATGTTTATTTTATTATTGTACATCCTAGTTATATGTAAACATATATCTACAATGATTATCTATTTTGGATTTTATTTTTTTTGTTATTATTATTGGTGTTCATGATATAGAGAGTAAAATCTCTCCATTATTGATCATAGAATCCATTAGTTGATCGGTAGATTATGACATATGAAGAAGTTACCTTTGGGTAATATAGAACATCAACATGAAATATATTTTGGGAATTTTATATGGGGAATTACAGAAATAATCATAGAGTGAGATTGATAGCTATAACTAGCATATCCATATACTATTGTGGAGGTAAATCGAGGTTTTTTTGGTTTCCATTTTTTTATATGGGGTTTTTAATAATATATTTTAACTAATAGATTATTTATTTAAATTTGGGACTTATTTAATTAAATATATTAATTATATTCATAGAAATTACCTTAGAATCTCTGACTCCCTATACAATCCCAAGGTACCTTACTGGATACCTTTTTCTGTATTGGAATTGAGATTTTTTCTAAATCTATGATGTATACTCTGACATAACTTAGTATAATGAGAAACACCTATATTTTCTTACGATCTGTAAGCTCATCAGGGAATGTTTGTAGCTTTTCTGAAATATGGAATTGAATCTTTTCTCTACTTCCTTGTATCTGCAATCCTAATAATTACATCTTTGGTTGCAACCAAATGATATTTCTTTCTGAAATTATCATCCCTTCTTCTATGAACACTTCAGCCACCTGCTGCAAATTTTTTATTTGTTCTTCTATATTTTTACTAAATACGAGCACATCATCAATATAGAATGACACAAACTATTCTAATATACTGAATTCCTTATCCATTCTTCTCTGGAATATTCCTGGTGCATTCTTGAGTCCAAATGGCATAACTAGCCATTCAAACAAGCCAACTGGCATTGTAAATTCTGTCAATGGTATAACATCTTCTTTGATCTTTATCTACCAATATCCTAACTTGAGATCAAACATAGAATATACCATTAGTCTTTCATTCCTAATCCTGCTTCTCAAAGCTTCTTGGTTAGGAAGATTGTTGCCATCATATATTGTAGCACAATTGATATCACGATAATCTATAACCATTTTGGCCTTACCACGCTATTTTTCTGCATGATTCATTACCATGAAGGCCGCACTCCTGTGAGGACTTTAGTTGTGCCTGATTAATCCAAGATTTATTAATTCTGGAATTTGTTTCTCAAATTCCATAACCATATCATCTGGATAGGCAATTACCTTACTTCTGATCACTGTAATATGATTTTTAAGGGTGATTGCCGCCTCTGGAATTGCCTTCTACCATAGTTTCAGAGGGTTTTCTGACCAATATTTTGATAAGTATTCCTTTATCATAGCCAATTATTCTTCTTCATTAATCCTCAGAACTTTTAATCCAACTAGTTCCTTCCACTGCTCAATCAATCTGTGGTATTCTCTATCTTCATCTAGATAGAAGTCTACTTTAATAGTGGATACTTTCTTATCTGGAACCATTCTGGTTTTTCTAGATGCGGTTGGAATAAAATAGTTGTCAAGGATAATTCCTTCTGAAAATATCGTTACAAGTTGATAACTTCTAAGGAACCTATTTCCAATAAAGAAGTCATCTGGAAATTGAGGAATAAAACAATGCATCTGATCTACAAATATCCTACTATTGAGTTCAATCTGAACATTCTTGGCTACTTCTTGAATCAAAACTGTTCCATTATTACCAACTGTAACTTGCAAATATGATGATTCCCAGGTTACTCCTAAAAATCGAATTCTTGTACAATAGAATGTACATCCTATATCAACTAGATAAATTCATGTAGTTTCATTAATACATAATTTTACTAATCTATCCCATTACTCTATCTTTTCACTGAGTAATGAAGATCCCATATATCCTACATGGTTTTCTTCATCCTCATAGATAGGTAGTCGAATAGTCTTTTGTCCAACTATCCTTCTGGAAATTGATATTCTAGGTGCTTCTACTGAATTACCTTCATCCTTTCCAATTGAGATCCTTGGATCTTCCAAATGGTTCTCCAGTATTTCTGATTTGATGTCTTCTATCTTCAAATCGGATCTGGATGATGTTGATCCTTCTGATCTAAGATCATCTTCATCCTCTATAACCTTAGAGATAACAAGTCTATTTCCAACTTGTCTAATAACATCTGGAATAAATAGCTTCTGCCTTCTTTCTTCCTTTAGATTTGGTGAAACCCTTTCTCTAGGCCAAGTTATCCTCTTGCGGTTTATCACCTATGGTGTCATTGCTCTAATTGATGTTCGTTAATCTTTAAAAAGATGTGTAAATATTTCCACACCCTTCTATAGTGCTAGTCTCCCAGTATTATAGAACTCCACATAGAGGTGAGTAATTACTCTAACACATCTCCTATCAGGTGGACGTCCCAATGACTTCTGCCAGTTCCTCTTGTTGAACTTTACTTCTAGAGTTCTACTAATACTTTTTTCCATAAGAAAAACATGTAAGAATGGTATTAACTTTACCCATACTGCTCCTGTATGCATATTTTCTCGTGATCCTCCTAATAATGCATTGGAGAAATTGGCTAAACCGCCATCCACAACTGCAATTAGGACTGGTATATCTTATCCCTTTCTTAAAAGAGGATCTACTCCTATATGGATTATTCCAAAATGCACATACTTTTTATTTCTCTGGATTTCCTTATTAACCATTTCTAGTTTTAGCAAAGGCATTGAAAATAATCCTCTATCTGTTTTATAGACTTCATCTGTCTCTTCATCTTCAAAGATCTTGGTCATTTCTCGATATGGTACCCAAGACTTCTGGTATACATCAGACCAATCAAATCTGGGCATCTTCCATTCTTGAGAATCTCTTCCTTGTGAAGGGATTTCAGTTTCTGATGAATGAACCAAATCTCCTTCCATCTCCTCTAGTTTTACTAGTTCTGGAGAGTCTTCAGATGTACTTTCCCCTGTTTGAATCATGGCTATTCGAAGCTGGCTCAAGATAGGGTTACTTCATTCATCCTCCTCTGAGGAATAATCTTCCTCCTCTGAGTAATCTGAATATAAAGAATATAAACGTTCATCATCTAATTCTTTATCTTCTCCCCATATAGGATCAATCAAAATTTATGATGAATCTTCCATCATTATTGTTTTGATACTACCCCTTCTTTTATATTCATCTGGGAAACTCTTAGCTCTGTGACCCTGCTTATCACAAACCAATCGATAATCACAACTGGATAGAGATTTTCCTTTAGGGAATCTGGGAAACTTCCCATATTTAGCCTTAATGTTTTCCCTCATATCCTTCTGGATTCTATTTGGTCTAAGAAACCTCTTCGATTTTTCTGGCTTTCTGCCTGAAAATCTTCTTGATGATTTTTTTTCAAAATCGTTTCCAGACCTTCTTGAATGATTTCTTTCATTCACACTGGACATCCTAGCACAGTGTTTTGAATGTTCTTTGATGGGTTCTACCAAGCTCCTGCCTGGTTAGGCCGCACCCATATCTTCCTACAACACCCTCTACGTTAGGGAAACAAGAAGAACTCATGTATGGAATATTTCTTACATCTTGTAAGACATGCCTATGCATACAATAGAGTCTTATCACCTGCCTTATTGTTTCTGCTCAAACTCCTAGAGTGACTTGCATATATTCACTCTGAGAAAGGCGAGTCTTCAATTCTTGTTGAACAATATCAGGCCAACTGCCTAGAATCTTTTGGATAATGACATCTAGAGAATATGCATGATCTCCTGGTCCAAGAAGATAATACCAATGCTGAAACTCATAGAGATATTATTCAAAATAACACAAGTCACAAAACTGAATTTTGGTTAAAGTTGTTCTAGCTTTATCTACCAATGATCCATCCCGATCTACCAGTGAATTTCTTGCAAACTCTTGTTTAAGGAAATCAGAAACTACTAGTATTACTTCAATTGAGAATGTAACAAATTATTGGATAGTTGTTCTTACTTCTGAGTGTCTTAGCATCATATCACAGAATTTCCCTATATTACCTTTCAAGGTAGCCCCTGCATAATTAAGTTCACTATCTATGGTCTATGACTTTAAACCAACTGATAGCATATAATATCTAAGGTCTAGAGCTCATTCGTCTATAGCAGCTCCCAGATCCTCTTCACAGTCTATCTTTAGGATCATCCCATGTTGAGGAACACCTTCTGGATGTGTTTTCTTTGGCCAATATTCTTCTTGAATATTGCTGGGATATGAGGGATTGACTTCCCTATTGATCTTCTGAAACAAATCCTTGAATGATCATTTCTGTCATTCCCAAGGAATTGGTTTTTGAGAGATTGCCTTCCATACTGGCTTGGTTTATCAAGGTTTTACACCGAGTCTTTCAGTGGGAGATAACTTATTCTCTTTCTTTTTCCTCTTTTCTTCGATTTTGGATTCTAGGTCTTCAACTCTCTTGAGATTTTCATTTAGGTTTTTAGAGACACGTTCTATATGCCCAAGTTCCCATTTCTCCCGATTAATAATATCATGGATTTGTCTCTGGTATTCTTGGATACTTTGAGGAATACTTGAAACTTATTCCTGATATTCTTGAGCTTCTCCTGCTAAAGGCCATGCGTAATATTCTACAGTATATCATCCTGATAAACTTCCTCTTTCAGTATCTTTTTGTGGATTTGTATTAGAGATAGTTGCATCGGGCTAATTGGAAGCTTCTCCTAAATCATTCCCTTTCAGCCTCTGCCAAATATCTCGGATATTTGGTAGGACACCAGATCCTCTTCCGGCCATATTTTACTGTTCAAAGCAAAATACTTCTCATTCTAGATCTCCTAGTGTTCTTTCTAGGTTTTGGACTAACCACTTAGCTTATCGAAGCAGAGATTCTGTACGCATGATTTCTGCCTTTAATTCCTCAATCTTAACACGAGTTGCCTGGGCTTTCTTCCCTAACTCGATTACATCAGGTTCATTCTTAAAAGAGAATCCAGCTTCTAGAATTTGATGATACTTTATAAGGCAAATATTATTGGACTTGTTCTCATAATATTGTATCCTTACTTCTAGCTGTTTTTGCACATAATAAATAACATTAACCATGGGTTACAGAAATTCATTTCTTGAAAATCTGTGGAAGCAGCACTCTGGCTAGCATAGTTCCCCCCCCCCCACGCTCTGATACCACTAATGGGTGATGTATTCAGAATTTTGAAGAAAAAAACACAGAATCTCCCAGAATTGGGGTATCCAGATGGGAGTGAAGATCAGGTTATCTTAGAAACAGATGCATTAGACTCCACATGGTGATGTATCTTAAAAATAAAGAAAACCCATAATGATAGTGTCAGTAGATACTAGAGTTGATGTTTTAATAAGGCAGAGAATAATTATCCTGTCCTTGAAAGAGAATTGATTGCAGTCCTTAAAGGAATTAGGGCTAATGATATTTTCATGGGAAAACCTTTTACTATAAGAACAGATAGTTCTTATATAAATAATTTTATGAGAATAAAGATAAAAAGGTTTACCCAGGCACGACTTTTATGATGGAGGAATGAATTTTAATACTATAAATTTAATATATAAAATATTAAAGGAAAAGATAATGTAATTACAAATGCACTAACATGCTATTATTACTCTTGCATGTGCAATGGCAGAAAGTAGCAAATCAAGAAGATGTCGTGTTTGCATAGATAATCATTATGTGGCAGAATGCCTAATTATCAGAGCAATGAATGAAAGGGATGATCGACTTGAACAAAGAAAGGGGACACTACTGGAAATTTAGGCTATAGCCACGGATCTATAGCCACAGTTTTATAGATCCAGGGCTATAGTATGTTTATAGTCACTGTTTAATTAACACAGCGTGGCTACTCCTTTTTTTTCCCGCATAAGCGTCGGGATCCTCCCCCCCCCCTATACGCAACTCGTCCTCCCCCGGACTCTCTTCACCCTACTCCTCTCTCGAGTTAATCCCCTCTGAACATCGTCATGACCTCCTCCCTCGAGCTCCTCCTCGTCGAACGCTGGCGCAACCTCCTCCCTGGAGCTCCTCCCCATCGAACGCCGCCGCGACCTCCTCCCTCGAGCTCTCCTCGACCTCCTCCCTGTCGAACGTCACCGCTCCTCACCCAATTCGTGACCCTCTTCCTCCCTCTACCTCTCCGAACCCTCCTCCTACCTCGACCTCTCCACGCCCTCCTCCTCACTGAACCCCGCCTCTATCGACGGCACTTGGTTGTTCACTCTGGGAATGTATTGCCTTTTTTATTCCTCTATATCTGGATTCGTTAGTTTTATCTTCCTTTAAAAAATCTTTCAGTTCTTAAACATTGCAGTGAAATTGTTAGAATTTTTTTGTGCATCAATTAGAAAATGCTTGAAGGGAAACATCCTGTTTAGGCTCATTTGTATGTAGAGTTCAACTTATCTTGGAAGTATTCAGAGTTTATTTAGTTCTCTGTCAATGATGAGTTCAATGTTAAGAAACCTATTATCTATGAATCTCAAGTGTATTATTGTTCTTCATGTTTTATTTAAGTCTGTTCTTTACTAAATTATTAGAGAGAGGCTCGGTCTATGGGTAAACACATGTCTTCGGTTATCACTCAAATTGAGGAGGGATGAAAGTTTTCTTATTCTTTTATTGGTGATACACTAGATATCAAGATACCTATGTCATATAAAAGTGATTTTATCTAGAGATGGTGAGGATTATCCAATCATAAAGACCATGTATCATGGTAAGGTATATTCCATGATTGTATTGGTGCAATTAATTTGAAATCTGATTAGGAATAGTATTCTCAGGCTTTATCTAACACATAGATTGAGAATAGATGAATGTGTTCTGCTTATTTTACTAGTGAGGCATTGGTGGTCGTAGTATGAATGGTGCATGCAGGGGTGGTCAGCCAAACTCATGAATCATTATAGGTGAATCCTAGAGCTTGTGAAGATAATCAGGCCACAAAGGGCATGGTTCTCTTAAAGGAATCATCCTATGATTGTTTTGGAGTATGTAGATTATAATAAGTTACATTTTAACCATACGTAGTTTCTGAAACCTTCTCCTAATAAATCTTCCAATAAATTCTGTAACAAATATATCCTTTATAAATATTATCAGCCACTATAATAATTCTATTTCTCACAAGAAATCAAAAAAAAACCAAACTGATCCATAAATCATCCAAGAATCATCACATTTTTCATGAAAATAATGCAACTCGTGAAAATCATGCAACTCATGTAAACTATTTTTAGTATAATCAATCCTCATTCTTGGAACTTATTTATTACTATTCGCGAATTTTTATAATTTATAACATTTATGAATTCCTTAAACCTTAATTTTAATATATTTGTTATGATTTTTTTATTAACTTGTTATTGATGATTACTTAATATCTTATGAAACAATACATATAATGTTAAACCATATTATAGATTATTTATTTAATGTATGTTTATTTACCTCATAATGGATAGATACTATATGTACAACATTGATCGGATCACTGATGAATTTTATAAGGATTTACAATATTTTTTGGACTTTGCATTCACTAATGATTCAGATGGCGGATTGATTCGATGCCTGTGTTTTGATTGTGTTAGAATACCTTTGTTAACTCATGAGGAAGTGAGTTACCATATCACTAAAATTGGTTTCAAGAAAAATTATCATGTGTGGTATCACAATGGGGAAAAAGATCAAGTGTTGAATGACATCAATTCAGCGGAAAAGATTGGTAAGAAAAATCTGATTTCTAATCGGGTTCCTTTTGTTTCTGAAGAAAGATCCCCATGTAGACCAGTGCAAGAGGAAATGAACACTGGAACACAGTTCTCATCTATTAATCAGGATGATGACGTTGAGAGTGTTAGAAAGCTGATGGAAGATGCAAATACCCCAGTATATGAAGCATGTGGGAAAATGAGAAAACTTGAGTTTTTAATGCAATTATATCATGGGAAAACAATGTATGGATTTAGTAATATTTCGTTCGACTATCTCCTTAAATTTATTAAGGATTTACTTCCTAATGATGCATGTATTCCAGAAAATGATTACATGGCATCATAGTTGGTCGAAAATTTTGGATTTTCATGTAGTAAGATTCATTCTTGTCTCAAAGACTATTTTTTGTTCTAGAAGGAGAATGCAGACTTGAGTCGGTGAAAATAGTGTGGCACATCAAGGTGGAAGACTAATAAAGACTGATCTCAATCTTTCATACCACAGAAAGTAATGTGGCACTTCCCTTTAATTCCCAGGCTTCAAAAAAATTATGTCAGAACAAATGGAAAAGAATATAAGATGTCATGCATATGAAAGAAATAAGGATAACGATGAAATAGTGCATCCTAGAGATGGGTTGGCTTGGAAGAAATTTGATTGGTTACATCCTGATTTTGCATCCGATCCACGAAATGTTAGATTGTGATTACCCTATGAGGGTTTCAACTCATTTCTCCAAATGCATACTGCAAACAGTACCTGGCCTGTTTTCATTTACATTTATAACTTTCCTTCTTGGATGTGTATGAAGAAGCCATTCACTATCCTGAGTATGTTGATATCTAGACCCAGTGATCCTGGAAATGACATTGATATGTACTTGCATCCATTAATAGAGTAGTTAAATGAGATTTGGATTGTTGGTACACAAGCTAATGATGAATTCAGAAAGGAGTACTTTATGTTTCATGCAGCTTTATTATGGAAAATAATTGATTTCCCTACATACGTAATGATTTCCGGTTGGAGTACTAAAGGGATATTATCATGTCCTATTTGTATATAAAATACACATTTCCGACGATTAAATTTTCAATGAACTTTCAGCTCCATAGGGCATCGATGTTTTTTACCAATGGATCATCTACACAGGAAAAATCGGTGACAGTTTGATAATTCCATCGAGACAGATGAGACACCTCAACAAATTTCAGGGACTGATATTGATAAAGAACTTGATTATTTGTATTATGTTCTTGTCAAAAGTCAATCAAATGTCAGAAAACGAAAGCATGTTAATTCAAATTCCAATAGCAATTGGAGAAAGAAAAACATATTCTTTGAGTTTCCGTATTGGTCATCGAATTTATTACATCATTTTTTTGATGTAATGAATATCGAGAAAAACATTAGTGAGATGTTACTTTCTACTATTTTAAATTTCAAAGGCAAAACAAAATTCAATTTGCGGTGTCATTGAGATATGATGGATTGGGGTATAAGACCAAGACTTCATCCTGAGTTAATTGGTCAAAATATGTGGAAAGTCCCTATTTCCTGTTATTCGATGACAAATGTGGAGAAAAAACAATTTCATCAGGTCTTGGAAAGACTGAAGGTTCTGGATGGTTATTCATGTAATATTTCGAAAAGGGTGAATACCCAAGATGTGAAACTCAAATCTCTTAAAACACATGATTACCATGTCTTGTTACATGAGTTGATTCCCATTTCCATTCTCCATTTACTTTCACATAATGTTAGAGTTTTGGTGATTATGTTATGTCAATTTTATTGAGATCTTTCTGTCAAAAGATTGAGCAGAAGTGTTGTTCAGAAATTTCAGAGAGATGCACTGATTATTCCTAGTGACTTGGAGAATATTTTCCCACCATCTTTTTTCACATGTATGTTTCATTTGACTGTGCATCTTCCCAGAAAAGTTCTCTTTGGTGGTCCTATTTTGAGTCGGTGGATGTATCTTACCGAAAGAATGACGTTTACATTGAAATCTTATGTGAGAAATAAATATCATCCTGAAGGCTCTATTGTAAAATTCTATTTAGCACAAGAATGCATGGCTTTCTATTCATCGTACTTGTCTAACGTCACTATGAGGTCTAATCGACTAATGAGAAGTGAAGATGAGTAATATGATCCCATTGAGCCTACATTTCTTTCACTGCCCCAAATAGGGGGGATATCTGGATCGTACTTGTTGTGTACTTTATGCAGGGAAGAGTGGGAAATGGCAGATCACACAGGATTATTCAACCGTGGTGTGCTTGATGATTATATCAAGTATGTAAACTAATAAATATGTATTCTTTTCATTGTGTTATTTCTTTATATCTTCTGACATTTTAATGATTTCATATCTGTAGTGAAAATGTAGAAATTATAAAAAAGAGTAATCTCTCTCTATCTATTAAGAGGAAGGAACTGTTGCACAACAAATAATTTGATGCCTGGTTAAAGTCAAAGGTAATAGAATTCTTTTTCTTCCCCTCATAACATAATCACATGTTTATTTTTAATATTATATGTTGGTATCTTTAAGGTTTTAATTCTACCAATGATTGAAGTATCAGATTAAATAAAAGCATTGTCATTTGGTCCAAACGATGTAGTACGTGATTGTAATTCAATGGTTGTCAATGGATTTAAATTTTTTATAAATAGTTGTGCAAAAAAAATGGCAACACAGCATTACGATGTCACGATTATCTCCATAATAGAATGTTATGCAAGTGCATCAGACATGCAGCCTTGATCAGAAAATATATCATATTACGGTGTTGTTGAAATAACCATTTTATTAGATTACTATGCACATGCTCATGTCGTAATGATGAAAGTCAAGTGGTTTGATTCAATGACATGACAGGGAATGCATATTGATAACTATGGATTTGGAGTGATTGATATGAACTGCTAGCTTCATACCAATGAACCTTATATTCTTGCGTCTCAAGCTAAACAGGTGTTTTATGTAAGTGACCTGTTACGACCACAATTTGGTGTTATTGTTGGTGTTATTCCTAGAAATATTTTTGGAGAAGGCAAGGATGACAATGATGTTGTGGATGAACCTTCCGGTATTTATTCGAATGTTTCATTTGATGATACAGATGATGCAATTGTTAGAACAGATTGTGAACTAGAAAGTGTCACAGACCCCACATAGCGTTGACGCATTTTTAAGAATTTACCTGATATTATCGCAATATTGTATGTGTTTTTTTAACATCCATACATTATATCAAAATAACTAGCATATTTTATACCATTATCAAATATAAAACTATTAATAGCCTCACCAATTTATGTTTAACCTCTTCTCTAGTAAATCTTGTACATAGAAAAGTCTTGATATTTTATCAATATAAATATCACACATGAAAATGTATCTCATTGTTTTATGATACAATTGTATTATTTAACATTTTGAATTATTTCTATTTATTTTAGAATATTATTTTAAATTTCCAGGTCATAATGTCTGATTTTGATGATACTAGAAGGAGTAGAAGAATACCGTGAAACGAACAACGTAGGCCTCCTCCTGGAAATAATGTAAGTACAAATTATGTTTGAATATTATGGTCTTTCATATTATTTATCTTGTTATCGTTCGTTTTATTTTATCATCTATGTTATTTTTGGCTGAATCGTCGAGGACACACTTGGATTATGCCACTGAGGATGATATTATGGAAGGGGGTACTGATTATATAGGTCAGCCTACTACTACGCCGCATGAGACACCAGAAGTCCATACTCCCATTATGCCACCTCCATATTATCCATAACCACCTTTTTCGTATCCCTTTTTTTCCCGCACCCACATCGGATGGTAGTTCTCAGACTCCCATCCCTCATTTTCCATTCCCACCATCCACTGTATAGGGTACTGTGCCCCCATATATCCAACCGCCATATCCATATCCATATCCACCCTCATCTGTATAATGTTATCCATCGGGTTTTCTGCCTCCATCAGTACACTTTTCATCTACTATACATATTACTCCTGTAGATATCTCACCTACCATGGAGGCTTCCCCCCTCGAGACACAGCACTTCAAGGGTCAGCAGATCCCCCATCTACTGGTACTTGTTTAAACATTACTATTACTAATTAATGATAAATTCACATATATTATTTTCTTTTATTTTTGGTTTCATGATTAGCTCCAGCCTCTACCAGACGACGATGCCGCACAAAAATGCGCAAGGTTTGGAATCAGCACACGCAAATCATAGTTGATTACAATGAAGACAATGCTATAATTAATAAAAAATGGTACGAAATGTAAAAGTTTTATGGGAACACTTGCTAGACACAACAATATCATTCCGGTTCAACCGATAAGTTGGAAGACAGTTGGACAACAAATAAAGGATATAGCCTAGGCAGAGATTTGGGTAAGTAATTTTAATAACCATTTATATATATTTAAATTTATAATATTTTCTTAACAAATATTATGTCCATTGCAGCTTTGATATAATTGTTTTGATGGACAAAATGCAAAGGCTGCATGGATAATGGATTTAGGTGAAATGTGGCTAGCCTACAAGTATGATTTATATCTTGGTTGGAAAGAGAGAGTTGGTACAGAGCTTGAAGAAGTACCAGTGATTCAAGATTGCCCAATATCACAATATAAAGAGATTATCAGCTATTGGAAGAGTCCAGCGTTTAAGGTGTTTGTTAAATTTATATATATTCATTTATTTATTTAAAAACGATTTTAAATTACTTTTTTTATTTATGTTAAAGAATTTATATAATTATTTGTTTATAGGAGAAATCAGATATAAATAAAAAACAAGAGTGCTGTGAAACACATTTATACTCGTGGACACACTTCATTACCAGATCATGAGCAGACGCAGGTAATTTTACATTTAAAATATTTATCTTTGTTTACTGTAATTTTTTAACTTCAATTTTGATTTATTTTATTGATTTTTTCCATAAAAATGCATAGAATATTGAGGGTCGCGTTCCTCGCACAACTTTGTTTTGTACAAGCCTGAAAAAGAAAGATGGTATTGTGCCAAATACCGACACCGAGAAGGCGATTGTATGTAAATTTAAATTTATTTGATTTTTACTGAATTTAATTCCTTATATTATTTTATCATTTTAATTTATGTTATATATCAATCAACAGAATACTTTAGAGGCATTGGAAGAAAAAGAACCTGACAATTTGGGCCCAAACGGTCATCTACATCAGGTATTAGGAGATGAGAATCAGGGTAGAGTGTATTGTCGACCTAGGAAGAAGATTTTACCATCTCAATACTGGTCTACTAACGTTTCTTCGAGTACTGGTTCTGGTTTTGTCAAATTGGAACAAATGAATGCCGCAATCAAAGAAGCAATTCAAAAATCAGAACAGGCGATAACTGCAAATATGATGAAATTTATATATTCCCTTTCTTCTATAGTTCCACTAGAATCGGGTGTAACAGTTTATTCCTTTTTGATGTCGATGCGTTCTGCTAATGTAGATTCTTCTGTCGGAGCCAGAGCTGGACCAAGTGCTGGACCCGGTGCTGGTGCCGGTTCGGATACAGATGTCGATGATGATGTTGGTTGTGTGAGAGGTGGTGATGGTGTTTCTGTAGGAGGTGTGGATAAAGGTTATCATGATTCTAATGATACTGATATTGAGACTCACTTTTGATGTAAAATTTATTTTTGGATTGGTAATGTATGACGAGTTCCATGCATCTGATTACATTTTTTTTTGATCAATATCATTAATATTTACCATATCTTATTGGGAATGAGAATGACTACTGACCAGTAGATCTACCTTAAGCTAACTATGTCTAGTATTAGATATATCCCTACCTCCATGAACTCCCAATCGATATGTTAATTTAACTAACTCAGTTAAAGCAATGTATTCAAATTTAGTAGCTGGAAGTGCAACAATAGATTACATATTTCAATTCTAGGAAATGAAACTTCCAAATTTAGTAAACACATTAATAGTTAAGGATTTACAATTGTCAACATTAACAGTATAGTTAGCATCAACCAAACCACAAATAATTTAAGTAGTATCCACATTTGTACCACAAAATAATGAAATATTAGAAGTAAAAGAAAGATACCTCAAGATCTAGTTAAGGGAATACCATTATAGCTTCCCTGGAGTGACCATGAACCAACATAGAGTGCAGATGGAAAATGAAAAATCAGTTCTAGAGAAAATCATTGAATACTCTTTGCAACCAACAATGTTAGAATAAGGAATTCCAGACATAAATTCAACATCAACTTCAACAGTAGATGATTGATTCAAGGACAATTTAAAAAGTTGTTCAAGCAGGAAATTAACAGGACCAAGAGATTCCACAATTTACCTATTTATAATGAATTCTAATGAACTTGTTACCTAGAAAAAATGAATCAAAATTGAAGCACCCCTTCCATGAGGATTTTTTCAAGACAGACCAAGATTTATTTAAATGGCATACTTTATTTGGTTTGATCTCAGTGGGATAATCAACAAAAGGTATCATATAAATATTTTCATTCAAATCACCAAGCAGGAAATTAGTTTTAACAACTAACTCCTCTATATGAAAGTCAATATAAGTTGAGAAATATATCAAAAGATGAATTTAAAAATGATTAAGAAAAAAGGGGAAATAATTCATCGTAATCAATTCCCTCTCTTTGAAGGATTCCCTTGGAAACTAGCCTAGATTTTTATTTGATTCACTAGCCCAAAAATATTTGGACAGTCTTGAGAATTCATGAATGCTTCTAAATCATTCTAGAATAGTACTATTCAACCCCTCTGCTATGCTATTCTATTGGGGAGTGGGGTTCCCTAACAGTTATGTCCCTCGTAATCCCATCAGACTCACAAAACTGAATAAACTCTATAGAAAGATATTCAAGACCATTATCTATTCTTCAGTCTTAATAATCTTTACAGTGTGAATTTACATTGAATCTTTTTAGGTTTAAATGGTTTGGACTGCATCATATTATTTTTATTATCTAAATCCACGCATTCTTAGAGATTTTAGTTATGAAGATGATGAAATTGGATCCTCCAACACAATAACTAGTCTTGGCTATCCCCCCAAAATCTGAGTGTATGTATTCAAGTAGGCTGGCAGCATTGAAATAAGACCTATTGAAAATCACCCTCTTGGATTTTCCAATCACACAATCTCTGGAAATGAATGATTTATAGTTGTGAATTTACTCAATAGCCCTTGGTTTTTTTATTCCCCTAAGACTTTGGAGCAGAAATTCCCTATCTTATATGCTATACTATATTATTGTTAGTGCATTTATTGTAAACACTACCCAATTTCCACAAATGGGTCTTCCCATTCAAAACATATAACCCATTATTTAGAGACCCTTTTATGATAATTATTGATCCTTTAGAGATCTTGAGATTTGGTCTAGAGGTAAATCCATTTTGATCTAGGACCGCTAATGAGATTATGTTTCATTAAAGGATGGGTACCCACCATAAATTAAGTAAGGTGATGATGTATTGATTATCTAACTCTATAATAATGGATCATGTTCCCTGAACCTTGCACCTATTATTTTTTATAGATGTACTAGGATTCATTTTGAATGCCAATATACTTGGTTTCTTGTAAATTTTTCCTACAAATGAGGCAATCATGTATAATTTTTCATGTTTAAGCCAAACTCCCTCAGATTGGGGTGTGTGGGGGCAGGGGGAGGGGTGCTAGGGTAGGGGGAGGGGTGTGTGTAGGTGGGGGGAAGGTTAAGGGGAACGGGGAGGGGGTGTGCAGGTGGGGGAGGGAAGGTGAGGGTAGGGGGGTGTGCAGGTGGGGGGTAGGGGAGGGGGCAGTGGGGTGTGAAGGTGGGGGGCAGGGGGAGGGGGTGTGTAGGTGGGGGGGGGGTAGGAGAGGGGGTGTGGGTGTGCAGGTGGGGGGAAGGGAGATGGGTAGGGGGTGTGCGGGTGGGGGAGGGCAGAGGTGTGCTGGGGCAGGGGGAGGGGTGTGTGCAGGTGGGGGGGGGGCAGGTGGGGGGCAGGGGGTGGGGGTGTGCATGTGGGGGCTGGGGAGGGGCCATGGGGGTGTTCTAGTGAGGGGAAGGGGGCAGGGAGAGGGGGTAGGGGGTGTGTAGGTGGGGGGATGGGGGCAGGGGGGCTGTAGTTATGCTTATTCAAGTCTGGCTCGATCATTTTAGAACTCAATTTTTTGTGATTACTTATGCTATAGATGTCAGATTGGGGTGATATTTACGGAGTTGGAAAGCTTATAAGATTATCTAAGACAATCATAACTGCATAAAAGACTGACTCAATCATTTTGGAACTCAATTATTGGGCCAAAGTTGTTGTACCTTTTCTTCTACAGAATTATCTTTTATTAATTTTATTGTTTTAACATTTTTGATTGTGTTTATTTCAGGTTTTTTGTATGGATATATAAGGAAGAAGTTGATCAATCATGTTGATGGTTTGGTGGTCTAATCCACCAGATTCCCCTTAGGATCCTACCGGGGCCCCTCTAGGAAATGCTAGGATGTAGGTTCTTCTGTTCTTCACACCAGTAACCTAGAAACTTCCCGTTAGAGGTTAATATCATTCGCTACACGTTCTTGCCAAATCACAAAATACCTTATTTTTTTCGTTCTTCCATCCACAATTCTTCCGCATTTGATCATAGATTTCAATCCAGGTTCGTTACCATTACTAAAATCCTAATTTTCTCAACCATATTTAATTCAGCCTTTATGTTCAATGGTTCTTCCTGTTTTGTAATAGTAATTTTGTGCCCACTTTTATTCTGCTTCCACTGTTTTAAATGCATTTTGTGTAGCTTTTAAAAACTTTATATTCATTAATAATTTTAATTTTAATAGTAGTATTAGTATATTTTTTCACAGTAATTTTGTTTTAATAACTTAACTATAGTAGGATGCTTTTTTTTGAATTACTTATGCATTTTATTTTCAATATCATTTTATGCACTTGATTACCCTATTTAATGTTCCACTACCTTGATAAGTAATAACTACTACACTTTTTTTTCATTTTCAGGTGCATAATGGATGCATTTTAATGATCGCATGTCCAAATAAATAAAGAATACATTTTCAGGTATTCCTATTTTTTATGAATTCATTCTCATGTACACATTAAATGCATTTTTATCTGGCGGTATGTTTCTTTCTCATTTCAATGTTGATACTGCATGCAATTGAATTAATTCTCATTATGTATACTAAATATTCTTATTTCTCCCCCATTGAGGTTCATTAAGTGAAACTTTTCACTCTCCTGGGGTCTCTGATTCATTCAGCAACATAGTCCTCTTCTTCCCCATCATGTGATGTGTTCCCTGAAGTGCATTATAATATTCTAGAGCCTCCGGTTCATGGCTCTTAACCTCCTATTCATTCTTATAATTCCATTGATGTCATGGCCTTGAATGGAGTTGATAATGTCCCATCTTCTCCAATACGAGGTATGTGAAGGAAGATGAAGTCCTCCACCCCCTCTCAATAGTGTCGTGACATCATCAATGAAAAAGAATAGTATTTTTTCCAATAAACCAAAAAAAAAGATGTTATTATCTTCTATGACTAACCCCTTATACATCATGATTTCCTCCATAATATTGAGCTCCAGGGGTTTGGGATACCCAAACCAAGGTGAATATAATCTCAAATTTATCTAGAGTAAGCATATTTTCATGTTAGTAGTTTGGGAACCCAAACTCAATGTATATTCTATCAAAGATGTCTCTAGAAATTTACATGTGTCCAATTACATGAATTTAAGTATAATTAATATTAATATATGGATTTTATGGGACAAGAACCATGAAGTGGAATTCATTGATGCTTCCCATAAAAAATTCCAAGCAAGAGAATCTGTAGATGTTATTAGCTAGAATGTAAGAGGAATTAAAACACGTAATTAATTGTCCTACATTGATTTTAGTGAGTTGTCAAATTCAAACAATAAGGAGTTGAATGAATTATATGGGAAGTAAAAATATCTAGGTTTGGGATTGACATTTCTGTTCTCCATATGCATCTCCATCTTTTAAGATAAAAGATACGTGGCGATTTCATATTTCACCAAACCTGCCCCTATAACCCTCTGTATTTCATTTCCCTATATGTGTTACATTTACATAACCTTGATATGATATTGATGGATTTTTATCTAACACTTATTAAGGACATTTTTATGAGTTTTTACCATTAATTTTTTAAACTTTATATGATTTAATTTTACAGTTTAATATAATCTTCATATTTTTGAATCATCTCACATTTATATATTAATTACAACATGTATTAGAAAACAAACAAAAATTCTGTTTTCAGTTGCTGTATACATGACTTGCTGTTTGCAGTTGTTGTTTGTAGTCTATTTTTAGTTGCTGTAATAAAATGGAATTGAGGCCCTTTGATTCATGTATACATGACATCATTTGCTTAATTCTATATTAAAAAATGATACTGTTTCACTTCAATATACATGACTTCATCAGATTAATTCTATATAATTATATTTTTGATAAACATTGTTAAATTTTAATTCACATTGGTATTTACATGTTCATCAATGATGCTTGTGTGCAAATGATATTTTTTACATTTGTTGATTTTGTCAAGTACATCATCTGGCCGGAAGATGCTGCCCCGTGGATGTCGCTGGACCGGGCCAAGATGCCGCGGTCAAGCCGAGGTCATACCGCGGTCACGCCGCGGTCACGCCACTATCATGCTACAGTAACGCCATTATTTGGCCCTGCTTGAGCCACATCCAGCTCATACCAGCCCCCTTCCTCCTACATTTGTATTCTACTTGGACAAATCTTCCATTATGCTATTTCTTGCCTCTATTTTCACATATATGCAAGACATGTTGGCATGAATCTACGTTTTCCTCCTTCTTCCATGATAGAAGAACTAATAGTTTTATATTTGGCACTTGGCTTAGACTTCTTAGGTTTATTACCCAAGGATGTATGATCGCCTTCTTTAAAAACTTCTTGGGAATAGTGTTCCAACATCATTTTTTTAAAATTTTCCAAAGTAAGTTTTCTTCCATTTTTCTTCGTCGGTGGTCTTCATTATCCATTTTTTTAACACATTCTTAGATTATCATGCTCCATTATAGTGACCAAACTCAATTAAATTACAATAGTGATCTTAAATCAAGAAGTCACCCAAGTTGAATCATTCCATGTTTTTAGGAAAATTAGAGTAGCTAACACACAAACAAATTATGATAATATTACTAACAAAAAGACTCATAATTGTGTCCAAATAACTTTAATTGATCCACTATTTATTTCAATTTAAGATCATGGAGGAATGTGATAGACTATCCTGATATATCCGTCGTTACTCATGCATATTTATCTATTACCCATTGTTTAAAAACAAATTCTGTACAAATATAGGTGTGATTAAATAATGAGAATCCATCCATAGGGGTGCAGGGGGGACTGGTGCTGGCTGGGGGGAAGAACATTGATCCATTTAATATCCAAAACAAACATACTCGTTTATGGATCCACATCTTTAAACACAATTGGCTATATTAGAATCCTATAATTTTATGGTCATTGCATGCTCAGTTGAAAATCCCAACAGAATTGATAGCCAAACTAAAAATACAAGGTATGGTCACTTTACAAGAGTCTTTTTGAAGTTGATATGGTAGGTACATTGGCATAGAAAGTTTTTATTATCATAAGAGATGATAGATTTAACTAAGACATTGTTTATGAATGGAAGCCTATGTTTTGTGATGGTTTTAGTCTATTTGGACATCTCTTATCTGAGTGAAATCGCTCAATGGTCTATGAAAAATGTGATTTGAAGGGTAATGTTGAGGCAACATGAAAAAGCGGCCTGGAAAATGTCATGGGGATGGGTCATGATACTGGTTTCGCAAACTCTAGTGCAGGCTCCAACTTTCATGGTGAGGAACATAATCTGGACTCACAACATACGGATGGACTAGATCCGTATTTGGTTTCAGTTATTGACATTATTGAGTTAGAGGGGGCTAACAAAGAGGTTCTCCTCTAGCATGCAGTTAATCCATTTATGGTAGTTGACATGCAGGATATCTGCATTGGTTTACAACATCAGGACTCAATTAATCAAATTTAATATCATGATGATTTCAATCTGGAGAGTATGCGTGAAGATTTCCTAGTGTCTTATGTGACTGCCTAGCCGCATCAACAGAATGTGGTCTCTAAATTGGCTTATAAGGCCCCATCTAATGATTTTTTGGAATAGAATGAGTAGACCCACAACTCAGGCCAAGAAATACATGACATAGACCAGGCTCTTTTTGGAAAGCAGGAGAACTTCAGAACTACTAAATGTGGCTCTGATGAGGTTGTCCCATACTCACAAATTCCTACTGCGACCATGCCTAGACATAAGGTGAAAATAAACAATTCAGGGAGGACCTACATGGTTCAGGAGAGTCACTTGGTGGATAGTAGGAGAACCTTAGTGCTACTATATATGGCTATGATGAAGTAGTACTAGACACACAATTGGGTAGTGCTAGTTCTGGGCATGCATCTGCCTTGCCTACTTCATACTTGGTTGGATAGGATTCTCATAAAGGGGATACTTTTACTCAGGTAGAGCCTGTGAAAGCATGAAAAAGACGAGTTTCAAGAGCCGTAGACCTAGGATTTTCTCACTCTCTAAAGAAATTCTTCCCTCTACGTGGGAAATCATGGGTGGAAGATGTAGATGGAAGTGCTCCATCCAAAGATATAACAATTTAAATAAATGGGAAGGATGAATCTACCCCTTCTTCTAGGGAAACTGATGAATGTCTTGAGGATAAGGCATCTAAATGCAAGGAAAAATAGAACACTAAATCCAATAAACTGAACAACTTGAAGAAAGGGGGGCCTTAGACCAGAGGCAAGTCATCTCTTAATAAATGAATATTTTTTCTGGAATTTCCATGGGCATGGGAACCCTCCCACAGTCAAAGCCCTTAGGCAAATTCTTATGACCAAAAAACCTTTATTGATTATCATTGTTGAACTCAAAATGATGTTCTCAAGTTGGAAAGCTATAAAATGGTCTTCAATTAGATACTCACCAATCTCATAACGTGTGAATGAAAATTCGGATGAGGATTTTGTGGGATTGGTGTTCCTCGATCCGGTTGGGCCGCAACTGTCGCGGGTCAAACCATGTAAATCGTTGTGTCCCTTTCTTTCTTTCCTTCATTTTTCCTCGTTTCTATCGTTGTGTCTCCATGTGATTCCGCAACAGATTTATGTGTCCTCAAGCATGAAAGTGTTCATTTTCTTTCCTACACTGATGATCATCAGAGTGTCCTGGTTGATATGGTGTTCCATGATATTGGGATATCTATATTATTTGTTTATTCCTCTAACTCCTATCTCAACAGAAGGGAGCAGTGGCATGATATCACTTATATTTCTAACAAATGTCACACAACTTGATGTCATTGGGTGATTTTAATACTGTGCTCTGACTAGAAGAGAAAACTAGTGATAACTTCAAAAGGATGGCTCCTTCTGACTTCCTTTATTGCATTAACAATTTTAGGCTAGTTGAAGTGAACACTATGGGGGGGATTACACTTGGAGAAGGTACACTATTAATGGGAGTCAAGCCAGCAGTATTGATAGATGCTTGGCCTGCATCAATGAAGGTAATGAGCCTTTGATTATTTCTGGACCAATCTTACCAAAGAATCACTCTGATCATAATCCCATCCTGATTTATGTGTGTGCTAGAAATGTGAGGTCTTCTCCTTTTCCATTCAGATATAACAACTCGTGGATTGTGTGCAGGGGATAGTGTGAGGGGGCAGGTGTGGTTTTCTAGGGGCATGGGGGTTTGCAGTGGGATGGGGGGGAAGTGCAGCGGGCAGGGGGATGTACAGGGGGCAGGGGGTGTGCTGGGGTTAGGGTGTGTGTGCAGGGGGGGATGCAGTGGGATGGGGGGAGGTGTAGTGGGTACGGGGCATGGGTGTGTGCAGTGGGTTGTGGGGAGTGTAGGGGGCAGTGCTGGGGAAGGGGCAGGTGGGGGTTGTTTTTTTATGGAATGGGGGGACATATAGCCATGGTTTATAACCGTGGCAAAGGCCTATAGCCACAGTTTTAAACTGTGGCTATATATATTTCCAGACATAGGATTCTTCCACGGTTTGAAAACCGTGGCTATTGGCTATTTCCACGGTTTGAACCGTGGCTATAGGCTATTGCCACGGTTTGAACCGTGGCTATAGGGATATATCCATAGTTCAAACTGTGCATATAGGGCTATAGCCACAGTTTAAAACTCTGGCTATAGGTTTTACCCTATAGCCACGCAAATACCAGCCACATTTTATGAAACCGTGTCTATAACCTATAGCCATGGTTTTAGGCCTATAGCCATGGTTTCAAACTGTGGCTATAGCTTTATTTTGTAGTAGTGGAATTCTAGCAAAGAATAACCTTCAGAAGAGGGGATCTTCTTCCAGTAAGGTTGAATTATCCAAAAGCATAGGTTCCTCAGCTTGAAAGGCTGAAAAAACAGGAAATTCATCAAAGAGACCTCTAGACAACAAGTCTAAGGATAAAAGTCATATTCAATGCTTTGTATGTGGTCAGAAAGTCCATTACATCACTCAATGTACAGAAAATCTGAGAAATAGAAAGTCTCAGAAGAACCAGAAGGTTGAGACAATGAAAGATCTAAAGGAAGAGATAAAACCATTAAGAGTTGGGCTGATCATGTAGACAAAGAACTTGAAAACTATCAAAGATCTCAGAAAGAACCTCAACCATATAATGTTCAAGAAGAAAAAGATCAGGAACGTCTGGATGATGAGCTAGATGAAGAGCCTAATCCAGCAAAGGAAATATGGAAATATTTTCAAAGGATTCCAAATATTTCAAGAAATAAGTCCACAGTCGTTTATAATCTGATCCAGAAAAGTAAAGATGATCAGATATTCAAAAGAAGTCTGAACCATGTTTTGGACATTCTTGAAAAATCTGAAGATATTATATGAGATTATAAAAATAATGATCGAGATATGATTAGTATGATCATCACTGAAGAGATCAGGCTGAAGGTCCAAGTTTTAGGTATCCTTGACATTGTTAGGAAAATCAAGGAATCAGGAATGGAAGAATATCCAGTTTTGAAGAGGATTTGGAGAATGTTAGGAACTGGGATTCCAAAACACCACATACCAGACACGACATTGGAACCATAAGAGTTCATTGAATGCCAGAAAGCTTTCAGCATGGGAGTAGTACAATTCTTGGGATTTAAGAAAATAAATTCCACATTCAATTGGGTACCAAGGATCGTGAGAACAGTTCTGAACAATGCATATCCGAGTTTGTTATGGTGGTTTCCACATATTGAACCTATCAGATTAGCAGACAGAATAGTTATGCTATGGAATTTGTACCCAGGGCACTGGACTAAAGGACCTGTCCAAAAAGCGTTCGAAGGCTCGTAGTTTAGCGATGAAGATCGGCTAGAGTTTAGTTTGAACAAAAGTCATTACGAATGCATGCAAATAGTGTGGAGAATTTATCTAATTGAATCAAAATCAATAAGAAAAGATTGTATAATCTTTGCAGGAGACAATGTGTTGGTCTCTATAAATTCTAGAGACATGCAACATGCAAGGATGACACATCTGACGGACTTTGCGGTGGAGGCAGACACAATTCTTGAAGAACTCATGACGTGGAAGGGACACAAAGAAGATATCTTTATTATCCAAGATAAAATCCAACGTGCCATACAAGAATTGATAAAAATGAAGGAGTCAGAGAAGGTAGTCTCAGTTGAAGAAATTATTGATGCTCTATACGACTTGGATGGATTCGAGATGATGATCCAGACATGCATCATACCCAGCATGGATGAGCGGATCAAATCAGACATGTCATTTGTATTTATTGTGAAGTGTGCGGTGGAAGTCTCGCATAGTGTGACCCACCTTTTGCCTTTTCTTTTTTCCTTTTTCTTTTGTGTGTTATGTATCGAGTCATATTCTCATGCAAGCTGAGCTCAGAGTCCTATATAAGGGACCTACGACCCATTTGTTCGTGGAGGTTATTTGAATAGAAATCTGAACGATTTTCAGAAATTATCTCTCTACCTTCTCTCTACGACTTTGTTTTCATTGTGCGAAGTGACTCCCAAAACGATCTTGTAAAGTCGACGATAGGTAGTCCCCTTATCTTATTCGTGGATAATGTCTTGCTGCTGTTTGTGATTTTTGCAGCCTTTCTGGATTCTCAAATCGGGATCTCATCCGAGACTTCACCCATTAAGTTTGATAATATATTTTCTTCAATTTTAAAATATTTTATATCATGATCCTGTAAAATTAGTAGAAATATCTATCATTTATACATCTTATAGTCACAAGTGAAAATACGAGATTCTAGCCTCTTCCAGACATTATTGGGGCATCAAACATGATCTTGTATATTCACTAATATAGGGCTCTTACTGCAACTGGTCTTTCCATGGATTCCTTCAATCTGGGTTGGGAATGATCTTTCCCTGCTCCCCTGATTGGCAGCGAAGTTGGCTCCGTCTCCTACGCCCTCCCCCGTAAAGAAATTTAGTTTGAGGAGATTCTAGCGGGGAACTCCCCCCCTGAGAAGGTCTCCCTGGATGATTATTACCATCAAATAGAGATCAATTATGAATATGAGAATCTGCCTCATTTCTTCAAACATTACAAGATGGTAGGACACTCATTTGAAAACTGCCCAGTTGTGTAAAAGCTATTTAAACCAGCTCCAAGTACCTCATCATGGAAATAGGTCTCAAAATGCAAGAGCAACACTCTAATGGAGAATAGAAGGATAAATACCTCTGACTCAAGGAAGGGACTGCCAGTCACCACTAGCTCTTGGGAAGCATAGGTCGAGGAAGATGAACAACAAAAAGATGATGCAGAAATCCCCATAACAACACCTGTGTGTAATGAGAAATGTTGTACTATAGTTGAACCGTATGATCATATCTCCTCGGATGTCTTCTCTACTTCCCTTTCAATGCAATCTGAATAGTTTCTTCTTGATCTCATTGCTTTTGAAATTGACACAGCCACTCACTTGGAGGATTCTCGGGTGACTGTAATGGAGCTGCATCTCCCATTATGGAAGGGGTATGGGGAGATGAATGGTGAAAAAATAGTGAGAATACCACATGGAGATAATACGGCTCAACATTCAGAGAAGGAGGTAGGTCATTCTATCAAGAAAATTCACTTTTATAATGCCCCAAAAGAACCAAAAGATGCCTCAACCGACACAAAGGAAGGGACTGTCATGAAATCAAGACGGCACCTGGACAAGAAAGGAAATGGGGGTTAAACCCCCAATCCGAAGTCATAATGAGGATCCTCTTCTGGAACTTATAGGGACTAGCCAACCATGGAATTGAAAGCTTACTTAAGATCCTTGTAGGTAGGTGTAAACCTAACTTTATTGGTCTCTCTGAACCATTGCTGAATGTTATAATCTATGGAACTCCTTTAATCAACAATGGCTACTCAATTCTGGAAACTTCTCGAGATATCATTAATAGTGACAGAATCTGGCTGTCTTCTCATACCTGGGTCAATAATCCGGCAATCGGTCATGAAAACAAACAGAGTACAACATGTATCTTTATTATATCTGGAAAAAACTTCTTCTATTAAACTATTTATGCTTTCAACAATTATATTGACAGAAGGGATCTACGGATGAGAATAAGGGGTTTTCAAATACTATAATTGATCCTTGGATTATTATGGGAGATTTTAATGTAATTATGCACCCGGATGAGAATTTGGGTCCTTGTAAGAAAATAGTTTTTCTTTTTTGAGGTACATGTATTTTTTTCCTTAAGTGTTTTTGAAAAAATAACGAAAATGGGGAATAATCCCAAATTTGGTGACTGCACGCCATGTACTTTTTCAAACGTCGTGTACTTTGGCCATGTGGGATGAGTATATAGGGCCTGTAGGCATGTCGGCAATGAAGGGTGTAAAAACTGACTACACGCCGTGTATTTAGTCGGCATGTGAATAGTAATGCAGTGGAGGTAGCCACCAGCGGAGCGACAGTACACGCAGTGTAATCAGGACTACACCCCGTGTACTCATGTCGATAGATTAATAGTGCTGCGGTGGAAGGAAGTCGCGAGAGGAACTGTTAAAAAAAATGAGAGGTACATGCCGTGTACATGAGAGTACAGACCGTGTAGTTTGATTTTTTTTCACTTAAAACGGGCAGTAGACTCCTCTGTTCACAGAGGAAGCTTGGAATGCCAAATGAGAGTGGGAGAGATGACCCGAGCTTGGAGGATCTCCTGACCGCACACCGGGAACCCGATTCCTACTCCACCGATCTCCTTGGAACCGCATGGGTAAGCTCTTCCTTCTCCTGGAGCCTTTCTTACCAATTCTTTCCCGAGGGAAATTTATTTGAGTTTGAACAAGATTATGTTCATCTCAGATCTGCTCTATTCTCATTTGTTTTGGGAGGCGTCGTTCACGTATACCGATCAGAGATGATCGAGGTAGGTGGTCTGGTGTTTATTTCCAACTATTGAGTTGAATTTCTGTGCCGCTGTGCTACGAACCCATTCTTGGGGTGTCGTATGTCTGTGTAATTTGCTGAATGTTATCTAGAATTGTATATATAAACTTGGATAAGTTAAAACTGATATTTGGGATCACTTCTTGGATCTAGGAGCACCCCAGGGGTGCATTCCTCTGTTTATCCATTTGACTAGGATACCCAAGGATATTTCATGATTATATTGTGAAATGAAGTATTATGAGAGAGAGTTTATATAATTTGATGTTATGATTTGGGCTCATCCCGGTTCCTTTAGCCTGAGGGTAGTGTTCTGTTAGCCTGAGGGCAGTGTTTTACTTTGCCTTAGGGCAGTGTTGCTTAGCCTGAGGGCAGTGTTTGGTTGGCCTGAGAGTAAAAATTTTTTATGCCTGAGGCAGTGGTTTCTGTGTCTGAGGGCAATATCATGTATTCTTGAGGGCAATGATCATCATGCCTAAGGGGAATCTCTTGTGGGTATTGATTCTGTTACCTGAGGGTATGGATAGTATGTCTGAGGACACGCCTATTTAGAATTATTTTCAATGTTGTACCTGCCAAGCTGAAGCACAAGCTTGGAGGTGTTAAAGATAATTAAAATGTCAATGAAACTGGTAGTGATAGTTACTTTTGAGTACTTACTAGTTTACTGCATTTATTTTTGCACACTGCTGTTGCACATTTTCACTGACAGTTGGGCACGGGCCTTCGGTCAGTGCCTACTGAGATTTATTTCTCAAAACCTGTTTGGGTCATGTATTCAGCCCAAACAGACTATATTTCTATAGGTGTCGACAGGGGTAAGGGTCCTTATACAGGTACATGATTGTAGCAGTGGAGTAGGAGAGCATGTGAGCGAGCTTAAGCTTGCGATGCTGCTGTGTTCTGTTTACTCTGCTTTATTTTGTCTGGCTGTATCTTGTACATTGAGTTGTACTGTATTGTATTGCAGTATATCCTGTTCTGGATGCTTTCATAGAATTAGGGACATGCTGCATCTTTTTATATATTACTGTAGGTTCTCTTTACTTCAGTTGTCCATTTCAATTGTATATGGTTTACTTCTTCCGCTGTTGTATGTTATTTATCTGTTCCGCTGCGCTATACTTTGACAAATGAGGGTTTAGTTTCTCCACTATCAAAGCTGGACCCTCGCTGCTAGTCGGCAGCCTCTGGCATTTGGGGAAATGCATTTTAGGTCATGTGACCAACTGAGTTGGGGGTACCCATTGTGTGGCTTCTGGATCCGGGATGTTACAGTCCTATTGTTAGCACCCTTTCGGGAAAGGAATTCAGAACATGTGTTGAGGATACAGGTTTAACTGAAATCAATATTATAGTGGCCAAATATACCTGGTATAGCTGATATACCACCAGAATGAGAGTAAGAAAAATTGATAGATATTTCATCAATGATGCCTGATTTGAAACTAGAAATCAATATCCTATCTCAACTTGGCAAAGCACAACTATGTTCATCATCCCATTCTGGTCAGCATTCATAACAACGAGAGGAGCCAACCAATTTTATTCATATTTGAAAATGCATGGGATTCTCTTTCGGAGTGTTCCAACATTGTTCATACTACTTGGGCATTGAATGGAAATAATTCCAATCCCCTGATCTGCATCTCAAAACTCAAAAAATCTCAAGGAAAATTTGAACGAATGAAGAAAAGTGGAGTTTAGTTCACTGGATTCTGAAATTGATTCCATTGAAGGCTCTCTTGATGATCTATAAGAATCAATTACTCAAAGAAACTTCACCAGAAACAATTCCCAAGAATCTGATATGTCTATCATGCTTTGGAACCTTATCAAACTGAGGGATGACATTACAAGGGACATTTTAAATGTATGGTGGTTCAATGATGGGGATAGAAAAACCATGTTTTCAATGCACATCAAAGTGTTAGAAAGGAAACTAGGCCACTCTCTCTTCTTAAAGATGGAGACTACATCTTGTAGGAAAGACACAAGTTGTCCAACCACATTGACTCCTTTTACAAGAATCTATTTAATGTTCCTCCTAGGAATGTTGTGCTCAGTACTAATATCATTCCTAAATTGATAACATAGGCGGACAACACTTTCCTCACCTCCATTTCAATGAAGTTTGAAATTAAACATGTATTCTTTGGCCGTATAAAAAAACTCTCCGGGTCCAGATGGGTTTAAAAACTTATTTTTTCAATCTTATTGTGAGGTCTTACAAAATGATGTGTGCAAGATTGTGAAACACTTTTTCAATGGTGGATCCTTCACTCAAGGGTTCAATGCTCAATATATTTCTGTGATTCCAATGGGGTAGAATGCCAGTGATATAAGCCAATTCAGGCATGTTGCTCTTGTCAACACAGTTCACAAAATTATTACAAAGATCATTGCTAATCGGCTTGCTCGAGTTTCAGACAAAATTGTTTCCTGGAAGCAATTTGTATTTTTAAAAGGAAGGAACATTCAAAACTTGGCTTGAATCGGCCAACATATCTATTCTTGTGAATGGGTCCCCAGAATGATACTTTAAATTCTTAAGGGGGTAAGGCTTCTTCACTGGGTCAAAAATCTGATTGAATCGGCCAACATATCTATTCTTGTGAATGGGTCCCCAGAAGGATACTTTAAATTCAAAAGGGGGTGAGGTAGTGGGATCCCCTGTCAGCAATCATCTTTGCAATTGCAGAGGATTACCTTATCAGGATTTTTCTTCACATGGTGGACAAGGGTGAAATAACAACCATTAGGGAGGATTGAGGTATATCTGCACCCTCTCATATTTTTTTTGATGATGACATTGTGATTTTTACAGTGATATAAGAAATGTCAACAAAAAAAATTCCATACTTCACTATGAACGTTTCTCGGTCCAAGAAATCAACTAGAGCAAGTCATTTATTTATTTTGGGAAGAATATCATAGCGACATGAAAGATACATCTTCACAATGATTTGGGAATAGGGGAAGGATCACTCCCCTTCATTTTTCATGGAGTTCCTATGTTCTTGGGCAGGCCTCATGCCTCACATTTTTTCAATTCCATGAGTTTTACTAGGAAAACTTTAGCATGTTGGAAAGGAAAATCACTCTCAATGTCATGATGAATTTGTCATGTCAAGAATGTGGTGGTTTCAAAGTTGGTTTATTAATTCATGGTTTATTTATGGCTTGTATCTATTTTCAAATAAGTTAATTTCATGATGAGGAATTTTATCTAGAGTGGAAGCAATATGGAAAGGAAGATTGTCAGTCTCTAGGAAAAAATGATGCATGCTGAATGCTCTTGGTGGCCTTGGAATCTAGAATTTGGAATTCTTCAATCATGCTCTATAATCCAAGATCATTTGGCGCCTTGTAAATAGAAAATCTCCCCCACTATAATTCCTCAGTGCATGGTTCCTTGCTAGACTCATTGCGGGAAAATTGAATTACCTTGAGTCCTCAGTTTGGCCAGGTTTATGAACTGTTTTCCAAAAAATTCACAGCAACTCTCACTAGCGGGTTAGTGTGAATTCCACTCTATGTTTTTGTCACTCAAATTGGACTGGAATCCCTATAATTGATAGAGTCAACCCATTGTAACATGCACTTGATTTCAACGCTTCAATCAAGGAGCTAATGGAAAATCTAGACAATCCGCCTGATGAGATCGCATCAATGATTGGAAGCTATGACTTCATCAATCAGGATGACATGCTCATCTGGGAGCCATCTCCAATGGGGCTCCTTGATTCAAAGACATTATATAACCTATATTTTTAGGGGGATCGAAAATGTATTGGAAATCTGAACACAAATTGGATGCTTCCTTCCAGGTTCACCCTTCTCTATAGGATATCTCTCAAAAAAGTACCAATGGACAGTAATCATCAAAGGCTGGAATTTCTCTCTTCTCTAAATGTGTCTTATGCAACCAGCATCGTGTCAATAATCTCTTTTTGTCCTGCAACACTGCCTCATCCTTACGGAAAATTGTTTTTAACATCTTCAAGATCTATATTCCTGCAACTAATTCCCCTATGCATTTTTTAACTTCACTGCTGAATATGCAGCTTTCAAAGAAAATCACGCTGCTCCTCATGATTTCTTATGTTGATGTTACCCATGTGATTTGGCGAGGTGGGAATGGGATGATTCATGGATGGAAGAGTTTCAACATGCAACATGCATGCACTAAAATTTCAGCTGCAATACAGCATGCCATTGACCCACATTCACATTGTTGTAGCAAATCAATCCAGTATTTTATGAACTTAATGCGTATGAATTTGGTTGATAACTATCAAAAACCTCATGGAACACTTGAAGTGTTCTGGCTCTCCAACATCGTTGGTTGGATGAAATGCAATACAGATGGTGCGTCGAGGGACAACTCGGGTCCTTCAAGTTACGAGGCTGTTTTTGAAGATAATAATGGGGATGTTGTGGATTACCTGCATGGTCCGTGCGGTAATTCAACTACTATGGAGGTAGATATGATGGGTCTAAATAAGGCAATTGACTTGACATGTCACAGGGACTGGAAAAATATTTGGTTTGAAAGCGACTCCACTACAATTGTTCAGGCCGTAGAATGTTCATCTTTGATGGAAACTTACAGCTAAATGGACAACTTGACTTGATAGACTTTTCTCCATGAACTACATCATCACTCATATCTTTCGAGAGGCCAGCTGTCTTTCTGATGGCCTTGAAAATAAATGTTTTGATGTTGAAGGGTACACCTATTCGAAAGTTCTCCCTTATGACATGGTACCTACTTTCTTGCAGGACAAATGTAAAATGCATGTTTTTATTATCCTATAACTTTTATTTCTAATAAAAGATCATTTCTGATCAAATTTTTCAAAAAAACATTAAATATGAAATATATACCATAAATCTTATTTTTGTAAATATTTTCATTCATTCTAATATAACATTTCATATTTTATTTGTGTTTGGAATATAAAACAAGGTAAATAATATTTTAATACCACAAAATTGATAATGAGGTTTGCTATTCTATTTTGGAGGGTCATACATGCACACTACATGTTTATGATAAAAAATTCACTATAATTTTTTAATAAAATTCAAAACCACGTAGATTTATATGTTAATTTTTTTTCTATAATTAAAAGACTATTACAAAATTATTATTTACAATTTATATTTCATCTATTTAATAACTTTTCTATTCAAATTATGATATCAGTGGAACCAATGTTCTTCCCGAATATCATTTTCTACATATTCCAAATATCAATTTGACCAAAAATTTCTAAAATGAAAACACAAATATTTTCTTTTGATTCTTTTCATATAACCCATTCAAAATCCTAAATCAAAATTCTTCACTCCATAATATCTCCCTTGGGATTTTTGGTAACCCCATCAAAAATACTATCCATTAATTTTCAATATACACCATGATTTTTTATCAATATTTAACATAAAAACTAACAATGAAACAACATTAATTTACCATAAAACATTTTAATTTAAAAAAATTAATTCAATAAGATTTATTTTTTAAAAAAAAGTTATCTTATGACACCAGCTGTAATACATTTACAACTATTATTTACCCAATTATTTTATACTTGAATCTATTTATATGAACCAAAATAAAATCGAACTTCATACAACCATGAATCAATATTCCATATTATACCACTTTGACATGGAATTTTTTCCCCTTACTTTTCTCCCTCGCCATGAGTAAATATTTTCCTCTCATACCCCCTTGGAAAACAAAACTAAAAATATAATAAATTCGTTGGATTATTTATTTTATGTAAGCATACACAACTCAAAACTATTATTCAAAAAAACAAAATGGAGATAATGGGTTTTTATTTGACACATAAAAAATGAGTAAATTATTGAACTTCAATGTTTAAACTTTGTAAATCAAAAGATGCTCTATAAAATGATTTTTCAACCCATTTACTATATTATATATCACAGATATATTCTCCAACATCATAAGCCATTGATTCATATTTTATTTTTCATGATAATATTATATATAAAAACACACACATATATATATATCAATGAAAATTTAATAATATTTTTTTAATAATAACTACACTACTATTGTAACACATAATTGAGATTGGTAACTATTTATCTACTCCAACACACTATAATTGTAACTTCATCTATTAAATTATGTATATGTTTTTGAGTTTTATATATACATTTACTCAACTATAATCAATTTTATGGAATATATATTCTTTTAATCTATAAATTACATTTTAATCAATTATAATTAGTAGTATAGGCTATGTTTTTTTGATATTCAACAAATGAAAGTGAATCTATGTCATTAAAAGTGACAAAATTCATCACCTTTGTTAAATTATATAAAAATAATGCATCATACATTTTATGTTAAAATGTTTCTATTTCAGTACAAAAAATGAAATTTATATTGGATAATTTATTACATTTTCTTGATGGATAGTATGAATATAATATATACTTGGTCTATAGTGATGTAAATTAAACATCAATGGATTTTTCAATATTCCATGGTTTACACATATTTTCCACCTTCATACTTATAAATTTTCTTCTCATTGCAATTATTGTCTATATGGGATTGTTTTCGTCAATATTAAAACAATTCATGACATCTTTATAATATTTATTTGACGAATAATAGTATCAATATGACTTATTTATAACTAGTAATCCAAATGAAAATATTATTACACCAATTATAGGAATATAAAAATCATTCTATATTCTCACAAATTACTCTCTTCATTCTTATATTTATTTTATAAATATGATTTGTAAAAAATACCAATATCATTAAATCTTCCTCATAGATATTCATCATAATGATGTTTTGATAAACTGTTCCATGATAAAATCATAGTTTTCAATGAATAGATCCATCTTTTAATTCTATTACCCTCATCCTCACCATTTTATAAAAATATGTGTTTCCCATGATATGGGAAGAATAGTCAATATTGAGTATCCATAAGTCATCAATATTACTTGTCGTTATATAAATTTCACAAAAAATTTATTTCTCAAGTCTACTCCTTTTCAACCATACCATTGCATTTTTTAGTGTAAATCCTCTAACATCATATTTTATTTTATTTTCTAAATGATCATCTCTATAAAAAATTGTATTTCATTAATACTATTTTCTTATTTAATTCAATTTCAAAAACTATTCTTGGAAATGTATCTGATCATATCATGGGTATATCTCTAGATCATCTTCATAAATAATAAATTTTGTTATTCTCATTACATTAATAAGAAAAATAATAACAATGAAACATGTTTACATTAAAAAAATATTTTCCTTTTATTAATATTATCTCTCTTCACCCCTTTTTTAAAGTAACACAGTCACTAAATGACAATATTTTATATAATAATAAAACATAATTTGTGTTTTATTCCATAGAGTCGTATTTTTTGAAAAAAATTAATTTGAAATATAGATATTTTTATATTCTTCATGGTTATAAAAAAATTCCTTTATCATATTTAATCTTTTATTTATGTGTATTAGACCCAAAGAATTATTTTCCTTCCATGTGGGATCATTAACTCAGAAATTTTATTTTATTTCTCTTAGGATATAAAACTAAATTCTAAAAATTCCTTAATGAAATTTGAAGAAAAATTTATGATTTCTAGGAATTTATTAATCGTTCTACTAGATTCAGAAAATATAGAGCCAAATTATTCTTTTCCATAATTATTGAACTTAATAAATTAATGAGTTTTTTTATTTGTACTATCAACTTCAACGTAGACTGCATTTCTTTTATATTAAATTTTTATCAATATGGGATCCTTCATATATTCCCTCAATCAATCAATATTGTCGAAGGAAACATTGAGTTCAAAAATAATAAAATCTAGTAATCATTCATTATCAATCATTGTATTCTTTTAAAACTTCATCATCTTTTGTAAATTTATTTTAAAAACGGAAATAATAAAAATTTTACCATCTAAAAAATCTGTAATCTCTTTCATTTCATAACATTCAATGTAATCACCTTCTTTAGAGTAAATCATTCCTTTACCATCTTGATGATTTCTATAAGTCTCCCTTTTCTCTAGCGATTTTCATAGAGTATCATATACCTCTCCCTCCTTTATAAATTTAATTAGAAATATCATAGTGGGATTAGAAAACAATATTATTAAAATATATAAATGGAAATAAACGTTGAATTTTCCTTTACTCCTGTCATTAGAGGGGAGGATAAACATCACCTCATCAACTTCTCAATTAACTATATTACCTTAAACAATGATTTTCATTGCTCCAAAACATTCTATTTTTTTACACTATTGTTAAATTCTCTTTCGATCATATTTAATATAATATATATATATATATATATTTTATGCTCATAATGTTTTGTGATTTTATGATCCATTCATAAAATAACATGTAACGTTTGTTTAAATTATATATGGTGAATTTTTTATATTTTTTAAAAAAATTCAAATATTCCATGACCTCACCTAGGCCATTCATGTAACTGACCATTAGACACCATAAGGCCTAGTTTATATTTTTTAAGACCATATGTTTGAACATGTATTGAGGGAAACATAAATCCTTCTTTAAGATTAATTTGGTTATAAAAAAGTCTTATAAAAATCCAAATATTTCATAATATTTATGGAATGATGTTTCCCAACAATAGACCTCTCATGTAAAATAAATAATTCTTTTTTAAAATAAACCATAACCAAACATGGAATAAAATAAATTCAAAAAACAATTGTATTTAATAATTAACATAAAATATTTTAATATCTAATAAATAAAAAATGTTACAATAAATAGTTTTAAAATTCATGATATTCACCATATAAATGTAAACCGAATGTAAAATAAGATGGTTGATGACGAGTTTTAAAATATACAATCTAAAAAGAATGAAAATACACCCAAATATTAAAATATAAACTCTATATCCATGGGAATCATAGTTTTCTCCCATATATAATCCCACCACTATCTCAATTGGAGAGACAATAACTCATTTCCAAAAGTCAGGGATACATTCCCATATCCAGAATCATGGATAACCATGTATACAAACACACAAGTGTGTATATGTAAGCAGTGAGCTTAAACCTACTAGGACACATATCTGATAGTATAACTTACCTTTCTAAAAACATGATAAAAACGTTCTTTTTGAAATAAATTAAATACTATACAAAATATTTTATAAAATATGTTTTTTAAAATTTTAGAGGAATTCATATTGATCTTAAATATTAAATAGGTGTTGTAAAATGTTAAAAAAATCATAAATAGTTTTTTAATATCAAAACTCACAACCTATAAAATCATAAGGAAGACCAATACATTATGGCATTAGAAATAAATTTTAAGGCTAACTCATCACATGGTTATAAATAATGTAACAATCATACTAGCTATAACATATAGATACCATTTGACATACTTGATCAGAGTGTAGCTGTGGGGTCCACTAGAAAGAAATAAATAGTTAATAGCAATTCCAATCAGAGTGAAATAATTACTAATGGGCATTTAAAATAATAATTTTCTAACTTGAAACCTATAAACTATATGAGTAAGAAAATAAAAACTTATAAAATCAATATTATAGTAATAAAATCACTCATATCCCCACCAGAAATCCACCCATAGAAATAACACATCCCTCATCAAAATTTATATAATTAATTCTAGTGGAAATAAATAATCAATATATCAAAAATAGGTTCAGGATATCACATAATTATAAAATCACAAAAATAACCAATTTAAATGATTCCTATATTTTAAACCCATCTATCAAAAAAAATAAATATTATATACCATGGGATTTCGGTAAAACATGTATATTTTCATGTCAAAATAATATCCTATTTTTTTTTAATTTTATTAAAAAATTGGGATTTACAATTATAAAAATAATTTTACAACCCTTAATCATGGGAGGCATTGGAAAATAATTGAATGTTATAGAATTACCGAACATTTATCAATGTAAATGTATTTATTGCACCAAATAAAAGCATCTATGCTCAAAAAATGAGATCCTCAAACCACAATAACCAAATTTACTATTATTATTCATGTCGTGACTATAGAATATGCCCTCTGTGGTCATTTAGTGCATGAAAAACAAAATGAATAATTGAATGAGGGAGAAAAAAATGAGGATACGTCTTAACCATGAAATTTTGAAAAGGAATAATTCATAAGGAATTATGAATCATGTTTGAGAAGGGGATATAAGAGAAAATACTAAATATAACCACATTGTGAGAGTGATAAACCCCCATGAAGCTAAATATATGTGAAAATTATAGAAAAATGTTTTGAAAAAAAAATCAAAAAAATTAAAGGATTATCAAACCAATCACACGGATTCCCAATCCATACATGTGATAATTAATATTACATTGTCCTTATTGTTATACTATCAATAGATCCCTTTAATGTTCTTTAGGACTGTGTATTCTAACTATTTCTTCAGAAACAAATCCAAGAATCTATAAAATTCTCATAAAAAATAAATCAAACTCAATTAAATAAATATCGACTAAATGAATATCGATTAGTGAAATCAGGGATAATTATGATTTTTCCACTATATGATATTATTAGCATATAATTCCATATGAATTCATTATCATAATGAAAATTAGGTCAATACTCCTTCATAAAAAAAATTGTTCCTATTTTTTGTTATTATCATACCCATGAGGCCATAACACTCAAACTAGAGGAATAAATTTACCCTACGGAACCTTATTATTAAAATCATGAATCTGAATTGGTTTACCCACAAATTTTGTATCATCCAACGAATTCAGATATTTATTATATATTATATGAGATAGTTCATGTTGATAATTCCTAAACAAGCATATATATAAAACATTATTTATATATATCTACTATAAAGATATAATTTTATGATATGAAAGTTAGCTACATTTTCATAGACCTCAAATATCATAACCTGTTGATATAAAATTATCTTATTTCCCATATCTCCCACGTCTCAAAGAAATATAATCATTGAGAATCACCTAAAAATAAATAAATAATCCCAATTTATTTTTGTGGTTATTTTCAATAGATTTTATGAAACATTGAGTTTTTATGAATCTATTTCTAACAAACGTGTTATTATTAGCCATTTATTTCAAAATATTGAATCCCTATAATAATTATTGATTTAACTCATCCAAAAAAGTGGTCCCCCATGGATTAACATGCATGGATTCAAAAAAATACATCTTAAAAAATGAATGATAACTATTATAATATAGAAATTAAATCATTAAAAAATTCCCTTCCATTATTAATAAGTATAAAAAACATAGGGATGAAGATTATAATCAATAATTTTAATTGGTCACTCTATCAAAGGATCAGTTTGATGATGTTTTGTGTTATTAAATTCTAAATGACCCCCCATAACCTTATAAATAATCTTGTAATATGGACAGTTAAAGAAAGGATCTCTATGGGAGACTATGTAAGAGATTCATTATGGATGTTCAAAATCTATTATATCCAAATAGTTTTAAGTTTATCCAATTTAAAAAAATACATGGTGAGAAAAAAAAGTCATATCACTAAGTAAAAAAATTGATAATCACAAATATCATGTTTCATAAATGAGTATATTGAGGTAATGAAATTAATAAATCCATGGATATCACTTCCTAATTTTATATATTATGGTATGCGATCCAAAAAATGAAATAATTTTGATGCTCAGAATTAACTCATTGATAACTAAAGGAAGGAGACACATACATAATAATACAATTCCTCATCCTAGGCCACATATATTGATGTTTTATTTTACAATACTTCTTTTTATGTTATAGATGTATAACCAAGTATGCATAATGGTATATTATTTCATCACTACATACCAAAATGGATGATATATTATAAATAACCTATCAATATAAAGAGTTCCATTAGAAGAATGTTACCATCTATCAATGGTCTCCCCGCTATTTCAAATCCATCTAATACATTGAAATTTATAACCCAAAACATACTTCTATAAAATACTATCAATCATAGGATGTTTTAATTTTACACTGGAAAAATTAGATGATTCTATTCTTCCTTCTCATCTTTGTGAATTTTCTTAAAAGGGATAATAAATTTCACTTCACTCTATGACTCTTTCAATTCCTACTTATGATATTTTCTTCTATGATAATTGGAAATGAGATTCTATTTATCCTAGGAATAGGATAGATCAAAATCAAATGTCTATGAATTTTCCACATGGCACATCCACCTAATGATTATGTATTTATAAGAAAAGGTTCAATTCATAATTTCATGATTTATATGATAATGAAAACCTCAATAAAAATATAATTTTTTCAACATTCGAAATCCCAAAAAATGGTTTCAAAAATAAATAAAATTTGTAATATAACTCATTTTATGTGGTGAAACTAACAAAACCAATATAGTACCATATGATTATGATATATAATGATGAAAACCAAATCTATACATTAAGAATCAATATAAAAAAATTATCCTTCATTAAAATTATTATAAATAAATAAAAAAATTTCATCTAATATATTCTTTAGGTCGAAAAATGATTTCTCACATTCCTCAATCTATTTAGAGATCACTCAATTTCATTTCAAAATAGTCAAGAGAGAGGAAAACTCTGAGAAATAAAGTACAATTTTTCTCAATAACCCTACCAAATCATAGAATTTTTTTTACTTAAAATCATTTAGTGGATCTCCCAATATATCAGAACTTTAACAATATCATAATCCAATTATATGAAATTCTCAGAAACCACATGTCCTAATAATTTTACTACATGAATCATGTCCTATAATTTAAATAATTTTATATACATGAGCTTATCATTCTTTGTCCTCGACACAACCTGAAGATGATATCCATATTCACAAATCAACTAAGAATAAACCATTATATCATCTAGAATGATAAGGATGAATGAATAATGGTATAAATGAATGATATGGTTCTTTAGTTCCATGAAACCATAGGTGAATTTATAAACAAATTAGTAGTTACATGATATTGATAATGATCATAAAAACTCTAAAACATTTTCTTATGAATATTTGATTTCATCGCATTCAAGTAGTGGTATCCTAGCCCGATATAAGTTTTATAAAACAACCTTCCTTGACTAAAATAGTCAAAAAGATCAATAAATATGGTTAATATGCTATTATATTTCAATTTTACCTGCCAGAGATTATGATAATAAATGTAAAGGAAAAGATATCATTTTAAATCCATAGAGAAGAGAACCAAAGACACACATAGTGACACACTTTGGTGAATAAATACATTATTTTGTAAAAATTTAAATAAATATTCAACACATTAAATTTATCATAATTCATTTTATTATAGGAAATGGTGGTGGGATTATTTTTAAAATATTAAATCTATTGAAAATTCCTCTACTTTTCACTTTTAAAAATCAATTATAATCATAAAAAATCCTCTTAATATATATATATATATATTTCGATATAGAAGGTGAATTCCAAAAATAAAATTTTATAAAATATATAATTTATTTATAACCAACAAGATATTGTATCCATGACCTTATGAACATGTCTAACTCTATCTGATCTGAGATCCCACTGACCATTATAAACATATCTATTTCTATTAGGTAAGAGAATCACAACCATCTAATGAAAAAATTAAATATATTTTTATGATAATATAATTCAATCCAATCTAATAATTATACCATAGAAACAAAAATTATGGAAAATGATGTCCAATAAAATCTTATCAACACCAATTATCATTAATTAACAAGAAAACATAAACCTAAGATCTTTCTTATTCTATAAAGCTGTAATGATCTCTAAGATACAAGTTATATGATTGACTCATAAAACCACTAGGTTAGTAACTTTAGATGACATAAAATATTATGAGGGAACTATATTAAATAAATATATCATAATTGAGGATGAAATAAGCATTGTATCATAGAATTTCATATGATAGAACTATAATTATGAATGTGTACACTTTGATAAATATAATCATCATGATTTCAGTTAAACCTGTGATATGAATCAATGATAAAATATTCTATGTATCTGTATATATTCATAAATATGTCTATTTATACTTCCATGTTTCTATTGGTGACTATCTATAGAATTAAATCTATTAAACTGAAATCGATATCTTATTGAAGTATTTGAACCAACCATACTACCCCATGGGGAAGGATTCCTATGAAATCTGCACATGTAATTAAACAAATGAAATTGATGAAACATATTCTTGCATCTTGATAATACAAACTTTTGTGGACTTATAACTCAAATTGATAACATAATTGTGATATTATTATAAATGATGTGGATAAGGTGGTTTGAGATAGTTTCTTACACCCTCTTCCACATTCTCACCAATATCCCTCGAAATATCTATTCTGACCCAAGGAGATACCATAGCTTCCACTAGTTGTGTGAAATGAATTAAAATTGTTGAAAACACTAATAATATCAATCTATTTTGAATATATTCTATTGAAAAATTATGCAAACATTTTTAGGTTAAATTTTTTTTGACTAGATATTGAGTCTCATTCCTATATTAAAGTGACAAGTCATTAGGGTTTATTTTGAGAGAACCCTGGTTAAAAACCAAAAAAAAACATTGAAAAATTATTCACATACATAATATTTTTGTGAGTCTCTTAATAATGATCTAATAACTCCATGGTCTAATTTATCTTCAATTTTTTGTGTATAAAATTATTAGTCGACCAAATATTTAACAACAATCTATGTAGAATCATTAAAAAGATTGGCATGCACCAGAAACTCCCACAATAATGTTACCGAAACATTTCATATATAAGTGGAAAAAATAAACTTATATGTTTTAATAGTTTAGAAAATTTTTAAATTATCAAATTTAATATAGTAAAAAATTATTCTCGAATGGTATTTAGTCATCATGTAATTCAGGTGGGTTCTAAAGGGAAATATCCAAAAAATTAAATAGATAGTTCTAAATCTCATTAAACTTTTTTATCCAATCACTAGATAATACATTTGGTCAAATCAAACAATTATATAATAATAACAGAATTTCCCCAAGGAATGTTTTTTGGGCCTATTCTTTAGGATTTCCCAATTCTTTTCAATAAATCATATTTCCATAACAAAAAAATTATAGGTAAATCATAATATATATTAATTTTTTAGAAAAAATATCATTGAGGATTAAAAATATATCATTTTCACTAAATAAAAAATATTATAAATCCCTTAGAATGAGTAATAAATTTTATAAAAAGTCAAATTTAATAATATATTAAAAATCATTAAAATTACTTTTATCTTTGAAACACAATTATAAATTTATTATATCTATAACATATCTTTAACTATGTAAAAAATAATTGGGATTTTCAGAGGTACATGTATTTTTCCCATACATGGTTTGAATCCCACGAATCATGACCATGTAACTTGTTATTTCATACACCTAATGATTTAAACATGATATTTCTCAAAATCCAATATATATTTTAAATATAAACTAAACTAACATTGATTTAAACCATTATATCAGAATAATTATTTATAAATTAACATTATACCAAAATAATGATTCTTAAAATCACATAACAACTAATTTCTCATTAATATGTTTGTTTGGGAGACACTTATTTGTAATATAGCTCTAAAATATCAAAAATATTTTCCCATGATTATCAAAAATCCCTAAATTACATATTTAAACCTATAAATTGAATAATATTGTAACAAAAATCATTATAATTATGACTTACCAATCAAAAAAATATTCTATAAGGATGCATTTGAGTTCTCAATTTACAAAGGCTATATAGGGACTATCTAACACTATGAATGATTTCTCCTTATAATACATCAAAAATTGATCCTTTAATTTAACTATAAATCCAAAATGATTTTTTCATACAGTGGATGTGGCGCGAATGATAAAAAACATTTTATTAAATAAACCTCAACCAACCATGGAATGAAGTATAATAGGAACCCAACCATGAGAAATAATTAACAAAGCACATATAAATATCCAATTGGTAAACATAATAACAATCATAAGGTATGAAATACTAGATATCCAAATGATAAGTAAACTAAAATTTATGGAATATAATCTATGAGGCCCTATATAATATTAAAACAAAAAAAGAACAGGAATATACACAAATATATAAATGTAAAATATATATCCATAGATATCAAAGTAACCTCCAACATGTCACCAGCATTATAGCACAACTAGAGAAATTATTTTATATACTCAAAATTGATTGATTCATTTCTTTTACAAGAATCAAGTATAACCAAGTCAATATAAAAAAGGGGTTATTTATAATTATTGAGTATAAAAAATATATTATATCTCTAATGATTTTATAAATTTTATTTCATAAATAAATAAAAATATGATAGTAAAAAATCAAATAAATAAATATATCAAAATATTATATTAAATTTTTATATTAAATATGAGTTTAATTTTAACACAACATGCACTTAAAAACATGTCATCATAGACCAAAACCCTTTGGATTTGGATAATATTTTCTAAGGATAACATATTAAATAACTCTGATCTATCGATAAATATCACTTGAAGTGATGTTAACTAAAAACCAAACATTCTTTTTAAAATTCATATGGGGATCATCAACTAGTTTATGATAAATCATGATTAGATGTATGATATAGATATATTAAAATTATCAATAAAGTTTTTAGTGAATGAGATTATATGATTATGAAGATAAAATATAAGAATTGAAAATTTGAATCTTATATCCTCGATGAGGTATTAAAACTACCAATAAAATCAACATGCCATTAATAAAAGATCTCATTCCACACACTATATTCCCTCATATATTGATATACTCATTATTATCAATATACAATATATTATTCCATATATAATCAATAATAATCATATCAATAAAATGGGTATGATATAATTATATAATAACATCACATCCTCCATCAATATAAAAGTTTCTAATATCTAATATGTGTTTGTAGTAGATATTTTATATGATTGAAAATGGGTTGTAATGAAAACAAAACAAATTTCACTATCAAAAGTAAATACTAAAATATAAACAACATTTAATAAAAAATAATATTTTATAATCATAAATAATTATATTAGAAACCTCATACATTAGTAGATTTGGGAATAAATGAAGGACTTAGATCCACAAAAATTTTACCCATTATAAAAATAGAATTAGTATATATTTAAATAGTGATTTTATACTCCGTAAATGCAATAAGACCAAATGTTTTTACCACCATAACTATAGAGTCATCACTCCCTATCGATTTATTTTTAAGGAGATGGAAAATGTATAAAATTTTTAATATCCTCCATCAAAAATAATAAATAAACCCTTTTTTAATTCATAATTTTATTTTTAGAAATTAAGTAATTTAGTAAATTAGCATATTATTTTTTCCCTAAGTTTCACATAATGCTAAAATCCCTATTAACAAATTGAGATATTGAATAGAATGTTTTTGGATTTAGGAGCTGAGTCAGCGAAGGATTCTATGGTCCCTAGAGATACATTATAATGTCTTTTATTGGAACTCTCTTACTACCATTATAACTTAAATCTGAGTTTTAATCTTGGAAGGACATAAAATTTTGTGTGTTTTGGGTGTTTGGTAAAATTGCACTTAAGGGTTATTGTTTAACCTTTATGGTTTATCAAAATTTATTAAAATATAGAATATCTGTTTAAGAAGAAATTTATCAAATTATTTGATAAATTTATATGACAATATAAATTTTTATCTGAATATTTTTTGATCGTAAAAAAAAGTAACAATAATAATATTATCATTACTTTTATTTCTTCTAAGGAAAAAATTGAAATATACACGTCGAATTAAATACTTCTTCAAACACCCAATATCCAGTTATATACGATGAAAAATATATTTTAATAATACTATAATATAATGAATATTTTAATTATTCAGGGGGAAAATTATATTTTGATAGGATGAATATTAATTTTTACATTACTTTGTCAAAATAATCGTAAAATTAATTTTTGAAATTATCCCATCGATTTTTTCTTTTATCAAAAATAAAAAACATAGTATATAACTATTCCTAATTTTATATATAATAATTTGTAACAATATATAAAATTATAAATTTATTTAATATCAATTTTATATAAATAATGAAATATCATTTGGAGGAAAAGGGGTAAAATTTTCAGAAAACATTTATCTTTCATAAATATGTTCTTGATTAAAAATATATAGTTCGTATCGATTTTATATAATTAAAATAACCATTAATTTTCAATTAATTAGATGAAATTTATATATTATATATGTAATTATATTAATTTAAATCCATTTAATGATTATTACTTTTCATATTGTTAAGATAATATCATTTTATGCTTCATAAATGTGTTTCATAAAAACCCATTTTTGACACGATTTAAAGATTTAATTTTAAACTAAATTCATCCAACTTTTTTAAATTGAATTTGATAAAATTGATAAAATATTTTTAATCATCATAATTAATATTTCATATTTTTTTCATCTTAATATTTTTCAATAATGAACATTAAAAACAATAAAAATTAATTACCATGGTAGAGGTTAAAACGTGGTTTTGCGCATTACATGTACTAGTGTTAAAATTAATTATGAAAAAAAATATTCTTTATTTGATAAATTTTATATCATATTTAGAATAATTAGTTCAAAATTATCTATAAATGTTATTTTATTTTTTTATTAACTTATAAATTCCATTGGTTAAAAAACAAGTTATTGTGTTGATAACTCATATGACAAAAGAAAGTAAACATAGAGGTAAATGAAATAAGATATTTAAAACATGTTTAATTGTAGTTTGGGAGGGTTTTTATGAAATTTTGATCCCTCCAACCCCATATTTATCAATATTTTGGAAACATGGTTTGATATAGATTCCCAATTATTGAATAGTTTTGGGTGTTTACAAAAATCACCCCATTGTCACTTATAAAAGGGAAATTTCACCACTCATTTATTCACACATAAAAAGCCATTTTTCACAAAAAAAAAATAGAAAAACATATCCCAAAAATATATATCCACATTATAGGGGTTTTGGTTATTCTAAAATACCAACCCTTGGGTCCTTAATATGATGGTGGTCCATCTACAAATAGGTAATTGTCTTCATTATGATCTTTCATTTTACTTCTTCTTTTATAACATCAAATTATGTCTTAACACATAAAATATAATAAAAATATTTTCTTTTATATAAATATATTCTATTATTTATTTGGTATAATATTTATCCCTCTCCTTTTCTATCAAATTGGAATCAAATCCATTGCTCTTGTATATGAAAGACTGCCACCTAATGAACCGATGTAATTTCTTTTACATCACTGAATCACATGAATAGTAATAATGATGAAATAATAAATATATAATATTGATATGACATGATATTTTTTATTAAATATTAATATATCATCCATGTATATTGCATTTCACCATTTAATGGAATGATGATGTCACTGATGCATATGTACAACCTACCATCTCCATGAAACAATGCGATTAATTTTCCATGAACAATATTAATGAATGCATCTAAAATGGTATTTATTGAAAAAATATGGTATTTATAACATTAATAAAATTATTTATATTATGGATCTATATCCAATTCATAAGAAATAGAACCTCTATGAAAAAACATGCATCATAAAATAAAGAAGTTAACATGAAAGACTTTGGTAATAATGAAATATTATTATAGAATGGGTGGTATGATTTTATAATTGGTTCAAATATGAAATTTTAAATATTAATATGGTTATATAATAAATTAATAACAGGTTTAAAACCATTTTACAAGATATTAATGCATTTAATCTAAATGTAAGTGTGAGTTAATAGATTTCATCTCAATTTCCATTCCACAATGATATATTTTCTATTTTGATCCTTTTCAATTTTATGTGGTTTATATACTACCTAATTGATATATTTAACATGAATTAATATTTAATAATGATTTTTAATGTTTCCATTCTTGTCTATTCTTTCATGGGATTACAATTTAAATGTTACTAAGGAGGAAAGAATCAATTTACTACGTCACTTTCTTTTGGGAGTGATTTTATTTTAATACAATGAATATTATCAGTTATCCTTCATAATATAAATTTTTTTAATAACCACATGATATTTATGGTGTACCCATATATATTTCCAATATTTCAACTCTTAGGTACTTGAATAAAATAAATAATATTTTACAAAAAACCCAGTATTAATTATCTTTTAATTAAATATATTTTGTTCCATATCCATGATGATAAAAATTGATTCACAAAAAAAAATTATTTACGGGAATGAATTATTATGAAAATATTATATTATCCTTAGCTTTTATAAAGTATTTAAATTTATTGTTTATAATTTTTTCAAAAGGGAAATTTTTAGTATTTTTTACATAAATTTAAATTTATTTTTTTATATTTATATTGATATAACTGAATTCCCTACCACCATAACCTTTTTAAGAAATTTAGAACCATTCAAAAATTTACACTAGTGTTTCAAATAATACTATTTTATGATAGATTATTTAAATTTTTCACTTCTATTCTCATTATGCATCCAAATGACAAGAATTTATTATAAAAAATATTATAATTGAACTAATGGTCATCTATTTTCATTTATTATATTTTTAGTAGTTCAAATTGAATTGAAACATTCAACTTCTTATGACATTTATACATTAAATTTACCATAAATATCCTTATTATTTATCATGCATATAACCATTTCTTAAATAGTATATCATTTCTACATACAATGTTTTACTTTTAAATTTATTTTATTTACTAAGGGAATATTGATATTCTTTATTCATTATTCAATAGTAACATTCATTGATAAATAATATTAATGGAAAAGGTTAAAGAGTTAGGAAAAAAACATTCCTTAAAATGTTTACTAAAATTTATAGAAGAAAAAACACAATGGTATTTATAAAGGATATTATGAAATTCATTATGTGCATCCACCTCAACAAGATATGAACAAAGGTTCAAGATCACAAAAGACCATATCAAGATTTCATCTGCAATTTATCTCTTTTAAAAAGAATCAACAACCTAGTTGGAATCCCTTTAAGAATGTGTGACATCAAAGATGATTTGGTCAATTACCTATATTCATTCGATATAGGATGGTATAATTCTCCATGAAACATTTCTGGATTGGGCCTTCATATTTCCACTACCATTTTTGAGTCTAATTCCAATAAAAGGAACCACCATCCATGGTGGACAACATATATAATATAATTGATCATCACCCACAATTCAGCTTCTAGGGAATATCTTTTCCCAATGAAATGATAGGTACAACCTTAAATGAACCCTCAATGGTCACATAAAACAACACCACAACTAGAGGGTTTGGGTGCACTAGAAGGAGCTCCATTCATATTCAATTTGATCCATAAATAGATTTAAGGGATCAATTTAATAGAATTTATTACCAGAGTATATTTACCATATTACAAGCATAAAATACAATCAAGATAAAAGGGTACGAAAACTCATTTTTGACTATTTTTATTTGATCATTGAGTTAGAAATAACCTCCTTGTGGATTTTAGTAATCCCACTATGAAAGGCTATATTATGGTTTTCAAATGAAATGAAACACATTTCTCTCCATGTATAAGAAATGGATAGTATTCAAGATCAACATTCCATGAATATGGTCCCTATAGATAGATTCAGTAGTGTAATCCATCATGTATTCAAATTTATCCATGATAACCCTGGTCCTAAGTGGTTCTTAGATTCACTTCCAGATCCTACTTGCAAACATGCATGATAGAAATATATGAATGATGTACACCTCAAATATAAAATAGAGGTTACTGGAAGGTGTAATCATATTACATATTGTTTATTGTTTTGCATGAATATAATTTAATAATATCATAGAGTATTTTTGCATTAATAAGGTCATAGCAGTTCCCATGCTATGATGAGAACCGTGAAGTGCTTTGAAAATATTATAAAATATAGTTCTACAGTTGGATGAAATACTATGATGGAACACAAGGTATACAAACAATCATATGCGAGTACTCGTAAGTTGATGCGACTTCTTCTCATGAACTTTTCACTTGGTAATATCCAAGACGAGATATTATGAGAACAAAACCACCAGTAGTAATTCCATATGTTTTGGTATCATCGGATATTCATATCTATGAACACATGTAATGGTCCATAGACTTTAATATTATCATTAATACATTTCACAACTAACACACTTTGATTTACTGACAACAATTGTCACACCATATATTGGAGAGAAGTAGAGTATGTTGGGTGTGTCACGAATGACACGTTATTAATGGACAAGTCAAGAAAGGATTTTTCTCTTCTATTTATGGAAGTTGATATCTCAACCCTTTGATTGAAATAGAAATGTCACCCTAAATTACATGGCCATGGTGTAACAATGAGTTTATTTTAGGTAGTCATATAATGATGTATAAAGTATATAGGCAGATGACACTATCATGAAACGTGCTTGACATGTCATTGTGACAAAGGGATTATATTACATAGTGAGTTCTCGTATGTGGATGTCATCATTTTGACATTATGTTCTCTATCTTGGGTGGCTCAACCCGTTACTAGACAGTAATCATGGACTTTAGGAAGGCCTGCCTAATGCCCATGATAATGAATCCAAGAGGGAAACACACTAAGTGTTTTTGGTGGTTTCGATTAAATTCTATCTAAATTTAATTACTATATTAAATATTATTCTCAAGGCCAAGGAATAATTGTATTCATTTTAAAATGATCTCATAAAATAAATAAATATTTATTCACCAGATTGTGAATTAAATATATATATTTATTTTATTGAACATTTAATAAATATTTATTTACTAGTTTTTAAATAAAAATATTTTTTTAAGAGAATAGAATATTTTATTTGGGAGTTCAAAAAATTTAAGAGGAGTTCAAACGGACCAAGACCATATCCATTGATAAATTAATTATTTATAAGTCCATAAATAATGATAATCCAGTTCGTACATGAAATAATAATAATATTTTTATCATTATGTTGAACAATATCTCATTTATGGTTCTATTTTGCGTAAGTTGGATCACCAAAAGTAATGGTGTTGTAATTAATATTATGTCATATCGGTTTTCTATAATAGTTATAATGAAATTTAATTGTTATTTAAAAATTAAATATTGTAACTGAAACCCCATGTCGATTAATAGGTAGGTACGTCTATTGTGCCAATCCCCTAGTGAATTGATAATTGTTGAGCCACACATTTTTCTCTCTCGACTCCTCTTGTCACTCCCTCTCAAGAATGAGAGAAGTTATTCAAGACCAAATAAAAGGCGATCTAGAACGATCGATGCAATGAATTTTCTTCACCGTACAAGAACCTGGAAAATGAGTGGAATTATTCGGAGACCATTGGAGCATCTGTGGATCACTACTAGAGGTATTATACTTTTGATCATCATGAGTGAAACAAAGACAATCTGAAAGGGTCATTCTAGACGATCAACGACCATCAATTAAGAAAGTACTAAAGACCCAGGTATTAAATTTCTTCAAAAATACATAAATTAATTATAAAAATGAATTGAAAGATACTCTTTCTTGGATCATACACTTTTCTTCTCTTTGTCTAAATTATAGATTTTAATCCATGGATACTAGCATTCATCATCGTATTAATACCGATTTGGTCATCAATTACGGAAAAAGAAATGTTGGGCCCTCCAAACGCCATGTTTCCACCGTGTATGGATCTTACAAGTGGTATTAGAGCAATCACATCATTGTTTATAATTATACACATAATTCATGGATGATTTACGCTTTAAGAATTTAGTTTTTCAATTCATGTTTAATCATTCTTTTAATATTAATTTTGGGATTTTTGTCCCACTTTTAATTTCTTATAGATCTAAAAAACTGAATAATTTTTTCATTAAAATTAAATCAAGGATAATATCAGGAGGCTCTGATGATTCTGTCCAGATAATATGATAGTAAACCCTGAATATTCAGAGTTATACACTGTGTAATCTGTCATACACACCATGAAATATGGATTACACACTGTGTATTTTTCTTTATTACATCAGGAGTAATTCTAAAATTACTCCAAGCCATGTGCATTAATGACACACGATGTAGATAATTCTTAGACCATGTGTTGACCAAGTCATACTGGCGCACAGTCATCCAAATTACACGTCGTGTGCCCCACTGGACACAACATGTAGTCCCTTCAGTTCAAGGGCCAAACCATGTATCCCATACATGGATAAGATGACCGGTAACCATGTAACCCAATGACAACACGACATGTGTCCCAATGTAAATTCATTGTACTCTGATATTTCTGAAGTACGCTTCACATGTTGATTCCCTAGGTGTGTACTTAAGATAAGACGGTGAGGGAAGTACATGTCGTTTATTCATAACTACATTCCATGCACATTACCAAATTACAAATAATTAAATCTTTAATGATTGTGTAATGTTTATAATTACATATCATGTATATTCAAACGGGTTTTCACCGTGCTACCTCCAAAATTATGGATAATAATCTAAAGGAAATTAAAAAAAGGATTAAGATAAAAGGATTGATTAATTAAAGATAATAATTAATCAATTTGAGTGTGATTTATCTTAATAAGAACTATTAATGAATTGAATTCTAGTTTTATTATGTGCGTAATTCGTTTCATGAATGTTGATGATCATGATCTAGACCAGAGCTTTGTATGTGATTGGTTTCTTTTTAATTTATTTTAAATAAAATTGTTGGTCTATGTGCCACCTCTCCACATTATTATGTAGGGACTTCATGTCCATGGTTTCTTTTATGTAACCCCCCTTTTACACCTCACATGTTTTTTAGTTAAAAACATATGTAATGGATGGAGCTCCCAAGATTGTGTAGGTGGTTCAAGTAGGGATCTAAGTAGAAACCAATCCAAGGAGATACAAAGGTGGACAAGTAGAAATCTATAAACATAAACCATAAATGGTTCAAGGTTTCTCTACCTTCAGTCAGTGGTTATTTTAAAAAATCACTAGATAAACGAACTATTAGAATAGCTCATTATCATTACCTTTACATTATTTTATTTCTATTAGTTGCATGGTTTTTCATTATGGATGTATTGTCACAACTACATAATTAATGAATTAACAAGCTTGAAATATGGAACTAAAATATACCAGGCTTATGAATAATTATTATAAAGACATGTTTAATAACTAAAGTAATTTTAACGTAGTATTAAAAAGCATGTGATAAATATAATAAGTCAAGTTACACATAAGAGATAAAAATCGATCAATAACATATTTAGTCAGAAAAAGCCTTCTGTTACGTGACTAAGAGAAAGACTCAATATAACCATGTGCTTGATGATCCCTTGTTGGGATACTTAATTTTAAACTTGAATTTATTATGAATGTTTCTGGTTTACTTAACCATTTTACATCATGTGAAGTATCACTTTATAGACTTGGTGTTAATTTGGAGGCATGTGTTGAGAAAATCCAAATCAGGATTTCATGATTGGGGAGTCCACTCAACGGATCAAGGAGCTATACGCCCGTAGTTGGAAAATACATGCCTACCTAAATACCATAAAAAATCTTAAACAATCCTTATTGGGGTTATGAGATGTATAATATGGATCCTTAACACTAAAATCTATTATAAATTTGAAATGTTATGTTCAATGGTGAGGTCCATTGGGAATTGATAAAATAGTGAGAGACTTAATAAAATTAATTTATTATTTCTCATAAAATGTAATCAAGAAATTAATAATTATATAATCTTTTAATTGTAGAATAATAAATTAAAATCTCATTAACTACACTATCCCTACAATCAATACTGGATAATGAAAACATCCTCACTGACAGTAACTTCCAGGAATAGTTTAGATGCCTTCAGGTCATTCTACACCATGAATGGAAATCTTACGTACTACAGTCCTCATTACATGATCCGCCTTTCCAAGAGGTGAGCGATGAAGAGTTCATGGTATATGAGAAACATATGAATGGCGCAATCGAAATTCAATGTTTGATGTTATCATTGATGTCTAGTGAACTCATGAAGTCTCATGAAAACATGGATGCCTATAGAAATCATGAGAACCTCCGTGGTATTTACTAGGAGATGGTAAGACATGAATGATTTGATATATCCAAGGACCTATTTAATAGTAATCTTGGAGAGGGTTCCCCATATGGGCCTCACTACCTCACATAGTCAATATCATTGGCTACATTGAGTTCCTGAAGGATCTAGGGTTTAAAATCTCTGAATAATTGGGTACCTATCTCATTCTCGCATCACTCCCTTAGAGATTCTCTTGTTTTTTTGTGAATTTCAATATGAACAACATTAAGAAGTATCTACCAGATATTTTTATCCTCCTTCTCTAAGTAGACAACGACATGAAGCGTGAAATGCCTTCTATCTTTATGGTGAATAAGAGGAAAGGGAATGTGAATAGCTTTAAGCCCAAGGCTTCTTCATAACCTTCCAAGAAAAATAATATCACAAGGGATGAAAGGGAATATGAAGCTTTTTATTTCACTTGTGGAAAGAAGGGACAATAGAAGAAAAGCAACACCAAAATAAATAATCAAGGGGAATTTGTAGGTGCATTTGTTATCAAGTGTAATTGATCTATTTCTACAAATTGGGTATTAGATACAAGATGTGGTTCTCACAAATGTATCCAAATATAAGAACCAAGTAGATTCTAGAAAATTGACTTAGGGGAGGTAGATCTACGAGAAACCGATGAAGATAGACTTGTTGTTGTAGCTTTCAGGGAGTACCACCTCACATTGCTGACTGGGATGATCTTGGTATTGAATGTTTGTTATTATGTACCTTCTGTAACCGAAAACATTATTTATGTATCCATACTAGATAAATATGGATTTATTTTCAACTTCAGAAAAGAATTTCTCTTCTTTTATAAGATGGAATTTTTTTGGTAATGCACATTTATATAACAGTATTTATGTGTTGGATTTCACAAACCAAGTAATGGAAATCGATAATAAAGCTACTTCACATAACTCATACTACACAAAATTTGGCATCATCGGCTAGGGCACGTAAATGAGAAATGATTGACAATGTTACATCAAGATGGATATTTAGATTATTTTTAATTAAAACCACTTGGTTTATGTCACACATGTTTATAAGGAAAAATGACCAAATCACCATTTAGTGGGAAAGGTAAAAGGGACAAATAGCTTATCTAATTGGTTCATACTGATGTGTGTGGACCATTTCTAATTGAAACAAGGTGTGGGTACTCAAACATCATAACTTTTTATGATGATTTTAATAGATACGGATATATCTAATTAATGAGGTATAAGTCGGATTCTTTTGATATGTTCAAGGAATAAAAGAATGATGTTGAGAACCATCCTAGTAAAAAGATTAAGAAATTACATTAAAAATGAGGTACAAAATATCTTAATCAAGACTTCATTTATTACTTACAAGAGTTTGGGATCCTATCCCAACTCACTCATCCTAACATGACCCAGTATAGTGGTGTAAATGAAATGACGAACCACACCTTGTTGGACATAGTGAGATCAATGATGAGTCATGTAAGTATTCAATTACCCATTTTGGGGATTTTCCTTACAAATAGTGGCACACATACACAATGAATTACTAACTAAATCAATAAATGGTTTTTTCAAACAACCATTGGAGTGAAATAAAATCTATGTTATCGAATTTACATGTGTAGGGAAGAGAAGAATTTGTTAAGGCCTCTTTGGGTAAAAACTCGCACTCTGAGGCACAAGGTTTACCTTTATAGGATACTTCAAGGAAACAAGGGGATATTACCTATACACCCTCTTAAATAAAAAGGTGTTAGTGGAAATACATGACATATTACATGAGAGGGATAAAATCACAAAAATATATAGTGGAAGTGAGATATACTTCGATGAAGTCAAGGCTCATGGTACAAAAGAGTTGGTAGAAGATTAGAATCAACAAAGCCCCATGGAATAATATTCTGTTCTAGAGACACAAGTACTATATAAGAGTAAAAGAGAGGTTAGAGAACCAGAATGGTATGGTTTCATAGTTACTGAGGATAGTGACTCATTATTAGATGATAATAATTATCATCTAACCTACAAGGAAGCAGTAAGTGGAACAGACATTTCCAAGTGGCATGAAACCATGAATTCTAAAATGGATTCCATGTACCAAAACCAAGTTTGGATTTTGGTAGATCCTCTAGTAGATGTAAATCCTTTTGGTTGAAAATGGGTATTAACGAAAAAACTAGACATGGAAGGATAATTTAGTAACTATAAGGAACAACTATTTGCAAAAGGGTTTAAACAACATCAAGACATTAAATATGAAAAAACTTTTTCAACAGTTGCAATGATAAAACTCATCAAAATTATACTGGCCAATACTGATTTCCATGACCATGAGATTTAAAAAATGGATGTCAAAACAAAATTTCTTAACAGGAACCTTCATAACGAAGTCTACATGACACAACCTGAAGGGTTTGTGACTCCAAATAGTGCCAATAAGATATGAAATTTACAAAAATTAATTTATGGAATAAAGAAAGCATCCAAGTCATGGAACATTCATTTTGAAGAATACATAATGGAATTTGGTTTTATAAAGAACAAATGAGATCCTAATGTCTACAAACTGTTTTGTGGGAGTGCAGTTATTTTTCGAATAGTATATATTGATGACAGATTAGTTATTAGAAATGAAATACCAGTCTTATAGTTTTTTAAGGAATGGATGAATAAATGATTCTCTATGAAGGACATGGGGGAGGCAACATATATTTTTGGAATCAAGATCCAACATGGTAGATCTAAGAGATTTTCTAGGCCTAATTCGGAGTACATACATTGAAAAGATACTGAAGAGATTTATTACGGAACAATCTATGAGGGGATTATTTCCATCTTCACACGGCATTCATCATTCCAAGAAAATGTGTCCTCAAACCCATGAGTAAAGAAAGAGAATGGAAAGGATTCCATACTCTTTAGTGATTGGGTCACTCATGTATGATATGCTATGTACTAGGATAGATGTCGCCTACGCATTGAGTTTGGTAGAAAGATATCAAGATAATATAGGTGAATGCTATTTTATGGTAGTAAAGATTAACCTTAAGTATCTATGAAATACTAAGGATAAGTTCCTAGTTTATGGAGGATACGTGGAACTAGTCATCAGAGGATATGTTGATGATAGTTTCCAGACTGATCAAGATGACATGAAGTCACAAATGGGATACATATTCAATATGAATAAAGGTGTTGTGATCTATAATAGATCAAATAAACGTGTGGTCATAGATTCTACAACAGAGTTCGAGTATATCGTAGCTTCTGAGGTAGCTAAATAAATAGTTTGTATATGGAGATTCATTCCAAGAGATGGATGTGGTTCCTAAAAGTAATGATCCCATCACACACTATTGTGATAATACTGCAGTGGTGGATCTCGCAAAAGATAAAAGGTAACATCAGTAGAAGAAACACATACTATAGAAGTATCATCTCTTGAGGGTTTTTTTCTAGAGAGGTGAATTTATAGTGAGCAGTATTTCCACAGAAGACAATGTGGTGGACCCCTTGACTAAATCCTTAACTCAGTAGAAACATGATCATCATGTAAGGTCTATAGGACTGAAAGTCATAGGCAGTTGGCACTAGTCCAAGTGGGAGATTGTTGGAGTTGGTTTCCTATAACCAAATGTTTTTACTTTGATATCATTAATATTTAATGTATCAAAATATTATAAAACTTATTACATATTGTTTATTATTCTTCATGACTATAATATAATAATGTCCTAGATTATTTTTTGTATTAATAATGTCATAGAAGTTCTCCACTGTGATGAAAACCTGAAGGTTCTACGACAATATTCTTAAATATAGTTCTGTAGTTGGATGACATAATGTGATGGTACACATAATATAAATACTGTCAGGTGTGGGTACTTGTAATCAGATTAGAATTCTTCTCATTATGTTCTCACTTGGTAATCCCCAAAATTACAGATTTGAGAACATACCTGCTAGTATAAATTACACATGTTTTGGTGTCATCAGATATTTCTATCTGCAAGCTTGTGTAATGGTCCTTAGACTTGAATATTATCATTAATATATTTCATGACTTGTACAATTTGATTTACTAACGAAAACCATCATGTCATATGATTTATAGAAGCAAGGTATGATGGGTGTGCCACAAATGACATGCTATTAATGATAAGTAGAGGAATTATTTGTCCCTTCCATTTATGGAAGTTGATATCTCAACCCTTTGATTGAAATAGAATAGTCACCCTAAATTAAATTGTCATGGTGTAATGACGTGTTTATTTCAGGTAGTCAATGAATTATGTACCAAGAATATAGGTTTAGGACACTATCATGAAACCTTCTTGATGAGATATTTTGATAAAGGGATTATATTACACAGTGACTATTCGTATGTGGATTTTTTTGTTACGACATTAAGTTCATTCTCTTGGGTGCTTTAACCCATTGTTAGACAGTAATCTTGGAATTTAGGAAATCCCACCTAATTACAATGAGAAATAATCTTAGAGGGTCACACACTATCATTTTTTGGTGGTCTCGATTAAATTATATTTGAATTTAATTAATGTAATAAATATTATTCTCATGACCAAAGAATAATTTTATTCAAGTTAAAATGATCACATAAATTAAATACATATTTATTCACCCTATTGATAATTAAATATATGTATTTTTTTTATTGAACATTTAATAAATATTTATTTACGAGTTTATAAAAAAATATTTATTTAAAACAATAATATATTTTATTTGAGTGTTTAATAAATTGAAGAGGAGTTCTAATGGACCAAGACAGTGTCTATTGATAAATTAATTATTTAAAGGTTAGTAAATAATTTTTATCCAATTGACACAGGAAAAAATAATAATACTGTTATCATTATATGGAATAATATTTCATTTATGGTTCTGTTTTGTGCAAGTTGTCACACCACAAATAATAGTGATGTTATTATTATTATGTTACATGGGTTTTCTCTTATATTTATAATTTCATTTAATTTATTTTTTTCAATTAAATAGTGAAACTAAAACCCCATGTTGATTAATAGGAAGGTACGTCTATTATGGCAATTCCTCATTGAATTGAGAATTGTTGATCCAAATAGTTTTCTCTATCGAATCCTCTTATATCTCCCTCTCAAGAACAATAGAAGTTCTTCAAGAATGATGAACAATTGATCAAGAATAGTTCACACAAGATATTTTATTCACCTCACTAGCACCTAGAAAGTATGTGGAATTGTTCTGAGACCATTGGGACATTTTTGGATCACCACTATAGGGATTCTACATTGGATCCTCACGATCACAACGAAGACAACCCAAAAGGTTCATTCCGAACAATCAATGATCATCAACGAAGAATGAACTAAAGACCCAGGTATTTAATTTCTTCATAAATTAATAAATAATTTATAAACATGATATGTGTAAGATCTACTTTCTCGGATCGACTTTTTTCTTCTATTTGATAAATCTTTGATTTTAATCCATGTATACTAGCATTCATCATCGTATTTATCCTAGATTGGTCATCTATTACAGAAAAAAACATGGGACATCCCTATGCTATGATTTCGCTATGTCCAGATCTTACAGGTTTAACCTTAATATTCTACAAATCTACAACATGTATGATGGTGTTATTAAGAGCCTCTCAAACGTTAGAAACTATAGGGGAATCATGGTAGTTCCTTTACTTTTGTACCTATAAAAATCTCTGTCACTAATTTAGAAAATGGATTTTGATTCCCGGATACGAGTGTCACTATCAAAATATTCACACATCTTCATATCTAGAATTATATAAGTGAGAATATAGTCATTTACTGTAGAATTGAATTGTAATTTAGCAATGGGTATGTTTTTCATAAAGTAAGGGACTTCCACATACTCATAAATTTTCATAGAAAACCATGGTGTTTTCTCGAAATTGAGAGTTCCCTGATTGTATACCAAAAACCTCAACCATTTCATTAGATCATAATATAAATGTTTAATGGAATTATGAACATATGGGGATATGTATAAGGTCTATCCATTCTGAATTTTTATGGTGAATTAGTTTGAGAGAAACATCAAGAAGTTATTTTTATATATGTAAGGTTCTAAGTGAATTTAATAAGGAGTGCTTCAGTAATGATTCATATATCCTTACCTCCCTAACCTCCCATGTGAATGATTTTGAAAAATTATTTCCAAGACACAATAATAATATTGTATTCATGTATTGATATTATCCATATATTGTTTTTTATCAACGCATGATTCTATTTAGTAAGGGTTTTGGGCCATCTGTACCCAAAGAAGGAATAGAAAAACATTTTGGTTACCATGAATATGACTAGAATAATTATCCCCACTTGAGAAATGTTTTCCCACACCCATGTATCCATCTAGGAATTGATACTATAATATATATTTTTCCAGTTAATGAATTTTGACATTTACCCAAAAGAGGGGAACCTCGAGGAAGGTGAAAGGAAGGGACCCCCTATTCACTCGAAGTGGCGTGACATCCTTATTTTTCATTGAGATATGAACACCATACCCAATGACCAAAATGAATTTATTGAAACTAATCTAATATATAAAAACAACTTTATAGTGTCCAAAAATAACATTGATCTAAGAAATAGTTCTTCTAATATATTTACCAATGAGGAGTACGTCATTGGGATAAAGGAGGTGTGAAGGCGTGCTGATCCACCTTATATACCTGATTTTGCTATATAGTCCATCCTGTACAATATAATTTATTTATAAACTCAAATGAATTTTATAAATATAAAATAGGGTCAATAATGGGGGTGTAATGGCCCAAACTCTCTTGGTCCTTTCCATTGCCAAAAATCCGGATCCTAAAGGGGTAGCATCTCGGCGCGACAGATCGGTGCGACCGATCACTGAGACCGATCGCTGAGACCGATCGCTGAGACTGGTCGGCGCGACCGATTGGTGAGACCAAGCGGCGCGACCGATCGGTGAGACCGACCGGCGCGACTGATCATTGAGACTGATCGGCATCACCCGGCTTTGTCGGGGTTTTTCCAGTGACGTGCGCAAATTGAGTTTTAAACCCTTCTTTGAAACCACTTTAATCTTTTTCTAAAGCCCGGTAACGCCCGTAAATGTTATAATTAAATATTTAACAAATTAACCTAGTGTGTGCATCAGTTTAAACAAACCGACCCCTTTGATAACATGTGGGGCCGCGTGGTCAACCCACGACCCCCGCTCCTTACGCGGTTTGGCGTTCTTATTTCAACCGTCCCTGGCTCTTATAAACTAAGGGTTTGCCGTGGTTTCTTCTTTTCATGATCACCTTGTGCTAAGAGTAGTTTTCATTCAGACGAGCCGCATCGCTATGCGTGATGTTCCGCACCTGGCCTATGTGTTGATAGACGAGGCGATTTTTGTCCAGGAGAACCGCATCCCTATCTTTGATGTTTCTCCCCCGGCCTTAGCATCGATCGTTGATCAACAAGAAGGGAATTTCTTCATCTCTCGCGTTTGTGTATCATGAGGGGTGGGTGTGCTTTTGGTTCCATAGAATTGTTTAAACCAGACCTAAATAAAGATAATGAACTGATTATATGAAGAAAGAAGGGGGTTGTGATCGTTGATGATGTTTATTGTTGTGGTCATCTTTCTGAATTGTGAGGGATTACGCCTACTGAAAATAATGGCCTTTGGTGGTCTTTCTATGTGCACTAATGAACCCTGGTGATGTTTCAAATGGTTTGTTTGTGGTTGCGAACTCCTGCTGTAAAAAAAGGAAATTTGTTAATAACGTATACCTGGCTAAATAAATTTAAAGCCCCAGGATCCATCCTTCTTGATAACCCCCGTTTAAAGTACATGGAAATTGAAATCATGGAGCGTGTAAAATCTTTTAAATCTGAAAATACCTGCATGGGCCTGCTTTACTCTGTGGTAGTGGTTTGATTGTTCTCCATTATGGGCCGATTGTTGGAGATGTGGGAGGGGATGGGATCCCCCGTTAATATGGATTCGGTGGTTGTGAGTTTTAAGAATTGGTGGTTACCTTGTTTATATCACGAATTGGGGTAGGATCCTCTGTTGATGAGAAAACATTTTGGGGGACACAAGGTAGTGTCTCGAGGGTTCCTTTGTTTATAGTACTTCTAGGAATCTCACTTATCCTCTTGTCGTTGTAACATTACAAGAGAACTGGGTGTGAATGTTTAAATTGATGTTTGGCAGGATAATTTCCTTGGTTATTCTTGTGGTGTAAGTTTCCCATGTTGGTGCATGAAATTATTTAATCATTATTACAGAACATGAAAACAAGAATGGGAAAAACGAGTTTTGTTAGCGAGAGTCATGACTCGGACAAGAGTGTTGTTGTGATCTATAGGTTGTCTGAAGAAAAACCTAATTTTTCTTGAGTTCTTTTTACCAATGTATATAGTTGTAGTTTTGTGTTTCTTATTCGTGCCCCACCCATGTTGAGAACATAGTGCCGAACACCCCATTTCATGGGCGAGGGTGTTTTTACCAACACTATTCATAGTGGTTGGTTATTAGCTCTTTTTCTGCTCCCTTTCTCGGATATCCCATGTATCTTCGGGCAGGCTGTGATGGCCTGAGATCCATTATTAGCCCACGAACCTTCTGGAGGGGTAGTGTGGTGGTTATGGACTAGGTGTGAGCGGGTAGGTAGTTTCCCAAGTATCTTCTGGATGAGACCCAGGTTTCTTTGGGCGTGGAAATGGATCTTCTAGCACAGGTGTCTTCGGGAGTGGTGGTGGTTTTTCTTGCCTAGGTGTTTGTAGGAGTGGTACATGTGATAGTTGTGGCCCAGGTGTTTTCGGGCGGGATTCGACAGTGGGAATGCGTGCGGCTGTGGCCCGGGTGTTTCCGGGCTGGATTCGGAAATGGGGCTGCGTGCGGTTGTGGCCCAGGTGTGTGTGGGTGGGTGTGACAGTGGGACTACAGTGAGAATGGAGGGATTACTTCGATGCGTAGGATGTCTCAATAACCAGTGGGAATGTGGCGCGGGGTACCCAAACATTGATGTGCTCTTATTATATATATTACTTGGTTTGCATTACTTGGTGAGTGTAGTGGGTGAGTGGGATGGGTGAGCTCTTTAATAGTGTTGGTTGTCTGCTTCTCACGGAACATTAGTACTTTCCCCCACTTTTGTACTAGAGTCTTTGGTTTTCCGTACTGAGTGTACTTGTATGCTCACCTTACGTATATAAAACTACTTTCAAGTTTCCAGAGGACATCGGGGATCGCGCGGGACCATAGTAGCTTGTACCTTTGAGGTCATCGCAGTTGCTGTTTTTTTTTCATTCCTTCTTATTTGGTACTTACCTTTGTGGTAACCTTTTGTACTTTGTGTCTTTTACTTTTTCAACATGCATGTGGGAATAGTTTACTTTTGGATTTACTTTTCCTTTACCGTGGTGTTGTTGGGTTTCATCATCTTATCTCCCGATACTATAAAACAAAAAGGGTAATGCTTTCCATTTGTGTGTAATTTCCATACCCTTGGTGCTATTCGCCACTCCGGGACCTATAGAAGGTGGGTTTCAGGGGTCATTATCTCTCCATAAACTTAAATAAATAAGGGCCTGACAATTTCCCGACCCTTCCCTCCTTTTGGTGAAGGTGGTTCAAGACAGAATGGTATCAGAGGCTGAGGTTTGAGAGATAGGATGGAGTCTGGAGTTAGGCACGGTGAGTATTGCATGGGATGGTAAGGCAACAATTTTGGGTAACCATGGTGCGTGAATTAGGCCAGGGAAGTCCGGCTAGGACACGAGATTTTAGTGCCCCCCGTGATCTGATGCAAGGACTCTAGACCTACCGAACGACCAAGTGAGGCCACACTGATTGAAGGGTAGAGACCCTTGGAAAGGTACATGCATCATAATGACATGTGTTCTCATTTTTCTGAGTTGTATTAGGAATTAATAATAAATGAAAAATTTAATAAAATTTAAGAACAATATTCTGCACTACATGGGCTTAGGCATTCCTTGTTTACCTTGCAGCTATTGCACCTGGAAGGCGACCACGTGTGGAACAGGCGATCGAGGACCCGAAGACTACTTTGGCCGATCGGCAGAGATCCAATCGAGAGGAAGAGGACGACTAGTGGCAGAAGACTCTTCGGGCCTTCCAGTTAAAGACCCTCGAGAAGTACGAGGGAAACATCTCTGACATGTAGACGAAAGGCTGGCTAGAGGAGCTAGTGATAGACTTCAACCTAATTCGGGCCCTGACCGAGTACACGATTCCTCTTTCCATTATCCAAATGCGGGGAGCAGGGCGTCAGTGGTGGACACTTTACCTGGGGGAGAGGAGAGAGGCTGTGGTGCCATGGGCTAATTTCGAGAAGGAGTTCCGGGTGGAATTCCTCTCCTCGACGATGATGGCAGAAAAAAGACAGGAGATAATCTCCCTCCTGTAGGGGAGTATTTCAGTGAGGGAGCTAGGAATCAAGTTCAATGATCTCCTACTTTTTTCTCTGTACCTTTTTCCCGACGAGAAGTCTCGGGCAAGATGTCTAGAGGAGGCGATCTGGCCCTCCCTCCATTATGCGGTTACACCCTTTACCCTGCTGATGTACATAGAGGTCTAGAAGAAGGCCGAAGTGGTGGAGTGGATGCATGATCTAGGAGGTGTGTCATGATAGGGGATCCATCTGGGACCATCGAAGGGGAAGGCCATCAGCACTAGGCCTCCTGCGTCAGGACCCTCCAGGTGCCGACCCGCAGGGAGTAGGCCGCATTAGTTTCAGTTTCAATCCCCCAGTCCTAGCCCTTTTTCATCGGGCCCAGGACCACGATGCTTCATCTGTGAGAGTCATGCACATCTCTGGAGTCAGTGCCTAGAACGGGCATAGTACGGTGGTGGCGGACAACCCCAACACCTGCCCCAGCAGCAGCTTCCATCCAGGCCTTTCCAGCAGCAGCAGCAGCAGGGAAAACGAACTCCCGCTCTTCCGAGGACAGACGTAGGAGGACGGGGATGACCTCAGGGCGCTCCTCAGGGACCTCAACCGGGGCATGGTCGGGGAGGTGGCCGATCGCTGAGGGGAAGAGCAACTAGTAATGGAAAGCTACACGTCGCAAAGGCAGTAGTTTCAGTAGGGCCGGAGGTTTTCCGAGGTACGATCATTTTTTTAGCACTCTTTCCTATGCCTTGTTCGATACTAGAGCTTCGAACTCCTTAGTTGCACCAAGTTTAGCCCATGCCTTGGGTCTAGATGTCAAGAGACTTCCAGTGCCCTTTGTATTAAGCACACCAGTCGGAGGTCAGACCGACTTGTTGTTTGTTTTTCGGGGATGCAGAATGATGATAGGGCCACATCAGTTGGTTAGGGATCTTCTTCTGCTATAGATACAGCCATACGATGTCATCCTAGGAATCGACTAGCTATTTTCTATATGTGCCATTATCGACTGTTTCTGAGGAAGTGTTGTGTTATCGTAATTTGCAGGTCGGCGTGTTACCTTCACCGGCGAGCGAAGTAGTCAGAAGGGAAGTAGGTGAGGGGAACCCCTTTTCGTCTTGTTGGCTGAGCTGTCAGTGGAATCCGTAGATGCTGAGATGGTGTAGGTGCCAGAGGTTGTCCGTGGGTTTATGGTTGTCTTTCCTGAGGAGGGAGCAGCTCTACCCCCTCGACGGCATATTGAGTTTGGGACAGACCTGCAGCCTGATGCTCATCTGATCTCGATGGATCCTTACCATATGGCACCTTCAGAGCCACGGGAGTTGCAGATCCAGATTGATGATCTAATGAAGAGGGGTTATGTTCGGCTGAGTGCGTCATCGTGGGGTGCTCCATTCTTAACCACAAAGACGGCAGATGGTGGTCTTAGGTTGTGAATAGAGTACAGGAGGCTGAATCAGGTGACGATTAAGAATCGTTACCCTTTTTATAAGATAGACGATCTTTTCGACCAACTGAAAGGGGAAGGATTGTTCTCGAAGATCGACCTGCGGTCTGGGTACCACCAGTTGAGAGTGAAGGAGGGAGACATCCTGAAGACGGCGTTCAGGTGCAGATATGGACACTTAGAGTTCTTAGGCATTCCCTTCAGTGTTACGAAAGCCCCAACTATGTTTGTGGGGTATATGAACTCCATCTTCTGGGAGTACATAGATCGGTTCATAGTTGTGTTCATCGACAACATCATGGTCTACTCCAGATCAGAGGATGACCATGTAGAGCACCTGAGGACGGTTCTGGAGGTCCTTCGACATCATCAGCTCTATGGGAAGCTGTCGAAATGCATGTTCTAGACACGAGAAGTGCACATCCTCAGGAACCTGGTGTCCGAGCAGGGGGTAGTGGTGGACCCATCAAAGGTTGAGGTAGTTGTTTCTTGGGCAGCACCCAAGAATGTGGCAGAGGTTTGTAGTTTCCTCGGGCTGACAGGTTACTATCGGAGGTTCGTACCCAACTTATCCCGAGTTGCAGCCCCTATGACAGCCCTGACCAAGAAAGACCATGTTTCTGTGTGGAGTGAGCAGTGCAAGTCAGCCTACAGCTATCTAAAGGAGAAGTCGGTCAGTGCCCCAGTGCTGAGATTGCCAGAAGAAGGGGTGGCGTATGATGTCTTCTGTGATTTTTCATGACAGGGACTCAGATGTGTGTTGATGTAGCAACAAGGGGTGATCTCTTATGGGTCTAGGCAGCTACGCCCTCATGAGCGTAATTATTCCACCCACGACCTAGAGCGTGCAGCGGTCGTTTTTTGCACAAAAGTTATGGTGGCACTACCTCATCGGATAACTCTTTGTGGTCTTCACATATCACAAAATCATGAGGTATATCTTCTCCCAGCGGGAGCTAAACATGCGACAACAGAGATGGGTGGAGTTCCTCCATGATTACGACTTTGAGAACTCGTATACTAAGGGAGAGGGAAATGTAGTGGCTGATTACATGAGCAGGAGGGCGTAGAAGGATGTGGTCTGAGAGTCGGCAGACACCTGGAAGGCGAAAGAGGATTTGGTTTCCTTACACCTGGATGCAAGAATGGATGGTGGTAGGGGTTGCCTATATCAGATGGAAGTGTAGTCGTCTTTGTTGCAGCAGGTGGAGGAGTCTCAGTGGGGAGACCCAGAGTGCGAAGTAATGTGTGACCGAGATGTCCAGGGCGATGCTCTAGAAGGATGGATAGAGGATGGTCAGAACCGGATTCTTATCCAGGGAAGTTAGTTTGTTCCAGGAGTGATGTGCGGAAAGGTTCTCAGTGAGTTCCACAACTCACCCTTGGCGGTACACCCATCAGTTTCCAAGATGTACCAGGGACTGAAGAGACATTTTTGGTGGCCCGAAGTGAAACGAGCAGTGGCCGAGTTTGTGTCCAAGTGATTAATGTGTCATCAAGTGAATGCTGAACACCATGTTCCAGGCGGCCTAATGTTGTCTCTAGATGTCCTCGAGTGGAAGTGGGACAACATCTCGATGGAATTCGTCATGGGACTTCCCAAGGTCCAAGGGGAATACGACGCCATCTAGGGGGTAGTGGACCGGTTGATGAAATCGTCCCACTTTCTGGGAATCATGGAGTCGAGTAATGTGGATTCATTGGCACGAAAGTACGTGGATGAGGTGGTGCGGTTGCATGGAGTTATGTAGTCTATAGTCTCGTATAGGGATGCATGGTTTACCTCGCGGGACTGGAATGGATTGTAGTATGCTTTTGGCACATAGTTACGGCTTAGCACTGCTTTCCATCCCCAGATAGATGGAAAAATCGAGCACACCATCCAGACCTTGGAGGATATGCTGTGGGCATGTGTTCAGGACTGAGGAGGATCATGGGTGTGACACTTGCCCCTGGTAGGGTTCTCCTACAATAATAGCTATCACTCTACCATCGGTATGGCCCCATTTGAAGCCTTGTATGGAAGGTCATGCCGTTAACCTCTTTGTTGGGCCGATCTAGGAGAGGTAGGTATCCTTGGCCCGGAGGTGGTGCAGAGCACGACAGAGAAGGTTCAGCTCATACGGGAAAGGATGAAGGCGTCCCATGACCGACAAAAGTCGTATGCTGATACCAGAAGGAGGCCATTGGTGTTTGAGGTTGGAGACCATGTGTTCTTGAAGGTCTCCCCTTGGCGTGGGTAGTGGAGGTTCGGCAAGGGGAGTAAGCTTTCTCCCAGGTTCATCAGGCCCTTCGAAGTGTTACGGAGGGGTCGGCGAGGTGGCCTATCAGCTAACTTTACTACCTCCTCTACTAAGGATACATGATGTCTTCCACGTGTCCCAGCTCCGTCTATATCCGCACGACGATTCACACGTCCTCGGCTGGGGAGAGCTGGACATTGAGGACGACATGACTTTTTTTGGAGATACCAGTGATGATCAAGGATCGCAAAGAAAAGGTGCTTCGTGGGTGAACCATTCCCTTGGGTCGTGTGTTGTGGATACATGGTAGGCTTGAGGAGAGTATGTGGGAGAGGGAAGCACACATGCGTGCCCAATAACCAAAGTTTTTTTTGAGTTTTGTTCTGTTGTTATAGTGGTTGTGGTAGGATGTTTTACCTTTTTGGCTATGAAATGCTAGTTTTATTTTCCTCTGAATGTGTGTGAAAAGTCCTAGCTACAAGGGAGGAGAGAACCCGACCCCTAATCAAGACGCATTAAGGTGGATGTGATTAAACCCGTGCGGGCGAGTCAGTGCCGCCCAAAGCGGATAATATCTTGACCTGGGGAATGAGACTCCCCAACCCCCACATGCCTGGGAAGTTTTACATGATATGTTGCTTCGTTTGTGACATGAATGTGTTCTTAGTTAATCATGAGGTTCACTCTTGAGAGGTATCTTTCGAGGTGGTTGTTCGGACCCTCACTTTCCTTCTTGGTTGTTTAAATTATCGAGGGCAAGAATACTTTGAGAGGTATCTGATGTGATGACCCAGACTATCTTGGTCGTTTCCTTTTCCGAAAATCCAGATCCTAAAGGGGTAGCGTCTCAGCGCGACCGATCGGCGCGACCGATCGGTGAGGCCGAGGGGCGCGGACGATCGGTGAGGCCGACCGGCGCGATCGATCGGTGAGACCGACCGGCGCGACCGTTCGGTGAGACCGATCAGCATCACCCGGCTTTGTCGGGGTTTTTCCAATGACATGCGCAAATTGAGTTTTAAACCCTTCTTTGACCCCCCTTTAAGATTTTTCTAAATCCCGGTAATGCCCGTAAATGTTATAATTAAATATTTAATAAATACACCTAGATTGTCCGTCAGTTTAAACCACCCGACCCCTTTGATATTGTGTGGGGCTTCGTGGTCAACCCACAACCCCCTCTCCTTAAGCGGTTTGGAGTTCTTATCTCCACTGTCCGCGGCTCTTATAAAATAAGGGTTAGCAATGGTTTCTTCTTTTCACGATCACCCTGTGCTAATAGTACTTTTCATTCAGACGATCCGCATTGATATGGGTGATGTTCCACGCCTGGCCTAATTGTTGATAGATGAGGCGATTTTCATTCATGCGAATCGCATCACTATCTATGAAGTTCCTCCCCCGGCTTTATCGTCGATCGTTGATCAACAAGTAGGGAATTTCTTCATCTCTCGCTTTTTTGTATCATGCGGGGAGGTCGTGCTTTTGGTTCTCTATAGTTGGTTAAATGAGACCTAAATTAAGATAATGAACTGATTATATGAAGAACGAAGTGGGGACTGTGATCGTTGATGCTGTTTTATGTTGTGATCATCTTTCTGAATTGTGCTGGCATACGCCAACTAAAAATCATAGTCGTTGGTGGTCTTTCTCTGTGCACTAATGAACCCTGGTGATGTTTCAAATGGTTTGTTTGTGGTTGTGAACTCCTGCTGTAAAAAAAATAAATTGGTTAATCACGTATACCCAGCTAAATAAATTGAAAGCACCAGGATCCATCCTTCTTGATAACCCCCAGTTAAAGTACACGGAAATTGAAATCATGGAGCATGTAAAATCTTTTAAATCTGAAAATACCTGCATGGGATTGCTTTTATTGGTGGTAGTGGTTTGATTGTTCTCCTTTATGGGCTAATTGCTGGAGATGTGGGAGGGGATGGGATCCCCTGTTAATATGGATTCAGCGGTTGTGAGTTTTAAGATCGGGTGGTTACCATGTTTATATCATGAATTGGGTTGGGATCCTCTATTGATGAGAAACCATTTTGGGGGACACGGGGTAGTGTCACAACGGTTCCTTTGGTTCTAGTACTTTGAGGGATCTCACTTATCCCCTTGTTGTTGTAACATTACAAGAGAACCGGGTGTGAATGTTTAAATTGACGTTTGGATGGATTCTTTCTTTGGTTATTCTTATGGTGTTAGTTTCCCAAGTAGGTGCATAAAATTATTTAAAAATTATTACTGAACATGAAAACAGGAATGGGACAAATGGGTTTTGGTGGTGAGAGTCGTGACTCAGACATGAGTGCTGTTGTGATCTGTAGGCTGTCTGAAGAGAAACCTAATTTTGGGTGAGTTCTTGTTACCTATATATATAGTTGTAGTTTTTTGTTTCTTATTCGCGCCCCACCCATGTTGAAAACATAGTGCCGAAAACCCCCATTTCATGTTAGAGGGTGTTTTTCCCAAAACTATTCTTAGTAACTGGTTGTGAGCTCATTTTTTGCTCCCTTTCCCAGATAGCCCAAGTATCATCGGGCAGGCTGTGATGGCCTAAGGCCCATTATTAGCCCATGACCCTTCGGGCAGGGTAGTGTGGTGGTTATAGCCTAGGTGTGTGCGGGAAGGTAGTTTCACAAGTATATTTGGGATGAGGCCCAGGTGTCTTCTGGCGTGGTAGTGGATCTTCTAGCCCATGTGTCTCCGGGCGTGGTGGTGGTTGTTCTGGCCTAGGTGTTTGCAGGCATGGTACGTGTGACAGTTGTGGCCCAGGTGTTTGCGAGTGGGATTCGGTAGTGGAACTGCGTGCGGTTGTGGCCCAGGTGTTTGAGAGCGGGATTCGGTAGTGGGACTGCGTGCGGTTGTGGCCCATGTGGTTGCGGGAGGGTGTGGTAGTGGGACTGTGGTGAGAATGGATGAATTGGTTCGATGCGTAGGATGTTTCAATAACCAGATGGAAAGTGGCGCGGGGTACCCAAACATCCATGTGATCTTATTATATATATTACTTGGTTTGCGTTACTTGGTGAGTGTAGCCGGTGAGTGGGATGGGTGAACTCCTTGATAGTGTTGGTTGTCTACTTCTCACGGAACTTTAGTACGTTCCCACACTTGTGCACGAGAGTCTTTAATTTTCCATACTGAGTGTACTTTTATGCTCACCCTACGTATATAAAACTACTTTCAGGATTCTAGGAGGACTTCGGGGATCGCGTGGGACCATACTAGCTCGGACCTTTGGGGCCGTTGCAGTTGATGTTTTTTTTTCTTTCCTTCTTCTTTGGTACATACCTTTGTAGTCACCTTTTGTACTTTTTGGCTATTACTTTTGGAACATGCATGTGGGAATAGTTTACTTTTGGATTTACTTTTCTTTTACCTTGGTGTTGTTGGTTTTCATCATCTTATATCCCGATCCTATAAAACAAAAAGGGTAATGTCTTCCATTTGTGTGTAATTTCCCTTCCCTTCGTGCTAGTCGCCACTCCGGGACCTATAGAAGGCGGGTTTCGGGGGTCATTATCTCTCCTTCGTCTTAAATAAGTAAGGGCCTAGCAATCTACAGACCCATCCATCATTTTAGTGGAGGCGGGTCGTGATAGGGGGTCCCCATGCTTGATGCCCACCAGGAGCACTGAAAGAAGACTTTATGGGACACGTTGATAAGGATGGAGATCATGACAATTTTGAGAGTGGTTTTGACCAAATTAATTAAGGTACAGATGAATACATTCTTCCTATGTGTTTTAAAAAGAATATCCATTTAACTATGTCAAAGTCTATGGATATACCTATTTTTAGGGAATGTTTGCCATCATTCACCTTCTTCTACATGATGTTGAAACATTTTAAGGTAGTGTAAAGATAGTTCTAGATGACACTTCAAGGGGGAAAACCTATCTAGTTTCATGTTCTGAAACCATTGAAAATATCTCACACTCATATATCAATGATTTTTCTAATGACTTCAAGAACCATTTTCTAAATTAGAAGTGTTCTGATGTCCTTAATTCCCATAAAAGTTTCTTTTTTAGTGTATGGGAATTGAAGTTTGAGTTAACTCTATAAATAATGGAAGCACGATTATAGAACTCCATTCTCTCCTTTTTTTATCACATCATAAAAAATTCCCCAATTAAATATATTTAATATTTTTGTAAATCCATTAGGTCCTGCCATAATATAAATGTTCAAGGGTAAAGAGCTTCTTAAATTTACTTCTCATCAAGTGAATTAGTCATATTCATATTTTCATGGCCATAATGACTTGATATGGTATTATCAATCAATTTATTGGTGTTTTTATCCCCATTATATGAGTAATGGTATTCAATGTAGGTGTTCATTATATTTTATATACTATGTTTTATGTCAATAAAGCACTACTTTATACTGAGTGAAGTGACCCATCTCCTGTAATTTATTTCCCTATGCACGTAGTGAATGAGATTGGATGTTATATCTCCCTCTTATATAAATATTGAATTTTATTCACACTATTCCAAATTCTCCTTGAGGTAAAGTAATTAATCATGTTTTTATTGGGCTTTATTCTTATCTTGGGTGGGAAATATTATTTCGGATTTGTGATTTGACAGTGTAATAGACGGTTTTCAACAACGTTCATGTCAATATCAATAATAGATAAGGAGGATGTTATATATTACATAACCATTATTTCATATTTTCAACATGGATAGAATCAAGAGGGGGATTCTAGGGGGATCTTTTTTCAATACATTGCAAATAAACTCCCGGCATCCAGGAACGGAAATCCATACATTGTAAAACTCCGAATAGTAAGGGATAACCTTATTCTTCTAGTGAAAATGTCAACCACAAGATAATAGAATAATATGATAGAAATATAGGGAATAATATTATTGGAGTCAGGGTTGTTACACCAAAACTGGGTTAATAGATTCTGAGATGATACAATTTTTATTGAAGAAATTTTAGTAGAAACCATGGTAACTATATTTAAGAAAACACAACTTAGGAAACATAACAATATAATATACTTTTTGGATATATTAAATTGTGGAATAATATCATAAATTTCATGTACAGTATATATTATGTGTTTTTATTGGGAATTCCTCCCCATATTTATAATACAATTGTAAGTTGTTATGGAATAGTTGTACCAAGTGGTAATAACGCTAAAATGGGCACACTTGGATTTCACTCAATTTTCACCCAGTGCACGATAAGGCCCCTTACTGTGAACTAGTTTTTAAACTCTTATCTAATAATAATTGGATAATTAAAATTTTATTTACAACCCACTATAAGTAATTTGGAAATATTTTTATGATTTAAATATATTCCCAAATAAATCATGTTTAAGACTCTAAGATTAAAAATTCATAAAAGTTTTATATATGTTATGTGTGACACAATATTCTGAATTATATGTTTTGATTTAAGATTCATAATTTAATGAGATAATACAATATATTCCATTATTTATAAATTTCCCTTGGAAGAAATAATGATATCAATACTCATGGTTGTTATATAAATTTCCCTATCGAGCTGGCCAATATTGGTGGTATTGGAAACTAAGCAGATCATGGTAATATTATGGAATCATATTTCGGTTATGTAAAAATATATTTTCCCAAATATAGAAACCTCTTATTACACAATATGATTCTAATATATTGTATAACTTTATGCAATATAAGCACCCATAATTTAGTGGGAAAACTATTGTTGTTGTAGCTTAGTAATGGATAATGTCACTTTAAAAGTTATTTTTGTCTTGCGATGTGATAAAAATGAAAAGGTAAACTTAAAATTTAGGATGCACCTATTTCATAGGAATACATTGATGTATTTCCCGAGGAATTAACTAGACATACACTAGAGTGTGAATTTGATTTTTACATTGATTTAATCCCCAATGAATGGAATATATCATGGAATCCCTATAGAATTGACAGTTTGGACTAGTTGATTTGAAGAAACTACTAGAAGAGTTTTTTGATATGGGATTTATTAACCCTAATGTTTTACCATGGAAAACCCTTGTTCTATTAATTAGGAATAAGGATATATTCACGAGGTTTTCCATTGATTATACTGAAATCTATTCCACTAAATTAATGAAAAATTATCATCTAACCTGCATTAATTACACATTCAATCAAATTCACGGAGATCAATATTTTTCAAAAATTTAACATTGTTTTGGGTATCATAGATTATAATTAAATAAGGAATACATTAGGAATAAAAAATTCCATACGAGGTTTGGAAATTATGAGTTTATAGTAATTCCATTTGTATTAACTAATTCACCATCAATTTTTATGGACCTAATGAGTAAACTATTCAAGTAATATCAATATAATTTAATTTTGGTACTAATTGATGATATCTTGGTGTATTATAGGATTTACGAGTACCATGAGAATAAAATTATGATCATTGTAGAAAATCTTATAAAAAAATTTTATATAATAAATTTAGTATGTTTTAATTATAGATTCATAATGATAATTTTTTTGTCCATATATTCTCTAAGGATGGGATCTTGTACTAGACGTTGTCATATTTTATATGAAGATATGGATTCATTATATCTATGGTGAAATATGTGAGATATATACATTTCATAAGATCTTAGAATAAATATTTTCAATAAAATAGATCAACATAAGGCAAAAGCAATGGGTCATTCTACTCAAGAATAATGACTCCTCAATACAATACCACATAGTTGAGTAAAATATGATTTCATATGCATTGAGAAAGAAGGATCATGTAGTTATAACCTAAATGAGGATTGAAATGAATCCAATGTTCATGGATATAGTAAATACATACATTGTAATTATTATGGACTGGAATACATATAACCTTTTTAAAATTTTATGAAACCATCATTATTGGAAAATATAAAAAAATCATAATTTAATGATGATAATTTTATGATGAAATGTAAATCCATGAATGATGGTAACGTTGAAGTAATGTTTTTGTGAATATGATGTTCTAAAATTTTAAAACAGTATATGTGTTTCATCTATACATAATATGATAAGGTAATTATTATATGACACTCATAGTTCAAAATTTTTCAATAAGCCTTAATTGTACAATCTTGTATAGGTATTTAAGTGAATATTTATAGTGGTATAACATGAGACATAAATTTCTAATTATGTATCAAGTTACATGGAATGTTAGTAGGTAATGGGTGAGAGACAAGATCCTAGAGGATACATACAACCACTTTATATTCCTATGAAAAAATAGGAGGAAATTACAATGGAATTTGTTACTGTAATAGATATGATTACTAGAAGGAATGATATGATATGTATAAAACTCCCAAAACCAAACTATTGCATCCTCTTATAAAATCCATAAAGATTAATTTATGATGTTGATTTTGATAATCATGACCCAAATTTTTCATCAAAACCATACAAAACCAAAAGGAAAACTTGGATCATGTACAACCTTTAGTACAATTTAATTTTAGAGTTTTAGTGAATTAAGAAGAACTCATATGTGAACAAATCATATCAACTTGGACACATGAGTCATCGAAAGTAATAATCAGTCATTTAACCTAGCATTTCTTATTTCAAAATAGTTCTTAAAAATCATTCTTGTGAAATCATTTATAGACATAAATTGTTTCAACATCATTATTTAAAATGTAAGATGATATAAATATAAGAAGGGTGGGATCATTTGATTTGTAAGGTTAAACATGATAATTATTAATTAAATTTCATCAATGAGAATATGAGTGCATAAGGTTATGATGGAATAATCAAAGTGCATGAGTGAATCATAAATGAACTCTTACCAATCAATATCTAAACTATAAAATGTAAAAACATGGAAAATGAAAGAGCAGTTAGAATCAATAATCATGAGCCTTGTTATATCAATATATATCATTATAATCATCATAAACACATATAATGAAATGATAAAAATTATTGTTATCTTGGAACATCATCTCATTAAACCCTTACATAACCCTTATCTAACCTTTACAAATTGGAATAACCATGAAACCAACTTTTAATATAATTATCTAAATAAAATAATCTTTACCCAATGCATCATAGCACTATATGGATACACCTGCAATTTATAATGTATAAGAAACGAATACATATATAATTAATCAAAAAATATCGAAACAACCTTCATTCATTTCAGAATAGGATTAACCAACGAAAAAGAAAATAGGTTCCACTATAATCTCTTTGAAACAAAATTAACCCATGAAAAAGAAACGGAAAAAATAAAAATATCATTGAAACATGAGTAACCCATGGAAAATAAATGGGTTAAATAATAATAACTTTTAAACATAAGTATCCCATGGAAATTAAATGGTTTAAATAGAAATATCATTGAAAAATGAGTAACCCTTAGAAAAAATGGATTCTATAATAATCTCATTGCAACATAATCAACCTGTGGAAAAGAAATGGGTTTCATAAAAATATATTTGAACCAATAATAATCCGTACAAAGAAATAATGTTTATGGTATCAATACAAAATATCCCTAGTATATGATAAGTAGAAAAAGTTTTTTTAACATTGATTAATGGAAATTCCCTTAAAATGTCATTGAAAACATTCATGAGGAAAATAATCATAAAAAATTCCAAATCATCCCAAACCACATTCAAAAATTCAAATCATAAGCCCCAAAAATATAAACAATAAAATAAAATTATACTTTCATTATAGTAAGAATATTCATGATATATCATGTCAAATGATAAGTAATACCCCTTGTAAAATAATATAGGTGTATAAAATGATGAATGTCTCAAAAAGAAAAATTATGATAGAAGTACATTACCACTTTGAATACATTGAAACAATAATCCCTATGAATAGTGGATACATGAATTGATATGTAAATCCCCAAAAAATTAATTATATTAATTATCAAATAAATTAATGGTTAGTAAATAAACCTTTCAACAAAAATAAGTGGTGAACATGGAATAAGTCTTGCAGAAATAAAAGTGAGATTAAAAATCCCCTTACTACTATGGTAACATATGAATTAAAAATAAAAAAGGAATAATCATAAAATGAAACATTTAAATAACATGAATAAAAAATAATTATATAATATATCAAAATTATAAATAGATACACCACAAAAAATAAATAAGTGGTGATTATGACATTTTCCTAATGAGTGTAAAACTGAGAGAAGAATCCATTACATTGAGTTGGGATTTTTACATGTGTCTTTATCTTCCTAAATAATAAAAGTATGTTAATTAAATAAATTATTTATAACCTATTTAAGGATTATTATTACTTTAATTTTACTTACAATAATGTTTTATACAAATACTTAAACAATTTTGTTTATCTCGTGTGTTTTAACCCTATACGGTTTATGTGTCAAAAATGTCTTTGGTTGGTTGACTATGGACAAAGAGGTAATTATATAAACATATACATAATAATAATAATTAAATAATTATTATATTTATAAAAAAAATATACTTTTAAAAATAATAATGAAATATTGTTATTAAAAATGAACCAACTTTAAAATAGGTCACATTTATATTTCCATGATGATATTTATATCATATATAACAAATTATTTATTCATATATAATTAAATATATAATTATTTTTATGTAAAAATAATCACATTGTGTTGAGGACGTTGTAGTCCACACACCCACGAACAACGTTATTACATTTTCAGTGTGTGAAAGGGTAATAAAGAAAATGATATATTATATTTGTAGAAATGTAATTATTTAATTAATATAATATATATTTTATTTATATATCATATATTTAATTAAATCCATCCTTAATAAATTCCATGTAATGTGTGAACGTATCAGATCTCTTTGTGGAGTCGGTAGTCCACACATCCAAAAACTAAGTTACCACATTTACACAAAATGGAAAACATAAAGTTATGTGTTATATAAAAATTATAGAAGTATTTATACAAAATAAATATCATATATATCATATAAAAACATTGTTCCCATCATAATTACCAACCATGAGAGGCGGTAAAGGAAAAACAAATGACATCATTTTGAAAAGTTGTAGTTTTTCATAAATAAATAGTAATTTTTTTACCCATTTGATAATAGTGTATGTAGGTGGAGGTAAAACCCTTAATAGAACAACATATAAGTATATTTAGGGAACATATTTCATTATTTAATCATGTAATTAGAATAATTTATGTTTTTTGATAAATAAATAAAATAAACATGATCATTGAATAATATTACTTCTCTTTTGGGTAACTCCTTTTGGTTTGAACCAAAAGACTTAGTTGGATTTATTTATTCACAAAGTGAGGCTTCTAGGATGACAATATTTAATTTTTATTCTTATTTTTCCAGCTTTTTGATAATAAAAAATGTCTTCATATGTGTGATGATAGAGAGAGGTTGAGTGTATTTTTATTGTGGAGCGGGAGTGACATTCTTGTAAATACCAAATGATAGAAACTATTTGGAGGTATCTATTAAAAAATGTGCTTCAAAAATTGGAAAATAACGGATTAAATGGTAATTATTTTCAATACACTCTCATACCACAAAAAATAAATGCTATTTTATCAATTTTTTCCTTAGTTATTACGTCTGATTTTTTTTCGGTTTTTCATTTTGGTAACTTCTTTTATAAATTATGTAATTCAGCCATTAATAATGAATTAAAGTGGTGATTATTATAAAATGTAGTACCATTAATTATAATATATTACATCTAATTTATAAAATAAAAATACTTTATGTTTTGGATAATAATTTTAACGAAAACGCACGTAATGCGCAAAAACACTTCTTTAACACTAACTCTATTAACAATGGTTTTACTATTTATGGATCAATATTATAATTATAAAAGATAAATTTGATCATATATATACCATGTTTTATATTTATTAACACTTAAAAATCACTTATTTGATGACATGATTTTTAGTAATTCTAAATCATTTAATAATCAATCATTTCTTTTATTTAATTATAACTAAATAATCCATGAATTGCAGTTTCTTTAGAATTTATGGAAATTATATCCTTTATTAAAATTAAATATGAATTATTATGATAAGAAAAATCATTTATATTCCAAAATAATATTTATAACTAAACCTATGTAGCTTATTTCTTACTTCAAATCAGTATTAGTGTTAATGTCAATGCCAATTTTTTTTTGTCTTTTTCTTCACGAAACATATTATATAGGTCACATTCTTGGAATAGTATAAGAATAACTCATATAAATCAAGTATAATGTGGTTAGGGTCAAAATATGTCCATAAAATTGATTTGTAAATGTTTTGGCTCATTTAATAACCTTATATTCTATGTTTATTATATATGTAAGGTTGTTTTTACCTTAACCACATAAATTAATTGAAATTACATACATTAATTTTTGTGGTCAAATAAATTAGTTGATATTATTAGGCCAAAAATTTTATACTGAGTTCAAAAAGTTATTTTCATGTTTTAGAATTCAATTCACAGAAGTGGCCAGAATTAATCGCATAGACGCTATGAGACTTCAAATTTTTAAAGAGAAAGGTTCAAAATATTGACTTCTTTTTATATCGAATTTCAATTTGATATTGAATATATTCAAAACATTGGATTTATTAATTTATATTAGAACTAATTATACTTTAAACTAATTTAATATATAATTTAACTATAAAAATAAATTAGATGAAAAAGCATTTCTTAATTAAAATGCACTGATTTTCACTATTCATCAAAAAAATAATCTCCTCCTAATAATATAAAAAATTCACCCGAAGTAAATTTTGATATTAATAATTATAAAAAAATTATATTTTTTAAAATAAAAATTATAAAATTTCCATTAAAAGGTGGTAACTCTTTCCTTTAAAATTATTCTTTTTTTTCATAAAATTGGATTTATTCTTATATTAACACTATAAAAAATATAGGATGAATTTGAAAACATTTGATTAATTATATTACATATATATTTAATTTATATATTTCATTAAAAGTGGTTAATTTAATTTATTATGAATAAACATCATTCTAGTAATAAAAATGGCTTTTATAAAAACACATCCATTGTAGTTAATTGGAATTAATTTTCATTTCTAATTAATCAGTGACCAATGAATTTATTTTAAAAAACGTCTAAACTATGATTTCATAATTAATAAATAATATTAATTTATGACATTACAATAGATAGGTAATAACTATTATATTAAATAAATAATATTAATAGTATATTGTTGTCCGGTATGACTCAGCCTTGCATATAACATAAGCCATAAAAGGGAATCAATGTTTTGTGAAATGAAAGATAAAAATAGTGTTGAGTGTGATGAAATATAAATTATTTATTTCATGTAACACAATTAATTAATGAATTTAAATTTATTTGAAATAAAATATTTCTTAAAATTCTGGGATGTTACATCCTACCCCCTTCAAATTAATTTCTCCCACTAAATTATTATTGGTTATCAAAGGATTAATTTTTTTAGAATTTCAATATTGAAACCCATATCATAATAAAAGTTAATAAAATATCATCTTTAAAAGTTAAATTAGAAAACATAAAGGTCACTGGAAGTTATGCATTACTAGGATTCCACCTAAGGAGATCATAGGGTGGAGTGGAGGAAAATCATAAATAATTATAGAGATTTATTAAGGTCATTGATCACAAACATGTGAATGCTTTATGTAAATTTATGGGCCTAAAAATCAAATATGTGAAGATTGAACTAACCATCAGTTAATCAGAATTCAAGGAACTAGGATAATACTTTTTTATTCAAGATCCTTCTCCTAGAGTTAAAGAATTATCTTACCATATATACTAGTATAAAAAAATAAAATATACTTACATTATGAGTATAATTTAAACCTTTAGTCAATTTCCCCAAAAATATAATTTTTTTCTCCCAAATAGGAGAATTAAAGATGAATTCTTAACTCTTGAATCACTAAAACAATATTTTAATGACCTTATAACAATAAATTGGATATTTAATCTAACACACATTCCTTTAGACATTAACCAAACCGAAAATGGTTTGAACAAGGTAAGATAATTCCGAAAATGAATAAACCATCATATGATACACTAATATTAAAATTTAATACCCAATTTTAAAAATAAGTTATTGAATATATAACTATGATTAATATTTTTCAAACATTTTGTTATTATGTTTGAAACCCAGTGATTAGAGGGATTTGATTATATATTATTCCATGAAAAATCAACTATTAATTCTCAAATAAAATTCCATGTGCTTCTAACATAATATTTACCTTTAAAAAATTTCATGCTAACAAGGACATCGTGTAGGATAATGGTAGTGTGTGAAACCCTCACCATCCTTCAGTCATGGGTTAAAGCCCCACCTTCTTTTTGGACGCAAAGTGTTGTCACCGAGCATACATGTTGTACATTTTTTAAAGATAAAAACTAATTCCTCCCTAAAAACACTTCATCTTGATACTAGGGGTTCAAAAATACAACATCCAAAAAAAATCTAAAATTTGATTCATGATATCACGATTATAAATATACTTAATCTTATATAACTATAATAGTATCTATAAATCTTTTGATAACCTCACATGGAAAAAAATTAATCTCTAAAGTTATCTAAAATGACCTTTGAAACCAACTATAACATATCAAAATCCACACTCTCAGATCCTATACTAAAATCCAATAATTAACATTTCGAGATTTGATTTCGATAATTTTGACCCATATTTTTTCATCTAAAACGTACAAAATGATTAGTGAAGCATTGATATTGTAAAACCTTGAGGAACATTTAGGTTTAGAGTTTTAGAGAATTAGGAAAAACTATTACATTAAAAACTCATATCAACTTGGACTCATTAGTTATAAAAAGTAAAAATTTTCTATTTGAACCCACTTTTCATATTTCACAATAGGTCATCAACATCCTCCTTGTGAAATACATTATAGACACAAATCATTAAAATTCATTCATTAAAACCTTGGATGAAATAAATACAAGAAGGGTGGGATCATATACTCAGTAAGGGTAAACATAAGAGTTAATAATAAAATTCCAGCAATGTGAATTAGAGAGTATAAGGGTATGATGAAATAATAAAAGTACATGAGTGAATCATAAAATAATGCAAAACCATCAATGAACGAACCACCAAATATGAAAACATGGAAAAGGAAAGAGTCAAAAGAATCAATAATCATGATCTAGGTGATATTGATCCCAATTATTTGATACATTATATACACATATCCAGAAAAAATAAAACATATTAATATCATGGTATATCATCTCATTGAACCATTATATAACCCATAAAAATTGGAATAAACGTACAACTGGATTCCAATATAATTATCTAGAGAAAATAATTATTACCTAATAAATCAGAGCATTATCTAGGTGCACCCATCATATAAGTTATATTGGGCTCACCCAATGATATCTGGGTGGACCCATAATTTATAATATCCATGAGCTAAATAAATAGATAAATCATTAAAACTCTTTGAAAAAACCTTTATTATTTTCAGAACGTTATTAACCCATTAATAGGAAAAAGGTCCCACTACAATCTATTTGAAAGATGATTAACCCATGTAAAATAAATGAGATAAATTACAATCTCTTTGAAACATCAGTAGCCCATGGAAATGAAATGGGTTAAATAAAAATATCATTGAAAAATTAATAAACAAGTAAAATAAATGAGTTAAATAAAAATATCTTTGTAACATGAGTACCCCATGTAAAAAAATGGGTTCCATAATAGTCTCTTTTGGACATAATCAACAGATAGAAAATAAATGGTCTTCAAAATGAACTATTTTAAAAAATAATAATCCATTCAATGAATGAATGAGGATGGTATAAATAAATAAAATCCCTAGTGTAGGATAAGTAAAACCAAGTGTGTTTTACATTGATTAATATAAATTACCTTCAAATCAATTTGCAAACATTAATGATTAAAATTATCTTTAAACATTCCAAAGCATCCCATACCACTTTGAAACATTTGAAACACAAAACCTGTGAAGTAATAGTATTAAAATAAACATATAATATCATCAGAATAGGAATATTCATTACATATCAAGTCAATTTATATGTTCATACACATCATAAAATAAGATAGGTGTATAACATAACAAATATATGAAATTAGGAAAATTGTGACAAAATTCCATTATCACATTGGTAAATTCAAAACCATAAACCTCATGAAATACAAATACTCAATTAGATATATAAATCACTATAAATTTAATGATAATATTCATAAAATAAATTCATGTGCAGTAGATAAATCACAAAATAAAAATAAGTGGTGGATATGGAATAATTCTCACAGAAATAAAAGTGAGACTAGAAATCACCTTATAAATATGGTAACATCTGAATTAAAAATTAAAAAAGTAATAATCCTAAGATTAAAAATTAAAATAAAATTAAAATAAAATAATTCATTATTTAATATATCAAAAGGGTCAATAGATACACCAAATAAAATAAATAAGCGGTGATTATGATGTATGCTTCATAAAAGTAAAAGTGAGACAAGAACCCCTTACCTTGAGTATGAATTATCTTGTATATCTTTATCATCATGAATAATTAAATTATATTAATTATATATTTCTTTATAATATTTTTCAGTTTTATTATTAAATGCATTTCACTTATTACAATGTTCTATACAAATACTTATGAAATTATGTTTTAGTCTGTTATTTTGACCAAATTTGGTTTCTCTGTCCAAAATGAATTTGGTTAGTCAACTAAGGCCAAATAAGTACTTATATGAAAATATACATAATAATAACCATGAAATAATTATTATATTTATTAATAGAATCTAATTTTTTTTAAAAATAATCATGATATATAGTTATGAAAAATGAACCAATGTTACAATCAGAGAGACAATAGGTCATACGTACGCATGAGTAACGTTTCCATTTTCAAGAAATCCATAAGAAAAGAAGGTAAGTAGTGTTTATATTTATAGAATGATCATTATATCATATATAAAAAATTATTTAATCATATATACTTAAGAATTAAATTCCTGTGAGGTAAAAGGAATTGCACCATGTCTAGGAGGCGGTAATCAACATGTCCACGAAGGACGTTGTCACTTTTTCAGGGTGTGAAGGTTAATATGAAAAATGATATATTAAATTTTATAAATTCTAATTGTGTAATTTATATAATATATATTTTATGTATGTTACAGATGTTTAATTAAATACATCCTTAATAAATTCTATGTAATTTGTGAATGTATCACATCATTTTTAGGATACAGTAGTCCATACGTCCACAAATGATGTTATCGTATTTGAAAAAAATAGAAAGAATAAATATATATTTTATATAAAAATTAAATAAGTATTAAGACATCATAAATATCATAAATATCATATAAAATAGGGGTTCCACCCCAATTCCCAACTATGATAGGTGGTAATGGAAACAGTAATGACATCTTTTTGTGAGGTAGTATTTCTCCATACATGAATCATAATTCCATTTCCCATTTGATCGAAGTGTTTATAAGTGAAGATATAAAAATTATAATTTAAAAATATAAGTATATTAATGATAATTATATAATTATAGAATCATCTACTTGAAATATTTGATGTTTTTTGATAAATAAAGAAAACAAAAGTGATCGTTGAAGAATGTTACCCCTTTTTTGGGAAACTCCTTATGATTTTCACCAAAGGAAATCCTTGGATTTATTTCTTACCAATGTGTGGATTCTAGGATTAGAGGAGGAACTTTGGAATCTTATTGGATAAGGATTTTGATGATCCAAAATGGTTTGAGAGGTGTGGAGAGAGGGGGATGGTGATTGTCTTTTTATAGTGGAGAGGGAGTGACATTCAAGTAAGTACCAAAAGATAAAAACTATTATGAGGTATATATTGCATAATTTACTTAAAAATGGACAAATAGTGAAGTACAGGGTAATTATGGTTGATACACACTTATTAAATAAAAAAATGAAATCATTCTTTTCATTTTGTTCCTTAGTATTTATGTTTTTTTTTGTTTTTTCATTTAGGTAACTAGTTTTCTAAACTATGTAATTCATCCATGAACACTAAATTAAATTGAGAAATATTATAAATTTTAGAACCAATAATTAAAAAAAATAACATATAATTTATAAAATAAAAATCCCATATGTGTTGTATATTGGTTTTAACAGAAACTCATTTGACGTGAAAAAAACTACTTTAACTCAAACTCTGCTATCAATGTTTTTACTATTTATGGGTCAATATGTTCATTATAAAAAATAAATTGGCCTATAAATGGAACATATTTAATATTTATTTATACATATAAAATACCTTGTCATATGATAATATTTTTATTAATTTCAAATCATTCAATAAAATAGCATTTATTTTATTTAATTATTAACAAAATAATCTATGTGTGGGCATTTCTTAAGAATTTTATATAATTATATCATCTCTAAAAATTTTAAAAAATATTGCGATAATAATAACTCATTAATATTCCAAAATAATATTTATAATGAAACCTATGTAGCTTCATACCTACTCCAAATCATTACAAGTGTTAATGGGAAGTAATGTTCCTTTTTTGTCTTCTTCCTCACATAACTAATTATATAGGTTAGTTTCAAGGAATAGTATACCATTAACCAATAAAAAATATATTAAGATGGTTTCAATATAAATATGTCCATACAATGTGTTTTGAATAAATTTTGGTTCATTTATACACCCTATATTCTAAGTTTAATCGTTAATTAAGCTTTCTTTTACCTAAATAGCTATAAGTACTTATAATTACTTTAACTAATATTTTTGGTCAAAAAAATAAGTTGATATTATTATTCCAAAAAAATTAAAATTAATCAAAATATTTATATCATTTTTTCAAAATTCATTTAACATAAGTGGCTAAAATTAATTTAAAATTAATCATGCAGAGGCTGTGAGACAATGAGTTTTTAAGGATAAATGTTCAAATGATTGAATTATTTTTATACCCAATATTAATGTGAAATTGAATCTATTGATATAAATTGGATTTATTGTTTTATAATTGAAATAATTATAATTTAAAACTATTTTCAAAAATAATTTAACTATATAAATAAATTAAACGAAAAACAAGTTTTTAATTAAAATACATTGTTTATCAATATTCATCAAAAAATGAAACAACTGTGAAAAATATAATTTCTTTACCCAAAGTAAATTTTTATATTCCACTTTAAAGAAGATTTTTTTTTTCAAATAATAATTTTAAAATTTAAAAAAAAATAGATTTAAATTAGGTGCACCATTAAAAGGCGATAAAAACACCCTTTAAAAATATACAACTTCTTATGCTTAAAATTAGATTTCCTTTCATATATTAACACTATCAATAATATTGGATAAATTACAAAAAAATCATTAAATATATAACATATAAATTTAATAAATATCATACACTAATAGTGATTAATTTAATTTATTATGATAAAATCTCATACTGGTCATAAAAATGTTTTTCATAAAAACACATCCTTTATATTCAATTCGACATTATTTTAATTTCTAATTAATCAGTGACTAATGAATTTATTTTACAATCATGTGTAAACTATGATTTCATAATTTTATTTTTTATTTTAATTTTCTCCATTCCAATGGATAAGTGATACCTATTATGTAAAATAAGTAATATTAATAGTATATTGTTGTCCAATAATACACAACCCTGTGTGTAACATAATTCATCAAAGGGACTCGATGTTGTGTTAAAAAAAGATAAAATTTGTATTTAATGCAATTCAAGATAAACTATATAATGTGTGTAACTAAATCTATAATAGAATTTAAATTTATTGGAAATAATATATTTCCTAAAATTTCAGGATGTTACAATATGGGTTATTGTGTATTGTCTCACAAAATATGCACATTTCCTCACTATGAGAGAAGATTTGAAATTTTAGCACCTTTAAAGGATCTATAATAATGTAGTTTTAATACATTAAGGAATAAACCATTCAATTTTATATGATCATGATATATGATTTAAATCTAACTTATTGAAGTGTATTTAGAAGGATCTTAATACTAAGCCTCATTTTTGCACTACCTACCGTCCTCAAACTGCTAGATAGATTAATATGACTATTACAAATTTTTTAGATATGTTTATATATTTATCAGTAGAATTTAAAGTTACTTGAATCCTTTTTTACATTTGGTATAGTTTTCCTCTAATAATAGTTTACACTCAAGTATTTAAATAGTTCCATATGGTTAATTATATGTTTTACTCCAACTTTTTTGTATAAATTTGGTGAAAGTAACCTTGTAGGACTTGGACTTATTGAAGACACAATGACTAAGAAAAAAACTATTCATGAACATATTAACAAATATCAAATAAGGAAAAGGATTTGTTTTGATAAATGGGTGAACAATTTGTAATTTCATGTGGAAGATCAAGTTCTCATGAAAGTATGTCCATATAAGGGTGTCATAAAGTTTGGTGATAAAGGGAAACTCATCCATAGGAATATTGGACCCTTTAAAATATTGGATGGAATTGGTTCTATGGATTATCAATTTGAAATGACACCAATCCTCTCTAAATTACATGATTTGTTAAATATGTCATTTTTTATTATTTAAATTCCAATCCCAATACATGTGATCACCTCTAAGGAAATATAATTGTATCTTGATCTATGTTACAATAAAGAGCCCATCTATATTCTCGACACAAGATAAAAATAATCTATGAATCGAATGAAATGTCTAGTGAATAAACTTCAATAAAATCCTAAAATGGAAAATGAAATTTGGTAACCACATGTCTCTATGAATAAGAATACACCATAAATGTTTTTCAAAGTAATATAATTGGAAAGTAATATCATTTAAAATTTTATAGATGGAATTTTTGTAATTGAAAAGAATGTGACACCCAAGATTCAGTTATAGTCAGAGAATATTATATTTTAATTAAACTATAATACAATTCACATTACTATATTTTATGGTAAAAAATCTCATTTTCTAGATTATTTATTGTTACCTTCTATTTTCTAAATAAGCCTAAAAATGAATTATCGAAATTTTTCCTTCGAAATAATCTTTTATGAGAAATTAGATGTAGCACCGCAGGTATTTATAGAATAATACATTTTCATATGTATTAATATTTATGAAAAAGATATTAATTTTATTTTAAATAGGAGACTTTTTCTGATAGCTTACTCAACATGAAATAATAGGTTTCTCTGATATCTTACGTTTCACACAACTTTGAGTTATGCCGGAAAATAATACAATAATATTATTAATATTTTAAATGGTAGTTAACGCCTAGCCATTATATTGGCGAGAATGAATAGAACTAACTACAATATAATTATACATGTTTGTTAAATGTTTTTATATGTATCCAATATATTCTAGAGTCTTAAAATAAGAATGAATCTGATTTTAAGCATAAAATAATCTAATATTTTTTAAAAGGTCGTTTTACCACCTTTTGATGTCAAACACTTTTTAATCTAGTTTTTGTCACTTTTATATGTTCTATTTGAAAAAAATAAACTTCTTATTTAGAATAGTGACATCAAAATTTTCTTTGGTTAAATTTTTGGTAATTTTATGATAAAGTTCATTTTTAATGAATAATAAAAAATATTGCATTTTAATTCAAAACTACCTTTTCACCTAATTTATTTATAAATTTTAATTGTATTTTTAATTGGTGTTAAAGTGTAATTGTATTGATTTTTTATAATTTAATCCAATTTTTTTCATTGGATGTAATTTCACAATTTAATTGGATATAAACACATGTCAATATTTTGGTAGTTTTTACTTCTTAAAAACACGCTTTCTGGTTTTGACAATGAGAATTAATTTTAAATTAATTACTAAAATTTTTGTGTATTGAATTTCGATAAATGGATTCCATATTTGGAATTAGAATGATCAAATTTTTTAAATAGGTACCTTTTATTTTTGGACATTATGAATAGTAACTTCAATAATTATTTTTATTTACCATGGTTAAAGGGTAAATCAGGTAAATAAGGGTAAAAAATAAAATTATAATAATATAAAAATACCCTAAACGGTGTCTTATTCCTATTAGATGAAATATTTATGACCATTATCATCTTTAGGTCGAACCTCTGGAATTTGGGATCCACCTGGGTGTAAAAATGAAATGTTATAATTTTTTTAATTTAAAGAAAAGAGAAATATAACATAAACAAGCAACATTTAATAAATCAATTTCTATATGGGGTTATATAGCTGATTTATTCAACTATAAATTTTAATTAGTAATAAAAAAGTTTTCCTATATCGTGTTTTTTTATTTATAATTTTTACACATTAAATAAATATAGTTATTTAAGACACAATAAAAATGAAATGTATACCTTATTTGTAACGACCCGAACCCGAAAAGCTACCTGAACAGTGCTAAACGGGTCGGGTGTTACTACCTTAGGTGCAACTCCCCGAATGCCAATGGTTTCTGACTAGCAGTGAGGATTTGATGGGTATTGTGGGGAGGCTATACCCTCTCAGAGGATAATAAGGGTATTGGTCCAAGCAATGATAAATGGAATTCAACAGAAGTAAACGACTCAGGAGACTCGAACCAGACTTGCTTAGCAGAAGCATAATCAATAACAATAAACAGCGGAAGAAATACATAAAAAAATTCAACGGAAATTAAACATGACAACATGATAACCATATATAACAACTACTAGAACAGACAATTCATTCATCCATATCATGTCAATATATAAAAGGGGCACCAATGGCTAACCAATAGTATCTACAATAAAAAGTAATCATATTGATACAAAATGGAAAATAAACAAAGTAAACTTTTTCCTAGAATGAAATCAAGGTCCATACCATCTCCATGCAACAAATAATATAGTCTAGCTCTTGAAGATGACCTCATTCTTACATGTAAATCCATAAAGTCTACACACATCACAGAGGGCCCGTGCAGGGTGTGAGATGAATCTCAGAAGGATACCACCCAATGGTGCAAACCTAATATAAGTGTTTAATCAGGCATGCATTTATAAGGAAAATCGTAAACAAGATAATGCACAAATAAACATAAACTCCACTAGTTCTCAATAACCACCATGGAGTGTCACCTGCTTCGGCCAACGCCGGAATCTCAGTCAAGTGACTCGGCACCATGTGCCTCCTGACACTATGTGTCTCAAGTAGCAACATCCAGAAGGCACAACCAAGAAGTACTAACTCGAAGGAACAAGGATTCCTGTACTCAAATATGTAACCAGAGGGACAATGATGTCTTCCCTCAATAAAGTAACTGGAGGGATAGCGATGTCTGCCCTCAATAAAGTAACCTAATGGACATCGATGTCTGCCCTCAAATAACGGCGAGCCTCTACCCCGAACCTAATAACCTCAACACTATCTCCTAAAGGCTCCTCACCTTCTACTTGGCTTCCTAAGAAAAGCACCCCCAAACCAATAGTACCTAAACCACAACTAATGAGGGCCTCTACCCACATGAGTGGTCAAAACCACCTCACCACAGAGTCTCTCTATGTGTACACTATTCAAAGTTCAGGGTGGGCATTAATCCCTAATATAGTACCCAAGCCACAACCTCTTTGAGACCTCGTGTCCCTGTGACCATTCCACTCAAGTCTGACGGCCTTTTTATCCAAGTAACATGGACCATGTCCAACCTAACAGTCACCCTGCCTCAAGTTGACATCCATGACACCCAATCCCATGGTCAGAACCACCTAATATAACCAGGTCCAAGCCCAAATTTTGATTTGCATTACTCAAGAATATCTGGCCATTCTTAACACAACCTCCAGGGTTCCAACATATACAATTCAGTAATTACATATATAATCAAAATAATCACTTTTAAATAGGAAAAACAAACTAAACAGTTGAAATGCATTAACCAAGTGCTGTCTCATACCATCATAGAGGTCTTTAAAGCCTCTAACAATTCATATAAAGGTTTGATAAACTGAACTCAATAGTTTAAAACAATAAAATTCAATTCTAACCATTTTGGCATCCCCCATCCAAAATTCCCTATTGAGCAAAAACCCTTCACCCGACCTCGCTCAAGAAAAATAGGAAGAATGGAATACCCAAAGGCATACCATAGGTCTAATAAGCAATTGAAGATTCAATAGAAGATAAAATAGGGTCTCAATCAAAATACCAAAAAACGCACTGAAGGCCACACCACCCAATTGACCACGATAACACAAAAAGAGGTATTCACCACATACCTTGAACTAGTACGATGATACTCCTCCGATAAAATCATCCAATTAGATATAAAATTAGGTAGATCTACAAATGAATCAAAACTTCTCAATCCCCTATAACTCGTATTAGAACAGAAATCACGAAGAATAGATCAAGTGGAATTAAGGTATACCATTTCAATATATAGTTTTTTACCACATACCTTCAATATATATATTATTTGAATAATTGATTTGATTATTTCCTAAAAGGTATACCATTTCAATATATGGTTTTTTACTTTGAAATTTATTTGAGTCCTGTGAATTCCTTTTAATATATATTCTTTACTCAGTATGGATATTTATTGATAAGACATATTGTACTTGTATTAAATTGACCATTAAATATATGAATAATCCATTGTAAAAGTACTGATTGGTGAGGGATAGCATTAGATACCCCCATGATTCATTGATTTCACTCTTGAGACAAATCAGTACACTATCATTAAATGGGTTTTTTATGTAAACATACCCATCGATAAAACTATTTTAACATAAGGTATTTATAGTATATAAATCATGATGTCCAATATCATGACATCCAATATTAATAATTTTCTTCATTGAGAATTCAATTATAATTATCAATGAGATTATTTCATTACTATTATACATAGTTTCATACCATTATCAATTTATTATTTAAATTGAATGTGTTTTCATTTGTTTACCTTTCTTTATTGGTTGTAACTTATTTACTCATGATATCTTCAATAGTATGTAACCCTATATGAGAATCAAAGATAACCCATATTTTTTCCTTCCCCAATAATATTAATAAGGAATATTTGAATGAGTTTAAGGATGCATAATTTTTTATTTCACAGTATTTTATTTCATGTTTCAAAGCATAATGTAAAATTAAATTATGTATCTAGTTTACCAAGAATACTAATGTTTTCAGAATTTCAGGATAATATTGTGGGTATATTCTTCCAAATTAGTAATGTAACAACTTCCATTGCTCTCATAAATATGGGGTCTTTAAATTATCCATGATCAACAATATAATTCATAGTAAACTATCTTCACCAGATATAACCTAGTAATGTCACATTTCCATCAATGTGGGCACACTATGTTCATGATCCTACAAAAGTCCACCTCCGTTATTTGACACAAAATTCAATTACACTCCCCAACCATTCATTTAATAAATCACACAATAGTACAGAAGTCCAATCCATGAAACACTACTCCACATAGAAATATCATCCAAAATTCCACCTCCATTCCTACAAACTTTTTTTGATTCCGTAATTATAGAAAAGATAAAAAGTATCATGAAAATAAGGTTAATTTCATTACATTATAGTCCTTTGAAAATATTATCATCCTTGTAATTTAAAATAAAAATAAAAAAGGAGAAACCTAATCTTATCCACTCAAGGTAGGTAACTCTACAAATGGATGAACACACTATTGATACCTATTTGGATAAAACTAATACATGCCACTAAAAACACTCAAAACAATTCCTACCATTATAAATACAAATCAAACAAGAACTTCACCATCGATATAAACCCAAAATAGTAGTGAACACCCCATATTAAAATAAGCACCATTCTATATATCCTTCTCACATTTACCATATTTAATATTTCATACCCATTGAAAACTAATGCTCATAAAATTTCAAACCATGTTAATAAGCTACACCCATAACCAAAAATGAAAATATAGTAATTTTTAAAAAATATATATATCAACACACACATTAAAAATTTGTTTAAAATAAACCAAACGATTTTTAGTGAAAGGAGAGGGATCACACAAAGAAATTCCAAGATCTGACTCTCTAATAAAGACTAATAAGAACAAAAAATATCAGGGAAGTCATTTGGATATATATTTAATAATATTACATTGAAAATAGATTGATTCTCTAGATATAGGAAACCTCAAGCTACTCAAACTATAGTCATGAAGATAACTTCTAGTTATAGAATAACACCTCACTCAAATATTCCATCAACCTTGAGAACATAAACCTAGAGAACTCATGTAAACCATTCCAATCCCCTTATAGGAGCCTCATCATGAAAATACTTATTGGGTACACTTTTCTCCATGATCTCATATTGATCTCTCTCCTTTAAGAAATATGCCAACTAAAAATCCTTAATAAATCAATAAATCTATAGCCTTATGGAAAACATAAAATGCCTCATTTATGCTACCTTTTGTGTTAGAAAATAATGAAATTTAAAATAATGTAAATAAAATTATTCCTAAAGTAACAAATACTATTAGCCCCTTACTGATTCATCTGAAACTCTTTTATGAATTCATTTATCTACACTCAATAATGGAAATAATTCTTTAAAACTCCATAAAACACATCCCATGACATCCTTTCCTTGTTTACATGTTTCATTCCCAAAATCCATTGATCCAAATTCTAAAACAAACCAACCTCCATATAATCATGATATTAATTAGTATTTTTGTTCACATGAAGGAAAATTAATTATCATTTATCCCATATTTATCCATGGGGTTAGATTTACAAAATGAAACATTAGTCATTATTTTTTCTAAAACACAAATAATTCTCCATCCTTAGATTCATCATCCTATTTACTATACCTAAAACCTATAAGAAATATTTGGGACATATCCATCAATTCAATTAACCAAAATAGTATAATAAACCACATAAATCACCCCAACATCATATAGAACACACAATTTTCATAAGAATACATTAACATATATATTATAATTCCAAATAAGCTCATCCTTGAAATACATCACACATCTGAAAAACCATTCCCAAAATCATCAATCCTCTATTAAACCACCTCTACAAGCATTAATCAAAATACTAAATCCATCTCCATGAGTAGAAAAATTTGAATAACAATCACACGACATTCACATTTCTTCATACTAACCATGGAATCCAACCACAATAGATAAAAATCATAACCTATCAATCAACCTCAAAAAATCCATAAAACTCTTTCCCTCCCAAAAAATTATCCATTATATATAAATATCATCTTCCTAACATATAATCCATGAAAACACCCCATAAATTAATCAAAAAAATTACCAAATACGGTTTTTAATCACATAGAAACATGGAATACATACCAGAAAACAATAAAAACCATGTTTAAAAATGAAAAACTTTATTAAATTCATTTTGAAAGATACCTCTATATTAATTCACCATCTCTCATTGAAGTATCATATATTTCAATCAATATTTCTCTTAACCAATATATTAAAATATTTATATGATTAACCACTTATGAAAGATTATTCGATCAATTCAAAATAATAATAAAACATTATCATTATAGTATTAAACATAACCTTGAATGATAATTTCACATTGATTTAAACATATTATCTTTAAAGAAACAATATATCACTTTACATAATGGGTTACCCACATTAAGATTAATATTAAATATACAACATGCTCAACATATAAACATTTTATTGGAAATACATTCTAATATTTTCATAGTAACTCACTCAAAAAATCATCAAAATTATGTATACTTCATATATTAATTTTTTTTACCATTATTAAGAAACATGATTGTATCTAATTTATGATTAACTTTTATCCCGATCATAAATTTTTCAATAAACTATACATTGTATAAAATATATAATTAAATATGCAACTCATAAATATTTGGGTTTAAAAAATCATGTATTTAAAAGGATGAAACCAATTTATTTATGTAAAACTTATTTATTTTTAATTGGTTACCACAAATAATTCATTACATTATCCATTCACTATATAAACATATGATTGAAACCCATTTTAGAAAAAAAAATCGAAACACCAAAATATAGTCTATCAGTAGATAAGTGAAACACATGGCCTAAAAATTCATATCAACATTCAATTACCCATTAGTCATGGTCCTATGGAAATAGTTTTCTTAAGAATACCAATTTTATTACCATGGTTATGACATAAAATTGGCTTTGAAAATTGTTTATTACCATAGATCATGAACTCTTTAAAAAGTATTTATTTTCAATTCTAAGCATCATAGATGAGTAGTAGATATGCATTTCAAAAATGGAATTGAAAAAATAGTTTTAATAAAAAAATTAGATTTTTTTTTAAATATATTCAATAATAAATAAGGGGTTATTGATAATTTAAAAACTATTAAATTTCCATTTTATTACACTTTAAGGAAATTTTTTTTAAATAAGTAGAAATCATTATAAATTGTAGATGAAAACCATAATCATGGATTTATAGATAAAACATAGATTGAAATTATCATTTCATCTAATAAAAATGATGTGTGCACCACCATATAAATTCTCAAATGAAATAGGTTCACCCTTAAAAAGTTTTTTTAAAATGTGTATATATAAAGTTGGATATATTTTATAAAATTTTTATATTTAAATATTAGCTGCACAAAAACTTTTTCAACCATATAAGATATAGGGCTTAAAACTTATACCCTTTTCGGGGGAAAATGTTTAACATATATGAGAGGTCAATTCTGAACAGCTGTAAAGTAGTATATGTGGGATTTCATAATATAACAAAGAGAGAACATGGAACAGAGGAGTGGTGCAATCATATGGGGAAGAAGGAAAATGGAGCAGCTAGCATGGGATAGTTTCAGTAAGGAATAGGGAGTTGACCATGTTACTCACATATATTTCTCCAATGGAAATGGTTAACTAATATAGGATTCCTAAAATGGTTGATCCTTCAATGTGGGATGTGGTATGAAAAATACTATTCATTAATTTTAAAAATAAGCTTATATTATATGTATTTTGATAAAATATACCTAAGTTGTTTGATCTTAAATTATCCATCTTCAACACACAATAAATTTAAAAATACCCTAACACCATCTTCTTCTACTTATTCAAAAATACTTATATCCCTGACCAATAATAAACAACCCACACATATTCTAGCTCAATTTTTTTTCCACCATTTCCATCATCTTTCAATAAAAAATCTGATGTTATAAAATTTTAAAACCACAAAACAATAAATTATAGTATATCCTAGCCTACACAACAACACCACCATAAGTTTTTTTCCATAACAACCACACACATCAGAAATTTAATTATTTTTTCTTCAAGCCTCAAAATCATTTTTGAAAGAAAAAATATCAACAAGACTTGTCTTGTTTGAGGAAATATTCTCAACCAATCATGGTGGAACTATCAAGAAATGATTTTAAAATTTTAATAAATAACTAAATATAACAACTAAATTTAAATCCAAATGTTACCTAATATTTACTAGAATCATCCTAAGTTCATCGCTTCTATCCACCTGGTTTATACTGATCATAATTATATATATAATATATGTATATTTCCCATCATAGAATAATAAGTAAGATCCTCATGATATTTTTATGGATATTCATAGATCTATAGATCATAAAATGAAAACATTTATAAATTATAAATATATATATATATATATAATGATGTATCTAAATAATATATACCTTATCAACATTTTCTGATAACAGAAAATATTTTAATAATAATTTATGGAATATTTCATTAAATATTGTTATTAAATAATCAATCATATAAACAATCCTTCCAAAATTATAATAGTCTACTATGTTTTTCTTTTTTTATTTAAGGATACACTTATTACTCATTGGAAAGACCCCCAAGACCCAATGCTCTCTCTCTCTACACACCTATTTATTTTCTTTCATTCCCTCCACTAAGAGTTGAAAATACAACTTCCCACCATTGAATAACATTCATATTAGGTTAGATGTCCATAAGTTTTGGAAATTTATTATTTTGGAACTCCCATTTTTAACTATATTCTATGTATCAATTTTTTCATTAAATGGACAATTTTCAATTTATTAAGTGAAATGTAGTTATTAATATAAAACTTTTGAAAGGTTGATTTATTATAATGTCATGATATTAATGGAAGATATTTTAATTTTATAAAGCTTTTATATTTCTCTAAAATCCATGTTATATAAAAAATGGTTTCCTTAAACGTCTTCTAAAACAATAATTGTTAGAGAAAAATATTTTATTATGCTTTTAATAACATTTTCAAAGATATATATTATTACAAGAATTATAATTACAATTTTATAATTGGTTTTAAAGTTATAATTATATATATAACAGTTTATTTAAAATTTATGGACGTTTTACATTATCCACATATGTTTATTGACTATGTATGTCATTTGAATTCCATTCCTGTATAAAAAATTTTCTATTATCATGAATTATAAAGGGTTGTAATGTTTAAAAATTCATTGGAATGTGGACATTTTCCATTAAAGGAGACAATGGTTGATAGGTATGAATTTATTTTTTGAAAAATAAATCACTTATGTTTAATTTTTTGAGAGGTTTTTAATGGAATTATAATGATAAAGGAAGTCTTTGAAAAAAAAATTAACTTAAAAATTCAGAACATGGATATCTAATATGATGATGAGGAATGGGTAGTGAACACACAAAATCGAGGGTATGATGTCCAAAATTTGATAATACAAGTGGCCTCATTGATTTGATCATGTTTCACAACTATAATTATACTCCATAGAAATTTAAATATTTTAAAATGTAAAGTATTAATTTTTTCTAAATTAATTTGGGTTTTCAAAGTGACACATATTTTTTAAAACGTTTCAAAATTATTTCATATGTTTTATTTTTAAAACCCTAAATAATTTTTTGAAAATATTTGCATAAAATATTTTACATTTGATGTAAAAAAATGTTTTTGAATAATTTTAATTGTATTTGCTAAATTATCTCAAATATAGTTTTGAAACACCTTACCGTGAAATTTAATGCTCACCCTATGTTTTAAAAACATTTATAGTCTCATTATAAGTTCCAAATGTGTTTGGTTGACCTAAGAAGCTAGAGAAAATGAATTAAAATTATTTGTTTTGTAGATATACTATATTAAACTCTGATATAATTTATGGTTTTTCTTAAAACTCCAAAACCTAAATAAAATAATCCTTATAAGTGTGTGTGATTTTATATTTTTCAGTTACTTTTTATAAAAAAAATAAACAACATGTTTTTAGCAACAGATCCAAGAGTATAAGTATTGTAATTCCATAGATGACTATAAATATGGATAAAAAATAATAAATGATAATAATTTTCCACAAAATACTAGGAATAATGAATAAAAACCACCAATAATCTTCAAAATAATTCTCTATAATAAATAACCACTTAATAAATATTTTAATTATATTCAACCTAATAACATTAAAAAATAATATTAAAAAAACCTCCCAAGACCCTAATCATCCAAAAAATACCACACAATATAAATTAAAAGAATCCCTAAAAACCTTCAAACTATCATGTAAAATACATAGAAAATAGTGGAAGAGTGAGCACTTTGGGATACTTAGTAATACCATTCATAAAAACTATTCTGATTATAAATAAATTAAATATTCAAGGTTAGGAAAGTGTGATAAAATCCAATAAAAAATAATAGATATAAATTTAATAAGAATAATAATAAAACTCCCAAGCACCATATTCTACCTCAATTAGTTTTTTTTATTTTCTAAAACCATAATAAAAAATTTCATAATAAGAAATCTGAACCAACTCATTGTCTGAACAATGAAATAAACACTGAAATGAAACCAAACAATTTGAAATACTATTGAATATATAAAAATTATAAAAAAATTCAATAAAAAGGACAAAAAATTCACAATCACTCTCAAATGTGAGTATTACTATTCAACCTATAAATAGTAGAAATTTGAGAGGACATCCTCTCCATATCTGATCAGGGAAACTAGAATTAATAAAAACCTCCACTAAATTAATACCACCTACTAAATACATGATGTAGCTTCTATAACACACACCAATATACTACATCTTCCCAAACATTACCAAAAATCCACCTCCACATTCCACACATCCACATAACCCTACATCATAGAAACATGTATACCTTTACCAAACACAAATCAATATGGGAAAAAACACATGAAAAAAATCATCTATATTCCAACCCCCTTCAATATATTTTTACATCACATTTCTTTATATCCACATCCTTTTCATCAAGTAGTGTATCTTGAATATTAATTACATCAACCACATGTAATATTTATACCATGAAATATCCTTAATATGTATCCCACATTCTATCTTGACACCGTTTCTTCGTCATCACAACATATCTTTACTAAAACCATATAATCATTCCTAGATTTATATTATATATAACATTACTCCATCCAAAATCTTGTGTATATTTCTATGTCAAAAAATCAAAACCCATATAAATATACCCACATTTAGACATCACACCTACAAATAATAACCTTTTCTCATTATTATAAATGAGATTCCATATATCATCCTAGTTTTGTAAGAACACGAATCTTCTGTTTCAGGTATGTTTTTCCTTTTCGGGCTGTTTTTGAGAAAAAGAAGAAATTATGGAAATTTTCAAAGTACACAAAGTGAACTTTATGAGTACACATCGTGTACTCAGTTACCGTATGTAGTTGGGTGTTGTCCGTGTAGCTTCCATGCACATGGCCGTGTGGGGGTTACTTGGAGGCCACCTAAAGCGGAGTACGGAAACGACGAGTATACGATGTGTACTTAAAAAGTACACACTATGTAATTTATTTTTTCATTAAATTCACCAGGGTCACGTCTAATCGCCAAAACCGTCTTCTTCTAGGTTTTCTTTGTCTGAGAGAACCCGTACGACCATGATCATTCTCCAAGCCCTCGAGCCTCCATCCGATCTCCGATTCGACCACCATTGATTGCATTGGGATTGTCTCCGTAAGCTATATCTTCTGCTTGAGGTTTTTTTCATGTTTCCCCTTCTTCCTCAAGTTATCATTCATTGAGCGTTTTAGATATTTTTATAGATATACCGCGTTCTAGGTCGATCCAAGTGCCGACGTTGGAGTATATTGATCTCACAACACAAATGTAGGTGGTTTGTTCCTTTCTGTAAAATGTTTTTGAGTATTATATGCAATTTTGACCAATACCCTTGAACAGGGTATTGCGTGTTTATCATATTACACCTGTTGATTTCCTTTCATGCTTGTATGCTCGTGTAGAGGTTAATTGGTTATGAATAGGGTTGATTGCTATGATTTGGATGTTTTACCCACGCATGATCTGTTTAAGACCATTTGGTCCTGCTTAGCCTTTTGGCTGCCTTACCCCTTTTCCATGCCTGTTTCCATAGGGTGGAGAGTTTGCATTTTATGACATGCATGATGAGTTGTAGACTGGTTAGACAAGTAGTTATGTAGGTTTACTTTGTCCATATTTCACTATTATGCTCGTTGACCTACACAAGTCCGTGATAACCTGATGTAGTATAATATAAGGGGAATTGACCGAGTGAGATTCCTCAGAGAGTCTTTAAAAACATTAGGATATAAGGGGGAATGATTGAGTGAGCTTCCTAAGTGATCCTAGAACCACATGGGGTTATAAGGGGAATTGACTAAGTTAGCTTCCTGACAATGTCCTTGACTACTTTAGATTATAAGGGGAATTGACCATGTGAGCTTCCTCAGAGAGTTTTTGAATTACTTGAATAACATTGGGATATGAGGATAATTGACTGAGTGAGCTTCTTCAAAGAGTCATTGACCTAGGGGATATAAGGGTAATTTACCGTGTGAGCTTCCTCAGAGAGTCCTTGACTACCTTAGACTATAAGAGGAATGAACTGCGTCAGCTTCCTCAGAGAGTCTTCATTTACCTTTGACTATAAGGGGAATTGACTATGAGAGATTCCTCAGAGAGTATTTATATATTCTTATAACTAAACCAAAGGGGATAGGTTGTGTGCACTTCCTAGTGGGTTACTGTGCTTGATTATTATTTTTTGATATGTAAAATCGTTTCTGCTGAGTAATTTCTTATTTACTGCTTATGTAATTTTACCTTCCATATATTCACTGACTATTAGGCACATATCTTTGGGTGGTTGACTACTGGGATTTAGTATCACACCCTATTTGGGCCATGATTTTGGGCCCAAACTGAATATATTGTTGCAGGTATAGACAATGGCATGCGCCCTTCTACACTAGGTACTTGAATTGATGTGGAGATGGAGAGCATGCGACCATGCTTAGGCGTGCGATGCTAAAGAGAGGTTCATTTGTTTCTTTTGTAATTTGGTTTAGTGCTGCTTTTATTCCAGCATTGTGATTTGTTTGGAAGCTTTCCAAAACACATGTGACCATGCATCATTTCTATATGTGCTTCAGTTGTTTGTTATTATAGTCTTCCGTTGTTTACTATTGTTGGATATTTAAGGCTTCCTCTATTGTATATTTGTTTCAATTCAACTATGTAACTCTTTCAATGAGGGCATTGTTTCCCCACTATCACACCCAAGGCCCTCACTACTAGCCAGCAGCCTCTGGTGTTCAGGGAAATGTGATTGAGGCGATCCGACCAACATGGTACGGGGCGCCTATGGGTGGCTTCCGGAACAGGGAAGTTACAAAGTGGTATTAGAGGAATTATTTCTTCTTTTGACTTACTGTTTGGAGCCTTTAGCTAGGGATATGGCAGAATAGGTACTTGGTAATAAGCTGTGCCCAAGAGTAGTAATCCCATGTACAGGGAAAAGCCAATATACCACATTTAATTCAATTTTTATGGATTTGAAACTTTACAGTTGATTTTATTTTCACTATTGGGTGATTCATGTGTTTAGTACTATTACTAATAATGTTATTGAGGTTATATTTCTGTCGCAATCCGATGAGATGAGGTTGTGCCATCTCATGAATCATATGGTCACTTTCGAGAAATCCCATGTCATGCATTCTTTCTATGCCATCCAGGATGCATTAGCGATTACATGTTGTTGTGATAGATATTGTGTAGGATATGAATGATGTTGTGATAGATGCCTTGATAAAAATACCTAATGTTTGATAGGGTATTATTGTGTAAGGTTTTTTTTGAATGAATTCCAAACTTTGGTTCTTGAGGTGTTATTGGCCCTCATGGACTGGAATTTAGTGGAACATTACCTTGTTGTCCATGTTGTAACGTGTATAAGATGCCAAACTTTTATTTTTAGGGAGTATGGGCCCTCATAGATCATAATTTGGAACCTTTAATGTTCATTTTAGTGTTTTTCTAGGTTCTGAAGTTGTTTCTGAGGCTTACAATCTAGAAAAACCCGGAATACATGCAGTGTAATGTAAAGTACACACCATTTGTTAAGTACATACCGTGTAATCTATATACATGTCGTGTAGTCTCTAACTGTGTCATAGGCCATGTGGGTAGAGACATAGGATAGGGAATTTCTTGTGGGAATATGCAGTGTACCAGTTGAACATTCCATGTAGTCTGACCCAGGTACCCGGTCGTGCCACTAACAACACGGGTCAGTGTTATCCTTTCACATACACACTGTGTCTGCCTTCAAAACGCTATGTAGTGTGAGATATGTGTCAGACCATGTCACTAACAAAATGGGCCAGGTGAAGCTTGTCTAGTACACACCATTTCTACCGTGAACACGCCGTGTAGTCTTGTCTTAGGAGATCCATGAGGCTTAACCGTGTATAAGGAATCAGGCAGGGAAAGAGGATTCAATTACATGCCATGTGTTAAGGAAACATGTCGTGTGTTTGGGGTGTTACACGACTAGTTTAGGTAGGAGTAGACACCCATGTAAATCACTTAAGGGAACACACCGTGTAGGAAATATACAAGTCATGTAGTCATGTTTTTTAAAACATTAGTGATTTCATTCTCTTATTCCCTTCTTACACTTTTAGTTCTCAGTCCTTGATAATCTTGTTTTAAGGTGTGTGCTTAAACTTTTAGAGTCATGCCACCGAGACTTCCTCCGGTTGTACGCCAGTTTCTAGGTGGTGATCAGACACCAGACATGGCTGATCAGGGACTACCTGCAGATCATCCTATCATTCCAGTCATGGAACCAGCCGTTAGACACAAAATAGGTGTTGATGCATAGTTTAGAGAGGGTTTTTTTGAGGATGATACAGACCTTTTATGGAGTACCGACTCCTACCCCATAAATGGAAGATTTGATGAGGGTCCTTCAGCATCAGTATCCTCCCACATTCTCATGGGATGGAGGACCTCAAGATGCAGAGTCATGGCTAGAATCCACGCTGATGATTGTCGAGAATCTGAAGATACCTCCGGAGAAGAGGGTGAATCTCACTACCTACATGCTTCAAGACTCTGTCTAGAGGTGGTGGGATGTGATCTCACAGGTGGGACGATAACAGAATTTGGATTGGGATGAGTTTCAGCACATCTTCTATGATTACTTCTACCTGGAGACCTTGATGTCCAATCACACCTGAGAGTTCATGAGTCTGGAGCAGGGTACTCTTACTGTTACGTAGTATTCCTCTCGTTTCACAGAGATACAACATTTCACGCCTATTACAGGAGGTGATGAGTTGTTCCTTGCACGGAAGTTTGAGGATGGTCTGAGGCACGAAATCCAATCTTAGGTGAACATCTATAGGTTGACTTTGATATCCTATATTGTCAACCAGGCACTAATCACAGAGTGTAATCTAAGGGATTCTGAAGCTGTGATCCAAGGCAGTTCGGCATCTAGAGTTAGTATTCCTCGTACTGATAGCAGGAAGTGCCACAGGGAGACTACATGAGGGGATCAAAGTAGGCAGGATGCATCTTCTGGTAACCAAGTGGTGTGCTACCAGTGTGGGAAGAGCAGGCATACAAGGTAACATTTCCCGAGAGACCCAGTGGAGTGCCGATGTTGTGTCAAGATGGGTCACCATCAGAACTTCTGTCAGTTCTTCTCACCAGTAGTTGGTGACAGAGGTTTTTCTATGACTCCTCGTTCAGGGGAAGCACCACCAGTTTCTCACCAGTTTGGGAACTAGAGTTCTTCCGGCCATTCAGGTTTATGTGGAGGTCATGGCCATGATATCCAGTCGCCAGGTTTTCAGCGACATCATGTTGGATCAACTCATAGTGGTCAGGTAGGGTCACAGGGCTGCGATACAGGTCAAACATTTGCAGTGGAGGAGATCCAGCAGGAGCAGGATCCCGGAACCTCTATCGTTCGAGGTATAATCTTAGTAGCCCCAGTTTTGGCTTCTACTCTTTTCAATACCCAGGATTCCCATAGCTTTATATCTGTTGCTTTTGTGGAGAACATTGGTCTCAACATCTTTTCTTCTTCTGATATCTTGACGCTAGACACCCTGCTGGGGACTAAAACGGCTAGTGTACGTTATTGAAGGGAGTTCCCTCTACAGGTTGGTGGATGTCACTTCTTATTGGACCTCTATGTCTTAGAGATGACATGATATGATGTCATTGTCGAGATGGACTGGATAGTTCCATTATTGGAAGTCGACGACTGTTATAACCGTAGGGTGAGTTTTACATCACCAGAAGATGAATCTTTTCTTCATAAGGGAGAATGGGATGTCGAGGCGAGCAGAGAAGGAACCAAGCATTATGGGTTGGGAGGATTTACAGCACAGATTTCCAGTCTATATCTAGATGACCAGGGAACTTCACGGTTAGACTTTCCTCTAGTGGTTATTCATTTTAGAGATGTCTTTCCTGAGGACTTTTCAGGTTTGCCTCTACAACGTGAGGTATAATTTTCTATTGAGATTGTGCCAGGATAAACAACGGTGTCCATTCCAACATATAGGATGGATACACCTAAGTTGCAGGAGCTCAATAAGAAGTTGGGGGAGTTGTAAGAAAAGGGTTTCATCCGACCCAGTAATTCTCCATGGGTTTCACCTGTCCTGTTTGCGAAGAAGGCAGACGATACCCTTAAGATTTGTGTGGACTATTGGAAGTTGAACCAATTGATTATCAAGAACCGATATCCCTTACGTTGGATTGATGATCTATTTGATCAGCTTCGAGGAGCCCATGTGTTTTCGAAGATTGACTTGAGACCCGGTTACCATCAGTTGCGTGTTAGACCATCAGATATACATCTTACAACCTTCTGGAGTAGGTATGGTCTATACGAGTATATGGTTATGCCGTTCGGTCTCACAAACACACCAGCAGTTTTCATGGCACTGATTAACTTAGTGTTCCATCCATACATGGATTTCTTCATGGTGGTTTTCGTGGATGATATCTTAGTGTACTATCACACATGAAAAAACCATGCTACTCATCATGATATCATTCTGAGTACACTGTGAGAACATTATTTATTTTCTAAGCTCTAAAAATGACACTTCTGGATGGATCAGATTCACTCTTGGGTTATGTTATCTCAGAGACAGGAGTATCAGTAGACCTAGAGAATGTGATAGCAGTTGTTTCCTGGGAGCAACCGAAGAACATCTTTGAGGAGTGGAGTTTTCTAGGGATGGCTGGATACTACATACATTTCATATAGGACTTTTCACATTTTTCAGCACCACTGATGGGTCTGACTAAGAAGGGGGTGATGTTCATGTGGTCAGATTCATTTGAGTCAGACTTTCAGGAGCTGAAAGGAAGGTTGAAATCAGCACCGATTCTAGTCTTTCCAAATCCGGGAAAGATCTATACTATTTACTGTGGTGTTTTAGGTATTGGGTTGGGATATGAGTTTATGCAGGGAGATGGAGTCATCGCGTACAGGTCTCGACAGTTATGGCCACATGAGAGGAATTACTCGACACATGATCTTGAGTTGGATGCAGTTGTTCATGCCTTACGCTGTTGCGGACATTATCTTCTGGGAGAGCACTTTGTGGTGTTCATAGACCATAAGATTCTCATGTACAACTTCACTCAGCATGATCTGAATTTGAGACAACGAAGGTGGGTTGAGTACCTTCTGTCATTTGACTCTGAGCTTGCCTATACACCAGGGAAATCTAATGCAATGGATGATGTATTGAGCAGAAGGACTCAGATACAAGTAGTTCCGGAGGCCAGCAGTGAGTGGCAGCATATGGATCTGTTTTCTGAGATGCATTTGGAAGTGCATGACAGTCAGGGGAAGACGATTCTTTATTATATGGCTGTTACCTATACTCTTCTTAATAGAGTGAAAATGATTCAGCTATCAGATTCTAAATTCATAGTCCTACGTGAGAGCGTGTCAGTAGGAGACCCTATTCTAGGATGGACTGTAGGCGAGGATGAGATCTTTCATTTTTATGGGTGCATAAGGGTGGCATCAGATATACATAATGAGATGATTTAGGATTTTCATTCGTCATTTTGGGAAGTTCATTTTTGTGTCGCCAAGATGTATCATGATCTACACCGTCAGTATTGGTGGCTAGGTATGAAGAGGGATGTTTCTGGTTTCATCATGAGGTGTTCCACCTGTCACCAGGTGTAGGTGGAGCATCAACGGCCAGCATGGGTTTTTTAGCAGTTACCCATTCCCGAGTGGAAGTGGAATGACATCGTGATGGATTCCATATAGGGTTTTCGAGTTCACCTTGAGGGAATGATGCAGTTTGGGTTGTCATTAACAGACTCACAAAGGTTTCCCACTTCATGCTGATCAAGGAGACCTCTAATGCTGATGAGCTGGGACAGTTGTACATCCATGAGATTGTACGTCTTCATGGAGTTCCACACTACATTGTTTTAGACAGGGATGCCCATTTTACTTCTTGGTCTGGCAGGGGATTCAGAAGGATTTGGGTACAAAATTACTTTTGAGTACAACTTACTACCCCCAAACCGATGGCCAGTATGAGTGTACACTTCAGGTGCTTGAAGACATGCTCCGATCATGAATTCTAGATTTTGGGGGTTCTTGGGAGAAGCATATAACTCTTGTGGAGTTTTCCTATAATAATAGTTTTCAAGAAACTATTCAAATGGAACCTTATGAGGCTTAGTACAGTAGGCCGTGCCGATCACCCTTATGTTGGCTGGTGGGTGGAGAGGCACCTTTACTGGGACCTCATCTTGTTCAGGAGACCACAAAGTAGGTAGAGTTGACTCGAATGAGGATGGATAATTTGTAGTCTCGATAAAAGTATTATGCTGATCAGTGGAGATGATCTATGGAGCTTGAGGCTAGGGATCAGATTTTCCTGTGTGTCACACTGAGGTTGGAACACAGGGGGATTAAGAGATAGGGTAATCTTTCACTGAGGTATGTCATACCATTCATGGTTATGGAGAGAGTTGGTCTGGTTGCATATCAGTTGTAGTTATCCCAGAGGTACTAGGCTATGCATGGAATTTTTCACGTTTCTCAACTCTGACGTTACTTTTCAAACCCGTCTCATGTCTTTCAACCCAATAAGGTTGATCTTGAAGTGGATGTGTCATTTGAGGAGCATCCTATCTGGATTGTTGATCACAGTACAAAAGTTCCCTGTGACTGGTCTGTTCCACTAGTATGAGTGCTATGGTAGCATGTGCAGGACGATACTTGGGAGAGGGAGGCTGATGTACGTGCCCAGTGGTCGGAACTGTTCATGGTTTCTTATTCTACGCCGCCTTGTTAGGGAAAATTCATGGACAAATTTCTTTAAGGGGGGACGTTTTGAAGAACCAATATCTTCTTTTTCAGGTTTGTTTTTACTTTTCTGGTCATTTTTGAGAAAAAAAGATGAAATTATGGAAAGTTTCAAAGTATACACAATGTACTTGGTTACTGCAGGAAACCGAGTGCTGGTCGTGTATCGGTCATGCACAAGGTCATGTGGGGGTGACTTAGAGGCCTCCTAAAGTGGAGTACGGAAATGGTGAGTACACATTGTGTACTTCAAAAGTACATGCTGTGTACTTTTTTCTTCATTAAATTCACTAGGTTCATGTCTAATCACCAGAACCCTCTTCTTCTAGGTTTTATTCATCTGAGAGAACCTGTACGACTGTGATCTTTCTCTGAGCCCCCAAGGCTCCATCTGATCTATGATTCGACCGTTGTCGATTGCATTGGGATTTCCTCAGTAAGCTATCTCTTCTGCTTGAGCTTTGTTTCATGTTTCCAATTCATCCTCAAGTAATCCTTAATTGAACATTTTAGACATTTTTGTAGATCTAATGCATTCTAGGTTTATCCAAGGGCCGATTCCAGAGTATTTCGATCTCACAACATCGAGGTAGGTGGATTGTGCCTTTCTGTTGAAATTGTTTGAGTATTCTGTGAATTTTTGACCAATACCCTTGAACGAGGAATTGCGTGTTTACCATTTTACCCTTGTTGATTGTCCGCCATGCTTGTATGCTTGTGTAGAGGTTAATTGGATATGAATAGGATTGATTTCTATGCTTTTGATATTTTACCTACGCATGATCTATTTACGACCGTTTGGTTCTACTTATCCTTTTAGCCGCATTTCCTATTTTCCATGCCTATTGCTATAAGGTAGAGATTTTTAATTTTTTGACATTATTGATGTGCTATAGACTGGTTAACAAAGTAGTTTTTTAGGTTTACTTTTTCCATATTTCACTACTATGCTCGTTGACCGACACAAGTCTTTGAGAACCTGGTGTAGTAGACTATAAGGGGAATTGACCGAGTGAGCTTCCTCAGAGAGTCTTTGAGCACTTTAGGATATAAGGGGGATTAATAAAGTGAGCTTCCCCAGAGAGCCTAAGACCACATGGGGCTATAAGGGGAATTGACCAGGTGAGCTTCCTCAGAGAGTCCTTGACTGCTTTAGACTATAAGGGGAATTAACTGTGTGAGCTTCCTCAGAGAGTCTTTGAATGACTTGAATGACTTTGGGATATAAAGGTAATTGACCGAGTGAGCTTCCTTAAAGAGTCCTTGACCTTGGGTCTATAAGGGGAATTGTCCGCGTCAGCTTTCTCAGAGATTCTTTGACTTCCTTAGACTATAAGGAGAATGGAATGTGTGAGCTTCCTCAGAGAGTCTTTATTTACCTTTGACTATATGGGGAATTGACTGTGAGCACATCCTAAGAGAGTATTTATATATTCTTATAACTGAACCAGAGGGGATAGGCTATGTGCACTTCCTAGAGGGTTGCTGTGCTTGATTAGTTGTTTTTGATATGTGGAATTGTTTCTACTGAGTACTTTCTTGTTTACTACTTATGAAATTTTACCTTCCATATATTCTATGACTGTTAGGAATAGATCTTTGGGTGGTTACCTACTAGGATTTAGTCACACACCCTATTTGGGCGATGTTTTTAGGCCCAAACATGTTATATTTTTGTAGGTATAGACACGGGAAAATTATCATCTATTTCAGGTACTTGAATTTTTGTGGAGCTGGAGAGCATGGGACCAAGCTTAGGATTGCGATGGTGAGGAGCTTTTCATATGTTTCTTTTGTACTTTGGTTTAGTGCTTCTTGAATTCCATCATTGTGATTTGTTTGGATGATTTTCTAGACACATGTTATCTTGCATTATTTATATATGTGCTTCAGTTGTTTGTTATTCCAGTCTCCCACTATTTAAGGTTGTTGGATATTTACTGCTTCCGCTATTGTATATTTTTTTCTTTTCTGCTGTGTTACTCTGCTAATGAGGGAATATTTTCTCCATGATCACACCCAAGGCCCACACTGCTAGTCAGTGGCCTTTGACGTTTGGGGAAATGCGCTTGAGGCCATGTGACCAACCGGGTATGGGGCACCTCTGGGTGGCTTCCAGAACCAGGACGTTACAAGTTTACCACTTCATATCCTAAAGAACAATTTCACATTATCAAAAAGGCTACATGGGAACCATGCACTAAACAATATTTTTCATAACAATTAATCACTAAGAGAATAATCAAAAAATAGGGAAAAAGGAAACACCAAAAATAATTTCATGTTTTCTAAATCATTTCAAATTTCATCATTTACCATTTACCAACATCATTATGTTATTTGTTCCGTTCATTATTCCCTATCAAGTCAATGATAAACACATTTCCAATTTCACATTTTCCCCTCATCATGAATTAGAATTATTTAAACAATCAAAATTTATCATAAACATAATACTCCAATATCCATTTTTATTTTTCAAAATTTATTAATCAATAAATTAAAAATAGATTCATTCAATTTTTTCCACACCTTACAACCAATCATAACTGTTTTAAGATATACATTACCTATGATGTTTATTAATAAAACCCCATATATCCATTTTCATCCCCATTTCCTTTGTCAACTAGAACTCATTAAGCTATCATGAATATTTAAGATAAGGTATAACAACTATCAACACATCAACACCCCCTTTAATAATCTATTTAAAAACAATACTAATGACATAAAGTAGAAATAGACAATTAAAACTCAAATTCCTCATATTATAGGTTTTATCAACCACCCCCACCATTCATTACTTTATTTATGTCATTATTATATTTAGATGTTTATAGAGGTATTTATCAATAAGAGAATGAAGAAAACCCTTATGAATAGTATTAACCAATAAGAACCAACGCATATAAGATAACATGGAGTCCGTAAAGCACATCTCATTCTCATTACAAACCCAAATTACTCATACTAAATTTATGATCTTCACTTAAATCATAAATGAGCCTTAAATGGGGGTGACATAAAGAGGTTTAATAATCGGATCACCCATGCTAGGGTCTTTGATTTAGTGGTTTGGTGGTGATGTTTATGTTTACTTTGAAAAATGGTGTAGTGTTAGGAATGGCATTGGGAATTAGACGAGTATGAACTTGGCATAGATCAATCAGGGGGGCTCGTATGCAGGAATTGACTAGCCTTGGTGCTGATAGAAATTTGTGGTGGTGGTGGTGACACTCTGACATCATTTGTCTTCTGCAGGTGGTGGTGTTTATAGTCCATGGTGTTGTAGGTGGAATGACATTAAGGTTCATAGTGGTAGATTATTTTTGAAGATGTAAGTACAATATCTATAAGGGATACATAAAAATGTTTCATCCATATTTGTGTCAATGATAACGGTGGAAGTGGTGTCATTGGCTGCTTATGGTTCCATCAATTCTCACAAAATAGCTTCTTCTAATGGACACCACCTATTATATTCCCACAAGGATTTTAAGTGGATGATGATTTCATATATGGTTTGTTAATGATCATTTATATTACGGTGAGTTTTGGGTTCTTCAACATTGCTTATTCAGTTAAGCTATGATTTGGGGGAATCAGATGTGGTCTAGTTGGAATTTGATCTAGTTCTAAGATATGTATTCTTATTTGGTTTAATGATTTGTCATGATCATTGGATTTTTTCTCATTGAATTTGGATAGTGGTGAAACTTCTTGCAGGTATCACTTGGTGGGGGGCCTCTATAGTTGAATTAGTGTGTTGACACTTATCATTTAGCCATTTGTCCTCTTGTTTTAGATTTATGGGTACCTTAATTTTCATTCTATATAAATTTTTATATCTAATTTTGTGTTGTATCATGTTGACAATTTAGTGATTTACTCATATGTGTTGTCATGTGGGAATATCATTTAAGAGATAGGCATGCTATCACTTATCTTATGGCCCTACCTCTACATATTTGTGTGGGTGTGAAGGGTTCTCATCCACAATGTTTCAGTCTAGTATGGAAAAAATTCATTGTAGGGGGTGATGTATCAACATAAATTGATTACATGGTTTCATTGTGTAACACCCCAAGATTTTATAGTATGTCACTTTTTAAATTTATCTTCTTCGATAGTTTACATTACACATAACATTGAATTTAAACAATTGATTAAATATTATTATTTAATTGTGATTGTTATCACCTAGTTGTTTGAATGGTTAGGATGAATTATATTAAGTAATTTATGAAAATATATATTAAACATTATCATAAAATTAATTCCATGGTTATCAATTAATTAAAAAGGAAAAATAATTGAACATAAGGGATGTATTTTTATAGAAACTATTTTTATGCCAAAAAATGACATTTTGGTCACTATTTGTGAAATATATTAATTCAATTTATATATTATATATCCAATCAAATATTTTTACATTCATCCAAAATATTTTTAGAGTTATAGGATAAAAATTAATCAAATTTTACTCATTAAAAGGATATATTTTTCTAAATGTTGATTTATAGTGTTTTAGTGGTGAATTTTTTTTAAATATAAATTTTGAAACACTAATAAATTTATTTTAAAAAATGAACATTATTTTTGAAAGAGTAATATCAAAATTTACTTTGGTTAAATTATTGATATTTTTTTGATAATTTTCTTTTTTGATGAACAATAATGTGACCACTGGAATAGTAATGTGACAATTATTCATAGTAATATGACCAATTCAATACTAAATTATCCTATGAAATTATAATTAAAATTTTGGTACCTTATAAATTAAAATATGGTGTATTTATATTATAGAATGTGTAATTATATTTTTATAAAACAATAAATTAACTGTTGGTATTTTTAAGAATCATATACATTAATTTACAATTTAATAATTAAAATAAAGATTGAAAAGAATATTTATATTTAATAAAATAGATTCATAAATTGATATTTTTTTCTTTTGACAGTAACATAATTTTATAAGACCTTAATTAATTTTTCAAAGCAATATAAAATCAGTTATAGTTTGAAAATTTGTATATTTAAAATAAATGATGATTTTATTTAAAAGATAAATTTATCATATTTAAAAAATTATTTTTATAAAATCAAGATCATTTTTTAATTATGTACATCAAAAAATGGTTACAATGAATTTTTTGGATTTTTCTCAAATACATGAATTTTTTTGAATAGTAAAATACAATAATTTACTGTATATATACGTTATAAGATAAATAAACTATTCTTTGAGTCATGAATGATATAAGAACATTAATCTAAAACTTCACATCATTATTTTAACATATTGTTTTTGATAATACTCAAACTATTCATAGTCTAGTTCGAAAATAATAAAATAATATATAAAAATAAAAAAAACACCCATCTCCTCCACTATAAAAGGCCTCTTCTCCTCCTACTTACTCATGCCTCTCAAGACACTTTGGTTCAACCAAAATCTTCCCAAATAGATCTTCAAAATCACTACCCTTAATTTAGAAGCCTCAACTTGGATATAAATCCATCCAAGAAATCTTTTTGTTACAAACCAAAATGAGTTGCCTGATTAAGTGGTAATATCATCCCTTAAGCTTTGTAGTTTTATTTCCATTCTCCAATCCTTCATATTTAATTATTCCATAGTTACATAAAAACTCCAGTATAATAGACATACTAATATTTTGTTATGAAAATGGTTATGCGTCCACTTACACACACTTTCATCTAATAGGTAGCGAACATACTATTTATGTGTACGGAAAACTATCACCTCACGAAATTATGATTATTCATTTTTTCCATTATCATATTTCATGGATGGTAATTATGAAAAAAATGTTTATATATTTTATATATGATATTTATTATGTCTCTATTCTTTTATAATTCTTTTATAATATATACCCTTATTCTTTCCATCTTTTAGAAATACGATAACATCGTTTGTGGAAGTGTGGACAACCGCCTCTCTAAAGGGTTGTAATTCATTCAAGAAATACATGGAATATATTAAGGATGATTTTAATAAACCTATGTAATATATATTAAATATATAATATACAGTAATTATATTATATATATATATCATTTATTTTTCATTATTTTAAAATATGTCAACGAAATGAAACTAGCGTTCATGCGTACATACGACCTACTGTCTCCATGAACGATGCATTTAATTTTCTATCTCCAAAAATTATTAATTATGATAAATACATACATAATGAATATATATTAAATATAAATAATGGGTTACATTCATGAAATTATGAAACCATGATCTAATTAATAAGAACAACAACTGACAAGTAAAAACATACTAAAAAAACTAGGAAATTAACACTTGGGAAATTGTAAATATTGAAAGATTTTTATAAAATGGGTAATAATAAATTATAAAAATATGATATATTATATTAAAAACATGAATATTTATAAGGCCATGGCCTTAGAAATTACATAATATTAACTTTTTGATCCAAAATTTTCTTTCATTCACATTGATGATCTTTTCAGGTTGAGAGTTTTAGAGAATTAGGCCATATCTATTATAATACATCTCAAATGGGTAATAATAAATTATAAAAATATGATATATTATATTAAAAACATGAATATTTATAAGGCCATGGCCTTAGAAATTACATAATATTAACTTTTTGATCCAAAATTTTCTTTCTTTCACATTGATGATCTTTTAAGGTTGAGAGTTTTAGAGAATTAGGCCATATCTATTATTCCTTTCTCTTACGCTTCCTTATACCCTGTGAAAAACATTTTAAAAACTAGGGATGAGCATAAAAAAGCTCAATAAGGGCTACAAAATAAGGAAAGAAAACATTAGTCAATGAATACATACAAATCAATGAAATCATAATTTTCACTCATAAAACATAATCTCTTTAATATAACTCATCAAATATTAATATTTATCAATAAATCATAGAAATAATAAATCATAAAGGTAAAATTTGGCATACATAACATATTTACACTGTATCTTTTACAACCATATAGAGAGTAACCTTCATGGTTATGTTTGGAATACCTATCATAGTATATTCCTTAAATATCTTAGAAGAAACCTTAACATTTACCTCCATCACATTACCCAATGCATTACAGTGATATCAAAGGCTCACCCACCCTTTATTTATCCCGAAACAACCCATATTCATAAGCCATTCACAAGAACCATAATATAATCATAACTCATGAACAAGAGTATAGGAAAAATAACATTTCCACATTGTAATAATAAGCCATAATATTAAGATATTGATATAATAAGTATATTATAAAACCCATTTTCAATCAAAATAATACCTAAAAAGGGTATATGGTATTTAATTTCCTTTTAAAAATATTACTCCTTGTTAAGGAATCCAAATATCAAATAATGCTCACGGCAGCGGAAAGGTCATTATCACCGCATGCATTCAAAAGAAACATTCCCTTTTTCATTTAGTAAAACGATTCATAAAACAAAACATTAATTTTTAAAAAAAGTTTAATGAAATTAAAATTCAGATGGTTTTATTATACACCATATAAAAGAAGGTTGTGTATAATCCAAAATATGCCTCAATGAAAGGAGAATGAGATTAAGTCCCTTACCTTGAGTTCGACTTGTCTCGTTCATTCTTTATAGTACTAAATAATAAACATAGATTAATTTATACTTGTTATAGAAATTTTTTCAAGTTTATTATTCATTTTATATTACTTATCATTATGTTATAAAAATTACATAATTATTTATATTCATATCAGTCGGTTTATCGATATTCAGTACGTGAGTCGTAAATGAACTTGTTTGATGTAAATTGTCCATATGGTCAAAATTAAATAATATTAATAATATTATTCATGATTTAAATATCATATATATATAGTATATATGTATTTATAATTTCCAAAATATTTGGAGATAAGAAAATAAATTCATTGTTCATGGAGATGTTATGTCGTACGTACGCATGAATGATACTTTGTTTTTTTTGTCATTTTAAAAGAATAATAATCAAATGATATAAATATATATTACCATAATTATATTTATTTCATTTATGTATCATTGGTTTAATAAAAACATCCTTTATACATTCCATGTATAGCATGAATGAGTCATATCACTTTGAGCGGGTGGTAGTCCACACTTCCTCAAATGAAATTATCGTATTTACACATTATGGAAATCATAAAGGTATATTGTAAAGAAAAATCTTATAAGTATAGAGATAATATAAATATAATATATATTATATATAAATACATTTCCATAATAATTTCCACAATGAGAGGTAGTAGGATAAAATTGAACAATCATCGTTTGGTGAGGCAATAGTTCACCGTACACAGAAACAATATGTTCATATCCATTAGATGGAGGTGTGTGTAAGTGAAGTTATAATTATTATCAAAACAAAATCCTAGTATATTTAAGATACTGGTGTTGTTATTTAATCAAATAATAATAATAACATAGATAGTGGTGAAAGAAAATAATGGAAAGGAACTTGAAAGAACACATTACCTTTTAATCAGGTAACTTCTTTTGATTTGAGCCAAATAGATTTCTTGAATTTCATTATTCCCAAAGTAAGGATTCTAGGAGGAATGGATGGATTTTTGGATATTATTTCATTATAATTTGTATTATCCAATGGTATTGAGATGCATGAGTAAGTGGGAAGAGGTGATTCCCTTTTATAAGAGGGAGGAGGGGTACTTTAGGAAGGTCTTGAAATATTATTTTATTATAAAATTATTTTTGAATTATAATAGTTCCAAAGTTATATATATAGACTATATGATGAAAATGTGTCTAAATACTCTCAAACAATAGGTTTTAGACAAGTTTAGGCCACAAAAGTAACCTTATCTTTTAGCTTTAACCCTTAGTTTAAAACATTAACTCTTATCTCGTCTTCATGTATTTTCATAATATATGGTCACTATAGTTACTATAAAATTAAAATAGAGACATAAGTGGATCATTAATGTTATCTATAACATTATATAAGTTATTTTTTCCAAATATTAGATTTTTAGACTACAATATCATTTAATAAAATTTTATTTGTTTTAAAAACCCATTTATGTGCATTTTGACACTATTTAGTATTTGATTTTTCATAAACTCATAAAAACTAGATTCCTTCAAAAAAAAGGAATTAAATCAAATATAATATGTTAATATCATCCACAAAATTCATAGATGTCATCAAAATAATCAAACTACATTTATTTTTATATTTATAATATCATTTATTTGAATTTTTGTTAATAAGGTTGTCATTGCATCATCATTATGTCATAAATAACTTTATTTATTTAATGTATAAAAATTATAATTAAAAAAGAATATGTAGGAAATATTTTCATCTTTTTAATGACTATTTTTATTCGAATATATCACCTAAATAACCCCATATAAATATTGATTTATTAAGAGATACCTGTTTATGATATATTTTCATTTTCTTTAAATTAAAAAAAATATAAAATGTCATTTTCACACCCAAGTGGCTCAAAAATTCCACCATTTTGGCCTAAGGATACTCATGGTCGGAAATATTTCATAAAATAGGATTTGGACACGTTTTAGATTAGTTTTATATTATTGTATTACTATTTTTTACCCTTATTTACCTGATTTACCTTTTAACTATGGTAAATAAAAATAATTATTGAAGTTACTATTCATAATGTCAAAAAATAAATGGTACCTATTTATAAAATATGAACCTTATGGATTACAAATATGGAATCTTTTTTTCCAAATTCAAAACACAAAAATTGTTGTAATTAATTTAAAATTAATTCCAGTTGTCAACACCAGAAGGCGTGTTCTTAAGAAGTAAAAACTACCAAATGATTGATACGTGTTTATGTATAATTAAAATGTGAAATTAATTCCAATGAAAAAATTGGATTAAATGATAATAATTTAATCCAATTAAACTTGAAAACCAATTAAAATGAAAATCCAACTGTATAAATAAATTAAATAAAAAGGGAATTTTGAATTAAAATGTAGTATTTTTCAATATTCATTAAAAATGAACTTTATCATAAAATCAACAAAAATTTAACCAAAGTAAATTTTTATGATTTTATTATAAATAAGATGTTTATTTTTTCAAATATAAAATTTAAAAGTGATAAAAACTAGATTTAAAAACAGTTTTCCATCAAAAGGTAGTAAAATGACCTTTAAAAAAATATTAGAGTATTTAATGCTTAAAATTAGATTCATTCTTATTTTAATCCACTAAAATTTATTGGATACATGTAAAATTATTTAAAAAACATGTATAATTATATTAAAGTTAGTTCTGTTTATTCCTACTAATATAATAACTAGGCGTTTACTAGCATTTAAAATAATAATAATATTATTGTATTATTTTCTGGTATAACTCAATGTTGTGTGCAATGTAAGAATTTAGAGAAACCCATTATTTTGTGATGAGTATGCTATCATAAATAATTCCCCTTTAATGTAAAATTAATATCTTATTCATAAATATTAATTGATATAAAAAAATATTATTTTATAAATACCTTAGATCCTACATCATTCCCCCCTTTTGGAAATTATGTCAACAAATTTTATTTAAATATCAAATTAGTGGTGGTATTTATCCCTCATATCATTTTCAGATTCCCACATTGCCTATTCAACCATATGGGTTTTCCAAAATACATTTCCCTAATGAATTACCCTATAATACAACACTTTCTCTCTATGGACAATAATCTATACTAATTGTTCCTCATAAGAATGTTTTTTCTTCCAATTGAACTACCTATGGACTCAAAACATGTCATGGATCGAGCATATACTTCTCAACATTGAAACATGAAAACAATTGTGTACATGGGACAAACATGGAGGTAAATCCACTCTATAGGCAACTGATCCAACTTTCTCTAGGATTTCATGGGGTCAAATTAACCTGGGACTCAACTTTACCTTCTTACCAAAACACATCACACATTTCTATGGAGAAACTTTGAGAAAGACATGATCACCTACATCAAAAGAACGATCCTTACTTAAGTTATCTACATAAATTTTCTGCCTGCTCTAAGCTATTCTCATGTGCTTTTGAATCAACTAATCTTTTTCTACCATCTCTTCTACCAATTCTGGTCCTATCAACTTCCTCTCACATAATTCATCCAAAAAAGATAGAGTTTGATACCTATTTCTATATAATTCATCAAATGGTGCCATCGGTATACTAGAATAAAAACTATTATTATAAGAAAAATCAACCAAAAAATATGTTGGTACCAACTTCCCTGGTAATCCATTGAACAAGCACGTAGCATATCTTCCAGTGTTTGAATTTTTCATTCTAACATCCCATCTGATTGCGGATGAAAAGCTATAATAAAATTTAATTTAGTACCCAATGACTTCGGAATGACCTTACAAATGTTAGAAGTGAACCAAAGATCACAATCAGATACAATGGAGAGGGTAACTCCATGTAACCTGAATATCTATTTAATATACAATCAAGAAAGTTGATCTAGAGACAGAGTATCTCCAATAAGAATAAAATGAATAGATTTAGTCAATCGATCAAAAATAACCTAAATTGCATTGTTACCTTGAGAGGTCTTTGGAAATCACACTACAAAATCTGGGGATATATTTTTCCATTTCCACTACAGCACTGGAAAAGGTTGAAGAATCCTTTCTGACAACTTCTACTCTACTTTAGCATGTTGATAAATCAAACATCTCAGGGTAAAGTTAGCAATATCTATTTTCATTCCATTCCACCAGTAATACACCCTTAGATCTCTGTACATCTTAGTACTGCCAAGATAAACTGAAAACAAATAACTATGAGCTTCACATAATAACTCTTTCTTCAACTTTGAATCACAAGGCACACATAATCTATTTATAAACATAAAAAATAGTATTTATTAATGTTGAATTTAGTTGACAGATCCTTCTAAACCAATTCTACCTTTTTATGAAACTCACTGTCTTCTTTCAGTGCTTGATTAATTCTGTCTGATAGAGATGATTTCACTACCACCTGAAAAAAATAGAGTAATTCCCTACACTAAAAAATTTCAATACAAAATTCATCAAATCAGAAACTAAAGTTTATCATTCTAAATGTAGCATGGTTAATGTAGAATTTCTGTTTCAACTCAAAGTGTCACGACCCCCTCCCACCAAGGATACCCCTCTTGAGCTGGCAATGGTGAAAGGGAGATAATGACCCCCGAGTCCCGCCTCCAATAGGTCCCGGGGTGGCGACTAGCACCAAAGGTATGAGTTTTCACAAATATAGAAGGCATTACCCTTTTTATTATTTAGGATTGGGAAATAGGACAAGTCAACCACCAAAAAGGAAAAATAACAACTGTATAGAAATAAACCCAAACCAATCCCACATGCATTTTTAAACAATTTTATAACAAGGTACAAGTACAAGAAATCTCAAAGTACAATACCAAAAGAAAACAAAGGTACAACAACAACAACAACTCCAACTGTCTGACTAGTAGGGTCCCGCACGGCCCTGGTAGTCCTCCTAGAAACCTGAAAGTAAACGTAGGGTGATCATACAAGTATACTCAGTAGGGAAACCTCAATCTCTCATGCACAAGTGGGGATAAATCCTAATGCCCATGAGAACAATAGAAGAAACCTAGAAAGATATTTTATCCACCCAACCTCACCAGCCACACTCACCAAAACACAAGCACAACAGGTAGTAATATATAAGAAAAAAGAGTATTGGGTACCCCACACCATTTTCCTTTAGATTGTTGGTCTTCCTAATGGCAAACTTCCTAACGTTGCCACACACTCCCCGCCCGCACACACTTGGGCCTCACAACCATGTATCCCGCCTGCACACACCTGGGCCGCACAACCACGTATCCCGCCCACACACACCTCGGCCCCACAACCACGTATCCCACCCGCACACACCTGGGCCTCACAACCATGTATCCTGCCCGCACTCACCTGGGCCTCATCCCGAAGATTCTTGGGAAACAGTAGAACCTGCCTGAAGAGTCTTGGGCTAAATCCACCCCAATCGAAACCTACCCGAAGAGTCTTAGGTGTAAGGTCGCCTCATGCCATCACAGCCTAGGGGAGAAGGAGCAGTAATGAGCTAGTAAATAGGGGAAAAACACCCTCTCCCATGAAATGGGAGTGTTCGGCACTAAGTGCTCAACATGGGTGTGGTGCGATAAAACACAAAAGATACATATATACATATATACCAACCACACAACCCAAACTATGGCTTCTAAACAGAGAAACTGAGCATGTGCCTCGACACTGCTACTATGAAGCATGCATTCAAAAAAAAAACCCCAACCCCATTTAGGTTTTCACATTTCAGCAGAATTAGTTTATTAGTTCCTTAACTACTGGGAAACTATCCACAACCAACCACATCAATCGTTCGTAAAACGTATCCCTGCCATCCACAAATCAAGTTAGCAAAACACAAGCAACATATCCAAGCCCTTCTTATCAACCAACAAACTCATTTATTATTAATATCATTCCATTACCATGACCCACCATTCATTAAATCTTCCAATTTTTATTTATTATTTACAACCCATAGTCTGTTCACATTCAACCCATCCCTATAGCCCCGTTGCCAACTGTCATAACCACAACTGCACCGTACATCATTATCCCTTTAATACCATTTATCATAGCCCCGTTTCCCGTTACCAATACAACATTCACACCAACCCACAACCAAGTCAACCACAACCCCACTGCTCACCCTATCCACAACAACCCAAAAAACACCCACATCACATGCCACGTATCCAAGCCAACACCTACATGTTCATTATTCCATTTTGTTTAACCGGGATGATCACACAAGGGTTCCAGATTTTAAACAGCCAACATTACGTGATTAAATAATTTCCACATTCGACAAAGTTCCATCCACAAAAATGGTCTAGAATGATAGGGAAACATTTAATTGCGCAAGCAAAGGCCCCCAACGACCGTGATTTTTAGTAGGCAGAAGCTCATTCAATTCACAACATAATATCACAGGATATAAATAACAACAAACACAAATTCCAAAACCTCGTTCTTTAACCAGTTATTATCTTCATTTAATGGTTCAAACATTATTCATGAAAACAAGAAGATACCCACCCCTCATGATACAAAAATTATAGAGACGAAGTTATAATCCCTACCTCAACAGGTTCTGATCACAGCGCTCCCCCGTATCAACTTTATAAGAAGTCTGTCGGCGTCCGTCACCTCTATCGGGTCTCAGCAAAGCCTCCTCAGGTGGAAGTCAGAATGGAAAGGCCAAAGGGAAGACAACTGATCCAATCTCGGATGTTCCGCCTCATCATCACGATCATGTGGCCGCTGACAAATCGTAAATCGGATATCAGACGAAGAAGTTATGGATGAAAGATCATTCAAGTCTCTTGGGAGAGCTCTACTCAGAGGAAAGGGGAGGAGAGGAGTGAATTGAAAGAAGGGGGGGGGGTCACCTCCTTTTATAGGCGACAAATGGACAAGTACAATGCATGTACTTTATGGTACACGACATGTACTCAGTTATTTTACACAGTCTCCACGAGGCTTCCAACACAGCTCTGCGGCCATTGACTGGTCAACACACAGTTTGAGGGTAACACATATGTGGGGAAAGACTACACTGCATGTAGTCTGGACCCACGGCGTGTATCCATTTATTGCACATGGCAAGGACACGGCTCTATCATGGTACACAACTGTTGACTGGTAACGCATACGCGGGGAAGGACTACACGGCGTGTAGAACTGGACACACGACGTGTATCCATTTATTGAACACAGCAAGGACACAACTCTGCAACACGGGGTATACCCAGAAAGGGGGTACACGGCGTGTACTCAAACTACACTGCGTGTAGCTTCAAAATTCTGGAAAGTGTGGGAAAAGTCCATTTTACCCTTCAGAACACTTCTTGACCTTCTTTTTGACAAAGGAATGGGCCGGAGAGGTCCTGGATGTTACATCAGATACCTATCAAAACATTCTCATCCTCGAGAATTAAAAACCAGCCCAGAAAAAAGTATGGAACCAAACAACCACCCCGCAAGATACCTCTCAGGGCTCTTGTCAAAACAAGAAACAACCGACAACCCTAATTATATGAGTTAGGAATTCCCTCTCCTATGTCGAGATATTATCCTCTTTAGGTGGCACTGACTCGCCTGCACGGGTTTAATCGCATCCGCATTAATGCATCTCGATTAAGGACTAGGCCTTCCCACCTCCATATATTAGGATTTTCCAACTTACACTGCTCCCAACACCATACAACCCACACACTGCCCGGACACATGGCTTGGGGAATTCCTTATCCCATGTTGAGATATTATCCGCTTTAGGCGGCACTGAATTGCCTACACGGGTTTAATCACATCCACATTAATCCATCTTGATTAGGGATTAGGTCTTCCCCTCCCCACATGATAGGTCTCTTCACGTACATTTAAAGAAAAGCGAGAAACAACATAGCATTAAAAACTCACAAAAACAAGGTCCATTCCCAAAGAATGTGCTAAAGAGTTCCATCAATGGAGTGTACTGCTCCTAACGAAACATAAAGGAGATCATTCAAGAAAACCCAAACACATCTCTATCGATCCCTGGACCTTCTAGAGAATCTGCCTCTGATGCATGAAACTATCCGTGCCCAGCTCCTCTGCCTCTCTGCTGACATCCGCCACCTCGACCACGTCCTAATTGGGGTCCTTGAGGAACTCCTTGTGGCTGGCCACCACCTTCTCCATCTCCCCTCAGAGGGACTGGAGCCTGTTGCTGTTGGAAGGGTCTTGCTGGTGACTGGTGCTACTGAGGCGGGCGTTGAACCTGTCCATATCCACCGTACTGAGCATAGGTCGGGCACCGACTCTGAATGTTCCTGAAACCTCCAAAATAAAAACACTTCGGTACTGGGCTTGTGAAAAAGGGACGAGGACCCGAAGATCTGAACTGGAACTACTGGGGCCTGCTCCCTACTGGCCTGAAACTGGAATGTCTCGTCGCAAGAGACCTGCTGCTGACTGCCTTCCCTTTCGACGAACTTGGCTGGATCTCCTCACGTGGTGCACCTCCCTACGAGTGCATCCTTTCTACAACCTATGAAATCTTCTGTACTGCCATGTACGTCGGAAGGGTGAAGGGGGTGACATCATACTGGAGCGAAGGACAACGCGCCTTCTCTAAACGTCTCGCCCGAGACTCCTCATCCAGAAAGTGATCCGGAGCAAAGCGCATGAGATCCTTGAACTTGATCCCCATCTCTCATATTAACATACTCCACTAGTGAAGGGAGAGTAACTCCTACCGCTTCTCCACCTTGATCATGGAAGAAAGGAATTCCACTCGGAATTCCTTCTCAAAGTCGGCCCATGGAACCTCTGCCTCTATCCTCTCTCTGAGGTAGAGCGTCCACAACTATCACGCCACTCCTCTCAGCTGACTGACTTCTAGGGAATCCCAGTACTCCCTCGGAGCACGAATCAAGGTAAAAGTGATCCCTAGCTCTTCAACCCCCCCCCCCCTTCGTCTCCATATACGAAGTACTACTCTCGTACATCTTGAGGGTCTGCCACTGAAAAGAACAGAGAGTCTTCTGCCACTAGATATCTTTCTCCTCTCAGTCAATCCTTAACTGATCGACCGCCTGAAACTGCTGGGCCTCGACCATGTGAGCCACCCGGGGATGACGTCTAGGTTCCATAGTTTTACGGTAAACAAGGATCGCCTAAGGCCAAGTAGTAATGCAAAACTCAAGGATTTATTTTATCATTTTAATCAATTTCGTTCCCAGAACACCCAAATCAAGTAAAACGCAATCATGATGATGCGTGTACCTTCCCTAGGGTCTCTACCCTGCGATCAATGTACTCTCACTTGGTCGTTCGGTAGGCTCAGAGTCCTTTCACCGGATCACAGGGGCCCTAAGTTCTCGTGTCCTATCCAGTATTCCATGGCCTATGGCACGCACCAAGATTGACTAAAATTGTCACCCTACCATCCCATGCAATCCTCATTGTGCCTAACTCCAAACTCCATCCTATCTCTTAACCATCAGCTCTGATACCATTCTGTCAAGACCCCCTCCCACCAAGGATACCCCTCCAGAGCTGGAAATGGTGAAAAAGAGATAATGACCCCTGAGTCCTGCCTCCAGTAGGCCCTGGGGTGGGGACCAGCACCAAGGGTATGAGTTTTCACAAATATGGGCACATTACCCTTTTTATTATTTAGGATCGGGAAATAGAACAAGTCAACCACCAAAAAGGAAAAAGAACAAGTGTATAGAAATAAACCCAAACCAATCCCGCATGCATGTTTAAACAATTTTATAACAAGGTACAAGTACAAGAAATATCAAAGTACAATACCAAAAGAAAAAAAGGTACAAAAACAACAACAAATCCAACTTTCCAACTAGTAGGGTCCTGCACGGACCTAGTAGTCATTTTGGAAACCTGAAAGTAAACGTAGGGAGAGAATACAAGAATACTCAGTAGAGAAACCTAAAGCTCAAGTGCACAAGTGGGGAGACATCCTATTGTCCCGTGAGAACAACAGAAGAATCCTAGCAAGGAATTCTATCCACACAACCTCACCCGCCACACTCACCAAAACACAAGAACAATAGGTAGTAGTATATAAGAAACAGGACTATTGGGTACCCTGCACCATTTCCCTTTAGTTACCTGCTCTTCCTAACGGAAAACGTCCTGACGCTGCCACACTCTCCCCGCCCGCACACACCTGGGCCTCACAACCACGTATCCCACCCGCACACACCTGGTCCTCACAACCATGTACCCCCCCCCCCCCCCCCGCACACACCTGGGACTCACAACCACGTATCCCGCCCGCACACACCTGGGCCTCATCCCGAAGATTCATGGTAAACAGTAGAACCTCCACGAAGAGTCTGGGGATAAATCCATCCCAATCGAAACCTACCCAAAGAGTCTTAGGTGTATGGTCGCCTCAAGCCATCATAGCCTAGGGGAGAAAGAGAAGAAAGTGGTTAGTAACTAGGCGAAAAACACCCTCTCCCATGAAATGGGAGTGTTCGGCACTAAGTGCTCAACATGGGTGGGGTTCGATAAAACAAAAAATATACAGATATACATATATACCAACCACACATCCCAACCTATGGCTTCTAAACAGAGAAACTGAGCATGTGCCTCAGCACTGCTACTACGAAGCATGCATACAACAAACAACCCCAACCACATTTAGGTTTTCACGTTTCAGAAGAATTAGTTTATTAGTTCCTTAACTACTGGGCAACTATCCACAACCAACAACATCAATTGTTCGTAAAACGTATCCCTACCATCCACAAATCAAGTTAGGAAAACACAAGCAACACAACCAAGACCTTCTTATCAACCAACTAACCGATTGATTATTAATCTTGTTCCATTACCATGACCAACCTTTCATTAACTCTTCCAATTTTTATTTATTATTCACAACCCATAGTCTGTTCACATTCAACCCATCCCTAGAGCCCCACTACCAACTTCCATAACTACAACTGCACCGTACATTATTAACCCTTTAATCCCATTTATCATAGCCCCGATGCCCGTTACTAACACAACATTCACACCAACCCAAAACCAAGTCAACCGCAGCCCCGCTGCTCACCCTATCCACAACAACCCACAAAACACCCCCATCACATGCCACGTATCCAAGCCAACACCCACATGTTCATTATTCTATTTTCTTTATCCAGGGTGATCACACAAGGGTTTCAGGTTTTAAACAGCCAACATTACGTGATTAACCAATTTCCACATTCCACAAAGTTCCATCCACAAAAATGGTCTAGAGAGATAGGGAAACATTTAATTATGCAAGAAAAGGCCCCCAACAACCATGATTTTTAGAAGGCGGAAGCTCATTCAATTCACAACATAATATCACAAGATATAAATAACAACAAACACAAATTCCCAACCTCGTTATTTAACCTGTTATTATCTTTATTTAATGGTTCAACTGTTTCTCATGAAAACTAGAGGATACCCACCCACATGATACTCAAATTAGAGAGATGAAGGTAAGATCCCTACCTCAACAGGTTCTGATCACAGCGCTCCCCCAGATCAACTTTATAAGAAGTCCATCAGCGTCCGTCACCTCTGTCGGGTCCTGGAAAAGCCTCCTCCGGTAGAAGTCGGAATGGAAAGGCTGAAGGGAAGACAACAGATCCATGCTCGGATGTTCTTCCTCGTCGTCACGATCCCGTGGCTACTGACAGATCGTAAATTGGAGATCGGATGAATAATTTATGGAAGATAGAGCCTTCGAGTCTCTTGGGAGTGCTCTGATCAGAGGAAAGGGGAGGAGAGGAGTGAATTGAAAGGAGGGGGGCCCTTCCTTTTAAAGGAGAGAAAAGGAAAATTACACGACATGTAATTTATGGTACACGGCGTGTACTCAGTTATTTTACATGGTCTCCACGCGGCTTCCAACACGGCTCCACGGCTGTTGACTGGTCAACACACGGTTTGAGGGTAATGTATACGCGGGGAAAGACTACACATGGTGTTGTCTGGACACATGGCGTGTATACATTTATTGCACACGGCAAGGACACGGCTCTAACACGGTACATGACTGTTGACTGGTAATGCGTACGAGGGGAAGGACTACACGGAGTGTAGAACTGGACACATGGCGTGTATCCATTTATTGCACACGGCAAGGACACAGTTCTGCAACACGGGGTATACCCGGAAAGGGGGTACACGACGTGTACTCAAACTACACGGTGTGTAGTTTCAAAATTCTAGAAAGTGTGGGAAAAGTCCATTTTACCCTCCAGAACACTTCTTGACCTTCTTTTTGACAAAGGAATGGTCCGGAGAGGTCCCGACCATTACACAAAGAGTCAGCCACATTATTTTTCTTCCCTGGATGGTAATGAATTGTGCAATCATAATCCTTGATAAATTCATTCCATATCCTTTATCTTATGTTTAATTATTTTTGAGTGAATATATAATTCAAACTTTTGTGGACAATACATATTTCATACTTCATACCATACATACGATGCCTCAAAATTTTTAAATCATAAATTATACCAGCTAATTTCAAATCATGTGTAGGGTAATTTAACTCTTGATTTTTCAAATGATGTAAATCATAAGCAATTAACTGATCATTATGCATTAGGAAACAACCAGTTCCTTTCAACGAAGCATCACTATAGATAAAAATTCACTATTTCTGGAAGGCAGTGCCAAAAATGGAGCATTCACCAATATTCATTTCAATTATTGAATACAACCATCACATTATTTTTTCTAGATTATCTTAACACCTTTTCAGGTTATCTTAGTCAGTGGGCTATATAAACATGAATTTTTTTCAACAAAAATATTATAATAACCAGTTAAAACAAGAAAACTATGATTCTTAGTTATATTTTTGAGTCTTGGCCATTCTTCAACAAGTTTTATTTTAGCAGGATCAACCATTATGCCATCTTTAGAAACAATGTTACCAAGGAATGAAATTTATTGTAACCAAAAATCACATTTTCTAAATGTACCATATAGTATATTTTATATTAAGGTTTTCAAGACAACCCATAAAATATTTTCATGCTCCTATTTACTTTTAGAATATAACAAAATATCTTCAATAAACACAACAAAAAAATTATCCAAGAACTCATAGAAAATTCTATTCATAAGATCTATGAATACAACAGGTTCATTGTTTAACCCAAAAGGAAAAAATACAAATTCATAATGTCTATATCTAGTATGAAACGTGGTCTTTTGAATGTATACTTCCTTTACTATCAACTGATTGTACGTCAACCTCAAGTCAATATTTTAAAAATACTGAGTTCCCTTGAACTGATCAAACAAATCATCGATATGAGGTAAAGGATACTTGTTCTTAATAGTGATGTTATTCAATGCTCTACAATCAATGAAAAGTCTCATTGAACTATATTTCTTTTTAACAAACAAGATAGGATCAACCATGGTGATGTGCTAGGTCTAATGAAACCATTATCAAATAACTCATTCAATTACTTCATTAACTCTAAAAGTTCAATTTGAGCCATGCGATAAGGGGGTTTTGAAATTTTCTTAGCATCAAGAACCAAGTCAACAATAAATTCAACTTCCCGGTTAGATATTATACCAGTAAACTCATTAGAACACAAATAATCATGCATGAATGCCCAATCATGCATAAATTGGAACATGGTCTTGTATTATAGGGTCCACCTACCTCAAAAAATGGAGTAACCACATCACCAAGATCAACTCATCCTCAACCAAGACTATACATGCCTTATATTATCTTGTACCAATGACTGAGACCCAATATCAAGGCACAATTCCCAAATAATTAATCATAGAAACTTATAATTAATTTTTAACCTTAATATAATTAGAAATAATATTTTAAAAACACACTTGGAAACACAAAACCACCTAAACCACAGAAAACATGGTGTGTTCATCATACGAGGATAACTTCTAGCCAATAAAAACAAAATCTACATCATCTAAATTTATTTGAAGATGATATAGTGAAATCATCACACAAATCCTAGTTAAAATCATCCCAAATCATAGGGAAATAATGGATAATAGTAATGGAGGAAGTATGAGGGAATAACTCCCTAACGCACTATAATAAAATCCCAAGAACTACCCCTCATCAGGGGGGATCCAAGAGAGGCTGAGAATGGATTAATCCCAAGAACCACCCAAGATTTTCTATTAATGAGTATTCCCCACACCATTTTTTGAGGTATCTAGTTTTTTTATCTAAATTATATTCATATTCCTTCTCCCCTAACATATATACCCATCCTTTGGATTTCAAATAGGATGAATATAAATAAAGAATGGATGAATGCCAATCGGTTGACAAAAGAGTATAAAGAAGCCGTGAAAGAGTTTATCAAGTTTGCAAAATATCATGTATATGACCCTTCTCAAATCCTTTGTCTCTGTTTACGCTGTTGTTATTCAAAACAAATTAGTCCAGAGAAGTTGAAAGAACACTTGATCTATCACAGAATAGATCAGAGTTATACATGTTAGAATAAATATGGGGAAACAATGAATGTAGGTAGTGGCTAGGATAACACTGAATTTTATTGATCATTTGATATGATTACAATTATGAACATTGAATATGACCGTATTTAAGATGTGATTATAGATGTGAATGATGATGAAGATCATATTGAGGAAATGTCAAGGACCATCGAATATGTACTTCATGATTTCCCAAAATTGTTTGAGAAGTTAAAATGTTTTGCAAAGATTCCATTGTATACTTGTTTCACTAAATATACAGCTCTGTCAGCCATACTAAAGATGTATAATTTGAAAGTAGACAACGGGTGGAGTGATGCCAGTTTTACGGAACCACTTTCTCTCCTGAATGACATGTTCCCAGAAGATAATGAGCTCTCGAGCCAAACATACGATGCCAAATGAATGCTACGCTCGATGGGTATAATATCTGAAATAATACATGCCTGCCCGAATGACTGTATACAATTTCTCAAAGATCAAAAATCACTTAAATAATTCCCTAAGTTTTGGGATTCTCGATACAAGAAAGATGAATCCAGTCCTAATAAGATTGTATGGTACTTTCTAATCATTCCAAGGTTTAGGCGCTTATATGGATGTGAGGAGACTGTAGGACAATTGACATGACATGAAGATATAAGAATTAAAGATGGGATACTATGTCACCCAGCAGACTCTTCTCAGTGGAAGAAAATTAATCATGAGTATCCGGAATTTAGAAATGAGTCGAGAAACCTTCGTCTAGCATTATGTACAGATGGAGTGATCCTTTTGGTTTTCAGAGAAACAGTCACAGTACATGGTTGGTTATGTTGGTAAATTATAGCTTACCACTATGTTTATTCATGAAATGAAAATAAATCATGTTATCTATGCTTATATTAGGACCAAAACAACCGGGTAATGATATTGATGTTTATTTAGCTTCATTGATTGAATATTTGAAATTATTGTGGGATTCAGGTGTTATATTGTATGATGCTTACAAAAAGGAAGATTTCACTTTCAGAGAGATGTTGTACAGGACGATAAATGACTTCCCTGCTTATGGAAATTTGTCAGGATATAACATTAAAGGAACTCAAGGGTGCCCCATTTGTGAAAAAGGTACACAAGAAATTAGGTTGAAACATTCATCAAAAACCGTGTTTCTAGGACATCACAGATTTCTACCCCAAAGAAATAAGTACTGATCGTGGACGAAATCATTTGATGGAAGTTCAGAAGAACGTACAACACCATATCCACTAACAGGCGATCAATTGTTTGAGAAAGTTAAAATTTTGGACAATACATAGGGTAAACCAGCTTCGAAAAACCTTACAAAAATCAGTTGGAAAAAGAGATCAGTTTTTTTTAAATTACCATACTGGAATTGTCTGTATGTCAGACATTTTCTTGATGTTATGCATGTATAAAAAAATGTATTTGATAGTGTCATCATCACATTGCTAAATACACCTGAAAAAAAAGATGGAATTAAGGATAGGTTGGACATGGTTGTGATGAGAATACGAGAAGAGTTGGCACTAGTGAAGGGTTAAAAATGAATTTTTCTTCCTTTTGCTGCTTACCCTCCTTTCAGGCAGGAGAGAAATCAGTTGTGAAACTTCTTGAATGATGTAAAGGTTCCAGAGGGTTATTCATCAAATATCAGGACCCTCGTGTCAATGAGCGATTTGAAGTTAAAAGGTTTGAAATCACATGACTACCATATTTTGATGCAAAATCTCATTCCTATTACTTTACATTTCATTTTTCCCAAGAATATCTGCCATACATTAACAAAACTATGTTTCTTATTCAAAGCTATATGCAGAAAAGTTATAGACCCGACGAAATTTCCAACTATGGAAAGAGAAATTGCCGTCATATTATGTGAATTAGAAATTTTCTACCCACATTCATTTTTTGAAATGATGGTTCATTTGATAGTCCACATGGTTAGAGAGATTAAACTATGCTGTCATGTACATTATAGATGGATGTACCCCATTGAACAATATATGAAGATTTTGAAAGGGTATGTCAAAAATCGATGTTGGCCAGAGGGTTGTATTGTGGAGTGATATATTGTTGAAGAAGACATTTAATTCTGACCAAATACCTTTCTGGTGTTGAAATCATTGGCCTACCAAAATCTCAACACACTGGGTGGCTTGAGGGTGAAGGAATTTCTAGAAAGTAGGTTGTCACAATCAATATTACAGATCGGGAGCAGGCCCAGCTTTATGTTTTTCATAAAAGTTTCGACATTGACCCATATGTTGAAACCCACAAAGAAATTCATAGGAATTTTAATCCATTTAGGGATGAAAATGGATATTTGATACACATAATAGACAGTTTATAGGATGGTTTTAGGACCATATTTTAAAGAATTCAGATGAAAATCCAGAGTCAATTTCAGAACGACTTAGATGGCTATCCGGAGTTCCAAGTGTGTATATATTATCTTATGATGATTATGTAGTTAATGGTTATACATTTTATACTAATGAACATGATAAAGACAATACCATGCAGAATAGTGGGGTTACACTTGTGGCTGAAGCGATGCATGTTTTTGGTGCTATGTACATAAATCCAATTTATTCCAATATGTCATACTTTGGCATCATCAAAAAAATATGGGAGTTGGATTATACGGTATTCCAAGTTCCGATTTTTCAATGCAAGTGGGTTGATAATAGGAGTGTTGTTAAAATAGATGAATTGGGATTCATGAAATTTGATTTCAGTAAGTAAGGGGAGAAAGACAAACAGTTTATAATGGCTTCATAGGCAGTGAAAGTATTTTATGTTCCAGATCCTGCAAACCGAAACTGGTCAATTTTTCTATTATCGACCAAAAAAACTGAAGGGTCAGATGAAAATTCAACGGAGGATGAGCCTTTCATTGGGACATATTAATAATTTCATAGTGGTCCTAATGTAGACGACGTTTTGTATGTCAGAGGAGACCACAATGAAGGGATATGGATAGTCGATAGAGGGGTCGAATCCCTTTAGCCTTAAAAAAAAGAGCTCAATAATCAGGTTATTTTTTATTGTAATATAGATTGTGCTACATTATGTTATTATCTATTTGCTGCTGCTTTTATGTGATACAAATTAAATTTTAAACCACTTTTGTAGATAATGACTTCTACACCTACTGATGCACCCAATCCCGAGAAATAATAGGTTTCTCAACCTGTTGCAGCTAATCCCACTGCTGAGGTACAATGGGTCTCTCAACTTGTTGTAGCTAGTCCCACTACTGAGGTACAACGAGTTTCTCAACCTGTTGCTACTGGTCTCACTGCTAAGGTACAACCGGTTTCTCAACCTGTTATTGCTGCTCCCAGTGTTGATGCTACCGCTTTGGAGGAACATAATGATGATTTAGAAACTGAGGAAATGGTAGCCAATGAAACCCCGACGACACAAATAAAACAGTTGTGCCATAGTTTGACAGTTTTATCCAAAATACTTAAGGAAAACTCAAAAGGAATCAAATCTAAGGTGGGATGGAATAAGCGAGGCCAGCATGTAAACGCCAACAAATCCATGTTTGGTAGCTACATTGGAATCGTCACTCGGCAACGCGTGTCGATTTATATAGAGTCATGGAACCATGTTGTCAGTGGGATAAAAACATTATTGTGGGAAGAGATTATGGTAACATTACGATATCATTTATTTAATTTATTAAAATGAAATAAAATAAAATACTGAAATATTGACTAACATTTCATCATCTCTTCCAGAGTGCATTTATAGTAGATTTCTCACACAAAGAATATGTATTAAGACTGGAAGGAAAGGTTCACAGAGGCTTTCACAACATTTTACCAAAATTTCTTCTAAAAGATACTGAAGGGAAAATCAAGCCGCACCCACCTCCTCTTTATGCACACTTGATATCCCAAGGTGCATGGGATGCATTTTGCAACCTTCGTGCGGATCAGAATTTTCAGGTACATTGATTTTGGTAACATGTTGTTTAACGTTTCTTGTATTCATCACTTTTATTGACATTTTTTTATTTATGAAACAACAACTGAGTGCTAAAAATAAAGAACGAGCATCAAAACCAGTGTACCCCTACCGTAAATAAAGGTTGGGGTACACATCAATTGAAAAACAATTGGTACGTATTTTAATATTACTGTAATACTTTTATATGAAATAAAACAACACTATAACCATGCTTATCTGTTTATATGCATATTGATGAATCAAAATCCAAAGCTATTTCCATCCCATTCCATGTGCTATGGAAGGAGTCTCATGTTAATAAAGAGAGGAAACTGGTAGATGAAATCACACAAAAAGTGTGGGAAACATGTGTACGTATGAAATAATATAAATTTGTATTGCTTTAAATCACTATTCAATAACTATGATTAATTATTTCCCCATATTTTCTATTTTAAATAGTCATAGGAATCAACAAAACCCACATTGGATGCAGACATACTTTTAGCGGCCTTGAAATAGCCAGAACATTATGGTTGCGTCAGAGGTGCAGGTTTTGGGGTTACACCCCGGACATATTTTCAGAAAAGAAGAGGTGGAAGAAAATAAAGAAATGAAAATGATAAGAGATAGACTAGCTATCCTTGAAGAAAAATTCCAAAGTCTTGGAGAGTTGCTAGAAAATTTGACAGGGGAGAGGCTAAGAAAAGAAACAACTCAAGAACAACCCGCATGAGAAGATCCCACCCCACCCCCACCAGCATTGATGCAAGCCATTCCCCTCAAAGACCTGACTTAACCGAGGTAATAAATGATATAATATTTGTTTCTATAATATTTGAATCACATAGACATTGATACATTTCTTGTAATGATATTCTACAGGGTGAAAATGACTATGATTTATATATGTCAACTCCCACCCATCACCTTGTAGAGAGGGCTATGGTGTTCAATTTGCAGAATAAAACCCTACACTCCTGACCACTTCCAACTGGTAATGTCAAAGTGTCGATTAACATAGATCATGAGCTTATTTCCAAGCTACTCATTCCAAATGATGATTACGACATTCATATGGTGGAAAAAGTTGTCAGAACATTCATTGCATGGCCATCAAATCTTGTAAAAAAACATGTTGACCAAGAGGTATTCATTTCCAATTCATTTTTCAAGAATAACGTTTAACATTTAATTAGAAAATGGCTGAACCGATGAATTTTATTACAAAAGGAAAAATGGAAAGAGCTAAAACGAAATAGCAGCTCAAAAGGATCAACTAACCGATCAAAACGATCTACTGAGAGCACCTTCACGCCATCTGTTCTATATCCACATTTAATATCATTGCAAGCTCATGTGGATACGAAAATTAAAGGCAGAAATAATCACACAATTGTTTGTGAAAAAGATTTGTACATAGAGGAAACATTAGATTTTGTTAGTGCCGACACTGTAACTAAAATCATCACATACAACTAGCCAGACGCCTCAGTTATAAATGTATACATTTGGTCTGTTTTCATGATTTGATTTTACAGAAGTTGATATACTATGATAATTATGAATAAATACATTTCATATTTTTCTCAGGCGTATATATGAAAAACAATTGAAGGGATTTTCTGATGAATACAAATTTGGACTCGTTAGTCCTCACACCATGTCTACACAACAAAAAGAAATAGATTCTGATTTTCAGGCTGAATTAATTTCAAACCTGCTCAGAACGTTTCAATGCAAAATTACAATTGACAGTCTCTTTTTAATACCAACATTGTATGGGTAACACTATACTTTTTAATCATATCAATAATATTTTTATTTTTATAATTACTTATTCCTTTTTGTGTTTTTAGGCAGCATTGGATGCTCATTAATGTCAATATGGATACTCCAAAGATTTATTTTTTGGATTCACTACATGGATATCAAAAAAACTGACCACACATGATGGAGATTTTCAATTTATAATACACTATATCCAACATTTTAGAACTAAATATCTAGTTATATAATTTATATAATCTTTTAATGAGTATTCTGTTATGATATGGCGGTGTATGAATATCGTCTAAAGGCTGGAATGAATCCAGGTCCTAAGGACGACAAGGCGCACAAGATCTACAAAAGGAAAAGTATCAAGGTATATATAATTATATTTAATTATCCAAATACATATCAAAACAGATTAATTATTTTTCTTGATGTTTCTGTAGTGTCCGAAACAAACAAATGGAAATGACTGCGGTTATTACGTTTTTAAATTTATGAAAGAGATTATATTTCATGAACAAACGTAAATCCCTGAAGAGGTATTTTTGAAAATAATTACTAGTTAATTTAAAATATTTAATAATCCTTTGTGTATTTATATTTTTTAGTACTACTATGACTGTCTAAAAAACTCATATTCACAAGATGATATAGATGTGTTTAGAAACGAATGGGCAGCGTACCTGATGGAAGAATGTAAACAAGTAAGACAATGAAGGTGAATTCCTACTACTTATGTTATGTTTATATGATCATTGATATCTCCCTTGTTTACACTTATTAATAATCTATGATCACCCTTTCTTATGTTTCATATCCTTAGATTATAAACAATGGTTTTAGAAATGATTTGACTTTATAGTAAATAATAACTTAATGAGAGACTCTTATGAACTACTGACATATAGAAAACTGAGCAAAGGGGTTCGGATTGTTTTGATACATTAAGAAAACGATCCATGAGTCATTTGGGATGTGTAAGAATCAACAAAACATCAATCCGATTCACGGTGTGACCGGTATGGCTAAAAGTGTATGATATCAGTTTCAAATTGACATAAACATTAGAAAACAACACAAGTGACATATGAAATACCAAGAAAATGCATTTGGATTGTTCTGATACATTAGGAAAATGATCCATGAGTCATTTGTGACGTGTACGAATCGACCGCACCTCAATCTGATGCACGGTGTTACTGGTATGGCTAAAAGTGTCTGATATTAGTCTCAAATTGATATAAAATTTAGAAAAAAACACTACTGACATACAGAATACCGAAAAAACACGTTCGGATTGTTTTAATACTTTTGGAAAATGATCCATGAGTCATTTGTGACATGTATAAGTCATACTCACCTCAATGCGATGCACAGTGTTACCAGTATGGCTAAAAGTGTCTGATATCAGTTTCAAATTGACATAAATTTTAGAAAACAACAAAAGTGACATACAGAATACTGAGAAAATGCATTCAGATTATTTTTGTTCTTTAGTAAAATGATCCATGAGTCATTTGTGATGTGTATGAATCAACTGCACTTCAATCTGACGCACAGTGTGACCGGTATGCCTAAAAGTGTCTAATATTAGTTTCAAACTGAAATAAACTTTAGAAAACAACATTACTGACATAGGAAATACCAAGAAAATGAATTCGTATTGTTTTGATACTTTTGGAAAACTATCCATGAGTCATTTGTGATGTGTACGAATCAACCTCACATCAATCTGACACATGGTGTGAACGTTATGGCTAAAAGTGTTTGATATCAGTTGGAAATTGACATTAACTTTAGAAAACAACATAAGTGACATATAGAAAACTGATAAAACACATTTGGATTGTTTTTATACTTTAAGAAAGAAATCCATGAGTCATTTGTGATGTGTACGAATTGACCCCACCTAAATATGACTCATGGTGTGACTGGTATGGAAAAAAGTGTCTGATATCACTTTGAAATTCACATTAACTTTAGAAAACAACACAAGTGACATATGGGAAACCGAGAAAACATGATTGGATTGTTTTGATACATTAGGAAAGAGATCCATGAGTCATTTTTTATGTGTAAGAATCAACCGCACCTCAATCCGATGTACAGTGTGACCAATATGGCTAATAGTGTCTGATATCAGTTTTAAATTGACATTAACTTTAGAAAACAACACAAGTGACATACGAAATACCAAGAAAATATATTTGGATTGATTTTATACTTTTGAAAAACGATCCATGAGTCATTTCTGATGTGTAGGAATTGACCGTACCTCAATCTGATGCACGGTGTGACCGGTATGGCTAAAAGTGTCTGATATCAGTTTCAAATTGACATAAACTTTAGAAAACAACACTACTTACATACGGAATACAGAGCAAAAACATTACGATTGTTTTGATAATTTAAAGAAATGTTTCATGAGTCATTTGTGACGATTATGAATCAACTGCACCTCAATTCGATGCACGACATGACTGATATGGCAAAAAGTGTCTGATATTAGTTTCAAATTGACATAAACTTTAGAAAACAACACAAGTGACATATGGAATATAGAGAAAAAGTTTTTAGATTGTTTTGATACTTTAGAAAAATGATCCATGGTTCATTTTTGATGTGTACGAATCAATCACAGCTCAATCTGATGATAGTGTGACAAGTATTGATAAAAGTGTCTGATATCAGTTTCAAATTGTCATAAACATTAGAAAACAACACTATTGACATAAGGACTACTGAGAATTTTTTTTTTATTTTTTTAATACTTTAGAAAAATTATCCACGAGTCATTTTTGATGTGTAAGAATCGACCGCACCTCAATCTGACGCACGGTGTGACCGGTATGGCTAAAAGTTTCTGATATCACTTTGAAATTGACATTAACTTTAGAAAACAACACAAGTGACATATGGGAAACTGAGAAAACGCATTCAGATTATTTTGATACTATAGTAAAGAGATCCATGAGTCATTTTTGATGTGTACGAATCAACCCCACCTCAATCCGATGCACGATGTGACCGGTATGGCTAAAAGTGTCTCATATCAGTTTCAAATTGACAAAAACATTATAAAACAACACAAGTGACATAAAAAATACTGAGAAAATGAGTTAAGAATGTTTTGATACTTTAGGAAAATGATCCATGAGTAATTTTTGATGTTTACTAATCAACTTCACCTTAATCAGATGCACGATGTTACCAGTATGGCTAAAAGTGTCTGATATCAATTTAAAATTGACATAAACTTTAAGAAACAACACTACTGACATACGGAATACTGAGAAAACACATTCAGATTGTTTTGCAACTTTAGGAAAATGATCTATGAGTCATGTGTGACGTTTAAGAATCAACTTCACCTCAATCCGATGCACAATGTGACCAGTATGTCTAAAAGTGTCTGATATCATTTTCAAATTGACATAAACTTTAGAAAACAACACTAACGACATACAGAATACCAAGAAAATGTGTTTGGATTGTTTTGATACTTTAGGAAAATAATCCATGAGTCATTTTTGACGTGTAAGAATCAACTGCATCTCAATCTGACACACGGTGTGACCTATATAGCTAAAAGTGTCTGATATCAGTTTCAAATTGACCTAAACATTAAAAAACAAAAGTACCGACATACGAAATACCAAGAAAACACATTTGTATACTTTTGATACATTAGGAGAAATATCCATAAGTCATTTGTTACTTGTACGAATTGACCTCACCTCAATCTGATTCATGATGTGACCAGTATGGCTAAAAGTGTTTGATATCAATTTCAAATTGACATAAACTTTAGAAAACAACACAAGTGACATACAGAATACCAAGAAAACACATTTAGATTGTTTTGATACTTTAGGAAAACTATCCATCAGTCATTTGTGATATGTATGAATCAACCACATCTCAATCTGATTCATGATGTGACCGGTATTGCTAAAAGTCTCTAATATCAGTTTGAAATTGACATTAACTTTAAAAAAAACACAAGTGAAATATGGAAAACTTATAAAATGTATTCGGATTGTTTTGATACTTTAGGACATCGATTCATGCGTCATTTTTTACGTGTAATAATTTACTGCACCTCAATCTGATGCGCGGTGTGACCGGTATGGCTAAAAGTGTCTGATATCAGTTTTAAATTGACATTAACATTAGAAAAAAACACAGGTGACATACGACAAACCATGAAAACACATTCATATTGTTTTTATACTTTAGTAAAATGATCCATGAGACATTTATGACATGTAAGAATCAACTGCACCTCAATTTGATGCATAGTGTGACAGGTATGGCTAAAAGTGTATGATATCAATTTGAAATTGACAATAACTTTAGAAATTGACATTAACTTTAGAAAACAACAAATGTGACATACGACACACTAAGAAAACGTGTTCCGATTGTTTTGATACTTTAGGAAAATGATCTATGAGTCATTTTTGAGATGTATGAATCAACCAAACCTCAATCCAACGTACGGTGTGACTAGTATGGTTAAAAGTCTCTATTATCAGTTTGAAATTGACATTAACTTTAGAAAACAACACAAGTGACATATGTAAAACCAAGAAAACGTATTTGGATTGTTTTTATACTTTAGAAAAATTATTCATGAGTCAATTTTGATGTGTACAAATCGATCGTACCTCAATCCTATGCACAGTGTGGACGCTATGGCTAAAAGTGTTTGATATCAGTTTGAAATTGAAATTAACTTTAGAAAACAACACAAGTGACATACAGAAAACCGAGAAAACACATTCATATTGTTTTGATACTTTAGGAAAATGACCTGTGAGTCATTTTTGATGTTTACAAATCAACTGAACCTCAATCAGATGCACAATGTGACAAGTATTGAAAAAAGTGTCTGATATCACTTTGAAATTGACATTAACTTTAGAAAACAACACAAGTGAAATACGAGAAACCGAGAAAACCTGTTCATATTGTTTTGATACTTTAGAAAAATGATCCATGAGTCATTTTTACGTGTACGAATCAACCGCACCACAATCTGACATACAGTGTGATAGGTATTTCTAAAAGTGTCTGATATCAGTTTCAAATTGACATAAACTTTAGAAAACAATACTACTAACATACCGAATACTGAGAAAACGTGTTCGGATTGTTTTGATACTTTAGGAAAATGATCCATGATTAAATTGAGATGTTTAAAAATCAACTTCCCCTCAATCCAACACACGGTGTGACCATTATAGCTAAAAGTGTATGATATCAGTTTCAAATAGACATAAATTTTAGAAAACAACACTACTGACATACGGAATTCCAAGAAAACTCATTCGTATTGTTTTGATACTTTAGGAAAATAATAAATGAGTCATTTTTTGATGTGTAAGAATCAACCCCACCTCAATCCGACGCATGGTGTGACCGGTATGGCTAAATGTGTCTGATATCAGTTTGAAATTGACATTAACTTTAGAAAACAACACAACTGACAAATGAAAAACTGAGCAAAAACGTTCAGATTGTTTTGATACTTTAGGGAAACGATCCATGGGTCATTTTTGATGTGTATGAATTGACCTCACCTCAATCCAACTCATGGTGTGACTGGTATGGCTAAAAGTGTATGATATCATTTTGAAATTGACATTAACTTTAGAAAACAACAAAAGTGACATATGGAAAACCGATAAAACGTGTTAGTATTGTTTTTCTACTATAGGAAAACGATCCATGAGTCATTTTTGACGTGTATGAATTGACTGCACATCAATCTGACGCACGGTGTGACCGGTATGGCTAAAAGTGTCTGATATCAGTTTGAAATTGACATTAACTTTAGAAAACAACACTAGTGACATACGACAAACCAAGAAAACACATTCAGATTGCTTTAATTCTTTAGGAAAATGATCCATGAGTCATTTGTGATGTTTAATAATTAACTGTACCTTAATACAACACACGATGTGACTTGTATGGGTAAAAGTGGATGATATTAGTTTCAAATTGACATAAAATTTAGAAAACAGCACAACTGACATACGGAATACTGAGAAAACGCATTTTGATTGTTTTGATACTTTAGGAAAATGATCCATGAGTCATTTTTGATGTGTACGAATCAACCACACCCCAATCCAATGCACGGTGTGACTAGTATAGCTAAAAGTTTTTGATATCTGTTCCAAATAGACATAAACATTAGAATGCAACACTACTAACATATGTAATTCCAAGAAAACACATTCAGATTGTTTTGATACTTTAGTAAAAAGATCTATGAGTAATTTGTGATGTGTAATAATCAACCACACCACAATCCGATGCACGGTGTGACTGGTATCGCTAAAAGTGTCTTATATCAGTTTCAAATTGACATAAACATTAGAAAACAACACAAGTGACATATGAAATACTGAGAAATTGTGTTCCGATTGTTTTGATACATTAGGAAAACGATCCATGAGTCATTTTTGACATGTACTAATAAACTTCACCTCAATCCGATGCACGGTGTGACCAGTATGGCTAAAAGTGTCTGATATCAGTTTCAAATTGACATAAACTTTAGAAAACAACACTACTGACATATGAAATACCATGAAAATGCATTTTTATTGTTTTGATACTTTAGGAAAACGATCCATGATTCATTTTTGACATTTAAGAATAAACCACACCTCAATACAATGCACGTTGTGACCGGTATGGCTAAAAGTGTCTGATATCAGCATGAAATTGACATTAACTTTAGAAAACAACACAAGTGACATACGGAAAACTAAGAAAACACGTTCAGAGTGTTTTGATACTTTAGGAAAATAGTCCATGAGTCATTTTTTATGTGTAATAATTTAACTGACATTAATCAGATGCATGGTGTGAACGCTATGGCTAAAAGTGTCTGATATCAGTTTGAAATTGACATTACATTTAGAAAACAACACAAGTGACATATGGAAAACTGAGAAAACGCATTCCGATTGTTTTGATACTTTCGTAAAACCATATACAAGTCATTTTTGACGTGTATGAATTGAGAGTACCTCAATCTGATGCACGGTGTGACCGGTATGGCTAAAAGTGACTGATATAACTTTGAAATTAACATTAACATTAGAAAACAACACAATTGACAAACAAGAAACTAAGAAAACACGTTAGGATTGTTTTGATACTTTAAGAAGATGATCCATGAGTCATTTTTGACATTTACAAATCAACCTCACCTAAATCCGACGCACAGTGGGACCGGTATGGCTAAAAGTGTTTGATATCTGTTTCAAAATGACATAAACATTAGAAAACAATACAAGTGACATATGGAATACTGAGAAAAAGAATTCGGATTATTTTTATACTTTAGTACAATGATCCATGAGTCATTTTCGACGTGTATGACTCGAACAATCCTCAATCCGACACACAGTGTGACTAGTATGGCTAAAAGTGTCTGATATCAGTTAAAAATTGACATAAACTTTAGAAAACAACACTACTGACATTCGGAATACTGAGAAAACGAATTTTTATTGTTTTGATACTTTAGGAAGATGATCCATGAGTCATTTTGACATGTGTGAATAAACTGTACCTCAATTAGTGGCATGGTGTGACCAGTATGGCTAAAAGTGTCTGATATCAGTTTCAAATTGACATAAACATTAGAAAACAACACAGGTGACATATGGAATACTGAGCAAACGCGTTCAGATTGTTTTTATACTTTATGAAAACGATCGATGCGTCATTTTTGATGTGTAAGAATCAACCTCACCTCAATACGATGCACAATGTGACCGGTATTGCTAAAACTATCTGATATCATTTTCTAATTGACATAATCTTTATAAAACAACACGACTGTCATACGGAATAACGAGAAAATGCATTCGAATTGTTTTGATACTTTAGGACAAAGATCCAGGAGTCATTTGGGACGTGTAGGAATCGACTACACCTAAATCCGACGCATGGTGTGACCGGTATGGCTAAAATTGTCTGATATCAGTATGAAATTGACATTAACATTAGAAAACAACACAAGTGATATAATGAAAACTGAGAAAAAAAAGTTCAGATTGTTTTTATAATTTAGTAAACCAATCCATGAGTCATTTGAGACATGTATAAATCAACCGCACCTCAATCCGATGCACGGTGTGACCGGTATAGGTAAAAGTGTCTGATATCAATTTCAATTTGACATAAAATTTATAAAAAAGAACTACTGGCATACAGAATAATGAGCAAACAAATTCAGATTGTTTTCATATTTTAGCAAAACGATCCTTGAGTCATTTTTGACGTGTAAGAATCAATTGCACCTCAATCCGATGCACGGTGTGACCGGTATGGCTGAAAGTGTCTGATATCAGATTCAAATTCACATAAACTTTAGAAAACAATACTACTGACATAAGGAATACCAAGAAAACGTGTTCAGATTGTTTGATACTTTAGGACACCGATACATGAGTCATTTTTGACGTGTACGAATCAACCGCACCTCAATCTGATTCACGGTGTGACCGGTATGGCTAAAAGTGTCTGATATCAGTTTGAAATTGACATTAACTTTAGAAAACAACACAAGTGACATACGACAAACTGACAAAATGCATTTGTATTGTTTGATACTTTATAAAAATAATCCATGAGTCATTTGTGATGTGTAAAAGTAAACCGCACCTCAATCCAACATACTGCGTGACCGGTATGGCTAAAAGTGTCTGATATCACTTTGAAATTGACATTAACTATAGAAAAAACATAAGAGACATATGAGAAACTGAGAAAACATGTTTGGATTGTTTTGATACTTTTGGAAAATGATACATAAGTCATTTTTGATGTGTACTAATCAACCTCACCTCAATTTGACGCACGTTGTGACCGGTAAATCTTTTCATTAGATAAAGAATCTATATTTATTAAATAAGATAAATCATCCAAAAACATATTGATTTTACATTATTCCCTTTCATTGTTATCAGAATGAAAACATTTGAGTTTATCATTTCCATATTTTAGTTCCAAATTTCCATATTAATGTATTCTTTAATATTATTGTTTTAATTTATTTCATTATTGTATTACTAACATAATTTTTGTTTTCTTATATAGGTGAATTTTTTTCCATGAGTTCAGATTCTTTGTTCGACAACAAATACCGTGGAAGACAATTTTTGAGAGAGGATCATGGATATGAAAGGATGAAACATTAATCTTTATAACTTTTGTTGGATAATTATAATTTTTTAATGGTAAAATAGTGTTTGAAATGTATATAGCAGTGTGTTTTTTTGTATTCATAATGCTATGTAAATGTATATAGCATTGTTTGTCAAAATATTGTGTGCTCTTTTTCATATTTCAGTTCATGGTTTGTGTGTAGGTGATATTTTGTGCAGGTGTGTAGGTGTGCAGGTGCTGGTTGTGCATGTGTAGTGGAAGGTTCCTTTATTAATTCTTTTTTGAGCGCTGATAAAGGACTCCTTTAACAGCGCTAAAAGAGGGATGATAAAGGGCCCTATTATCAGCACTCAAGATAGTGCTGATAAAGGCACCCCTTTACCAGTGCTAGAAAAGTGCTGTTAATGCCGACATAGATAGGGGTCCCCATTATCAGCACTCTAAAAAGCGCTGATAAAGGGGACCCCCACTATATCTACGCCGGCATTAACACCACTTTTCTAGCACTATTAATGTCGGTATTTAGCACTAATAAAAGGCAAAGTTGTAGTAGTGAGAGGTTTAGCAACCATGTAGTGTGTGTGACGCTGATACCTGGAGCTCTGCCTAGGGAAACATGTCATGGTAGATCGCAGAAGGAGGATATGATCTCGATACTCGGCTAGGAAATCTGGACCCAGGCTCACTGCGGCTCCGTACCCTTTTGGAAACAACCTCCTAGGTAGAGGATCAGTGTCCGTGTAAAGTGATGGTAACACCGAATCCACAAAGACCCTACTAGAGAACACGAAGGGACATGATACTGAAATCCCTCATAGCTGAAGGAATAAGGGAACCTAAACAACTCTGCCGATCAAACCATCGAGAACAGAGTGACCCTCTACGTCGCGAAAGGTCAAAGATATGTAAAGTAGAACATGGAACGTACACGGGGCCCACACGATGTGTGGCCCTAACCCATCTACAAACCAAGCACAAAATTTCTCAGGTAAAAACTATAACAAGTACCTCAATCATTCTCGTATAATCCCAAAGTATACAACATTCTAGCCCAAAGGCTATCGTGCACACGATGTCCAATGTCAACGCAAAAAGGGAGAAAATGTAAGATCCCTACATTCTTCCACAACGACCCTTGCAAGGCCAACCACACCTCTTCAAACATTTACTTCACTCTCACAAGAGTGAACACGATCACACGCCAAGGGTTCCTGGCATAAACTGCAGTAAGAACCTCCACCAGTACACCATTAATGCTTCCACATTTAATGAGATCTCGAATGAAGCTCCGTACACCCAAACAGATCGTACCATTGTGATCCTCATGAATAAACATGCGAGATAGACTATTTACATGCCTCCATTAGATATATGTCGAAGAATTCGACCAACACTGCTTTACACCCGAACGACGTCCCTTGGTCTCGAGCCTCGGTCCCAAAACAGTCGGGCGCATTGTATTGTTGCGATCTCCTCGGAAAGAAACGTCAAATTGGCTTCTTAATTGCATGGAACAAATGTCCGATGAACAATATGCATTTTTCAGTACCGCACACGAGCGGTGCTTCGTGGGACCCGCACCTCGGTCTCAAAGTGCAATGAATGGATCGCACCCTTGCGATACTCTCGAAAAAGTACACCAGATTGACTAATCACTTGTCCAAAATAGACACCCAGTGAAAAAGGAGGAATTCACTGTCAATGCCCAAAATGACCCTCCTGGGGCCCGCGCCATCGTGTTGAATTAAAGCGGGCAGATTGAGCTATTGCAATTCCCTCGAAAAAACACCCAGAATTAACTTCTCGCACGCCCCCAACAGACGTCCGATGAAAAAGTTGTGAAACACTGCTCGGAACATAAAAGACGGGTCATGGGGCCCACGCCTCAACTCTTATTTCAACACCTGAAACCATACTGTTAAATTCTGCCTCGACTCCAGGGATGAAAATCCACTGACGGTGCTTAAAACGGACACTGGATGTGTTTGTGCCGCTCAAAACAAGAATCTCAGGTAAGTGTTAAAACCACTTAATGGCGTGTCACGCCACCAAGCCCCACATCTCGAGAATTAAAAATGCACAAGACCATCTCAAAATGTTTTTCTCAAGGCAAGAAATGCATTTCCGTAGACAGATCTTAAATCCGATACATGGTTTGCATTTTAGGGCATTTTAAACATTAACGGGCCGAAACGGTAGGCCGAGTCGGTTTGGCCAACCCACCCACTGCCTGAACTGGCCTGCGGTTCACCGTGTGTGCTGGCCAGCCTCGCCCCGTACCGGCTCATCCGGTCCATTTTGTCTTCCACGGGACCCACAAAACACGGGTCCCTGTCAGCTGCGGGGTCCCAATGACCCTTACTCCCCATGTCAACCGACCAGAAGGACAGTCTCGTGTTGTTCAGAGGAGCCCCCCACCAGCCGATCTCTCACCCAGCTCGACCTCGCCGTTTGCCGTTCACCGTCGCCCACTGCCCCACTCGACCTTGCCGTCTGCCGATGCCCACGCCCCACTCGACCTCGCCGTCTGCCGATGCCCGCGCCCCTGCCGACACCTTCGCTCACCTGGCTACCTCCCACAACCGCTCTTCTGCAGCCATCAGCGCCACCCTAAAGACTCGCCGCCGAGCCGGCCCCCCTGATCCCTCACCGGACCGCCCTACCGGACCATCCAGATCCACTGGAAACACCCAAAAAAACTCGAAACCTTTCCAGGCTACTGAATACACCTCGGGACTTAGAATTCGAATCTAAAAAGTGAATCAGAAAGACTAGATCATAAATTACGCGATTAGGGGCTTCATTTGAAATTTGAACATCAATTAGACTCATATATAGCAATTTAAGGAGGGATTATTGAATATAAAACTCGAAACAAAATCCCTACCTCCTTGGGTGTAGACCGAAGCTTCGTTATTTATCCACCATAGCCGGACCGCGTCTGCCTTGAAGAGGAGGATGCAGGAGAGTATATGGGTGAGGTGCTCTTTCATTGAGTTTTTCCATAGGGATCCAGGTGGAGAAGTGTGGGGGTGGATTGGTTTTTGTAGGAAAACATTTATTAATATTTTAATTAATTTTAAACACCCGCACATTGACCCACATCCAAAACTCTCGATGGGGTCAAGGTTAAGCCTCCCCTAGGTTAAACACCACCTCCCGAGAAAAATGAAGGACTTGAAATTTTAAATCCGAGCCTTTGTTCGAAAGTTATAAAACTTAACACACGAGGCTGCTAAATTACGAAAACGCCCCTGGTGGCATTTTTCACAGGAGGCTCGTGCCCATGAAAAATACACCCATCCTAGGGTAAAAGGCATGCTCTGGACTAAAAGGTTCCCTCTGTTTTCCCGTCCAAGAAATTTATTAGGAGTTATTCTACTTATTTGGCGTGCCCAATGTGAAGGCACTGAAAATTTAATTCCAGCCACACTGGGGCTTGGAATCGCATGTCGTCTGAAGGCACTAATCCAGAATAACATTAAGAATATTAAAATGTATTTTATAGCAAAACCAGGTTCTTATAGAGTGACTATATATTAATGAAGTTTTAAGACTTCATGGTGTACCCTTATCGATTGTTTCTGATCGTGATCCCCATTTTACATCAAGATTCTGGAAAAGTATTTAGAAGGCCATAGATAGTGAACTTCGTTTGAGTACTGCATACCACCCTCAAAATTTGGACAATGATAATGTACTATTAAAACTTTAGAATACATGTTGATATCCTACTCAATTTACTTTAAAGGTATGTGGGATCAGTATTTACCTCTAGTATAATTTTCCTATAACAATAGCTTTCATTCAAGTATCCAGATGGCACCATATGAAGCGTTATATGGAAAGAGGTTTTTTACACCAACTTTTTGGGATGATGTTGGTGAATGAAAACTTGTAGGTCCAGAACATGTAGAATAAAATATAGAGAAGGTGAAGATTATCCAGACTCATATCAAAACATCTCAAAGTAGGAAAAAGATCTATGTTAATAACCAAAGGAAGGATTTGGAATTTCATGTAGGAGATCATGTTTTCATGATGGTATCTCCATCGAAGGGTGTTACATGATTTGGTAAGAATGGGAAATGAAATCCTAGGTACATTGGACCTTTTGAAATTCTCGAATGAATAGGAGTTGTATCATACCATTTGGAAATGCTGTCATGTCTCTTGAAAGTTCATGATGTGTTCCACATATCACTATTAAGAAAATACTTTCCAGACCCAATGCATGTAGTCTCCAATGAATAAATAGAACTAGAACCCAGTCTATCTTATTGTGAAGAGCCTATCAGGATTTTTGATACCTGGGAACAAGTGTTGAGAAATCAGACAACTCGTATGGTAAATGTTCTTTGGAGGAACTGAAAAAAGGAAGATGCAACGCGAGAACCTGAAGAACATATGATGAAGAACCACCCAAATATTTCTATGTCATGACAGTATATAAATTTCTAGGACAAAATTATTTTAAGGAGGGAATAATGTAACACCCCATTCTTCCATGATTTTTTCTATAATTCAATATCTTTCAAAGTATGCAACCCCGAGTTCAAGTAAACCACAAACTATAAAAGTAGCCATTTAAAAAGTAGTTATGAATTTTATGAAACAAAATTTTAAAAATTAATAAACATTATTTTTTAAAATATATTTTTTTTTTGAATTTTTAATATAAAAATTAATTTAAGTTAAAATTTTTGTAATTTTCGGAAAAGTTTCAATTTTCGACGAATAGTGAAAAATACTGCATTTTAATTCAAACTTTTCTTTTTCATATAATTTTTTTGTATAGATATATTGTCTTTTTAAATAGTTTTAAAGTTTAATTAGAATAATATTTTATATTTTAAACCAATTATGTTCATTGGAAGTAATTTCAAATTTAATTTGTACATAAACACATGTCAATCTTTTGATAGTTTATACTTCTTAATGAACCGCTTTCTGGTTTTGACAACGAGAATTAATTTTAAATTAATTAATGAAACTTATATATTTTGAATTTTGAAAAAAATTATTCCATATTTGGAATCATAAGGTCAAAAATTTGTAAATAGGTACCTTTTAATTTTGGTCACTATCAATAGTAACTTTAGTAATTATTTTTATTTATCATCATTAAAGGGTAAATCCGATAAATAAGGGTGATAAAATAATATTATAATAACATAAAACTACCCTAAAACACGACCTAATCCTATTTTGTGAGATATTTACTACCATGGGCATCCTTGGGATGATTGTAGGACCCCATGGGACCACTTGGGTGTGATAATGACATGTTATAAGAATTAATTTAATGTAAAGATAAATATAACATAAACAAGTATCTTTTACTAACAAAAATTTAATATAGGGTTATATGAATGATATATTAGACTATAAGTAGTAATTATAATTATAAAATGGTTTCCTACATCATATTATCTTATTAATAAATTTTAGACATTAAATAAATAAATTTATTTATGACAAAATGACTATGTAATGATTACCTTATTAATGAAAGATTCAAATAAGTGATATTATAAATACTAAAATTAATGTAATTTGAATATTTTGATGACATACACAAATTTTATGGATTATTTTAATATATAATATTGTATTTAATCCCATTTATTTGAAGTAATCAAGTTTTTATGACTTTAATGAAAATCAATTCCTAAACAGTGTCAAATTGACATAAATGAGTTTAAAAAAATACTATATTATTAAATAATATAAACATCCAAAAATTATAAGACTCATACAAATAACTTATATAATAGTAAAAATTTAATTAATGATACACTTGAGGTTATATTGGAATTTTATAGTAACTAAATTAATGATATGGTGTAAAAATACAAGAATACATGGTACGAGTTAAGTTATTTAACTAAGGGTTAAAGCTATAAGATAAGGTTATTTTTTTAAAAATAAACACGTCTAAAACATATTTATTGAAATTATTTAAACCCATAAACATCTTATAATCTAAATAAATCACATTGGAGCTATTATAAACAAATAATAAATTTATAATAAATTAATATTTCAAGCTCTTCCTAAAGTGCCTCTCATCTCTCTTATAAAAGGGAAATTCTACTTATCTTTAATTAACACATACAAAGCCATTTTACTCGCCCCAAAACTACCTAAATCTCCTAAAATCTTCACTAAATTCATCTTAGAGGCAAAAAATTTGGCATAAATCAAACTTAATGATTTATTTTTTGAAAATCAAAAGGAGAACCCTGAAGAAGAGGTAATCGTTTTATCCCTTATTTCAACATTCATTTCTTCTCATAATTCTTCTTACTAAGTTTTTACCATACTAAAATAATATCTAAAACACCTAAAATATTATGATATTTGTTTATGATTATTGGAAAACCATATTCCTCTTTTTACTCATCCTTTGAAAAACAATACCACTATGCATGCGTACGTACGGCTTACCGCCTCCACGTCGTGGTGTAAAATGTTTTCATCTATAATTTGTTTAAATGGGTATAATGATGAATATTAATGACTTAAATAAAAAATATGACATGATATTATCTCTGTAAAATTTAGATTCCATCCAATTTCATACCATTTAACCATTAAAGAAATGATATTGTCTCTTGTGCGTACGTACGACTTACTGTCTCCACGACCCGATGAGACTCATCTTCCACATTCACCATCCAAGAATGATTATAAAGATATATATTATGAATAATTATGAAATATATGATATAATAATGCTACGATAATTATATATATATATACTTACATATATTCCATTCACTTACTTTCATTAAATACAGTTAGAAAACAAAAAAAACATTCATGCGTATATACAACCTAACGTCTCCATAAACGGTGACTTCCATTTAATATATCTATTTATTATATCTATTTATATTAATATTATATATGATATTATAAATTATAGAGGTAATTAAATCATTATCTAAGTAATATTATCAAGAATAACATGTCAAAATGCATATGATAAACAAAGTGATTATTATCCAAAATGTTGCATTAACATGGAATTATTAAAAAAAGGGTAATGTAAAATCATAAAATATTCATATATGATATCATAAATATTATTTTGATTCTTATATAAGATAATAATATGTTAAAAATAATCATACGCGAGTTTTGAACAAATATAGAGAGTATCAGACCTAAGGTAAGGGATTTTGTCTGAATTTCATTTTATTGAGGCGTATTATAATGTGACGTACCTAGTTCCTTTTATACGATGTATATTATAAATTTTGACTTTCCATATCTTTAATATCATTAATTTTATGATATTATATTATTTACTTCATGGGAATTATTGATAGATCTATATTACTCATTCAATATGGTTATTTGATAAGGCATATTATTTAGATTGATTATTTAGTATGAGAAATACATTGGAATGGAAATAACAGGTGGAGCCCAAAATTTTTATAGCTCCTCTATGCATCAAAAGGTTCTCATGAGACAAATAATTTGGCCAAATGAGTTTCTACCATTAGTTTTAAATCTCCTTGTGAAAGGTCTTGACGATAACATGTTTTCATGTGCCTGAGACATGACACCCTTAAATAAAGTATTTCCCCCATTTAATTTCAGTTATTATTTGTCCACGATATTTTGTGTAGAAATATCTATGGAAGTAGTTAATTTTCATTTTATTGATTTATAGCATATGATTCAATTCTTTACTTTCCATATTATTTTCACCTTATCTAGTTTTGTAAATGTAAAGTTTTCTTAGATATTTACCTTTCCATATAGATTGATTTTTGATTCCATTGTACATAAACTTGCTGAGCATTTGAGCTCACCCTTATTATGTTTATCTCCCCAGGTTATGAGGAATAGAACTTTGATTAATCTTTCAGGGATGCATTTTATTTCAGTTATTGCGTGGCATGTCTTATTTTGTTTTCCAAATGTATTGTGGGTATCATTTATGTAATTGGATTTCCAATACTGCTAAACTATATAGTCCTTATGTTTTTTTCATTGTAATAATGCTAATGAAATGTAATAATGCACTGACTTCAAGTTATCTGGGTTCGGGGCGTTACATAATAACTCCATGATATTAATTTTCCCAATGATACTATAAGTACTTATTCTATTTTATGTGTAATCAACTCAATTGGATGTGTGTGGACAATGTTATGCTTCAATTACTATGGTGGGTACCACGCTGCCCTCTTGGGAAATTTCCCAAATTCAATGAATTTTTCAGGCATCATGATGATCGAATCATCCCCTAGTCCAGAAGATAGAGTTCAATGAATTAAATATTGTATTTCAGAAAAAAAAAAGAATCATTAAATTTGGAAATATATTTTAAATTATATTACCAAAATACCATTGTTGTAAAAATATGTCAAAATCTATAATTAAGCACTTCTCACAATTTTTCTCAAAAAACATCATAAATCTAAAATTGATCCATATAATCTCAAATTGATAAATTGGGAGGGTTAAAACAATTTAAATGCACATAAAAATATGGAAAATATTAGATCTATAAATTCCCCCCACAATTAAACTATGATTTCCCTCAACCATAAAATCTTGACATTAAATTTCAAAGGTAACTGATGTTACCAATATTGAAATTCCAAAGTAATTAAAATTAATAATTTTCAATGTCAGATAAAAATTTAAAAATCCACATGAATTATAATTTAATTTTTCATTTTTCAAATAAATAATTAATTCATTTATTTATTTTACTTTTCCCCTTTGAAAAACTATGGATCATCTCCTTTCATTCATTCAAGATCCTCAATTCATAATTATCAAACATGAAAAATCATAATTACATCACCTTTGAATCGTTCCTCTCATATCTCACGATAAAAAACATGTAGATTAAAGATCATTTCATGAGAAAAAGTTACTTATCCATAAGATTATAAATGAACAAATTTCTCCACATTTTAAAGACATAAGTCATACAAAATCCTGAGGTCTATTCAATAAAGGTTAAAATTACTCTGAGACTTAAGGTTGGTAGGATTTGATTCTTTAGGAATTAAGACTCAAGAAGGAATCTAATATCTTAATTAAAATTCATGATATAAAAAGAAAAAGTGTAATAAATTTCTCCCCTTTAATTTAGAAACACCCACTTTCACAATGTACAAGTAATTTAATGATCAAATTATGAATAATGAATGATTTGTGCACCCTCTTGATTTTTTTTCAATTTTTTTTTCATTTTTTTGTCATTTTTTGGTTTTTAAAATTTTTTAATTCCAGAAGGGAAATGAAATAAATAGTATAATGAATAAATCAACAGAATTATTTTATTCCCACAATAAGAACCTCAACACTTCATTCTTGAAATATAAATCATCCCTTCCACCATGAGTCTCTTGACCCACACACTTTAAATTGAAAATATCATGCAAATACCAATAGTACGGTATGTATGGATAAAAATGGATTGAAACATGGATCATTCCTATAATGGTCATTCATGTATTCTATAGAATAAATAAGGATTAATGTAATGGTAGTATTTAAGGATAAGGTCTTTTCAAAAGATACATCAATCATTTTAAATGTGTTTTTGTATGGTCATTTCTTTGACAAGTTCAAATACAAGTTGTAATAGGTGACATATCCTTGGTTCAGTCAAAGAATATTCTTAAGATATAATAGAAAGTACTTGGTCTATAAATACTCCCGAGAATGATATATATGATATTGGAGAATCACTCAAAATATGATTAATAATAACATATCAATTCACATGAATTACATAGATTCAAAGCATTAAAAATGGTCAAGAAATTTCATTTACATAAATCAATCAATTCCCTCAAATCATGAGTCCTTATTTAAATACACATACTTCATATTAATCATCCAATTATCTATTTTACTCATTCAATCTTATTAACATTGATTTCTAAAACATAGAATCACATGATTCCTAAGAAACTCATGTCTAATATATTAGTCAAGTAAAACATTAATTCAAGTGCGGACATGAAATTATTACCCTTAAATATAAAAACATGTTTTGGACCAAAAAATGTAAGGATTTTAAATGTTTAGATAAAAAACGAACACCATTTTGGAATGATGTTTATTCCTCTTCCTTCACGAGTTTGAGGCTGGCTTCTTCCTTTATAATACTATAAAAGATAATGACATAATTAAGAATAAGGATAACATCATTAATGATCAATAATATAGTAGAGAGAAGGATGTATTCTACACTAATAAAAAATTAATTTTAAATATAAATTCCTAGAAAGAATTTGAAGATAATTATTGGTACAATCCTTCAATTGGGCCCTATATTTTTACTACCTTATATAGACAGTTCCAGCTGTTATCTAAATTTGATGGTAGTTGGGGGTTCTATGTCATGATCCACCACATGTGGCTTTTCCTAGCTTCTGCATCATCCTTCTTGGTAAGGAATAATTCATGGACAATGTATATTAGATCTATCCCCATCATAATTAAGTATATCTTGCATGGTGGGTGTAGGATGAAGTATGGATCATCCCCTTCCTTGGTTTCTACTTGTGAAACCTCCAATTTTTATTCCACATCCGTATCAACAGGGGATGCATGAATCAAATTATCAAAGGGATAGTATGTTTGTATTTCAACATGAATTAATTTAAATTTGAACAATTAAAATTATTTATACCTTTCAAAATATTCAGACCTTATCTTGATTTCCACAATCTTAGCTACTTGGATTTCTTCATGGGCCTCTTCAAATTCCTATTAAATAATGTTAGTGTGCTCCATGTGTTCCTGAATAGTTTCAATTCCATTCTCCTCATTATCCTATAGGGAATAATATGAGTTGGATGAATCTAAAAATTAACAACTATTATGGGTAATACTCAAATTATTTTCAATAAAATTAAAAGAGTTTGTGTTCAATATTGTATCATCTCCCTGAGTAGGATCGAAGTTAATAAACTCTTCAGATGATAATGCCTCTTGGAGTCTATCATCACTTTATGGAGGTAGGTAGTCAATCTCCTCCACCTCATGTTTGGCCTCAAATTCTTGGACATCTTCAGTGAAATATAGAAATTATAGTGACACTTCTTTATTTCCCATGAATAGTTTTATGTCAGTTTTGAGTTCTTCAACATTTCTCATTAAAACATCTGGTGAGATCCATGTCTCTTGGAATTTTTACCACTATTTGAACATTATCATAAGAGGATAACCCCTTCATTGGAGTTACTCCTCGACATAATATATTTATTTTTCTTTCACCTATTAGTAATCATTCCCCAAATTCAAAAAATGTTTGTTTAACAATATCATGGGAATTGTTTTTAAACAACACTTTTTAAAGAAAAGATAGAAAAATATTTTTTAAAAATGTTATTTTATAAAAAGTGATTGAAGTAACGATTTTTCTCTGAGGAAATGGTGATTGTTTTGATGCATGCCTGTAATGGAGTGTGAAAAAAAGAAAATTTATATATTTTCTTAGTGGAGCACATTGGCTGTCCAGGGTCATCTTACTTGTGGATAATCACAGTTGGATCAACCACTAATTCTAGTTCACCTATTATAATTTTTTTTTCTTATAATTTACTGAAAATATGGATTTAATGGTTTTTAGAAATAATTATATTAACATAGTGAGTGGAACCTTTAAATCTAAATGTAGATGAAGATGTAGAGAGAATGAAATTAGGGGAGAAAGGTCTCATTCCTAGGGTTGGAAATCATTAGTTCATTAGTTATTTTTTTAAATTGAATTTGATAATTTATTTTATGAAACCTCATTAGTGAATTACATTTATTTGAATTTTTTTGTGCCTTATTTTATCATGCCTCTAGAACACCAAACCATACCTCCTCCAATATTCAAATAAGATAACTCCTCAACTAAGAATGTTATTCCTAAAATTACCAAATGCACCATATAATGTTTCATCCCTTATGGAAACACCAAACCCACCATATGAAAGATTTTCTTATGTTAAGGGTTGGAAAATGAATTAATCAAGGAAAAAAAATGGATTTTGAAATATTGTTATGGTGGAAAACCGTCGCAACTGTGCAATATTCCTTCCTCCAACTCAAACAGATTTAAAAAAATTTCAATTTGAATCATTATAATTAAGAACATCCTGAAACCTCCCCCAAGGATAAGCCTTGAGTTAGTCACTTTTCAAGGAAAATTTAAAATAGGTAATGATGGAAAGATGGAAGAGGCAGAATGAGAATTAGGGTTGGAAAAAAAAGGAAGGATATAAGAAGGAAAGGGAAATAATTTAATATAAAAAATAATAATTCATTACATGAGAAAATAAAAAAATTTAAAAAATAAAAGATAAATTTTAAATTACCCTTGGTCTGTTCTCCTGGGTTCCCTGAATGGTGTGGTGATGGAATGGAATGAATTGAGAGGTACGAGATCCTATCCTTTTTTAGGTATAATTATGTCCTCTAATGTTTGACATGTTTTATCCCCAATTAATGAAATAATTACATGGTAAATCCTTTATAAAAGTTGGTTCAAAACGTGTTGCATGACCACATTCAAATGTCCAACTTAATTGTCCATAGTATGTATGAGATATGAAGTTTTTATTGACTCCTACTTTCTCTGGATGATGGTTCTAGATAGCTCCCTTCAAAGGCCACCATTATTAGGTCACAACTCCATGATATTTATTTTCCAAATGAGCCTATAATTCCTTTTTCATCATATGTGTAATCACCTAAATTGGCATTGTGTAGACCGAGATGTACTTCAGTTACTGTGATGGGGTCAACACTATCCGTTCAAAAAATTTCCCAATGTAAATGAATTTTGTGGGCCTCTAGACGCTCGAATCATCACCTAGTATATGTGACTATGTTGAAGGAAATAAATCAAGGATTTCCCCAAAAAATGAATCACTCAATTTGTAATTAAATATTTATGGAAATAACCAAAATACGATTGTGGTAAAAATCTTTAAAAAATCTATAATTAAGAAATTTTTAAAATTTGACTCAAATCACATCAAAAATCCAAAATTGATCAATATATGCTAAAATTAATAAATTAGGAGGGTTAAAACAATTGAGATTCATATAAAAAATGGGAAAAATATTATATCTATAAATCCCCCCACACATAAACAATGATTTCCCTCAAGCATAAAATCCTGACATTAAATTTCAAAGGGCATCAATGTTACCAACATTCAAATTCCAAAGTAATAATTTTTTTCAATTTTCAATGTCAAATCAAATTTTCAAAAATCCACATGAAGTGTCAATTTAATTTCCCATTTTTCAAAGAAAAAATTAATTCATATATATTACTTTTCCCCTTTGAAAAATGATAGAACTTTTCCAATCATTCATTAAAAATCCTAAATTTATTATTATTAAACATTCAAACTCATGATTTACCTCACCTTTTACTCTTTCATCTCATCTCTCATTATAAAAATGAAGGTGAGTTTTTATAATGTTATGAAAACATGTTCCTTATCCATAGGATGGGAATTAAACTACTTTCTCCACTTTGTAAATATATACGGAACACAAAATAATGAGAATGATTCAATAAAGGTTCAAATGAATCTGAGACTTATGGTTGGTAGGATTTGATGCTTTAAAAATTAAGGCTCAAGGAGAAGGATAATATCTTAAGTACATACATTATATAAAAAGTAGGAGTGTAATAAAATTCATCCATTCAAAGTAGAAACACCACTTCCCTAAGCTTTATGTAAGTTTGTGATCCAATTATGAAAAAGGAATGATTTTTTCACCCTCTTGTTTTTTTTCAAATATATATATTTTCATATTTTTTCTGTCATTTTATTTTTTTCATTCAAGAGGGGAAAAGAAATAAATTATACAATGAATGAATAAAAAAAAAATTCTTTATTAACCCAATAAGAACACCTACACTTCGTCCTTATAATTTAAATCATCAATTCTACCATGATTCCCTTCACCCAAAACTTCATCTTTAAGATATCATGAAAATAATAATATTGGGTCAAGAATTGATAAAAATTCTTTGAAACATGTCTCATTAATATAAAGGGCAGTCATTGCTTCTTTGGGATAAATAAGGATTAATGTAAATGTATTATTTAAGGATAATGGCTTTTAAAAAGATACCTTAATCATTTCAAATGTGTTTTGTATAGACATAGATTTGAAAAGTTCAAATGCATGTTCGGGCCGGTGAAATGTCCCATGATCACTCATGAAATATGCTCAATATAAAATAATAAGTACATGGTATATAAATTTTCTTAGGAATGAGACATGTTATATTGGAAAATCACTTAAGGTATAATTAATAATAAATAATAAATTCACATGAATTTTATAAATTTAAAGCATGAAAAATGGTTGATAAATTTCATTTACATGAATCAATTAATTCCTTCAAATCACGAGTCATCAATTAAATATCCATGCTTCATGTTAATAATTAAATTATTTATTTTTCTCATTCAACCTTATTAACATTGAAATCTAAAACCTGGAATCATCATATTCCTAAGAAACTCATTTCTCATAGATAAGTCATGTAAATCATTAATTCAAGTTCAGGAATGCAATTGTTATCCTTAAAGATCAAAACATGTTTGGACCAAAAAAAGTAAAGAGTTTAATAGTTTAAACAAAAATTAAATCCCTTTTAAATTGATGTTTATTCCTCATCCTTCACTGGTTTGAGGTTTTCTTCTTCCATTATGATACTATAAAAGAGAATAACAAAATTAATCATGATGATTACGTCATTAAAGGTAAAAAATATAGGAAAGTGGGGGTTTTATGCTACCCCAATAACAAATTAAATTCAAATATAAATAATTAGAAAGTATTTACAGATAATTATTTTTATGATCCCCCATCTGGGCCATGAATTTTTACTACCTCCAGTGGGTAGAACCATCTATTATCCAATGTTTGATGGTAGTTGGGTATTCTTTGACATGAACTACCACATGTGAATAATCATAACTTCTACTTTATCATTTTGGGTGAGGAATAATCCATGGGGAGTGTATACCGGATCCATCCCCTTCAAAATTAATTATAGATTCCATGGCGGGGGTAGGATAATGTATGGATCATCCCCTTCCTTGGTTTCTATTTGTGCAACCTCCTCTTTTTCATCTAGTGATGTCTCAACATGGGATGCATGAATTAAATGATCAAAGAGATAGTAAGTATGTATTTAAAAATTAATAGAATTTAAATTTTTATAATCAAAAAAAATATCCATGTCGAAATGATCATCCTTTGTCGTGATTACCACAAGCACAACTACTTGGATTTCTTCATGGGCCTCCTCAAATTCATGTTCAATAATATCAGGATGCTCCCTATGTTCCTCAACTGTGCAAGTCATTTCTCATATTCATCCTCTAGGGAATAATACGAGTAGGCTGAATATGAAAATTCAAAAACTATTAGGGGTGATAATCAAATTAGTTTCTATAAAATTAAAAGATTTTGAGTTCAAGATTGTATCATATCCCTGAATCGGTATGACATTAATATCCTCTTTAGTTGACAATGACTCTTGGAGTCATTCTTCTTGGGATTGATGTATAAATTTAGGATCCTCCACCTTGAGTTTGTCCTCAACTTATTGGATGTCTTCAGTGAAATTTTGAAAGGCCAGTGTCACATCTTTCTTGGTGTTGAATCATTGCAGGTTAATTTGGAGTTCTTCAATCATGATCATCAAAACTTGTGGTGAAATACCTGTCCCTTGGCCTTTTATCAGTTGTTTGAATATTATCATTAGATAATCACCCCATTGTTAGAGTATCGTCTCTTTATAATATATTTCTTATTCTTTAACCTATGATAAATTGTTCCTTGAATTGAAAAATGGTCGTTTGAAAACATCATGGGAAATATTTTTTTAACAATTTTTTTAAAGAAAAGAAAGAAAAATATTTAAAAAGAATGTGAATTTTGAATAGGTGATTTAAATAATTTTTTTAGCCTTGTAAAAAATACCAGTTTAGATGCACGCCTGTCATAGAGTGTGGAAAAATAAAATTTCTATCTTTTCGTATTATAGAATAGTGGCTGACTAGGGTTGTCTCACATAAGGAGTGTAGTAGTTGGTTCAATCAATAATTCTAGTTCACAAATTCTAATTTTTTTTATTTTTTTAATAATTTACTAAAAAAATGGTTTTAATGGTTTTGGGAAATAATGAAATTAAAATAATGTAATGAAAACATTAAATTTATGTGCATATGTTGAAAGAATTAAATTAGGGGAGATAGGTCTCTGTCTAAGGGTTGGACATCATGTGTTCATTCATTATTTTTTTTAATATCATTTTGATTATTAATTTTATAAAACCTCATTAATGAATTACTTTTTTTTTGATTTATTTAGTGTTTTATTTTATCATGCCTCCAACACACCAAACCAGACCTCCTCCAATAGTCAAATATGACAATACCTCTACCGAGAATGTTGTTCCAAAAAGACCTGGCTGCAATATATGTCGTTTCATCACTTATGGAAACCCTAACTCTACTATATGAAGGGTTTTCTTAATACAAGGGAGGCAAAATTAATTAATCAAGAAAAAATGGATTTAAAAATAGTGATGTGGTGGACAACCGTCACACTTATGCAATATTCCCAACTCCTCCACAAATAGATTTAAACCATTTTCTATTTAAAGTGTAATAATGAATAACACTATGAATCCTCCCCTAGGGTTAATCCTCTAGTTAGTCAATTTCCTTGGGAAAGTGAAAAGATATCATGATGGAAATATAGAAGAGTTAGAATGATAATTAGAGTTTTATGAAAAATAATAATGGAAGAAAGAATGGAAAACAATTTAATATAAAATATATGCATGCATTATTAGATAACAGAAAACAAAAAAGAAAAAAAAGAAAAGAGAAATCCTAAATTGCCCTTTACCTCCTCTCCTCGATGTCCCAGATGGTGTGGGGATGGAATGGAATTAATTGTGAGGTAGGATCTCCTCTCCTTTCATAGTCAGAATTCCATCCTCTAAAATTTGACATGTTTTATCCCCAATTAGTGACATAATCACATGTTAAATCCTTCATAAAAGTTGGTTGAAATCATTTTTCTTATCCAACTTCAAAATTTTAGCTTCATTGGTCACCAGATGCATGTGATAAGAAGTTTTTATTTACTCCTACTTTCTAGGGATAAAGGTTCCATGCATATTAATTCAAAATATTTCATTCAAAGGACACCATTATAAGGTCATAACTCCTTAATATATGTTTTTAAAAATGAAACTATGAGTCCTCATTCATTTCTATGTGTTATCATCTCAATAAGAGGTTTGTATACCGAGATGTGATTTCATTATTGTGGTGGGTTCTACATTTTCTACATGGAATATTTCCCAACTTTAATGATTTTTTCAAACCTCTAGATGCTCTAATTATCCCATAGTCTAGATTAAATATTTTAAGGAAATAAATCAATGATTTCAAAAAAAAGTATCACTAAATTTGGAATTATATTTATAAGTAAATTAGAAAAATAAATTTGTGGTAAAAATATGTCAAAAATCCAAAATTATTAACATTTCACAATTTTGCTAAAAACACATCATAAATCCAAATTTTATCCATATAAGCTCAGATTGATAAATTTGGAGGGTTAAAACCATTGAATTGAATATAAATAATGTGAAAAATATTATCCCGATCAATTCCCACACACATAAACTATACTTTACCTCAAGCATAAAATCTCGACATTAAATTTTAAAGGGAACCAATTTTTCCAATATTCTAATTCCACAGTAATAAAATTTAAAAAATTTCAATGTCCAATAAATTCTTTTAAAATACACATGAATTATCAATTTAATTACTAATTTTTCTAAGAGAAAAATAATTTATGTATTTTACTTTTCCCCTTTGAAAAATGATGGGACTTCTACTTTCATTCATTCAATCTCCTCAATTCATTATTATTAAACATGACAACTCATGATTTACCTCACCTTTGAATCTTTCCTCTCTTCTCTCATAAAAAAAAATCAGGTAGAGTTATGCTCATATCATGATAACGTATTCCTTATCCATAGGATTTAAAATGAACTACTTTATTGGATTTTTAAAGACAAAAGGAACATAAAATTAGGATGACATTTCAATAAAGATTAAAATTACTCTGAGACTTAAGGTTTGTTGGATTTGATACTTTAAAAATTATGGCCCCAAGATGAGGATAATCTCTTATGTACAATACATGATATAAAAATTAAAAGCGTAATAAAATTATCCCCTTCAAAGTATAAACAAAAACTTCCCAAATCTCAAAGTAAGGCCACGATAAAATTATGTTTAATGAAATATTTGTGAACCCTCTTGATTTTTTCTAATTTGTTGTATTTATTTTCATTTTTTATTTATTTTTTTTCATTCTAGAGGGGAAAAGAAATAAATAGTAAAATTAATGAACCAAAAACCTTTATTTATTCCAACAATAAGCACCCCTACACTTCAACCTTACAATGTAAATCATCCCTTCCACCATGATTCCCTTAACCCCCACACTTCAACATTAAAATATCATGAAAATACCAAGAGTAGAGTAGAAATAGATAAAAATGGCTTGAAACATGGCTCATTCCTATAATGGTCAGTCATGGATTACTTGGGCTAAAGAAGGATTATTGTAAAGGTAATCTTTAAGGATACGGGATTTTCAAAATATTCCACAATCATTTTAAATGTGTTTTTGTAAAGTCATATCTTTGAAAAGTTCAAATAAATGTTCTAGAATGTGACATGTCCCAAGATCACTCATAAAATATGCTGACGATAATGTAGAAAGTAATTTGTCTACAAAACCTCTTGGGAATGAGACATATTATATTATAAAACCACTCAAGGAATGATTAAAAATACCCAATCAATTCACAAGAATTTCAGAAATTTAAAGAATGAAAAATTGTTGAGAAATTTTATTTACATGAGTCAATCAATTCCCTCAAATCTTGAGTCATCATTTCAATATCCATGATTCATATTAATCATAAAATTCTATATTTTACTTATTTAATATTAATAACATTGAAATCTAAAACATTAAATCACCAGATTCATAAGAAACTCACATCTCCTAAATAATTCAAGTAAAGAATTAATTCAAGTGTGGGCATGAAATTATTATCATTAAAGCTCAAAAAAAAATTTGGAAGAAAAAATGAAATGAGTTTAAAAGTTCAGAGAAAAAATGACATCCCTTTTGAAATGATTTTTATTTCACTTCATTCACTAGTTTGAGGTTGGATTCTTTCATAATTATCCTATAAAATAGAATTACACAATTAAGCATGATGATCACGCCATTAAAGCTGAAAAACATAGAAGGAAAGGAGTTTTATGATGCACCAATATCAAATTAAATTTAAATATAAATTCATAAAAATAATTTAAAGATATTTCATGGCATGATCCTCCAAGGGGCCCCTGAATTTTTAGTGCCTCCAGTGGGTAGTACAAGCTACTATCCAAAGTCTGATGGTAGTTGGGGATTTATTGAGAAGAACCAAAATATGTGTCTTTTCAATGCTTCTAATTCATCCTTCGGGGTGAGGACTAATCAATGGACAGTGTATTAAAGATCCTCCCCCTTTACAATTAAGTATAGATTGCACAATAGGGTTAGGATGAAGTATAGATCATCCCCTTACATAGTTTCTACTTGTGCAACCTCCTCATTTTATTCGACTGTAGTCTCAACATGTTATGAATTAATTAAATGATCAAAGGGATAATAAGTAAGTATTTATACATGAATATAATTTAAATATGAATAATAAAAAAATTTCACTTTCAAAATGATCAGCCTTTAACTTGATTTACACAAGCTCAGCTACTTGGATTTCTTTATGGGCTCCTCAAATTCAGGTTTAATAATGTATGGTAGCTCCATGTGTTCCTCAATAGGTGTAATTCCTTTCCCCCCTCCATACATTAGGGAATAATATGAATTTTTTAAAGTTGAAAATTAACAAATATTATAGGTGATACTCAAATTAGATTTAATAAAATTAAATGAGTTTGATTTCAAGATTGTATTATCTCCCTCATTCAGTTCGACTTTAATCATCTATTTAGTTTCTGGTTTATCTTAGAGTAAATATTCACTTTATGAAAGTATGTAATAAGGCTCCCCCACCTTGATTTTTACCTCAGCTTCTTGGATATATTTAGTGAAATATAGAATGACTAGTCCCACTTCTTTCTTGGTCTTGAATCGTTACTAGTATATTTAGAGTTATTCGATCATGCTTATCAAAACTTGTGGTGAGATACTTTTCTCCTAGAATTTTTGCAACTATTTGAACATTATCATAAGAGAATCAACCCTTATTTAGAGGTCCACCTTTTTATAATATATTTATTTTTATTTAACATATGAGTAATCATTCCTTGAATTGAAAAAATATAAGTTTTATAACATCACGTGAAAATATTTTTATCAATTTTTTTAAAAGAAAAGAAAGAAAAACATTTCAAAAATGTGATTTTTTAAAAATTGATTGAAATAACTGTTTAGATTTCCATAAATAGTGCTAGGTTTGATGCACACCTATCGCGAGGTGTGGAAAAATCTAATTTCTATGTTTTGTAGTGCAACACAATGGTTGACCAGGGTCGTCTCACTTGAGGAGCATCGTAGTTGGTTCAATCAAAGATTCTAGTTCACCTATTATTATTATTTTGGGTTTGTTTTTATAATTTACTAAAAATTATGTTTTTAATGGTTTTGTAAAATAGTGAATTAAAAGTAATGAAATGAAAACATTAAATCTAAATTCATATGCATATGAAGAATGAATGAAATTAGGGGAGAAAGGTCTCGGACGTAGGGTTAGACATCTTGAGTTCATTCATTATTTAGTTTTTGATTAAATTAAATTTGATAATTCATTTTATGAAACCTCAGTAATGAACTATTTTTCTTTGATTTATTATGTGTGTGATTTTTGCATGCCTCTGGCATACCAAATCACACCTCCTCTAATAGTCAAATAGGATAACACCTCATCCAAGAATGAAATTCCTAAAAGACACGACTCCACCGTATGTTGTCTCAACACTTATGGGAACCCCAAAATCACCATATGAAGGGTTTTGCTAGGATAAGGGAGGGAAAATGAATTAATTATGAAAAATAAATGGATTTAAAAATAGTGTCATGTTGTACGACCGCTACACTCGTGAAATATTCCCATCTCCAACACAAATAGATTTAAAACATTTTCAATTTGAAGCATAATAATAAATAACACTTTGATACCACAATGATGGCCAATCCTCAAGTTAGTCACTTTTAATGGAAAAGTGAAAAAATCTCAAAATGGAATGATGTACAAGATAAAATGAGAATTATAGTTAGAAGAAAAATAATGATGGAATAAGAAATGGGAAAGACATTAATATAAAAAATATGAATACATTATATGAGAAAAGAAGAAAAAACAAAATAAAAGAAAAGAGAAATCCTAAATGGACCTTGGCCTCTTCTCCTTGGTTCCCCAGATAGTGTGGGGAAGGAATGGAATAAATTGAGAGGTAGGATCTACTCTTCTTTTATAGGTAGTATTCATTCCTTCAAAAGTTTACGTGTTAAATCCCCAATTAATATAAAAATTGTATGGTACATCCTCAATAAATGGTGGTTTAAAACTTTTTGTGTGTCAACCATAAATTTTTTATCTTTATTGACCACCATTTATATGAGATATGAAATTTTTATTAACAATTAATTTCTAAGGATGAAGGATCCACATAGTTTCATTCAAAATATTTCATTCAAATTCCACCATTTTGAGATCATAACACCATGAAATTAATTTTCAAAACGCATCTATGATTCTTACATCTATTCCATGTGGAATACCCTCAATTGGAGGTGATTAGACCATATTGTACTTCTGTTACTATGGTGGGGTCCACTCTATCCGCATGGAAAATTTCCCAATATCAATGACTTTTTTGAGCCTCTAGATGCTAAAATAAGCCCTTGGTCTAGATGAAAATGGTGAAGGAAATAAATCACAAATTTAAAAAAAAATCACTCAATTTAGAATTATATTTTTAAATAAATGACGAAAATAAACTTGCTGTAAAAATCTGTCAAAAATATAAAATTAACAAAAATTCACAATTTTGCTCAAAACACATCATAAATTTAAAATTGACCCATTTAAGCTCAAATTGATAAATTGAGAGGGTTAAAACAATTTAAATGCATATAAAAAAGTGTAAAATAATAGTTGTATCAATATTTAAATTGGAACATTATACAAGGGTTCTTTTATTTTTAATGTAATGATATTTAATACTAAGGAATGTGACCGAAACACATTGAATGTTATTAACATATTTTTGTTGTATATTCTTATGAATATGAGTAATTTTAATTTGGTAAAATATTTTTTCCTATCTGTTTTGGAAATCAATAAGATCCATATGAAGTTAATAATTCTGTAGTTTCCTTGATTCATAAGTAATATTTTGTTAAACATCTTTGATATGATCCAGATGAAAAATAAAGTCATAGTAATGAGAGAAAAAATTTAATTAGTGAGGATATTATTTCTAGGACGATACAAGTTTTTTTATAAAAAACAGTAAATTTATTGGAAAATTGATAGAGGAGAAATAAAAACTGATGTTAAAAAACTAAAATAAGTGGTTTAAAATAAATAGAATAATTTTCTGTCTCTTTTTAGACCATATAAGAAATTAGAAACTATAGCTAATGAAATATATAATTAATTGATGAGGCAGAAGTAAAAAAAAGTTTAGAGATCAAAAATTTGGTTTAGATAAGAAAAATTCCATAGTTATAAAAGAGAGGACTGAAGAATAATTGAATGCAGATAAGAAAAAGTGAAAAGAAAAGAAAAGTGTTCAATAATCTACAGTATATAAATGTCTGATGAAGGTTATCGAGATGTAATTTAGTGATTTCCATACAAAAAATAGAGAGGAAATTTAGAGGATTCATTCCATTTATACTTTATTAATTCTTCAACCAATTACTCAATCATTTCTGATTGTTATTCTCTATTTTTTTCTATACTAGAACTGGTTTCAACATCTCATGTTCTAGTATTTTTTGAAAAAAGAAAAATCAAAGTAGTTGATGTTGGAAAATTTATTTCAGAAAATGATTTTGAGATTAATAAATTTTCGTTGAAGCATATAAGATCCTATTTAAAATGTGAACATACATTGGTATGATAGTTGGAAAAATAAATGGAAGAAAAATATTTATAGAGAAAAAACATCAGAATATTTTTCAGAGGAAGGATAATAAATTTAAAAGAGCTCCAATGAGACATCATCCTTCCCTACTAATTTAATGAATGTTGTGGATCTAGTTGTTTTTGAGAAACAAATGTGATTTAAAAAATAGGTTGAAAATAAACATTCTCATACCAGAGTATAAGAATATTTTGAGTTAGATAAAAATATATATGTCATCGAAGTTTAAGAAGGGGGAAATTTCAATGAAAAATAAAAATAAATGGCTGATATTGCTGCTTGAATATAAAGAAGACATGTGTTCAATGTCTCATCAGACTCAAAATATTCTCATACTATCCATTAAAATCAATAAATGTAATCTCAATTAATATATTTCATTGATTATTTAAATAAGTTGTTCGATTCCATTCTATTACATTCATTTATTGAATCATGATGAAAAAAAATTTATAAGAGGTTACATGTATTTGGAAAATATGAAGAATTAAATCATTTGGATGATACTGTCATACATAATGAAGTATTATTTAAGGATATTAAAATATATTCAAAATCAAGAAGAATAAAAGTAAAAATAATAATCATATGAATAAACAATACATAGAGGGATATGTTTTTTCATGATGAACAAATTAATATACTTAATAATTCTACTTTATAAATCATATCCTCTTTTTAAATGTTATCTTCAGATGTTATTGAGATGATAATGTTGGCTGATCACTTAATTCTTTTATCAGAATCTAAAAATTAGGTCATATTGGATTTGAATAAGAATAATTATTTTATTGTTAAAGAAGTTAAATAGTTCAAAGGTGATTTTTACAAGAAAAAATATTTAAAAGAATAAGTTGACAAGATTAAGTAAGAATTCCATTGATTTGATGTTATGGAAGAAAGGTTTGGAACCCTAGAGATAAGGTAAAATAAATCATAGATGAATCAGTGGTGTTCAATAAAATGAAATCCATCATGGAAAAAATCTATAAGAATGAATTATTTCTTTTCAAAACTCTTAAATATTATAGTAATATTTATACTTTTTTAATGAATGAATGTTTAAATGTTTAAACATTTATGTATTTGATTTAATGTTTCCAAAAAACAGTTATATTTAAGCTCTCTATATATTATCATTTGGATTTATGTTTAAATTTTATAATTTTTTTTCATAAAACATTTATTACTATCATTTTAGGTACTTTCTACCTCTATATTTCTTTTTGAACATCAAAAAGGGGATATGTTTTTAGAGAAACAATTGGGGTAGAAGTGTTCGGAGAAGTGAATAGGGGGAACTCATTAAATATGTTTTTTTTGTGGAGAATATTTTATTTTGGTGAATTTTTATTTGGATAAAATATCATATCTCATTATTCAAAATAGAATTTTTTAAACTATAAAGTTTTCATAACAGGAGGGGGAGATAAGAATGGTTAAGGGATACTTTTTTCAAAAGAATAGGGATCTGTATGTGTTTCATATGTATTTATTTCTTTAATTGTTTTTTCTTTTTTATTTTAAAGAAGATATATTCATGAGTTGAAAGTTTTCTTTATACCCTTTCTATCCTTGATTTTGAAAATCACAACACATTTATAAAAATATGTTTTTCTCAATATCTATTTCCAGTGTTTTATAATGATTTTATCGAAAAAATATTATGTACCAAACATAGAAATAATTATTAACTTAAATAATATAATCCTTCATTACATTTATAACCCATTATACTAACATAAGTATAATAAATTTAATTGACATAAGATTAATCCCTCAGATTGAGTGATGTCCAATCCATCAGATTGGCAGAAGTCCATTCCATCTGATTTATGATATTTAGACTAGCGCTATGATTATATCTAATAATTTCTTGTGTTGATATTTAGTTTATTTGTTTGATGATATATAATTAATCATTATGGTGATATTTAGTATCTTGTTGTGATGATTTATACACTATCAGTATGATATTTTCATACCATCATAACGATTTTATATACTATTGGAATAATACATTTATAATCAATGTTAAAATTGTTATTACTTTTTAGAACACATTATAACATCATTATAATGGTGTTATCAAAATGAAATCATATGGAGTCATATTTTCTGAGATATCAAGTAAATAAAATAAGAGTCCATTATAAACAACATTGACATTAATAGAAAATATGACCATTGGAGGGATTACTATAAATAGAAGTAAATTTGAGGAACCATGAAATAATAAATTATCAATTAAACGTGTCTGAATATTGGTTTTTCAGAACATCTCATTATTACACTTTAAAACTTTCAAATATTTTTTTTCTTCGGAATCCATTGTAAGGTTTTTAAATTCATTAGAATTTTTTTCTTCTATAATTACTCATTCTGATCAAGATTACGATTGAGGTCTTTTGGGGATAGGAAGACTATTAATACAAATCTACAGATTGATGGATTCTAGGGTATTAGAAGATTAATCTTATACTAATCATTATATATAGGGATTTCCTTGTGAGGAAAGCCAGACCTTATGATTTGTATGAAAACCATAGATATCCTAAGTCAAAATTTATCAATTTTCAAACTCTTAAGGTTTAAATGTACAAATATTTTATAATTTTTTTAAAGTAATTATTACTTTATTATAATATTTCTTTTACTTGTTTTATCATCTTTTTGTTCCCCTATGTTTTTATATTCGGGTTTTGACTAAGCTTTTGTAATAACTATGTTATTCAACTACCTGTAAGGCCAATTAATTAATCTAGTATTCTGAATGTATTCTTAATCTAAATCACATACTTTAATCATCGTACAATTACCGAGTCTCATCACTATTACAAAATAGGTTTTGGTTTTATGTTATTTTAATTTTTTAAAATACAATTCATCACCACCTCTTGTAGCCATCATTTACTATTAAAATACAATGTAATTATATACCTTATTCCCATTTAATGGAAGACAATTTTTTTTGTACAAACATAAGGACTACAACATCCAAGAAAGGGTCATATTTTAACCACTAAAATATTTTCTTATGTATCAAAATCTCATAAAATAATGTTCTTCACCATAATAAAATATAAATTATAACATTATTCATTAGTATTTATGATATTATTCCTTAATAAAAAAATTATCCATAATCACCCTTTGATTATAGAAGGTTCCTATTTCAATTGAATTAACCACCTATGTGAACAATTATATAAAAATATATCATTTATTACAACAAAATAATAAATATTTTTATTATTATAAATTAATAAGCATATAATTTTATGATTATTATGTTATAAATTTTATAGTAATATTTAACTTCTTATTTATATACCATCAGTTTTTATCAAAACTATCAAAATAAGCTCATTATAAATCTCACCATTATGCATCATAACTAAGACTCTTAGTGGAAAAAACAAGAAATATATAGGTCATCATGAAACAATTATTCCAATACCTTTATTTATCTAATAATGTTGACATTTTATTCTATAAATAATAATCAACCCACCTTTATGATGAATTATGAAACATACAAACAAAACCAATAACATCTATCAATGGAAATGAATTATAAAAATACTAATATATTTGTACTAAATGAATGAAAATGAAGTTTATAAAGGTTATAGATTTAAATTAGAGTATAAAATATTATATTATGGTATATATATATATATGATATTGATAGAGATAATATTTTCATCATATTTTATATGTAATTAAATGATTTAACCACTAAAAATTTATCAACGTTGAGTAATTTACCTCAATTTTGGATTTATAGGGTGTTTTGAAATTAAAGGTGAAAACTACTTAATTTGGAAATATTCATAGATTTTAATAACTTTGGTAATTTGTGCATATCATTTAAATTATAGATCCAATTTATGTGATTCATTTTTTATTGGATTACTTTATTTAATTTCTTAATCTGTGTTTGTTGGAACAAGATTTAATTCGGTCATCCAAGGGTTTTAAAAATTCTCTCTAGTTGGATAATTATTCCAGATGATTTCAAAGACCCCACCTTAATTAGTTGATCATAAATCAGTAAAAAAACATCCAATTGGGGTATTTCTAATTATAATGAAAAAAAGTTCAACTGGGAGTTCTTTTGTGTAAGATAATAGAAATATTACTTCATTAAGGCATCCCATGAATGCTTAAACATTGGGGAAGAAAATTGAAACATTCATACAGAATAAAATATCATAATTAATTGGGTATATCTAATAATACACATTGAGGATAAATCCGAAATGCTGGGATAAAACATAAAAGATATTTTGGTTCATCTTTCAAGAAGAAACTATACCAAAACTGGGACATTAATTTTCCCTACCATGATAAAACTTTCAATGGAAAGAATCTGAAGGAAATATCAAATAGAGATTTTAAATATCAGAAATTTTATAACTCAAGGTTGTCATCTCTTGACCTATATAGGGAATATTTCACCCATGATGAAGGGAAAGTTACACACAACTATTTGATAGGAGGCCTAGGGACATGCTTTTGACTTAGGAATTTTCATTCTATATCTTTTTATTTTATTTTTCTTTTATATGTAACACATTCAATTTTTATTAAATTGGTTCCAATTTATTCTCCCATATTTTTTTTTCTAAAACTCTAATTATGTAATTATCTATCTTCTATCTCTCCATCATTATCTCTAATCACTTTTAAATGGCATGTGACTAACCCACGGCATGGCCCTAGAGGTGGTTTCATGGTGTTCTTCATTATCACACATCAAATTCAGAATGATTTAAATCTTTTTCTGGTGGAGGCGGGAATATTTCACGGGTGCGGCGGGTTTCCACCATGGTACTATTTCCAAATCCATTTCTTTTACTTGATTAATTTATTTTCCCTCCCTTCTCTTCTGAGAACCTTTCGTACAATGGAGTTGGGGTTTCCATAAGGGATGAAATAGCATATGGTAGAGCTGAGTCTTTTTGGGATTACATTATCGGTTAAGGTGTTACTCTATTTGACTATTGAAGGAGGTGTGGTTTGGTGTTCCAAATGCATACTAAAATTGCACAATAAATAAATCAATGGAAAGTAATTCATTAATGAGGCTTCAATAAATGAATTATCAAATTGAATATAAAGAATAAAAAAATAATTCATAAACTCATGTTATCCAACCCTAGGACCAAGTTCGTTCTTAAATAATTACATTCATTAATTTTATGTTAGTATAAGTTTTAATCTTTAATTTGAATTTTAAATTTAATTTCTTTCTTAGATTAATTAAAAAAATAAAATATAATTAGTTTAGATGATATAGATTAAGTAGGTGTACAACTGAGAAAGCACTTCAACTGAGATGACCTTGGTAAGCCTTTGTGCTGTATTATGAAAATTTATTACTTTTTCCACACCCTATGAAACACGTGAGTCAAAACTAGCAATGTTTTTGGAAAGATAATTGGTTTTTTTCCTTTACTTTTTCAATTTTTAGATAGATTTAATTATTTTTTTTAAAAAATTACCTTTTCCATGATTAATCCAGTCTTCAATAAATTTTCATGGAATAATTACTCACACGTGTTGGAGGAAGAAACTAACAACACTAAGGATGCCCTCCAACGAAGGTATGATGAACTAATGATAAGGTTAAAATAGAAGGAAAGATGACTTGCAATATAGATCTCACATGAACATTTGATGGTCATGTCTGATGAACTCAAAAATTGATATTCAAAGATTCAAGGCTATAAAGGAAGTTCTACAGGTCTTCCCAGATTTCACTGAAGAACTCCATGAAGTTTAATCCAAACTAAATTTGGAGGAACATGACTACATACCTCCGTCCAGTGATAATATACTCCAAGAGACACTTTTAACTCAAGAAGATATTGAAGCTGAACAAACTCAAGGAGTTGAACCTTTCATTAAATCTATCTCTTCTAGTTTTATGGAATCTAAATTTTATGTCACTCCCTCTTATTTTACATAATCAGATATTATTTTCTATTCTTTGGAGGAAGAAGATGAAATTTAACCTATTTAGAAACACCTAAATCTCCCTAAGGACATTTATCACCTACTTGAGGAATCCCATGAGGAGATACAGGTGTCTAATCTTGAAGAACCAAATCTACAAGATTCCTACCTTGAAGGGGAAGATTTTAAATTAATACTTCAAATTGAAATTTTGAATCTACATTTGATTGTTCTTTTTATAAATAACATCTAGAGAATCAACTAGATTTTAAATAATACATTGCACAAGTAGCAATTGAAGATAACAAGGTCCCATAATTCACCATACACCCACCATTCAAGTTGTACCACATTACAAAGGGGGAGAATCTGGTATACTGTATCTATGGAGTCCTCCTCAACAAGAACAAAGAATTGAAAGCTGGGAAAATCAACATGTGGTTGTTCATTTCAATTAAGATCCATATACCATCCAATTATGGTTGATAGTTGGTACTACCCTCTGGAGGTAGTAAGAGAATCTAGGGCCCACTTTGGGCATTGTACCAAGACTTATCTTTAATCGATTTCTAGGAATTTAGATTCCAAATTCTTTTTATAGAAGTATCTTAGTATGCAACCCACTACCTCATATATTTTTGAGCATTAAGGACATGATCCTTTCACTCAATTTCTTAATTATATTTTTTTAGGTTCATGGTGGTATATAAGAACCGCCAAACATGAAAAAAACCAAGCATCATTTCAAAAGAAATTTCACATTTATGGTTTAACTGTGAAACTTCACACATTTTTTGAGATTTAATGATAAGAATTTAATTCCCACACTAAATTTATTTTTTAGTTTACATATCTAAGAGAAATTATTTTCTTAGGATTCCAGTGATTCTATGTTTTAGATTTCAATGTTAATTACATTGAATGATTAAAATGGATAATTGAATGATTAAAGTGAATCATAAATATTGAAATGAGGACCCATGATTTGGTGGAAGTAATTTACTTATGTAAATGAAATTTCCATACATTTTTCATCATTTGAATTTCTAAAATTCATGTGAATTTAGTTTTTATTATTAAACATTCCCTACGTTATTGTAAAATATCATATTCCCATCCTCGATAGGATTTCTATAAAAAAAAAATTTTTATCTTGAGCATATTTATTGAGTGATATCAGGACATGCCACCTACCAGAACTTGTATTGAAACTATTCAATGATATGATTTGTTAAAAATACATTTAAAATTATTGAGGCACTACTTTGTCTAGACACATATTTACCTCACACCCACCCTTAAATTTATCTTTCGTTAGCATATAGAATACATGAATTCTTTATAGGTTTAAACCACATTACAAGATGATATTTCTTTACCTACCTACACTTTTAGTATTTTTTCATGGATATTTCAATTTTGAGTGTGCTTGAAGGGTCTTTCATGTGTGTTCATTGGGATGTGTATCATTTGTGAGTGGTGTGAGGTGTGCGTCATCATTTTGGGAAATATATTATTAGAAAATTTGTCATGAATAATCATTTAATTATGCTTCATCCATTTCATCTAGTTCTCCTTAAAAAAGAGAAAAAATTAAAAATAAAGTTGTGCTTGTCTGGAGCGTAAAAAAAGGGGAAAAAATAACGTTGTGACTTTCTGCAACTTTTCAAGAAAATATAAAAAAGTGGGATAACATGGATGATATCATTCTTTGTAATCATTTATTGACTCATGTCCCATGTCATAAAATGGTGGTGGTGCTGTGTTTCACATTCTCAAGGGGATTTAAGTGAGTTTTATACTTTGTTTTCACTTGATTAATCATGTATTATACTTAAGAGTTAAACCTCCAAATTTTACCCATAAATTATTTCAATCATTTACCCACCAACTATAAGCCACTGGGTCATTTGAACCTTTATTGCAATTCCTCATGATTTTATGTTCTTTTTGTCTTTATAAAGTAGAGAAAGTAGTTCCTTTAGAAGACTATGGATATGGAGCATGTTCTCATGATATGAGAATAAATACACTTTAATTATATCATGAGTTATTAAATAAATGATTCCAAAGATAGGTAGATTGTGATTTGGAATGTTTAATAATAATAAATTGAGAATCTTGAATGAATGAAAAGAGAAGCTTCATCATTTTTCAAAGGAGAAAAGTAAAATTCATGAATTTATTGTGTCTTTGAAAAATGGGAAATTAAATTTATTTTTTTGTTGCACTTGAAAATTTGATTGGATATTGTTAATTTTTTGATTTTATTTCAATAAAATTTGAATATTGGTAACATTGGTGCCCTTTGAATTTGAGGTTGAGATTTTATACTTGAGGAAAATCATTGTTTAAGTATGATGGAATTGATTGAGATAATATTTTTATAATTTTTGAATATGTAATTAAATGAATTAATTATTAAAAAATTATCAATGTTGAGTTATTTACCTCAATTTTGGCTTTATATGGTGTTTTGAGCATAAATGTGAAAAGTTCTAAATTCGGAAATATTGAAAGATTTTAATCACATTGGTAGATTGTTCGTATATTTTACATTATAGATCAAATTTATGTGATTAATTTTTTGATTTCATTCCTTTATTTATTTTCTTCATATTTTTTTTCTGGACCTAGATTTAATTCTACCATCCAAGGGTCCTAAAAATTCACTCAATTTAGACAATTATTCTTGAAGACTTCATGGACCCCACCTTAATTAATTGATCATAAATTGTTCAAAACACATCCAATTGAGGTGATTATAAATTTAATGGAAATAAAATTCAATGGGGAGTTCTTATATGGAAGATCATGGGTATATGACTTTATTAAGGTGGCCCATAGATTCTCACACTTCTGGGAATAAAAAGGAAAAATTCATCCAGAATATAATATCATAATTAATTATTCATATATAATACTAAAAAAGGAGGATAAATCTGAAATTTTGTCATAAAACTTAAAATATATTTTGGAATATCTTTCAAGAAGACACAATTCCAAAATTTGGTCATTAAATTAGACTACCAGGATCAAACTTTTTGTGGAAATAATCTGTAGGAAATCATAAACATTGTTTTTAAAGATATGAAATTTGAAGACCCAAGGATGTAATCCCTTAGACTATATAAGGAAGAGTTCACCCATGATGAAGGGGGAGTTACACACCACCATTGGAGATGAGGTCTAGGGACATTCCTCTTACTTAGTAATTTTCTTTCTTTTTCTTTTTATTTTATTTTTCTTTTACATGAAATATATTAATATTTTTTATTAATGTGTTTCCCATTTATTCTTCCATATATTTTTTATTAAACTCTAATTATCTAATTATATCTCTTCCGTCTCTCCATAGTGATCTCTAATCACTTTTTAATGGAGTGTGACTAACCCGATGCTTGGTCATAGGAGATGTTTCACAGTGTTTTTCATTATTTCTATTAAAATTCAGAATATTTTAAATATATTTGTTGTGGATGTGGGAATATTTCATCGGTTCGGTGGTCATCCCCCATGACACTATTTCCAAATCCATTTATTTTCCTTGATTAATTCATTTCCTTCTATTATATTAGGAAAACCCTTCATACAATGGTGTTGGGGTTATCATAACGGATGAAATGGAATATGGGGGAGCCAAGTATTTTTGGGATAACATTGTCTATTGAGGTGTAACACTATTTGACTATTGGAGGAGGTGTGGTTTGGTGTGCAAGACACATAATAAAATCACACACAAAATTAGTCATGGGAATGTAATTCATTAATCAGGTTTCAGTAAATGAATTATCAAATTCAATTTAAAAAATAAATAAATAATGAATGAACATGTGTTATCCAACCCTAGGACTATGTTCTTTATTAACTAATTATATTTTATAATTTCATGTTAGTATAAGTTTTAAAATTTAATTTGAAGGTTAAATTTCACTAAATTCTTAGATTAATAAAAAAATTAAATATTTTAGGTGATATGGATTACGTTGGTGAACAACTGAGAAAGCTCCTCATGTGAGACAACCCTAGTCAGCCTCTGTGCTGCATTAGGAAAATTTATTTATTTTTCCATTCCCTAAGATAGGCGTGCGTCAAATATTTAATCACTATCAAAGAATTCTGGAATTATGGTAAGTTTGTTATCATCACAATTTTCATTCTATGAGACTTATTCCAGATACACCATATGCTATATTTTTCTATGGGGTACATACTTCCCACAAATATTTTTTTTTCACGATTTCATTGAGAATTAATTTTTTTTATAGATCTATATGTTGTCCTATGATTCCAGGGATTTTTGTTCAAGGGTTTAAAAAGTTGTAATTTTTTCTAATATCATTTTCACATTGAGATTTATTATGAATGATAATCCATAATAAGATTTTTCATGTACATATTATTTATTTTTATGATTTTTTTCTATAAATTTATCATTTAATAAGATAAAATATAGAAAAAATTACACTTTATTAAATTGAGTCCTCTTTTAACATTTTCCACATTTTCATTTTCCATAAGAAATATATTTTTCATAATTAAAGAAATATATTAATTTTAAATTTTTCCCATGCTAATGTAATCTCCAACTTAATTTTTATAATATCTTTATAAAAATTCTTCCCAACATATTTAGGCCTCTGTAAAAAAAATTAATCCTTTTTTATGAAACTTATCCTAAAAAATGATCGTGATAAAAAATAATATAAATTCTTATTTCACTATGTTCCTTTAAAATATATTATAAAATATGTTATTCAACTTGATCAACATATTTTGTTATTTCCTATATTATACTAAGAGATATTTTCTTTTGATACACTCTAATTTATTTCTCCAAATTGATTATGAAATGTTTTATTAAGGTTTTAATGAATCCAATCTCTATTCCTTTGGTTAATTAAGTGATGATGGAAAAATCAATGTTTTTATGATCTTGTAGAATAAATTTTCTTTTTTTCCATTAAAGTAAGTTTTTTCCCAATATCGCCCTAAAATTAATCTAATAGATATTTATATGTCATGAAATAGTGAGAAATAATTTTTAAATCTAAATTCACTAATAAAAATAAGTAGTAAAGGCTGATAAAAAATAGAAACATATAGTCATTCTCGATGCACATTGGAAATCAGGTAGTGGTTTATTATCCACTACATTATGATACCAATGATTATTTATGTGACAGATTATATTTATTTTCAAGAAAATCATATTTGGGTGGATAATGTGTTATTCTCCACATCATACTTGTGTATTATTTCCCAATGTCATGTTCATAGATCTTAATTAAGATCTTATATTTCTATGCATATACCTAGATCACTCATGATCATCATTGGTTATATTAATGTTTCCATCACTACGAATATGATATCACCTAATTTTTTTATTTCAATTATTTTGGATATAAATATGAGTATTATCTGTTATATTTATAAAAGAGAGGTTAGAGTTACATTATTTTTGATAAATGTTCACAAGTGTTGTAAAATTAGTTTCTTATATAGATATTCCTCAAAGACACTAACACCCAGGTTTTAGGGATTATGCATATATTTTTAATTTTAAGAGATTATTGATGTAAAATAAAGAAATTTCTGTGTTTATTTGGATCTATGGATCCTCAGTTGGTATCAAAGAAGGATATATTTATTTTTTAGGACTAGTTAAGTTCATATTGTGGATTAACATAAGAGAACATTAGTGAAACCCCTGAGATAACTTGAAGTATAAGATTTCATCCTAAAATTTCAGTAATGATTTACTATATAGGGTTTAAATAAATTTCAACCCTTTCTAGATATTAGCATGTGGATATGACTATGGAAGAGATGAACCTAAGGGTAATCTCCTTGAAAACAATTGGTTGATTATTATAGGAACCAAGGGGATTATAGCTGGAAATGGATAATATCTTTTTTTTATGTTAAATCAACTATGTTTTGATCAATGAGTTTATAATCCATGTGATATCATAGTGTAGGTGGATTTAGTGTTTAAGGTAGCATAATTTTTCAATATTTTCCAAATATTAGGGGTCTAAAATTTGGATGAGGGGACATGTTTATTTGAAGAATCATTTCATGTAATACCTCAATAAAATATGTAAAAGTCATGAAGTCCACTAAAATTGTGTGAATGAAAAATGATTGGTGGTTCTATGGTTTTGAGTTCTGAGAAAGAATGTTTTATGAAATATGGAGGTGGCATGAAGGAAAGACAAAATATTATGGTATTATGAAAAGTTTCACAAATATGAAATTTCATTGAATGTTTCATGAAGAAAATGATTTTTTTGAAAATGAATGAAGAGTTTTGAAAAACAAGTTTCTGTGCTTGAAAGTTTAATGAAATAGGAAATGTATTTAAATAATTGGTCACTCATCTATTCAAGGATAAAATGTTTTTTAGAAGTCAAAATCACTATGATTTTATAAAGGCCTTATGTGATTGTAATTCTTAACTGAATTAAAAAAATTAAATAAACACATGTTTTTTGAAAATAATGGTTGAGAAATAATTGATTTCAAAGTATTTTAGTGAAGGAGTTCCATGATAATTCAGAGTTCCGATTATTATTATAGTTTCTTGATATTTGGGAGATTCATGAAAGTTTATAATTTTATATATAATTAAATATATTTGAAACAAAAAAGGATTTTTTTTGTTAAAAAGGGAGTTTCACAAAAGGTACTTATATGAACAATGAGTTTTGAATGTGTAGTCTGATTGAACAATGCATTGGTGTTCATCCATTTAGGATTATGGTATAATTTGAGTTTCATTCTATTCAGGGACAATGAATTATGTTCTAAATATATATATATATATATATGTGTGTGTGTGACCTTAACTTCAATAAATTGAGTAAGACATCACCCATGATAGTGAGAAAGGGGTACTTGATGGAAGTGACACAAGGGAGGAATTATAATATCCTAAAAATTCCAGTAATGTTAGAGTGTCTTGAATATAGTCACCATGCCTGGAAAATTATAATCCACAATATCATTGGAAGATTAGTGGAATTTGGTTTATACAACATACTATTGTAATATACTCCTTGGACTAGCCATTAGGGGTGAACTAAGTAAAACTAATGCGTTGTGTTTCTATGTCTAAATATAGGTATTTGATAATCGTATTTTTCGACTAGATAGGTTTAATAAGTTACAATGAATAGGGGAAAAAGACCTGTCTCATTAAAAGAAAATTTTAACACACCAATTCACCTCTCCCATCTAAGTCTGTTCTAGGGTATTATATGTGTTATCCGAGGGAGGTTATTGCTGTTAAATCTATCCTCGGTTTTCCTTTTATGGAGAATTTTGTGAATGTTAGGGGAGTTCCCCATTTTGTTCGAAGAAACTTCTATATTTGGAAGAATACAATGTTATATCATCTATGATCTCTTAGTATAGATTTTATCAACTCCATAGTTAAATATATTAATGTTAGTGATTCAACATTTCATTATATGACTAAAATAATAATGATTCTTGATACAGATTCCAAAGCTCAATGTTCTCTTACTATAGTATTATCTGATCAATTCTATTTGAAGATGATGAGTTTCACTAAAACAAAGTACATTTTGGATAAACTAGAAAATATATATGAAGGTGATAACAAAGTGAATGCGGATAAAATTCATATTTTTTCAAAATCAGTTTTATAATTTAAAAATGAATCCTAATGAAAATTATGATAGTTTGTTAAATTTAATTACTAAAGTTATTGGAGAAATTCATGAAAATGGGGATTAAATTAAGGATATTTAAATCACTAGTTTTATTCAATATGATGATGACATTTTCAAAAAAAATTGGTAAATGATATGGGGATACATTAAAAATATAATAATAACAAACGTTTTCCACATCTTCTAATAGATATATTCAATAATTGTCACAATATATATAATAAAAATCATTCTGATCAATTTTTTGTGGTAATTTCTATGAGATGAAATCCAAAGAACTAAAAAAAATTTCTGATATACATTCACATATTTCCTAAAATAAAATAACAAGTAAGAGAGTTATACATAGGTATGAACCTAAATCTCAGGCTGCTATAGTAAAAAAAATTCTCTTAGGTAGTTGTGTACTCATTGTGAGATTTATGACCATTCTCAAAAATTATTTTCCAATATTAATCTCTTTGTTCATCCTAATGAGAGGCTGCAATTTTTTTAACTATTGGAAACAAATCGAGCTATAAAAGACCCATTTTTAAATTAGTTTAATTTTGTATATAAAAATCACAACAAACATTTGTAGAGGGAAAAATGTTTGTTGAAATAATCTGTTTCCCTTTCTTACCCACAATAATATAAAAATACATTTTAGAACCAATTTTATGTTGAATCCTTAAATTATAACTGAATTATAGGGATATTTTTCAATAGTAAATAGGAATATTTGATTCTAAAAAGGATTTTCTATATTACCGAAAGGTTATAGTTGATTTAGATATAGATGAAATAGGTTCTAGAATTTATAATCTCAAGTTACAAATGGTCCAGCTTGTTACAGACATTGGAGGAAGAGGTAAGGGAAAATTATCGATAAGAAATGATGAATCCTAAGAATACTTTTAGGGATATAAATACTAAATCCAGTATGAAAAATCATTAAAATGTAAGAGAAAATCTTAGGGTATATTGACATAAAATTTCAGTAGAACATGAAAAGTAATAATTCAAACATACCAAATATAGAAATCTTGAAAGTAGTGTCCAGAATCAACAAAATGATGAATCTTATAATAAAATACCTAATGAATATAATAATAAGAAGTGTTAAATTTTTATTAAGGCAAAGAAAAAGTCTAGGTTTTAGGATCAAGAGTGTAAACTACCAATATATAATAATTAAATACCTCTCATACCTTTTCCAAAAAGATTTAAAAAGTTGAATGAACGAAATTACATGAAATTACATCAATTTATCAGATAATTTAATATCAATATACCATTTATATAGATTTTAATAATGTTCCTTAATTTATTAAATTTATTAAATAATTATCAAATAATATGATGAATTAGGATGAGTGTTCTACGATTAATTTGAATGAGGATTTTTGGGTTTTTATTGAAATTAATATTCCTCAGAAATTAAAACAAACTAGTTATATTATTATCTCTTGTAAAATTGGATTTATTTAGGATATTAGTTTACTAATTTATTTAGGTGATAACATAAATATTAATCCTTACAACTTATTCATGAATTTAGTACTCCGGGAAATGAAACCAACATTAGTTTCACTAGAATTGGATAATAGGTCACTTGTTTTTCCATATAGCAGGGTAGATGACCTGTTAGTTGATATAGGAATTCTCAAAAAACATATTTATGTTATCGTTATTGAAATGTATAGTGATAATAAGGTTCTAATCATTTTAGGAAGGTTATTTTTAGCTACAAATTGTGATGTGAGTGATTTTTCAAAGGGTAATGTGACATATCGGGATGATGATGAACAAGAGGAGTTTGATGTTTTTGAAGATTCAGCTCTTGTGGTTAGCTGTTAATTTTTTGACATGACTGAGGATGATTTTAGATTCTATATTACTAATGATACTCATTTTCCTCAACGCAAACCAGCTCGGGTACCCTGGTAAATCCATAACTGAGACAATCCTGATATGGCCTGAAGGGTGTTCCTAATCCCCATGGGTTAGACTCAAAAAACTAGCAACATAAAAACAAAAGTGGGAATGCATTTTCCATTAACAACGTTTAATAATGATAAAAAATAAGTATTATTAAAAAATAAACTCTACTAGGAAAAATGTATCAGAAGTCAAACATGTATGAAAATCTAACTTACTTTAGAAATGTACTAGTAACATTGAATGGATAAAAATCCAATGTCCCAACGAATGCAAATCTCTAAGTCCACAGATCAATTTCTAAAACCACCACCAAGTGGTGATTTTCCCCTACTTGAACTTGGAATGAGGAAATATACAAATTCCCAAAGGCATAGGTAGGTTGTGATCTAAAATCCCAGTAGGGTTTCACCAAGGATTCCATAATAATATTCCAAAATCAAATTAAACAAATAATGGGCTTCAAATTTTCAAATAATCATTTTTGGAATTGAAAAATAAAATTTAATAAAATCATGCTTCACAATTTAAATGAAGTAAGTACATTATAAAATAATGTAATACATTTCAAAATAATGGGAATTCTGAAAAAATGGATTATCAACACTTTTATATAAAATATTTTATGTAAATGTACATGGAATGTAAAAAGAGTTTACAACAATGACATACACTTATATCTCATATATAAAAAAGATATAAACACAGATATATTCCAATACATCTAATAGCTACAATTTATAGGATCCTAACAAACTCAAGTGATAAACCAAAATGTGTACACACGTCCCTTAGAAATGGAAACAGAGTACTCATCCATGTCCCAATGGGTAAGTAAGATGTGTTAAAAAAATAATTTTTTAGTTTTTCAAAGTTTCAATCTATTTCTATGGAAATTAAAACCTAGCATGTTTCTCATAATAACTCACTAACTACCTAGAATTTCATATTCTCTAGTACAATTATATGATTGAAAATTTATTTTAATTGACCTGGAAATACACGTATGTCTCATTCATCCATTTTATAAATTCCAATTTCCATTAAAAAAATGTTTTTAATAAAAAACATTCATTTATAAAATTTTCATAATATTTTATATGTAATTAAATTATTTAACCACAAAAAACTTATCAACGTTGAGTAATTTACCTCAATTTTGGATTTATAGGGTGTTTTGAACTTAAATGTGAAAAATACTTTATTTTGAAATATTCATAGATTTTAATAACTTTGGTAATTTGTGCATATCATTTAAATTATAGATCCAATTTATGTGATTCATTTTTTATTGGATTACTTTATTTAATTTCTTAATCTGTGTTTGCTGGAGAAAGATTTAATTCGGTCATCTAAGGGTTTGAAAAATTCTCTCTAGTTGGATAATTATTCCAGATGATTTCATAGACCTCACCTTAATTAGTTGATCATAAATCAGTAAAAAAACATCCAATTGGGGTGATTCTAATTGTAATGAAAAAAAGTTCAACTGGGAGTTCTTTTGTGGAAGATAATGAAAATATTACATCATTACGGCATCCCATGAATGCTCAAACATTGGGGAAGAAAATTGAAACATTCATACAGAATAAAATATTATAAATAATTGGGTATATCTAATAATACACATTGAGGATAAATCCAAAATGCTGGGATAAAACATAAAAGATATTTTGGTTCATCTTTCAAGAAGAATCTATACCAAAACGGGGACATTAATTTGCCCTACCAAGATAAAACTTTCAATGGAAGGAATCTGAAGGAAATATTAAACAGAGATTTTAAAGATCATAAATTTTATGACTCAAGGTTGGCATCCCTTGACCTATATAGGGAATACTTCACCCATGATGAAGGGGGAGTTACACACCACTATTGGATAGGAGGCCTAGGGACATGCTTTTGACATAGGAATTTTCATTCTATTTCTTTTTATTTTATTTTTATTTTATATGTAACAAATTCAATTTTTATTAAAGTGGTTACAATTTATTCTCCCATATTTTTTTTCTAAAACTCTAATTATCTAATTATCTCTCTTATATCTCTCCATCATTATCTCTAATCACTTTTCAATGGCATGTGACTAACCCAAGGCATGTCCCTAGAGGTGGTTTCACGGTGTTCTTCATTATCACACTTCATATTCAGAATGATTTAAATCTATTTATGGAGGAGGTGGGAATATTTCCCGGGTGCGGCGGGTTTCCACCATGGTACTATTTCCAAATCCATTTCTTTTCCTTGATTAATTTATTTTCCCTCCCTTCTCTTCTAAGAACCTTTTATACAATGGAGTTGGGGTTTCCATAAGGGATGAAATAGCATATGGTAGAGTTGAGTCTTTTTGGGATAACATTATCGGTTAAGGTGTTACTCTATTTGAATATTGAAGGAGGTGTGGTTTGGGGTTCCAAATGCATACTAAAATTGCACACTAAATAAATCAATGGAAAGTAATTCATTAATTAGGTTTCAATAAATGAATTATCAAATTGAATATAAAGAATAAAAAAATAATTCATAAACTCATGTTATCCAACCCTAGGACCAAGTTCTTTCTTAAATAATTACATTAATTTATTTCATGTTAGTATAAGTTTTAATCTTTAATTTGAATTTTAAATTTCATTTCTTTCTTAGATTAATTAAAAAAATAAAATATAATTAGTTTAGATGATATAGATTAAGTAGGTGTACAACTGAGAAAGCTCTTCAACTGAGATGACCTTCGTCAGCCTTTGTGCTGTATTATGAAAATTTATTTCTTTTTCCACACCCTATGAAAGACGTGAGTCAAAACTAGCACTGTTTTCGGAAAGATAATCTGTTTTTTTACATTACTTTTTCAATTTTTAGATAGTTTTAATTATTGTTTTTTTTAAAAAATTACATTTTCCATGATTAATCCAATCTTCAATAAATTTTCATAGAATAATTACTCACACGTGTAGGAGGAAGAAACTAACTACACTAAGGATGGCCTCCAACGAAGGTATGATGAACTAATGATAAGGTTAAAATAGAAGGAAAGAGGACTTGCAATATGGATCTCACTTGAACATTTGATTGTCATGTCTGATGAACTCAAAAACTGATATTCAAATATTCAAGGGTATGAAGGAAGTTCTACAGGTCTTCCCAGATTTCACTGAAGAAATCCATGAAGTTTAATCCCAACTAAATTTGGAGGAACATGACTACATACCTCCATCCAGTGATAATAAACTCCAAGAGACACTTTTTACTCAAGAATATATTGAAGCTGAACAAACTCAAGGAGTTGAACCTTTCATTGACTCTATCTCTTCTATTTTTATTGAATCTAAATTTTATGTCACTCCCACATATTTTACATAATCAGATATTATTTTCTATTATTTGGAGGAAAAAGATGAAATTTAACCTATTGGGAAACACCTAAATCTCCTAAAGGACATTTATCATCTACTTGAGGAATCCCATGAGGAGATACAAGTGTCTAATCTTGAAGAACCAAATCTACAAGCTTCCTACCATAAAGGGGAAGATTATAAATTAATACTTCAAATTGAAATTTTGAATCTCCATTTTATTGTAGTTTTTATAAATAACATCTAGAGAATTCACTTGATTTTAAATAATACATTTCACAAGTAGAAATTGAAGATAAGGAGGTCCCATAATTCACCATACTCCCACCATGCATGTTGTACCACATTACAAAGGGGGAGAATCTGGTATACTGTATCTATGGCGTCCTCCTCAACAAGAACAAATAATTGCAAGCTGAGAAAATCAACATGTGGTGGTTCATTTCAATTAAGATCCATATACCATCCAATTATGGTTGATAGTTGGTACTACCCTCTGGAGGTAGTAAAAGAATCTAGGGCCCACTTCGGGGATTGTACCAAGACTTATCTTTAATCGATTTCTAGGAATTTAGATTCCAAATTATTTTTATAGAAGTAGCTTAGTATGAAAACCACTACCTCATATATTTTTGAGCATTAAGGACATGATCCTTTCACTCAATTGCTTAATTATATTTTTTTAGGTTCATGGTGGTATATATGAACCACCAAACATGAAAAAAACCAAGCATCATTTAAAAAGAAAGTTCACATTTATGGTTTAACTGTGAAACTTCACAAATTTTTTGAGATTTAATAAGAAGAATTTAATTCCCACACTAAAATTATGTTTTAGTTTACATATCTAAGAGACATTATTTTCATAGGATTCCAGTATTCTATGTTTTAGATTTCAATGTTAATGACATTGAATGATTAAAATGGAGAATTGAATGATTAAAGTGAATCATAAATATTGAAATGAGGACCCATGATTTGATGGAAGTAATTTATTTATTTAAATGAAATTTCCATACATTTTTCATCATTTGAATTTCTAAAATTCATGTGAATTTAGTTTTTACTGTTAATATTTCCATGAGTTATTGTAAAATATCATATTCACTTCCTCGATAGGATTTCTATAAAAAATAGTTATTTTTTTTATCTTGAGCATATTTATTGAGTGATATTAGGACATGCCACCTACCAGAACTTGTATTGAAACTATTAAATAATATGATTTGTTAAAAAGACATTTAAAATTATTGAGGCACTACTTTGTCTAAACACATATTTACCTGACACCCACCCTTAAATTTAACTTTCGTTAGCATATAGAATACATGAATTCTTTATAGGTTTAAACTATATTAGAAGATGATATTTCCTTACCTACCTACAATTTTAGTATTTTTTCATGGATATTTCAATTTTGAGTGTGCTAGAAGGGTATTTCATGTGTGTTCATTGGGATGTGTATCATTTGTGAGTGGTGTGAGGTGTGCATCATCATTTTGGGAAATGTATTATTAGAAAATTGGGCATGAATCATCATTTAATTATGCTTCATCCATTTCATCTAGTTCTCCTTAAAAAAGTGAAAAAATTAAAAATGAAGTTGTGATTGTCTAGAGCGTAAAAAAAGGGGAAAAATAACGTTGTGACTTTCTGAAACTTTTCAAGAAAATATAAAAAAGGGGGAGAACATTGATGATATAATTATTTGTAATCAGTTATTGACTCATGTCCCATGTCATAAAAAGATGGTTGTGTTCTATTTCACATTCTCAAGGGGATTTAAGTGAGTTTTATACTGTTTTTTCACTTGATTAATCATGTATTATACATAAGAGTTAAACCTCCAAATTTTACCCTTAAATTATTTCAATCATTTACCCACCAACTATAAGCCACTGGGTCATTTGAACCTTTATTGCAAGTCCTCATGATTTTATGTTCTTTTTTCTTTATACAGTAGAGAAAGTAGTTCCTTTAGAAGACTATGGATATGGAGCATGTTCTCATGATATGAGAATAAATACACTTTAATTATATCAGGAGTTATTAAATAAATGATTCAAAAGATAGGTAGATTGTGATTTGGCATGTTTAATAATAATAAATTGAGAAGCTTGAATGAATGAAAAGATAAGCTTCATCATTTTTCAAAGGAGAAAATAAAATTCATGAATTTATTGTGTCTTTGAAAAATGGGAAATTATATTTTAATTTTGCACTAGAAAATTTGACTGGATATTGTTAATTTTTTGATTTTATTTCAATAAAATTTGAATATTGGTAACATTGGTGCCCTTTGAATTTGAGGTTGAGATTTTATGCTTGGGGAAAATCATAGTTTAAGTATGATGGAATTGATTGAGATAATATTTTTATCATTTTTGTATATGTAATTAAATGAATTAATTGTTAAAAAATTATCAATGTTGAGTTATTTACCTCAATTTTGGATTTATATGGTGTTTTGAGCAGAAATGTGAAATGTTCTAAATTCGGAAATATTGAAAGATTTTAATCACATTGGTAGTTTGTTCGTATATTTTACATTATAGATCAAATTTATGTGATTATGTTTTTGATTTCATTCCTTTATTTATTTTCTTCATCTTTGTTTTCTGGACCTAGATTTAATTCTACCATCCAAGGGTCCTAAAAATTCACTCAATTTAGACAATTATTCTTGAAGACTTCATGGACCCCACCTTAATTAATTGATCATAAATTCTTCAAAACACATCCAATTGAGGTGATTATAAATTTAATGGAATGAAAATTCAATAGGGAGTTCTTATATGGAAGATCATGGGTATATGACTTTATTAAGGTGGCCCATAGATTCTCACACTTCTGGGAATAAAAAGGAAAAATTCATCCAGAATATAATATCATAATTAATTATTCATATATAATAATAAAAAATGTGGATAAATCTGAAATTTTGTCATAAAACTTAAAATATATTTTGGAAGATCTTTAAAGAAGACACAATTCAAAAATTTGGGCATTAAATTAGACTACCAGGATCAAACTTTTTGTGGTAATAATCTTTCGGAAATCATAAACATTGTTTTTAAAGATATGAAATTTGAAGACCCAAGGATGGAATCCCTTGGACTATATAAGGAAGAGTTCACCCATGATGAAGGGGGAGTTACACACCACCATTGGAGATGAGGTCTAGGGACATGCTTCTGACTTTGTAATTTTTGTTCTTTTTCTTTTTATTTTAGTTTTCTTTTACATGAAACATATTAATTTTTTTATTAATTTGTTTCCCATTTATTCTTGAATATATTTTTTATGAAACTCTATTTATCTAATTATCTCTCTTCCGTCTCTCCATAGTGATATCTGATCAGTTTTTAATGGAGTGTAACTAACCCGATGCTTGGTCATGGGAGATGTTTCACAGTGTTTTTCATTATTTCTATTCAAATTCAGAATATTTTAAATATATTTGTTGTGGATGTGGGAATATTTCATGGTTTCGGTGGTCATCCACCATGACACTATTTCCAAATCCATTTATTTTCCTTGATTAATTCATTTCGTTCTATTATATTAGGAAAACCCTTCATACGGTGTAGTTGGGGTTATCATAACGGATGAAATGGAATATGGTGGAGCCAAGTATTTTTGGGATAACATTATCTATTGAGGTGTAACACTATTTGACTATTAGAGGAGGTGTGGTTTGGTGTGCAAGACCCATACTAAAATCACACACAAAATTAGTCATGGGAAAGTAATTCATTAATGAGGTTCCAATAAATGAATTATCAAATTGAATTTAAAAAATAAATAAATAATGAATGAACCTGTGTTATCCAACCCTAGGACCATGTTCTTTATTAACTAATTACATTCTATAATTTCATGTTAGTATAAGTTTTAAAATTTAATTTGAATGTTAAATTTAATGAAATTCTTAGATTAATAAAAAAATTAAATATTTTAGCTGATATGGATTACGTAGGTGAACAACTGAGAAAGCTCCTCATGTGAGACACCCCTAGTGAGCCTCTGTGCGGCATTAGGAAAATTTATTTATTTTTCCATTCCCTAAGATAGGCTTGCATCAAATATTTAATCACTATCAAAGAATTCTGGAATTATGGTATGTTGGTTATCATCACAATTTTCATTCTATGAGACTTATTCCAGATACACCATATGCTATATTTTTATATGGGGTACATACTTCCCAAAAATATATTTTTTTTCACAATTTCATTGACAATTAATTTTTTATAGATCTATATGTTGTCCTATGATTCTAGGGATTTTTGTTCAAGGGTTTAAAAAGTTGTAATTTTTTCTAATATCATTTTCACATTGAGATTTATTATTAATGATAATCCATAATAAGATTTTTCATGTACATATTATTTATTTTTATGAATTTTATTTTATATAAATTTATCATTTAATAAGAGAAAATATAGAAAAATATACACTTTATTAAATTGAGTCCTATTTTAACATTTTCCACATTTTCATTTTCCATAAGAAATATATTTTTCATAATTAAAGAAAAATATTAATTTTAAATTTTTCCCACGCTAATGTAATCTCTTACTTAATTTTTATAATATCTTTATAAAAATTCATCCCAACATATTTAGGCCTCTGTAAAAAAAATTAATCCTTTTTTATGAAGCTTATCCTAAAAAATGATCATGATAAAAAAATAATATAAATTCTTATTTCACTATGTTCTTTTTAAATATATTATAAAATATATTATTCAACTCGATCAACATATTTTGTTATTTCCTATATTTTACTAAGAGATATTTTCTTTTGATACACTCTAATTTATTTCTCCAAATAGATTATGAAATGTTTTTTTACGGTTTTAATGAAGCCAATCTCTTTTCCTTTGGTTAATTAAGTGATGATGGAAAAATAAATGTTTTTATGATCTTGTAGAATAAATTTTCTTTTTTTCCATTAAAGTAAGTTTTTTCCCAATATAGCCCTAAAATTAATCTAATAGATAATTATATGTCATGAAATAGCGAGAAATAAATTTTAAATCAAAATTCACTAATAAAAATAGGTAGTAAAGGCAGATAAAAAATAGAAACATATAGTCATTCTCAATGCACATTGTAAAGCATTTAGTGGTTTATTATCCACTACATTATGATACCAGTGATTATTTATGTGACAGATTATATTTATTTTCAAGAAAATCATATTTGGGTGGATAATGTATTATTCTCCACATCATACTTGTGTATTATTTCCCAATGTCATGTTCATAGACCTTAATTAAGATCTTATATTTATATGCATATACCTAGATCACTCATGATCATCATTGGTTATATTAATGTTTCCATCACTACGAATATGATATCACTTAATTTTTTTATTTCAATTATTTTGGATATAAAGATGAGTATTATCTTCTATATTTATAAAAGTGAGTTTAGAGTTACATTATTTTTGATAAATGTTCACAAGTGTTGTAAAATTAGTTTCTTATATAGATATTCCTCAAAGACACTAACACCCTGGTTTTAGGGATTATGCATATATTTTTAATTTTAGAAGATTATTGATGTAAAATAAAGAAATTACTGTGTTTATTTGGATCTATGGATCCTCAGTTGGTATCAATGAAGGATATGTTTATTTTTTAGGACTAGTTAAGTTCCTCTTGTGGATTAACATAAGAGAACATTAGTGAAACCCCTGAGATAACTTGAAGTATAAGATTGCATCCTAAAATTTCAGTAATGATTTACTATATAGGGTTTAAATAAATTTCAACCCTTTCTAGATATTAGCATGTGGATATGCCTATGGATGAGATGAACCTAAGGGTAATCACCGTGAAAACAATTGGTTGATTATTATAGGAACCAAGGGGATTTTAGCTGGAAATGGATAATATCTATTTTTTATGTTAAATCCACTATGTTTTGATCAATGAGTTTATAATCCATGTGATCTCATAGTGTAGGTGGATTTAGTGTTTAAGGTAGCATAATTTTCCAATATTTTCCAAATATTAGGGGTCTAAAATTTGGATGTGGGGACATGTTTTTTTGAAGAATTATTTCATGTAATACCTCAATAAAATATGTAAAAGGCATGAAGTCCACTAAAATTGTGTGAATGAAAAATGATTGGTGGTTCTAAGGTTTTGAGTTCTGAGAAAGAATGTTTTATGAAATATGGAGGTGGCATTAAGGAAAGAAAAAATATTATGGTATTATGAAAAGTTTCACAAATATGAAATTTCATTGAATGTTTCATGAAGAAAAGGATTTTTGTGAAAATGAATGAAGAGTTTTGAAAAACATGTTTCTGTGCTTGAATGTTTAATGAAATAGGAAATGTATTTAAATAATTGGTCACTCATCTATTCAAGGATAAATTTTTTTTAGAAGTCACAATCACTATGATTTTATAAAGGCCTTATGTGATTGTAATTCTTAACTGAATTAAAAACATTAAATGAACACATGTTATGTGAAAATAATGGTTGAGAAATAATTGATTTCAAATAATTTCAGTGAAGGAGTTCCATGATAATTCAGAGTTCCGATTATTATTATAGTTTCTTGATATTTGGGAGATTCATGAATGTGTATACTTTTATATATAATTAAATATATTTGAAACAAAAAAGTATTTTCTTTTGTGAAAAAGGGAGTTACACAAAAGGTACTTACATGAACAACGAGTTTTGAATGTGTAGTTTGAGTGAATAATGCATTGGTGTTCATCCATTTAGGATTATGGTATAATTTGAGTTTCATTCAATTCAGGGACAACAAATTATGTTCTATATATATATATGTGACCTTAAATTCAATAAATTGAGTAAGACATCAACCATGATAGTGAGAAAGGGGTACTTTATGGAAGTGACACAAGGGAGGAATTATAATATCCTAAAAATTCCAGTAATGTTAGAGTGTCTTGAATATAGTAACCATGCCTGGAAAATTATAATCCACAATATCTTTGGAAGATTAGTGGAATTTGGTTTATACAACACACTATTGGAATATTCTCCTTGGACTAGCCCTTAGGGGTGAACTATGTAAAACTAATGTGTTGTGTTTCTATTTCTAAATATAGGTATTTGATAATCGAATGTTTTGACCAGATAGGTTTAATAAGTTACAATGAATAGGGGAAAAATATTTGTCTCATTAAAAGAAAATTTTAACACACTAATTCACCTCTCCCCTCTAAGTGTGTTCTAGGGTATTATATGTGTTATCAGGGGGAGGTTATTGCTGTTAAATCTATCCTCAATTTTCCTTTTATGGAGAATTTTGTGAATGTTAGGGGAGTTCCCCATTTTGTTCGAAGAAACTTCTATATTTGGAATAATAAAATGTTATATCATCTATGATCTCTTAGTATAGATTTTATCAATTCCATAGTTAAATATATTAATGTTAGTGATTTAACATTTCATTATATGACTAAAATAATAATGATTCTTGATACAGATTCCAAAGGTCAAAGATCTCTTACTAATCAATTCTATTTGAAGATGATGAGTTTCACTAAAGCAATGTACATTTTGGATAAACTGGAAAATATATATGAAGGTGATAACAAAGTGAATGAGGATAAAATTAATATTTTTTCAAAATCAGTTTTATAATTTAAAAATGAATCCAGATAAAAATTATGATAGTTTATTAAATTTAATTACTGGAGTTATTGGCGAAATTCATGAAAATGGGGATGAAATTTAGGATATTTCAATCCCTAGTTTTATTCAATATGATGATGACATTTTAAAAAAAAATTGGGAATTGATATTGTGATCCATTAAAAATATACTAATAACAAAGGTTTTCCACATCTTCTAATTGATATATTCAATAATTGTCACAATATATATAATAAAAATCATTCTGATCAATTTTTTGGTGGTAATTTCTATGAGATGACATCCGAAGAACTAAAAAAAATTTCTGACAAACATTCACATATTTCCTAAAATAAAAGCACAAGTAAGAGAGTTATACATAGGTATGAACCTAAATCTCAGGCTGCTGTAGTAAACAAAAATTTTCTTAGGTAGTTGTGTACTCATTGTGAGATTTATGACCATTCTCAAAAATTATGTTCCAATATTAATCTCTTTGTTCATCCTAATGAGAGTCTGCAATTTTTTTAACTATAGGGAACGAATCGAGCTATAAAAGACGCATTTTTAAATTAGTTTAATTTTCCATATAAAAATCACCACAAACATTCTTAGAGGGAAAAATGTCTGTTGAAATAATCTGTTTCCCTTTCTTACCCACAATAATATAAAAATACATTTTAGAACCAATTTTATGTTGAATCCTTAAATTCTAACTGAATTATAGGGGTATTTTTCAATAGTAAATAGGAATATTTGATTCTAAAAAGGATTGTCTAGATTACCAAAAGGTTATAGTTGATTTATATATAGATGAAACATGTTCTAGAATTCATAATCTCGAGTTACAAATGGTCCATCTTGTTACAAACATTGGAGGAATAGGTAAGGGAAAATTATCGATAAAAATTGATGAATCCTAAGAATACTTTTAGGGATATAAATACCAAATCCAGTATGAAAAATCATTAAAATTTAAGAGAAAATATTAGGGAATATTGACATAAAATTTCAGTAGAACATGAAAAGTAATAATTCAAACATACCAAATATGGAAATCTTGACAGTAGTGTCTAGAATCAACAAAATGATGAATCTTATAATAAAATACCTAATGAATATAATTATAAGAAGTGTTAAATTTTTATTAAGGCAAAGAAAAAGTCTAGGTTTGATGATCAAGAGTGTAAACTACCAATATATAATAATTAAATCCCTCTCATACCTTTTCCAAAAAGATTTAAAAAGTTCAATGAACAAAATTACATGAAATTGCATCAATTTCTCAGATAATTTAATATCAATATAACATTTTTATAGATTTTAATAATGTTCCTTAATTTATTAAATTTATTAAATAATTATCAAATAATACGATGAATTAGGATGAGTGTTCTACTATTAATTTGAATGAGGATTTTTGGGTTTTTATGCAAATAAATATTCCTCAAAAATTAAAACAAACTAGTTCTATTATCATCTCTTATAAAATTGGATTTATTTAGGATATTAGTTTACTAATTTATTTAGGTGATAACATAAATATTAATCCTTACAACTTATTCATGAATTTAGTACTCCGGGAAATGAAACCAACATTAGTTTCACTAGATTTGGATAATAGGTCACTTGTTTTTCCTTATAGCAGGGTAGATGACCTGTTAGTTGATATAGGAATTCTCAAAAAACATATTTATGTTATCCTTATTGAAATGTATAGTGATAATAAGGTTCTAATCATTTTAGGAAGGTTATTTTTAGCTACAACTTGTGATGTGAGTGATTTTTCAAAGGGTAATGTGACATATCAGACTGATGATGAACAAGAGGAGTTTGATATTTTTGAAGATTCAACTCTTCTGGTTAGCTGTTAATTTTTTGACATGACTGAGGATGATTTTAGATTATATATTACTAATGATACTCATTTTCCTTGACACAAACCAGCTCGGGTACCATAGTAACCCGATAACTGAGACAATCCTGATATGGCCTGAAGGGCGTTCCTAATCCCCATGGGTTAGACTCAAGAAACTAGAAAAATACAAACAAAAGTGGGAATGAATTATCCATTAATAACGTTTAATAATGATAACAAATAAGTATTATTAAAAAATAAACTCCACTAGGAAAAATTTATCAGAAGTCAAACATGTATGAAAATCCAACTTACTTTAGAAATGTACCAGTAACATTGAATGGATAAAAATCCAATGTCCCAGTGAATGTAAATCTCTATGTCCACAGATCAATTTCTAAAACCACCTCCAAGCGGTGATTTTCCCCTACTTGAACTTCGAATGAGGAAATCTACAAATTCCCAAAGGAATATGTAGGTTGTGATCTAAAATCCCAGTAGGGTTTCACCAAGGATTTCATAATAATATTCCAAAATCAAATTAAACAAATAATGGGCTTCCAATTTTCAAATAATCATTTTTGGAATTGTAAAATCACATTTAAGAAAATCATGCTTTACAATTTAAATGAAGGAAGTACATTATAAAATAATGTAATACATTTCAAAATAATGTGAATAGTTAAAAAATGGATTATCAACACTTTTATATAAAATATTTTATGTAAATGTACATGGAATGTAAAAAGAGTTTACAAAAATGACATACACTTATATCTCATATATAAAAAAGATATAAACACAGATATATTCCAATACCTCTAATAGCTACAAGTTATAGGATCCTAACAAACTCAAGTGATAAACCAAAATGTGTACACACGTCCCACAGTAATGGAATGAGAGTACTCATCCATGTCCCAATGGGTAAGTAAGATGTGTTGACAAATAATTTTTTAGTTTTTTAAAGTTTCAATCTATATCTATGGAAATTACAACCTAGCATGTTTCTCTTAATAACTCACTGACTACCTAGAATTTCATATGCTCTAGTAAAATTATATGATAGAAAATTTATTTAAATTGACCTGGAAATGCAAGTAAGTCTCATTCATCCATTTTATAAATTCCAATTTCCATTAAAAAATAAAATGTTTTTTAATAAAAAACATTCATTTTTCCAATATAAACCCCTTAGGTGTCTATCAAAACCATTTTAATCCATTTTTTACAAATAGGAATTTAAAATCAATTCAAAATTCAATTTTACACTTCATTTTTATCATTAACTCCATCAATTTAATTTCAAACAATGTCCATTAATTTCATAAAAAATCCCCAATTCAATGAAATTGGGGTTTTCACAATTTTTTCATCAAACCCATTCCAAAAATTAAATTAAAAAATTTTAATTTCACTAATTTCCATAAAAACACCCCAATTCAATGTAATTGGGGGATTTCTAATATCAGGAAAAAATTCCACTTTAAAATGACAATTCAATAGAATTGGGTTATTCCACCAAACCATTTAAAAGAAAAACAAGTTAAATTCACGAAACTGTATTTAATTAAAACATTTGATATTAAATAAAGCAATTTAGATTAAACAAAATTTGGGCATCATGATGGAACCACCTACCTCGGGATTAATATATATAGATTAACTAAACCCTAATTGAAATTTTTCAATGAAGAACAGTGATCCTGGAGTCTAGAAAATAAGGATCAAATTGGGATGAGACCAAATAGTATTCTTCAAGATTTGAATCAAATATCAGAGTTCTTTTAGGGGCCAATAAATGATCCTTGGAGATTCTTAGGAAGAAGAAATTGCATGGGGTCATATAGGTATGCCTGACATCTAATGTTAGGGTTATGAGATATTTTTTCTATATTTCATGATTAATTTAATAATGGACACTATTAGCTGGAAAAATCCTCAAGGTTATACCAATACATATGTCCTGGTCATCCACCTCTTAAAATGGGCTACATTATTTCTCCTAAGAGGGTGTACAATCTTACAAACTGTGTGCCAATCGTGCTAAACTCCACTTCCAGTGTTTGAACGGTTTGGATTGGGATGGTTCACGGTTTGGGAAAATTGTGAACCGACTATAAAGTACACCAAAATTTTCAAAACATTTATAAAATCATACCTCAATGACCCCAAACAAAACCCAATGAAAGATTGGTACAAATATAGGTTTAGGGATACCTGAAAATAGTAATAAGATGTGACAACCTCCCCTTCATAGAAACATTATACCCCTAGAAAGCATAGTCATAAGCTTCCCAGACAAACATATGAGTCCTCTTCTCTCTCATCAGGGACTCTGTCTCCCTTGTATCATGATTATTGAAACCATGTTGCCATATCACTTGAACCAAGCTTCGTCCAACGGGGGAAAATTACCCAATATTCAACCAACACAACAGAGACCTACAAGGATAAATACTCAAGGCGTTAAAATGATCCATTATGATCATAAAATGGTAACTATTATTATATGAAAACTAAACTAGTCCAATATGATCATCCCAGGCCCCACTAATGTCAAGAACACACGCACATAGCATATCCTCTAAAATCAGTTTAATTTTTTCTATCTGGATATCTGACTATGGATGGTATGTCGTACTCAAATGGATGTGTCATATTATTGATTCTTAATAGCCTCTCAAAAATTGATAATGGAGTGTAGAATCCCTATAAGAGAATATAGCAAATAGAACTTCATAAAAATGAACAATCTCCTTCACATTGAAATTTACTAACTCTTCAACATTGGTTGTATAATTAATGGGTATAAATTGATCCAATTTAGTTAGTGATCAGTCACAACCCATATCACATTCTTCTTTCTCTGGGTACGTAGAAACCCCACCGCAATATATATATTTATCTCACCCCAATTTGAGTAGGCACATGAAGTGGATGAAGAAAACCTGACAGTTTCTAGTGCTCGACCTTAACCAGTTCGAACATATAGAAATGAGAGAAAAAAATCAATAATACCCCATCTCATACCTAACCACCATAATTGATGCTCCATGTCTATGAACATATTCATGGTACGTGGGTGCATATCCCATTTGGAATTATGAAAATACCCCATCAATACTTTCCTTTCCACTAATGGGATGAAAAATAAACTCTGATAGCATAAAATGTCCTCTTTGGATAATGACCACTCAACAACTATATCCCCGCGATAACAAGAGTCTCCGGTGCTACAAAACTCATCATCATGCCAATTTTTCTAAAGAATCATCTCGAGAATAGAGGATTTAAACTGAGAATTATCCAAGAAAACCTAGGCCCCGAATTCCAGGACTCTAATATGAAACTGTGGAAAGAGACCCCTCACGTTCCACTCTTCTAAATATTCATTCACATAATGGGTTGAAAGATTCCTTCTCAAATAATATATGATAGCATTGTATTTCCTCGGGGTATATGAGATGTTGAAGTCAATAGATTGCAGGTATTTTCCCAATGCATATATTAGAAGTTTAAATCGTTTTACGAAATCATATAACTCAATATCTTTTGGGTAGAAAACATGGTAAACCATTCTTTGTAATGATAATTCTTCCAACTCCTAATCATGTGCATCACATATGAGTGTTCAAGGTCATGGGTTTTATTATTCTTCTCATTTGACCTAGGATGAAGAGATCCATAGGAAGAAACATGATTACATTTCATAATGATGAAGACCAAACCTAAACATGGTGTACCACACAATACCATATAAACTTTCTCATCCTCCTGAATATTAAATCCCAAAGTGGTAGTCAAAAGACGTTTCAGCTGAAAAAAATAACTATAACATTTTTCATCCTAAAAAAACATTACACCCTTTGGATTTAGATCATTCATCCAAGAAGAAAACTTTTAGAATCCCCTAATGAACCATCGATAATACCCAAGATGGCCCAGTAAGCTCTGAATCTGATTTTTTTTAGTTTTACCTATGTTATAACATATTTAAACTTCTCAAGATAAAATGGCATCCCATGTTATGACACCATGTTTCCCAAAAACATCACCTTTTGAATCCATTAATAACATTTCAAAAGCATGGAACAAACTTGGTGATTTCTCAACTTGTTTAGAACTGATCTCAGATAACGCATATGATCCTCCTTAGACATAGAGTAATGGAGGATGTCATCCACAAAGACTACCATGATGGTAACGAGATACTCATGGAAAATCCTAGTAATTAATTCCATAAATACTATAGGATCATTGGTCAAACAAAAATAAATAAATAAAAAGAACTCATAATTGTTTTACCTATACCTAAAGGTGGTTTTCTAAATGTATATATTATTTTATCCTCATTTTATGGAAACTACATTGAAGGTCAATCATTGAGAACAAATTTTCTCATTAAAACTCATCAAAGTTATCATCAATCTAAGGAAACTAATACTTGTTCATTACAATCACTAGAATGAGTTTTCAGTAAACAACACATAGGTGTATGGAACCATTAACCTTTTTAGAAAAGTGAACTAGAGCTACCCAAGGATTCACACTCGGTCGCATAAATCCTTTTTCTAGAAGATCATACAACTAAGTATTAAATTATTTTAGTTCAACTAGTTCCATGTGGTAAGAATGAATTGAAACTAGTTGAGTAACATGTAATAATTCAATAGAAAACTCTACCTCTCTTATTAGTTTAAAACTGGAGTTGTTTGAAGGAAACAGATTGAAAAAACTTATTACAACTTGAGGGATACCATTGATCAAGGATTCTTACTCTATATAAAAATAAAACACATATATCACATTCCCCAACTCTAGATAGTGAGGTCTGAATCTACTGAACCTTGGGTCCAACTCTCCTTGAAAGACACAACACACACTACATAACTTAGTAAATGATACCCATTAAAGATGAAAATAAATTGGGATTTACTGGAAAAAGTACAATCCATCCCAAATATGGCGTCAATTGGTTTCATATCAAAAACTAAAAAACTTCATCCTACCTTGAAATCTGATAGAGTGAAGTCACTAGTAGGAATATGGAGTCCTTATTCTCTTTGTGTACCAAGGGGTTTATTAATATCCATAACATAAGCAAAAATATATATAATAAGATTTATAAGATTAACAAAATAGGTTTAAATAAATGAATGATATTCACTATTGTCAAATGAAGAAGTCGTTAATCAATAAGCTAAAGTGATGGTACCTCTAACAGTCACTGGACCCATATCTACTTCCTCTAGAGACTATTCTACTATATGGGGAAGCTTATTTTCGAATGTATGTGGCTACCAACCTTTAATAAATGAAGTGTCTAATATCACCCTAGTTTTGGAGATGATTTTACAGCTCTACTACATGGATTTGAATGAACATGGAAATTTTTATTAGGGGTCCCTAGAACCCACAAGAACCAAAAACCTTATGGGCCTCAATGAAAAACATCTTGAAATTCCCGAGATATCCTCACTATTAAAAAAATCAATGGACATATTATAGGTACTATAAGGCCCCAGCCTTAAACCTTACTTAATCTTGAGTTATTACAAGATTACACATTGAGGATCTTTTCAGGTTTAGAGTTTTAGAGAATTAGATCATGAAATTTGCATTACATTCCACATTTAAACTAAGTGGTTACATAAAAGTCAGCATTCATTCTTCCCATCAACGGGAACATATTTAAAATATAACACGGATTCTTTCTTGACACATCCTTGACACTATCATCACATCATGTACCTTTACCTTGACCTGTGAAAAATATTTCAAAAACTTGGGATGAGCATAAAAAGCTCAGTAAGAGTTATAAAAATATGGAAAGGAAACATGAGTTCATATATACATAAGAATGAAATCATACTTTACCCATAAAACAAAGGCACTTTAACATACCTCATCAAACCATGAATAAATCATAGAAATCATAAGACATAAAGGTAACTTGAGGCATTCATAACATTCTTATGTAGGGAGTAACCCTCTTGGTTACATTTGGAATACCCATCACAGTATATTCCCTAAATCTCTTCGGAGAAACCTTAACGTTTCACTCCTTCGCGTTACCCAATGCATTGGAGAGCTATATCGGGCTCACCCGCCCTTAGTTTATCACGGAACCACCCGTTCTTCATAACAATGCCCAAGAACCATAACATAATCGTATCACATAAACATGAATAAAGGAAACATAACATTTCCACATTACAATCACAATATAACATATTAGGATATTGAAATAATGAATCCATTCAAAAAGAAACCATTTCCAAAACCATTTAAAACATTTAATAAAGAGATTTTTGAATCAAAGTGTCCCCTACCACCTTGAAGCTTTTAACATTTTAAACCATTAATATCCATATAAATAAATCCTTAAAACCATTTTGAAAACATGGATATTAATAAGAACAAATAATTAAAACATTTAAAACGATATTTTGGTTAAAGGGGTTTTACCAAAATTAGAGACACTTGAATACAATAATCAAGGAATAACATTTAGTCAGAACTTTATAATATCATGAGAATAAAAGGATTCATGATATAATACTCCAAAGGACAGTATATACACCATATAAGAGTGAATTGGTGCATAACAACAATGAACCCTCAATAGAAATGTCAAATGTGATGAAATACCTTATAAAGAAGGTATCCTTAAATTAAGGACAAATAAATCTCAAAAAATATGTGTGACAAATATATAGACACCCAATATAAGTGGATATTAAGTGTAAAACAATAAAAGGTCATTCACACATATTCAATGGATGACATATTTAATGACTACAAGTTGAACCCAAAGAAATCGAAATTGGGTTAAGAAGTTCCCTTGACAGCCTAACGGCGTCACATCAAAATGAGTTGATGAGAGATAAAAAGAGTATCTCATCACTTGGACACAAAATTTACATCATTAAGGATATATGAGAACATATCCCAACATAACAATATGTAAATTAAAAGACCCAATAAAAGAAGTCTTTTAAAAAGAGGAAGGGTGAAAGGTTCCCTTACCGAATTGGGTATCTTTCAAAACATACACCCCATGGAAGAAGGGCAATAAATCATTGATGTAAATACTCATAAACGAAAGTATATTACACAAAGAGTAGAATAATGGGCAGTACATACACCAATCAAAGGAAATTGTGGCAAATGTAGCATAAATCTCACGGGGATAAAAGTGAGATGAAAAATCCCTTACGAAAACTCGGCAGCCTAACGGCGCCACATAACTTCCAAAAGGATTGATGAGAGAGAATAGGGTCTCTCATCACATGAACATAAAAATTACAGTAGGAGTAATATAAAATAACATCCCAATCATAATAAAGATGAGCTTAAAAGAAATTACATAAAAGAATGTACTTAAAAAGAAAGAGAGTTGTAGGATCCCTTACCTCGGGTCCGACTTGACTCGATCATTCTTTAATCTCCTGAATAATAAACTTGAGTTAATTTCTAATTCCTTAAGAACCCTTTTCAAGTTCATTATTACTTTTATACCACTTATTACCTTGTCATAAACATTATGTAATCATTTAAGTTAATAATATTTGTTTTGCCGATATTTGGTTCTTAAGTCGAAAGTGGTCTTCTTACAATTACATGTTGTTCGTGTGGCCAAATGTTTATTATATCCAGAATTGTATTCATTATGTAGATATCATATATTTCATATATATCCAGTACATGCATGCATTTATAACATTACATAATCATTTAGAGGTAAGAAATGAAATGCACCGTTCATGGAGACGGTAAGCCGTACGTACGCATGAACGCTACTTTCATTTCTATTTCGTATTTTATAGAATGGAATAATAATGATATAAAGGTATATTATAATTCCAGTATAATATCATATATAATATCATATTTCCATCCTTTATACATCCCACATATGGTATTTAACGAATCAAATCACTTTGAGGGGGCGGTAGTCCGCACTTCCTTAAATGAAGATATCGCGTATACCCATAATGGAAGCCACAAAGGTAAGACAAAAATGAAAAATACAGAAGCATAAATAAAACATAAACATATTATATATCATATATAAAAATAGTGACATCATAATGGCCACCTTTGAAGGTGTTAAATGAGTATTGAACAATCATCGTTTCGGGAGGCAGAATTTCACCGTCCACGGAAACCGTATGTTCTTTAACCATTTGATGTAGTTGTGTGAGAGTTTAGCTAAAATAAATCTTGTAACAACATCCTAGTATATTGAAGATACTGGTGTTGTTACAAAAGAAGTAAATAAAAAGAGATTATAGGTTTGGAGAAGCAAAATAAAACAAATTAACAAGAGAGAATGAGTTACCTTTAAAAGTGTAATCTCCTTTTGATTTGAGCCTAAAGGCTTCCTTTGAAAGGATTCTGCCCAAAGGGGATCCTCTAGGATGAGGAGAGGGATGTTGAGAGAGTAAATGGGCAGGGGTTGGCCGAGCCAAAGGCTTTAGGGGTGTGGGAAAAGAGGTAGAGGTGGGGGCCTTTTATAAGAGGAGAGGAGGGGCACTTTTGGAAAGCAATGAAATATTACATTATTTGAAAATTCTTTTCGGTTCTAAAGGGTCCCACATTGATAGAATTCGTGGATAAGGTGATAAGGCATCGAAATCCACTCATCCAATTGGTTTTGTCCATGTGTATATTGTAGATTTTTCATTATCTTTCCATTTTAATTAAATTGTCAAATAATGATGTCATCGCTGCATCATTATTATGTCATAAATAATTTAATTTCTTTAATGTCTAAAAATTAAAAAAAAAATACTATGATATAGGAAATCTGTTTAGCTTTCCAATGACTATTTATAATCAAAATTTGGACTTGTATAACCCCACTTAAAAATTGTTTTAGTAAAACATACTATGTTAGTGTCATTTTCACTTTAACATTAAATAAAAAGTATTTTATGTTATTTCCCAACAAAAGTGGATCCATGGGGTCCCCAAGTTAGGCCATGGCTTGTCTTGGTCGGCCATGACACAACCAATAGGGTTGTGACATGTGTCTAGGTCATTTCATTTTTTTAAAGTATTATTTATACCTTAAACTACACTAATTATCACTAATCGCGATTAAAAACTTAATAAGTTACTATTCACCAAAAAATTATTATAATCTCATTGAACCAAATTTTACTTCTTAATGACAACCATGTATGTCGGATTTTCAAAATTCAATACACATTAGTGGTAAACTTTCATTTAACTGAAAAATCAGTTTGCTTGATTATCACTTAGTGGTTTCACTATTCATCAAAAATTGAAGTTTTTCAGAAAATTACCAAAAATTCACTCTAAGCTATATTTGATATTCTGAATTCAAAAATGAAGTCCGTTTTACAAAATTCAAAACATATTAGTCACATTAATTAATTTAATAATTAATTCCCGCTGTCAGAGCAAATAGCGTGTTTTTATAAAACAATAAGTATCAAAAGATTGACACTAGTTTAAGTCTAATTTCAAAGTGAAATTAATTCCAATGACCACCATTGGATTAAATGGTAAAAATATTTTCTAATTTAACTTTAAAAACAATTCAAAATATTATCTAATCATATAAATAAATTAGATTAAAAAGAGGTTTTGAATTAAAACACAACATTTTACACTATTCATTAAAAAATGAACTTTATCAGAAAAATACCAAAAATTTACACAAAGTAAAATTTGATGTCCTGATTCTTAATAAGAGTTTTATTAGGTCCAAAAGAATGTATAAGAGTGATCAAAACTATATTTAATGACAGTTCGCCATCAAAAGGCGATAAGTGAACCTTTAGTGAAAACTAGGGCATATATGCCTAAAATCGAATTCTTTCCGTATTTTAAGCCTCTATCCTTTATTGGATAATTGTAAAAACATTTAAAAACATATATAATCATATTTCAGTTATTTCTATCCATTCCCGCCAATACAACGGCTACATGTTAACTACCATTTAAAATAATATTATTTTATTATTAGAGTGCAACGTAAGATTCCCAAGAAACTCGTTGTTGCGTGTTGGGTACGCCATCGAGCATAGCGTCCCCTTTAAAGTCATTTAAATATTTTATTCACAAATATGGATAAATATGAAATGTCATATTCTTTATTTACCTGGGATGTTACATCCTTCCCCCCTTTTGGGAATTGCGTCCTCGCAATTTTAAAATTGCGCTTGGAAACATCCTTGAAAGTCCCACATCGGAACAAAAGTCGGTAAAACAAACACTTTAAAATAAAGAAAGATAAGTACAAAGGTCACTCGAGTTAACCCATACTAGGATTCCAAGTATGAAAATATGGACATGGAGGAGAAAACATAGGGTCACGTTCTTATGGAGAGTGATAGAAAACATGTTTAGGAGAAAGTTAACAATGAGAAAATCACAAACTTGTTATGGGTTAAACGGTATTCGATTCCCCAGTAGGAAAAGTTAATATACAACATTTTTGTTTTAAGTTACTTTTTATTGAGGAATTTATTCATAAGGAAACATAATCACTTATCATATTGACTTTCAACTTTTATTATATTCCTTTCACAAACTCATATTTTCTCCAAAAGACGAGTATTTAGGAAGACTTGTTCACATTAAGAGTACTATAATCAACTTCTAGAGAATCACCTAATCCACAAAAGAGAACTATGTACATCCTATGTCTTTAGGCTTAAACCAGAGCCAAAACCAAAAAGTTTAGTACAAGATCAGATAATCCAGAAAAGGATAACCCCTTATAAAAAGAAAATCTATTCTTAATCTCCAAAATTTGTCCAAAAAAACCCAAAGTTCAACGAGGACCATCCGATAAACAATTTGTCCATAAAATTCTTCAAAGTAAACCTAATATAATATTGAAACCCAAATATTTGAAGGATTTAGTCACACAGTCTTCCATGTTAAATCGTAACATTTATCTCCAAACAACATTAGTTGCTCCTAAAGTCTAGTATTGAAAAGTAATTAACCTAATCACATATCCTCCATGATAGGTTAATCATTTTTATAAATAACCCAAAATCAACTTACTCTTAATTCATAAAATCATATAACCAAAAATAATCAGTCAAACTAACCAGGGACTTCACGTAGTCCAGTGGTAGGCGATAAATACCAGTCGCACTTTGGTTGTGGGTTCGATTCCCGCAGCTTTGTCCGACGCGACGGGATGTCACACGGTCTGCGTGTTGTCCTTTTTCCAAAACTATATAATTCTCAAAACATTCCCCAAAATGAGATAAAATCTTCAAAAATATTCATAACATATTTTAACCTCAAGTTTATCTCATTCCTTTCCTTTTCCATCATATCATAGAGTAACCCATAATTACCTAAAAAGTAAGGATCATATAAACCCTAATGGTTACCTTAATAATTATTACCTGAATTTCCACATCGAGTTGGCCATCTCGTAAATGATGCATTAGAGAACTCACGAAGGTTGAAGTGATTGATCATGGATCCTTGATAGTTGGTTTAGAACAACTATGAGATTCCTCATTGAATCCCCTATCTCATCTAGTATCATAATCAGAGAACCACCACAGTTTCCTTCAAACCCATTGTCACTTTGGTGCCTGCTAGATCCATCCATTCACTAAAAACATAAATGTCAGTGTGAGTATATCAACAAAAACATCATGTACTAATGAGGAAGGTAGACTCTAAGATATACTTACTCATTCACATTATCTAAAATTAGGACTCTTTCTGAAATTCTAACCATTATGGTAATGTCACTTATGCTTAAAGAATACCCTAACCTCTAAAGTTATCTAAACCGACCTTTGATACCAACTATAAGGCCCCAGCCTTAAACCTTACTTAATCTTGAGTTATTACAAGATTACACATTGAGGATCTTTTCAGGTTTAGAGTTTTAGAGAATTAGATCATGAAATTTGCATTACATTCCACATTTAAACAAAGTGGTTACATAAAAGTCAGCATTCATTCTTCCCATCAACGGGAACATATTTAAAATATAACACGGATTCTTTCTTGACACATCCTTGACACTATCATCACATCATGTACCTTTCCCTTGACCTGTGAAATTTTTTTCAAAAACTTGGGATGAGCATAAAAAGCTCAGTAAGAGTTATAAAAATATGGAAAGGAAACATGAGTTCATATATACATAAGAATGAAATCATACTTTACCCATAAAACAAAGGCACCTTAACATACCTCATCAAACCATGAATAAATCATAGAAATCATAAGACATAAAGGTAACTTGAGGCATTCATAACATTCTTATGTAGGGAGTAACCCTCTTGGTTACGTTTGGAATACCCATCACAGTATATTCCCTAAATCTCTTCGGAGAAACCTTAACGTTTCACTCCTTCGCGTTACCCAATGCATTGGAGAGCTATATCGGGCTCACCCGCCCTTAGTTTATCACGGAACCACCCGTTCTTCATAACAATGCCCAAGAACCATAACATAATCGTATCACATAAACATGAATAAAGGAAACATAACATTTCCACATTACAATCACAATATAACATATTAGGATATTGAAATAATGAATCCATTCAAAAAGAAACCATTTCCAAAACCATTTAAAACATTTAATAAAGAGATTTTTGAATCAAAGTGTCCCATACCACCTTGAAGCTTTTAACATTTTAAACCATTAATATCCATATAAATAAATCCTTAAAACCATTTTGAAAACATGGATATTAATAAGAACAAATAATTAAAACATTTAAAACGATATTTTGGTTAAAGGGGTTTTACCAAAATTAGAGACACTTGAATACAATAATCAAGGAATAACATTTAGTCAGAACTTTATAATATCATGAGAATAAAAGGATTCATGATATAATACTCCAAAGGACAGTATATACACCATATAAGAGTGAATTGGTGCATAACAACAATGAACCCTCAATAGAAATGTCAAATGTGATGAAATACCTTATAAAGAAGGTATCCTTAAATTAAGGACAAATAAATCTCAAAAAATATGTGTGACAAATATATAGACACCCAATATAAGTGGATATTAAGTGTAAAACAATAAAAGGTCATTCACACATATTCAATGGATGACATATTTAATGACTACAAGTTGAACCCAAAGAAATCGAAATTGGGTTAAGAAGTTCCCTTGACAGCCTAACGGCGTCACATCAAAATGAGTTGATGAGAGATAAAAAGAGTATCTCATCACTTGGACACAAAATTTACATCATTAAGGATATATGAGAACATATCCCAACATAACAATATGTAAATTAAAAGACCCAATAAAAGAAGTCTTTTAAAAAGAGGAAGGGTGAAAGGTTCCCTTACCGAATTGGGTATATTTCAAAACATACACCCCATGGAAGAAGGGCAATAAATCATTGATGTAAATACTCATAAACGAAAGTATATTACACAAAGAGTAGAATAATGGGCAGTACATACACCAATCAAAGGAAATTGTGGCAAATGTAGCATAAATCACACGGGGATAAAAGTGAGATGAAAAATCCCTTACGAAAACTCGGCAGCCTAACGGCGCCACATAACTTCCAAAAGGATTGATGAGAGAGAATAGGGTCTCTCATCACATGAACATAAAAATTACAGTAGGAGTAATATAAAATAACATCCCAATCATAATAAAGATGAGCTTAAAAGAAATTACATAAAAGAATGTACTTAAAAAGAAAGAGAGTTGTAGGATCCCTTACCTCGGGTCCGACTTGACTCGATCATTCTTTAATCTCCTGAATAATAAACTTGAGTTAATTTCTAATTCCTTAAGAACCCTTTTCAAGTTCATTATTACTTTTATACCACTTATTACCTTGTCATAAACATTATGTAATCATTTAAGTTAATAATATTTGTTTTGCCGATATTTGGTTCTTAAGTCGAAAGTGGTCTTCTTACAATTACATGTTGTTCGTGTGGCCAAATGTTTATTATATCCAGAATTGTATTCATTATGTAGATATCATATATTTCATATATATCCAGTACATGCATTCATTTATAACATTACATAATCATTTAGAGGTAAGAAATGAAATGCACCGTTAATGGAGACGGTAAGCCGTACGTACGCATGAACGCTACTTTCATTTCTATTTCGTATTTTATAGAATGGAATAATAATGATATAAAGGTATATTATAATTCCAGTATAATATCATATATAATATCATATTTCCATCCTTTATACATCCCAAATATGGTATTTAACGAATCAAATCACTTTGAGGGGGCGGTAGTCCGCACTTCCTTAAATGAAGATATCGCGTATACCCATAATGGAAGCCACAAAGGTAAGACAAAAATTAAAAATACAGAAGCATAAATAAAACATAAACATATTATATATCATATATAAAAATAGTGACATCATAATGGCCACCTTTGAAGGTGTTAAATGAGTATTGAACAATCATCGTTTCGGGAGGCAGAATTTCACCGTCCACGGAAACCGTATGTTCTTTAACCATTTGATGTAGTTGTGTGAGAGTTTAGCTAAAATAAATCTTGTAACAACATCCTAGTATATTGAAGATACTGGTGTTGTTACAAAAGAAGTAAATAAAAAGAGATTATAGGTTTGGAGAAGCAAAATAAAACAAATTAACAAGAGAGAATGAGTTACCTTTAAAAGTGTAATCTCCTTTTGATTTGAGCCTAAAGGCTTCCTTTGAAAGGATTCTGCCCAAAGGGGATCCTCTAGGATGAGGAGAGGGATGTTGAGAGAGTAAATGGGCAGGGGTTGGCCGAGCCAAAGGCTTGAGGGGTGTGGGAAAAGAGGTAGAGGTGGGGGCCTTTTATAAGAGGAGAGGAGGGGCACTTTTGGAAAGCAATGAAATATTACATTATTTGAAAATTCTTTTCGGTTCTAAAGGGTCCCACATTGATAGAATTCGTGGATAAGGTGATAAGGCATCGAAATCCACTCATCCAATTGGTTTTGTCCATGTGTATATTGTAGATTTTTCATTATCTTTCCATTTTAATTAAATTGTCAAATAATGATGTCATCGCTGCATCATTATTATGTCATAAATAATTTAATTTCTTTAATGTCTAAAAATTAAAAAAAAATACTATGATATAGGAAATCTTTTTAGCTTTCCAATGACTATTTATAATCAAAATTTGGACTTGTATAACCCCACTTAAAAATTGTTTTAGTAAAACATACTATGTTAGTGTCATTTTCACTTTAACATTAAATAAAAAGTATTTTATGTTCTTTCCCAACAAAAGTGGATCCATGGGGTCCCCAAGTTAGGCCATGGCTTGTCTTGGTCGGCCATGACACAACCAATAGTGTTGTGACATGTGTCTAGGTCATTTCATTTTTTTAAAGTATTATTTATACCTTAAACTACACTAATTATCACTAATCGCGATTAAAAACTTAATAAGTTACTATTCACCAAAAAATTATTATAATCTCATTGAACCAAATTTTACTTCTTAATGACAACCATGTATGTCGGATTTTCAAAATTCAATACACATTAGTGGTAAACTTTCATTTAACTGAAAAATCAGTTTGCTTGATTATCACTTAGTGGTTTCACTATTCATCAAAAATTGAAGTTTTTCAGAAAATTACCAAAAATTCACTCTAAGCTATATTTGATATTCTGAATTCAAAAATGAAGTCCGTTTTACAAAATTCAAAACATATTAGTCACATTAATTAATTTAATAATTAATTCCCGCTGTCAGAGCAAATAGCGTGTTTTTATAAAACAATAAGTATCAAAAGATTGACACTAGTTTAAGTCTAATTTCAAAGTGAAATTAATTCCAATGACCACCATTGGATTAAATGGTAAAAATATTTTCTAATTTAACTTTAAAAACAATTCAAAATATTATCTAATCATTTAAATAAATTAGATTAAAAAGAGGTTTTGAATTAAAACACAACATTTTACACTATTCATTAAAAAATGAACTTTATCAGAAAAATACCAAAAATTTACACAAAGTAAAATTTGATGTCCCGATTCTTAATAAGAGTTTTATTAGGTCCAAAAGAATGTATAAGAGTGATCAAAACTATATTTAATGACAGTTCGCCATCAAAAGGCGATAAGTGAACCTTTAGTGAAAACTAGGGCATATATGCCTAAAATCGAATTCTTTCCGTATTTTAAGCCTCTATCCTTTATTGGATAATTGTAAAAACATTTAAAAACATATATAATCATATTTCAGTTATTTCTATCCATTCCCGCCAATACAACGGCTACATGTTAACTACCATTTAAAATAATATTATTTTATTATTAGAGTGCAACGTAAGATTCCCAAGAAACTCGTTGTTGCGTGTTGGGTACGCCATCGAGCATAGCGTCCCCTTTAAAGTCATTTAAATATTTTATTCACAAATATGGATAAATATGAAATGTCATATTCTTTATTTACCTGGGATGTTACAGGTACCTTAGGAGGTCTAGTATGACCCTTCTATAGAGAAATACCATGATAATCATCATGCTTTCCTTTTTTTAAGGAACCCACGCTACGCCAAGGATAAAATGAAACTCCCAATAACACTGACTTTCTAGCCAGGTCCATTTCAATCATTAACTCATTATCTATTTCATCAGCATAATAAGGCATCTTCAATAAGAAAACCTGAGATGAATATTAGATCGATGTGCCAACAAAAACCATTGATTCATTATCTTTTAATTCTGTGCTATCTCATGTGTGAAATTCCCAAGATCATTAAAATAGTTTTCATATTCTATCATGGTTCTTTCCAACTATTCAAGATTGAAAAAATCGGTAGCCTTGGCAAACAACATTGACTCTAAATAGAACTGGTCTGTGAAAATAACTTTTACGTATTTTTACTCTCATCCATCATTTTACTTCACCATTACCATAGTGTACCACTATCTAAAACATAGTCCTTATAACATGATAGTGGAACACTTCACCTTTATTTATTCAATTGACTCTAAGAACCCAAACAAACATTCCATATTACTCAACAATTCCTCAACCTCTTGAGGATGATTTGAGACATTACATGACCCTGGGTTCTAGGGAATGAATAACTAATTATTCCCTCATAGAATAACCCTTTGAGGTTCCACTGTTGGAGCATGAATGGGAACTGGTGGTGGTGCATGTCACATTACTTGGATAGTACGCACAATCACCTCTATCAAATATGGGTTCACAAGAGGATATACCCAATGACATTCCGTAGTAGCTTCCTACAGGATCTGATTTTATCATCATCTAAGAGGCATGATTCTACACAATATCATCAAACAACAAGGAAGACATCATATGAACACTCAAATAGGGAAATGATGGAAATTAATCCTAACAGAAAAATATAAGATTTAGATTTCAATCTATATAAATAAAATTGTAGGGAATGAATATAACTAATACTTTGTATGGATTTTCAAAACCAACCATAGTGAAATAAGATTTTTTATGGTGAGGTCTATCCAGACACTCAATCACATATACCTACTAAGTCATGAAAAGATTTAACAATTCATACAGGCTTCAATAGAAGAAGCATAACCTCCATTGATACCACTTTGTAATGAATCGTCCAGGTTACCCTGGTAACCTAATAACCAATATGATCCTAAAATGGGAAAAAGTTTGTTCCCAATCCCCATGGGTTGGAGATAAGAACTTAACATCTTACAAAATAACATGGGATTGAATTTTCCACTAACAACACCGAATCAAGATAACAAATTAGTATGCATACAAAATAATCTTCACTTGGAGAAGTGTACCAGAAGTAAAATAAATATGAAAACCCAATGTACTACAAAAAATTACTAGTAAAATAGTATGAATAAATATCCCAAGTCCCAAAATATGAAACTCTACATGTCCATAGATCAACAACTAGAACCACCTTGAAGGGGTTCTTTACCCCTGCTTGAATCTGGATGGAGGAAATCTATAAACACATGAAGGAACTTGTAGGTTGTGAGATAATGGCCCAGTATGGTCTCTGCAAGGATTCCATAATAAGATGATAATATCAAATTAACAAAACAATGTTCTTCTAATTTTAAAATAAAAATATTTTTCATTTCAATAACATATTTAAGAAAAACATTATTTACAATTAAAATGAGAGTAGAACATTACAAAATAATTCTTTATAATTTAAAATGATGGAAATAATTTAAAAACATTTCTTATAAACATTTTTATATAAAAAATTATATATAAATCCACCTGTCATGTAAATTTTTTACAGCATTGGCAAACATTTATATCTCATATCTAAATAAGAGAGAAACATGGTCATTTGCAAAGAGGTACAATAGTTCCAGATTATGGGATTTTTACACACTCATGTGATAAACCATAATATGTACACATTAACCTTTACAATGTAAATAGAGGACTCATCCATACCCCAATGGGAAAGTAAGATGTGCTAAAAAATATTTTTTTAGGGTTGTAAAGCGTCAATCTGTTTCTAGGAAAATTCCAACCTAAAATATTTTTCCCAAATACTCACTAACTACCTAGGTATGAATGTGATATATAATAATTAAATGATGGGAAATTTATTTTATGAAACATTAAAATACAATTAATCATCATTCCCCCATTTCAAAAATGTAAACTTTCATATAAAATCCTGTTTTTAAAAAAACATGTCTTTTCCAAGATAAAACCATAAGGTTTCTATGAAAACTACTTTTAAGACATTTTTCATAAATATGAATTCAAAATAAATTCACAATTCAGCTTTAAAATTCACTTCCACAACTAAATTCAACAATTTTATTTCATACAATTTCCATCAATTTCACAACAAACCCTTGATTCAATGAAATTGTGTAATTTTACAATTTTTCTATCAAACCCATTAATCAATTTAAATTTCACTAATTTCCAAAAACACAAAACAATTAAATGTAATTGTGGTATTCCAATTTAATTCCAAAATCCCACTTTAAAACCCTAATTTAGTAGAAATGGGGTTTTCCAACAAACATGTTTAAATTAATGAAACCTTGTTTAATTCAAACAATTGAAATTAAATAAATCAATTTAGGGTTAAATAATAATGGCATCATAATAGAACCTCTGACATCAGGATCAATGGATTTCAATCCACAAAACTATAATCTGGATTTGTCAATGAGGAATGAAAATTAAAGAATCTAGAAAATAAGGATCAAACTAGGTGAATATTTAACAGTGTCCGTCAAGTGTTGAATTCCATCTGGGGGGGTTTTGAAGTGGTAAGAATTGATGTTGGGAGATCCTGAGGAAGAATAAATTTCATGGGGTCATGATAGGTCATTCCCATACCTAAATATGGGGTTTATAGGTTTTTAAGTTGGATTTTCTTGTTAATTAAAATCTATACATGGTTTGGTGGGATGATCCTCACAGTTAGAAAAATTGTGATGCCTACTCAAGCACCCCTTTAAATGGGTTTCACGGTTTCACCTATGTGGGAACATAGTTTGATAAACCATTTACCAACCATAAAAAACCCCACTTCCTGGGTTTTCACAGTTTGTCTTGAGAGGCCACGTTTTTTGGGAAAATTGTGCACTAATAAAGAATTAGCCCATAATTTTAGAAACTATTAAAAAACATCGCAAAATAACCCCAAAAAAACCCAACCAACGATTTATAAAAATAAGTGTTTATGATTACTTGAAAATAGTATTAGGATGTTACATTCATTTTGATGACATAATTGAATGATCCATTAACGATAATTTTCATGAAAACACTGTTGATTCTTAGTCCATAATTGATCTAGAAAGGCTTAGGAAACTTGAGAACCGAATAAGTAAATATATTTTCCATGGCCATGATATTGTTATTCCACACCCAAACATTCTAGTTGAAAGGTTCTCTCACGATGATGTTCAATGTTCAAAGCCTTCTCTTGTTTCCAACATCGAAACAACTTCATATTCCTTACAACATGAGATATGTGAGTCTATTTTTATTGCATATTCTATTAAAAGGTAGTGTTTTAAGGATAATGAAAAATACTGGTATAATGTTAACCCTTAGTAATAGTTAATGAGTCATCCCAACCTATTCAATGTGTAATAAGTGAGAATCTGGTCTTTTTTTTCAAATATGGACAGAAAGCTTATTTCTTACTGATACTAATAATTTAGAAGATTATTTTTCTATTCATGAGCTCAAATAATTCCTTGGGGAGCTTGAGAAAGTTCCCATACATCAAAAAAGGGAGATGAATTTGAGAATATTATCAGTACTGGCCAATAAACTGAATCTATTGAACCCTTTCCTGACTCTGCACCATTACAAAACCTTGATGATGAGATTTTAGTTCATAACATATAGAAGTTAAAAGTTTATCTAGAGTAAATTTTCTCAATTTCTCAGACAGAAGTTGTTTCTCAGTGTCATCATGGGAATGATAGTGACCTAGTTTCAACAACTATTGTTCCTAATTATATGTCATTAAATACCCTGAGTTTGGGGAAGTGTCTGTGATGTCTAGTTATTTTTTTGACTAAAATATTAGGCTTCATATTTCTCTATTTTATTCCTTGTTTGTGTTTTTGACCCTGAAGATGGTGGTGGTTGGAGTTTAAATGATATAACCCTAGAGTATTTAAGAGGGGTTCTAGAAGAGGAAGAAGTTTTTAAATAATTAAAGGTAGTATTAATGTAATATATATTTATACATTTTGTTTTCCCTAAAAGATAAAAATAATAAAAATAACTATAACAATACATTCCTATTTAAAAAGAAAATTATTACTCTGTAATATATATATTTATAAATTTGTTTAATATTTATAATTTAGAATTTAAATTAACTAAAATATAAAATTCATTTTATAAAATAAATTAAATTAAAACTATAATAATAATAAATGATGGATAATGAATATGGAAAAATAGGGTAGGAGTTCATTTTTAGGAAAAAATGGAAATAGGGGTCTGTTCAGGTCAAGGCATGAAAAACTGAGGAGAAGACACCAAGGCCTCTAGGTCAAGCTTCAAGTAATTATTAAGGAAAGCTTAGATGAGGTTTCCAACTGTAGATCTAACATTGGCCTCAATTGAGGAAGGACCGACTACTAGTGGAGGATTCCAGAGTGGCGTTATATTAGTGAGATGCCTTGATCGTGGACGGGGAAAGACACCAGTGGAAGTTGATAGAGAATCGCCGTTGTATATCTGAGATGGTTAAGGTTTCGATTCTATTCTTTTATTTAACCTAAATAGGTAGTAATATTTATGTTCTTGTTTTAGGTTATCTGAACCTCATCGTTTCCTTTTTTTCTTTTTCTCCAATCATTATACTTGTTTTTTCGTTCTGGTTCTCTTTTTCTTTGGGTTTTTTTTCACTAGGTTATTGAATTATTCTTCTATAGTCTCTATCCAATGATTGTTCTATGGTTTTATTTTATCAACTTTCTGTTTTTTATCTGTAATTATTAATGTGATGATAATTTTGAATATCTGTCATTGTTGTTAGCCGGATCTGTCAAAGCTTTATGTTTGTTTTTATGCAGATGAAACCATTGGAACAAATGTATAGATATAAAAAAGTTATATATTCTTTTCCCTATAATGATATTTCTCCGAAATCATGAATAATTTCTTTATTTTGTTATCCTTTTGAATCCATTTTGGTCCACAATTGGATTTTAATCAACACAAACTATGGACCTTCCTCAGCTTGCTCTGCAAGATGTGTGTCACTGTATACACAATATAATTTATGGCTATAAAATCCTTATTATGGTGTGCAAATATATCCTCCAATAATTTAGTTAGTATGGGTGATTGAGGATATACACTAAGCAGTAGTAGAAGAAGTATTCTTCTATTGCTAGGAATTCATGAAAGGGATATATATATATGTTTGGTTTCAAAATGAGTTTATTTGGTCAAAAGAGAGATTATTTATTTTTAGATTTTCATATTATGATTTTTATTTTACAATTTCTATCATAATGATTTAATTTATTTAGTATGAGCTTTATTTAAAATTTTGTAAGGGTTTATTTATGTTACCTATAGTTCTTTGTTTTTTTGACTATCTAAATCATTTTTTGAAAATCTGGTGTAAGGGATTATTTATAACTATGGTGTGTTAAATATATTTAATTTTCTATAAGGATCATACTATCTAATTGATTTGTGTTTCATCTAGGAGATATATTGTTTAATTTTAGATACATGAATCTGCCATCAACATATTTATTTATGTAAATAATTTATGTTGCAGCATATATTTGATTTAATATTAGTTTTATTATTTAATTATATGTTGAAATTCAATATATAGTAAATTATTTCTATCAAATCATGTTTTAAAACATATAATTCTATTATGTTCGTCGAAAATGGTATTTTACATTAATTCAAAATTATAATTTTATTTTTGTTATAAACCTATATTTTTATTTACTTAAGTCTTGAATAAACATGAATTGACTTGTAACTTTGTGTAATGACAATTCCTTATCATTTATGTATATGTATTTATATATAAGTATACATGAATTATGGAACTATTTTCTTTAACATAGAGTATAAATTTATGGTTTATACATATATAAGTGATTTTTTGATTTTATGTTTGATGCTTATGATTCATGGTCATACATAATTACATTTCCATGTCATTTCATGCCTTTTTATACGTAAATTTTTATGTATATATATATGAATGCATATGTGTTGATTGAATTTCTCACTTATCTATGTTTTTTGTATGAACGATATTATGCTAATGGGTATCACAAAATTCATATGTATATATTAATTTCAAACTTTATGTCATTTATGAATATATATATATATATATATATTGACATAGTAAGAAATTTTTAATTATTTTGATTTCACAAGAAAAACATGTAACAATATGAGATAAAATTATGAATGTAGAATAAAATCACATATGCATATATATATATATATATATCGACATACAAAACAATTGTTACATATAATGTTTCTATAATAATTTCATGTGATTCATATAACAACCCCGCTCTTCATTTCACACGTAAACATTATTTATTACATAATCTTGCAGTTAAGAAAACTTTGAAGATCGAGAGGTCCAGTGTATTAGGAAATTAGGTACATTACATAACAACGTAGAACATAAAACACAACATCTTTATTGAAAACTTCTTTTGCATGACCACAACATTCCTTCATACATAGCATTCCATAGGATAACCTGAGGACATGCATAAGAATAGGGTGAGCTATAAAGCCCAATAATAGAGTAAATAAAGAAAAAACATGAAGAATAGAGTACATGTTAGCAAATAGACATATCAATTTAGCATAACAGAAATGTGAACATAAAGGCATGATATAGCATGATTATCATAACATAGAAATGTGGAAACAAAATATTACAATATATTATCATGAGACAAGGCTCATTGCACATGGATAATGAGTAAACCATCATTGCATTTGAATTAGAATGAGTAAACCCTCATTTCACTTGACATATCATGATACTAATATTAACCTAATGCATTGAAGCGCTATTAGGGTGCACCCTTCTTAATCACTTCATTTCATGCATAAATGTGCCACATGGATCATATAACATGGATTCATTAAAAATCATCATTTATTCCATGATAATGGAATGTGGAATTCATACATGAAACTCTATAACATATAAGTACTTGTTAATAAAGGTGAATACCCTTAATAGAGAAATTTTCTTAGTAATCACTACATAATGACTTCGTCTTGAAAATAGCAGTGCAATTTCGATAGTATGACGGTGTGACATAAGAATTCATAAATAAATGGTTGATGAGAGATAAAGGGGTGACTCATAATATGTACATGAAATTTAATATAAGGGGTTCATATAGATACATGTACCAACATATTTAATGGAATTTAGATTCATAATACGAAATAATTTCATGAATGTAAATTAGGAGAGAGAAATACCTTATGGAATTTTGTCTTGGTAACAGGTGTACATGAGAGGAATTAATGAGAGAGTTTAGAGGTATCTCATCATTAAAACATAAGTATTGAATTATGGAGGATGTTTTAAATCATACCCCATCATTTTTAATTAAAAAAATGGTATAAAAATATAATGAAATTTCGACAACAAATAAGAGAGAAAGAAATCATGTACTTGGAAGTGTGATCCCAAAGGCTTGGGAGAGGTTTATTGGGAGCTTGGGGTGCCTTGGTGAGATTATAGAGAGAGAGTATGGAATAGTTTGGTTGAGCTCCAAAAGATTTGAGTGAAGATAAAGTTGGAGCTTCGGGGGGGGGGGGGTTATATAAGAAAAGAGAGGGAATTCTTTATTATTTAGGTTTTGGACACCAGAAATTAATATAATAAAAACCAAAAACCAAACCAGGGTTTTTCCCATTGTTTTTTCCAAAGGGGAGTGAAAAAAAATATTTTATAAGGCCAATGGCCTAACTTCTAAAAATATTAGGCTTGATTATGTGGAGGTGAGTCACACTCTCAATGAAATCATTTTAAAAAGTTAAAATGTTTTATAAGTTTTGGAGGATCCACTAAAGCATTTTAAATTATATAAAACAAACCTAAAATCACATTATTTTAATGGTAAAACATATATTGGATGAACATCCCATTTATAGTATTTTATTACATCAATATTGGGTGGGTGACCTCGATGGCGGGATGGTTGTCTTGACACCCATAATTCATCCATCGATTCTTTTGGATGGATGGGTACCCTGATAGAACATGCACGGTGTTCTCTGATGGATGTTGCGGCACATCAGGTTGATGGTACAATGAGTCTCTCATCTGCACCATCGGGGGAGGGGGGGCTCGAAAGAGAGATATGTGTGCTGGCACCTATCGTCCAGTCCTCCTCTCATATTTCAGTATGTGTTGGAGGAGTGATCTGCTTTGGTTATGTTTCCATCATGACACACTTCATCATGGAGGGGGTGATGCATCATCTTGGTGGTTTTTGCTGCTGCATTTTCAGTTAGGGCGGGGGTGATGAGACATTCTGGCATGATCCTGCTTTGATTTTTGTCTCCTTTTGACTCTTGGATCCTAGTTGGCCACGTGGCATGTTCTTCTAGATGTTTTTCATCTGTCTCTATAATGGGTTCCTCCTTATACCCTTAAAAAGGAGTTTCTTTCTTGTTCAATAAATGGGGACTTGTCCGCTTTACCTTTAAAAAATTAATTTTTACCCAAAAATTCGACTGTCTTTACCCACTAGATAATTTGACACCCTTATTCCAAAAATAATATGAATTTTATCTAAATAATTTTATAAATATGTGAATTTTTACTTTTAAAATAATAACTATCATTTATCGAAAATTAATGTGTTTTGACAAAAAGAGCTTTCAAACCATAATAAAAATCTCAATTGTATTCATAAAAATTATATGATAATTTATATTTAATAAAAAGTAATTTAGTAATAATATTTTATTAAAATATTATTTAATTCATAAATCCATTAACTCATCAAAATATATTTCTTAATTGAATATTAACTAAAAGTACAATTTTTTCTTTAAAAACTATTATAAAAGTAACAGTAATAAAATGAATGTGTATTATTTATTAAATAAAAAAATAATACAAATAATAATAGTGCTAGGGCCTTGTTACATAACCCCTTATAACACTCACATAAGACCAAAGAGTAAATTGTGCGATGAAGACAAACTCTTGGGGTGTCTCAGATAACATCGTTCAGGTGGTAATCTCTATCAACTTCCAATACTCCCATAGGCAGTTCTGTTCGAGATTAACATGTTGAATCTCATCTTGGTCTTGATCAAGAGCCAAACACAATGACACCACCTCCTTTTTGAGCTTCGAGAAATGAGCTTTGTATGGAGCAATTCTACTAGATGAGGCCATCACTTCCTTTGTTTGAGTATGTTGGGTTTGTTAAAGACCTATATTTATACTAATCATCTGATCATTGTTAAATGAATATATTAGCAAAGGTAACAAGTCATAATAGTATTTTAAAATCAAGATATATAAAACAATGTAAGTGCATATGTTTTAAATAAACATTTTACATAATAATACATTTAATTGGATCAAGATGAATTTTCAATAATAAAATTGTGGCCCATTACAATCTTCCCCCTATAGAAATTTCAACCTCAAAATTTCCTTTTCCCACACTAAAATAGATGTGGGTAACTTTGCTTCATCACTTACTCTGATTCCCATGATTCCTATTAAAGCTGTTGGTTTCACCACAACACCTTGATGGGGGGAATTGTCTTATTTCATAGAACTTTTACCCTATGATCTAATATATTCATTGATTCCTCTTCATATGAGAGGTCATTCTCCAATGGTACCACCTCTCGATTGAGTACATGTGATGGGTCATGCATTTACTTCCTCAAGAGTGATACATGGAACACAACATATACTTAATATAGGTTCAGTGGGAGTGCTAGTTGTTAGGCCACTACTCCAATGCGATCAAGGATCTCAAATGGGCCGATGTACCTTGGACTAAGCTTTCCCTTCTTCCCAAATATCATAACTCTCTTCCACGGTGATATGTGGAGGAATACCATGTATCTAACATCAAAATCTAGGTCTCGTTGATGATTATAAGCATAACTCTTTTGTCTACTCTAATATGATTTAATGTGCTACTGGATTGTCTTAACCGTATCTACAATTTCATCGATTGTTTCAAGACATAGTAGTTTTTTAAACCCAACTTCATCCCAACATTCCAATGTTATGAAACTCTTCCCATAAAGGGATTAATAAGGATCCATTTGGATGCTTTATTGGAAAATGTTATTGTAAGAGAACTCAACCAGAGGAAGTTGTTGATCCCATTTTCCTTTAAAGTCTATTAAACATGTTCTCAACATGTTGTAAGGAGTTTGGATAATCTACTCAGATTAGACATCAGTTTGAATATGATAATCCATACTAAGGTTCAACTCAATATTTAGAGCATGTTGAAAACTCTTCCAGAACATAGAGGTGAATCTTGGATCTCAATCAGATATAATAGATAACGGTACTCCATGCAGGATTACCACTTCTATGATATATATCCACACTAGTTGATCCAATGAGAAATGATCTCGAATTATAGTGAAGGGTGTAGTCTTTGTAAGACAATCCGCTATAACCTAGACAGAGTTGTTTCCTTTGAATATCTTTAAAAGACCAGTGACAAAGTCCATGGCGATGTTCTCCCATTTCCATGATATTATGGGTAATGGTTTCATCACCCACTTAGACTTATTCCTCTCATCCTTCACTTGCTGACATACCAAGAACTTTGATGTACACTCAAAGATATCCTTCATCATGTTATCCCTCCAATAATGCTCTTGTAGATCTCGATACATATTTTTGTTTCTCCTGGTGAATGGAGCAATTCTAACTCTTTGCATCATCCAAAGGTTCTTTCTTCAACTCTGGGATTGATGAAACACATTTTGTTGACCCAAATCTCAGACTTTCTTCTTCATTAACATTGAGCTCTGAGGATTTCCTTTTTCTGATATTTTCAACTTTCTTCTACATTCCCATATCATCCTTTTGAGCATCCTTTATGCTTTCTAAAAGGGATGGTTGATCAATCATTTTTGAAAGGATTGACGATGTTCCCTTATATATGATTCCCATGTATATCTTCATCAAATAAAATAAGATTGGATCCTTTTAAATTATCATCAACGATAGAATTTTTGGTTCCTTTATAATTAGAGCATCAACCACCTTATTTTCATTCCCAAGGTGGTAATGTATTGAGCAATCATAGTCTTTGATCATCTCTAACCATCTTCATTGGTGCTTTTTCAACTCTTTCTATGTGAATATATACTTACGAATTTTGTGGTTCGTATATATTTCACACTTCTCCCCAAAGATGTAATTTCACCAAATTTTTAATGAGAAGATTACTACAGCCAACTCCAGATCATGTGTTTGATAGTTTATCTCAGGAACATTCAATTTCCATAAAGCATAGGAAATGAATGTCATTTTTCATCAACATACAACCCATTCCCTTCTTATAAACATCACTAAATACCACAAATAATTATCAACTTGTGGGTAATGTGAGAAGGGGTGCAGTGATAAGCCTCCTATTCAATTCCTTGAAGCTATGTTCGCATTCATCACTCCATGAAAACTTTACTCCCTTCTGAGTGAGATTGGTAAGATGGTTGGACAATTGTGAGAAATTTATCACAAATCGGTGATAATATCTAGCTAACCCTATGAATCTATAGATATCCATTATCGATGTTGGCCTCAACCTACCATAAATTGCAGCTATCTTGGAGGGATCCATAGGTATCATATTTCTTGTGATGATATGACCAAATAATGAGACCTCCTTCAACTAGAACTCACACTTTTTGCACATTTCATAGAGATTATCCTTTCTCAATGTCTCTAGTACAATTCTTAGATGATTCTCATGCTCCTCCTTGGTTTTAGAGTATATTAGAATATTTTAAATAAATACTACCACAATTATTATAAGTAATATCTAAAGACTCTATTCATCATGTCCATTAATATGTTTGGATAATTATTTAGTTTGAAAGGCATTACTATTAATTCATAGTGCCCGTACCTATTACAGAATGAAGTCTTGTGGATATTCTCCTTATTCACCCTTACTCGGTAATATCCCAATTGAAAATCCACATTGGAGAAGTATTGTGCTCCACGTAGCTAATCGAAAAAGTTATCAATTCATGGAAGAGGCTACTTGTTATTTATCATGATTTTTTTGAGGTCACGATAATCAATGCAAAGGCTCATTGAACCATCCTTCTTTTTGATAAAGAGGATTAGTGCACCCCATGGTGAAGCACATGAGCATATAAATACTTTATCCAGATTACCCTGTAGTTGTTTCTTCAACTCCTTAAGCTCTACAATATCCATTCTATATAGTGACTTGGATAATGGAAACTCCCCAGTTATAAGATTAATGGAGAATTAAAAATATATTATATGAGTATGACCATGAAATTCCTCAGGAAACACTTCAGTAAATTCCTTCACCATAGGCATGTCTCCAAGGATGATTTCTTCCTTAGGCTCAATCATCTAAGATAGATATTCATCCTCATATGGAAGTAATATCCACACTTGACATGATTGTGATAAAGAATATTCATCCTCCTCCTTGCACTTGTATAGAATTAGGGGTCGATTCTCCATATGTCGAGTGATCTCCCTCTCACGTCAATTTATGTTGGATCTATATAAAGAAAGACAATCCATGAAAAGAATTGCATCAAATTCCACCAAGGGATGTATGTCGAGGTTCGCTGGGAAGTTCAATCCAAAAATTATGATCGGTGAGGAGTTATATTGATGGGATTCAATGATTTCACCATTTTCTTTCACTACTAGAAATAAGATCAATAACAATGGTTTTGGAAAAATTGTTGGTACAGTTCACTTATATGGACCTATACCAATAGTTCTAAGAACCGTTTGTATAGTTACATGTATTTTTTATGGAATATTCTTATATAGAAGATTATGTAAATCAAAATTTAAAATATTTATGATAATAGATATATATATTTATGAAATTATGTTAAAAAAAGTCCAGTTAGGTTAGTGGTTAGGTCGTTCAATCATAAACTGCAGGTACTAGGATCAAAACCAACCAAATGATTATTTTTTGAAATACATATACAAACGGTTTTATGGAACCATTGGTTTAGATTTTTCATATTACTTATACCAACAGTTTTGATAACCATTGGTATAGGTCTATACCAATGGTTTTGTGGAAATCATTGGTATAGACCTATCCCCACGGCTTACTTGGCCACGGTTCTCCAAACTATTGGTATAAGATATACCAATGGTTTGCAGGCCTATACCAATGGTTTCAAACCGTTGGTATATGGTATTTTTCTACTAGTGCGTTCTCACCAACATCTTTACATTCATGATTTGTGGTGGTGTTGCGATTGTTCTACTAAACATTCAGGATATAAAAGAATTCATAGAACCAGAATGAAAAGGTAAATTTTCTTTTCATGAATGAATAACTAGAATACCATACACCACTTCATTGTTAGGGTTCAATTTTAGTGGTAGTGATGGAAAAAGATTTCCCTTACTGACGTGGAGGTTATTGGTTTCCTTTGAAAACCCTTGTATTAGGGAATTAGTTTGCAAAGTTACCTGGTTCTTTGAAGCTGAATCAATGAACAACGCGTTGAGGGTCGAACGGAGAATTATTCTTTTTGTCGTAGTCGCAAATTTTTCTTGTCAATAGTTAATGGATAGGTCCATTCTCTTCCACACCGAAATCTTTTCCTCGTCCCCTTTAAGAAATTTTTGGGGTTCTTCTTTCCGCACCTTTGGAATGTGGGGTGCTGTATTTTCATAGCACTGTTGGATTTATCCATCAGACCGCTAGAATTAAAGTCCACCTTATACTTCTTATCACCTTGATACCCCTAAGATTCACCAATCTCCATTTCGACCTTGAGGAAACATCAGAAAATTTCCTCATAGCTCTTGAAGTCACGGATATATAGGGATTTCCGTAGGCTAGGTTTTAGCCCACAAAAAAAGCAGTCAACCTTACATTAGGGTGTAATGAAAAGGCCAGATGCATATCATGAAAGCCTTGTTTAGTTTTCATTGTACGCTCTGATAAATCTGTCTTCTTTTTTCTTGTGGGCAAGGAAATCCCTTTCCATATTAAGTTAGAGGGTGTGAGGAAAATATTTGTCAATTTTTTTTTCCAGAAATCCTACCATTTCAATTCCTCGTTCTCCTCCTCATGATTCACATTTTAATCAATGTCCACCATTGATCAGCTTCACCCTCCATACGATAAGCATCCAAAAGTACCTTATCTTTTTCAAAACATCGAAGGATGGAGAAGATATTTTCAATGGAGTTGATCCGTTGTTCGGTGATTGAGGGATCAAATGATCCATTAAAAGCAGGAGGCCATTGTCTCATGATGTTCTCAATTGTGAATTGTTCTTTGGGGGGGGGAGTTGAACATTCCACTTGACCCATGTTTCTATTAAATATTATAGTTAACTAAGAGTGTATTATGAAAAAGTTCAGGATTTCCGCTCCCATCAGATTGGACATCTCATTAGAATAGTCATCACGTTGATCTTTGCATCAGTTATTAGCACGAGTCCTCCTATTATTGCCCAATGGTTGGAATAAAAGGAATGTTTGGGGTAATACAAAAAGGGGAATCCAAAGAAAAAAATGGATGACTCATAAATTAATTTTATTTTCTTAACTAATGAAATTATAGGATTCAATCTATGTTATCCATGATCTACTTCCCAACATATACTCTTAGGGGAATTATTTTATTCCCTTAATAATAGATTATAATAAGCTTATGAATTCTCTAGAGAATATATCCCAAGAGTGTCATAAACAAGAGTGAAAAAAATTCCATTTTTGTGCACCAGTTCTCGTTCGAGTCATTCTCAAAGTGGTGTTTTTGGGTTTTACCCCTAGATACATCTGTGCTTGAGCCGCTTCTAATGGCACGTATCCTGATAGGGATGTATTTTCTTGATAAAACACTTAATCAATAGTCACCAAAATTTAGGGATATTTTTATTATAATTAGTCTTATCCCCAAGTCTTTTACTAGGGTTTTCTAATCCTAATCCCAAAAATAACTAAACCTATCCTTTAATAGAAACTATAACAACTGTAGTCTTTATTTCACAATTATGCATGATTTATTACATAAAACTCCACTTAAGAAAACTCTGAGGATCGAGAGGTCTATTTTCATGGGAAATTTGTAACATTACATAAAAAATTAGAACATAAAAAACACAACATCTTTATTGAAAAATTCTTTTACATGACCAAAACATTCCTTCATACTTAGCATTTCATGGGATAAAGTGAGGACATGCATAAGAAAAGGGTGAGATATAAAGAACATTAATGGAGTAAACAAGGAATAAGATGAAGAATAAAATACATTTTAGTGAATAGGAATATCAATGGAGAATAAGAGAAAAATGAACATAAAGTCATGATATAGAATGATTATCATAACATGGAAATGTGGCAACAACATTTAACATGATATTAGCATGATCCATGGATCATTACACATAAAGAATGAGTAAACCCTCATTGCACTTAAATTACCACGAGTAAACCATAATTTCACTTGATGAATCATGATAATAATATTTACCCAATGCATTGGAGCGCTATCAGGGCACACCCTTCTTAATCACTTCATTTCATGCATAAGTGTGCCACATAGATCCTATAACAAAGATTCATTAAACATCATCATTTATTCTATGATAAAGGAATACTGAATTCATATATGAAACTATATAATCAATAAGTAAATGTTCATAAATTTTAATACAATTGATAGATAAATGGACATGATATTCACTACGTAATGAGTTTGGCATGGAAAATCACGTTACAATTTCGACAGCATAATGACGTGACATAATAATTAATAACAAAATGGTTGATGAGAGAGAAAGGTATGAATCATCATTTATACATGAAATTGAAATTAATGGGGTAATATAAAAACATTTCCCAACAAATGTAATAGAATTTAGATTCATAATATGAAATAATTACTTGAATGCAAATGAGGAGAGAGAAATCCCTTACGGAATTTCGGCATGGTAGAAGGTGTACATAAGAAGAATTAATAAGAGAGGAAAGGGGTATATCATTATTAAAACCTAAGGAGGGATGTATGTGGGAGGTGTGAAATCATACCCAAACATTTTTAATTGTAAACAAAATGGTATTACAACATAATGAAATTTGGACAGAAATGAGAATGAAATAAATCTCTTACTTGGATGTGTGACACCAAAGGCATGGGAGAGCCTTGAGAGAGGCTTCTTGAGAGCTTGGGGTGCCATGGGATGATTATAGAGAGATGAGTTCAGAGGTTGGTCGAGATCCAAATGATTTGAGGGATGATAAAGTGGGAGATCGGGTGGATTTATAGAGGAAAATAGAGGGAATTCTTTATTATTTAGGTTTTGGACACCACCCATTAAACTAATAAAAACCACAAACCAACCCATGGTTTTGGACCATGGTTTTTGAAAAATGGGAGTTTGAAAAATTATTTTAGAATGAAAATGAAAGAAATTATTAAAATATTAGGCTTTCTTATATGGAGCTGAGTCACACTCTCAAGGAAATCATTTTAAAAATTTATAATGTTTTATATGTCTCGGAGGGTCAATTAAAGCATTGTAAAATAAATCTAATAGTCCTAAAATCAAATTATTTAATGGTAAAAAATAAATTGGAAAAATATCACATTTTTATCGTTTCATTAAATAACTATTGGGTCATTATGATGTCATAAAACACATTATATAATTAAACGATATTTAATTTTGACCCAAAAATTAGACTAACTTAGAAAATTATAAAAAATTCACTATTGGACAATTTTGAAGTCCCGATTCTAAAAATAGTATTCATTTTATATAAAATTTTTCTTTAAATATGTGAATTTTTACTTTTAAAATAAAAACATGCATTTATCAAAAATTCATGGGTTTTGACAAAAACAGCTTTCAAACCATAAAAAAAATCACAATTTTATTCATAAAAATTTTACGATAATTTATATTTAAAAAAAATTAGTTAATTAATAATATTTTATAATAGTATTATTTCATTAAAAAATCCATTAATTAATCTAAATAGATTCCTTAATTTAATATCAACTAAAAGTACTATTTGTGCTATAAAAACTATTTACAAAGTAATAAGAATAAAATGAATGTATATTATTTATTCTATTAAAAAATAATACACATAATCATAGTTATAAGGTCTTGTTAAATAAAACCTTATAACCCTTGCATAAGACCGAAGGGTAAGGTGTAAGATGGTGATAAACTCTTGGGGTGGCTCGGATAACATCGCGCGAGTTGTAATGCCCATAAACTTCCACTTATCCTATAGGCGGTTCTGTTTGAGCTTAGCGTGATGAAGCTCAGTTTGGTCATGTTCAAGAGAAAAAACCAATGATGCCACCTCCTTTCAATTCTCCGACAAATGGGAATCGTAGAGAGTAATTCTACTGGATTAGTCCATCACTTCCTTTGTCTGAGTAAATTAGATATGTTAAAGCTCTATATTTATAATAATCATGTGATCACAATTCAACGACTATATTAGTAACCGTAAAAATTATTAACAGTATTTAAAAATCCAAAAACATAAAACCAAGGTAGTGAATATGTTTTACATAACCATTTTACACAATAAGACATTAAATTATATCAAGAGGAATTTTCATTAATAAAAGTTTGGGTCATTACAAGTCACACAATTATTTATTCTATATCATTATTTAAAGAATAAAAAATTATATATGTGTTTTCAAATCAAATGTGCATTACCTCATTAGCTATTTGGTTAATGATTTATGAATAAAGACATTTATTTCAAGTATGAGATTCTCTAAAAACTGATTTTTAGAAAATTCGCAAGAAAATTATTATGAAATGAAATGAGAAAAGTCATTTTCTTTTAATGAAAATACTAATATGTATATATATTGAAACATCATTGGTAAGAAATGAGATAGTCATACTAATGGGTAATTTTTTTCAAAAACTATCACAGGTGAAATATATAATGTTATGTGGAGTGAACACATATGTCTTGGTTATGACCTGTGGACTTATGTTATGGTTTTTAATATGGACTTTCAAACATCATGAAAAACCCATATAAAAATTATTAATTTTTAAGTAGAATTCCCAAAAAAATTCAATTATAATTATTTTGTGAGATAATACTTTTCCAAATATGTCCAAGTGTTGCAGAAATTTAATTTTACATATGTATGTTCTTTTTAATGAAATCTTTTAAAATGATTTAACAAAAGTATTATAAAAAACATACTAGGTGTATTAAATTCTTACCCCTGTTTTAGAATTATTTTCATAGGTTATTTTGATATTTAAAGTTGGACGTCATTATTTTTGCATGCGCTGAAGCAAAGTTGGATTTTTGTTTGTTTAATTTTTGGAAACTCTGATAAATTGTAAGATTTTATCTAACTCTCCAAAAGCTAAGCTAGTAAAGGGTCCTCTATTGTGTAATATCTTAGGCTGGGTCTTTATATCATTGATGTTAAAGAATCATTTTCTCCAGTAACTCAACTATAGTCAATTAAGTTAATCTCTGGAATTGAGATTCAAAGAAGGTACAAATATTATCATATGGGTCTCAAAATATAATTATCAAATAGTGTCCTTAAAGAAGAGGTCTGTATGGAACCACTAATGGTATTTATGATTGGGAATGAATAATCAATGATTATTTTTGGATTAATGAAGACTCTTTATAATCTAAATTCATGTACCATGAACATGGTATTATTGATTGGATACTTAATTGAATAAGATGCAATTTAAAGAAGAGGTTTAGACCATAATATCTTATGATGAACTCTCAGAGAGACCAATTTACAGTGCTTCTATATGTTGTAACATTCTAATATTTTAGGGTATGTTATTTTTAATTTGAACTTCTTTGATAGCTTATGAATTTAAAAAATGATTAAATATTATTATTTAATAATTATAGTTATCTCTTAAATGTTGGTAATGAAAAAAATGAATGAAATTACATAAATTGGGAATATATATATATATCCCACCTACTTATAAAATCAATTCATTAATTACCAATTTGAAATTAAAACCAATTGAACATAAAGGATAAATTTCTATAAATACAAATTTTATGCCAACAATGAAATTTTATATTAATAAATTTAATTATTCAAAATAAATTATGGATATTAATGAAATTTATATATTATATATTCAATAATATATATTTAAATTTATCCAAAATTATCCTTATAGGAATAGGATAAGAATAAATCCAATTTTACAAATAAAAAAAGCTATATTTATTCTAAACACAGTTTTGTCACCTTTTAATGGAACAATCGTTTTAAAAATTAATTTTGAAACATTTATAAATTTTATTGAACCAAATAAAATTAATTTTAAATATTGTAATGTTATAATTATCATAGGGTCAAAATTTATTATTTTTCCGAAAATATTTGTTTTCTAGTGAATTGTGAAAGAACCCAATTTCAATAAAACTACAGTTTAATTTATATTTATAATTAGAATAATAAACTCACATATAAAATTAAAAATTAAAAATATGTATCTTATGAATGATAATATGATATAATTATTTGATATTATTAGTAAATAAAGATTTAAAAAATAATTAATTAATAGTTGGTATTTTTATAATTTATAAATATTTAATTACAAATTTATAAATACTACATATATTTAAAAGAAAATTTATTTTCATTAAATATATTTATATTTAAATATTTTTTTCTTTATGATTTTAATATAATTTTATGAGACCATATTTAAATTTTCAAAGTGTTATAAAATCAGTTATAATTTTAAAATCTGTATTTTTTAGTAAATAATAATTTTACTTAAAAATTAAATTTCTCATATTCAAAATTCTTTTTCTAAAATTGAGTTCATTTTATAAATCTACATGTTCAAAAATGTTTACTATGATTTTTTGGGATTTTTCTAATTTACAAGCATCTTTTGTGAATAGTAAAATACAATAATTTTCGATAAATGTTAAATACATGAATGATTGAGTCATAGGTGATGTATGGATGCTGTAAGCCCATAATATAGACCTATAAATTATTATTTTAATATATTTTATGATAATACGTAAGAAATCATATTCTTGAGCCAAAATAATAAACAAATGAATAAAATATTCTAAAAACACCCCTCTCCTCCACAATAAATACCTCCCCTCACCACCCCTTCTCATCACACCATCTAAGATTTTATCCTTGTAAAATTTATACCCAATACTCTTCCCAAGAACCTTCCTCATATCCATGAGCTCTTGGTCTCATCAAAATACCAAAACCAATACCCTATGGAGTTTATCAAGGTGGAGAAAATCAAGAGGTAAAAACCTCTTTCTTTTTCTTTTGATTTATTTTCATGTTATTTTATTTTCTTATTCTATCTTCTGATACTCTTTTCCAAGTGGAATTATAACTATATTATCATTTTAATCTTTAATGATATCATTACAATGGAATAATCCATCATCAATCTCCTTATAATCTCACTTTTATTCTAACAATGGAAACAACTTCTGTGAGGTGTGTTTTATCACCTTCAAGGATGACAAGTTTAAATTTTTCTTCACCGTATTCAAAAATATTAATAAAAAAAATTAATGGTTATTAAATATTTTAAAATATATATTTAAATCCTTTTTATGTTCTAGATTTAACATATTTACATAATAAAAAATTATAAAACAAAGAAAGTTCGTTGTGATCTAAAACCACTACAATTAATTTAAACAATTATCATTAATGTGTTAGCTAATAATTAATCTTCATATCTATCAATAAAACAACATATAAGACCAATAACACTTCTTAATTTCATTAAAAACATTTAAGTAAAATTATTTAGAATTATAAACATTATACATGATCTTTATTACTTATAAACAAGAAAATCGATCATGAAAACCATGAAAACGAATGCCCCTAAATGATGATATTAAACTCTATAACATTTCAATAAGTTTGTGATTTTAATTAATATAACAATAACAAATCAAATACATGTATGAAATTTTAAGAATTAATTAATTAATTGTAGTGACCCAAACCCAGATAGTCCAGAGGTGACGTCTACTATAAATTACATTGATATTACTACAGGCAGTCAAATACTGAAGGACCAATCAATTTATTAATCTTGGTAAACTTGATACATACATGAGAATTTTATTACAAAGAAACACTTATTACAAAATAAATTTTCCCTTATTTTTAAATAAATACTTCCATGGATAACTCTATTCTATCTAGTAAATCCCTTCATATCTTTCCTAATACACTTAATTAATTTTTGGAGAAATAAATATAATAAGGGTGAACTCAAATTCTCATTAAGTAAAAAATATAGTGAAGGAAACACTTAATCAATGAGAATAGTCCATTTTCCAAGGTAAATAACTTAATAAACATTCCATGTAATAAATTAACTAAACAAATATTCATAAATAACATTACATGGTAGTAATTAGAAACACATACCATTAAAAAAACTAGATAATGAAAATTAAATATGACCAGATAAAAAACTGAAACAAAATCCATCAAAATAACAGAAAATGAAATGTATCCATAGATATGTAGACACTGAATCTCATGGATGAATAATAACTAATACTAAATGAGGAAAATTCTTTCTTAATGGATGTCATGTCTGAGGAACATTAAGAGCTATACCACCAAGACCATTCACAATATAGTTTATATTAAGGGAAAAAACCCAATTAATTTGTGCAACTTATTTGTCTCATGAGAGCCTATCGATGCATCAGGGATCTATATAAATTACATGATACACATTTAATTACACATAAAAATCATTCCTCATATAAAATAATAAATTTAATAAATATAAAATATGACTTATCAAATATCCATATTGAAGAAAAATAAATAGATTTATTAACAATTCCCCAATTAATCATATAACTATCAAAGTAAACACTGTATGTAAAATGATATACAGTTTAAGAAATAATAATATATATTCCATTAAAATATGGATGTTCAAGGATATTTAAAATTTAAAATTATTATAATATAGTGATTATTTTCAAAAGAATGTTTAAAATCACTTAAATAAGTGAGGTTTTAAAGATAATTATTAGGACCATTTTTGTGAAAAATAATATTTAGACATTCCAAAGTGTCCCATAACACATTGAAATGTTTAAAATCATAATCCATAAGAATAAATAAAATGAAACTTATAATATCCTTAAAATAAGGATATTCAGGATATATAATGTGAAACAACACTATATATAGCATATTAAATTAAATAAGTTTATAAAAGCAAATATTTCCAAATGGAATGTAAATTGAGATGAAATCCATTACCATGCATGTCCATTCTGGTGGTCATCCTTTAAGATCATGTATAATAAAGTTATGTTAATTATATACATGTTTGATAAAAATTTTCATGTTTATCATAAATATTATTTCACTTATTACCATGTGTTATAAAACTACTTAAACAATTCTGCTTATGTCAGGTGTTTAGACCAAGTTCATTTTATATGTCGAAAACAACTTTTGTTGGTAAACCGTGGTCAAAGGGGTCGTTATATAAAATATATATAATAATAATGAAATATTTATAATATTTATAGATAAAATATTATTTAAAAAACAACCATTAAATATGATTATGAAAAATGATTCGATGTTAAAATCATGCAGATGATAGGGCGTACATATGCATGAGTAACGTTAATATTTTTCAATGACTGTTAAAGAAAAAATGTAAAACAAACATTTATTTCTATAATTATCATTATATAATAGATAAAATTTTATTTAATAATATATACATATATATATATATATAATTCATGTGATGTTATAGTAATCGCATAATTTCGAGGAGGCAATGGTTTGCACATCCATGACCATCGTTATCACTTTTTATGTGTGTATGATAGGGTACGAAATAAAATAATATATTTTATTTCAAAAAATTAATTTTGTCATGAATGTAATATATAGGTCTTTTATGTCACGTTTTTTTAGTAAAAATAAATCTTTATACATTCCATTTATCGTGTGAATGAATCACATCGCTTTGAGGGGTTGGTAGTCCTCACTTCCACAAACAAAGTTATCGTATTTACAAAAAATGGAATGTATAAGGGTATGTGTTTTAAAATAATTAAAGAAGCTTAAATAGATAATAAATATTATATATAATATATATAAATATAATTTCCATAATAATTTCCAACATTAATGGTTGTAAAGAGAAAAGTAATATACATCATTTTGTGAGGCAGTAGTTCACCGTACACATAAATAGTATGTTCGTTACCCATTAGGTGGAAGAGTGTGTTAGTGTAGATATAAATCATAATTAAAAAATAAAACAGAATATTTAGGATACTGGTTTTATAATATAGGGATGTTTTGAACATAATTTTAGGGGTGTAGGAGTAAATAAAATAAAAGGGTCCATTGGAAACTATTGCTTTAAAATCAGGTAACACCTTTTAGTTTAAAGAAAAGGGATTTATTAGAAGGATTTATGCCAAAATGGAGGATTAAATTTATAGGGGAGGGATTTTGGTAATCTATTTGGGTATATCCTGATCTAAAATAAGTGGTGTGAGAGGTGTGAGTATTGGGGAGAAGTGGTGGCCTTTTATATTCGAGGAGTCATATAATTGTAATATTTTTTAAAAGAGAATTCCTACAACAATTTTCATTTTAAAAGTGGATCTAATAATGGTCTAATTTATATAAATGAGATTAAATGTTATAAATATGGACATACAATATCTCTTTGACTGGTTTATAGTTCTATATGGTTCTTAAGGTTAAGGATTAGTCACATATGAATTATAATTTAACCTTAATCATTGCATTTAATTTTAATCATTTTTACTAATATTTTTGGAAAAAAACAAAGTTTTTATTATAAGACATTATAAATTACTTCCATTGCAAATAATAAAACAATTTTTACAAATTCCATTCATATATGTGAGAGAAAATAGATTTAAATTTATTCCCGTTAGTGGGATGACAATGCGGGTTTTTAATGTAAAAATGTCTTAATGTTTACTGTGTTTTTATAGTAAATTTTTTTGTTAAATTGATTCAAATTACCTATATAGTATTATTTAATAAAAAAATTATCTAATTAAACATTAAAACCAATTTAAAATATTATTTAACCTTAAAAATAAATTATATGAAAAAGTAGTTTTGAAATAAAATTCATTATTTTTAACTATTCATTAAAAAATGTTATGCTTCCGAAAAATATAAAAAATTAACCCTAAACTAATTTAAGTATTTATATTTAAAATATGAAGTTTATTTTGATACATTATATAAATTAATTTTTAAAAACTCATATTTGAAATGGGTTCTCATTTAAACGGTTGTAAAATTGCCTTAATAAAAATATAGGTTTTTATGTGTGAAATTTGGTTTGTTATTATCTTATGACTATCAAACCTAGTGGATGAATATCAAAAATATTTTTTTGAATATTTAACATATATATTTCATTAAAATAATTCAATAATTTTAATTAATTTTTTTATTAATATAAAAACCATTTGGAAGCATAAAAATAAAAATATATCTTCTTATATACAATTGGTTTTTATTTTCATTTATCATTAATTGGTAACCAATGAATTCATGTTATATTCATATAAACCATTAATTTTTATAATTTAGTTAATAATATTCATTATTTTTAACAAAAAATCTAGGTAATATCATATTATATTAAATTATTACATTTTAGTTACACATTTCTAATTAGAAAGACTAGATCTTGCTTGTAACACAAGATATCGCGGAAGATCGCTCTTTCATGTAATGCAGGCTAAAATATAATTGCATGTATTAAAATATATAGAATATATTATATTTATTTATTATTGTAATGTATTATGTTAATATACTTCATTTTTACACTTAGTATTGAGTGTCATAAACAATATTTTATACAATGTTGTACTTTATAATTTTATGGTCTTACATTCTCCCCACCTTAATTAAATTGTGTCATCATAATTTAAAATCAATCTTGGTAATAGATTGTTTGATATTTTCCAAAATTTTAATCCTAGATCATGATACAGGTTCATGAAAATACTCTATAAAAAATATAATGGGATGTATAAAGGTCACATGGACAAACAATTAACTTGGTCTCTAGGTAGAAGATCATTAGTGGCATGTAGAGATTCATACTTAAAGGAATAACATAAATATTTATAGATATTAATTGAGTTCATTAATATAAAAACAATTTAATGATAAATGGAACATTAAGGTCCAAAAAACAATACATATTTGATGATTTAGAAGACCATCGATTCAATATAAATCAAGGTATTATGACAACATTTTTTTTCAAAGTAATTTTCCTAATTTTGGTTAATTATTTTACTGACCATAAATATATATACATATTATTACTTGAAAGGTTTCAATTTCATATGAACAATAATAAATAGTGGTTTTTCTTTGATAAATCTTTAATTTAACCCTTTACTCCTAGAAATTAATTACCAATAATTAATTTTTTATGCCTACAGAACATAAAGAAAATTTTAAAGGATCATTAGGCCAATAAAAGAGTGAAAATTATAACTATTTGTCTCTAACTATTTTCCAAACCCAATATGGTTAATATATTAATATAAAATCTTTGAATGTGATATTACCGGTTCATTATTACATTTATTCGTCAAATTGTTTAACTAACAACAATGAAAATTTGACCAAGAGATTTCAAAGGATCGTGGTTAGTGTGAAACCCTCATCATCCTTTGATCATCGTCTATAGCAATTTCGGACTTGATACGTTGTCACCTGGCATACATGTTTTCCTTTTCTAAAACCTTATAAATATAATTTCCAAAAAAAATCAAATGTAGATCCTTGAAATTTAATCATTAAATGGACTCTTAACTATGGATTTCAATACAAACATTTTTTTATAAAGAATCACAATCTTATTTGACTATTATTTTGATTACATTATTAATTATATGATCCTTAAACATTATAATACCTTTAAACTTCTTCTATAAATTTTAAAGGAATAATTCATAAAATAAAATTTTCCTCTAAAATAATTGCTTGTAAAATCAAGCATAGTTCTAAGATGTTTCATGATTATTATAATCAAAATACTAATGGTAAAGTACTTCTATAGTTTAATTATAGAATCCCAAAAAACATCAAAATAATTGGTCCTTCCTTAGTATAAGGTTTAACCATAATATCATTTTTTTTATTTCAAAATCATTACACCATATCATTAATATGAAACACCTTAAGTCTAACATAGGCCATTAATTGTCAATATCTATACAAATTATTCAGAATGGTTTTTAAAGAAAACATGGATTATCCTAAGAATATCCCCCATGAGTGTCAAAATAGGTAGGCAGTAAGGTCCGTTTTCATGTCCCAAGATACCCTGAGTTCGGCTCAGAAAACCTTATCAGAATTATTACTCCCATATACATCTATGGTAGAACCCCATCCACTTATATTATCCATACATAGATTTATTTCATGTATTACCCACATAACCTCAACCTTAACGAAATTCTAGGATGATCTTCTAATCTTATCCTCAAATTATACCTTAGGGTCATGTCCTATAACCTATTTTTAAAAAAATATAGTTCCCAAGGATGCTAGTAAACTTCCTCTAATACCATATATAGTGGCCCAAATCCATATATACTGGAGTCGGTGTCTGATGTCAATTACAACAACATGATTATAAAAAATAAAATTCCGAAGGAATGATCAATATTGTAGACTTGGTAAACTATATACATACATGAGACATTTATTCCCTAATAATATAGTAATTACAATATAATTTTTTCCTTATTTCTAAATAAATAACATCAAGGATAACTCTATTTCAACTAGTAAATCCCTTCATGTATTTCATAGTATGATTCATTATTTCTTAGGGAAAGAAACATAATAAGGGTGAGATAAAATTCTCAATACAAGAAAAATATAGCAGAAGTAACAATAAATGATTGAGAATAGTAAATATGGAATAGTAAACAACCGAACCCACATTTCATGAAATCAATAAACTAAATAGAAGTACGTAAACAATATGGAAAGTTAATAAATTGAAACATGTGAAATTCAAAAAACTCGATAAGAAAAAATAATTATGGTAAGGTTATAAACTGAAACACATGGAATCTATGTAATTGAAAATGAAACACATCCATAGATATGTAAATAAAAAATATCATAGATGAGTAATAACTGAAACTAAATTCGATAAATTATTTCTTAATAGATGTCATGTACAAGGCACATGAAAACCTATACCTTCAATACCTTTCACAAGATTTTTTAAATTGTCGGTAGAAACCCAATCAACTTGTGAATCTTATTTTTGGCTTATAAATCTATTGATTCATCAATGAGATATATAATTTCCAGGATTGACCTTGTATTGCATGTATAAATAATTCTTCATATCGAATAATCTATTTAATCAATACAAAATATGCCTTATCAAATATCTTTATTTAATAAAATATATATATTTATCAATAATTCCCTAGTTAATCAAATAACATTTAAAGTAAACACCGTATGTAAAATGATATATAGTTAGGTGATAATAACATCCATCGTAGGAAAATATGGATATTTCGTGAAATTTACAATGAATTTTTTTATAATAATGTTCTTTTTTCAATATAATATATACAAAAAAAAAGAAGTGTGGTTGTAAATGTAGTCATTAATATCATTTTTGAGGAAAATAATATTTACATATTCCAAGGTGTCCCATACCACATTGAATAATTTAAAATAATAATGCATGTGAAGGAATAAAATAAAACTTATAATATCATGAGAATAAGTATATTCATGATATAAAATTTCAAAGGGAAGTATATACACCATATAAATGTGAATTAGTGCATAACAACAAATATGTACCAATGGAATATAAATTGAGATGAAATCATTTACCATTCATTTCCTTTCAGGTGAAAACACTTTTGAAACATGTATAATAAATTTACCTTAATTATATAATTGTATGAGAACCTTTTTCATGTTCATCATAACACTTATTTTACTTATTACCATGTCGTATAGAACTACTTAATCAATTCTATTTATGTTGGGTGTTTAGACCAAATTCGGTTTATGTATTGGAATAATCTTTGGTAGGTCAAGTATTTTCAAAAAGGTCATTATATAACAAGTAAATAATAATAATAAAGAAATAATTATGATATTTATACATAAATTATTCTATTAAAAAATCATTAAATATGGTTAATATAAATTTACCAACATTACAATCATGTAGACTGTAATCTATATATAAGCATGAGTAACATTCCCATTTTTCAATAAGTGTTATGGAAAGAAGGTAAATAACACTATGTATTTCAATATTTATAATTATATCATAAATAAACTTTTTTTTAATCATATATACTTATATATATAATTCATGTGATGTCAAAGTAATCACATTGTGTCGAGGAGGAAATATTTCACACATCCACAAACGATGTTATCCCTTTTTAAGTGTGTGTGAAAAAGTAATAAATAAAATTATATATTATATTTATAGAAAGGTAATTATGTCATTAATATAATATATAAGTTTTTTATGTAACATATTTTTAGTAAAAAACAACTTTTATACATTACAAGTATCGTGTTCACGATTCACATCGCATTAAGGAGTGGTAGTCCACACTTCCAAAACTGATGTTATCATATTTACACAAAATAAGTAGTATAATGGTATGTGTTGTATGAGAATTAAAGAAGTTTAATGGAATGATAAATATAATATATAACATATATAAATATATTTTCCCACATAATTTCCACCATTAGATGTGGTAATGGAAAAATTTAACAATCAATGTTTCGTGAGGCGATAGTTGACCATATATATAGATAGTATGCACGTTACCCAATAGATGGAAGTTTGTGCGAGTGTAGGTAAAAACCATAATAAAACAAAATAATAGTATATTGATGATACTACTGTCATAATATAATAATAATTTCAAAATAATTTAATGGGTGGAAGAGTAAATGAATGAAAAGAGATCATTAAAAAACATTACTTTAAAATTGGGTAACTCCTTTTGGTTTATTCCAAAGGGATTCCATGGAATGTTTTATAAAAAAATGGAGGATTAAATGACTTTTTGAAATATTTTTGGAATATATTTGGTTATATATTTTCCAAATTTAAGTGGTTTTAGATGTGTGAGTATTTTGTAGAAGTGGAGGCCTTTTATAATGGAGGAGGAGTGGCACTCTCGTAATATTTTGACAAGGTAAATCCTACAACGTTTTTCATCTTGAAAGTGGATCAAATAATGGTAACATTTTGAGAAAATAGAGAATAGGGTAGAAATACTGAAATAAAGTATATATTTTACAATATTATTGGCCATTTTTGGCCTTAAGGTTATGGTTTACTCCCTTATTAATCTTAATTTAACCTGAATCGTTGAAATTAATTTTATTAAATTTCAATAATATTTGCAGTCAATTTTTTTTTTCTATTATTATACATTATAAATTATTCTAATTCAAAATATTGAATCTATTTTTCCAAATTACAATAATATTGTTGGAAGTCATTGATTTCAATTTAATCCCTTAGGGGTGAAAAAACATAGGGTTTTTAAAGTAAAAATGTTTGAAAGTTTTCTGTGTTTTTAAAGTCAAAATTAAATTGAAATTTATTACAATAAGATATATTGGGTTAATTTATAAAAATATAATCTAATAATACTTTAAAACCAATTACTGACTGACTGATAATTAATTATTTTATTAAATAACCAAAACACTTTTAAGGAAAAAGTGAGTAACCCCAAATCCAAGTTACATGTTCGAGAAACCATAAAACTACAACTATACTAAAGGAACCAACCCTCCATAGCCAATAAAAAAAGATGAAAAACCCTCACCAGTACCTAACAATTCAGCAAGTTGTCACGTGCATGAATACACGGGCCTAGAACCGATTGTGTGGCTATACCCTCTCAATCAAACAATTCCAAATGGCATGAACAGGTGAAGGATAAGCTCTGGTCCCCATCTAGAGTGGCCCTTCTAGAATGCTGGAAAAACACCTCCACACAACCTGTAAACACATTATCTTCTCCAAAAATCCACACATTCCGAACCAACTTGCTTCCCAATCAATCAATAGGTTCCACAAAATTTATCAGAATCATTGAAAGAAAATTTGAGATTAACTGAAACCAGATCCCTAGACAACTTCTAATACATGGAGGATACCTGGGTGCTTGGGACAGATAACAACAAATTTTCTAGTTCATAAACTAGCTGGTCCCAGGTTTGTATGTACTCTTCAAGACTAATCTTTCCTTTGTTGAAACCTCCAACAAGAATTAGATCCCATTTATCAACCCATGAGAATTGTTCCTCATTGAGTGACACATTTAAAGGTCTCCCCATAATCTTAGCTGCCTCCCCATTGGACACATTTAGCAAAAAAACTTGTTCGACCACCTCTTCTTCATAACTTAGTAGTAATTCTAGATTCTGATTATCCCCAACCTATAATTATAATTTTATGGAATTTAAGTTTTTTGCAGACCGAGTCTCCAAAGGAGGAGGTAATGAAGAGTAATATTTCTTACATTTCATAATATTATTTCTTCTGTTACTCCTGGGTCTTGCATATTCACCAACCAATAGAGTAGGATCAGTTCCCTTTGTTTCAACCATGTGTTCTCCATCTGCATCAATAAGAGTACTGAAATCAGAACATGAGCTAGCATCTGCAAGGCCTTCAAATCTGTTGGTCAGGATAATTGGTTTGAGGGGCCCTAAAACCGCACCCCCTGGCCACCCAGAACTAACATGCATATCCAGTTTTTGCTTTCCTTCACCTACAACATCCTTACCCAGCGTCAGAATCTCCAAAAAATGGTCAAATGCATCATCCACCTCTCCATTTTCCTTCTGTTTCATAGTAGGTAAACCCACACCCAATGGATTTTCCTCATGAACAACCTCATAATGAACCAAAGCCTCCCCCACTCTTACACCTGTAAAGGAAATGGCTCCTTACCACAAGAAGAATCTGCAAGATCTTGCTTCGGCCAGTTAAATACTTATGATACCTTCTGATTAACCACAATTTCTAGTGGCTTATCCCCTAGTGTTGCACCTTGATTAGCCTCCAAAGACCCATTGGATATCACTGAGAGGCAGTTGGGTCCCTCCAGCACCACAGGCAGCGATGCTTGAGGTAAAACCACCATGTTCAAGTTGTTAGTGGTGTCACCTCTCCTACTACCTTCTGGGCCTCTAACCAACTATTCTAGCAACTTAGTCCCATCCCGGTTCTCTGAAACAATACCACTACTTCTAGCTCTCTTACAGAGAGGATCAATATCGCCCTGACGACAATTACCTATATAATGACCCAGTCAATGGAAGGTAGAACAATATGCCATCAAAGACTCGTAGAAAAAATGTTTCATGCATCCGTAATCCTCCCCAATGGTAACCCAAATAAATTTGATAAGAATCCTTGAAACGTCCATTTCCACACAAACCTGCGGGGTTGATGTGGTGACATACTGATTTGGTTCGACTATTAGTGAAGTGAAATATACCCACAAGATTACCAAGAATCCTAATGACATAATGATTTTGAAATGGTAATGGTAAATTTGGAAAGCTCACCCAAACCACAGCAGAAGGAGAGTCATGCTTAATATGGAAATCGAATGACCAATGAAATAGGATGAACCAAAATCCCTTGAAGAAGTGGGGGGCACTCGACCAGGCACATATGAGGTCCTCCTCAGAATAAAACTGGACCATAATGTGATGATGATCCAGAAAGCCCATTGTTTCCCTCTACTACAAGTTCCATGAGTCGAAGATGAAATGGTCGAAAGAATCAACTGGGGGATGCCTCTGACTAAACCAAGCCACAGAGGTGAGGTTTAGAATATCTGAGGTTTTTGTGAATTCTGATGTCGATAAATGAAAATTCAAGAACCCATCAACCAGATCTCGTAATTTAGGGCATAAGGATGCTTTCAGTAAAGGAGGCAGGAAATGAGGGTTAGAAAAGGGCTTGAAAGATGGTACAACTCTCTTAGATGGTGTCGGAGGTCCCTCCCCCACTGGGAGGGGAGGAACCGACTCGTAGGCCACCGTCTTCAGGGAGGGATAATCATCGTCGATACTACGGTAGGAGCTCCCGTTCCACCCTTGCTTTAAAACTAATTTAAAATATGATTTATCCTTATAAATATATTAGATTAAAAACGAGTTTGGAACTAAAATTCAGAATTTTTAACTATTCATTGGAAAAATGATATGTTTTTGAAAAATATAAAAAATTCACCATAAATTATTTTTTATGAATTTAATTAAAATATGAAGTTAATTTTTTTATATTATATCAATTAAAGATTAGAAATTCAGATTTAAAATTGGGTTTTCAGTAAAAGGTGGTAAAGTTACCTTTATAAAAATATATGTTTTTATGTGTGAAATATGGTATGTTCTTATCTTATGAATTTAAAAAATAATGGATGAATATCAATAATATTTTATTGAATATAATAATATATATTTCCTTAAAATCATTCACTAATTGTAATTACATAGGTTTATTAAGACAAAAATCCTTTGGAAGCATAAAAATAATCAAATTTCTTTTTTATCTAATTGGTTATTATTTTTGTTTCTTATTAATTGGTAACTAATGGATAAATTTTATATTTATATAAACCATAAATTTTCTTAATCTAGTTAATACTATTCATACCCACTAACATAATGGCTAGGTTATATCATTATTTGTTAAATAATTATATATTAATAGTGAATTGTTATTTAGTGAAACTTGGTCTTAAGTGTAACAAAAACTATCAAGGAAGGCCTCTATTGCGTGTAACTCAAGACAACTCTGTTTTGTGTGAATTACATAAAATAAAATATATTATATTTATTTATGATTATAATGTATTATGTTAATATATTATCTTTTTATAGGTTGTGTTGCATGTCATAAAATCTATTCTATACCATGTTTTATATTATAATTTCAGGGTGGTGCATAAATGGTTTTATTTTGATGATCCAAGACATTATGGTCTAATGCAGAACACATTCAGATATAAGGTATGGGATTTATTCTCAAACCTCTAGTTTCATTCGGGTTATGCTTACCACCTCTATACTCGAATATAATTCTTCATTATTTCTATGTTTTGTGTATACATTTTAAACTAATTTATCCATATATGTTTATCTCTTTTATGGTAAATTCAAGCTTTTCAGGGTTACCTTCTCAATCTTCCTAGTACGAAATCCCCCTTACAGGTAATGTCGTGATTTCTTACCCATTTTCAACTAATATCCATAATCTATTTTAAGAAAAAATTATTTTTGTAAAATTAAAACTTTTTTCATGAAAAACCATATTTGTTCATTTCTGGTTTTATACAAACAATTATGAAAAATAAAAAATGATTTTTCGAAAAGAACTCTTATTTTCAAAGTAAAAGTGGAATTTCTCCAATGAATTTCTCGATGAGTTTATTACATTGTTTTAACATTTTTCAACACCTCTATTAAAATTTATGTCCAATTGAGATTTATCTCATATAAACATCATATACCATTATTTTATTAAATTATTTAGGCCCAGATTGACTATGGATATACTATTTTGATTCCACTCCCCATAGTACTCAAAATGGTTAGTGATTATGTTTACAGATTAGGGAAAGTTATTTTCATTTTATATGTATATGTTTTTATGTTTAAAAATATTTAAACGTGGAATTAATTAGACATATTAAGTGATGGGGGGGACTTCTATTGCCCCTTGAGGCATCAATAGGTCTCATGAGACAGTACGGATATAGACTGGGCCGATGCATTTCCCATTTTCAGTTATGGTTTTGGCTAAGGACTTAACTATTCAATTTCAAGTGTCTTGGGAAAGGTCTCGATGGTATTTTTATGATGTTTTTCATATACATTACATCATTATGATTAGTAATTTATTATCAATGTGAATATTTGATTTAAGAATATCCATGATTAAGCTTCATTCTCAATTTTTTTTTTTTTGTGGAATTTTTTATTCTGTGTTTATTCTTTCCTGAATATGAACAACATTATGTTTTAGTGGCATGTGTTATTATTAATTTAATATGAATTATTGTTTATATTAGTCTATATTGTATTATATACCCTTAGTGAGCATATGATCTTAACCATTTCTTATATTTTATTTTTTCTCTAGGACGAGAAGTTGTATATTATGAATGAATCTAAGGATAAATCTAGATTTACAGATATTTAAATTCAAGTTCCTATAGGACATTCCTTTAAAGTTATATTGTAAAACTTATTTATGTATCTGCTTTTCTAAAACAACTAAACTTTTTAGTTCTTTTGAGGTGATACTTCCTTATTTTTTATACCAATGTTATAATATAAGGTACTAGCTCCATGAAACTTGGGTCTGGGTTTTTATTGTTAGTATCAATGAAGTTTAGTTGAAAATTGGGAAAATAGAATTAGAAAACATAAATTAGGGAACATAAACATAAGATAGACTTCGAGGATAATCATAGAATAAAATCCTATAATTTTGGTAAGGTAAAAATTGTGTGGGTCTTCCTTGCAATACATCCCTATGTAAATACTACCAATGGATATGGCTCTAGAAAAAATGTACCTATGAATTACAACTCTGATAAGGAATCTCGAGCCTAACATGGTGAAACATGGTACATAGAAATGGACATTACTGTGCACCTGGTTTGAAACCCACTGGAGATATGCTTAGGATACATTAATTTTTTTTTTCAAACCATTATGACGGATTTAAGAGTAAATTTTTCCCCAAAGAAACCATATTTATGATTATGAGATTAGCTACACATAAAATTTTTAATTTATGTTAAGTATTTAAATAGTTTTGATATTATACATTATGTTTCATAATGTTATGATATAACATAGTGTATTAGATTTATTATATATGGTTCCTAGTGGATTGAATGGGAACCACATCAATGCTCATGATCCTAAGTGTAAGAATGACCATTTCTTTGATGGTTTTAAACCCGCCTTGTGAAGGGAACTAGTCTCTCAAATGTTCTCATCATATGATGAGATAATATCATGTTCGAATAATAAGTATAAAGAGTTTTTTAGGTATTATGGATTTAAAAGAAAGTAAGATATGAAATTACTAATGGGAAAAAGATAGACAATGGAAAGAAGAGAAAGAAGTATTTTCCTAGATTTGATAATTGTGGAAGAAAGCAACTTGATATTTGCTTAATAGGTAAATGAGTTTGCTTCTAGTGTGAAGAAAAATGTCACCATAATCATGATTGTAAGATAAGGAAATAAAATTCCAATATTAGATGATTCAAATATTATGATATGGGGCACTATATGAATTAATTTCCCAAGTGTCAAAGGAATATAGATTAGAAGAAGTATTGGGATAATGGTCAAGCTTATGATACTACCATAGAAAATGTGTAATCAATAATATTTTTGTTTTTGGATTCAATAATTATGTTATTTAAGTATTTTATCAATTATTATTTTGTTTTAAGAATCATGAGATGTATAAATATTTTACTGTAGTGCTTTTTCATTATGGGTTTGAAATCGTGTGTAGAATGGTACCAAGAAAAGTGATTGAGTGGAAATTTGATCTTTTAGAAACACATAACATCAGAAAGATAACTATAAACATGTTATTTATAAATGAGATAATAATAAATAGATGTTTATATGATATTATTGGTGACTATGAAATTTGTTATTGATTTCATAGTTTATTTTATTAGATGTTTTGATTTAATGAAAACCTAAGATTTTACTCTTGGAATCATGCATGTTTTATAAACGTATTAAGGTTATCAGGGTGTTTATTTATTTGGTATGTGGTATTAAGAGGTAAATTATTTCTAGAATCTTATATTATGTTGTTTTTTGATATTTAGTGACCTTGCTTCTAAATTTTGGTCGTTGAATGCTGATAGACATGTTTTAAATATGTCATAAGATTAAATACATATGGAATGGATCAAGATAAACTTTGGCAATTGTTGTTCATAGATAACATGTTCTAAAATTATTGGTTCATTAAACATTTAAAGCACTAATAAATATTTTATGGACCATATGACCTGTTAATGGTTCTAAAGGAGTGAAAAATTCATCTTGAACATTCCTTTCTAAGTGTAAGGGGTGATGTGAAAATTGATCAAAGTAGATCAAAAAAAATGAGAATATGATTATGGAATGGAATTTAATCAAGTATGTCCACTTTCTCAAGTTCTTATATAGATATTAAAATAATCTCCCATATTTATGAAAAATATTTTGGAACAAAAACGTTATCTATGTAATTTTCATTCTGAGAAATCAATTGTATTTTTACCGATCACTAGATTTATGTTTCTGTGATGGTTAAAAATCTAATGAATATGTTCTCTATCACTCTCAATCACGACATTTTGGTTATATTATTCTTAAATATCCATATTTTCACTTCACACTAATGTTATCCAATCTAAATTACTATATTTTTTGTGACATATATATTTCTCCTTTCCATCTTATTAAGATGATATTTTATTAACCCTGCTTTCGATGTGAGTTTCCCCAATTTTTTTTATGTATCAACCTTTGATTTATAATTTTTGATTTTAAATTGTGAGGAATTAATTTAATGAATTTGGGGAGAATGAAACACCCTAATATTTTATGGTAATAGTTTTAAATTTATCTTATTTGAAATCGTTTGTGTTTAACAAAGGATTAAATATTATTATTAAATTATAATAGTCATGTCTTATATGTTGGAAATGGTGGGAATGAATGAGATTATATAAATTATGAAAATATATATGTGACACATGTTTATAATATTTATTCATTGGTTACTAATTAGAAATTAAAACCAATTGAACATAGAGGATGTAATTTTATAAAAACAATTAAATGACTAAAATGACATATTATATTAATAAAATAAATTAATCAATATTAATTATTGTTACAATTTTTTATATATATATTATATATTGAATAAAATATTTTCATATTCATCCAAGTCGTCCTTAGATGCATATTATAAGAATAAATCATATATTACACGGAAAAATGCTATACTTTCTCAAAACACAGTTTTACCGACTTCTAATAACGCACTAGTTTCAATAATAAATTTATAAATTTTAATAAAATATATTGAAAAAAAACAGCATTCTTAATAGTTAAATTTAAAGATTATCTTAGGGTAAAATTTTGGTATTTTTCTAAAAGTATTTATATCTAGTGAATAGTTACAATTCTTGATTTTTATAAAACAATCATTTTCATTAGAATTATCATTTGAATAGTAACCACACCTTTGAAATTATAAATTAAATTTATTTATTTTATGAATTATAATATGATATAATTATATCATAGTGTAAGTAAATAAATATTTTAAAAATTATTAATTAAGAGTTGGTATTTTTGTAAGTCATAAAAATATTTATTTACAATTTTATAATTACTATAATTATTTAAAAGAAAATTTATTTTCATAAAATAGATTCATATATTAATATTTTTTTATTATTATTTAAATATATTTTTACGAGACCTTTGTTAATTTTTCAAAATTTTATAAAATGAGTTATAATATTAAAATATGTATTTTTCAAGTAAATAATGATTTAATTAAAAATTAAATTTTACATATTTAGAAAATTATTTCCATACAATGGATTTCATTTCTTAATTCTACATGTTGAAAAATGGTTTGGATGAATTTTTTGGATTTTCCAAATTAAATGAATTTTTAGTGAATAATGTAATATGATAATTTAAGATAAATGTTAAATACATGAATTATTAAGTCATAGGTGATGCTTGTATTATGAAATCCATTTATATCAAAATAACCTTAATTATTTTAATATATTTTGTGATAATTATCTAACTATTCATATTTTTGATCCAAAATAATAAATAAATGTAAAAATATAAAAAACACCCATCACCTCCACTATAAATACCACCCCTTCTCTTCACACCTTCAATGATTTGAGCCTTGTAAATTTTATGCCCAATCCTCTTCCAAGTACCCTACCATTCATCTAGGATCTCTTAGTCTCATCAAAATACCAAAACATTTTCCCCATAGAGTTTCTCAAGGAATAGTAAATCAAGAGGTAAAAACCACTTTCCTTTCCTTTTAATTTATTTTCACGTGATTTTGTTTTCTTATTATATCCTCAACACTTATTGTAAAAGTGTAATGATAACTCTAGTGTAATTTATATACTTTAATGATATCATAATAATGGAATAATACATCATTAACCCCCTTCTCCTTTCATTTTTATTCTAATAATTGAAACGTCGTACGTGAAGTGTTGTTTTTTCACTATCAAGGATGAAAACATTTCATTTCCCTTCATAATCCTCAAGGATATTCATTAAAAAATTCTAATGGTTGAAATATATTTTAAAATTTATATTAAAAAACATTTTTATGTTCTAGATGTAACATATTTACATAATATTAATTGATAAAACAAAACGATTTCGGTGTGATCTGAAGCTGTAACAATTAATCTAAACGATTATCATTAAAATATTATCTAATTATTCACCCTAATATCCCATAAAAACTATATATAACACCAATTAAACTCCTGTGTGTTTATTAATATCATATAATTCCAATTCTGGAGAATTATACCCATTTTACATGAACGTTTTTACATATAATCAAGCGAACTGATCATGAAAACCATGATAATGAATGCTCCCGACTGATTAAATTAAACTATAAAACTCATAAATAAGGACATAAATGAGATTAATAAAAATTTAATGAATCAAATACATGTATAAAAGGTTATTAATTTTAGAATTACTATATTTAATTTGATTATCCATAACATTAAGTTCAAGTGCAGAACACATTCGGACATTAGGTAAGGGTTTTCTTCCCGAACTTCTATTTTCATTTGGGTTATGATTTCTCCCTCTATAGAGATATATAATTATTCATTAATTACATGTTATATTTATACGTTCCAAAATCATGTATCTCGATCATTTTATCTTTACTTTTATGGGAAATATATGTTTTACAAGGTTCCCTTCTTAATTCTTACCCACATGCAAGCCCGACCAAAGGGAACACCTCGATTTCTTACCCATTTTCATGTATCTTCCATAATCAATTTTATGAAACCATTATAATCATTAAATCACAAATTTTTTTATTAACAACTATATTTGTTCATTTCTAGTTTTATATGAACAATTTTGACACATATAAAGATTTTTTCCAAAAAAACACTTCTTTGCAAAGTAAAAGTGGTATTTCTCTCAATAATTTCTCGATGATTTTATTATACTATTTTCATATATTTCAAAACATCTATCAAATTTTATGATTAATTGATATATATCTAATATTATTATCATCAAAAATATTTTATTTAATTGTTTATGATTAGTTTGAATATGTATTTTATATCACGATACCTTTCCCCATAATACTAAAAATTATTAGTGATTATATTTAAAAATTGGGGAAAGTTATTTATATTTCATACATATATGTCATTTATGTTTAACCTCATTTTTATGAGTAATTCATTGGACTTAGTAAGTGATGTTTGAGTCCCTCTATATCCTCTAGATTCATTGATATGTCACATGAGACAAAGTAAATATAGACTTTTATGAGGCCTTGCCAATTTTTAGATATGGTTTTACTTGAGGCCTTAACCATTTATTTTCAGGTGCCTTGGCTAAGGCCTCAAATATATAATAATGATGTACAACATATATATACCCATATTATTATTATAAAATGATTATCCATGTGAATATTATATTAATAGAATATTCATGGTTAAGCTTCATTCTCCTGTGGTTATTTTTATAGAATTATATATTGATATTTTATTATCCCTATATTATTCTATAGTTTATTTTCTAATGGAATGTGTTATTAGTAATTCACCATTCCTTATTTTTTATATTAGTTTTTCCATATTACTTAACCATAATGATTATCTGAGGTCACCCATTTCTTAGGTTTTATTTTTCCCTAGGATGAAAAGATGTATATTATGAAGGACTTGCAAGGATAAAATAAAAGTTATTAATGTTTCTAATAGATTTTTTCTGTTGTATTTCCTTTCAATTTGTAATGTAAAAATTATTTATGTATTTTTTTCTAATAATACTAAAATATTTGGTCCTTCTGGATGTGACTTCCATGTTTATTATACCATATTAATAATGTATGGAACAAAATTTGGGAAATGAGGGTCAGAGGTTTTAGATATGTGGATGATTTATATTTAGAAGAGGAAAGGGTAGATTAGTATAATAATTTACCAATCACTTGAAGTTACTATTTGAAATATCCTTGATTGGTGAAATAAAAAAATTTGGATTTGGAGGTGATCAAAAATAAGGACTACACCAAACTTTTCATGAAAAGTATGCAAGAAAGATTCTAAAAAAATTTAGCATGCATGACTCCAAAAAAATTTCAGCTTCGATTATAGTTGAAAAAAACATGGAAATCATAAGTATTGTAAATATATAGATCCCAAATTATATATATGGATCACTGGAATATTATTATATTTTATTTCAATGTGGAAATACACAATCTTTGCAATATTTTTAGGGGATTTCTCCCAAAAAAATCCGAAGGAATAGAATTTCGTAGCAATTAAAAGAATCATGAGATATATTCAAGTTACTTTCAAAATTATCTTATACATTGAAGTATGAATAGATACATATTTGTCCAAATTTTCTAATTATAACTTGGATATAGATGTGGTAGATCAAAAGTCTACAAGTATGGGTGCATTTTTCATTAGAAAAAATGTGCGGGCTAGTTAAGAAAGAAACCCGAAGGAACTTCTTTTAGTACAGTTGAAGAAAATTATATCTATATAAAAAAAGGCATGAAATTTTTTATTATGGATAGAGAAACAACTTAATAATATTTTGGAAGAAGTGGAATTGTTGATGGAGATATTATATGACAACAAGAGAATGATCGAGCTCATGAAAAATCTAGTTCAACACTCTCATACACAACATATTGAGATAATATAACACATTATCAAAGAAAAGATTAAAAAACATTTCCTTAAAATGGGTGTAACACCCCAAAAACTTGTTTCTTGTGTAATGGTATTATTGAGATTTTATTTTGTTATCCGAAAAAAGTACAAACTTCAAAGTAAATATTATCGCACTTTGTTGTCAAACATAAGTAATTCTTATCAAATAATTATTTAATATAATATTTTAAATAACAACTATAATAATATATCTAATTGGTTTGTTTTCTAAATGTGAAATTTATATATATAGATATATTTTTATATTTTATTTGAATGAAAATACTATTATAAAATTATAATTTTATATTTCAGTTATACATAGAATTGAAAATTGTTGTTTTAAAATATTTTAATGACATCTTTTTGCATTGTTTTAACTAAATAGATAGTTACTTAAACTATTATATGAATAATTATATAGTGATTTAAATATATTTAAAATTATGGAAATTATTAGATTATAAATTGGATTAAATTTTCATAACATTATTAACATTTTGAATATATATTAAAACTATTTTAATAGAGTGATTAATATTTTACATATATGAATGATATTTTAATAAAAATTATTTTCACATTAAATCATATATATGTGTGTAATATTAAAAAATATTTTATAACAAGTTATAAAAATTATTATTTTCAAGTTAATACATTTTCAAATATTAATTTAATTTATAACGTAATAGGTATATAAAAAAACATTATATAAGAGTTAAATAATAAAAATCTTTACTTTTAAAAAGTAATTATAAAATTATTTTTTAAAAAATACTAGTATTATAGAACTTTTGACTTTGGGAATTAGTGGTAATATAATATATGATAATAAGGGTATAAAAAATAATGAAATAGTAATAAAAATATAATAATAACAAATGAAATTGGATAAAAAAAGAAAGGAAAATCCCGTGAAGGGATTTGGGAATCCCGTAAGAACCGCAATGAAGGGGGGACCATGCCTCGGGGGTGGGGGGTGTGTCGTACTCTGGGTACACGACGTGAGTCAAGGGTGTTATTGAGGCTGGTAGGGTTTCAACAGGCCGTGGTCGGGTGCGTTGCACATGGGGGTTGCTTCAAGCAGGATGGGGCGATCTATGTGGTGGAGTCGAGAGGGTCTACGAGGCCATGTCAAGGCCGGAGGCATGAAGGGTGGTGGTCCGAGATGAGCAGACCAAACGCCGGTGAGGTACACCTCGGCCTGGTCTCCAAGGGCCTTCTACGTCAGGATGAGATGCTTTTTAGGGTTCCAGTACGTCATGAGGGAGTTGTGTTGGCCGACATCGAGCTTGGTTTCGGGTCCGACTGAAGCTTATATAGGTATTATGGTTGGTGAGGGATTCGTTTTTCTAGACCTAGAAGGGTAGTACTTCCCACCGAATCTCTGTCAGATTTACGTTTTGTATTTTTCATATTCTCTGTTTTTTCAGTCCATGGGTAGAGATTCTGTTGATGTTTTCTTATGTAAGCTTTCAATGTATGAAACAATCTCTTTAAAAAAGTTTTGATTATAGGATTTATATATTCTATTTTTTATTCTGTATCAACTCGCACAACATTCAAGGCATGCTTATGTTTGTCTTCATTTGACTTTGGGTTGATCTTGTTGAAGTCTTTCTATATTATTTCTTTCCATTTGATTTTTGTTTATGAACATTCAAAACAAGCTTGTTTTGTTCCACTGTTTATACAATGGGTGTTTTGATTATAAAAATCCTTATTTGAATGTGAAATGGTGAAATTTTCATCCTTAACCTCTTAGGACTTCTTCCTCTCAAGCCTCGAGCAATCTTCCCCGAGTATCAGCTAACTCTCCCAAGCCCCTCCTCATCCTCAAGCTAAGGTAAGGGATATACTATCTATAGTTTTTTAGATTATGTACTATAATTTATTATCCTATATAAGGGTATTAATATTTATTTTTATGGTTAAACTTATTTAGTAAGAGTTAAATAATTGTCTCAAATAATTATCTTATGTTTTATGATGTAAGTGTTCATTATACTATGTATCGAATGTTTATTAATTTTACGACCTTATGTTTTCAAGGGGAAAATTAGTATTTTTTAAAGGGTTTTATTTATTTTGAATTCAAGAAGTAATTTGTTTCAAGAAGTTAATTATTTTCAAGCTGTTGGTTATTTGTGTAAGGGTTAAATATTTGTCTCGAATATTTATTTTACGATCTTATATGACTTTGGTTTTACGATCTTATTAAAAAAATTAAATATCTTTTAAGATGTTAATATATATATATATATATATGAATTTTGTTTTCAAAATATATAGAGTATGGGTGTGTTAAAAAAATTATTTTAGAATCATGGTTTTTATTAAATTATGGAAGGGAAGTTTATTTATTTATTTGTGTCAAAGTTGAACTCTATATTTTCAGGTTCTGCGTAAGGGTTCAATACAACTTGTCTTTCTTTCACAAACTTGAATATACACTAGTATATATTATATATATATTCATATAATTTTAATCCACCCATCTTTAAATATTCTTAGTGTTGATTTAAAATGATTTTTTAGAATGTGATGGGTGGAAGTTATTTTCCATTACAGTATTTGATTGTAAACATGACAACTATTTGTTTCAACGCGATAAAAGTGGGTGCAACATATACATATTTTTTTATATACATATATATATTGTTATGTGTATGCACCTATATGTTCGAACCATAATATGAATTAAATTTTCCTTAAAAAACTTAGGTGGTTAAATTATGTTTTTGATATGTTCAATTATATTTTCATAAATGTATGCACTACATAAACCCAATGTTGCACTACAAATCAATTTTCCTTATATGATATGAAATATAATGCATGGACATTTATTAAGACATGATCATTTATCAATACATTCTTTTTTGTACAAAAAACATCTGTCATGATTCAAAGTTAGTCATTTTAAACTATAAATATTCATTTCCACAAATCAAGGAATTTGAAAATTAAGGAACTATAATTTTATGTGGTAACCACATCCATTCATTAATTACATGTTTTTAATGATTACAAGTTTTTCATGTCATTGGGAATATTATTATTTAAGTAATAGCTACCAAATTTTGATTTAGTCCAATGTTATTTCCATTTATCAGTGCATGAATTGAGAATATATAATTCCTATCCAAAATTATAAACATGCAATGTAATGTGTTGGATGTTTATAGAAGCATTTGTAAAGTTATTAATTTATGTGATAAGTAAAACTATTTATTATATATCACATATAATAATGAATTAAGAATTTAATTATTTGGAGTGGTATGAGACACCCCAAATAAAATACATGGAATTATGTATTCAAAGTGGTATGGGAAACTTTGGATACATGGACTTATTAAACATATGGGGAATTTATTGGACTAGTATGTTCCAGTTTGGGGACTGGTAAAAGTAATCCCTTCGGGTTGGGGTCCGGTTACAGCAGACCCTCAGGGTTGGAGTCCGGTTACAGAGCCTCTCTAGGATGGAGTCCGGTTATAGAGGCTCTCCGGGTTGGGGTCCGGTTACAGTTATCCCCTAGGTCCTGGCATGAGGCATTGACATAGATAATAAAGACCAGCATTATACATTCCCTCATTATGTGTACGATAATTAATTAACCAAATGGATATTCGACTTTTAGAATATCCATGGTTAAGAGCCATTACTTATGAGTATCAGAAAAGTAAAATCTTATGGAATGACATATGTATAACACTTAGTAATTTTAGTATTTGATATATGAAATTGAAGTGATTAACATTATGCGCAATTCTGATTATTCGTTACACATAGCTATTTAATTTGTTCTTATGTATTCTTATGTCATACATGTTTTGAATTTTCTTTTATTCATTACTCCTATCAAGAATGCATATTTTCTAATTTTGTATCCTTGTAATTCTGTTACCATGTTTTTAGTTAATCACTTTTATTAAGACTAGTTACATATGTTATATCTTTTCTTTAAGAAGATTGTTTTATGAAATGGTTAAAAGGATATTTTCAAAAGTTATTTTTTTTATAATATGTTATTTTTAATTCCCTTATTGGGAATTCGTATGCTCACCCTACGCATTTGATTAAAAAATTTCAGGTAAAAGCTTTTATCAGAGGAAACATTTCATAAGAAGATGGTTTCTCAAAGCTCGAACCGAATTTGATCATTTGTATGGCATCAGCTCTGGGTACTCGGGAGCTGGGGTGTGACAATGGGTCATGTTGGAACTAATGATTATATGGATGAAATTTTGACTAATCATTTGATAACACAAATTTTTGAGAAACATCAGTTGAACATTATTTTTTAGCTACACCCCATTAGATGAGGAGGTTATGGTTTGTTTCTTATCTATATTATCATAACTATTTTAATCTTTTAAGGGATTTTATTTAGGTATATGGGGAAGATATCATCTAGGGGATATTTCTTTTTCATATTAAGTCCCCAAATTAGTTTCTTTGGTTTTATAGAAAAGTTCAGTTGTCCTTTGAGGCATGCAAACCGATTTTTCCAGTCTTTTGTTCTACACAAATAATTGATCACATAGAATTTGAGTGATGGATGTGTAATTACATTCTTATCAGTTTTGTTGAAGCTGGTTCTTGAATAAATATCTCTATAGATTAATAACAAATCCATAGGGGGATATTGTTTGAACAAAGGGTTTTTTCAATTGGAAATATATTATTATTTTTGTTTGTTTTTAATTTACCCTATTTTTATCAATGAGTTTTCAAGACAAGTGATATTACAGAGTAGGTGGTATCAATGTTGATGGTGGTATCATTTCCTAGTGTTTTCCAAATTTTTGAGGGTGAAAATTTGGAGGAAGGCATAACATTCGAAAAATATTGATTTCCATTAGTACTTCATAAAAATATAGAAATGGGATGAATTTTTTTTTTATGTTTTTTGTTTTGAGAATTAATGGGTTTGTTAAGGTTTGGAGTTCATGAAAATAATGTTTCACTAAATATAGGGAAGGCACAAAGGATAGACAGTTAGTAACATTATTATGAGATGTTTCATGAATGGGAAAATTCACATAAAATTTTGTAAATAAAGGCATTTTCACAACCTTTAATGAAGTGTTACATGAAAATTTTGTTCTTATCATTAAATTTTTTCTATATAAGGAAATATCTATAAATAGCAATCCACTAATCAATTTATGGATTTTTTTTAGTAGTCGTAATTTCTCAAATTTCATGAAGGACTTTTGCAAGAACAATTACTACAGGAATTAGAAACATTACTCACATAAAAGTTTTGTAAAAAATAGTGGTTGAGAAATAATTAATTCTATGGCATTTCAGTGAAGGATTCTTGTGATAGTGTTTAGTTCATTTTAATCCTACAGTTATGAAAAAGTTGTGAATATCATGAATATATGTACATAGAAAAAATATGATCAATTTTTAAATAAAAGGGATGTTTCATGAAAGAGGGATTATAATGAATGGTACTTATATGAACAATAGGTTTTGAAAATTTATTTTGAGTGAACAATGTATTCAAGTGAATTACTTCAAGGCTATGGTACAATAAGAGTCTCATTCTATTCAGGGATAATCACATATGTTCTCAATCTATTGATGTGATATTTAAGTTGATAAACTGAGTAAGTCATCATCCAAGGTAGTGAGCAAGGGGGAGTTGATGGATGTGATCTGAGGTATGCATTATTCTATCCTTAAATTTAATGTAGAAGAAGTGTGATTAGAATAGAGTGAATGTGTTTGAATAATTGTAATCTATAATATCATGTGAATCCTTGTTTATTCTTGTATGACCACAAAACTATTGGTGTATAGTCTATGGACTATTCCTTAGTGGTGAACTAAGTAAAAATGTTGTTTTGTGTTTCTATTTCATCATATATTTTTCTTATAATCAGATATTTCCATCAGAAAAGTTTAACACTTTCTTACCAATTTGGGGACAAGATCCATCACATTAAAATAAAAATCTGACACACTCATTAACCCCTCCCATCTCAAGGTTTTCTTAGGTATTAAAATTATCATGATGATATTCCCTTAGTGATAGATGTGTAGACATTTTAATACACACCAAGATAGATACTTAATAGGGATATTATTTGGTTAAGCACGTTGAATTTAGAATCCTTTATGAAATATTTGACTACATCATTATGGTATGGTTAGATAACCTATTATGAGATATAAAATTAATAATGTAGATTGAAACCCATAAATTTATAGGTCTTGCTACAAATTTCATTTATGATAAATTAATTTAATGTTAACAAGTTTCCTTTCTATAGGTTATTAAATTAAATATTATTTTATTTAACTCCTTTTTTTAGGTAACAAATACATTAATATGAAAAAAAATTAATAATATATACGATGGATAATTTTTTGATGGATATAATGAGAAAATAAATGGAATTGAACATGGTGTTGAAAATATATTTTTTACTATCAACCAACTATCGCAAATTATGATTAAAAATGATTCTTTACAATCTTCTAAACACACCAAAGAACATAATGATAGAGTTTCATTGGAGCTTAGGTTATAGAGGTGATAAAGTATAATGAAAAAATATCTTTTAGGTAAAAAATGTGGGAAGGAGCACCCAAGAGAATATCTCAAAGGAACATTAAAATATTCCTTCTGTGGAATGATTATCCATTGAGCCCATGTTTTTAAAATATAGATTAAGAGATATAAAAAATGGTGTAAATTCCCCAACTAATACATCATAAAAACATCAATGCTTCAAATATACCGAGTTTTTGAATTATAAAAATTAATTCCTCATGCGAAGGTTCGACAAGGATTATCGGTATCAATACCTTCCTAAATTAAGGGAACTATATAATGAATTCCCAACCACATGTATTAAAGTGTACCATGATAATTATGGAACACATATCTTCCAGAAAATAATTTTGGACGACTTAATTTTGGTTTAATGTATCTAGGATGTTTCCTAAAGGCATTAAATCTTATAACCGATGATTTAATTATAAAATAAAACCTCTAGATATATAGTATCACATGATGAATATAATGGGAATATAGCCTCTAAAAATATTATTATCTTTTATTTAGAATAATTTAATGTTATTTCAGAAATTAATTGGATCTCTCTATTTAGAGGAATAATTAATTGTAAAAAATAAATCTCATTTCATATCATCCTGTTGGTCGTAGTGGACACTCAAGAGGGGGGTGAATTGAGTTCCAATTAAAATTTCTGTTTTAAAAACATTGTCTAAAAATCCCCCAAATAAAACACAGAATTAAACAGTGGTGAATTTAAATCAAAATAAAGGTTCTGTTAGATTCTCAAAGGATTGATCATTTCCTAGTTAATCAAATCTGAATAATTGATTAACATTTGGAACTAACTTACTGATTTAAAACTAATATAAAAACTTTCGAGTTTAATTATCAAGGTGACTTTAAAACAGTTTTGGTTTTTGGTTTTAACGTAGTTTGCAGTGGGATAAAAATAACATAGAAATTAAATAAGCACAGCAGGTTTAACCAGGAGGTTCAGTGTCAAGCTGAGACTTAGTCCTCTCAAAACGTTATATAAAACTGATCCACACCCTGGATCAGGGATTACAATAGTATACAACTCTCCAGGTCCAAGACCTCTACCACTATTATCCGTGGGAACAGAAACAACAACAAACCATCTGTCCAGGTCATGCACGACCTCTACCACTATCCCAGTGGGAAATAAAAGATGTAAGAGTGTTGAGTGAGGATTTAAAAATCCTCCAGTTAAAACACAGGAGATAGTGTGTGTGTAAAATACAACAGATAACACACACTACTCAATATGTAAAAAGATAAATCACAGAGGCAAAGATTTAGAGTTTAGAAATGGCTATAGTGATTGTAGTGAGCTTTGGACTTCTTTGGATTGATTCGAATTAGTTGTGAGTACTCTTCTGGTTTTTGTCTGGAAAACCTAGTGTCGTCTGCTTCCTTGACATCCAGGTGTAGAGACAGAGGAGATATTAGTTGATGATGTTATTGTGATTTGTTCTTGTTCATAGATCTTCACTGGTATGCAGTAATGAGTTCTTCGTGTAAGTTATGTCATCTATTTTCATTCACAGTTGGTTGTTCTTTTTTCACACCTCATGGTATGTATATCTCTTTGTGTATTCGTCTATGCATTCCCCATTTTGAAGTAGCACATCCTTCCTTTATATAAAGCACGAGCTCCAGCAAAAGATTATTTACTTTTTGCAGGTACGAGGTACAGTTCCCTGACATCCAACAACACACATGAAATAAATGTCAGTGTATTAAAATATACCCGATATGACCATTGGTTAGATTAAATAATGATAAAGAAATTAAAGTAGAATCAGGTTCTGTTTCTGGAATGGTAGCTTTTGATATCGGTAGACTTGTCTTATGGTAGGTGTCTGTATCGGTAGACTTTATTTGTAATGGTAGACTTTGTATCGGTATCTGCAACAGTAGACGTTATCACAATAGTAGCAGTGGACTTGTAAAGGTAGTTGTGGATCTGCCTTGTATCGGTAGCGGTAAGTCATAACGGTAGCTTCCTTTATGTATCGGTAGACATTGCATATCAGTGGTCTTCAGCATATCGGTAGCTCTGCATCAGTAGCTGTCGACTTCGATGTAGCGGTAGGCTTGAGTACCGACGAGCTTGTAACTGTAACTCTATCGGTAGACATGTTGTACCGTCTTGGTAGACTTTGATGTAGCGGTGAACCTTGAGTACCGGTGAACTTGATATATCTGTGAACTCCGTATCGGTAGCTCTATTCGATACCGGTAGCTCTAAGTCATAACGGTAGCTACTATTCTGTATCGGTAGTTATAAACTGTTTAAGTATTCTATTGGCAGAATGTGTTAGGTCAGAGTACATATATCCAAAAGACTTATATTATGCATAATTGAAGCTATCAACATATAATAAATCATATTTGAGATGTATCAAACATAATTAAGATATAAATAATATATAGTTGGGATTATCAAAATAGAGTAAAGCAACTCAATTGCTATAGGGTTCAACATTCTCCCCCTTTTTTATAATCACAACTTATGCTAAAAAAAATGAAATAGTATCAGAGAAAAAAATATATCGAAAAATGATATAAAAAATATAGTATCAGAGGAAACAGAAAAGATGGAAAAGAATATGAGGTTTCTTTTGTTTTTTAAAAAAATTCCATATTCCTCAAGTCTCAGTTTCTCATTCCTCTTTTGTGTGTTTCTCCCCCTTTGTTAACTCTAAGGACTCATTGATTATTTTCTCTCATTTTATAATGTTCTCATTTTCTCCCCCTTTGTGATTAACAAAAAGAAGGGTAGCAATGAAATGATAAAGATTAGCAGAGAATAAATGACAAAGTAATAGAAACTCAGTAAAGTAGAGAATGAAGATTAATTTCATTAATATACAAAAGATACACTGATAAATGCAGAGAAAAACATTTAAGTGAATCCTATCAAAAAGATATAGAAACACTCAATCCTCCTATGGAATAGGTGTCTTACCCTTAGGATCAGTAGAGGTTGCAGGTGCAGGGTCAGCAGAGGGTTTTGGATTAGCTGAAGGCACAACTGGTGGTTCAGCTACAGAAACTGTACCGGATCTGAAATTTTTGCTCCTCTGAGTGATCATTGGTGTCAAGCTCCTGATGGCATGAACTAAAGTCAATTGAGTAGTACTCCCAGAGGCAGAAGCAGGAAGTGCAGGAGGTACAATCACTGGTCTGGAATCCACATGCAGGAAGGGCAGCAGTAGGTTTATGAAATCCATTATAATGCTTCCTCCTCTCTCCATTGCAGACAAAAAATCATCTCTATTATCTATAAACTTATCCAAAGCAGAAGTAAGCTCCCTGAGCTTACTAACTTGTTCCCTGAAGGCTTGGGTAACTGGAGGCAACTTCATATTTTCCAAAAAGAGCTTGAAATGGTTGGTCATCTGATGTTTGGTATAATCCATTTCAAAATAAGCATCCACCTTATTCTTGATTGCCTCTTGAGAAGCAGTAGCTGCCCGCAGGTGATCATGAACAAAACTACTATCTTCCCTAGTGGTAGCAAGAATCTGAGTATCTGATGCACCACTGGGTCTGGCCTTAGCCAATTCTTCTTGAAAAATAGTTCGGATCTTGTCAAGTATCATACCTGTGCTGGATGAGGGAAGAGGTTTCATTGAGAAGGCCACTATCTCCTTAAATGATTGAGTCGGACTACTAACTACCTTCTGAACAAGGGTATCCTAACTGTTCATATGTACTTTAACTGACTTTTTAAAGGCCTCAAAAACAACCACAAATTTTTTGACCACTTATTTGATATATCAAATGTCAGAGTTTACTTGATTTTGTGAGCTATGCATAGTAGTCAGAGAAGCAATCGATTTTCTCAAGGCAACTATAGCTCCTGTCTAACTCTCAATCTAAGTGTGGCACACTTTAAGTTCATCCATCACATCTTTAATAGGACTGGACACAACACATCCAATGGATAACTCAAGGGATTTCTCCATGCTTTTCATCTCTTCAACCACACTTCTCTTCATATCTTCCACTGATTTCTTTATGGCTTCTTCCAATTCAACTTTTATGGACTCAAGGACCTCCTTGGTTGCCACATTTTCAGCCACAGTGGGTAAGGTAACTGATTCCTTTTGGGGTTAGTCTTCCTCATCCCAATCTCCATAAGAAATGCCAAGAATCATATATCCAAGATCTAATGTCCAACCTTCAATGTCATATAACACTGATACTAAGCCAAGATTCTCCCCCTCAGTTGGAACATTCTCCTGAGGTATCTCTTCCAACTGTTCTTCCTGAGGTAATTCTGCAATTTCCTTCACAATCACAACAGATTCAATAGCCATTTGGTTTGAGTCATTAATGACTCTCTCATCAACAGGTGCTGCTACTACTTATTCCTGATCAGGCACTTTCCTGACTGTACTGACTATTAGAGGACTCAAACTGAGCTCTTTTTCAACATTTTCCTCATCATCTACTTCACCATCAGCCTAGTTTCTCCATTAACATTATGATCAGATTCGGTTTCCTCATCCTCATCAGAGGTGTCCTTGACAACATACTGGCATGCTTCTTCTTCTTCTTCTGTAGTCTCTGTGTCACTTTCCTTCAAGATAATTTCTCTTTTTGGTAGTTCTTTTTGAGGGCTAGCTACTCCCTAAGAAATAACATGATGCACAGGACTAGGGGGTAAGTCTGGGTCTCCTACTTCCTCTACTGATGTCTCTTCCTCCTCAGCTTCATCATCACTGTAGACTGGTTTTGGCTCATCTGGTCCAAGACCAGGATACCTCACATCCTTTGGTCTAGAAGGATGACTCACAGGAGTATACTTGTCATAGATTTTTCCATCATCATTCACCCATGATTTCTTCCAATGATTCCATCTGACCTTAATTTATTTACAGACAGTTCTTGTAATACAGAATTTGTCCTTAACCACTACCATCTCATCCTGAGGTCCAGCAACCTCTTTTACTTTTAGCATCAAAGAAATCATCTTTGACAAAATAGTGCATTTGATTTGGACTTCAGTCTAGTCATCTCTTCCACTTGTACCATAATCAATATACATTGATTTATTCTCAAACTGTGATTCAGAAAATATAACAGATATATGTCTTGGAATCTCAAATTGGAAAAGTCTCCTCTTCTCAGACTAACAACATTCTGAATAAATTTAAACAATAGCTTATCTTCTCCTACTATCTCTGCAGCAATCACCTTTCTAGGGGTCTCATTCCCTGTAAGCTCCAGCAAAGCATCATCATATTGAAACACATCACTGGTCGAAGGTACAGACTTTGAGTAGAACTCATAATCTCCTTCATGGGGAACTCTTAAGTTCCTAGCCCATTCCGCTGTAGTAAAAGATATTTCCTGACAATTTACCAAAGATATCATTCTTCTTTCCTCCTCAGTCCTTTCAAAGAAGACAAAATCATAGAACTGCTTCACCAGCTCAGGATAGTAAGGTCCATTGTTGTTCGTGAAGCACCCAGTCCAACCTTGTTCTTCTAAAACGTTAAGAACCGAGGACTTTCTCTCCATGAGCCATTATACACACACCTCTTTCTCTATGAAAATATCTCGCTTTGAGAGATGTGGGTTTATTGGATTCCTTCGAGCTATACTTCCACTTTCACTTCCAATGGTACTAGCATTCGTTACTTTCTATCTTTTTGCTTGCAGCTCATCACTCCCAACTGTAACCTGGGGTCTCTTGACATGGGCCATTGTAGATTCGAGGTTTAGGTTTTTGCAGCTTGAGAGGGTTAGGTTGGAGGGATTCAAACAGACGAGTTCGCGGTGAGATTGAGTGAAGTCTAGACTCGGTTTTTAATATCATTTAGGACCAACAAATAAAATAAATCATATAAAAGAACTCGATGACTCATCTATAAAGAAGTTTAAAACGGCACAAGATGTACCGGTAAAGTCTCCTAATGGTGAGGTCTTATAACGGTTAGGATTCTCTAACAGTGAGGTTTCTATATGTGTGGATTATAACGGTGAGGTTTTTCTAACGGTGAGGATTCTCTAACGGAGAGGATTCTCTAACGGTGAGGATTCTCTAACGGTGAGGTTTCTCTAACGGTGAATATTCTCTAACGGTTTAAGGGTAATTTATCATTCCTAATTTGTGTCTAATGAAACATAATCTTTTTGAACATAAAGGCTTAGTGAAAATATCAGCTAATTAGAGTTCAGTGCCTATAAATTCAAGAGTTATATCACCTCTTTGATAATGATCTATTAAAAAGTGGTGTCTAATATCAATCTGTTTTGTTCTAGAGTGAGAAACTGGATTCTTAGAGATGTTGGTCACACTAGTATTGTCAAAATTTATTGATACATGTTTAAAAACAAATTCATAGTCCAATAAAGTGTGTTTCATCCACAGAATCTATGCACAACAACTACCAGCAGCTATATACTCTGCTTCAGCAGTAGACAATGCAACTGAGTTCTGTTTATTAATACACCATGATTCTAAGGACTTTCCAAGTAAATGACATGTTCCAGAAGTTCTTTTTCTATGTAACTTGCATCCAGAAAAGTCAGCATCTGAATAACTTATTAAATCAAATTATTTTCCTTTTGGATAAAAAAATCCCAAATTAGCAGTATTTTTAAGATATTTGAAAATCTTTTTAACAGCAAGTAAGTGTGACTCTTTAGTGTTAGATTGAAATCTAGCACACATACATACACTAAACATAATATCAGGTCGACTAGCAGTAAGATAATCTAAACTCCCAATCATACCTTTGTAATTAGTTTGATCAACTTGTTTACCAGTTTCATCAATATCCAATTTACAGGTGGTACTCATAGGTGTATCACTTCCCTTAATACTATCCAAGAAAAAACATTTTAATAAATCCTTAATATATTTATTCTGATTTAAAATAATAACATATTTAGTTTGAATGATTTGAAATCCATGAAAGTACTTAAGCACTCCCATTAAGCTCATTTCAAACTCATTTTTCATAACCTTTGAAAAATCAGTACATAAGGAATTTTTAGAAGATCGAAAAATAATATCATCAACATAGATCTGTACTATTAAAACATATTTTGAAATACTTTTTTATAAAAAGAGTGGGATCAGCAATTCCTTTTTAATATCCTTTTGAAATAAGAAAATTTGTATGTCTTTCATACCAAGCTCTTGGAGCTTGTTTTAATCCATATAAAGATTTAAAAAGTTTAAAAAAATGATTTTGAACATGAGGATTTGAAAAACCAGGTGGTTGTTCTACAAAAACATCATCAACAATAAAACCATTTATAAAAGCACTTTTCACATCCATTTGATATAACATGTAATTCAGATGTGATGAAAAAGCAAGTAAGATCTTAATAGTCTCTAATCTAGATACAGGAGAAAAGGTTTCCTCATAGTCAATTCCTTCCTCTTGATTGTAACATTGTGCAACTAGCCTAGCTTTGTTTCTAATGATGTTTCCAGATTCATCAACTTTGTTTATAAACACCCATTTTGTGCATATGGTTATAGTGTCCTTAGGTCTTTCTACTAATTTCCAGACTTTGTTTCTTTCAAATTGATTTAGTTTTTCATGCATAGCAATTACCCAAAACTCATCATTGATAGAATCATTGATATTTTTATATTCTAACTGTGAAAGAAAAGCTTGATGTTCAACCTGATTTCTTAGAGAAGCTCTAGTTAGTGTCCCTCTATCAAGATTTCCTACAACAGCATCTAAAGGATGATTCATTAGAATTCTAGTTGATCTAGTAAAGGTGGGACTAGAAATTTTAGGTTCATCTACAGGTTGAGGTTCAACAGAACCAGGTTCAAGAAAATTTCTAGAACTGGATGTTTTAATTACAGGTCCACTATCTTTATCAATAAGGTTCAAAACAGAGAGATCATCTTTAAGATTTTCAAGAGAAGTCTTAGGCTCATGTGGATCAATTTCATCAAATTTGATGTGAATAGATTCTTCTACACATTTGGTTCTCTTATTTTAAACTCTATAGGCCTTACTAGAAATAGAGTAACCTAGGAGAATTCCTTCATCACTCTTTGGTGCAATCTTGTCAAGATTATCTTTAGTATTATGAATAAAGACTTTGCAACCAAAAACTCTGATGTAGTTAACCTTGGGTTTCCTACGGTTCCATAACTCAAAAGGGGTCCTTTTAAGAACAGGTCTGATCAAGACTCTATTAATAACATAACAAGTTGTATTGACAACATCAGCCCAAAAGTAAACAGGTAGGTCATACTCATTTAGCATGGTTTTGGCAATTTTTTGTAGGGTTCTATTCCTCCATTCTACTACACCATTCTGGTGAGGTGTCCTAGGGGCAGAAAAATTGTGACTATAGCCACTGTGTGAGCAGTAGGATTCAAACTCATGATTTTAAAACTCACGAACATGATCACTTCTCAATGTTTTGATCTTAAGTCCACTAATTTTCTCTACAGACGTGGAATATTTTACAAAACAAGAACAAGCTTCACTTTTGTGAGCTAGAAAATATACCCATGTATATCTAGAAAAGTCATCTACAAGAACATAGACATAGTGATTCCCATTTAAACTAGAAACTCTAGAAGGTCCAAATAAATCCTTGTGAACCAACTCGAGAGGTTAAGAAGTTGAAACTTCTTTCTTTTATTTAAAATAAAATTTATGTTTCTTTCCCTTTTGACAGGGATTACAAACTTTGTCTGCTGGAAATTCAAGTTTGGGTAGGTCTCTAACTAAGTTCTTCCTAGCATGTTTTCTATGTGATTTTACATTGTAGTGTCCTAATCTTCTGTTCCAAAGACAAGACTCTTTATGAAAAGCATTTAAATAAGTAATATTATTCTTAGCTAATGAATTTAAATCAACAGCAAAAACATTTTCATTTCTTAAATCAGAAAATACTAAAACATTTTTAGAATTATAAACCTTTCAAGAATCATTTTCAAATTTAACATAAAAGCCATCATCACATAACTATGAAATACTTAACAAATTATATTTCAGTCCATCAACAAATAAAACTTTGGAAATCAATATTGAGTCAGTGTTACCAATCTAGACTAAGTCGATTATTTTTCCTTTTGAGTTATCACCAAACGTGAAAAAACTTCCATCAACTCTGACTAAGAATTTAAAGCATAAGAAGTCTCCTGACATATGTCTTGAACATCCACTGTCCAAATACCAAGTCTTTCTACAGGAGATCTTTAAGCAGGTTCCCTACAAAACAGATTTAGATAGGAAATGATTTTGGTACCCAGATCTTCTTGGGTCCAGACAGGTTAGCCAATAAAACAATAGGTATCCATATTTGTCTAATGGGTCTCATAAACTTTGTAGAATCAACAGATTTTGAAAGGTAAACCTTATTAGATCTGTAACTATGAATATAACTAGTTGAAGAATATAAATGTCCAGACCTAGAACTAGTAGAATTCTGTCTAGATTTAGGAATGAATTTAGTTTTGGTAAATTTTCTCTGTCTAGGTTGGTATCCTATACTATAAGTTTATCTAGGTGCTATTTGATTTCCTATCATCTGAGTAAGAGTATATTTACCATTTTTAATCTTTTCTAAGTCTTTCTTAAGTTGATCATTAGATAATTTCAGTTCAGTGTTCTCTTTAAGCAACTGAGAAGTATTTTCTATTTCAATATCAAGATCAAATTTATTTTTAACAGTTAAAGCATATTGTTTCTTTAAACCTTTGTATTTATCTTTCAGTTCATTATAGGTTTCTTCTAACATATCACAATATTCAAACAGTTCAAATTTTGACATGATTTCTGAGTCAAAATCATCTCTAGAATAATATGAATTTAAAACAGGAGTTTCAGATGTTACCTCAGATGTGTTTTTCATGAAACACATATTTGCCTTATTTCTAGATTCAGTTTCAGAAATTTCCGATTTACTGAAGCTGTCCTCAGAAGCACTCAAAGTAGCCTTCATGGATTTCTTGAACTTATTGTACTTGTATTCATATTTCTTCTCATACTTCAACTTTGCACATTCTGCTTTTATATGTCCTTTTCTTTTGCACTCATAGTAGACAACCTCATCTTTTTTGTCAGATTTCTTCCAATCCTTTTTCAAATTACCCTTGCTGTCATACTTATTTTTGTAATTTGATTTTCTGAAAAACTTCTTCTTCCTATAGAACTTCTTAATACTTCTGGCAATGTGAGCCATCTCAACATCACTATCAGAAACACTTTCACTATCTTCACAGCTTGAACTCTCGTTTATAGCTTGAAGCTTATCCTTATCTTTGTTCTTTGAAGTTGAAGATTTGAAAGCAACAGACTTCCGTCTTGGTTAATCATCTTCTTCTTTGTTCACTTTAAGTTCTTCATCATATATCATCAACATTCCAATTAATTCCTTGACTGGAAGTTCACCAATATCACATGACTCTCTAATTGAGATAGAAGTTCCTCTCCATCTTTCAGGTAGGCATCTCAAAATTCTCATAATTTGTTCTTTTGATGGAACATCCTTTCCCATAGAGATCGTTGTGTTGAAAATTTCATTGAACCTGTGATACATGTCAAAAATGGGTTCATCAGGCTTCATCTTAAAATTATCATACTTAATAGTATAAGTGTTCAATCTCATTTCCTTAACATTAGTTGTTCCTTCATGAGAAATAGCTAAGGTATCCAAAATTTTATAAGCAGTTTTATAGACAGATATTCTATTAAATTACTCAGCTCCTAAAGCACAGTACAAGGCATTCATAGCTTTACAATTATTATTGTAGGCTATCTTAGTAGCTTTATTCCAAGTAGATCTAACAGTAGTAGGAATTTTATATTATGATTCTATAGAAGTCCAAATATCAAAACCCATGCTTTCTAGATGAATTTTCATCTTGATTTTCCACTGAGCATAGTTAGTGCCATTGAAAAATGCTGGTCTATTGGTAGAAACACCTTCAAGTCTATTATCAATGATAGCTAACTTAAAGCAAAGATTTTAAATAGATAAATATTTAGAAATAACAGAAATTTTAAGAACATTAAAATATAAATAAAATCACAGTTTAAAAACAGAGTACAAAATATTTTAAACAACCCTCTGATACCAAATGTTGGTCGGAGTGGACACTCAAGAGGGGGGTGAATTGAGTTCCATTTAAAATTTCTGTTTTAAAAAAAGTTGTCTAAGAATCCCCAAAATAAAACACAGAATTAAACTATAGTGAATTTATATCAAAATAAAGGTTTTGTTATATTCCCAAAGGATTTATTATTTCATAGTTAATCAAATCAGAAGAATTGATTAACTTTTCAAACTAACATACTGATTTACAAATAATATAAACACTTGCGAGTTTAATTATCAATGTGAATTTATAATAGTTTTGGTTTTTGGTTTTAAAGTAGATTGCAGCGGGATAAAAATAACATAGAAATTAAATAAGCACAGTAGGTTTAACCAAGAGGTTCAGTATGAAGCTGAGACTTATTCCTCTCAAAACATTATATAAATGTGATCCACACCCTGAATCGGGGAATACAACAGTATACAACTGTCCAGTTCCAAGACCTCTACCACTGTTATCTGTGGGAATAGAAACAACATCAAACCAACTGTCCAGGTCACGCACGACCTCTACCTCTATCTCAGTGGGAAATAAAAGATGTAAGAGTGTTGAGTGAGGATTTAAAAATCCTCTAGTTAATGCACAGGAGACAGTGTGTGTGTAAAATATAGTAGATAACACACACTGCTCAATATGTAAAAAGATAAATCATAGAGGCAAAGATTTAGAGTTTAGAAATGGCTCTAGTGATTGCAGTGACCTCTGGACTTCTTTGGATTGATCAGAATTAGTTCTGAGTCCTCTTCTGGTTTTTGTCTGGAAAAAAGAGTGTTGTCTGCTTTCTTTTCTTCTAGGTGTAGAGATAGAAGAGATAGTAGTCGATGAAGTTCTTGTGTTATGTTCATGTTCTCAGCTCTTCACTGGTATGCAGTAATGAGTTCTTCGTGTAAGTTCTGTCGTCTCTTTTCATTCATAGTCGGTTGTTCTTTTTTCACACCTCGTGGTATGTATATCTCTTTGTGTATTCGTCTATGCATTCCCCTTTTTTCAGTAGCACATCCTTCTTTTATATAAAGCACGAGCTCTGGCAAAAAATGATTTACTTTTTGCAGGTATAAGGTACGGTTCCTTGACATCCAACAACACACATTAAATAAATGTCATTGTATTAAAATATACCTAATATGACCATTGGTTAGATTAAATAATGATAACGAAATTAAAGCATCATCGGGTTCTATTTTTGGAACTGTAGCTCTTGATATCGGTAGACTTGTGTTACAGTAGGTGTCTGTATCGGTAGACTTCATTTGTAACGGTAGACTTTGTATCGGTAGCTGCAACAGTAGAGGTGATCGCATCAGTAGCGGTGGACTTGTAACGGTAGTTGTGGCTCCACCTTGTATCGATAGCGGTAAGTCATAATGGTAGCTTCCTTGATGTATCGGTAGACTTTGCATATCGGTGGTCTTCAGCATATCAGTAGCTCTGTATCAGTAGCTGTCGACTTTGATGTAGCGGTAGGCTTGAGTACCGTTGAGCTTGTAACTGTAACTCTATCGGTAGACTTGTTGTACCATCTTGGTAGACTTTGATGTAGCAGTGAACCTTGAGTACCGGTGAACTTGATGTATTGGTGAACTCTATATCAGTTGCTCTATTCGATACCAGTAGCTCTATGTCATAACGGTAGCTACTGCTCGGTATCGGTAGTTGTACAATATTTAAGCATTCTATTTGCAGAATGTGTTAGGTCAGAGTAGATATATCCAAAAGACTTATATTAAGCATAATTGAAGGTAACAACATATAATAAAGCATATTTGAGATGTATCAAACATAATTAAGATATAAATAATATATCGTTGGGATTATCAAAATATAGTAAAGCAACTCAATTCCCAGAGGGTTCAACACATCCTATGATAGTTTATTGGTGAAATGAGTATTATGATCACATTTTAAATGATAATTATATAATATGGGTCCAGATACCAAATAATAATAGACACATGGATTAAATGGTTAAGAAAGTACTCTACATTAGGGATAAGAATATTTAAAGGGAAAATATGTGTTTATTAAGTATGTAAGGTTGATATATCTCTATAAATTATATTTTGAATCACATATATATTTTGGATATTTTATATATTTTCAATTGTATTTGAAAATGATAATTGAAAGGGTGAAATTTTTCTAATGGCCAAGAAAATAATGCCCCATGATTTTATCATAAACTTTAATTTTATTCAATACCATATTGAATAAATTATTTTACATTCAAAACCAATCTAAATATAATCACGACACACCTTCTTCAAATGTTTTATTATGATGTGAAACATTAAAAAAAGTTACAATAACACTAAAACCCTTAGTAAAAAATGATTATAAATGGGTTTATTATAAAAAATATATATATACATTTCTTATATATGGTTACTGTTTTAAAATAATTATTTCTATATTAATTACATTTAATGGTTAGATGATGAATAAATATAGAAATGAGACTAAAACTATAAAACATTAAAGATGGTTATTTTTTAATGATTTTTTTTAACTAAGTTGATTTTTTATATAATATATTGAATTAATTGTATTTAAAATATGATTAATGTTACAACATAATATATTAACCACTATTTAATTTAAAATTTATATAAATTGTGATTAATATTATTTATTGTTTAAAAGTTGATATTTCTATAAAATTTAATTTTATTTATACTAGGTATTTTCATTTGGAAGAAAAATTTTGTATTTTTAGAATTTTAATTATATGAAAAGAAATGAAATTTTTGATTAAACATTTTTAATTTATCTTAAGATAATTTTTTTATTTTTCTAAAAGAACTAGCTTTAGCTGAATAGCGTAAAATACAGTTTCTACTAAAACTGAAGAGATTATGACCATAACTAGAATTAAGAATAAAAAAATTTATAAATCATTTTTCAATATCAAAAATATATTTTTGGATATAAATTTTTCATTTTACAATACTACATTGAAATTAGAAAAACTATGGATTACATTTTGATAATTATGTAATATCTTTATAATAAAAAATAATTTTTATAACTTCTGTTTTAATTCAGTTTTCTTTAGGTGAATTTACATTTATTTACCTTTTTATGTCATTAAAATATCAGTCCATTAATAAATAACTGATTAATATCATTATAATTAGTAAAATTTATAATTTTTTACTAAACATAAAATTTATGTATAAAAAAACTTTTTCTAAAATTGTTTTTTACAAATTAGATGTGATAATGTATAAATTAATATTTAATACACACAGAAAAATTATTTTTTGAAATTTTTTTATATTTGGAAATAGTGGTTTCAAATTAATTTAGAAGAACCATATTATTTTTAGGAATTAAATTTTTTTTATGTAGGTTAGAATATGATACCGCTGTAAAAATGAAAAGTTATCAAAGTAAAATATCTAAAAGTAAAATACATAAAAATATTCTTAATAAATTTTTATAAATGTATTTCTAAGGGATTTTCAAACTTAAACCATTCCCCGCTCTATTATTTTACATTTTTGGATTCATTTTTCCCCTAAATTGTGACTTTGTAATTAATATATTACAAAAATATCGCTCCCCCGACTTATAAAAGGATCATTAACCACCCCAATTATATTTACACCCTATGACACTAAGTTAAAAAAAACCCTACTAATATATCACCCCAATATTCCTTGTCTTTCCTTTTTTGATTCTGTTCTTCTCTAGGAATCATCATTTAATGGATTAATCCTTTTCAAAATAGGTGTCTTAAATATATTAAGGTAAAAAATCAAATTTTTTCCATTTCCATTACAATTATTTTCTTTGTTCTTCCACCACTTAATGTTATATTTTATCCATTATATTAAAAATAATTCAGTATTATTAATATTTTTATGTTTTATTATTATATTTCAATAATAATTACCTACCCTTTTCCTTTTACATATCAATATGAAAAGGATGGCATTCATACATGTGGATTAACATATCCATGATCAATGTGTTTTATTTTTCATCATCACCATGAATGGATTGTTAAAATGGGTTAGTTAATGGGTTAATATTATATTTATGACATTATTATGAAAATAATATTATAAACCAATACCTACCTCCCACTCATTATACAGAAAATGAATACGTTCCCCATACATATGTATGGACTACCACCTGAATGAAAGTGGCGTATTACGTTTTTTACTATAGTATCTTCTTCTATTTCCAAATTTATAAAAAAAATAATTTACTACTTCAATATAATATAAATAATATATATTATTATTTAATAATGATATTATTCCACAATAATCACCATTATAACCATACTCATCCATCAATTATTGCATGTTTTTATCTTTGTTTGTTTGACCACCTACCCGAATCATTATCTAAATATTTATCATGAATGAATATAGAAACATAACCTTTGTATTATTATAATTTAATGATATTTTTTAATTTTCAATATGGTCTCAATTTTTAATTATCTTTTTATAAATATACCACCCTTAGTTCGTTAAAATAATCTAAACAATCTCATTATTAATCTTACCATTATTTTTCATCACTAAGACTCTTATAGAATGAGCATTGAAATATAAAGGTCATCATGAAACATATATTAATGTTCCACTAATTCGTTTTTAATTATGTACTTTTGATCTCTATATAATAATCATTACTATTTTCATAATGAAATTACAAAACAATCAACACAAACTAGAAACATCTGATGATGAAAATAATATATTACTAAAGAATGTATTTGTAATAAATAAATTTAAATTATTTTTATAAGAAATTATATCTATTAATAATGTTCATAAATAAGTAATTAATACATTTATTTTTATTTTATAGGATCTTCAATAATGATCATGGAATGTAGTGACTAATGTAAGGGGGTTCTATTCTCAATCATTGTTATTTTAAACTTATGAAATATCCACCACTAGTTCTATTTCATGTTTTTTATGTAATTACCAAGGATATCATGTTATCTTGTTTTTAATGAGAATAAAAGGGATTTAATACAAATCTAATTCTTTATCTATCAAGGTATTTTGATTTAGGGTTACTAAATATAAAATGTTTTATTCCATTATCATTTTTAAGCTAGGATTGTTTACAAATGATAGTGCATCTAGGGAATTATATTTAAAATATTATTTATTTATTTTTTGAATGATATTTCCTTTATATCCATTATTATTTTAGATATTTTTCCATGTACATGACTATTATCTTCAAAGGAATCATAATTTTATCATTCTTAGCATAATAGTTTTTCACAATCCTTGTTTGTTTACAAAATGTGGATGGAATATTCTTTTAATAATTATAAATAATAAATTATTTTCCCACTAACTTCATCAGATATTTTTATAAAAACTATATCCACATTTTTCATGTTCTTATAAGGAAAGTTTTTATCTTGTTTCATAAATATTTATGAAAATTCATCAAAATCATAAAGTCTATTGCTTCTTCATTATCAAAGTAACTTTAAAAGATTTCATAGAAGTCATTTTTGGTCAATTTAAAAATCCATTTTTGTCCCCTATATTTCACTAAGTTATATGTTTTATGATATAATATAAATTATCTATCGGTATGTCATATAAAATAATCTATTATTACTTTTCATGAAATCCATCTATTTTCCATTTCCTACTTAAGTGATGATGAAAGAATGAATATCTTGTGGAAAACATATATATGGTCATTTAGTAAGTTATGGGTTAACTCATTATTTTCACCAAATACATTGGGGGAATTATTCATATCTAATAATATAATTTTAAATTATTAATGTTGTTTGATCAACCATGGGAAATAGATAGTGAAGTCAACACCCCAAGAAAAATATATAGTGATGGCTAGAATACTATTTCAAATAGGTTGTGACTCCTAATATTATATGTTAAGATACCTATGTTTATGTTTGTGGAATATTAAATTATTTTGAAATGTAGTCAAATTATAATGGAAAATGTATTATGCTCAATTTTTTGTGAAAATATGTTTTCATAAGTTCTTTTTCTTGAATATTGATTATTCTCACATATTTACATGCTTATCATTTTTCACATATGACTATCCTTGGTTATATCTATGTTTCTCTAAATAAGAATCATATCCCACCCCTTTGTTATGATTTAATTACTCTAGTTATAAATATGAGTAATATGCTTGATAAATCTAGAATGTGGATTAGATATGTATGATTTTGGAGAAATGTCACAAGTTTTTTATAATAAATTTATTATATAGCTAGTCCTAAAAGTAATTGATGTTTTGGTTCTTGTAGTTTTTTAATTTGTTTGTAATATTAAATTATTATTTATGTGAAATATTTTTTTTTATATTGAAATGTGTTTCCTCACATTATGTCTAATATCTCTATATGTCACTTTATGTTCATCCAATAATAGACCATATATTTTTGATGAATTTAAAATCTATGACTTCCATTATTATAACGATGGTAATTGGATCCTTTTATTAATGTTTTTATTTAATTAAATTTATTTTTTATTACTACTATGTTACGATTCCAAATTATTCTTTAAAATTATTGAAAAAAAATTACTTATATTGAGTAGGATTTGAATGTGAATTCATTGTTGGGATCGATAATGAAACTACAGGTGGGTGATATGTCTATTATATACATGGTTTAATTGATGAACTTTTAAGGGACCTATTCGGATGTGTATCGTACTAAGAGGGTTGGGGAATCATACTTTGTGACTTTTAATCCTTTATATTTGTCCCTTTTATTTTCACCTTTATCAATAGTTAAAGTGAATAGGTCTCTTAGTTCTCTATTTATCACCATAATAATCACATGTATCATTAAAAAACAAAAACTCATAAATAGAACAAAAATTTAAAAGGTTCACCTCTCGTTATGGTAATGTTATCCCTGGGTATGATCTGGTAAAACCCTTGGTTGCAAATACAAACTAATAAAATTATATGAGAGTTATAAATTTGTGTCTTAATTGTGTAAATTGCATATCCCATAAACTATTTTGGTGAATCCCATACTTATGAACATATCATACCTTTATAATGAATTATATGTGTAAAAAAATTATTCTGACACCAATATAGAATATTTCCTTATTTTTAATAATATTTTTCTTCCTTATTCCCACTTCATCCTATGAATACTACAATTAATAACCACTCCTTTTTCATTTTTTAGCACTATGACCGACTTAGTCAATTCATATTTCACTTCTCTCTTATTTATTTTTTTCTTATGTGTGAACAAAAGTTCATAAAACCCATATTATTCTAGTATACATTATATTTAACTTAACCAATACTTCATCTCTCACTTGTCTCTTATTTTTCTACATCATAGTTAAAAATAAGTACCATAATATTTTCCCCTTATTTTCTTCATTGACACATATTTATTTTTAATAATATCAGTGTTAGGGCTCTTATTCATCTCTTAAGACACATTTTTTTTTCTTGAAAATGATAGTGTCCAACAAAACTACATTATTTGAAAAAATAATAATATAAATAATAATATTAATATATTATTGAGTATATCTATAATTATATGCTAATTTCATTCATTCACCTTCCTGTGTTTTATAAGGGTCTTATACACACATGATTTTAATGAACATAATTTCCTAAAATTTAAAATCTTTTCAATTATTTTACCAATTCATTTAACAATATTCAAATTTTTTGGTTTCTTTAATCCTCCATTGAAAAAAGAATATATATTTTAATTTCATATTTTATATAATAAGATATGTATTTAATCATCATGGTTATTCATTAAAATCACTTCTTCCATCTATGATATCCACATACTATTTTAAACCTATAATTATGTTCTTAAATTAATATTTATGAAATATTGTAGTAGTTGTTGATATTAATTCCTCACTGATATAAAAAAGATGATAAATTCATCTTCTTTAATCATTCTATTCATTCTTCCTCATTAAACAATTGATCTCATTACATCCTCATTGTATGCACTTTTAATAAATTTTTAAAAATAAATACATGATTGTGACTACACCAATCATGGCTTCCATTATAGAATAATGTATCCCATAAACCATCTTCTTCAGTATTGTATGAATATCCCAAATAAGAAATCCAATTATTCATAGAATTTTTATTTTCTTATCATTATATATTTTACCTACATGATAATACCAATCAACATGTAAAAATAGGAACATATTCATTCAAGCATATATCTTCCCATTCTACGTTAAAATCTCACTTGAATTTTAAATTTTATATAAATAAGCTTGTATTAAATAATCCTATTCTTGAAATCCTTTTTAATGGAATATTCTACATAAAAATTTATACTTTTTTATATAAATATTCATTTATGATAAAACATAAATGTGGTTATCATAATAAGATTCACATACACCATTTCACGGTTCTTCAATCAACTTGTTAAACATATACTTATCTATTTACATAGATCATGTTGAAACATGTCATGACCTATCAATATTTTATGATTACATTATAATGAATCTTCATAATTATAACCTATATTATTCTACTCTTATTTGACTTGTCTTGTGGAAGACCATTTTGTTGTCTGGTCAATAATAATGCAGTTATTCATCCTACCATGTGAATATACTACCATGTTATTGATCATTCATACAGGTTAATTTCCAAACTTTTGGTTGGTATACCCATCATTGGAAGTTCACAATTGTTCATATGTCAATATTAGATCTTCTGTAAATTTTTTATCTTAATTTTATAAAATGTTTCTCAATTTCTATATAAATGATCTTTAAACAATCTCCCCAAATTTCAAAATATACTAGGCGATCATAATTCATGTCCCATGCTACATAAATTGAGGAATATATATTAATGGATATTGGAATAGAATGTATCAGTGTCACATGATCAAGAGAATAATGTACAATGATTTTGTTCAATCATGATAACACAGTATTTAAAATGATGAACATTAAACATCAAAATAACATCCAACATCAGAGCCTCTTTTAGCATGTCACTTTAATATATACATTCTTATGTAATGATTCATCCATAAATATACTAAATGGGTTTTGATGCCTGACTTAAATCCACCTATGCCTCCCTAAAATGAGAGTATAAATACCATTTCCATCCATGTTTTTAACCCTTCTCTTGGGTTCATTTCACCCGATTATTTGTATAGTATTCCCGTAATATGATCCTTCATAATTAATTGGAATGGTTGAGGATGAAATATATATATACACTATGTCTAGTGGTTAGAGGTGAAATAGATAACATCTATTTTCTAATATGGATAATTTGTTTAACTAAATCCTTCACTCCTTAGAATAAATAAATACACTATGTGCAATGGAAAACAAATACAATAACTACCTGCCATTTATTTAATTTTTCTTTTTTTCATCAATACATCATCATTATCATCACCAAAATCATTTAAAAAACATGATACCAAATCATCCAATGAAATAAATCCCATACAACTTCAAAAAAAATTATATAAATTACCAAATTTCAAAGATATTTTTAAACATAACAATTATTTAGGGGATCTGCTTATTCAAAATATTGATATATATAGACAAAAAATATATCATACATAAACATGGATTAATAATCCCCCACCCCCACACCCTTCCACCCCTGGTATTTTTTTCAATACCATCTAAAATATATTTCAATATACGCACTTCAATTTTTTATTCATTTTGAATATCCAAATATCCTTTAATTAATTATTTTTTCTATCTCTCCCCATTATTGAGAAATTACAATATACATGGGTATGTGGTATCTTTTCAAACATAGAATTTTGATATCAACTACTCCTATATATGTCTAATTGAGTCTTGAATGGTGTAGAAAACAAGATGATTTGATTTAAAAATCATTGTTTTCCCTTAGAAAATAAAATTATACAAAATAAATGAAGAAACATATGAATATTCTTCATGATCTAAAAAACTATATTCAGATTATGAAAGGTGATGCAAACCAGTTGTGAAAAAAATTTATTTTTCACTGAAATTTCGAAAATAAAATTCAATATAGATATTATAATATTAATACTAGGTAGGATGTACAATTTCCTTGTAACTTATTTTAACCTCTCATCTAATATCAATTAATAATTCAATTTATCCCCCAATGTATTATGATATAATTTTTGAAATCAAGATTAATCATTCTTGTTATAAACACTATCATAGATGTATCTTGATAAATTACATTAAAAATTTTTATGCTAAACATCATATTACATCTACTCTAGAAACTCTTAGATATCATAAATGTAACCCATATAGATTTCATTGTTTTATAATGCGTTCGTTATCTTACATATCATCTTCTATGTATTATAGTTCATCTAGAAGATATTAGTCTTTCACATTATAAATATTTTTTATGATCTAGGATATTTTACATATCCTAGTCAAATATTTCCTTTTCCACATTTAAAAATGAACATCAACATATATCATATGAATGCATTGGGTGGTAATTCATATTTGCAAAAAATTATTATATACCATCTTAAATATGTTATCTCTCATTGTTCTGATCCCAGAATTCAATAAAAATCATCCATAAAATGTAATATACATCTATAATTTCGAATACTTTTATAATATTTTTTATAATAAATACAAACCTTTGTTGTTTATTTATCACTAACTCCAAAATCGCATACTTATGCAACTATGTTCATAACATCATCAAACATTCATTAGGAATATCCACTCACTTAAATTCATCTCAAAATTACATAATGAAATTACAACTATATATAAACCTTCCTAAAAAATGTAAACATAACTACCAAATCATTTTTTAGCATAAAAATAATATTCTTTGAGTATTTTAATAGAAATAAAATTCCAAAATAATTAAAATCATTAAAATCATCATATTTCTATAGAGAAATTTCAATGAGGGGGAAGAATGCCAAAACATAAACATTTATAAATGGATTTTCTTTTTCAAATGATTAAATTCATTATTATATAAGGATGTTATAGAAAAAACATACACTAATTTGGTTTTATTAGTCAATTATATGTTATATCCTTTCATATTTAAAATACCATTATGCATCATAACTGCTGATAATATTGTAATTTTATTGTGACTTTTATGATAAGTATATATTAAGTGTAATGAGAAATCCAATTGACATATATTAATGAAGTGATCGACTTGACTTATATGATCATAACATATGATCCTTATTTATCCAAGATTCCACTATAGATGGAATCACTTGACATTTCCATTGACGAAGACCATAATGATATTAAATAACTAAATCACATGTTAAAATGTTTATGGGATATGTTCAAGCTTATAGTGTTCAAAGACAAAACCATGTTTCTCAAACCATTATCAAAATGTATCCCCATTGCACACCATACCCTTAAGGAACACATTGGTTTAATAAGATGTTATGTATCTATTACCTAAAATTATGAATTTATATTTATTTATTTAATAAAATAATGATTATATTTATCTTTTTTTAGTACCTTATAAATGATTAAAAAATGTGTTTTATGAAAAAAATTATATGATGATACTCAAATTCTAATTTTTGGAAATATATAGTCTCAATGAAGACAATATTTTCAAAGAATTCAAGAATTATTGATATAAATTTTATTTTAATAAATAATTCCTGTTAAATGATATCTATTTAAATATAAAATATAGTTTAATTTTATTAATTCAAATATAATTTTTCTAAGGGTTCGAAAACTGTTATCATCGTAAAAACATGTATTTTTTTGAATGAGGTGTTTTTATTTAGCAGTGTAAATTATTATATTTGTTGAATATTATTGATAAAGTAAATATTATTTTTAAACACTTAACCTTGAAATTATCCAACTATGAATTTTTCATAATTTCCTAAGAGGTGAATTTTTGGTTAATAGTTAAATACAGTATAAATATAAGGTATTTATTTTTTCATAAAAAAATACTAAAATTTATTTAATAAATACCAAAATGTGTATCCATGGCCAAAATTATGTTTCCCTTATAAAATAAATTTTTTTGAAGTTATTTTTTAATTTCTATAAACCCTTAATGAATGCTGGAATACTAATATTATATTTCAATTTTTTAAAATTAATTCATTAAGAACACGAGTCATTGCCACATCACCATGGTATTATATTAATTAATGTAGTTCGTAGTAATATAAACTATTTAAAACAAATCCTATTTGGAAAAAACCATTACTATAAAACAATGTAATGTGTGTAGTTTTGATTATTTTATCATATAATGTCCAAAACCTTTGATTAGAAATTAATAAATAATATCACACTCTTATTCTATAAAAAGAAAAAAACTTCCCATTACACTTTACTAAATACCTTATAATCAATAATTTACTCTACAATTACCTCTCTATATCCCTCACAAGTTGTTACCAAGATCATAATAATCTCCTATTGTAACGCCCCGACCCCAGCTACCCAGTGTCAGTGCATTACTTCGTAACATTGGCATGATCACAAAAGATCAAGTCTCGAAAGACCGATTAGTTTAGTAGCCTTGGAAACACTAGATACATTCGTAAACGTTAAATTACATCATAAAGTGAAAAACTACAATAACAAAGTCTCCATAGTCCACACTCATATCCTCTTCTTACTATCCCTGTAGGTCATTCATAAAATACTTCTTCACATCCTGGAAAATATTAAAACATTGAAAGGGGTGAGCTTAGATGCTCAGTAAGGATAACAATATTTCGGAAGCTTTGATAAATAAACATAAAAATTAAAGGCAATTTATAACTAAAACAAAATCCTTTTAAACTTGAACATCAACATAATATGGAAAACGTAAAATGAGATAATGTCATTTACTTCTTCACATGGATATTCTACTGGTCAAATAATCACATGCAATATCAATAACCACTTTCATAATGATGGAATGAATAATGCCAGACTATCATAACCACGTAGCCAAGGCCTCGTGCCAAGACCACAAATAAGATTTTGTCAAGGCCTCGTGCCAAGACACTAGTTTGTCTCATGAGACCTGCCGATGCATCGAGGAGCTATAGCGGGCTCCACCCGTCACTTATTAAGTCCAATGCATTCCTCATATGAATAGGTTCAAACATATCATAAACCATAACATAATCGTATCACATAAAACATGGATAAAGGAAACATAACATTTCCACATTTCAATCACAAGATATCAATACAACACATTGAGATAATAAAAATGCTTTCAAAACCATTTTCAATACAAAAATAAAAGAAAGTTAAAACATTGTATATATTTTTCATTAAAAAAACGTGATGGCTTGTAGAGGAAGCCGAAACTCAAATAATGGTAACGGCAGTGGAGAAGTCATTGTCTCCGCATATGTACGGAAAGAAAAACATTCCCATTTTGTCGTTTAGTAAAACTCTTCGTATAAAAAGATTCCTTTTGACTAAATGTAAAAGTCAAAGGGGTTTATACACCGTATAAAAGAAAGTTGTGTATAAAACCAAATATGCCTCAATGAAAGGAGATTGAGGCGAAATCCATAAAAAGATAATTTTTAAAATAAAATAGATCTATTATGTGTATTCACTATAGGTACACATGATGAAAGTAAAAATATAAAATAGGACATAATAATTTCATGACATAATTTGAAAGTAGGAGATTAACCCAAAGAATGGAAGTTGGGTTAAGAAATTCCCTTACCTTGCGTCTTGTCCTGACTCGACCGTTCTTTAACCTCCTGAATAATAAACTAGAGTTAATTTCTATTTACTTAAGAACCTTTTTCATGTTCATTATTACTTTTATATCACTTATTAACATGTTATGAACATTATGTAATTATTTAAGTTAATAACGATCGTTTTGTCGATCTTAGGTACTTGACTCAAAAATAAAATTCTTATAATTACAAGTTGTTCATGTGGTGATATATCCATTATATCCAGAATTATGTTCATGATTTAGATATCATATATATCATATATATCCATTATATACATGCATTTATAATATTACATAAAATTTAGAGGTAAGAAATGAAATTCACCATTCATGGAGAAGGTAAGTCGTACCTACGCATGAACGCTACTTTCATTTCTATTTCGTATTTAATGGAATGAAATAAGAATTAAATAAAGGTATAATATAGTTCCAGTATAATATCATATATAATATCATTTACTCCGTCCTTTATACATCCCACATATGGAATTAACGATTCACATCAGTTTGAGGGGCGGTAGTCCGCACTTCCTAAAATGAAATTATCGCGTTTACCCATAATGGAAATCATAAAGTATGCCATAAATGAGAAATAAAGAAGCATAAGTAAAACATAAACATATTATATATCATATATAAATATAGTGACATCTTAACATCCACCTTTGAAGGTGTTATATGAGTGTTGAACAATCATCGTTTCGTGAGGCAGAAATTCGCCATCCACAGAAACCGTATGTTCTTTAAGCATTAGATGTAGGTGTCTGTAAGTGTAGCTCGAATCCTTATTATAACAACATCCTAGTATACTTAGGATACTGGTGTTGTTATAAAAGAAATGTATAAAAAGAGTTTATGGGGTTGGAGAAGAAAAATAAAACAAAACAACATTAGAGAAGACATTACCTCAAAATCGGGTAACTCTTTTTTATTTGAGCCAAAGGCTTCCTTGGGAAGAGTTCTGCCCAAAGTGAGGTTTCTAGGAGTATGAGGGGGAATTTGGGAGAGTATTTGGGAAGCGTTTGGCCGATCCAAATGGTTTGAAAGTGTGAATTAGGTGGTAGAGGTGGGGGCCTTTAATAAGAGGAGAGGAGGGGAACTCTTGGAAAGTAAGGAAAAGTCACTTTATTATAAAATGAGTTTAGGATTTTAGAGGTCCCAAAATTATATAATTCTAGGCTAAGGTGATAAGGGTTCTAAATATACTCATCCAATAGGTTTTTGACAAGTTTAAGCCTTTGATTTTACATTATCGTTTTATTTTATTTAAATTGTTAAATAATGAGGTCATCGCTGCATCATCATGATATCATAAATAATTTAATTTATTTAATGTCTAAAAATTAATAAAAAAATATCATGCTGTAGGAAATATTTTTAGCTTTCAAATGACTATTTATAGTCAAAAATATGACTGGTATAACCCCATGTAAAAATTGTTTTAGTAAAACATTTCATGTTTGTGTCATTTTTTTACTTTAACATTAAATAAAAGATATTTATGTCATTTTCTAACTAATGTGGATCCATGGGGTCCCCAAGTTGACCCATGGATTGTTTTGGTCGGCCATGGAACATCCAATGAGGGTAGGATATGTTTCAAGCTCATCTCATATTATTAAAACATCATTTTTACCTTAAACTACACTAATTACCTCTAATCGCGATTAAGAACTTGAAAGCTACTATTCACCAAAAAAATTATTTTATTCCCATTGAACCACATTTTACTTCCTAATGAAAACCATGTATGTCGGATTTTTGAAATTCAAATCACTGAAGTGGTAATATTTCATTTAAAGGAAAAATCAGTTATTTAACTACCACTTAGTGGTTTCACTATTCATCAAAAATTGAAGTTTTTCAGAACAATGCCAAAATTTCACCCTAAGATATAATTGATATTCCGAATTAAAAAATGATGTATATTTTACAAAATTACAAACATATAAGTTGCATTAATTAATTTTATAATTAATTCCTGCTGTCACAACAAATAGCGTGTTTTTAAGAAACAATTTATATCAAAAGATTGGCAATTGTTTATGTCCAATTTCAATGTTAAATTAATTCTAATGACCACCATTGGATAAAATGGTAAAAATATATTCTAATTATACTTTAAAACCACTAAATAGTATAATTTATCACTATAAATTATTTTGATTAAAAAAGTTGTTTTTAAGTATTTTACACTATTCATAAAAAATTAGAAGTTCTCAGAAAAATACCAAAAATTCAACATAGGCTAATTTAGATATTCCGAATCCAAAAATGAAGTCCATTTTGAAATATAAAATTTATATAATTTTAAAATGTGGTTATTACTATTCATAACATCTACTTTGATTAGTCGCGGTGTTTTAGAACTCGAAATTGCGTACAATGCAAGCTATTGCATTATTGAAAGAGAGGCGTATCGTGGAAGCTCGAGGTGTTACATTCTCCCCTCCTTCAATAAAGTGCATCCTCACAAATTGAAAATTTTCTTTGAAAACAAAAGGTTGAAAATAGAAAATACCTTTGTGGAAAACCCACATCAGAAATAAGGTTAATAAATATATAACATTAAAAGAAAGAAAGATAAGTACAAAGGTCACCCGAGACATCCCATTCTAGGATTCATTGAAAATATCGATATGGAGGAGAAACAAACCATCAAGGTATGATGGAGAGTTATAGAAAACAGGATTAGGAGAAAGTTTAACTATAAGAAAATCACAAACTTGTGATTGGTTAAACGATAATTGATTCCCCAGTTGGAAAATGTTAACCGGGAATGTTTTTGTCTTAATTTACCTTTTATAATGTTGAGGAATTTATTTAGATTATTTAATAAGAACGTAAAGGAATATACATACTTGTCATGTAGAATTTCATTCTTTAATAAATTTTTACCACAGACCCATCTTTCACTCTAAAAGGTAATAGAACTCAAAAATATTCTATTTATCCTAATTGTATAAGGTTAAAAATATTACCACATACCATTTAGATTAGGAAAAATATTTTGTAATAACCTGGGACTTCCTGTAGACTAGTGGTAGGAAATTAAGGCCTGTCGCACAATGGTTGTGGGTTCGATTCTTGCAGCTTTGTCCGATGCGACGGGTTATGCCACACCCTGCAGGTTGTCCTTTTCCTAAAACTATAGTATTATAATATTCCAAAAATAATCTTCAGAAATTTTTTAACCTTAAACAATACAATCCAAAGATCAGCTTCATCCTTTCCAACCTTTATAGTTATCCAAAATACCTCCGTCCAGACTTTCTCTAAATGGTCTCTAAATTCCAAAATCAATTGTATCATCAGATTCCTCAAACAAGGTAAAGTTTCTATTATTGTCACATAAAAAAATATGATTACCTTAATCATATTAAAACCTTAATGAAATCAACAAGTACAGCAGTACAATCCTTATATATATATATATCATATTATTCTAATAACCATAATATAATCCATGAGTCCAAAATCACCTATACATTAATTATTCTGCTTCAACTGTAGTAACAGCATAAGATTTTCCTTGATCCCTTGGCCTTTTCTGAGGTAAGTTTCCCTGACGCTTAGGACATTCATTTGCATAATGACCCATTTCCCTAAAATTGTAGCATTCAACATTGATAGCCTCTTTCTTTCCGTTACAATCACGAGCCTGGTGACCTTTTTCTCCACATTTGTAACAAACTCCCATTCCTTTTAGGCAAGTACCAGGGTGATTCTTCCCACAATTATCACATAATGGAAAATCCTTCGATCCCTTTTTCCCTTTATCCGTCTCTTGTTCCACCGTTCTCTTCTTTTATTGCTTTGCATTAAAGTCATGAGACTTAGATAATTTCTTTTCCGTCTTGATAGCACATGAGACAATATCTTCGTATGAAGAGAAGGTTTGTGAGACTAATGCTCGACGGAGAAATGGTTTTAACCCATCAAAGAAATGATCAATCTTACTTCTTGGGTTACGTATATAATCTGCAGCATGCCTCACTATCCTTGTAAAGTTGGCCTCATACTTTGCGACATTCTCATCCTCCTTTTGTCTGAGACTAAAAAATTGTCTTTCCATATATGCTCGATGGTGATGTGGAAAGTATTTTTCTAAGAAAAGATCTTGGAACTCTCTCCATTCCATATTTGATACTTCTTCATCTTCCTTTGTGTTTTGAATCAGCGACCACCATTGATCGACATCTCCAGTGAGGTGGTAAACTGCCATGACAATCTTCTCCCTTTCGCTACTCCCCAAGGCATGGAATATTTTCTCTAAGGATTTTATCCATTGCTCATCTACTAATGGATTTTTACCCCCATTAAATGTTGGCGGTTGTTGCCTCATGAAGTGGTCTAACATTGATCCTCCACGTTGCGGATCAGGGTGCTCCATACGAGTAAGGTTATTATTCATAACCTGAGTGAGTTTCCCCAGTATGGTAATAAGTTGATCAGCACCAGTTGTATCTCCAGCTCCACAATAATTATTTTGAGCAGGAGGGAAATCCCTACATGGAGTGCGTGCATTAATACGGTTTCCATTCCTTCCACTAGGTGCCATTTCTAAATGATGGCATAAACTAGATTAGTTTATGAATCAAAATACATAATTCCATACTTGTAAAACACTTAACAAAAATTTAACTATTTATGGATATAATCCATAATCATAAAAAATGTTTTCTTTGAGGAAGTATATACTCGTAACCCTTCATAATGGTTTGTAATGAAAATGAGAATTATCCTAAGCATATCCCCCGGGAGTGTCGTAACCCAGAGTGCAGCAAGGCCCGTTGTCGTGCACCAGTTCCCATTTGAGTCTAGCTCAAAGCGGTGTTTTTGGGTTTTACCCCTAGGTAAATCTATGCCAGAGCCGCCTCTACCTGCTCGTATCCAGACAGGGATGTATTTTTCGGAAAACTCACAAAATCTCTGTAATACCGAAATTCTAGGAAGTTCTTCTATACTAATCCTCAATGTATATCTTTGGGCTATGTGCTCTAATCAGAGTTTATCTAAATCTAGCTTCCCAGGTTAGTACTAAACTGCCTCTGATACCAACTCTAATGCCCCAACCCCAGCTACCCAGAGTTGATGCATTACTTCGTAACATTGGCATGATCACAAAAGATCAAGTCTCGAAAGACCGATTAGTTTAGTAGCCTTGGAAACACTAGATACATTCTTAAACGTTACATTACATCATAAAGTGAAAAACTACAATAACAAAGTCTCCATAGTCCACACTCATATCCTCTTCTTACTATCCCTGCAGGCCATTCATAAATTACTTCTTCACATCCTGGAAAATATTAAAACATTGAAAGGGGTGAGCTCAGATGCTCAGTAAGGATAACAATATTGTGGAAGCTTTCATAAATAAACATAAACATTTAAGGAAAAGTATAACTAAAACAAAAGCCTTTTAAACTTGAACATCAACATAATATGGAAAAAGTAAAATGAGATAATGACATTTACTTCTTCACATGGATATTCTACTGGTCGAATAATCACACGCAATATCAATAACCACTTTCATAATGATGGAATGCATAATTCCAGACTATCATAACCACGTAGCCAAGGCCTCGTGCCAAGACCACAAATAAGATTTTGTCAAGGCCTCATGCCAAGACACTAGTTTGTCTCATGAGACTTGATGATGCATCGAGGAGATATAGCGGGCTCCACCCATCACTTATTATGTCCAATGCATTCTTCATATTAATAGGTTCAAACATATCATAAACCATAACATAATCGTATCACATAAAACATGGATAAAGGAAACATAACATTTCCACATTTCAATCACAAGATATCAATAAAACACATTGATATAATAAAAAATGATTTCAAAACCATTTTCAATACCAAAATAAAAGAAGGTTAAAACATTGTATTTATTTTTCATTAAAAACGTGATGGATTGTAGAGGAATCCGAAACTCAAATAATGGTCATGGCGGCGGAGAAGTCATTGTCGCCGCATATGTACGGAAAGAAAAACATTCCCTTTTTGTCGTTTAGTAAAACGCTTCGTATAAAAATATTCAATTTTACTAAACATAAAAGTCAAAGGGGTTTATACACCGTATAAAAGAAAGTTGTGTATAAAACCAAATATGCCTCAATGAAAGGAGATTGAGACGAAATCCATAAAAAGATCTTTTTTAAAATAAAATAGATCTATTATGTGTATTCACTATAGGTACACATGAAGAAAGTAAAAATACAAAATAGGACATAATAATATCATGACATAATTTGAAAGTAGGAGATTAACCCAAAGAATGGAAGTTGGGTTAAGAAATTCCCTTACCTTGCGTCTTGTCCTGACTCAACCATTCTTTAACCTCCTGAATAATAAACTAGAGTTAATTTATATTTACTTAAAAACCATTTTCATGTTCATTATTCCTTTTATATCACTTATTATCATGATATGAACATTATGTAATTATTTAAGTTAATAACGGTCGTTTTGTCGATCTTAGGTACTTGAGTCGAAAATAAAATTCTTATAATTACAAGTTGTTCATGTGGTGATATATCCATTATATCCAAAATTATGTTCATGATTTAGATATCATATATATCATATATATCCAGTATATACATTCATTTATAATATTACATAATATTTAGAGGTAAGAAATGAAATTCACCATTCATGGAGACGGTAAGTCGTACATACGCATGAACGCTACTTTCATTTCTATTTCATATTTAATGGAATGAAATCATAATTATATAAAGGTATAATATATTTACAGTATAATATCATATATAATATCATTTACTCCATCCTTTATACATCCCACATATGGCATTAACGATTCACATCACTTTGAGGGGGCGGTAGTCCGCACTTCCTAAAATGAAATTACCGCGTTTACCCATAATGGAAATCATAAAGTATGCCATAAATGAGAAATACAGAAGAATAAGTAAAACATAAACATATTATATATCATATATAAATATATTTACATCTTAATGGCCACCTTTGAAGGTGTTATATGAGTGTTGAACAATCATCATTTCGTGAGGCAGAAATTCGCCATCCATAAAAACCGTATGTTCTTTAACCATTAGATGTAGGTGTGTGTAAGTGTAGCTCGAATACTTCTTATAAAAACATCCTAGTATATTTAGGATACTGGTGTTGTTACAAAATAAATGAATAAAAAGAGTTTAGGGGGTTGGAGAAGAAAAATAAAACAAAACAACATTAGAGAAGACATTACCTCAAAATCGGGTAACTCTTTTTGATTTGAGCCAAAGGCTTCCTTGAGAAGAGTTCTGCCCAAAGTGAGGCTTCTAAGAGAAATAGGGGGAAGTTGGGAGAGTATTTGGGAAGATTTTTGCCGAGCCAAATGGTTTTAAAGTGTGAATGAGGTGGTAGAGGTGGGGGACTTTTATAAAAGGGGAGGAGGGGCACTCTTGGAAAGTAAGGAAAAGTCACTTTATTATAAAATGAGTTTCGGATTTTAGAGGTCCCAAAATTATATAATTCTAGGCTAAGGTGATAAGGGTTTTAAATATACTCATCCAATATTTTTTTGACAAGTGTAAGCCTTTGATTTTACATTATCTTTTTATTTTATTTAAATCGTTAAATAATGAGGTCATCGCTGCATCATCATGATGTCATAAATAATTTAATTTATTTAATGTCTAAAAATAAAAACAAATATCATGACGTAGGAAGTCTTTTTAGCTTTCCAATGAATATTTATAGTCAAAAATATTACTTGTATAACCCCAAGTAAAAATTGTTTTAGTAAAACATTTCAGGTTTGTGTCATTTTTTTACTTTAACATTAAATAAAAGGTATTTATGTCATTTTCTAACTAAAGTGGCTCCATGGGGTCCCCAAGCTGACCCATGGATTTTCTTGGTCGGCCGTGGCACATCCAATGAGGGTAGTACATGTGTAAAGGTCATCTCATATTATTAAAGCATTATTTTTACCTTAAACTACACTAATTACCTCTAATCGCGATTAAGAACATAAAAGTTATTACTCACCAAAAAAATCATTTTAATCCCATTGAACCACATTTTACTTCCTAATGACAACCATGTATGTCGTATTTTTGAAATTAAAATCAAAGAAGTGGTAATAATTCATTTAAACGAAAAATCATTTATTTAACTACCACTTAGTGGTTTCACTATTCATCAAAAATTGAAGTTTTTCAGAACAATGCCAAAATTTCACCCTAAGATATAATTGATATTCCGAATTCAAAAATGATGTCTATTTTAAAAAATTCCAAACATATAAGTTGCATTAATTAATTTTATAATTAATTCTCGTTGTCACAACAAATAGCGTGTTTTTATGAAACAATTTATATCAAAAGATTGGCAATTTTTTATGTCCAATTTCAATGTTAAATTAATTCTAATGACCACCATTGGATAAAATGGTAAAAATATATTCTAATTATACTTTAAAACCACTAAATATTATAATTTATCACTAAAAATTATTTTGATTAAAAAAGTTGTTTTTATGTATTTTTAACTATTCATAAAAAATAGAAGTTCTCAGAGAAATACCAAAAATTCAACATAGGCTAATTTCGATATTCCGAATCCAAAAATGAAGTCCATTTTGAAATATAAAATTTTTATAAATTTAAAAAGTGGTTATTACTATTTATAACGGCTACTTTGATTAGTCGCGGTGTTTTAGAACTCGAACTTACGTACAATGCAAGCTATTGCATTATTGAAAGAGAGGTGTATCGTTGAAGCTCGGGGTGTTACACCTATCAAGATTTTAGAAGCACCCTATGAAGTTAAGGGATATTCTCCTTCTCCTCTTTATTAAAGAAACTTTTTTATATTACAACTTTTGACTTCCAAATTTTCACATTGGGGTATTTTTATACACATGAATATTACTATAATTATGACTTATGAGTGATTAAAGAAAAATTTTACTCTCATTAAACCCTTCTATGAATCATTATGTACACCTATTTTGTTATGAAAACTATCCTGATATTTTTCAATGCCAAATTTTTTGTACTAAATACCCATCCCATTTACTAATAAAGTTTATTTAAATAGAAGTTAATATCCTTCATTTATTAGTTACAAAAGTTTATGTTACCAAAAATCCTTAATCACGGGGTTAAAAGTGATGAAACATTTTCTTATGTTATATGATCCATGTTTCAAACAAATACATGTACATGATATTAATGTAATGTGTGTGACCAAAATTATATTTCCCTCCAATTCATTGGGTAATGTATTTTATCTCATGTGGTACAATGTATGGTGTGTAGAAGGTTATCCTATGCACACGGTGATATGATGACCAAGTCTTTATCCTTGGATTAAACTTATGATTTCATGTTTTATGTTGTTTCCATATTCCTATGTTGTCAGGAAGATATCATATTATATCATTTTTTGATGATCATGTTTGTGGTTATTACACCTTTCATTTCACCATAATATTAATCTTTACTAACATCTATTTCTTTCATAATTTTTTGTTTTGACTATTCCATTACTAGGATTTATTGCTCACCCCTTTTAAGGTTATTCAATGCATTTTTAGAATATCAAAGGAACCTAAGGTTTGGTTATGTATTTTTTTATAAATAATGGTGTTTTATCCTGGATGAAGTTAATTTTATACACAATTAATTTTCCATAGAAGATAGGCCTCATGATCTTCTATGATTCTATTATGTGTGAATTTATGTAATAAAACATCAATGAATGCATATAAAAGAGATGGGTTGTTATATACCTATCTATAAACCCATCCTCTAGTATTGTCAATAAGTAGACATGGATATTACTATTATTGTTTAGATATCATATAAGAAAAAAATATTCATTTTCAATATTAATTAATTCATTATATATTAATTAATATAATTCAATGTTCATTTACAATGATTATTATTTTAACAATTGAAGACATTTTCTAATGGAACCATTTATTTTTCTGGTATTAAAAAGTATGTCATCATTATAAGTATGAACCAAGAAAAAAACTCATTGTTTTAATAAATTACTTATCATTTTATAACCGTCTACATACTCTATAAATCATCCTAATAAACCACTTAAAATATTCACTTGTATTTCATATAATAAATCTATTTCCCACAATTTGAAACTAGTAATAAAAATAATAATAGCCCATTGTCCATCATGTAAGAAAAAATAATGAAATGATCATTGACAATAAAACCTCATTCTAAACTCATCCCAATTTCCATGGTGTCCAACACCTTCAAGAATAATATCACATTTGGAATAAAAATATTACACCGTTACAAAAACTTCCACCCATTTCCACCATTATTAACTCAATGGAAACCCCAGACCATAATAAACGTCATAACTGGCACCTTGTTCCACCATCACAACATTAGGTGTCCCCACCCATCACTCGTAAAATAATGAAACCAGAAAAAGTTATACGTTAATCAAATGAAGGCTCTGAATGCATATAGAATAAATACATAATAAATTTAATTCTCTAAAAATTGATTAATGATACATTATAAAATAGAATAGGACATTCTAAAAAATTTCAATTAACAATGTGCTCAATTTTCCCAAAAAAAATAATTTAGGAAATAATTAAATTTTCATTACCGACCTTAATTAACATATAAATTATGAATAAATACCAATAGAAGTATCCATATGAATTATAAGGATAAATATTATTTATTAAACCTAGTGTTTCTCTTTAACACATCAAAAATATCAACGATAATTATTTCAACATGCATCTTTTATTATAATCAATTCATTACAAGATTTAAGTTGTTATTGAAGGACCCCGGGACACCCTGAGAGGGGAGGGGTGAATCAGGGTGACCACTTTTTCTTTTAATGTGATGGATCTTGTTCCCACGTTTGTAGGATCTTTTTGAACCTGTAAGATGATTATGATTAGAAAGAAAACATTCACATGAACAGAGAAGACACAACCCTTTTTACTTGGTTCACCACTAAGGGCTACGTCCAAGGAGCATGCGCCGAAAGGTTGTCGGTCGTACCAAAATCCACTATGCTTCACTAGCTGTAGATTATAAAAGTTTGGGTACATTCACTCTGTCCCAGGCTCACTGCCTTTACAATGGTTCAGGGATAGCTCACTTCTTCCCTCAGGTCACTCCCGTTGACTACCCCTGGCTCACTACCGTTGGTGAAGTCACACTCAGTTTATAGACGTGAAGGCCTCTTCAATTAATGGTCATGAAGTTCATTGTCCCCTGTTCAGCATGAGAGTTTGCTTGCATCAGAGTCCTGAGTTAATGCTCTATTAAAATCCAAATTCCAACCACTGATGAATACCCCCTTTTCCCTTTTCCACAGGGCAAACAACCTTTGGAAAAGGCCTTCGCAAAGTACCCTACTTCACAAGGCTCCCAATTTTGAAAAGCTCAAACAAGACATCGCAGAGCCCCTGCCATTTCGCGAAGCTCAATCGCGAAGTCCTCTCGCGATGCTCCAGCCTTCGCAATGCTTGGCTATCGCGAAGCTCCTGCCTCTTCACAAAGCTCACTGAGCCAACGCGGGGCGCACGTCTTTCGCGGAGCTAGAAAAACCGCTGTGAAGCTCCTCTTTCGCGAAGCACACTGCCTTCGCGAGAGACCTTTGTGAACCGAGAGAAAAGGACTTTCTCTGAAATTATCTCTACTTCTATTGAGGGGGTCGGCCTCTATTTATAGGTGATTCCACCGACCCTCGACCCTTCCGCGCGAAGTCAGCACCACATCAGCTCAAATCGCGAAGCTCCGAAGATCGCGCCGGAATTCTGTCCAAATCGCGAAGCACCACGGCAATTTTCCGTTCACAGAGCTTGACATAATCGCGAAATATCACCGTCAACATTCCTTCGCGCCTTCGCTACGACACTCCCTCATGAAGCCCTTCTCCGCCGTGATGTGCTTCAGCCTCTACCATTCGCGAAGCTTGACGTCATCGCGAAGAATCACCATCATCATTCCTTCGCGCCTTCGCCGCGAAGCTCCCTCGCAAAGCCCTTCATCGCCGCAAATCTCTCCAGCCTCTGTCGTTCGCGAAGCTTGATGTAATCGCAATGACTCACCGCCTACATTCTTTTGGTCTTCGCGAAATCCAGTCCATGAATCCCATCTTCGCGAAACTCATGCCTTTGACATATTAAATTATGATCTTTCTGGAAATCCACTTTTCGCGATGCTCACCAACCTCCAAATTTTGGACCCCAATAAATTGGAAAACACTGGGAAACGACGCCACCTTCAATACTGTTGTGTTCTTGAATGATATGATCTCTTTGCTAGTACATGATCCGAACATCCATTGATGATTGACAACAAACACAAACAACACTCTAAATCATGCATAGAAGACCATGGTTCCAACAATCTCCCCATTTGGGTTTGTTGGAGATCAGAAGAAAAATTCAATAGATCTACATCTATGTGAAAACCAAAAAACGCAGGAATCAACCCAGCCAACACTCTAAGTCTACGTGAGCAATGCTCGGTGTAGAAAACAAGAGAGGAGGCTTGAATTGGGTTCCACTATTTTTCCACTATTTTCCTTCTCATTCTTCTCATCACAGAAGATGCCTGAATTTATTCCTTCTCCTTTCTCCCCCCATTGACAACAAATCCAAAAACCAGCAAATTTTTTTTTCACATTCAGCGCAAACCATACTCCCCCTAGATAGTATCTCCCCCATAAACCTGCATCATATCCATAAACAGAATAAAACATTTAAAACAAATGGGGAGAGGGGTATTTCGTATCCTCTGTATGCACTGGGAGGTGGTCGAACACCGAGGTTCAACCGATGCTTCTCAAACACAGCCGCTGACAGTGGATTTGTCAGGATATCAGCCACTTTCTCATCTGTTCCCACATGATCAAATCTAATCACGCTTTGCTCATCTTTATCTTTGATAAATTGATACTTGATTTCAATGTGTTTTGCATGATAATGGTGAACATGATTCTTTGTAAGATCAATTGCGCTCTTATTGTCACAGTAAATCACCATTGGTTGCGTCACCTCATCCCCAATATCAGTTAATTGCTGCTTCATCCATAGCAGTTGAGTGCATGACTTTGTGGAAGAGATATACTTAGCTTCAACAGTACTAAGGGAAGTCCTTTATTGTTTCTTGCTCAACCATCCAACACATTTCTTCCCAATATAGAAAGCTACACCACTAGTGGACTTTCTGTCTACTACATCACCAGCCCGTTCAGCATCAGAAAACGCAGATAATTCACATTCCCTGCCTGCAGCAAAAATAACCCGAAGTTATGTGTACCTTGAATGTACCTCATGATTCTTTTTACTGCTGCCATATGTTCCTCCTTTGGATTACTCTGAAAACGGGCCGCAAGGCATGTTGTGAAGACAATATCTGACCTTGTCGCTGTCAGGTACAATAGACTTCCAATGATCCTCCTGTACATGGTGGGATCAACATACTTCACATCCTCATGCTTTCCAAGTCTAGTTCAAACTGCAATTGGAGTTGACATTGGTTTGGAGTCTTGCATATTGAACTTCTTCAGCAACTCTCTTGCTTATTTTCCTGAGAAATGAATGTGTATTCCTTCTTTTGAATCACTTGTAGCCCCAAGAAATATGTGATCTCCCCAATCATAGACATTTCAAATTCTGATTTCATGTGGTTGGCAAATTCATCCACTAATTTCTGCCTACTGCCACCAAATATGATGTCATCAACGTAGAAAAGAACCATGAATTGATCTTTTGGAGAATTCTTCACATAGAGTTTGTGATCAACTCCTCCCCTTTTGAATTCTAACTTCTTGAGATTTGAATCTAGTCGTGAGTACCACGCCCGTGGTGCCTGCTTCAAACCATATAGAGATTTCTTCAGTTTGCAGACCTATGTTTCATCGGTACCCAAGACGAAGCCCACTAGTTGTTCAATGTAGACTTCTTCTTTGAGGACACCATTCAAGAATGCTGTCTTAACATCCATTTGATATACTTTATATCCTCTTTGGAGTGCCATGGCAAGGAAAAGCCTGATTGACTCCAGTCTAGCCACTGGAGCAAAGGTTTCTTCAACATCAATGCCTTCAATCTGAGAGTATCTTTTACATACAAGGCGTGCCTTGTTTCTGATGAGACTTCCATGCTGATAAAACTTATTTTTGAAGATCCATTTGGTACCAATCAAATTCTAACCTTCGGGTCTCTGGACAAGATCCCATTATGATTCTTGTCAATCTGATCTAATTCATCATTCATGATTTTCACCCAAGATTCATCATTTGTAGCTTCTTCGAATGAGGATGGCTCTACAAATGATAGAAATGCATACTGCATGTTATTACTCATCCTCCTTGATTGAGTGGTTGCACTTTTATCCCCATTTATGTTGGATGGATCAATCTCAGATCTTCGATTTCTCCTGCGAGGTTCAATACCATTTTCTTCAGACATAGTTTCTTCTTCAGATTCATCTTCTGAGTCAACATCATGATGTGACTGCTGAGTGTTTTGAACAACTTCATCTATTTCTGCACATGTATTTTCTTCACGTTCACATTCTTCATGACTTTCTATCACATCAACATATGGCGTCCATGATGAATTTGTGGTTTTCTCTTCAATTATCTTAACATCACTGCTTTCCACAATTCTTCCCAAACGCTTGTTGAAACATTTGTTGGCATTGTTGTTCATTGAGTAACCAAGGAAAATTCATTCATCTGTATTGTCGCCATATTTCCCTTGATTTCCTTCTTTGTTCCTGATGAATCATTTACTTCCAAAGGCATGAAAGTATTTTAGAGAAGGCTTCCATCCATGACACAATTCATATGGTGTCTTCTTCTCACCCATATAAAGTCATGTTCGATTCTGAATGTACACTGCAGCTTGAACAACATCTTTCCAGTAATGTCGTGGAATATGACTCTCAATCAGCATAGTTCATGCCATGTTGTTCACCTGTCGATTCCTACGTTCAACAACTCCATTTTGTTGGGGAGTTCTCACAGCAGCTACCTCATTCTGTATCCCATGCTTCTCTAGATAATTCTCAAATTCAATGGACGTGTATTCTCCTCCATTGTCAGATCACAACACATTGATTGTTCGTCCAGTATCATTCTCGGCGATTAGCCGATATGTTTTCATGCAGTCAAGGACTTGTCGTTTCTTATGAATGACCATCACACATGACATTCTACTGTAATCATCTATGAAAAGGACAAAGTACCATTCTCCATGTGTTCCGACCACATTTATTGGACCACAAACATCTGTATGAATTAGATCAAGAAGGTGAGACGCCTTTTTCTTCTTTGGCCGATATGAACTGCAGAACAGCTTCCCACGAATACAAGCATCACAAGATTTATCACGCTCACGCTTCAGGTTGGGGATGTCCATGACAATTCTCAATTTTGATATTTTCTCCATGTATTGTTGATTTATGTGTCCCAATCTCTGATGCCACAAATTGTTTTCTTCTTCAATAGTCATGTAACATACATTTTCTTCACTATCAACCTGATACAAGTTTCCTTCTGTTCTGCATCCCTTCATAAGTGAATTTCCAGTTTTTCCCTTGATAGTGCAGCCTTTCTGATTAAAAGTAACTACAAGTCCTGAGTCACAGAGTTGACTCACGCTGAGGAGATTATGACGTAGACAATCTATGTAAAGGACTTCAGTATTCTTTAGTTCTCCATTAGCTAATTTGGTACTTCCACTCCCTTTGACTTTCAGAGCCCCATCATTACCAAATCTTACTGTACCATCAACATTCTTTATGATATTAGTTAGTAGGCCATCATTACCTGTCATATGAGATGAACAACCGCTATCCAGAATCCAGGTACTGTTGTTCTTTGTAGCTTTGAGGGATAACTCTGCAAGGTTCGATTTCTCAATCTTCTTCCTTTCCTTCCATGAGACATTATATTGAGTATATAGAACTGATGGCCTTTCAACTATCTGTTCCGCATACCCAGGTTCATCATAGTCAAATTCTTCTTTGAGAGGTGAGATCATGTTTGAAAGACCAACATTGTCTTGCTGACGATACTTGTCTTGTCTTGAACTTCGGTATGAGGTGTCTATGTCCCTTCTCTGCCTGCAATTAACGACCTTATGACCAATGTTAGAACAACGAAAACAATATACATAGAAATTATTTCTTCTATAAGAATTAGGATATGAGATTGTTCTCCTTTGTTGAGAATCTATATCTTCTCTATTCAGATAGCTTCTTTCCTCTTCACAATATTACATGGTATGGCCCAGATATCCATAGAACTGACACTTCATGAGAGGAAATGTCTTCTCACTTGAATTTCTCCTTATACCCTCTTCCTTGGGAGAATAGTAAGACCGTCTGTAATTTTTGAAAGTTTGAGGATAATTTTCAGGTCTCCTTTTAGTTTGAATTGAGGGTTCCTTTTTCAGAACTCTAGGTAACATTTCAGCATGTTCAACTTTCATCTTTTCTTTCTTTTGGATCTTTTCACTTCCATTAGTTGATGACTCAGCCTCACAACCAATTCCACTCTTTCCCATACAAGCAGGTCTTTGATCACTCAAGATTTTTCCAACCCCTTTTGAACCACACTGTCTCTTGCAAGTAATTCTGCATCTGAAAATCTTCCGAACTGTATTTTCTTCCTCGATTATTTTGGAACTTATTTAGTCTCCAGTTTACTCCTTAGAGTAACTACTTCCTCCTCAAGACCCTCAGCAGTCTTGGATTTTTCATCCAGTCTGGATGTGAGGTCATCGATGACCATTTCCTGCTCTTCAATTCTCAGCTTCAGATCTACTACATCATCATTGCTTTCAATTATTTTTGACTGTACCTTCACAAATTCTTCCAGTCGTTCAATTTCAGCTTCAATTTGATCAAAGTATTCAGTTGATTCTTCAACAATTGATTTCCACTTATTGCAGCTCTTACATTTAATCTTAACCTTACTAACTTTATCCTTAAGTTTCACCTCCGGATCTACACAAGTTCTCAGTTGTTTTTCTCCATCAGTATCTTTTTACTTTTCAACAGTGGCCATCATAGAAGCATGGTTCCCAATTTTGAATTCTGGTTCTTCTTCATCATAGAATTCATTGTCATTTTCTTCCACTTTACAGAAAAAACTCTTCCTTTTCATTTTCTTACCAAATTTGAAGTCTCCCTTTTTTATGAACCTTCTCTAATGCTTCTTGAAGTTTTCATCTTCGCTGTCATCATCATTGATATTCTTCAAGAACTGAGAGGCAATGTGCCCAACTTTTCCACAACGGAAACATGCGAGAGGTAACTTCCCTTTGAATTTCCCTTTCCCATTCTACAACTTCTTTACAATGAGAGAAAGAATTTATTTCTCTTCATCATCATCACCGCTACTATCCTTTGAAATTTTCAATTTATCCATGGCCTTGAATGCCATTTCCTTGCTCACCCGAGTCGTAGCATCTTCTGGTTTGACTCTCATTTTATATGCTACCATGCTGCCCAGTAGATAATCTAGAGAAAGTTTGGAAAGATCTCTTTCCTCAAGGGCTGACACCTTCGCATTATACAGAGGTGGAAGTCTTCTTAATATTTTCTTTACAATATCAGTGTCTTTGATTTCTTCGCCTAGACCCCGAATTGCTCCAACCACTTCAGTAATTCGACTGATGAAAGAGTCTGCATTCTCATCTCGATGCATCTTCAGATCATCAAACCGATTGTGTAGCACTTGTAGTTTCGCCTCCTTCACTTTGCTATCTCCTTCATAAATAATATCAAGTTTATCCCACATGGATTTTGCTGAGGTGCAATTCATCACCTTCAGGTAGATCTGATCAGAAAGGGCTGCAGTGATAGCATTCTATGATTTAGCATCTGCATCAAGAAGTTTCTTGTCTGTTTCAGTCATATCCAGGCATGTTGGATCAGTGACTTGTATTCCTTGCACAGTAGAAAAAAGAACTTCCATTCCAAGAGATCTTAGATGAGATCTCATTCTGTTCTTCCAGATCTGGAAATTTCATCCATCGAAGTGAGGGACTCCTCTGACATTGACCGCGTTTTCCATGACGAAAAAGGTTAGATTCAACACCAGCAACCTTTACCCTCTGATACCACTTGAAGGACCCCGGGACACCCTGAGAGGGGAGGGGTGAATCAGGGTGACCACTTTTTGTTTTAATGTGATGGATCTTGTTCCCACGTTTGTAGGAACTTGTTAATCCTGTAAGATGATTATGCTTCGAAATCAAACATTCACATGCACAGATAAGACACAACCCTTTTTAATTGGTTCACCACTAAGGGCTACGTCCAAGGAGCATACGCCGACAGGTTGTAGGTCGTACCAAAATCCACTATGCTTCACTAGCTGTAGATTACAAAAGTTTGGGTATAGTCACTCTGTCCCAGGCTCACTGCCTTTACAAAGGTTCAGGGATAGCTCACTGCTTCCCTTGGGTCACTCCCGTTGACTCCCCCTGGCTCACTACCGTTGGTGAAGTCACACTCAGTTTATAGACGTGAAGGTCTCTTCAATTAATGGTCATGAAGTTCATTGTCCCCTATTCAGCATGAGACTATTCTTGCATCAGAGTCCTGAGTTAATGCTCTGTTAAAATCCAAATTCCAACCACTGATGAATACCCCCTTTTCCCTTGTCCACAGGGCAAACAACATTTGGAAAACGCCTTCGCATAGTACCCTACTTCGCAAGGCTCCCAATTTTGCAAAGCTCAAACAAGACTTCACAGAGCCCCTGCCATTTTGCGAAGATCAATCGCGACGCACTCTCGCAATGCTCCAGCCTTCACAATGCTTGGCAATCGCGAAGCTCCTGCCTCTTCATGAAGCTCATTCAACCAACGCAGGGCGCACGTCTTTCGCGGAGCTAGAATAGCTACCGCGAAGCTCCTCTTTTGCGAAGCACACTACCTTCGTGAGAGACCTTTGCGAACTGAGAGAAAAGGACTTTCTCTGAAATTCTCTCTACTTCTCTTGAGGGGGTCGGCCTCTATTTATAGGTGATTCCACCGACCCTCGACCCTTCCGCGTGAAGTCAGCGCCACGTCAGCTCAAATCGCGAAGCTCCGAAGATCCCGCCGGAATTCTGTCCAAATCGCGAAGCACCACGGAAATTTTTCGGTCGCGGAGATTGACGTAATCGCGAAGAATCACCGTCAACATTCCTTCGCGCCTTCACCGCGAAGGTCCCTCGCGAAGCCCTTCTCTACCGCGATGCGCTTCAGCCTCTGCCATTCGCGAAGCTTGACGTCATCGCGAAGAATGACCATCATCATTCCTTCGCGCCTTCGCCGCGAAGCTCCCTCGCAAATCCCTTCATCACCGCAAAGCTATCCATCCTCTGTCGTTCGCGAAGCATGACGTAATCGCAAAGACTCACCGCCTCCATTCTTCTGGTCTTCGCGAAATCCAGTCCATGCATCCCATCTTCGCGAAACTCATGCCTTTGCCATATTAAATTATGATATTCCTGGAAATCCACTTTTCGCAATGCTCACCAACCTCCAAATTTTGGTCCCCAAAAAATTGGCAAACAATGGGAAACGATGCCACCTTCAATACTGTTGTGTGCTTGAATGGTATGATCTCTTTGCTGGTACACAATCCGAACTTCCATTGATGATTGACAAGAAACACAAACCCCACTCTAAATCATGCATAGAAGACCATGGTTCCAACAGTTATTTGTTTCACATTGATAATAACAGTTCTTAATAACTATAAAAAAACTGCACACAATCTGATAAATATATATAGGAAACAATTATAACATTTGATTATAAATTCCGAAAAAAAATTTAATTCCAAAAAATATATATTATTCATCCTTAACATGTGATAATTCAAATTTCAATTCTTTAAAAGAGATCTAGAATTATATAATAACTCTCATCAATATCATTTAAGTAGTTTAACACTATAATATTTGATCATTTTAATGTAATCAAATAATAATTTGGAAATGGATTTTGAATATCCATTTCCCTATCTTGGTTAATTTAATGCATAATCATAATTATTAAATAACTCGAAACAATTAATTTTCCTTTTCATATGATAATCATAAAAATTACCAAATATTATTTTATAATTTATTTAATGAATCATTAAAATCAATTTTTTTTGGAAATTTGAATCAACATTACTAAAATTTATATTTTAATAATAAATTTATATAATATTTAATAGTTATAATTATCCTAATATTTTAGATTAAATACTATGTTTGAGAGCATACAATATATGTGACACATAGGTTAAACGAGGCATGAAATAATATATTTTAAATATGGATACTAAAACTTAGTTGTTGAATTGGGGTTATGAAATGGATTCACCAAATTTTCATATATATATATATATATATATATATATATATATTCTAGTCAATAAAATTTTGTTTAGTGATTCTTATGTAATAATCATCAAATTTTTAGTAATGACATTTTATACATAAAAAATACAATTTCTTCAAAAAATTACTTGTATTTAATTTTGTGAAAAAATATTACAATTAATTTTTGGAACCTTTATTAAATTTATTTGATAAAATTAACTTCATTTTTTAAATCATTATATCAAAACTACCTTAAGGGTAATTTTTTTTGAATTTTCTTAAAATTTTATTTTTTTAATGAATAGTGAAAATACTATTTGTTTGTTGAAAAGTGTATTTTTAGTTAAATTATTTACAAAGAAAAGTAAAAATTTTGGATTAGTTTTATAATTTTAATATTTATTTTTTATTTAAAATAGTATAATTGTGATTTCTTAAATAAATTTTTTTGTTGAATTTTGTAATAAAATTATACATAAAAAGGAATTTTGCTAAAAAACATTTATAATCACATTTTACACTTTAATTTAGAATTAAATTTACATCTTAATTATTCTTAATGTTGAAAAATTGATTCCATCTTTCTAATAATGTAATTAACTTTTTCTAAATATTACACTTTTAATTTTAGTTAATATGAATAGTAATATTAATAATTTGTATTACACTAGTAAATGGTATGTTAGGTTATCAGAGATAAAAATGTTATGATAAGGACTATAAAATTTCCTTAAAACATTATTTATTTTTATTTGATGATTCAATTTCATCCATATGGAACCCTGATTTAGTTATATGACCCTTTTCCCATTTTTATATTATAATAACTTTTATAATATTTAATTTAATGAAAATTAAAAAATTTCATACTCAGGTTTTTAATGACTATAATAATTATGAAATGTAGATGAAGAGAAATAATTTTGTCATTTAAATAGTATTTGGAAATAAAAATTAATATATCTTCGTCATGATATTTTATTTTTAATTTTTATTGAATAAATAATTATAGAATATGCTTACAGAGCACAAATGTAGTAATTGATCAATTAATTGAAAATAAGACAAATGATATTAAAAATATTCAAAGTAGAATAATTTTAATGAATTCATGTGATTTAAAAAAATTATAGATAAAAATAACATTTTTGGGAAGTATTAAAGGATTTAATTCATTTTTTTTATTTTCATGTTTTAAAAGTCAATGTAAATGAATTTTTCTAATGTTTACATAATTGATATTTTATGAAAATAATATATTTATTGAATGATATAAAAATATTAAATATATTATCTTCAACCACATGAATAGTTCCTAATATAATATTTCAATAATGGACCATTTATGGGTTTTTTTCTTTTTACAGTAATGGTCACGACCCTCAAAAAGAAAAAAAACATTGTCATCATGAATTGTTTGAAATAGGTTAATGGGGGTTAATAAAAAAAGATAAGTGTAAAAATATGATCCTAACATGTATAAAGATTTTTTGGAAGATTTAATTTTGAATCATACTGATGTAAATTTCCAATATCTAAAATTTTTAGTTATTTGTTCTTCAATGTTATTTTATGTTCGTTTAATATTTTAATAAATTTCCAAAGTTCTCATCCCCTCTTTTATAAATTGGTACTAGTTCTTCTAATTAATTAAGACATAATTTTTTTTGGATCTATAATAATCTACCAAATTCCAATCTTAATATCCTTCTATATGGTTTATGATTCATATTTTTTGAATAATTCCAACCTTAGTGGTCATAAGGTGCTATTCAAATGAGGTTGTCTCAAGATAATTTATCATTATTAACTAAGAATTTATATATTATTTATTATTCAAACTCATTAAAATATTATTCAAACATGATTATATACAAAAAATAAATAAAAAAAATATAATAAAATTTTATTATGTTAATTTCATAAACAGTATCCATCTCCATCCTCTATAAATTTGGAAAAAAATGCATCTTTTATGTGTAAGGTATATTATGGCTTCATCGAACGATGTACTTTTTTCTACATAACCACCAACTTGGGTTGGTTATAAATAATTAATTAATGACTATATATTATATTAATGACATATTTATCAATTTTAAATGATAATATATAATTTCATTTCTTACATTTACTTTCACTGGTAAATGATAATATCATTTATTCGAATGTGTGGACTAAGACCTCCAAAAAAGCTAATTGATTTAGTTTTCATCACCACCTCACATGGATGATACATATAAGTAAGTTTAAAAATTTATATAATATTTATTATATAATGAAAATTTTCTAATGATAAAATAATACTACATTATTTCCATAAATATTTTTGAAAAATTGGAATGTCGCTTCTTCATACGTACAACCTACCATCCCTATGATTGTATGACAGTTCAATTTTCCTTAATATATTTAACATTTGGATTAAAATTTATAATTTTTTTATAATAATAATAATAATTTATTATTATTATTGAAGATATTTTTTTAATAACGACTATTTTGACCATATTCAACACATCAATATTGTTTCGAAATTATGAACCGATCATCTTCAAAACACCCTACATGTATTTTATTAATTAAGTAATTTACTATGAAACTAAAATAAATGAAATTAATATATTAAGGATGATATATTAAACCATGAAATTGTTCTTTACAAATAAATTAATGTATATGACTTTATTATTCATTAGTTAAAGGACATATATTGAAAGTCCCGACTCTAGGTAAGGCATTTAATCTTAGTTTCCTTTTATTGATTCATATTTTAATTTTATAGACATAATTTCTCTTATATGTTTTATATATACTACCCATTTTTAATTTTGATTCATTAATAGTTCATACTTCATGATATTTTATGTTTCAATTTGAAATATGTTATCCAATGTTGTTTAGCATGAGATTTATCAAGTGGTAAAGGGTTTCTTAACTCAAATTCTTTTTTTGTGGTTATACGGATTTTTCATTGAATTTTTCATCCATTATTATGTACGAATTGATATGTAAGTTGATTTCTTCTTCTTCTTTTTTAAAATTTGTTACACATAATATCTGCAATGATTAATTCAAAAGTCAATGATAATAATTTTTTAAGGATTATTTATCTTGTATTCCCTTTCCTTGGGACATATGTTTGAGATATAAACCAATCAAGTTTTATGAGGTGTATATATTATAACTTTTACATTTTATTTTATTTATATCCTTGTTTTTATTATATTTTTTTCTTTATTTGATGTTATTCATTCAAGGGTCATTTTTTTGAAAAGTTATATAAGTTGAAATTTATTGTGTTACCATCTCCTTTCATTCTAGGATTTTTTTTATTTGGATGGTTATATTATGGGAAATCATATGATAATATTTTATTGATCCACATATCTTTTTTATCCTCTGGTTAGGAATATGTTTGAATTTTATAATTTTAATTTCCTCCAAAATTTATGTGATAGACTTCAAGAAATGTTTTTATACATGAAACTGTTTTTGTATCTTCCTCTAGTTCGAGATTCTTTCTCTTGCATATCAATTATATCTAAAATATTTTCAATAATAATGTTATCTATAAATAAATTATTTTCTAAGGATATATTAAATGTTATTTTACATTGTTTTAAATTTTTCTAAATTAAATTTCATAATGTTTTCTATATTTCTCACTTTTTGACTATTTTAATTTTTTTAAAAGGAATGTTTATTTTTAACATTTACTACATGAATGGATTTTCCAAATGTCATGACCATTATTTAATTTGAAGAGTATGTTATATGATTCCAAGTTTATTATGATGGAAAATGATTCTCAATTTATTGTTATAGATTTTTATTTTTAAAAAGTGATTTTCAAGGTGAAATGGGATATTTTTCTAAAAACTCGATTTAATGATATCTAAATGGTATTTCCATTCAACAAGATTTAAAACCCTTGATATTACATACCCTCCACTAGGGATATTTTTTATTTATACCATCCCCATTCTTACTCTAGATTGATAGGGATTATTTCAATGATATTTTTATGGAACCTATTTCATTTCCATCAGTTATTCAATTTATTAAAGAAATAATGGATATTTATATATGTTTTATGATGAAATGAATCCTTTATATACATTAATTATTTGTGGTTTTTTGGAATTGTTTATGTTTATGGGTGGTTCAGTATGAAACCAAGTATGGGTGGTTCTATTATAAACCAAGAATGGGTGGTTATTCTATAACTAAGGATGGGTGGGTTCATGATATTCCCCCAATGCATAGGGTATTGAAGTTGATCATATCAGCATGACCCGAACCAAACTAGGGATTGATTCGTATCGATCCCAAGAATGCATCCACATGCTAGGGGATGGTTTCCATTTCCAAAGGCATAACTAACATGAGGAATCCTTTTCCTAAGTAGTTATATGAACACACACAACCATCTCGATGAAAAAGTGAAAATGGAAAGAATAAAGTATATAACATGAATATAAATTAAACCAAACATACATGAACCACTAGACAATAAAAAAGTATAGTACTCTAAAATAAAAAGTAAAGGGAAAAAACACACGCCCAACTAGAAGTATGTCCCAACCTGAAAAAAAATGAAAAGTAAACATCTGAGAGAGTATAGCTCTTGAATCCCAATATATAAACACCATAAGCGGTCCAAGAACCCAGTATCCATAAGCTCATCTGAAGTCACATTCAACCTCTCTATCATCTATTTAAGACATGAGACATTTGGGAATAACCCATGTAGTGGCGAGTATATACATACCTAGAGGGACACCAAAAATGTTGATGGGGGTGAAATAATTGAGAAAAAAATAAAGACAGTAAATGAATTATTTAGTCAAATAGAATAACTCAACCCAATAAAGAGTGAAATTGATATCATCCAAACACAAGGGGACAAACACGGTGAGTAGATGAACTACTCATTGAGTCTTCTCCAACTACAGTAGGGGAGTAGACTCATCCAACCATAATAAGCTAAACACATAAAGAACGTGGCATACTCCACACTTCTTCACCTCTTTAGGAAGGACAGTTACCAAATACAAGGTGTGGATAGAAAAGGATATATATATATATATATATGATTAGTAAAAATATTTCCAAATGAGAGTGTAAGGGGATCTCTATCTCATAACTCAGCCCAAGAAGAAGTGTAGCCAACAATTCCAAAAGTTCATCAATAATGCTCAGTATCTCACATATCAACCCAGAAGTACCATACAAGTCAATACATGAACATTCACTATGACTCATAGTTGATGGGATACAAAAATCTATTTATGGATTCCATGACCTGGTATAACAGGATGGTCTGACTCTAATAGATGTCGAGAAACTCCACTTCCCAGTCATGTTAGAGGGTAGAATTTGATATTATCTATAGGGGACCGACATACATGATTATATGGGGTTCCATGATATTATCAGGAGGAAATTTTCCCATGCTAATGGGGGGTCCACTTAGTAAAGTAGAGGACCCACACCCTTGTAGATGGGGGTTTCCACTCTATAGATCGAGGAGCCACACTGGGTTATGATAGGGGGTTTCAATCTCATAATCTAGGACTCACAACACACTCGATAGGGGGTTCCGTTTAGAAGTAGATGACCCACACCCTAATATAACAGGGGGTTCCAATATGTTCATTGAGGACCTAAACCCAATACTGTAGGGGGATTCCACATAGAAGTTAAGGACATGTTCCCTGGTATGATAGGGGGTTCTACTCTGGTCATTGAGGACCCTCACCATACTAGGTAGGGGGTTCCTCTTAGGAGGTAGCTGTAGAGGACCCGCACCGATGATGATGGTGTTTCCACTCTATTGGTTAAGGACTGACACCCTATTACAATAGGGGGTTCCACTCTGATCATTAAGGACTCACACACAACCTAGTAGGGGGTTCCTTTTAGAAGAATAATATGGTGGTCGTTCCTAATCACTGTCATTGTCGGGCATCACCAAAATAAACATAATGTCCAAAAAAATTTAATTCATGTCTCTAAAGTTGGAATTGAGGTAATGATCATGTTATACATGGAAAAAAATTGAGATAGGCTACTCATGGGCCAAAATTTTAGTTCAAATGAAAGTGGTATGAAACATTGATGTTTCTTGAATAGGAACCAAGGGATACACAAGTTGTGTGGGAATCCACATGGTGACTGGTCCCACTCCACTTCATGGGCATGTCCATGGATAGTACATGGATCCCTTTCCATGTAGAATTACACACCGTGTTGGTGGAATAATTAGAGTTTCTAGAATAATTGGGATTAGGGACGTGTCACGCTGGCTATGTTAATATACTTGACCCCATGCACTCTGTACATGGTATGTTACCTCAGAAGGGGTGTCTTTTGAGTGATGTATTTATTTGCATGTACTCAGGTTCATGACCATGCACATAACCATGTAATCCCACCTAGATTCCCACCTATGTGATCCTCCACATGATTTTTCCAACTTGGGAAGTGGTACACAGTGTTTAAGAGGACTACACACCATTTAATACTTAGATTTTCCAAAACCCTAACCACCATACCTAAGGGGGGACACATGCCATGTGTTCATCCATGTACATTGTGTGTAGTCATGTTTTCAACAGATCGTCATATCTAATCACTACACATTGAATTTCTTTGTTCCACCATACATCTCACCTCAAATCAATCTGGTATGAGAGGATTTGGCCTTGATTCATGATTTTCATCCATGGTTGTCCATCAATCAGCTATGGTTTGAGTTTGTGTGAACCCGTACACCACCACACATCCTGAAGCATTCATATATTAATTAATTAACAAAAGATCACCCAAAAATTCATCCTCACATGTCAAAAATATTTTATCTATTCTTATATTACTGATCCATGCCACTTTTTTTGATCTATCATAGTTCTAGATGACCGATCGAGTTCAGTACCACCCAATAAGGTATAATAGGGAACGTGGGGTCCTATCAGTGATAAATGTGGAGGGAAATTATATATAACGACACCAATTTTTTTAAACCTCTTTGACCATGATTTATTGGAAACTAATCAATTACACTGATCCATGGTTAGAAAACCACTGAATTAAGTGAATATTTCAATACTCAGACACATGAATATGCATAAAAATAACAAAAATCAAAGAAAAATGTTCGATCTTCTCAATATATTTAATAGAAATTGAGTAAAATCACTAATTGATGAGTCCTAACTTGATTATGGATCATTCCTTAATGAAAAAAATCATCTAACAACCATCATGAAAGTAATTTCATTTGGTGCACCCTGTTCTGATCTGATTCGGTGTTTCATCGTTGTCCCATGATATCCACCAATAGAAGGAGGAAGGGGAGATTCATTATTTATTCTAATATTATGATGTTAACCCTAGAAATATTTCTGTTATATTATATTTAAAAAATTAATTCTAGGTTAATATTAGTTAGTTAATTAATTAACTAATTAATTAATCCACTGGCCATACCACCAATAAGAAAAGATTCTGAACATCTCGTGATGACCCATTTTCTTGATCCCCTAGTTTAAACACTGTGTTCTGGAAACAACCATTGTCTTTGATTTCTGATCCAAGCTTACTTTTAAGATTTATCACATTTTCTTTAATAATCTATGCATGTCTAATATAAAATATTTTTAATATTTATATAAAAATAATTTCATATTCTCTGGGTTTTAAAATCATGTGCGTCTTCCCACCTAGCTCTAGAAATGTATATATAAAATTTTCAACGTTTTACAAGGAAAAATCGGGTCTCTAGAACATTCCCACCTTCAATATTTTAATCATTGAAAAGAAATAACTAAAAAACTACTCCGGGTACTGAGCCTAAACATGTATCTCCCACTATTATGAACTCTCCTATATGTTTCTATACTAACACAACACAGAAACTAGGTGTCTATTCTATCCATGTAGAGTACTCTCTTTCCAATCCTCGATTTCCACTAGGTGCCCCAAAAAATTGATTTTTTCCTCAATGTTTATCTCTCCCTATCTAATAAAGTGCATGGTGTCATGCATGAATTTCCTATGTTGTGACACATGGAAGATTTTTTGTACCCCCTCTAGTTGTGAGGGTAGGTCAGGGTATAATGAAACATCACCAACCCTATACATGATCTTGAATGGCCTAATGAACCTTGAGAATATCTTTCCTCCCTAGATGAACCTCTAGAATCCTAATCATCAGGAGACTCTAAAGAAAACATAGTCTCACTTCTGTAACTCCAATGGCCTAAAATGGAAATATATATAGGATTTCAATCTTCTCTAGGTCATCCTCATCTGATCATAGATGACCAAAACTTTTTCCATTATCACCTACAGCATATTTGGGCCCCTAAAAGATGTCTCGCCGAGCTATGTCTAGCACAAGGGTTTCCTTTAGGGTCTACCATATGGGGCCTCAAAAGGGTTCATAGTAATGGTAGAGTGGTTTCTTTTTTTAGACAAACTCTACCAAGGGAATGAGATCCTCATAGATTCGACCAATGTTTAACACAAAAGCCCTCAATATATCCTCCAACACTTTGATAGTGTGCTCATTTTACCCCTCAGTCTTGGCGCGAAAGATTTTATTAATCCTCATTTATGACTTGAATTAATCATACATACCTCTCCATAATAGTGTGGTAAACCATGAATCATTATTGGAAACAATCATTGAGGCACACCATGAAGTAAAACAATCTCTCATATGTACAACTGCACTAATTTCTCTATCGAACTTGGATCACTAATGGAATGTAAGTGTGCTTACTTAGTTAGTTGGTATACTATCACCCAAATGGTTTCATGAACATTTTATATGAATGGAATAAATTTCATAATGTCCAGGGATATTCTGTCCCATTTCAACTCAGTGATCTCAACCGGCTGCAATAAACCTCATGAATCTTGGTGATCACCCATCACCCGATGACTTGTGAGGGATAGTGTCACAAACTTAGATACTCTTTGTCTCATTCCAAACCACCAAAACTTCCACTAAATTTCAATTTATTTATTACCCTGGTCGATATGCATAACTAGGGGATAAATGTGGAACTCTCACATCACCTGTTCTCATAACGTGACTGGTACCACTATCCACCCCTAGAAATAGTTGACATGATTACCCCTTCAAAATATCCTTCTTGTGAGTTGCCTATGGATATATGATCACTTATGACCTTATAGTTCATGTATCCCACTTTTTACTCTCTCACACACTCATGAAGAAGAGGTGTCAACACCATCTACTATAGAAAAATTGTACCCTCCTGCTCCATCAGGGTTAGTTGTAAGGAGGCCAACAACTATGAAGCCTCGTGCAATAAGTGATACTGGTAATTACTAATAGATGAATCATCTAAAATGCTTACCTTACATAATATATAGACTATATTAATGTCATAATCTTCTAGTAACCCCAACCAGCATCTTTGTCTTAGGTTCATGTATCTCTGTGTAAAGACATACCCAAGAAATTGATGGTATGATTGAACTACATAGTTCTCTTCCAGAAGGTAGTGCCTACACATCCATAGGGATAAGACCACCACTTTTAACTCTTAGTCAATTTTCATATATTTTTTCTCATGGGTTCTCATCTTCCTTAACTTTTATGCAACAACATCATGTCACTACATCAAAACGCAGTCGATCCCATCTCTTGAGGCCTCTTAATACACTATGTACTCCATGCCTTTCTATGGTATTCTCAGCCCTGGATCGCTTTTCAACCATAACCTCAACTCCTTAAAGTCCCTCTAGCACTGACCATACTGCATAAAAGACTACCCTTTCTACATCAGGGTGGTCGAATGAGTTGTGGTTCTGGAGAATCCTTCCATAAACCTCCTGTAGTACCCACTCCAAGGTTTGAAATACTTGTACCTATGAAATTCTCTTGGGTGCCTCTAAAAAAATAACTACATTGATCTTCACTAGACCCGTCGATAAACCATGTTAAGAAATAACATTCCACTAAATGTGAATCTCATGAATCTAGAACTGACACTTTGGGAGCTTTCCATAAAGCTGGTTCTCTTAAAGCATATCATGGACCATCCGTAAATTCTCTACATGTTCCCCCTCTGATGCAGAGTAGAAAAATATGTTTTTGATGAAGAAAACAACAAACTAGTCCAAGTACTTTTGAAAAAACATCCTCAAATAAATAAAAATGGTAGGGGAAATAGTCACACCAAAGGGAATAACTAGAAACACACAGTGTCTATAGGGACCTTGGAAATAAAACATTGGAATATCAACCCTGCAAACCCTCAACTGGTGGTAGCCATACCTATGATCAATCTTTGAGAACCATCTCACACCTCACAACTAGTCAAATCGTTCTTCAATCCTCATAAATAGTTAATTTTTATTTATCATGGCTTGGATCATGAGATGATAATCTATGAAAATATTTAATCACCCATTCTCTATTTTCAAAAAAAATTCGAGCTAACTATGGAGAGACACTAGGTATGATGAAACCTTTATCTCAAAGTTCCTTTGACTACAAAAATATCTCATGGAGCTCGGTAACGGCCATCTGATATGCCATAGAATATATCATAACTATGTCATGATGAAATAAAATGAAAAAATATATCTTCTTTCTTAGAGGTATTATCAAAACTTCATCGGGTAATATGTCTACATAATCATCCAAAAATTAAGGAACAAAAAACATGAAGTGCTTGTAACACTAAGGGATATACTCACTATCTGAGGTGTGATGGGAAGCCATCAACTCACAGAACCCACTTCCTCTACCATGATATCCCTCTCACCAAAAAAGGATAATCTCATCCCACCATTGCATAGGCATATGACTAGTTTGTGGTGATAGTTGACTTGGACTCAGACCATGGAAAACCAATCCATACCCAAGATTACATAATAGGGTTCCATCATGATGTCCAAAATGTCCCAAAAGAACATGTCTCTACAAAGTGATATCTCACACTATCGACATATACACGATAAAAAATAATAATTACCTATAAGAACCTCATAAAGAAGATTTTGGGATAGCACCTCAATTGGGAGCTCAAGCTCTCAGACCAAGAGTATAAAGATAAAGGACTGAATTAAAATTATGTCTAATGATACTAGATTAAGAGTAGAATAAACAAATTTAATACCTATAATAATCTCATGTACTATGATTTCATAAACCCTTAAATCCTATAGCTATCCACAGCCCTAACTTATAACTCCCTGAGCTAGACGTGGGCTTTATTGTGGTGGTGGTGTAAGGATCTAATAACTTTGTCAACCACTTATATCTCCTCCAACTACTCTTCGAATCCGCATCCTTAGGTACCACACCATACTCACAATGGATATCCCTAATCACGGTGTTAACTCTACCATGGTGGTCCATTAGCTATCTACCTATGCTGCTAAGCATGTCTAGTTAGACAGTCACATGCTACATGAACTCACCCATCACCAATAAATCACTACCCCTCAATATTTTTCTATGGATATCTATGCTTCCTTTGACCAAATGTTTGATTATGATCATGGGGAGTTCTCTTTCCTTGAGATCCTGGCACATAAAATCTTATTGATACAATAGACTACTCAACTCCATGGCATCGAATGATAGTTCCAGTTATCTATAATCACATTGAAAGAAATATGTTTGTCACTAGTTACCAATCCAAAAACATGACATATATTGGGATGATTAATGGTACAATGTTGGATCAGATCAATCTGTGGATTCTGGGATCAATCTTCGGTGCTTAGAATAAGCAATCAAAGATAATGTCCAGAGTGTACCACGTAAGGTCAGTGATCCTCACTGTATACTCATCCATAGTCATCTCTACCTGTTTTAGCTCTAAAAGCTTCTATATCTGGACTATTCACAAACAGGAGGGGTAGTACTCCCCATGGAACACATGATATAATTATTTCCACAAGAGTGTCAAATTATCATGCATCTGTGAAATAAGGCTCCCCCCAATTCCCAACTTCTCCCTATAAGAGGCAATATTCCAGAGAAACCACCAGATCTATTAATGTCAAAATGAGTTTAAAGACACAAAAAATTGACTCTATCCAATCATATGTTGTGTTAGGATATGTCTCACCATGGAACTTCAGCATGCTATGGAATTAAAACTCACAGAGCATGCCCAACCTACACGTGTCCTCATCCTACTATGATGGAATGATCTACTGATCGATGAGTGGTGGTGCTAATTCTAACAACCTAGAGAAAGGGGGTGATGTGATTGACCCTGAACTGAGGCATTATTACTCATTGGATCATAGTCATGATTTGGATCTGGTATCTTGGTTGGATAGAATCGCAGAGGCATCTTGAGATTTATAAAAATTTACAATGGTCAGATGAGTATATATATATATATAAATATATATATATCAACAATAATTGGGAGATGAATCATGAAGGACAATCAAAGACTCAATCCTATATGATGCATGTACCATTGATCCCTACAAAACATTTATTAACATTCTGAGTGGACATAAAGGTAGTCAGGGTCCTGGTGAATGGATATGTCGATCGTAGTACCATCACTGGATTATATGGCTTGAGAGCTGCACCCAAGACACTTTTATACTATTTCCTTAAACCAAAAATAAAATATCATCAAGGGGGATAGTCTAAAAATCCTACCAAAGAATGCACCACGTTTGATATGAATTTGTCACGACCCAACTGAAGCTGGGGCTTGAGCCATAACTAAAATAAGCCCAACTCCATAGGAAAAGGGATAAAAACTAGAATCAAAGTCATAACGAACATGGGGATGCATCTCCCTAAGTACTTGTATGCGCATAAAAATTTTTCTTAATGAAAAAGTGTTGAGGGAAAGAATAAAAGATGAAACACTACTATAAAGTAAAACAAGAATGAATGAACCTTTAGAAAGTATAAAAGTACTATATAGTAAACTTAAAAGCAATCGTAAAAAATAAATTACCAACCATAAAAATGTCACAACCAGAAAAAATTTGAAAATTAAACAGTTGATAGATCCCAACTCCTGATTCCCAAACTATGACCACCATTAGTAATCCAAACACCTAGTCTCACAAAGCTCCTATGATGTCACGATTAAACTAACCATCATCTACAAAAGATATGAAACATGTGGGAAATTATAATATAGGGGGTGTATATACATACATAGTGGGAAGTCGTAGATGTTTAATGGGGAGTTGTAAGAGATACAAAAAGGCCATAGATTCAAGATACAATCAGATATAATTGCTCAACCCAAAAAAGAGTAAAAGTATGCTCATCCAAAAAACAAATGGATATACACTATTAGTAGATTCACTACTAATCATGTATTCTCTACCTATTTAATGAGATTATACTCATACAACCATGAGAACCAACACCCATAAATCATATGGAAAAACCTAGACATCTTGAAATCTCTTGGTAAAGGAGTAACAAAATTCAAGGTGTGGATACAGAGGGGTATATATATATATGATTATTAAAAACAATAACAAATGAGATAGTATGTGGATTTTCATATCACATCTCAACCCAAGAAGAAAAGTATCAAACAATTCCAAAAGTCAATGAATGGTACTCACCATCTCACACTTCTGCCAAGAAGTAACTGTCCAAGTCCAGCCATGCCTCATCACTATGACACACAGTCGAGGGGGCAGAAACTCTAGTTAGGTAACTTATGTCATAGTAAAAGAGGAGGGTCCTAATCTATTAGTCATTGAGGAAATCTAATTTCCAGCCCTTCTGGAGGTTACCGATCGATAATATCTGTAGTGGGACTACATCCATACTGCTTGGGGGTTCTACTCTGGTGTCACAAAGCTCATGTCCATGATTATGGGGGTTCCACTATATAAGGTAAAGGGCATGTTCCAATTCTAATGGCGAGTTCCACTGTATAGGTTGAGGAACCAAGATCTGGTTTGATGGGGGGTTCACTCCAATCATTGAGGACATACAACCTATATGATAGGGGGTTCCACTCAGAAGTCAAGGACCCATGACCTAATATGATGGGGGGGTCCCAATGTAGTCATCTTGGACCTACACCCTATTCAATAAGGGGTTGTACTCAAAATTATAGGACCTAAATACTCATACAATAGGAGGGATCCACATTGGTATTTGAGGACCAACGCCCTACCTTGTAGGGGGTTCAACTCAGAAGGTAGTTATAGAGGACCTATGCCCACACTGATGAGGAGTTATACACTAGTGGTTTAGGACCTTTTCCCTAGTACAACATGGGGTTCCAAATTTACTATTGAGGACTGACACCATAACTGGTAGGGTGGTTCCACTTGTTACAAGCCTCTGGTGATCCTGCCTGATCACTGTTGTCATTCTACATTGCCTAAACAAGAACCATGCCCAAAATATTTCACATCATATATTGAATTCCAAAACTGAGGGAACCATTGATTTTGATGTTGAGAAACACTGAGGGTATGATACTCTCTAGACAAAATCCAAGTTTAAAAGAATGAGATAGATAAATTTGATGTTTTATCAAATGGAACTGAGGGATACATAGAGTGTGAGGGGACCCACATAGTGTGTTTTCCCACTCCAATGCCTGATATTGTCCCTAAATAGTACACGACTCTCTATCCATGTAACATTACATGTTGTGTTGATGTGATACATTATGTGTCTAGACTAACTAGGGAAAGTGTTGGGTCCCACTTGTACCAAGACCAATGTACTATATACATGACATGATTCCTCACACGGGGTGTCATACGTGTGACCTAGACAGGTTTGTGTACTTGGGTTCATGGCCATGTACCTGTATATCTACTCCCACATGGATTTATTCCCTTGTGATCATCCACATGGGTTGTCCAACTAGGGATGGGGTAGACAACATGTAGGAGGAATACATGTTGTGGCATCCTTATCTTTTCCAAAACCCCTACTACAGCTGCTGATGGGACTACATGCCATGTATTCATCCTTAACACATCATGTAGTTGAGTTTTTCTAGATACCAAGGTCTGATCTTTGCACCTAAAATCATGAAGTGATGTTGTATAAATCTCCATGAATCCATCCAAGATTAGCATACCTATCCATGATTCTTGATTTCTTTCCACGGTTCACTAAGAATGGGCTCTGTTTTAAGTTTATGTGAACCCGTAAACCTCCACACATCTCAAAGCATTCCTCTATTGATTAATCAATAAATTAAAATCCAAATTATCAATATCGCATTAAAAAATTCACTGATCTTCTTTTAGTTTACCGATATATGAGACTTTTTTCGATCCGTTGTGGTTCTGGGGGACCAATCGAGCTCAGTATCACCTGAAATGGTCGAACCAAGATCGCAAGGTCTTACCGAGGACCAACATAGAGATAAATTGGGGAGAAAGGAACTAAAACATCTGTTTAAGCATCATAGGCCATGAATTCTTGGAAAATGATCAAGAATATGGATCTAGGGTTAGAAAACAATGAGATTAAATCATGATTTCAGTTCTCAGGCACATGAAATGGATGCAAAAGAATATATATTAAAGAACAATGATCAATAGTCTCAATATATTTAATTAAATGGTGTAAAAATACCAATTTATGAGTCCTTACTTGATTATGTATTTTTCATTGTTGAAGAATGCATCTGCTAATAGTTGGTAGAAGCTGTCGCATTCAATACATCCTTATCTGATCTTATCTGTGTTTCATTAATGTCCGATGAGATCTTCCATTGTATGGATGAATGAGAACTTCATTGGGGTTTCCTTGATTATAACGATAAACATTGAAATTTATCCATGCTAATATATTTATAGGCATTCCTTCTAGGTCAAAAATAAATAAATAAATAATGTAATCAATTTAACCTACCGCCGATGAGCGTAGAGTCTGAACGCCTAGTGCCAACCCATTTTAAGTCTTTCCATGGGTAAACACTACATTCCAAACTCAATTGTGGCCTTTAATTTCTGATATGATCTTTAGATTAATATTATTCATTTTTTCTTTAATAAGCTCCATGAGCACAATATAATTTTTTTATAATTTTATAAATTTAGTTACACCAGATCCATCCTTAGAATCACATTCTATATTAGTTTCTATCTTTGGAAATATATATAAATAAATTTAAAATTCCTAAAATGGAAAAACATGTCTCTACATGTCTCATCATTCCATTTTTATGTGTTATTATAAAAGTTATAGAAATTATGTCCCAATTTACCCACATGATTTACCAATGAATGATATTTTCTTCATGGAAAATATTATTATTTCACATGGTAATATAAGGAGATTATGTTTAAAAATATATTTTTCACTTCTTATGGGTGAAAATATATATTCTTTTTATGATTCCTTTAATCAAGATTAACATCACATAGATCATTATTATAGATTCAGATAAATATTTCTTTTGGTAATATTAATCCAATGGATCATGGTAGATGATCATGGTATAAAACAGCTAAGAATTTACATATATTATTCTCATTCAATTTTATTATATCATCATACCCTTATTTTTATCTTATTCTAAATGATTACATTCAATCATTAATGCTTTTGTTCTCTCATACTAAGAATTTGAGATCACCCTTATTATGTTTATTATTCCCCAGGTTATAGAGAATAATGTTAAATTATTGGAGACCATAAACATTTTTATATTTTAGGAAATATGTGGGAAAAATATGAAAACATAATATATAATATGAAAATTGGGAATAGTGGGAGATGATGTGAATATTTATAAACTAGTGTTTATATGAAAAATATGTTTTTAAGAGATTTTAATAATTTTCTAAAAATATAAACCTAAAATTCATTTTTGTAAGTAAGTTATCCAATATTTCTTTTTAAAATTTTATGTTTTTGTGGAAAAAATGGGTCACATTTATCAGTATCAAAGATAGAAATGTAATTTTTATATTCTTAGAACCAAAGATGTGATTATAGGTTCATTTCTATTACATAATATGAATGTAAAGGGAATAGTGGTGGCTGGTTGAGCTGAGGATCATTGAGATGGTAAAAGACCAGGATAGACTCCAATGGACCCCAACATTTTATTTGTTTGTTTATCTACACATTATACTCATGTTATGGATATAAAAATTGGGAGATGTTAATTACATTTATATCATGTTGTTCTTTTTTATTATTTATCTTATATTGATATTTTGATAATTATATTATTTACTATTCCATAATTTTTCTTCTTCTATGAATTAATTTTGAGGGTATTGTCTCCCCATTGAAGGTCTTAAGCCCCCGTTTATAGTCAGTATCCTCTTATGTATGAGGAGGAATGCATGAGGTCATGTGACCCTACAACCTGGACATAGTGGGTTGGGATGGGATGTAAAACATGTCACTAGTGAGGATATTTTAATTATTTTCATTATTCTTATTAGTGTGTTTACACTTGGATGATGTTCATGTGGAAATTGTTGTTCATTTTTTACTATTATCCTTAGGTGGAAAATGAGTGTGAGAGAATGCATTATCATGTGCATGTAGATATTTTTTATATGACTATATCCTTTTGAGGATGTGAAATGGTTCTAAAAAAATTAAAATGGGTTTTGGGAGTACGTAAAAATGTGATTGCATTGAGAAAAGTTGTTTGGAATAAGGGATCCAATTAATTAAATCATAAACCGTAACATATTTAATATTTTCCAAAGTAACTTATTAGTGGTTCCATAATTGATCTCAAACATACATGTGTATGTTGGATCGTTTTATACGAAATATAAAAAAGAGGGAGGGTGAATTGTGTCTTTCAAAACTTCTTCAAGAAATATTGATGATAATCAATTATATCCTTTTATATTTATCAGATTTTTTTTACAGCAGAAATAAACAGATATCATGATGCAAAGATTTATAGTGGTTCGGGGAACAAAGATCCCCTAGTCCACTCCACCAATCCTCTACTCCATGAGATTGGTTATTTTCACTAGTCAGTCCTCTTTTCACAGCACCATCCACAACTGAGTGCAGGTTATTGACACCTTTACAATTTAAGGCTAGAACATAGCCTTCTAGTTCTAAACATAGAACTAATCAAACAGATTAGTACGAGAATCCGGTAGTAAAAATTAAATAGTATTTGATTTAAAATACATTATAGTTGTTATTTATAGTTGTAGGAGTATGAAACTGAAAATATATGGATCATCATCAATAGAAAGGATGTTCTTCAGATAAGAGTAGTTTTGAATTGATCCGATTGAAAATGATCTTGAAATATATTCAGAAATAAATCAGCAGTATATTCATGATAGATCTCCAATATAAAACATGTAAATCTTAAATGTTTTTCTTTCGGATATAAAATAGAATCTGACAGTTCTTTTTAGCAGTAGATCTGTAAAAGATCCTTTTTAAAGAATCAACGAAACTCTGTTTTTTTGCAACTCGAATATCTCCACATTTGAATCTTATAAAATGATTCAAATTCAAGAGAGATCCTTTCACCTATATATTCTTTAAAATTTAGATACACATAATATATAGAATAAATATGATCACCTTATTCGAAAATTTAGATACACTAAAGTCACCAGACAGACCGCAATATTCAAATATTTGAATAAAAGATCAGTCGTAACTTCCCTTAATAATCAGTATGAAATTATCCTATTAAATCGATTCTTTGAATCACGTATAAAATAATTTAAATTAGTAAAATATGAAATTTAATATTGGGCATTGAATCTAGGTTTAAATCAGCCTAATAATTTGCCAAATACCATTGCACGATAATTTCTCAAATTCAAATCTCTGATGCTTAAAGAATGTAAATTTAGGGTTCACTTTAGAAGCAGTCCAAACATGAAATGTTAGGTATAAAATATAAGTTTGATTATCCATACATTTTTCATCGACTTTAAAATGTATGATATATGATCCATACTTTTATCTTCCTCATAACTTAAGGTACATGATCTATACTTTTAAGTAAAAAATAAGTTTCATTACAAAAGTAGGGTTGATGATTCATACTTATGTGAAAAAAATGTAAGGTTCCTTAATTATGTAAGTTTTCTCATCCATAATTTTCTCATATAAAAAACATAATGTTACTTCCAAACATAAGGTTGATTAACCATACTTTTCTGAACTCCCGTAAAATAAACGTAGGATGTAATCCTTACGCTACACTGTCCAATGTACAATATGAATAGTGTTTATAGAACACCTTGAATAGATTTCCGAACACATTGAAAAATATTTCATGTGAATCCTATGCTTTAATATTATTCCAAAATTGGGAATATAAATAATATTAATTTCCTGAAATATAATTAAAGTAAAATCATTAGAATAATAAATAAGGATATTTGTGAGCATCAAAATCATCAAAAAAATATAGAGTATTGTCGAAAAAACATGCTCAACAATCTCCCCCCTTTTGATGATCACAAAATCCATAAATTTATATACATATAATTTAGTATTTTTCAAGGATAAAAATAATATTTAATTTTTACTTCCAAATGTCTCTTTGAAAATATAAAATACCAGTTTATCAAAATTTCTCTCCAAAGGTTCTCTCGTAAAAAAACATTTCTTTCAATAAGTATATTTAAAATAAAATTTATTTTCCATTATAATATGTTGTGTTTATCCAAATTTCTACCCCTTTTTTTGATTTCAAAAATATTTATAGAATAAGGATTATAACAATTTTAATGTAGTACAAATCTTGTAAGAAAGTGTTATGAGAAACTATTTATCAATAAAAGAATATGGATTTTTTAATGTAGTCTGACATAGACATAAACAAAGTAAATATACGTAAAATATGAAAAAAAAATTTAATTGATAAAAGAATATACATGTACATTAATGAAAACAAATCAAGTTTTTTTGCCTAAACGTTTGAAAAAGGGTATCTCAGCGATTCTGAATATCATCCTTTAACTCGGCCAACTGTAATATTAATCGCTTCATTACACCATCTCCCAACTGTATTATCATATCCCCTCTTCTTGGGTCCTATGAATATCTTAAATTAGGTTAACTCTATAAAACTCATTAAATATTTCTTCCTTATCCATAAACTAATTTAGATTCTTAATGAATCTATTCAGTAATTTTCTAATACTCGGTTCATTTTAGGTAAGTTAATCAACACGGAATTTCTAGTTGTCCAACAGAACAGACAAAGGATCACTATTACAATGTAAATCCTGCAACCTATCATTCTTGTTTTTCATTGCAGATGTAATGTCTTGGAATCTATTGATCAAATTAGGCGAATTACCTCATATACTTTCATGACTTCCTTTGACAATTGCAAAATGATTCCTTATAAAAGTTTTTAAATCCTCCAAATATGATTTCAAAACAACTTCAGATTTTAACTTGGCAACCTCTACCTACAATTCATTCTAAAAAAATCAAAGTATTTCTTTTAAATAGAAATATCTTTTAGATTTTTAAATCTTTGTTTCTCTATATCTAACTCTCTTCTTAAAGTAAGATTATCTGTTTCAGCTCTGTTAAATTTTCTGACAAACTTTTAAACATGATCAGACATAGAATCAGAGGCACCATGTGCATGATTTACAACTAGATTTACCAGGATAATTGTTAATGATTGATCACCATATTTATCTTCTTCATCCCACTCCACTAGTTTCTCAACTAATTTTTATCCATAAATCTCAATTGATAATGATTCATTCAGAACAACTATTTGAATTTTAGTGAAACATTCTTGAATAGTTTTATCTTCTTTCTCAACTTCCAAAGATAGGTGCACTTCCTGGAAAATTTCTTCTAGAATTTTTTCTTGAGTGCGATGTACAGAGTCAATCTGATCCACATATTAATATCTAATTTCCATTTCATGATATTTTTCAATCTGAGGTACCTCCTCAGTTCTTATTTCTACCTCAGACTGAGGGAAAACATCCAAATCATTTTGAGATTCAACTTCCTCTTGTATTTTTTCTTAAACATATTCTCATAAAAACATATAAATTAAAATATATACCTTTTCAAGAATTTTCTCTATAGAAGGTTCCTATGCAACGGTTCTATTACTTGAATTAATAAGACCTCCTAGATTTTCATCACCACCAGGTTCATCTTCTATTTCATATCTGATTCTTATTTATGTCTTTGAAACTACCCATATCCTAGATTCATCCATACCTTCTGTATATTTTTCAAATTTCTCCCCCTAAGTAGAATCCTAATTATCTTCATCCCCAACATCGATGATTTTACCTTTTACAGTGCTCCAGAAAAATCTGAGCTTTTTCAATGTTCCAAAATATAACACATTACTATAATGACATCTAACTTTTTCTTCAATCATTCTTAACATATCTTTCATAAACAAAAACATTGAAATAAATCTTCTATAAGAATTTAAATTCATTCAAGACTCAGGTTGACAGTAGTAACTCAAATAACTAATCATGTATCTTGGAAAATTCAGCTTTATGTCACTTAAAAATAGAAACACTATAAAAATATCTAGAAAAAAAATCTTCTCCATCTCAGACATCCATGGGGCTATCCCAATCAGAATAAAATTAACTAAAATTTTCTGATCTGGTTGTAAATATTTTAACAACTATTTTCTTATGTTAGTATAACCAAATAGAATAGACATAATATTTTCATATTTATGATTTTTATCCCCGATTGAGTTCAGATCAAAATTAAAAACTCCCTCATGAGGGTAGTTGAAAATCATTTCTATTTCAATAGAAGAGATCGATAACTCACTGTCTTCAATCTTCGCAACTGTCGAATCTTCTATATCTCCAAATCTAAATTTAATAGTTTTAAAGAAACTTATCAACTCAAATTCATATAGAAATTCAGTGTTTTCCTCACTAAATTTCATTTCAACACCTTGAAAGGATAAATCTTTCCTGAGCATTATATTCATCTGATAAAGCCATTTTAGATCGATGAATTTTCCCTGAAGGATTTTCCCTCCATTTGAACGCTGACACATAGTATCACTAGCTTCATGTTCTTCGATTCTCTTTGTTTTTTCCATTTCTGTTGAAAATAAATGAAGGATTGAGGATCTAGGGTTTCGATGGTGTGAGCAACGGAAGACTAAAGAGGTGAAGGGTTTCAGTAGTATGAAGAGTTTTTAAAAAAAATGAGCGGATTTAGAATTCAAAATGGTCTTTGACAGAGCCTTGATTCCCGTGTCATTACATACATTATAATCATTAAATAATTTTAAATAAATTAAACGTATAAAGCATATTTAAAATTTATTTCAAAATAAAAATAAAAATAAAATTTTATGTTATTTAAAAGATAATTAACTAAATTATTTTAAATGGTCAAAATTTTAAATAATATGATCAAGTAAAAATAAAATTAATTTAAAATAAAATTTATTTAAAAATAAATAAAAATATAATTTAAAAAACTATTTAAAATTAAATAAAACTAACCCCCCTTAATAAAATCAAAACATGCAGTGGGAAGTGGTTTAGTAAAAATATCAGCTAATTAAAGTTCAGTACTTATAAATTCTAAAAATATATCTTTTTTAAGAACATGATATCTTATAAAATGATGTCTAATATCAATATGATTAGTTATAGAATGACTTATTTGATTTTTTCAAATATTTATGTCTCTATTATTATCACATAAAATAGGTGTATTACTAAAATTTAGTCCAAAGTCCATTAGGATGTTTTTCATCCACAAAACTTGTGCACAACAACTGTGTGCAGATACATATTCTTCATCAGCTATTGACAAAGAAGCTGAGTGTTTTTTCTTACTAGACCATGAAACTAAAGATTTTCTTAAAATGTGACAGGTTCCTAAATTGATTTATCAATATAATCTTTAACTTCCAAAATTAGCATCTAAATATGAAATTAAATTTAAATCAGAAGTTTTTGGATAAAGAAGAAATTAAAAAACAGTTCTTTTAAATATATAAAAATTCTCTTGACAATTGTATGATGAGATTCATTGGGATTTGATTTAAATATTTCATAAAGACTTACTGAATACATAATATATGGCCTGATAGTAGTAAGATATAATAAAATACAAATCATACCACTATATAATTTTTTGTCTACTGGTTTTCTAGTTTCATCCAAATCATGTTTTATTTAGTACACATAGGAGTTGTATATGTCTTAATGTTTTTAAGACAAAATTTATTTAGTAAATAAATAATCTATTTTCCCTGATTCAAAACATTTCCAAAATATTTTTGATATATTTTAAGTCCTAAAAAGAAATTTAGTTCTCCCATCATACTCATTTCTAATTCTTTTGGCATTAAGTTTGAAAAATAAGGAATTTTTTTTATTTGTTGATCCAAAAATTACATCATCAACATAAATTTGAACTAATAAAATATTATAATTTATAGTTTTTTTAAAAAGTGTCGGATCTTCCATTCCAATAGTAAAATCATTTTTCTGAAGAAAAGAACTTAATCTTACATACCAAGCTCTAGGTACTTGTTTTAGAACATAAAGAGCTTTAGTAAATTAAAAAAACTCTAGTTATGGAAAATTTTCAAAACCAGGAGGTTTATCAACATAAACTTCCTCCATTAAACACCTTTTTAAAATGGAAGACATATTATCCCTATGAAATAATTTAAAATTCATATGAGATGCATATGCTAAATAGTTTCTAATGGCTTCTAATCTAGATACAGGGGAAAATATCTCATCATAATCTATACCTTATACCTGATTATATCCTTTAGCTACTAGTCTTTCTTTATTTCTAGATATAATTACTTGATCATATTGTTTATTTATAAATAACTATTTGTTTCCAATAACAGGATTGTTCTTTGGCATTTCAACTAATTTCCAAACTTCATTTCTTTTGAATTGGTTTAGTTCTTCATTCATTTCTATCATCCAACATTCATCAACAAAGGCATATTCTATTGACTAAGGTTTTAATTGGTATAGAAAGAAAGAAAACTGAACTAGATTTCCTATATTTCTTTTAGTTTTCATTCTTGTGTCTAGGTCTCCAATAACAGTTTCTAAGGGGTGATTCTTTAGAGTTCTATATTGTCTAGGTAAAACACTTTTAGGTTCATTAGTGACATGTTCTTCTGAATGTGACTGAATCTTGCTTATCTCATTTTCAAAATATTCTTTTAGATTTTCTAGTCTCATGTTCTCATTAGGGTAAAATTATTCAATGTGATCTTTCCTTTTTTCCAAAGGGTCAGATTCATCAAATTTTACATGAACTAATTTTTCAAAAATCCTTTTATTTTTATTAAAAACTATATAATCATTGGAAGTATAAGAATATCCTAAGAAAATTCATGTATCAGACTTTATATCAAACTTACCAAGATTTTCCTCCATGTTCAAGATATAAACCTTACATCCAAAATCTTTAAAGTAATTTAATTTAGGTTTTCTATTATTTTAGAGTTTATATGGTGTATTTTTGAAAATTAGTATGATTAAAAATCTTTTCATTATGTAGAAGGTTGTGCTGATAGATTTTTCCTAGAAATAAGTAGGAATAATGTATTCCTTTAGCAAAGTCCTAGCCATTTTTGGAATAGTCCTATTTCATATTTCAAAAATTCTATTCTATTGAGGTGTTCTTGGTGCAGATAAGGTGTGTTTAATACCAAGATTTGAGCATGAGGAATTTAATATCTGATTCTAAAATTCTCCACCATGATCACATCTTAATGAAATTATTTTAGAATCTTTTTCATTTTTAACAGTACCGCAAAAACACTCAAATATAGTAAAAGATTCATTTTTATATTTTATAAAATATATCAAAGTAAATATAGAATAGTCATCAACTAAAACATATACATATAATTTACTATCCAAACTTGCTACTCTTGATGTTCCAAATAGATCCATATGGATAAGTTCTAATGGTTTAGATGTAGAAATTTTGTTAATTGATTTCAAGGATGATTTGTGTTGTTTTCCAATTTGACTTACATCACAGAATGCTTCACTGTCAAATATAAGACAAGGAGAATCAAAAACTAATAGTTTCTTAGATAATTTATGTAAAACATAAATATTAAAATGTTCAATTATTCTTTTACGAATCCCGGATCCATTTATTTTAGCTTTTAAACAATTTACTTTTTGTTTACACAAGAATTTTATGTCCTAGGTATAAACATTGTTAGTTCATGGTGCTCTAAATTTAATAAATTTTTTTTTAAAAATAGGACATCATTTGTTATAAAAATCAACAAAATAACCTTCATCCAAATTTTCATAATTACTTATCATGTTATGTTTCAATCCTTGCACATAAATTATTTTTTTGATTGAGACATCTTCTAGATCTCCAATAGTTCCAATACCAATAATTTTTCATCTCTCTTTGTCACCAAAAGTTAATAATCCACCATCCTTTTGAGTTATGGTTTTAAACGTCATTGAGTTTCCAACCATATTCCTAGAGCAGCCACTATTCATGTACCATATTTTTTTTGCTTCTATGGCATGCTTCCTGCAAAGGCATTTAATCAATGGTATGTTTTGGTACCCATATTCTCTTGGGTCCAGCAGTGATAGTTTGCAGTGATATGGGAATCCTGGTTTCCTTTGTTTTTATGCAATCTTTTTAGTCAATTAATCTATTTTAAATAAGGGCCTTTTTAATTACACTAATTATGGGATTTCTTAAATAATCGTTTTTAGTTGTATAAACTTTTGTTCCATAGTAGTTTCAAATTACACCTTTTGTATTTGGAAGAAATAGTTTTCATATAGTTTAGGTTTCTCACCTTTACTACCTATTCCATATAGTTTTTTCTTAATAAATTTTTCACCAAGAATTTTATTTAAAGTATTTTCTCGTTTTTTTAAAAATTGAGCTCCACTTTTTCAGGTTTCTACTTCACCTTGCTGTGTTGTGATCTTAGTTTCATGATCTCCACTATTTGTGTTAGATGAGTTTTATTTCTTAATTAATTTTTGATAATTTTTGAGAAAAGTGTCTATTTCTCTTAAAATTTCATTGTGAATATTTTTCAGGGATTTATGCTTCTTAAATAAGGAATCATATTTTTATTCTAGCATATTACAGTAGCTTGCTAGTTTTTCATTTGAGTAGCTAAGGTCAGAATTAGAAATGGAGGAGTAATAAGATTGTATCTCATTATCTTCATCTATAAAGAACGTGTTTGAATTTAGATTTGATTATTCTTTTTCTGAGTCAGACTTTGATGAGCTATTGGATTCTATAGAAAAAATCCAAGTGTCTTTCATTGCTCTTTTATCTTTCTGCTCATAATCAGTATGTTAAAAAAAATTCATTTTCTTGTCTCTTTTTATCAGAGGATAGTCAGATCTTAAGAGACCGATTTTCTTGCATTCATAGCATCTGACATCCTTTGTATATTTATCATCTTTCTTGAAGGATTTTCAAAATCCTTTTTTCTTTTTATAAAATTTGTTGAATTTTTTTTCCATCTGTGCCAGTTCAATTTCTAAATTAAATGAGTTATAACTTCATTCCTTTTTGATTTCTTCTTTCATCTTTCTACTCCTCTTCTAAGATATAACATTCAAAGTAATATTTTCTCTTTTTATCAGGACTTTATTCTCATTAACATCATCTTTCATCTCATATTCATACATCATTAGGGTTCCAATCAATTCCCTCATTGTTAGATTTTTAACTGGTGATGATTGTCTAATGGCTGCTGATATCCCATTCCATTGGGTTGGTATAACTCTTAGTACTTTCAAGGAATGATCATATTTGTTAATAGGATCCCCAAGTTAGTAATTTTTTTGACTATCTCTTTAACCCTTCCATTCATACAAGTGATGCTTTCACCATCCAGCATTCTAAATGTATCAAATTTCAGTATTATTGTAGCATACCCCATTTGTCTTACATTTTCAGTTCCTTCATATGAAACTACAATTATATCTCACATCTCATATGTAGTAGGTAATTGTGATACTCAACAGATGATTGTATTCAATGCTTTCGAATTTATGTCATACTGTTCTTCTGTAGTTCCACTCCATGTTTTAGGTTTCTTAGGAATTTCATAAAGAGTATGAATTTTTTAGTAGAATCTATATCCAAGATTCTTTAGGTAGATGATCATCCTCGAATTCCAACATCCATTGTTTTCAACATTTAAGTATGGATCTTGAACCATTGAAACTTCCTCTTATGTATCATCCATTGAGATCTCAGTATAATCCTTTACTTTCAGCTTTCTATAGCTTTAACAAAAGAAACCACCTCAGATATCAATTGTTGGATCGTGTTATATGAAATATACATACGAGGGGAGTGAATTGTGTATTTCAAAACATATTTTAGAAATATTAATGATAATCAATTCTTTCATTTTATCTTTTTCAGATTGTTTTTGTAGTGGAAATAAATTGATATCAGGACATAATGATTTATAGTGGTTAGGGGCACAAAGATCCCATTGTCCACTCCACCAACACTCTACTCCTTGATCATGGTGATTTTCACTAGTCAGTCCTCTTTTCACAAGACCATCTACAATAGATTGTAGATAGTTGACACCATTACAATTTAAGTCTACAATAGTGCCTTCCGGTTCTAAACACATAACCAATCAAACAAATTATTATGAGAATATCGTACTCAAAATAAAAGAGTACTTTATTTAAAATACTTTCTAGTTTTTCTTCACAGTTGCAGCAGTATCCTCCTGATAGTAGATGGATCATTGTCTTCAGAAAGGATGTTCTTCAGATAAGAGAAGTTATGAATTGATCCAATTTAAAATGATCTTGAAATATATTCAGCAATAAATCAGTAGTAGATTCACAATAGATCTCCAATGTAAAACAAGTAAATCTTCAATGTTTTTATATCTGATAGAGAAAAAAATCTGATTGTTCTTTGTAGCAGCAGATCTGTAAAAGATCCTTTTTAAATAATAAATGAAACTCTATTTTTGTGAAACTCGAATATCTCTAGATTTGAATTTTTTTAAAACACTATGAATTCAAGAGAGATCTTTTAACCTACATAATATTCAAAATTAAGATACAAAAAATATATAAAATAAAGAAGAGAACATTATTCATATATTTAGATCTACAAAAGTCGCATTATAAATCGTAATATTAAATTTTTAGAATAATAGAGTATTAGTAAGTTCCCTTAACAATTGGCACGAAATTTTCCTTTTAAAAATATTCTTAGAATCATGTATAAAGGAATTTAGATTGGCCAACGTTGCGCTTTAAAATCGGGCTTTAAATCTGGATATAAATCAACCTCACAATTCACAAAATACCATTGCATGATAAATTCTCAAATTCAATTCTTCAATGCCTAAAGAAGGTAAACATAGGGTTCACTTTAAGAAGCAATCCAAATATAAAAAGTAAGGTATCAAATGTAGGGTTTATGATCCATAAGATTTTCATCGACTTTCCAATGTATGATATATGATCCATACTTTTATCTTCCATAGAACATAAGGTACATGATCCATACTTTTAGATATAATGTAAGGTTCATTAAAAAATTAGGGTTGATGATCTATACTTTTGGGAAGCATACTTAAGGTTCTATACTTAAATAAGGTTCTTGATCCATTCATTTCTCATATAATAAACAAAAGGTTCCTTCCAAATGTAAGGATGAATAACCAAAATTTCTTGAACTCCTATAAAATAAATGTAGGATGTAGTTCTTACGCTACACTTTCCAACGTAAAATATGAACAGTGTTTCAAGAACACGCTAAATAGATTTCCGAACACTTTGAAAAATATTTCATGTGAATCATATGCTTTAATATTATTCCAAAATTGGGAATATGAATAATATTATGTCCCTGAAATTTATTTAATGTAAAATCATTATAATAACAAATAAGGGTACTTGTGAGCATCATAATCATAATAAAAATATATATTTTTGTTGAAAAAACATTCTCAATTGTTTCATTGTGTATTTCAATTATAATGTGACAACAGTTATGATCACGATTGATAAAAACCCAATAGTGGGTAAGCCTAGTGTATGAGATTCCTCATGCTGGGATTGTGGATGAATTCTTAGATATAGTTTGCTCGAGTATTGGAGGTTCGGTTTTATATTGACCCTTGAGTTAGTGGAGTGGGTAAGAGTTATTTCCTTGAGATGTTTAGAGGTTCCTCTTAATGTGGTGAGCAGGATTGGGGCTATGGTAAGACTCATAGTTGTGAATGTTATGTTGTTGGTTATGGTTAACTAGTATTGTTTAGTTTATCCTTATTCATTACATGGGAGAATGAGAGAGTTTTTATTATTGAGATGGGTTACTATTCATATACATCACAATATTATATGATCATGGTTTGATGATTTTATATGGATCAATTTTTGAGATAATATGGAATATTTATTTAGTTCGATTTGGAAATTACCTTATGTATACTAGATATGATATCATTGATTATGATTTATGAGGGATATGTTAGTTCCCTATTTATTTGGATATTATTTTGGTAATTTGGTTTTATATTGAATTATAATGTCAGATCTGGTTGGATCTTGCTGTGATATCTTGCGATAAGAAATCAATTTTAAGTATGATGGTCTTGAGTACTGTGATAATGTATCATGATTCAAAAAGTATATTTTTAATTCCTTTGGGTATTGGCTACAATAATGAGATGAACCTTGGGATCGTGGATGGATAATACAATATAAGACTCTATGGTTCATTAAAAATGACTATATTTCTAGTATAATAGAATCGACGAACAATTCCATATCAGTAGTTTCTTATGGAAATGTTAAGGGTAGTTAAGAAATATCACCATTGTCTAGTTTCTGATGAAGCTACCCTAGGGGAATGAATTTTGTGGATATTTTGATCTATTATTAGTGGGATCATTTTGAGGTGGTCATGGATTTCATGTGAGTTGGTTGAAAAGTGGTTTGAGTCATGTATCTTTTATGTTTTAATGTCATAGGTTAGTGGTGGATTAAGAATTTTTTTGAAGGGGTAAAATGGGGATTTTTCAATGCATTCCGGGCTTTGTATGGGAGAAATATGGTATAACATTTAGTGTGTATATGAAATTTAATATAACGGATGGTGACTACTCGAATAGATTAATATTGGTCCTATATATAAGGATTACATGCCCATAGTGGTTAAGGAATTCTTGTTGTTTGATGTGTCAAATGAGGGTTACATTGGTCTTTAGAGAGATATTTGGGCATAGATCGGTATTGTAGGATTTTAGAGTGTAACTCATGGTTCATGGTTATCAATTTTGGGAGAGTGAATAATGTTAGATGAAGGTATCAATGGGATGTTTGGTTTTAGGACTGGTTATATCAATGGGATAATGGTATAGAAAATCATTTGGTAGAGAGTATTATACTATTCACTAGTATGTGGCCCTCATGTTAGTTGGGTGGTGATATGAATATAAATATAGGAATATATTGAGTGTATATAGTGTGTGTAAGAGTTTTAGTGATTTTTCAAGAACCACAAAAAAATTGGAATTCATTTTTCATTGGTGGGTACTATTAGAAAATCTGATAGCTTACGGGGAGTATTTTTTCAAATGTATTGGGTGAAACTCATGTGTTTGTATGATGTCTTTTTGGATTAAGTCATTATGTTTCTTTTTAGATGTTGATATGATGATGATATACCATATTATTTTTGGGAAATTCCATGCATGTGAATGAAAACTGGAACATATATATTTTAATTTGGCATCGTAATATGATTTTGGAGTCAAATACACTTTTTGGATTAGGATTGATACATTAAGGTTGTATAAATTATATTTTCAGTGAAAATCTAGTTGGGATAGTTAAATAATATTTTTAATTGTGTTGAAACAAGTATAAATCATTGAAAAGTGGTGAAGTTAGATTTTTAAATTTCTATTGATCATATAGGGAATTCTTATATTCTACTTGGGGATGAGATTTCCGATGGTGGATATTTTGTAATGACCTATAGTATGGTACAATAATTCTCAATAAAATCAGATTTTATAACTCCTAGAGAAATGATTGTTTTGATAATTAAGAATAATATTATAATTATAAGAGTAAAACACTCTCAAAGGGATTTTTATGCATGATCATGTGTTTTTAGTGGTTCTCAAGGATTCCTGGTGAAGGTTGGAGGAGTTGGTACCACTAGGGGATGAGAATATTTTATTGTTGATAGTTGATTTCATTACCAGGGGAAATTTAGGTATGTAATATATTATTTATAAGATTAAATTGTAGATTCAAAGGATATCATGCCATATCCTCAGTTTTTCACTATCAGGGCTACTATAGGGGACTGATTTATACCCCAACCAAATAATTATATAATGATGGGTGAATATGATATGGAGTATTTGGCTATCCCTTGGTGGTTATTTCTTCTTTGATGAATCAATAACACTGGAATACGTGGTTAGAATATTTTTGTTGTTACAATATGGATGAGTGTTTGGATATGAACCATTGTGTCATGCCACAATATATTGTCAATAGTGGTCCACTACATCGTGACCTATTGGGCCACACCCTAGTGGGATTGCAACCTTCTTTTTTCGAAATGTATAAAACCATCATTTTTGGGACATCATCATCCTTTATTATTTATGTAGGCACTCTAGAGTTGGAATTTGGCCAACCTACAACCCTTATTTACCCTTTTATTCCTTCCTTGTTTCTTCTTATCTAGCTAATGACTAGATGCTGTTTTAATGCATCATAGCTAAGCAATATTATCCCACTAATACCTCCATTTCATAAATTAAAATTTTAATTTAAGATTCATTGAGTTTTTAAATAAATTGATAATTTTTGGCATTATATTTAATTTTTAATTCATTTTCAGTAGCTTACCCAAGAAAAGAACTCCAATGATGAAAATTAAAAAACTGATATGGATTCATGATGTTAAATTATACTCTGTAATGAAGGATAAGTCAATAATCGAGTTCATGGATCATAATTAAACATTAATGAGGAAACAAATATTAAAATGAAATAAAAACACAATTTATGTTGTAAAACCCTATTCATGATGTGAAATTCATTAGAAACTAATGAAGGGAGGATGAAATGAGGAAATATTTAACCCATAAACAGAACCCAAATAACCATAGTGTGAAACCATATTGAACATCATGAAAATTGGTTAAGGGAATTTTTATTCCAATTATTTTACACTTAATTCCAATTAGGCATAATAAATTCTCAATATCCCCCAAGAATTAATTGTCCACATACAATTTATTATTATTTGAAATTTATAGAACAGATGGGTGTATTTTAAAATAATAATACAAGGATATTGTTCAAATCCGAACAAATATATCAAAAAATAGATTCTATCATTGGGTATGAAGTGCTTCAACAGAGAGTTTTATGCTATGATGCTTCATAATTCTCAACGATTTTATTTTATTTTTCATCTTCTCTCTCCCTATCATGACCATCATGAGGGGGTAATTTTCTCATGTGTTGAGTGATGCAATTATAAGAGGATTTTCCGTTTTGATATGTTTATTTTATATTAGTTTATGTTGGGTGGTATGTTCATGTATTAAATTGGTCTCTCCACTTATTATAGTATAACTATATATAATTGATATGGTAAGGCTCATAAAATACATGAATAATTATCGTAATTCAAACGTGATGGTTGTGAGGATTAGGAAAATTGTTCTTAATAATAATCTTTAATCAACAAGTTCATTAATTCACATGAATTAATTACTTGCATGAAAAAGGTAAATTATTTAATTATATTGAAATATTCAAGATTAAGTTAATTTTAAAATTCAATTATTATGACAAAATAACTATGTAGGAATATTTGTTAATTTATTGTCATATAAACCTGAAAATTATTGACCTTGGAATACTTTCTCATAATTTTTTAAATTAAAAAAATTATTATTTGATATATTTCTCCATAAATCACATTCAACCATTATTCATTTTTATTTTGTCATCCTAAAATTTTCTCTTGGGATTCATAACAATCTATCATCATAATACATTTATTTAGTTAGTAGAATTTTTTTTAGTTTTAAAGTAAATTATTTAATTTTAATTTCCTACAAGGATTTAACTTTGATATATGGTCTAGTTGAATTTTGTGCACCATTTACAAGGGAAAATAATGGTTATGATTAAGTAAATTAAAAATTATATATATTGTTTTTATTTATGTTATCTATTTTATAATGTGTATTTTTGGGTTGTCGTCTGAAATCCAAAAATGATGCATGATTAATACACCCATGGTAAGGGGAAATGTATGATCTCATGTATGATTTTGAGTTGTAATTAAATAAATGAAATAAGAAAATAATCTAATATGTAGGTATGGATGGAAAACCAAGTCACAACCTGTTTTTTGGATTAAAGCATGGACCACTGAAGATACGTACAATTGTGGACTATGGATGAACCTATGGTGTGGGGATTAATTCAAGAATTTTTGTGGTATCAGTCTTGTCGTTTCAATTCAAAATAATACCGACTATAAATTAGATGAACTCAAATTCAAAATAATTTTCCATGTTATCGTTTGAAGAGCTAATCACTCAAATAGTGTGTATCATTAAACTATGTGATAAATTTAAATTTAATTACATGTCAATGGATATTGTATGATTATGGTTAATTATATTTTCAATAACTTATAAGTATATTTAATTAATTCAAATCCTCACACCTGATTCCATCATAATAGGGTATGTATTAGTGAGAAAATTAGGTAATGATTCATTAAACCCTTTATATCAAGGAATATCAGTGTCAAATTTTCAAATTTTAACCAATTAGATTATGAATATATTTTCAAAAATTGGGAATGATTTATGTATTTAGTTTTAAAATAACCTCATAATGGAGTAGAAATATTCAAATAATTATTAATTTTTATAATAGTTTATTGCAGGAGAAAAATTCTATCATTGATACTATATTTAGTGGATAATTGATAAAGGAATAACATGTAGAGAGTTATAATATTATTGATAAGATGGAAAAAAGAAATGTTTACTGTAAAATAGATGAATCCAAAAGGTTATGGGTAAACATGTATGGCAATAAATGAGGGATGGTATCCAAGATGTATTTCATGAAAATAAAATGGGTTGTACAGAAGGCTTGCCCAAACCCCAAAGGTATATATACTGATGAGGGAATTTTTTTTGATTATAATCAAAAGAATTATTTTTAGGGGTGGATGTGATAATAACTTCAAGATCAACAATTCTATCATAGAAAATAGGGATACCAACAACAAACACCTCATGGTCCCCACTCTCAAGGAAAATTCACAAAATAGATGAGACATTGGACAAAATCATGACCACCACTTGAGAAGATATAAAAAACTAAAAGGGTATTCAAGAACTAAATAATATTACATATGAAATATGGAGTTACAAGTGGGAATTTATTTTGAGAAACATAGCGAATGGATGAGAGAAATGCTACCATGAATCACAAAAAACATCCCATACATAGAAGGTATGAAAATCTCTTAAAGATGTTGTAAAATATCCAAATAACATCTTGAACCGAAAGAGAATAAATAAGAACAATATGCTAAAAAATATAAGGACAATAAAGAAAAAAAGTGAGAGAAGAATCAAAACTACCATTCAACAATGAAATTCCCATGATGGTTGTTTGAATAATTTCTTATTAACGATAAATATTTCATCATTTTGTGATATTTTTCTGTCAGATATGGATGAGGAGTGAAAAACATTTATTTAAGGTAGACCTTCCATGTATAATAGAAGTTTACTGATCAATGTATAATATGGTGTTCTTTTTCTGATAGGGGTATGGGAGAAAGCCAGTTTCAACATACAATATGAAATAATGAACTTCATTGTGAAGTGGGTGACATTCAAGAACATAAAATGTTATATTGTGATGATGTTTTAATCCTAGAATAAAATCAATAGATACTTATTATCATGAATAATAAAGAATATGGAAATTAAAAGAATGAATATAGGAAGCTATTAGATAAAATCACTAATGATATAAGGAGATTTGAAACAAAAAAAACAATAAATAAGTCTAGTAGGTTTTGATGGTGCATAATTTAGTGTTTGGATAACATAGTATAGAAAATAATTGGTGTATAGGCATGATAGATATTGAGAGAGTTCTACCCCATGATTTTTTTAGAAAAAGGAAGGAGGCCCATTTACAGGGACTTGTCATAGCTAAGGCCATTTAAGAATCCACACTAGATACAATCGTACCAATACATTATCATTTGAGATGATGAGTTATGGTAATTTTAATGATGTTAATTAAAATAGATTTTAGGATGGAACCCATGTTTTTCTAATGTTAATTATTTTTGTGGTATAGGAACACTTCCCAAAATATTTTATGAATTTTAATGAAGCATTTCATAAACATTCACATTTTTATGTATATTTTGGGGTTTCCAATGGGGTAATAAGAGAAAAATATAAAGGGAACCATCAGAATGGGTGGATAGAAGATAATACACATAAACACAACAATGGATTGATAGATATAATTTTAGTATTTAATATTCACTCCTGATAATTTCTACTTAGAAAATTTTTATTAGATGATTAATTCCTCAAATCTAAATTTTTTATATAATCTTTGTTCAAGGTGACAACCAGTTATTCAAATAATCATCATGATTGTTTTTGAATTTGTTTGAAAATAACTTAAAAGTGAAAATTGTGAAATGAATTTAAAACGTTATAAATGGTGTTTTTTTTGAAAAACCTTGATTTATAAGCTTAGATAATTTTCCTAAATGAAATTTTTCTATAATTTTACAAGAATTGAATTTATTAAAATTTTCAAGATTAAAATTGTTAGTGTCTATTTTCATGATTTATTATCCCGACCACATGTTCTTATTCCCTTGAAATTTTCTTAACCTATAATATTCATTCAATATAGAGTATATTTATAGAGTGAAAATGAAGTATTATTTATTTTAGAACAATCATTTCCACAAATTAAGGATATGATTATACTAATTCACATTTAATATATTTGAGGTATATCATTGAATATAATGGGACAAACCATTACTGTAGTCATAATAAAGCTCATAGAATCCACAAACATCTTTATTATGGAAGATTCAAATTAAATGATTTGATTTTCCTATCCTACCATGCTCTATGTATTTTTAATAATTATCAAGAAAATCATTATAATGAATCTGGTTCCATGGTGGAAGGGATGTTTTTATTAAAATGGATAAGTGTATGGATTTTCTCATGTAAATTTGGAATGTGGTTTATGATTATTTATTAACTTTACATTATTTCATTCCATATTGTGAAATATATAAAACATTTAAGAAAAATAATAATAATATGGATTTTTTCTTAGAGCGTCAAATGTCATAATTTACATGATCAATGATATATATATCATTTAGGGATAGATGGGGGATTTCAAACTTTTCCATCCTCAAATTTTAATAAAAAAATTAAAAAGTGTGTTACATTCATTATAAGTAATTGATTCATGACCCTTCATTGGTTTTTTTTGAAAAAGGGGAGACATAATTAATTAAAGGATATTTTTTCACTAATATTTTATTGATTATCTTCAAAAATACTTTATATTTTAACATACTTATTGATATTTACTTATTTTCACATCATTTACAACCAACAATTAATCCTTAAAGTCATTTGATTCTAATGATGAACCACTACTTATTATTAATGATTTTTTTCTTCTAGGGGTGGTGAAGTCAATGCATTTCATTCTAATGGCAAGGATAATGATTCTAGTTATACAAAAAACTACATTAATATTTGTAAATTGAGTGATGAGTAAAATAAAATAAATATGAGGGAAATTTTATGTGTAATGTAAATTGACAATTAATTGAAAAATATGAATAGGTGATTGAAGTGGAATGGATAATTCAAATAGAAAAAGTAAAATTCATGTTTACTTGTTTCTTTAAAAAGTGAGGAGTCAGTGAAATTTTGATCTATTATTATTGAACATTTAATTCCATATCTAATCACAAGATTTTATTTTCATTTATATATGAATATTAGTAGAGTTAGTTGATTCTGTAATTTGTTTTGGTTTCATACATGAGGAAAAGAACTAGTTCAAGTCTAGGTGATTTGATAGCCTCATTTCATGCATATATTTTTAAATATAAAATGTTTATTTTATAATTAAATTTATAATTCTTACCACCATATTTAATGTCTTATTCATTTTGGGTATGTCAAATGTGAAATTATTTTAATGGATAAAAATAAATAAAATTTGATGGATTCAGGATGTTAAATGATACTACATGATGTACTATTAGTAATGTCTTGAGTTCATGCCTATTAATTTGAGATTCTAGTTAGGATAATGTCAAATTTTATGGAAAATCATAATGTTTTCATGCATGTGCTAGTGATCTTCATTTTTAATAGAGAATGGTGGGATAATCTATTAAGAATTAGTATTCATAATATAGCATCTTGATTATTCAATAAGGAATGGATGGTTTCATGTTCTTTAGAATTTCAATGGAGGAACAACACCATGTGTATTTTATTAAATAATTCACCAAATTAAATTGGAATTATCCATTGATTATGAGTTGGTTCATTGGAAGTTTTTTAAAATGATATTAAAATACATGGAATGATCCATTCACTCACTTCTAGTATTGATTATACTATTAGAATGACACATTGTGAGTTATTAGTTATTTTGGCTTCTTAGATATTTTTATTAATTTAATAAAAATATTTATATTTAATAATATAAGACATGTACCCTGAGATATGGTTTTTGAACTTGGGCTGGGCTTGTTCAAGAGAAGCATGAAGTTGGTAACTCCATTATTGATATATTTGGGCCCTTTAATACATTATCTCATGTGTTTATGCATGTTCTTATGTGATAATTCATGGTATTTAGGTTTAGGGATGTGTATATGGAATGGTTAGTAATAGAGTTCCAATATGGGATTTTTTGAACCTTCTAGAAGTGTGTATGGTATGGTATACTTTTTATAGGAATTTTAGAAATCACTAGAAACAATTCCACCATAGGTGTTTAGTCATCTATTACATAAATTCCCACTTCATGGTTATTACTCTTGTGATGAGTTGTTTTTTCCAAAGGAGACCAATAGTGATCTAGTTGAGGGTTTTCTATGTGGTTATCCAATAAATAATGGATTTATTATTATTTTTTCATAGAATTTTTTTTAAAAAAATACAATGAAAATATCCATAGAAACTAAAACAACATTGAGTTATTGGATTTGGATGTTAGGAAAGAGTATAATAAATAGAGGTTAGCGGTTGGACTTGAGATATTCAAATGAGTGGAAGTTAGGGGTGATTGATAACTCTATAGATTGTGGCTAGTAGAACAAAATTATAGTAATTAGGGTGATGGAATATCCATGATATTAGAATTCTCAATAAAATGGAATGAATAATTGGATACAAATATAGATATGCCTATGGGTAAACCCATGTTTGGTTTTGGGTTAGTATTCTTTGGTAATTTTTGTGGTAGAAGTGTTGGAATAGAAATTGTGAAACTTGTCAAACAAACTAGGGTGTTCTTCGATTATACTGGTCTTGTAATGAAATATGTAGATGAATACATGCTCTCTATAAGATCCTATGGGGTAGTTTATAATGAACCATTAATTTCACACATAGATTTTGCATCTTATTAGATAAATATTAATTACATATCATTATGATCTATTCTAGAATCATATAGGTCTATTGTCTTTTCAAAAAAGGATATATAAATAGCTGGTTCATTATTGAACAACATCATCCCCCACTAATTTCATTATAACTATAACCTTTCATATAAATATCATACATATTACCTCTATATATATCATGGGGAAATGAATCATTAGAAAGGGTGATATTTTATGATTAGTATGGGTAAGAAGTAAGATATCAATGATAAATTAAACATATCTAGAAAATAAGGGTATGAGAAAATGATTATAACATTTTTAAACCATACTCAACATTTCATAGATTATAATATTGATTCATGAAGTAATGTTTAGTAGTTCATAAGACATGAATCATAATGTGATCAAAGAACAAAAGCTATTAGAAAATAACATTATCAAAAGTCATGAGATTGTGGAATACAATTGATAGTAGAAAATCATTTTTCTATTACTCAAGGTTCACATCCAAGACTATCATAGTGAATTGGGTTCATTAACCAAAACAATATATTAGTAAAGGTTATTTCATAAGGATATTACAGGGGATAAAATCCCTTAATGAATTGGGTTCACTCCAATTATATTACATATTACCTTTTGAGATATCTATCTTAATCATTTGGGGGATATATAATTTATGTCCCACCTATCACATGATGAAAATCATATATATGTTTAATAAAAAATCACTATTAATTAATCATATAAAAAATCATGAAAAAGAAATAGGTCACAAAAACATATTATAATTTCATTATAGAATAAAATAAGGAAATTAAATGCGTTTCCAAACATATTCAACCATTGAAAAACAAATGGGTTTTATATAATCCTCCATAAATCATTGTCATCATAAGCCATCTAAATAATTATTGTATATTATATAATTAGTTAATATACTCATTAAGTAATATGTATCTTAAAAGGGTTTCATCCCAGATAAAAATAATTTTGATGATATCTAGAATATTTAATGAAGAAAATAATATTTTCATTTTAAAATCAATTCATTGAAATCGCATTTTCTCTAATTATTAAGGAAATAATTTTATTTGAAAATAAATATGAAAAATTTTAAATTTAGCTTCAAATCATTGAGTTGTTATAATGGAAGAATGTTTTTTCATTATATTTAAGATAAAAAAAAGATTCAATTCACATTCTCAGTAAAAATGAAAAAGTAACTCATCTCGAAAAAGGAAAGATTATTAATTTTAAACTATTTTTTAAAAAATAAATCAATAGAAATTTTTTTTAAACAATCCTTGATTATTATTAAAATATTTTATGGAAAATATGGACATGGAAAAAATTACTTTCGATAAAAGTAAGAAATAATTTCATTTTTATTTAAAAATATTTTATTGGTCTCCATGTTATTAAAGAGAGGAAAAATAAAAAAAAAATATTATCAGGAAAATACTATTGGATAAGATAATGAATTACATTCTTCAATGGAAGATCATGAAATCTCATCACCAGAAGCACGATAAATAATGTTGATAAAAAATGAGATTATAATATAAATCCATTACTATATGTTCTATATGCATTGAAAGTGATATAACCACTTGTAAAAAATTAATTTATTATAATTATATAATAGTATCATTTAAAAATTTATAATATCATATATAATCCTATTATAACATTTCAATGACCATTTATTAATAATTCCTTAAAAAAATTATGATTTTTAGATGTTAACTGTTTCATTTTAATGGGAATTTAGGTTTGAGAGTTCTAATCCGTGTAAATTGATCGTAGTTCCATCATATCCATAATTTAATTTCTGATATAAGTTTCATATAAAATTATTATATAATTATTTTTTATTATCCCTAAACGGTAGAGCTAGAAAATTGTATTACAACATTCATTGAGACAATAAGTCGTACAAATGCATCAATATTATTTTCACAATTTTAATGGTGTAATTAAATAAATTTAAACAATAATTAAACTTTATATAATAATTATTATATCATTTATATAATATATATTCATTAAATATATCCTTATTTCCTTCAATGCAAATTAGGATCATAAAATGTATCACATCGCTTCACGGAGGTTTTACAGAGCACGTATGCATTAGTAACATTATACTTGTCCAAATAATTATAAGGTAACAAGGTATATATGATATTAAAATAAAATAAGTGTAATTATATCATAAATAAAATATATAAAAATTAAATTAATCATAATAACCATCCATGAAAGATAGTGATCAAAAATGAATTGTATCGCTATGTGGAGGTGATTTTCCATTTCTATGCATGAGCAATACTTTCACATCTTATTTGGTGAAAATTATTATCGATAATGGTGGTTTAATGATAAGAATAAAATTTTATTATATTTATTACATTTAAGTTATTATTTTAAGGTTAATTAAATTTATTTATAATAGGTATAAGAAGAAATAAATGGAATGGGGTGGGGTAAGACGATTACCTCTTCTAATGTTTTCCTCCATTATAACCTTTTTAAATACCATTAGAATATAATTTTAAGAATATTAGAACATCCAAATCATAGAAATTGATGTTTTTAAGAGTTATTACAAAGTTTTGGTTGATATATATTTTTCAATGTGGTGTAGATAAGAGAAAGAAAGACTGTCCTTTTCTATGCTGGAGAGTAGACACATATTGAAATTTATAAAAGAGTAAAAAATTGTATAGTCATTATCAAGAATTATTTTTCCAAATGGATATATATTTCATTGTGGGATATTATTATATTGAAATATGTCCATTTAAAATTATTTCATGTCATTTAATTGGAATATATACTCTTGTTTTTTTTTAATTTTACACACCCCCTGGTAAAATTGTTTTAACCCCAACCGTGGTGATATTTTTTTATTATTTTGACTATTAATTATGGAAAAGAGTGAAATTGTCCTCATTAAAATATTTTTACATGATTATTATAAATACTAAATCCATTTTGTCAAATTCAATATCTAAAATTGTCATAAATTACATTTAAAATAATCATGTAAAATGTGATGAAACAATTTTTTATGATTTTTTTCTTAACTATAAAATGTTATTATACCAAAATTCACATAAATATATTAATAATTACCATAATTAGAATATAAATAATATAAATAAACTAATTTGAATTTCAAAAACATTATAAAAATGTAATTTTTTATAATATTTAAATGAAAATACAGTTTTCGATAAAAATTATATATTCACTATATTTATAGGAAAAATAATATTTTCATTAAATTATAAGAAATTGAATCTAGTATAATATTGAGATGTTAATTCAAAAATGAAGCTACCATTTTAAAATAAATTTTATAAAAGTGGTAAAATATAATTATAATATTATCTCTCAAAAACTATTTTTAAAGAAAAGTGTATTTTTAAAACATATAATAACATTATTTAAAATTGTGTGTATATATATATCTGAACTATCAAAAAACATTATATATATTTTTAAATTGTGGTTACTTAAATAAAAACACAAAATTTAATTATTATTTTATAACAATATACTATATTATGGATCATTTATGATTAAGGTTGCGCGTATGTTAAACTATCAATGAAATTAAATTTATTTATATAAATAATATCATAAAATTTGGGGGTGTTACGTTCTACCCTAATTAAAATGAATATATCATTCAAAAAATTTCCCCCTAATTCTAATATTTTAATCAATATATTTTAATCAAATCCTCATCTTCCATTTTAGGTTATTTAAATTTATAATTCCCCCCAATAAATTTAATAAAGTGAGTTGTATTTTTATGTAGCATTTTATCTTTGCAATCCATGATATCATCCAATTCATCTTCATTTGAAAGGTAATTATCTAGTGGTATGAACTATTAGTTGTTTATATTTGAAACATCATGTATTTAATTACTTGTATTTTATACATGGAACATATCACATAATGAGAGAGGTTTGATTGAAGCGCCAAGAGATAATCTGCATCCCATACTAAATCTAGAATCTCCAATGGACTAATATAACTAGGGCTCATCTAACCATTCATTTTGAATCTCATAACCTTCATCATGGATAAATTCATAGGAATAAATTTTCTATAACTTTTAATTCCAGATTTCTATGATGATTTATAGAATAAAATTTCTGTCAACTTTGAACTACTTTAATGTGTTGCTCAATAGCTTCAACATTCTCTAACATTTCTTTTTCCACCTTAGCTCACAATCACTTTATTTCTCCAAATTAAACCCATAATATTGGAGTTATACACTTCTTATTATATTTGGATTCATATGGATCCTACTAAATTACTGACAAGATGATATTGTTATAGTATAATTCAAAAAAAATGAAGGTGTTCATCACAAACAACTTTTAATTACATAGAAAATGACTCCAATAGATCATCCAGGATTTGAATACTTATCTTAGACTATCCATCAATATAATAATTATAAGTGATAGAGATAATATTTCCATCAGATTTCATTTTTATTTCAATAATTTAATCCCTTCCAATTTAACAGTTTGAGTTTATTTGTATCATTTTTGGATTTTTGATATGTTTTGGGATAAAATATTAAAATGACTTTATTATGTAATTTTAATAGATATTTCCAACTTTTATATTTAAATCATAACATTAAAAAGAATGTTCGAATATGACAGACAATTTTTTAGTATTCCGTTATTTTTGGGAATCAATATCTTCTTCAAGACCAAGATCTTGTTGGAACATCCATAGGCCCGAAAAAATCGACCATGTTGAAAAATTATTCTAGATGATATAGTGGAACCCACCCAAATAAATTAGGAATAAAACAAGATACACAAAAAAAAATTGAGGTTATTTTATATGGATTTGAAATAGAATTTGAAGTATTATTTTAACATTGTTTATCATGGATATATTCCCTCATTAATGTGTATATTGGATCCTCAAAATTGGAAGAATAATGAGGGAATCCTTGTCTAGAAAATTTGTGACCCATTAATTTTGTAATAAATTTTATTAAAAATTTCCAAAAGCTATTCTATTTTGATGACCGATATAGAATTCAATTTATTTCATCTTATAAGAAGTACCCTTGATGGGATTCTTCCATCTAGTGAGAATAACAAGAGAAAACATTTAGTGGATGGATTCTTGAGAAGATCTTTTGTACTTTTCATTTTTTTTCTGATTTATTCTTCTTAGTTTTACAATTCCTTATTATTATTTATTCTTCTCGGTTTCCCATACCATGGAGGGTTAAACTTATGAGTTATTTGGGGAGGGTTGTTTTTTCATTTTATAATTATTGAGTTCTTATGCTTTATTGAATAAAATTGCATCCTCACTTCTATGAAGTCGATTCCAGTTTCTAATAGTTGTTCTTATTATAATATATGACTATATATGGTTTTTGATTATGCTATTGATTTATTTATTAGGTAAATGATCATTATCCCCATATTCTAGGTTCTGGTTTACATAAAACAAAATTGAAAAAAGATTAGTAGCCAAGTAATCGGTGATCATCTGTGAGTGTTGGAGGGGTGGTGGATATTGTATATTGTTTGGGATAAAGAAGACCCAATATATTATTAACTAAGTCAATTGAGGATATTTTTTATAGCTCTCTCACATAAATAATGATATTAATCCCAACTAAAATTTTTGAATTTTTTTACCATTACCATTTTACCAAGGGTGTGATAAGAATCAATCATGGGTTATCACATTAATCGGCTTAGAAAAAGCAAAATTTGATAAAATGGAATTAGGATATCATTGAATTTGATAAAATAACCCTGATCTAATAACCTTTATCATATAATATTTTTCCATCACTTTTTCCAATTTATTTTCAAAAATTTTCTATATTAATTTCTTTTGTTTCGTTGATTTTATATTTTTTAAAACCAAACAGTTTAAAAAAACCCCAATTTTTACTCAAACTAAAACTCAAATGTTGATTTTTATGTAGTCCTCTTTCGGATACTACCTAGTGTTAATCACTATAATATACATAGTTAATATAAAAATTTATATTCCACAGCCCATGATAAACTTGTGTCAAACATGGCACCTTTTATAGAGAGACAATGCATCTTAACAACTATAAAATATTTTGTTTTAAAATAGAATTTCATGAAACTCAAATGAACCATTAAATTAGTTCAATCCGGAAATAGAAATAATGTTATCAAAAGTAATAAAATAACCGAACAAGAAACATTGAGGAAGTAAACCTCTTAGAATTAAGTGAAACTCTTTGTGCTCACTCAGAACCTGAAATAATGGCTTGCAATCCTATCCAAACTCGGTGAGATCTACGTGCACCTCAATTCACCCTTCAAAACAACCAAATAATTTCACCAACTATAATAAAATATTTTGAAATACATGTAAATATGACTCATATTTTTTCAATGTTTCATGGTATTCTATGGTATGATCCAAATCAGTATATCCAAGAATTCTACTTCATCTTCTCGATATTAAGGGAACGAAAGGCACCTAAATACTAATTTTAGTGGAGGGAATTAATCTTATCAAATGAAGGAGAAGATAAATAATGGTTGTAAAATTTATTAATAGGGCAGAAGAGTGATTGTTTCATGTATATATTATTTCCCACATCCATGAGAACCACCAAAAAAAAGATGATTTACATCACATGATAATTAGACGTAGAGACTCCCAATGAGTACTGGGAGTGTTCGAAGAAGATATGTTCCAGATAAAAACGTAATTAAATAGATGAAAAACAATTTATTATGATCTTATAAAAAATAATTATCACCAATATTCTAAATCATATAAATTCCTCATCTGGGGGAGCACTGATTAACAAGTCACATGTAGATATTAGAGTTCTAATTGAGAAGATTGTGCAAAAATCACTAGAATTTTTAATGAGAGGTATGAGAATCAGGTCGAAACATGGGGTATAAACATATGATTCATCTTTTTTTATTTAAAAAAAGATAATATCCTCACATAGTTAATCGATCAAATATATGTAACTTAAGAAAATGGACAAAAAGATTCATATTAGGATTGTTGTTTATGTTCTTCTCCCAATAAATATACTGATCAATGTCCTTAGATATAGGTGGAAAAAGTATATCTACAACATTTCATCAAAAATAGTTCCAATAGAATCAATTGTGTCAACCCCAATACAAACAAGGATATGTAAACCAAGCAAACCATGTGATATCATTCAATATTAACTAGTACCCCAATCAAGCTACTTATTAGCATAAACAATATAAAAATTCACCATCATTTCAAAAAACCTAAAATAATTCCTAATAATAGAAATAAATTCATCCATCCACATTCTAGAGACCCTATTAATAAACATTGACTAATGAACAAACATTAATTTGAAACCAACAACAATAATGTGATATTGACGGGGCTAAAAGACACTTTAAAATATTTTTCAAAAAAACCTCTCATGGACTTCCTGAATAAAAATTCTAGGAAAATCCCATCCCAAACAATCCAAAACCCAAAGTAGAAGGTCATAAAGATAATATTAATAATTGGAAAATAACATGCACCACCTACCACCCTTGAACCTGAAACAAGACCACTTATTTTGAAGGATTATGAAGTTTGGAATTCTGAAAGTTTTCTGAAAATTCATTGTGAGGAATAAATAAAATAGGATGATGAGAAGGATATCTTGAGGATAAAGAGGAATGAAAATCAATTGCAAAAGATGAAAGGGTATAATAAATACTTTCCCAACCATTTCAATCAAATATAATAGAATGAAAGAGATTATAGGAAGAAGTTAATTAAAAGGAAATTCTGGACACATTACAGAAAGTGGGAATTAATATCCCCATACTTGAATAAATTAAAAAAATTATAAGATAAAAAATAATTTGAAGGATAATTGCAACAAGAAAATAATAATTTATTTTAATTATAGTATGAACTTGGTATGAACTGTCTCAGCCATTATTAGACAATAGTGTCCAACCAAATGCCACGATCCATTGATGTTTTCAATTCCATGCACTATTTTATCATTAAATTTAAAAAACTATTTGTGTGATATAAGTTCTTAAATTAATGTATTTTCTCACTCGGTATACACTTATTTTCATATGGGAGACTTTAATCCCATTAGATTTGTAGTCAATAATTCAAATAGGTCCACATTATTCTTAACAAGTGTTCTAGAAGTTGTCTTTGAGAATTTCATTTATCTTTTATTACCATTCAATTTCTATATTATGAATATGGATTATTATTGGATCCTATAAAACAAACACAAAATTTTGGGCTACCTTTCTTAATGACTGTAAAAGCAATCATCAATTTACATTAAAGGACACTCACTATGGTTTTTGGAGATAACACTATCCACATTAATAATTTTTAATCCATGAGGCACTAATTAAATGATAACTCTCTCTTTTCACCCCCTCATGATGTTGTTACAGACAAAATTGAATAATTAGGCATGCTCCATGATTTCTTAGATTTAGGAGTGAATTTTTCCATTGAAAATGTCACTAAAGAAGTGAATGCCCAAAAAATATGAGAATTTGATTTCATGTTTGAAGAAGGGGAAAATATTATTTCATTAATGGTTTATAAATAATGAATAATATGATATGATTTCTTCATTTTAAGAGGTCCATCCTTAATAAATATGCAACCTTAATTTAATTTCACCCCTTGAGAAACCCCTATATCTAGAATGAAACAACTCCCTATTGATTTAAAATATGTGCAACTCATGGGGTTAGAAAAATTACAGTTAATAATTTCTAATAATTTGTCTAATAACAAAGAAGAAACTTTTTTTGAGGATTTAATATATAATTTACAATTAATAGGGTGGATATTAGGTCATATCCCTATAATAAACACAAAAATATGCTCACATAGAATTCATCTTGAGGGAGATTCCAAACTTATTAGTCATCCCCAGAGGAGGATGAATCCCACCTTAGTGGAGGTTGTGATGAAGGATATTGAGAATATCTTAGAATCAGCGATCATCTATTCCATTTCATATTCAGATTGGTTTATCCCCATTCATGTATTTCCAAAAAAAATGGACTAACCACTATGATGAACGAAAGAAATGAATTAATATCTATGAGAATTCAGAATAGCTGGAGTGTGTGCATAGATATAAAGAAGTTGAATCAATTCACTTGACAAGAATATTTTCGCATCCCATTCATTGACCAGATATTAAATATATTCACCGGGAGAACTCATTATTGATTTTGTGGATGTATTTTTATCTTATTTCTAGGTACCCATTTTTTATGATTATTAAGATAAGACTACATTTACTTGTACCATAGAGAATTTTTAATATAAAAGTAATCCATTTGGATTATGTAATGATATTTTAAAATATAATAGGTTCATGGTAAGAATATATTTTCATTATAATAATGATTTAGAATAAGTTTTCTTATATTATTTCTTATGTTTTGGAGATTCATTTGACAATTTATCGAAAAATTAGTGTTTTTTTGAAAACTTTCATTGAAAAGAATCATATTTAAAAATTTCAAAAGGTACGTTTCATGGTTTAATGAGTAATATTCCTTGGTAATGAATTTTAAAAAAATATATTTATGTGTATAAATCAAAAATTGAAGTTATAAGTTCATTTCCTTACATTACTTTTGTGAAACATGTTACATCATTTTTAGGACCTGAAAGATTATATAATAGGTTTATCAATGAATTTAGTAATATTTGTCTCCCTTTATCTAAATAAAATTTGAATGACTTGGATTTTTATTTCGATAGATCATGTTTGGAATCCTTTTAATATTTAAAGAGAATATTTTTTACACAACAAATGGTGCATCCCCCATTTTGTGAAGAACCATTCGATCTAATATTTTGTTCTTCAACCAAGTAGTTGGATCATCCCTTTATCAGTGAATTAAGGGAATGTAACAAGTTATTACCTATACCTTGAAAACCTTATATGTGGTCCAATTCAATTATAAAACCACAATTTTTTTATCAGTTTTCTGTTCTTTAAAAATATTTATATCTTCTCTTCTTGGAACTAATGTCACTATGTTTTCTAATCATGGAGGTATGTACATGATAAAGAAGGATGGAGGTATACCAAGGATAGTGTGATGAATTTTACTTCTATAGGAGTTCAATATATAAATAAACGATAATATGGGAGATGAGAACCACGTGACCTCTCACATAACTAGACTTCCCAACACAGTTGAAGTTGAAATTACAGACAAAGAAACACTAAATGATCACATACTGAGAGGGAAGATGTACATTATTGAGGGATAAATTCCTTGGTGTGATGAAATATTAAATTAACTAGTAACATCTCAGGTCTCATCTCATTTAAATTACCAAAAAATTCAAAAAAAATATAAATCTAGATATTACATTTGAAAGTATGCATTTCTTTAGAATATATTCAATGATATAGTGATAATAAGTTGTTTTCTTAAAATTTAAATTAAATAATACATTGAAATGTTTCACACATTAACTTTTCGAGGAAATTTTTACCCCAACAGATAAAAACCATGCTTTTCGAATCTAAAATTTATTGTCCCACTCCTTTTGACAATATTAGTGAATTTTGAAAAGGGTGTTAAAAATGTTAGTTTTCTAGAAATATATAGAAGTGATTGGAAATGACTCAATATACACTACTTTTTTGTGATATTTTTTTATGGGTGATATATTTTATAGAACCATTACCAAATTCATTTTGGAATTGATATATTTTTATTATAGTTGATTTTTTTTTCAAATTGGGTGGAGGAAAAATCCACCAGGAATGATGATGCTAAAGTTGTTTGTAACTTTTTTAGAGATAAAATATTCTATAGGGTTGGAGTGTGTAGATCCATAACCAGTAATCAAGGGTCCCACAGTTGTAATTGTAGCTATAGGTTTTGCTGAAAAATTATGGGTTTCTTCATGAAACATCAACTCTCTATCATATACATACTAATGGACAAGAAAAAGTGTCTGATAGAGAAATCAATGGAAGTTTGGAAAATACCATTAAACTAAATAGAAATAATTTGTGCCAAAGGTTGGAAGATAATTTATTGGATTACTGGGAAGCCTATTAATCCCCAACATGAATGAGTCTATATAGGTTGATTTATGGGAAATGTTTTCGCCTTCCCATGTAATTGGAATATAACACATATTGGTCTCTTATAATGATGAATTTGGATCTTGAAATCACTTGAACAGATATAATATTGTATTTTTTGTAGATGAAGGAAATTATAATGGAATAATTTGAAAATTTCGGGATTTATAGAGAGAGAAAAATTGTATCTCATGAAATGATGATCAAACCAAAATACTTCCATCATAGATACGTAATATAGCTATTCATCTCAAGACTCAAGACGATTCTAGGTAAACTTGTTTCAAAATAGTAATTTATATTTATAGTTACTCATGTATATACATTCAATTATGTGAATTTTATAAAGGATATGGAATAGGTTCCAATCAATTTTAATGGAAAAGGACGATGAAATTCCATGGGAACATTCCATCAGATCAAGTAGAGGATATTAAACTCCTCCAACATGATTATCAATAAAATCCAATTGGTCTTACCTCTATATTAAACTATATTTATTGATAAGATTCAATTAAATATATTTTAAAATGCTAAAATATACTTGAATTCATTGAAGAAACTAAATCATTCATCTTTTTGGGAGGAAACATTTGTACTGTATGATTTTCAATTATTTTTATTTTTGATTATTTAAAAATTATTTTTAAAAATATTTCTGTTTTTATTTTTCAATATTTGTATGTTATTTAAATTTGATATCTAAAATTATTATCTTTGAATTTTTTTGAAACCCATATCTATGGTCTAATAAATTTTTTCCATAAATCTATGCTTAAATGAATATGGAAAATTCCTTTGTTTCAAGTTAAAATATTTAGGGAATTTCATGAAAAGTCATCTGATTTTCGAATCCCATGACACAGTTCACTAAATTTATCTTTTAAATAACTTTCTAGTGAGACTTATGAATGATTTTGGTCATATTATTTATATTCATCTCACTTACTTGAAGAACCATACCATTCATTCTTTAACCAGAATTTGATTTATTCCTGTTTAAACATGAGGTTTTGTGGTACATATTTTTTAAATGATAGAGTCATTTATTTAGTTTCAAATAACCATTTTAAATAGAACCATTTTTATTATTCCCTAACTTATAAATTTAATCCTTTTATCCCTTATAAGACATAAACAAAATATTAGTTTAGCCGCATTACAAGACAATTTTCCCTATCCATCATACTATTGATGTGAAATTACATGATCTATTTGAACTTAAGTGTGGTGGAAGATTTTTTAAGTTGTGATACCTCATTGGTGATACATTCGGTGGAAAATAAAAAAATTTAGATAAGATTTTTCTGATGACAATTTTATTCTATTGATTTTTTTCCTCTTTGAAGCATTAATGATAAAAGAAGGCATTTTTTTCTGGATCTTCCAAAGGATATTGACTATTGTTCCAATATAGATCTTTAAAAATATTACCTAAAATTTTGGGAAGAACTTCTGGTGATAATGATGAATAATTATAGAATGTATGGAATTTACATAAATTGTAATATGATAATATTTTGGATCTTATTATATCTTATGGAGAGTAAGGATTAAACCATACTTGAGTGAAAATTAAAAGCATGTAATTGTTTTCAAAAAAGAGCCATTCAATCCTCATTAATCCTAAAATTTTGTGATATCTAAATATTACCAATCAGAATCCATATAATATCCTTAGAAAGTACATATGATAATCTCATTTTATTAAATCGCATCAGTTGGATATTTATAAATTTATCAAGCCTAAGGTGCCTATTTTATTGGTTATGATGAAAAAAGTATTGTTGAAAATTTTAAATTAGTGAGATGAGAGAAAATTAATGTTAGGTAGGGTTTTTTTGTTCATGGGACGAGAAATGAAGTTTATATATATTTAATTATCTGAATAGAGAGCATGAAATAATTTTTAAGAGGCATGATCAATTTTATTAAAAAAATTGAAAATTGATCAACCTCATGTGTATGCATTTTGAATTTCATTTGATTTGATATTGGTTATTATTTATCAAAGAATCGAGGTTCTAAGTGTGGGTGAATTGATAGATATTATTTTTACCTCATTTTTTCATATTTTTTCAATAATTTAATCCCTGATAATTTTACCATTTCAGTTCATTCGAATCATTTTTGGATTTTCGAAGTGTTTTTTCTAATATATTAAAAATTTTAATTCTAGAATTTTAACACATTTTTATCACCTTGATTTTTCAAAAAATATTTTAAAATTTGATCCAATTTTTGTGATGTTTTATAGGAATATTTATTTGTGTAATTCAAATTCTTATTATAGAACCGAATCTAATTCAAACATGCAAAGGCCAGAAAAAATCAATCATGAAGAAATTTGTTTGGGTTGACAGAGTGGACCCCAACTTAATAAATGAGGAAAAACTCATGGTAAAAACCTTTAATTAGGGTGATTACAGCTTGATTTTAGATACAATTTGATGATTCATTTTAATATTAATGATCATGATGTTATTACACTATTAAAGTGAATATTAGAGGCACTAAATTTGAGTATGATTTAGGTAATGGTTGGCCTGAAAAGGTGAGACTCATTAAGTATGTCATATATTATATTATATGTTTCCAAAGGAATTGATATTTTGAGGGAAAATATAAATTAAAATTTCAATAATCATATAAGAATTACATTTTAAATGTTTTGTTCATATAGAGGGAATAACCCGAGAAAACATTCATCAGATATATTCTAGAAGTGAAATTTTCTTCCTTTCATTTTCACTCCTTTATTCTTCTTATTTATTTAATGCTTTCCTATTCTTAATTATTAATGATTCACATTAAAAAAGAGGGGTAAAAATATGTTTTATATGGGAAGGGGAGAATTTCTATTTTTTAATACAAGATTTCTTGTGATATATTGAATAAAAATTCATTCCATCTTCTACGAACTTGTTATCAACTTCTAATTTCATTTTTTTATTATCTTGTATGATCATATTTGGTTTTTGATTTTATAATTTATTTCTATTTTGGTCAATGATCATTATATCTCTCTTCCATGTTTTGGATTATATATTATAAAATGAAGCAAGTCATGGTGGTGATGTAATTGATGATTTTCTGTACATTTGGGCAGGGTAGTGAGAATTCTTGATTTTTCGGGATAAAAAATACTCAATCAGTTATTTCCTATGTCAATTTATGATATTCAATGTAACTATACCACATAAGGAATGAGAGTATAAAAAACTAAGATCACGTGAAGTTTTATTCCCACCACTATTATTTAAAAAAGGGATTGAGATGAAGTTATCATGGAAGCTCACACTAATCAACTTATTAGAAGTGGATTGGATTAAATGGAAGTATGGTAGAATTAAAATTGGAAAACTTACCCTTACATGATCAACCTTCTCATATAATTATTTCCAATCACATTGGGGGACAATTTCTTTCAATTTTTCTTTATTAATTTCTTTATTTCATTGGTTTAATTTATTTTCAAAACAAAATAGTTTAAAAAACACCCCATTTTCCATCTAATTAATATTGAAGTACTTTTATTTGTTCATACCTCTTCTAGAGACAAGATAGAGTTATTCATTAGGATATAATTAGATAATAAAAAAATTGTTTTTCTATGCCCCATGATAGGAATAACTCAATAAGAATTAATTAAACTTAACTCTATATTTAGACCCTACTAAAGACTTCTCTAGAACATTGAGGTAATCCTCAGTTCCCAATAAGATGCCATAAAACGTGGTACTCCATGAACCCTTAAAACTTAATTAAAGAACATTCTAGATTTCTGATTAAGAGATAAATATTCTATAATATAAATGAAGTCTACTACCATTTTATGGATATCAATTAAAACCAAAGACAATTACAGAACATAGAAATATTGGAGCAACATATGAAAAAAAATCCTTGGGGATGTTTTCCCACTTTCGTTGTAGTGTGATTAATTGATGTAACATCACCTTAGACATCTGTTTCCCATCCTTATCTTACTAACATACAAAGAACCAAGATACATACTCTTCCATATCTATCTTGATGTTGTCCCACCAGAAATATAATTTTTGTTCTCTATACAACCTCATACTTCTAGTGTTAGTCCAACATGGTTAAATACCCTGGGTTGAATTAGGGTATGATAGATTCAAGATACTTCCACTTCAGATCTTATTCTATCACTAAACAAAAAACTATTCTCTCTATTTCCTGTAACAATGTATAAGTGGAAATTAAATCATGCATGAAACACATCAGTTTTTTCAGGGTTCACCCTCAAAGGCTACATCCAAGATAATACAATAGCAATGTGAAGATTGTACCAATTCCAATAATTCTCACATCCAAGAATGGTGGTTTTGGTTAGATCTCATATATACCTAGTATCAATACCTTTAAAGGGTTTAGGTTTAGCTCAATACGTTCCCAATGATACATCACTATGTATGTTTCTCTGGATCACTACTAGTGGAAAGGATCATCATCTTCCTCTTCCTATGCTCACTACTCCCAAAAGGGATTCAAACACAGTTTATGGACTTGTGGGTCCTTTAATTTTCTTTAATGAATACATACTTAGTTATAGATATAATATCTATTGATATCCTATATTCATCTAACTGATGAACACCCCTTTACCTCAGATGTACTAGGAAATGCTTCATGAAAAACTTTTTCGATTCTCACTACCTTCATAAATTTTTTCTTTTATGATGATCAAATAGCCTTCACGATGCTTCTACATTTATTGAAGACCACAATTTCTGATTCTTTTGCTAGGGTGCACGTGCATCTGTCACGTGGGGGAGGACGCACAGCTTGTGGCCCTAAATTTCCGCTTTCCAATGGTGGGCGACATCCATTCCTTATTCAGGGACGTCTGCTCCTTGATCGAAACCGGGATGATGGGATGTCGGTTCTTCCTTCTTTGGATTCCTCATCGGAGGTCATCACCTACTCTGGGTCTCCCTCATAGATTTAATATATATTCATGAATCCTGTTCCTGATGCCATATCTTCATGGACACCAGTTAATTACGCTGCTTTCGTCGAGATGCTCCAATGGGTCTGGTCGGGGCAGCAACCTCCAGTGAGGAGAATGGTAATGATAAGGCGTCTTTGGCATGTATTGACACTAGGGGATTGGCATGCATGTCTTCGGTCCCTTATTATAGGGATTCTTGAGGGCGCATAATCCTGAGGCATCCCACATCGAACATGGGGAATTGCATGCCATAGGCATGTATCTGAGGTTTTCCTCAGCTTCCCATGTTTAACACGGTGTATGCCACAAGTTTAATGTCCAGCGGGGACGGATCAGACTGATCAGAACATTGAGAGTGGATAAGATAAAAGACCCCCCTGAAGGGAACTCCGATGATGGGGCCAGCATGTGGGCGGCTTCCCGGATACTGTGGAGTGGAATGAGGTGGCATGATCCCATGGGGATGTGGCCGCCCGGGTAAGAATTAGGATGGATGATGAAATGAAGGAGGATTGAACCTCGTGGAGGCTTCCTACGTACCATGCCTTGACATGGATCAAAGTCCTCGTAGTTCAAGTATACAGTTTAATGTCATGCGGGACAGGGGAATTTGGGGATTATGCTCTGAGGCGGCCCATAGTGGATGGATATGGGGCTTACGCTCTGAGGCGGCCCACAATGATGGATATGGGGCTTACGCTCTGAGGCGTCCCATAGATTTGGCGAACCGACACAAAGGGGTCGGAACGACTAAGTGGTGGTTTTGAACCTCATTGAGGTTCCCTACGTACCATGCCTTGACAAGGATCAAAGTCCCAATAGTTCAGGTATACAGTTTAACATCATACGGGATGGGGGAATTTAGAGATTATTCTCTGAGGTGGCCCAAGGAGTTGGTTAACCGACGCGAAGGGGTCGGAACAACCAGGTATTGGGCTTGAACCTCATGGAGGCTTCCTACTTACCATGCCTTAGCACGGATCAAAGTCCCCGTTGTTCGGGTATAAAATTTAACGTTAGGAGGGACATGGGACATTTGGGGCTTACACTCTGAGGTGGCCCAAGGAGTTGGTGAACCAACATGAAGGGGTCAGAACAACCAGGTAGTGGGCTTGAACCTCATGGAGGCTTCCTACGTACCATGCCTTAGCTCATATAAAGTCCGTGTAGTTTTCTGAGATGGGGCTTACGCTATGAGGCGACCAATAAGAGGATATCATGGTCGATGCTCACTCTAAGCCCACGTGAGTCATGCTCTTTGTGAGAAACAAGAGGCAGCATGGATCTGATGATCACGTCACAAAAGGTGCGTCCGTGGGAAGTGGAGATGGGCTTATGCGTTGAGTAGCCCATGGTACTAGGACGTACATCAAGATGGAGGCCCGAAATGCGACAAGGCACAGAGGGAGATGGATTTGGGACCGAAAAAAGGAGATGCCTTGTTCCCTATCATACCCTCCACTGGCCTTGGCAGTGGGGAAGTACAGAGGTTCATGGGTGCTACCTTCCGGAAGAGAGGCTAGGGGATTTCGCTCTGAGGGAGCCCTTCCCCCGTGGACAAATGCCACTCCGAGAGGGAGGATATCATCCCTTGTGAGGGTGATTCCAATCCCATGGAGACGGGCGGTGTAAATAATGTCCGAGTTAGGCGGGGACCCTGTGTGCGAGGCACAAGGCTGGATAACTGTTTAACATCATGTGTTGAGGAAGAGGCGCTTGGTAGTTTAACATCCTGCAGCTCGGATGAGGTGGGTTCTCTCCACACCCCTTGGACTTACATAACCGACACCCTCTACCCCTTATGGGAGGGAAGGCATTGACAAGGCCATAGTGAAGGGAGCCGCAGAGCGAACCCTCGAGGGGTCCATGTTAGTGTGGCTATGCAAAGAAGAAATAGCCGTTATCATGCCTATGCGAAGGAGAATGAGGCAAAGAAACACAATGAGAAACACCACCCAAGGGACCGTGAGGTTACTTCGTATGAGTCTGGAAGGTCGTATGGGAAAATAGCGCATAGAATGCATGCCCGGTATAGAGCACATTGAGCGTCTATGTAGGGAGGCGCCCAGGGGGCGTCAAGGTGAGGGGTCATGGGGATTGCATGCAAAGGGAAGGTTTGCGTGCAAAACACCGGGATAGTGCAGAATTGGGGCAGGGGAATTGCGCTTGAGGGAAGAAAATTGTGCGCTAGTGGCAAAGGTTGATCCCTAAGGCAAGGCCACACCTAACGAAGGGATTGCGGGCAATTAGACTGTTTTGAGTGAAACTAGAAGGAATTGCACGCAAGGGAGGAACCCTGAGGGGTTTAGAATTTTATATAAGCCAGAGGGATTGCGAACAAAGGCGGATCCCGGGGCGAGGTTTTGCGAAAAGGGTTAGTAACTGAAGGCCATCTTGCGCGCACAGAAATCCTATTTCTTGTACAAGAGCCAGTTGAAATTCCACAACCCCGAAATGGAAGGGGTCCCCATCTATTTATAGGCCTCCACCATCATGGAATCCAGGTGGCACGCGAAATTTTGTGCACCAAATATGGAGGTGCGCAAAAGGGAACCACGCGGGTGGGGGCGCACAAAATTGTGTGTCGGCGCAAGTGTCCTTTTGGGAATAACGGACTCCTTTCGTATGGACAAACATTTTTCGCGCACATCCTCCTTTTTGTCGCGCAGCCCTTCCGGGCCCTCCGGACCAAGTTTCTGGGTCCAAATATGACTTCTCTTTGTCATTTCAAAAGTTCCTTTAGTAATTACGGACTTTTTCGGCATCTACAAATCCCCCCCCCCCCTCAGAATTGGACCAGCGAGAGGTCACAACGATCAGATTCCGAGGGAAACGCTAAAACGCCGAAGGTTTGGATGTCAGGGGTCCTATTCCTCACGAAGGCATCCCTGAGGTAGATCCTACTGCTGACCTGCTGGCTTCCTTTCTTGAATATCAGCCCACTGATCCTCAGTAGATAGATGATTCAGACTAGGAAGCGGCCGAGGAGTGCCGGATGACACGACAAAAAGGGTGGATGTGTATCCAGCGCTTTCTCAGGCAGCCTCAGATGGATTGGATGAGGTGGATGGGATCAATCCAGACATGGATGCGTTTCCTATGTGCCGGAGGGGCTGACGCTCAACGCCTTCATCTGACGGTCCATAATTACATGGCCGAGAAGTTACATGAGAGCGGTCGGCAAACCGACGTTTCCCAGTGTCGGGAAAGATCGGTGAGCACCCAAATGTTCCCAAGGGCGGAACAGGAAGTACGGAAACTCGAAGGGCAGGCGGTAGAGAAAAAGGCCTTCTTTGGAACATGCTCTGTTCTTGTGGAGCAACTGATGGCCCATCTGGCTGAAGCCCAAGAACAATTGATGGAGGCGAGTCACCAGATGAACGTACTTCAAACTGAACGGGCGCAGGCACAAGCTAGGATTGGCGAACTGCACTCTGTGGCTGCTAATGAAGAGAGAGTCTTCAGGGAGCGAGAAGTAGTCCTGGAGGCTACCAGCCAAAGGGTAGTGGCGTTGGAAAGATCGATCCAGCACGCTGATCCTTAAGGGCTCTGTTTTGGCCATCTCATGAACTTCTTTCTTTTACTGCTCACCATTTTTAACCAATGTATGGACGAATCCATTTATCTATACCCTTTGGTTTAATACGCTCAACCATAATCTGGAAATATATAACAATTCACCCCTAAGCTCATGTGGGTCATACCCAATGAGAGAATCAAATGATACTCGTGTTATCATTTCGTCCGACTGTGGGGCGTTAACCAAGCTTCAGGCATCTGAAATCAAACCCAAATTTCTGAAGAGGAAAGGGAGGTACAACTGAAGGGAGGGGACCTCATACCGATCGATATATCGTCTCCTCAATGTGTTCTAACACACGAGCAGGGCAATGCAGGGGGCTTTGAAATCCATCCGAACATAGGGTGATGAAAAAGGTGAATCATGTTATCCAAATTCAGAACACTATGGGGGGGGGGGCGACGATGGAGGATAACTATTAACCATGGCGGAAACGCAGCATCCATATCGCATTGGCCTAAAATGGGGACAACAAATGAGGGCTGACCGCTAACCATGTTTGCAACACGGGGCCTAACTCAAATATCGTCAATCAGTCTTCCGAAACGTTGGACCAGGACAGTAGGCGGACCATGGGTCAATAATCCATAATGATACAACAGGCAGACCAAATGTCTATCATCCGTATTGTTACATTAGGCGGACCATAGGTCAAGCATCCATACTGTCAGGGGGTCCCATCCAACATGGCCAATCTTCTAAAACGTTGGCCCATGACAGCAGGTGGACCATAGGTCAAGAATCCATACTATTAGGGGGTCCATCAAACCTGAAAGGGGATGAATATCTGAATAAAGGGGCATGAAAAGCATGGAATGTGGAGAGGTGGTTTGTTCAAACAGAATCCAACACTCCCAAAATTGTGCCACCGTGGTGGAGGCGCATTAAGAAGACATATTAATCGGGTCATAGATCATCCCAATTTCTAGACAAGACCTCTCTGGCGAGAGAACTGTCGCTTCCCAACATTACTATGGGGCATCCCGAACTTATTCAGGGCAGATGTTGCAGTTAATCCACTCCCCAAGAAGCCAGGCCAAGGGGCCGATAGTGAGGAGGGATGGGATTTGTGATCCCCAGGGCTGGACCCAAGATGAAATGTTCGGGCGTTCCTACGTATCCCATAAGGATGGGAAACAAGCCACACGTAGTTCTAGGAGGTGCCTTTTAATATCGTGCAGGGTAGGAAACAGGAGGACTAATTCTCATAACATGGTGTACTCGGGGTGGCTATTGCAAACCCGACGTCAATGAGGGAATAATCCCATACCATGCCACGCGATCCTGTAGTCAAGGTCCCTAAGGCGAGACAAACATGATAAATTACCAGACCTCAAGCTGGACCCAAATACAAGAGGCCTGGTCATTCTTACATACCCCATAATAATGGGGATCAAGCTGCACGTAGTTCTTGAAAAGAGGTGTGCGGGTCTATCCCTCGCACCAAAAGAAGCGGCATTTGATGTATCTTGTTTTTCCTCAAAGGTGAATGGTTTTTCTTTTGTAGAATGACCAACATAGGGTAGAAATTCATGGAATCACTACAATAATCAAGCCATAACAGGCTTTGACAAATTTTATGGTAATTTACCAATACCCAACATGATGTCCCCCATGGGGAGGTCACCACAATGCAGTGCAGTTTTTCATCGTGCGGCCAGGACGATATCATCACAGTTTACGGTCATGTGGTGGGACCAACCAGCACAGTTTAAGGTCATATGGATTGGACCTGGGGGAAAACGCATGACGAGATAAGGTATACCAGATTTAGATGAAGACATAATCCCATATCATCACTGTGTGCGATTCCGGGAGAGGAGCCTCGTGCCAAGGAGCCTGCGAGGGTCTAACAATCAGGGGGCATGAGACACTAGTATCCGGCTGAGTTGGGCCCAAAACAAAATGTCTAGGCGACTCCTCATTTCCCATGGGGATGAAGGTCAATCTGCGCATGGTCCTTAAAAAAACCCAAGCATATAATCTTAGTGCTCAGATCGCAGGAGCCCCGAGAGACACCTTCACACAGCTTTGACTACCAGACGTGCGGAGATGCACTGAGGGTTAGTGCAAGGAGTGTCGAGATTCCACCTTGACACAATGGAGTGGAACATTATTTGAATCATTCAACCAACATTCAGAGCCTAAAGGATTCGGTGTGATGACATAGGACTACTGCTGACCATGTTCTCAACACAACATCCTATCGTGTTAGCCTTGGGGAAAAACAACTGAGCATAAATCGCTGACCATATTCTCAACGCTGGATTTGTACCAATTTGTTTTCTGAAACCCTCAGCGGCATTGGCCCGTGATGGTAGGAGAGCCCTTAGGTTCTCTATCCAGGCTATTCTTGGGGGTCCCTTCGAGTGTGAAAGATAATGAGGGACTGAATGAAGGGGAGCACAAAGCTTGACAAGTGGATGGAACTTTCTTAAGTTGAATCTGGCCCTCTAGGTCCTAGACCAGAGTACACTGAACACATTTGTAGTCCACTGGAAAGGTTCTAAAGGATCGTTTTGAGAGTGGACAAAGGATAGTGTATCACCGGGAGAAGGGGGCATGGTGCCAAAATCCATGTACCACACCTATATATACCCCTCATGGAGAGGGATAGACCATGAGGCTGAGGTGACCAGGGGATCGTGGGATCTCTCATGAGATGGGGTTGGAGCTGAAATCTTGGTGTTCAGGCGGTCTTATGTATCCCATAAGGATGGGAATCAAGCCACACGTAGTTCTAAAAGCACAGTTTAACATCATGTAGGATGATGAGTGGAATTTAATCTGGGAATGTGTACCACACAATGAGTAACACCACACCATACAATCCTTCAGGAGAAAACCTGGACCGGGGGCCTGAGGCTGGGCCTCGGTCAGGGAGGCCTGACTGGCTTGCAGTTTAACGTCTTGCAGTGAGTACGAGAAGAGGAGGACAACTCAAATAAGGGTGGTATGTGGTGCGGCGACTAATCTGACGTGAATGAGGACATAATCCCACACCACACCATGCAACCCCACAGGAGAAATCCTGGGCCGGGGGCCCGAGGCTAGGCCTCGTTCAGGGAAGCCTGGCCGGCTTGTAGTTTAATGTCTTGCAGGACGAACGTGTAGTTTAAGGTCATGCGGGACCAGAGGGGCCCAAATATAGGGAGAAATGCGGCTTAAGGTCATGCTGGACCATATGGAGTTTAGGGTCATACAGGACTGGCATCCAGTTTAAGGTCGTGGGGGACCCCATAGGGTCAGGAAAAATACTGCTTATGAAACATAGTGTTGGTGGGAGAAGATATACGCTCACCATCCATGGTCACCAGGGAGTACGCACCATTGGGATAGAACATATGGACGATGAAAGTCCCCTCCCATTTGGGCTCCAACTTGGGTGGTTTTCTACCAGGAATCATTGGAGCCCTGAGGGCCAGTACTAGGTCTCCTTGCAGGAAAGAGCGGAGGCGAACCTTCTTGTTGAAAGCTCGAGCCATCCTGCTCTGATGCCTTTCCAGGTTGTGCAAATCATGAATCCTATTCTCGTCCAACGCTTCCAATTCGGCTAGATGGATTTTGGAAACCCTATTCGGCGCTTGATGGTCATAGACCACCATGCAAAATGACGGAAACTGAATCTCGATGGGCAGGATGGCCTCATCTCTGTACAATAGGGAATATGGGGTCACCTAGGTGGAATTATGAGTCATCGTCCGATAATCCCAAAGGGCATTGGAGAGTTTATCCGGCCAACTCTTCTTGTTCTGACCAACCATATTTTGAAGAATGTTAGAGAGGGTTTGGTGAAACTCCTCGATCTGTCCATTCACCTGCGCATGATATTGGGAGGTATAGTTAGAGTGAATGTTGTACTTGGCGTACAATTTTTTCAGCTCAACCGCTCAGATGTTTGTTCCGTTATCTATTTGGATAGCGTGAGGTACTCCAAATAGATAGATGATTTTGGAACTCACATAGTCAGTGATAGAATGGGAATTGACTTTCTTGAGGGGAATTTCCTCTGCCCACTTGGAAAAGAAATCAGTAGCGGTCAGAATGAACCAACATTGGCGAGCCATCTCTTGTGGGTAAGGTCTTATGACATCCAACCCCCAGACTACAAAGGGCCAAGAATACTTGGTAGTGTGGGGAGGCTCCATTGGCTGATGCACAAAGTTAGCATGAACATGGGAGGCATGGAACCTCTCAGAAAACTTGATGCAGCCATAGATCATGGAGGGCCAGAAGTACCCCAGCCTCCAAATATAGTGAGACAACTTCTACTCGGCCTGATGGGCGCCACAAGAACCAGCATGAACCTCTTGAATGACCTGTGAAATCTCGACTCCTTAAAGACAACAGAAGAGAATACCATCAAATCAGTGTTTGTAATGGATCTGCTCAAGGTTGGGACAGCTCTGAAGTGTGAACTACAGTGCACGGCATCAGACTCGTTCGCGCTCTGCCCGGTCTGACGGTAGATCACCGTGTTACAGGTATTCAACCAAGGGTGTCCTCCAATAGGGAACTATTTCAATCACTACATCTGAAGTACCCGGGTCTCCTGACGTACGGGCACCAGCGGTGAGATGATTTACCCGTGGGCCACAATCATCCTTTGGGGTGACAGGAGCAATGAATCTCTAGATCACCACGTGGATAATCAGGTCATCCTATTCAGGCTCTAAAAGTGATGCGGCAAGGTTGGGCAAAGTATATGCTCGACTATTCTGTGACTGGGGAGTATGAATGACCTCTGATCGGTAAGGGAACTGGGCCATTAGATGGAGGGTGCACTCCAATAATGGCATGCGTTATGGCTTTCTAACAACATAGTCACCATTGACCTACTTCATGACCAGCTCGGAGTCCCCTTTAACATGCAGATGGGGCACGTCGATCTCGAGGACCAGCTCGAGGATAGTGATGAGGGTATCATACTCTGTCTCATTTTTGGTGCATCCCTCTGACAATAGGAATGAGTATGGTAGGACGGCTTACTCTAGGGTGATGAAGATGATACCCAGGCCCACTCTATTGAGCCTAGGATTGTTGAGTCTCTTACCGGTGGGGCTCCGAGATGCACCATCTATGTGCATCTTCCAGCATGGGATGACATGATCGACTGAGAGGATTGCCTCATCAGGAAAACCTATGTCCAATGGCTGATCGACTGAGAGGATTTCCTCATGGTGCTGCAAGTAGTGTCGCAATTTCTGTACGGAAAATATGATCTCTAGGAATCTCTTCTCGATGGGATAATATCTAATTTCCACATCAAGGAGCATATGACTGAGTTAGTAGTGACTATTCTCTTTTCCCTCGTTTTTCTTCTGGGAAAGAAGTGCGCCAAGGTAACATTTCAGGGTAGTCACATAAAGGACCAGCGGATTCCCAGAAACGGGTGGCATCAAGACCGGAGGTTAGAGCATATACTGCTTGATTTCCTCAAAGGCGGTCTGACACACTTTATCCCATTCATAGGTGGTGCATTTCTTCAGGAGCTGGGTAAAGGGATTACACTTTCTAGACAGATTCGCAATGAATCAGAGTATGTAGTCTATGTGGCCTTAGAGACCTCGAAGCTCCCGAATATTGCTCTGGGGAGGCATCTAGCTGATGGCCTTGATCTTCTATGGGTCGATCTTGATGCCTCAATGTCTGAAAATAAAGCCAAGGAACTTTCCGGAGGTGACCGCAAAGGCACACTTCAACGGGTTCATCTTTAGGTGGTGAGAACGAAGGAAACCGAACACTTTCTCAAGATCCTAGATGTAACGCCCCGACCCGAGCTACCCAGAGTTGGTGCATTACTTCGTAACATTGCCATGATCACAAAAGATCATGTCTCAAAAAACCGATTAGTTTAGTAGCCTTGGAAACACTAGATACATTAATAAGTCTTACATTATATCATAAAGTAAAAAAACTATAATAACAAATTCTCCATAGTCCACCCTCATATCCTCTTCTGAATATCCCTTCAGGTCATTCATTAAACAATTATTCACATCTTGGAAAATATTAAAACATTGAAAGCGGTGAGCTCAGATGCTCAGTAAGGATAACAATATTTCGGAAGCTTTCATAAATAATTATAAACATTTAAGGAAATATATAACTAAAACAAATGCCTTTTAAACATAAACTTCAACATAATACGGAAAAACTAAAATGAAATAATGCCATTTAATTATTCACATGGATATTCTACGGGTCGAATAATCACATGCAATATCAATAACCACTTTCATAATGATGGAATGCATAATGCCAGACTATCATAACCACGTAGCCAAGTCCTCATGCCAAGACCAAAAATAATATTTTGTCAAGGCCTCATGCCAAGACACTAGTTTATCTCATGAGACCTACTGATGCATCGAGGAGCTATAGCGGGCTCCACCCGTCACTTATTAAGTCCAATACATTCCTCATATGAATAGGTTTAAACATATCATAAACCATAACATAATCGTATCACATAAAACATGCATAAAGGAAACATAAAATTTCCACATTTCAATCACAAGATATCAATACAACACATTGATGTAATAAAAACACTCTCAAAACCATTTTCAATACCAAAATTAATGAAAATTTATACTCTGTATTTATTTTTCATTTAAAAAAAGTTATGGCTTGTAGAGAAATCCGAAACTCAAATAATGGTCACGGCGGCAGAGAAGTCATTTTTGCCTCATATGTATGGCAAGAAAAACATTCCTTTTTGTTGTTTAGTAAAATGCTTCGTATAAAAAATATTCTTTTTGAATAAATGTAAAAGTCAAAGGGGTTTATACACCATATAATAGAAAGTTGTCTATAAATCCAAATATGTCTCAATGAAAGGATATTGAGATGAATTCCTTACAAAGATCATTTTTAAAATAAAATAGATCTATTATGTGCATTCTCTAGAAGTACACATAAATAAAGTAAAAATACAAGATATGACATAATAATATCATGACATAATTTGAAAGTAAGAGATTAACCCAAAGAATGGAAATTGTGTTAAGAAATTCCCTTACCTCACGTCCGACTTGACTCGATCGTTCTTTAATATCCTGAATAATAAACTAGAGTTAATTTATATTTTCAAAAAAAAATTTCATATTAATTATTCCTTTTATATCACTTATTATCAGGTTATGAACATTATGTAATTATTTATGTTAATAACAGTCGTTTTCTCGATCTTTCATACTTGAGTCAAAAATATACTTCTTATAATTACAAGTTGTTCATGTGGTGAAATATCCACTATATCCAGAATTATATTCATGATGTAGATATCATATATAACATATATATCTAGTATATACATTCATTTATAATATTACATAACATTTAGAGGTAAGAAATTAAATGCACCGTTCATGGAGACGGTAAGCCGTACGTACACATGAACGCTACTTTCATTTCTATTTCTTTTTTAATGGAATGTAAATATAATTATATAAAGTTATAATATAATTCCAGTATAATATAATGTATAATACCATTTAATCCATCCTTTATACATCCCACATATGGCATTAACGATTCAAATCACATTGAGGGGGCGGTAGTCTGCACTTCCTAAAATGAAATTATCATGTTTACCCATAATGGAAATCATAAAGTGTGCCATAAATGAGAAATAAATAAGAATAAGGAAAACATAAACATAATATATATATCATATATGAAAATATTGTCATCAAAATGGCCACCATTAGAGATGTTAAAAGAATATTGAACAATCATCGTTTCGTGAGACAATATTTCGCCACCCACAGAAATAGTATGTTCTTTAACCATTAGACGAAGGTGTGTGTAAGTGTAAACCAAATACTTATCATAAAAACATCCTAGTTTATTGAAGATACTTTTTTTGTTACAAAATAAAGGAATAAAAAGAGTTGAAGGGGTTGGAGAAGCAAAATAAAACAAAACAACATTAGAGAAGACATTACCTTAAAATCGGATAACTCTTTTTGATTTGAGCCAAAGGATTCCTTGGGAAGACTTCTTCCCAGCGTGAGGCTTCTAGTAGTAAGGGAGGGAAGTTGGGAGAGTATTTGGGCAGAGGTTGGCCGAGCCAAAAGTCTTTTATGGTGTGAGTAAGGTGGTACTGGTGGGGGCCTTTTATAAGAGGAGAGAAGGGGAACAATTGGAAAGTAATGAAATGTTACTTTATTATATAATGAGTTTCAGATTTTAAAGGTCGCACACATATATATTTTGAGGATAACATGATAAGGGTTCTAAATATACTCATACAATAGGCTTCGGACAAGTGTAATTCTTATATTTTACATTATCTTTTTATTTTATTTAAATCGTTAATTAATGAGGTAATCAATGCATCATCATGGTGTCATAAACAATATAATTTATTTAATGTCTAAAAATTATATAAAAAATTATCATGATATAGAAAATAATTTTATATTTCTAATGAATATTTATAGTCAATCATTTGATTTGTATAACCCCATTTAAAAATTGTTTTATTAAAACAATTCATGTTTGTGACATTTTTATTTTAACATTAAATAAAAAGTTTTTAATGTCATTTTCCTACCAAAGTGTCTCCATGGGGTCCCCAAGTTGACCCATGTATTTTATTGGTCGGCCATTACTCATACAATTGGGGTAGGACAAGTGTAAAGGTATTTTCATATTTTTATAATATCATTTTTACCTTAAATTCCACTAATTACCTTTAATCACGATTAAAAAAACATAAAAGTTAATATTCACCAAAAAATTATTTTAATCCCATTGGACCACATTTTTATTCCTAATGAAAACCATGTATGTCGGATTTTTGAAAAACAACTCACAGAAGTGGGAAAATTTCATTTAAACGAAAAATCAGTTTTTTAACTACCACTTAGTGGTTTCACTATTCATCAAAAATTGAAGTTTTTCAGAACAATGCCAAAATTTCACCCTAAGATATAATTGATCTTATGAATTCAAAAATGATGTCTATTTTACAAAATTCCAAACATATAAGTTTCATTAATTAAGTTTATAATTAATTCCCACTGTCACAACAAATAGTGTGTTTTTGAGAAACAATATATATCAAAAGATTGACAATTATTTATGTCAAATTTCAAAGTGAAATTAATTATAATGACCACCAATGGATTAAATGGTAAAAATATATTCTAATTATAATTTAAAACCACTCAATAGTATAATTTATCACTATAAATATTTTGATTAAAAATGTTGTTTTTAAGTATCTTTCACTATTCATAAAAAATTGGAAGTTCTCATAAAAATAACAAAAATTCAACATAGGATAATTTTGATATTCCGAATCCAAAAATGAAGTCAATTTTTAAATATAAAATATATATAATTTCAAAAAGTGGGTATTAATATTCATAAGTGCTACTTTTATTGGTCACTGTGTGTTAGAACCTCCAACTTGCGTACAATGCAAGCTATTGCATTATTGAAAGAGAAGCATATCGTGAATGCTCGGGGTGTTACATTCTCCCCTACTTCAATAAATTGCGTCCTTGCAATTTGAAATTTTTCTTTGAAAATAAAAAGTTGAAAATAGAAAATACCTTTGTGGAAAACCCACATCAGAAATAGGTTTAATAAAAATATAACATTAAAAGAAAGAAAGAGAGGTACATAGGTCACCCGATATAGCCCATACTAGGATTATATGAATATATGGATATGGAGGAGAAACAAACCATCAAGGTCGGATGGAGAGTTGTAGAAGTCGGGATTAAGATAAAGTTAACCATAAGAAAATCAAAAACATGTGATTGATTAAATGGTCATTGAATCCCTAGTTGGAAAAGTTAACCGACAACGTTTTTGTTTTAAGTTACCTTTCATAAAGTTATGAAATTTTTTTAAGAGATTTACTAAGAATGTAAGGAAATATACTTACTTTTCATGTAGGCTTTCATTCTTTAATAAATTTTTACCACGAACCCATCTTTCACTCCAAATGGTAACAAAACTCAAAAATATTCTATTTATCCTACTTGTATAAGGTTCCAAATATTACCACATACCATTTAGATTAGGAAAACTACTTTGTAATAATCAGGGACTTCCTTTAGTCTAGTGTTAGGTAATAAAGGCATGTCGCACTATGGTTGTGGGTTCGATTCCTACAGCTTTGTCTGACGCGGCGGGTTATGCCCTACCCTACAGGTTGTCCTTTTCGTAAAAATGTAGTATTATAATATTCCAAAAATAATCATCATAAATGTTTTAACCTTAATAAATACTATCCAAAGTTCAACATAATCCATTCCAACCATTATAGTTATCCAAAATAACTCCGTCTAGACTTTCTCTACAAGGTCCTTAAATTCCAAAATCAATTGTAACATTAGATTGCCTAAAAATAGTAAAGATTCTCTTTTAGTCACATACTAAAAATATGATTTCCTTCATCATATTAAAACCATAATGAAAAAAAACCAGTATTTCAGTACAATCCTTATATATATCACATTATTATTATAAATAGAATATAATCCTTGAGTCCAAAAGGACCAATACATTAATTATTCCACTTCAACTATAGTAACAGCATAAGATTGTCCTTGATCCCTTGGCCTTTTCTAAGGTATGTTTCCCTGACGATTAGGACATTCATTTTCATAATTCCCCATTTCTTTACAATTGTAGCATTCAACATTGATAGCCTCTTTATTTTCCTTGCAATCACTAGCCTGGTGACCTTTTTTCTCCACATTTATAACAAATTACCATTCCTTTTAGGCAAGTACCGGGGTTATTCTTCCCACAATTATCACATAATGGAAAATCCTTCTTTCCCTTTTTCCATTTATCCATCTCTTATTCCACCGTCCTCTTCTTATCGTGCTTTACTTTGTTGTCATAAGATTTAGAGAATTCCTTTTCTGTCTTGATAGCACACAAGGCAATATCTTCGTACGATGAGAAGAATTCTGATACTAAATCTCGACATAGAAATGGTTTTAACCCATCAAAGAAACAATTAATCTTACTTCTTGGGTTACGTATATAATCCGCAGCATGCCTCGCTAACCTTGTAAAGTTAGCCTCATACTTTGCGACATTATCATCCTCCTTCTGCCTCAGACTCATAAATTTCCTTTCCATATATGCTCGATTGTCACGAGGAAAGTATTTTTCTAAGAAAATTTCTCTAAACTCCCTCCATTCCATATTTGATACTTCACCATCTTCCTTTGTGTTTTGAATCAGTGGCCACCATTGATCGGTATCTACAGTGAGGCGGTAGACTACCATGGCAACCTTCTCCCTTTCGCTACTCCCCAAGGCATGAAATATTTTCCCTAAGGAGTTTATCCATTGCTCAGCTACTAATGGATTTGTACCCCTATTAAATGTTGGTGGCTGTTGCCTCATGAATCGGTCTAACATTGATCCTCCACGTTGCGGATCAGGGTGCTCCATACGAGTAAGGTTATTATTCATAACCTGAGCGAGTTGTCCCAGTATGGTAATAAGTTGATCAGCACCAGTTGTATCTCCAGATCCACAATAATTATCTTGAGCAGGAGGGAAATCCCTACACGGAGTGCGTGCGTTGATACAGTTTCCATTCCTTCCACGAGGCTCCATTTCTAAACAATGGCATAAACTAGATTAGTTTATGATTCAAAATACATAATTCCATACATATAAAATTCCTAACATAAATTGATCTATTTATGGATATAATCCATAATCATAAAAAAGAAATGTTTTATGTGAGGAATTATATACTCATAAACCCTTCATAATGGTTTTTAAAGAAGATGGTAATTATCCTAAACATATCCCCTGGGAGTGTCGTAACCAAGAGTGCAGCAAGGCCCGTTGTCATGCACCAGTTCCCGTTCGAGTCTAGATCAAAGTGGTGTTTTCAGGTTTTACCCCTAGGTACATCTATGCCAGAGCCGCCTCTACCTGCTCGTATCCAGATAGGGATGTATTGCTCGGAAAACTCACAACATCTCTATAATACCAAAATTATAGGAAGTTCTTATAAACTAATCCTCAAAGTCTATATTTGGGCTATCTGCTCTAATCATAGTTTATCTAAATCCAGCTTCTAAGGTTAGTACTAAACTGCCTCTGATACCAACTATAACGCCCCGACCCCAGCTACCCAGAGTCGGTGTATTACTTCGTAACATTGGCATGATCACAAAAGATCAAGTCTCGAAAGACCGATTAATTTAGTAGCCTTGGAAACACTAGATACATTCATAAGTCTTACATTACATCATAAAGTAAAAAAACTACAATAACAAAGTCTCCGTAGTCCACACTCATATAATCTTCTGACTATCCCTGCAGGTCATTCATTAAACACTTCTTCACATCCTGGAAAAATATTAAAACATTTAAAGGGGTGATATCAGATGCTCAGTAAGGGTAACAATATTGCGGAAGCATTCATAAATAATTATAAACATTTAAGGCAATCCATAACTAAAACAAAGCCTTTTAAACTTGAACTTCAACATAATATGGAAAAAGTAAAATGAAATAATGACATTTACTTATTCACATGGATATTCTACTAGTCGAATAATCACATGAAATATCAATAACCACCTTCATAATGATGGAATGCATAACTCCATACTATCAAAACCACGTAGCCAAGGCCTCGTGCCAAGACCACAAATAAGATTTTGTCAAGGCCTCGTGCCAAGACACTAGTTTGTCTCATGAGACCTACTGATGCATCGAGGAGCTATAGAGGGCTCTACCCATCACTTATTAAGTCCAATGCATTCCTCGTATGAATAGGTTTAAACATATCATAAACCATAACATAATCGTATCACATAAAACATGCATAAAGGAAACATAACATTTCCACATTTCAATCACAAGATATCAATAGAACACATTGATTTAATAAAAACACTTTCAAAACCATTTTCAATACCAAAATTAAAGAAAATTTATACTTTTTATTTATTTTTCATTTAAAAAAAGTTGTGTCTTGTAGAGGAACCCAAAACTCAAATAATGGTCATGGTGGTAGAGAAGTCATTTTCGCTGCATACGTACAGCAAGAAAAACAATCCTTTTTTTCATTTAGTAAAACTCTTCGTATAAAAAAGATTCCTTTTGAATAAACGTAAAAGTCAAAGGGGTTTATACACCGTATAATAGAAAGTTGTGTATGAAACCTAATATGTCTCAATGAAAGGAGATTGAGATGAAGTTCGTACAAAGATCATTTTTAAAATAAAATAGAACTATTATGTGTATTCACTAGAAGTACACATAAAGAAATTACAAATACAAGATATGAAATAATAATATCATGACATAATTTGAAAGTAGGAGATTAACCCAAAGAATGGAAATTGGGTTAAGAAATTCCCTTACCTCACGTCCGACTTGACTCGATCGTTCATTAATCTCCTGAATAATAAACTAGAGTTAATTTCTATTTTCTTATGAACCATTTTCATATTCATTATTCTTTTTATATCACCTATTACCATGTTATGAACATTATTTAATTATTTATGTTAAAAACATTCGTTTTGTTGATCTTTGGTACTTGAGTCAAAAATATACTTCTTATAATTACAAGTTGTTCATGTGGTGAAATATCCATTATATCCAGAATTATATTCATGATTTAGATATCATATATAACATATATATCCAGTATATACATTCATTTATAATATTACATAACATTTAGAGGTAAGAAATGAAATGCACCGTTCATGGAGAGGGTAAGTCGTACGTACGCATGAATGCTACTTTCATTTCTATTTCTTATTTAATGGAATGAAAATATAATTATATAAAGGTATAATATAATTCCAGTATAATATAATGTATAATACCATTTACTCCATCCTTTATACATCCCACGTATGGCATTAACTATTCAAATCACTTTGAGGGGGAAGTAGTCCGCACTTCCTAAAATGAAATTATCGCGTTTACCCATAATGGAAATCATAAACTGTGCCTTAAATGAGAAATACAGAAGCATAAGGAAAATATAAACATAATATATATATCATATATGAAAATAGTGTCATCAAAATGGCCACCATTAGAGGTGTTAAAAGAATATTGAACAATCATCGTTTCGTGAGGCAGTATTTCGCCACCCACAGAAATAGTATGTTCCTTAACCATTAGACGAAGGTGTGTGTAAGTGTAAACCAGATAATTATCATAAAAAAATCCTAGTATATTTTTTATACTGTTTTTGTTACAAAATAAGGGAATAAAAAGAGTTTAAGGGGTTGGAAAAGAAAAATAAAACAAAACAACATTAGAGAAGACATTACCTTAAAATCGGTAACTCTTTTTGATTTGAGCCAATGGCTTCTTTGGGAATACTTATGCACAAATTGAGGCTTCTAGGAGTAAGGGAGGGAAGTTGTGAGAGTATTTGGGCAGAATTTGGCCGAGCCAAAAGGCTTTGATGGTGTGAGTAAGGTGGTAGTGGTGGGGGCCTTTTATAAGAGGAGAGGAGGGGCACTCTTGGAAAGTAATGAAATGTTACATTATTATATAATGAGTTTCGGATTTTAAAGGACCCAAACTTAAATATTTTGAGTATAAGGTAATAAGATTTCTAAATCTACTCATCCAATAGGATTTGGACAAGTGTAATTCTTAGATTTTACATTATCTTTTTATTTTATTTAAATCGTTAATTAATGAGGTAATCACTGCATCATCATAGTGTTATAGATAATTTAATTTATTTAATGTCTAAAAATTATAAACAAATTATCATGATATAGGGAATCGTTTTATCTTTCTAATGAATATATATAGTCAAAAATATGACTTGTATAACCCCATTTAAAAATTGTTTTCGTAAAACAACTCATGTTTGTGACATTTTTATTTTAACATTAAATAAAAAGTTTTTAATGTCATTCTTATACCAAAGTGGCTCCATGGGGTCCACAAGTTGACCCATGGATTCTCTTGGTCGTCCATTACTCATCCAATAGGGGTAGGACAAGTGTAAAGGTATTTTCATATTTTTATAATATCATTTTTACCTTAAATTCCACTAATTACCTATAATCACGATTAATTAAACATAAAAGTTATTATTCACCAAAAAATTATTTTAATCCCATTGAACCAAAATTTTCTTCCTAATTACAACCATTTATGTCGGATTTTTGAAAATAAAATCACAGAAGTGGTAAAATTTCATTTAAACGAAAAATCAGTTTTGTAACTACCACTTAGTGGTTTCACTATTAATCAAAATTAGAAGTTTTTCAGAACAATTCCAAAATTTCACCCTAATCTATAATTGATATTACGAATTAAAAAATGATGTATATTTTATAAAATTCCAAACATATAAGTTTCATTAATTAATTTTATAATTAATTCCCGTTGTCACAACAAATAGCGTGTTTTTAATAAACAATATATAACAAAAGATTGACAATTATTTATGTCTAATTTCAAAGTGAAATTAATTATAATGACAACCATTGGATAAAATTGTAAAAATATATTCTAATTATACTTTAAAACCACTCAATAGTATAATTTTTCACTATAAATTATTTTGATTAAAAAAGTTGTTTTTAAGTATTTTTAACTATTCATAAAAAATTGGAATTTCTCAGAAAAATACCAAAAATTCCACATAGGCTAATTTCGATATTCCGAATCCAAAAAATGAAATCCATTTTGAAAAATAAAATATATATAATTTCAAAAAGTGGGTATTACTATTCATAACTGCTAATTTTATTGGTCACGGTGTGTTAGAACCTCGAACATGCGTACAATGCAAGCTATTGCATTATTGAAAGAGAAGCGTATCGTGAAAGCTAGGGGTGTTACACTAGAGATGGTCCTGGAGCTGGAAAGATTTGACTAATAGATCATCCACGTAGAATTCCACAAATGTTCCTATAATTGGCTTGAATATGCGATCCATGGACCGCTGATAAGTGGAAATCGCATTCTTCAGGACGAAAGACATAACCTGGTAACAGAAAGTTCCTTGGGGTGCCCTGAAGGTAGTGGACTCCTCGTCCTCGGGGGCCATCCAGATCTGGTTGTACCCAGAATATCCATCCATGAAGGAGAGGTCTTGGAACGCAGCCATGGCATCAATCAACAATTCTGTCACTGGAAGGGGAAAATCATCTTTCGGACAGTGGCGGTTGAGATCACGGAAGTCGATACAGACACTGATCTGTCCATTTTTCTTCTTGACCGGCATAATGATGGCTAGCCACTGGGGGTACTGAACTTCCTTGATGAAGTTGGATTTTATAAACTTGTCAACTTCGGCCTTAACCATGGCACTGTGAGAAGGTTTCATCTTTCTGGGAGGCTTCTTGAACCCACAATGGTTCATCGGGAGACCAAGGCGGTGGACGGCTACCTTGGGATCTAGCCATGGAATCTCATTGTAACTCCAAGAGAACACATCACACTGCTATCTGAGGAATTCCACATACCGATGCTGCTCCTCGGGGGGCATAGCGATGCTGACCAATGTGGGTCTCAGGTCTGCCTCGCTATCGAGGTTCACCTATACCAACTCATCGACCGTGGTGGAGACGCCCTCCTCAAAGGCGGGGGTGCACTTTCATGTCCTCCTCTCAACTTGTGGAGGGATCATCCACGGGGGGAGCTGCTTCGGGGATACCAGACCCTGATGGGAAGCTGGTGTTGGCTGGGGCAGTAATGGTCATTATATCGGGAGATTCATTTGCCGCTGAGACCATATCGATGAAGGTTGTCGATCCAATCCCATCTGGCCTTCGACCTAAGGGGACACGTTTTATGACATCAAAATAGTAAATGTGCATCAGCTTGAGCCGATTAATTCCAGCCCGGCAGAAGAGACATGTATGACGTACTACTGTTGCCATGAGCCATTTGTCTTAATACTGTACAGGGGTAGGAGGCTCCGGGATTACCCGAGATTGGTTGGTGTAGGAGTACGAGGTGATTTCCTCACGTCACATGGACTTGGGAATATTCCTTCTTCTTATACCCGAAACAAACAAAAACTGCCCCATGTCGGGGGTTGTGGCCTCCAACCGATGGATTGGGAAGATATAGGCGTCATCCAAACCTGCCCAGGGATCACTTGTGACAGTGGTGGGCTCAACCTCACCTGCCAGAATCTGCTTATCCTTGCCCTTGTAATAGTCAGCGTCCAGATAACGGGCTTCACAAGTGGAAAAAGGAGACACATCTCCTTGGAGCATGCCTAATCAACCATTAAGGGAGTATTTGAGGCATTGGTGATACGATGAGGGGACCAACGCGTGAAGGTGGAGCCATGGTATGCCCATCAACGCGTTGAAGGTGGTGTCCTGAGAGACAACAATGAATTTGGAGCTAGAACTTATCCCACTGAACTGGGTCTTCAAGAAAATCTTACCAACTGGAGTTTTCTCGGTCATTCCATAACCCTAGATCATGTGGTCGGAGGGATCCTCAAAAAGACCCAGCTTCCATAGTGTCCAAGTTGGGATTAAGTTAATCCCATAACCCGTGTCGACAAGACAGCGGCATACTTCCATGACATTTAACTGGCCACTGATGTACAGTGGTCGAATGTGCCCCTGTATGGGGAGGTCTTCATCTTCACCGGAGAATGAGATAATTTTCTAGCATTCGAAATTCTCAATTGCCTTAGCATGGAAGGATTCTACAGCTTCTACCTCTGTCTCAAACTGAAGGGGGATCTTTAGGGCCTCAGCGAGCACCTCACACATTTTAGACAATAGGCGAAGAGCCTCAAGGATATAATTTCTCACTGGAATGTTGTCCAAGTGCTTCATAACATCATACATTCGGGCCAAACATGAGCTTCTTCTTATGGGAGGCCTCTCTGTGATTAGAGGCATGAAGGGTCTAGCTGGCTGGGCCGGCAGCTGACTGGTACTGGGCATATCTTTCTGTTCACTAGTTTAAACCCGGAGAGTGGATGCCGGATGAGGACCGGAAGGCTGGGGTCGGCTGGTGGAAGGGCGGAGCTGGTTGCGTCATGGCCGAGGTGGTTCCACCTAATCCAGCAACACAAACGGTGGTAGAGGAGAACCTGTCGACACCATATAAAGGGGCCGCGTGTGCTGAGCTCTGCACTGGGCCTGTTGTCTGGTCTCCGGAGCGTGCACAACCTGGCTGAAGGTTCCAACTATCATTCCACGGTGATTCATGTGGCCACGGCTCCGCAGACGTTGGCGACGGCTGGGGACATTGGGAAGGTCCAACTGGCGTTCCTCATCGCCTGGAGTAAAAAAGGGATTTACCAACTCTATTGTGTTAACCGAAGAGTACCCCAGACTGTCACTTGAGGAGTCATCCACTACCGGGCGAAGTCTCGGAGGGATCCCCATTTTTGGGGGAATAAAGTCACCAAGAGTGTGGGATAGAGATGACATTGGCAGGGCACGTTCTTTCTTCTTGAGCCGCCGCCGCTTGCCCTTCTGGGAAGAGGCTGGATGGGACGATGATGTCAAAGTAGCAACCGCAGCTTCTGAGGGCTCTGGCTGATTCAGGAGTGCAAGGATGATACCATGGGCGTGGGAGACCGTCTTGAAGGCCATCCAGTTGTTATACTACTGGTACCCATGATCATAAACCTACCGCCATTCATTCTCTTCACCGCTACTGCCATATGATTTCATAAATACACCTTCCACTTGTGTCGGGGCTGGGCCCAACCTGACTATATTGTTGTCAATATAGTCTTGGATCCAGTCCTTGAACACGTAGCATCATTGGATGGTGTGGCCCATGGTCTAGGGATACGGTTAGTTGTTAGGGTGATCAGTGGGATGCGCCTCTTCTAGCTTCCAGCACTCAGGTAGCCGCATAATCCTCAGCTCGAAGGCACTACAGATGTAACCGGGGACCTGAGACTCGTCAAATGAGTAGGTCCGATTCCTTTTGTCCGGAAAGGGGGATCTAGGAGGTTGGCCCTAACGAGGGGCTGGAGGATCATTCCGAGGAGGTGGAACCTGATTATCTCACCATGGCGGTGGCAGTGCATTACATGAAGGCACTTGCCGATTTTGAGGCGGTCGCTGCTGGGCTGGAAGCTGTGCCCGTGGGGGCGGACCCCTATAGGGATGCGGAGATGGCCTCACTGGTAGCAACTCTAGCTACCTAGGGGACTCAATCTGGGCTACATCAGCAGGCTCGACTCTAGTAGCTATCCTTTCAGAGATTACAGGAGGCAGCTGGCATGCCTGACTGGCATGTTGTAGGGCTTCTTCGAGGTACTGAGCCTTTTCTGAGAAGTCCCGGAACCCTCCAGGGTAATTTTGAGTGATCAGAGAAGGGAACAACTCTACCTTGACGTTACCTATGAACATTGTCAGTAATTTCTTCTAATTTAGTGGCATGTCAAGGGAGTATGTGAGCCCCTTCCATCGGGAAACGGAGTCCGTGACTCGCTCATCGGGCCTTTGCTTGCACATGAAGAGGTCTGCAATATTCATCTTCCAGGTGGTATAACTGAACTGGTAGAGGAATTTCCTTCGAAGGTCCTCCCAGCTAGTCACAGATCCGACAGGGACCTGACTGTACCAGATGAATGCTCGTCCTTATAGTGTCGGAACAATGCAACGGAGCTTGGAAGCCTCCTGCTGCACTGGAGTTCCTAACATAGGTCCACACCTCGAGTTGAAGTGGGACAGGTGTTGTGGCGGGTCTTCTCTCTCGTTAAAGGGGAAGAAAGTGGGGTTTCCAAATCCTGGAGGTGCTAGCATATCATCCACCCATGCTGGGTATGACTTGACTTCCAGTGGGATCTCCACCTTCTGAGTTTCCAAAGCCTCTTAGTGAGCGATGAGTGCCACCATCGGATCGTCTGGATGCGTGTTCCTATAATAATGGGGATCCCTAACCACAAGTGCATTACTGGGTTCTTCAATCTAGTATTCAAGCTCATCAGCTCATCGGGAGGCTGGTGGAACAACTCTTGGGGAAGCAGGAGGAACCTGAGCATGCTCTCTTTGGTGGTCACGCCGCTCAGGAGGGTATGGGGAAACATATCGCGCCCTCTTTCCATGAGCTCCATCCTATCTTCTTTTAGCGAACATAGAATGATCGAGGTTTCCAGGGAGAATCTCGTCGAGGGGTAGTTGTTCATGCCCCTACTGTCCTGGCCTAGGATCGTCGTAATCAGGCTGCCGCTCTACAATGCGTTCATCCAGATGCTCATCAACCATCCTCTTCTGCTCAACAAGCTATTGGCACAGAGTGGCCTTCTTGGGATCTTCATCTACCTTCTGCACTAAGGCATATGGGTTGGCGAGCTTGACAACCCCAACATGCTCTTTACCCTTTCCGATGTTACGGCTCATTGTTAATGCCTCAGTGGGTGTGGGGAGACCTAGGAGGTTCCACTGTTGGCGAGTAATCCTCCCGGATGGGTCCAGTAGCAGCTTTTCCCCAGGGGGTGATTCATTGTCAATATGTTCCAGACCATTCCCCTCTCTCGACATATCGGCCATGTTGACCGCCTCTGGCCTCGGGGGCATGCCCTTAGAGCTGCTCGGTGAGTCAGGCTGTCGTCGAATCACATATAAGAGGAGTGCAGCGTACCGGCCCCATCGACGGAAGTGTGCGTGGGGGGTGGGCTCAACGATAACCTTGCGGAGTACTTGAAAACTTTGAACGCATTGTTGTTGGAGGGCTCTGCGGTGTCCAAGTTATTCGGGATGCCAAACCGCGGGGATCATGGCCAAGTCGACCCGATGACATTGCTAACCGATATCCTCGAGGTGTGATTCACTCTCGGGATAAGGCACATGCTAATGACTAAGATGGGAGTGAGTCGCCCAGAGAGTCTGGCAGAAACATTCAAACTCTCCCAGGGTGAGCGATTCTGGTAAATCAAAATCCGACCCTATGACCGACCAGAACATCTCGGGGAAGTGGCATGCTGTAAGGATGGTCCAGAAGGTCCATAGATCAGGTTCAGGATCTGGCACTTGATAGCCCCACTCATCAACTGGGAGTTATTGGGGAACTGACAACGGTGTCGAGGCTGGCCGCTAAGCCATTGGGCTAGCTGGCGGTGAATACAACGAGTAGGCCGATTGCCTGCCGAACCCTAAGTCGTCCTCAAAGGGTTTCATTGTCCTGTGTGCCATGTCACGATAGGATGGGATGGTGAACAGGCCTCCTGTCACAGTGTCGGTGCTTACCGAGGGTGTGCTACATCATGACTATTCCGCCATCGATCCCCAAAAAAGGTCTCTATCATCTCTGATCGAGGAGGAAGGTGCTTCCAGAGAGGCTGATGGTGACTGCAGGTTTGATCCGTGGGGGTACAGTAGGTCCTCGTCCTCCTAGATATACCTTTGGAGGGAGGTGGGGATCATATGGATCTCGCATTCAGGGAGTACGAGGTTGACAGGCCGCATCCCTACCCCTACAATTGACCCAAAGGAATGGGGGTAGGGCTCCATCGCCGAGTTGTACTCCGCCTCAGAGACCGAGAAATAGACTGGTCTGATTTCCGTCAGACCTTTCCCTCCATTTCTCTTACGGTGATGACATCCTTCCTTCCTTCCCATAGGTAGCTCCTCAGGGCATGGATGATTTCCTTCATGGAGTCCTCTGGCTGCAGTGGTGCTGGGGCAGAGAGGATTGAAGGCCGGGGTGGGAGGAGCACCAGGGTAGATGTCGAATGGGACATGGGGAGGACCTCCATGTGGGTGAGTGACCGGATATTAAATGAAACCATACTTGTGATCAGTGGTAGGGGAAGCGACCCCGTACTCAGTGTAGTGGGTGCTGGAAAGAGCCCCACCCGGAGCGTAGCTATCATGGGGAAGCCCCTTAACTGCGGCAAGGGTGGCGCTAGGCAGACCTCCAGGCCTAGGTTGGAAGCAGGGAGGACCCATACCTTCCAGAATAGTGGCATAGAGTAGGCCTTCATGTTAGATGGCCCTACTACCAATTGGTATGCTGCGGCCATTTCCTGTGCCTACAACTGAATGAGTCAACCCAACCGACTTATGGGGCAGTAGGGGCCTCAATATGGGTCAGCCATGTAACTGACCCTACATAACGTGTGGGGGGGGGGGGGGGGGGTTTGATGACAGGAGTCAGCAGTGGATCGGGCCACAGTGGTTGCTGACGTTGATGCCCCAGGGCGATCATACTCTTCCGCTCATGCCCGACGCTAGCGTCGGGTCAGATGGGTTGAAGCCGGTGGTGCGGGAACTTGGATTGACTGATCCTAGGCTCGGGAAGTCGGGTGGCGGCATCGACGTGGCCTGGCGAGGGCCCTTACCATGAAACCTTGAAGAGGGTCTCCGATTGGGTGAATCCAGACACCACCTTCCTCCTAGATATAAGGAAGGGAGGTGTCGAGGCGTTCCAGGGATAAGCTACGGAAATGGTTGAACGATAGGTTGGGGAGCAGTGGCTCCCTATGCGGAACTCAGCGGCGGTGACGACGGTGAGGCGCAGCTTCCTCGAGATCCAAACAGGCCATGTCCCTGGTGGGGATGGACCCTTCCTCCTCGTACCTACGCACAAGTTCATTGATCACCCTCCGTTGGATAATCTATGACCAGGAGAGGGGGCATGAGCGCCTAACAGTCGCGGCGGTCAGAGATGCTATGGAAAAGGCGGAACCGCGCGGGGTGGCAGCGTCGGTGCTGCCCATGTCCCTGTGCCGGTGGGTAGATGGCGATCAAACTCCGGATGCAGCAATCTGATTCCGGAAATTAGGGAGATGATCCCATTAACACTAATAGGAATATCAACCTACAACCAATAGCCAAACTCCATTCCTTCTTCCGTAGTTGGTAAGAGGGATCCGTGTTAACAACGTCTCAGAATGGAGTGCTCAACGTCCTAACTGCCCCAACCCCTAGCGGGTTTCACATCCTGGTGTTGGGTGCCTGGACCTGGTGACATGCTAATCTTCTGACGCCCCAATGCTACCAGTCTTAGTATTGAGGAGAAGAGATTCACGTTGGGTTCACCATTTTCTGTTTCCGACGCTTTTGCCAGGGGGCGCGCTCATCCGTCATGAGGGGGTGGATGCGCGGCCTGTGGCCCTACATTTCTGCTTTCCAAAGGAGGACGACATTTGTTCCTTATTTAGAGAAATCTACTCCTTGATTGAACCTAGGATGATGGGATGTCAGTTCTTCCTTCCGTGGAATCCTCCTCAGAGCTCATCACCTTTCCCGAGTCTCCCTCATAGATTTAAAACGTATTCGTGAATCCCGTTCTCGGTACCATATCTTCATGGACACCAGTTAATTACGCTTCTTCCATCGAGATTCTCTAAGGGGTCTGGTCGGGGCAGCAACATTCAGTGAGGAGAATGGTAATGCTGAGGCGTCGTTGGCGTGTCTTGATGCTATCATGTACAATATGATTCCAATGATCTGGCTATATTATGTGACATTAACCTCTTTCCTTCATCACCCCGTGAATGTTTCAACCGAGTAGCCACTGGAGTCCCCATATCCATGGAATTATCCATTCCAAATCATATCAAAACCTCCATGAAATATTTAGATTGGGTAATGAATGTTCCATTATTTCCTTGCATTATCTGTAAACCAAGGAAAAATGTCGGCTCACCAATCAATGACATTTTGAACTCACATTCCATGAATTCAAAAAACTATCCAATACTGAATTATTCTTTGTCTATCAACTTATGATCTTCTCATTTGTCTCTCTGAAGAAACTGATTTATTCTCATTAGTCTCATCATCTGAGTCTTCTTCTGAATCGGCCTCTAGTACTGGAACATCCACTGATCAGCTCATCTATTCATCAATATCCAATGTTTGATCATGTATTTTCTAAATATTCTAATCATTTTATACTATAGTTACATCATAGGTTTCATCTACCTTTCCTAGTCTCTTATTGAAACAATTATATGATTTTATTTTCTTTGAGTAGCCAATATATATCCCATCATCTCCACAAGATTAAAAAATCATGTGCTTTTTCCTTATTAAGGATGAATCAATTACATCTAAAGATAAAAAAATGCTTTAGTGTAGGATTATTTCCATCCACATTTTGTATGGAGTCTTTTATTCCTTCGGTGAAAATAGAGCCCTAATAGATATTTTGGCCAATGTGAAGATGAATTCCTTCCATAATTTCTATGGTATGTCCTTTTCCATAAGCATTATTCTTAACATGTTGTTGATGATCAAACATATTCTCTCAACCAATCCATTTTGTTGAGGTGTTCTTACTACTGATACATGATTCATAATCCCATGTTTCTCCATATAATCTTCCATTTCTATGTTTATGAATTCTATTCCATTATCCATACGAAACATCAAAATTTTATTTCCAAGAATCCTTTAAGAATCCCTCTGATACTATTTTATGAAATTGAACACATAAAAATTGTGGGATTTGAAAAATAACCATGCCATTCTGCTGAAATCATTAAAGAAAAGAAAGTAATATCTCCTCATATTAATACTTGTTAGTATAATAGGTCCATACACATCAATATATACCAACTAAAGCAATATTTTTGACCTTTTATTTTTTCCTTACATGCCTTTTGAATGATCCTCCCATTTTGAAAAGCATCCCATATATGAGTATGATTACGTGATAACTTTCGGAGGTCTCAAGAAGCATCACGTTTCACCATATCTTCCATGTATGTTTGTCTCAAGTGACCACGATGTTTATACAAAAACTTGTTTTCTTCATTTTTGGATAAAAAGAAAATATATTCTCCTCCACATACAATATAAGTATTTCCTTTCGTACGCCTTCCCTAAAAAACAACCAGGCAGTATTTTTCCTACATGAAACATATTTTATTTTAAAATCTTATGGAATGTCTGGAGTCACATACTTGAATCACACTGAGAAATTTATTAATGAGACCTTAAACAACTAATACATCAGCACGTCTCATGTCTCATCCCCCAAATGCGACTTTTCCAAAGCAAAAAATATTTAGGCCTTCATCATTACCAAATATTACTATACCTTCTCTTACTTTACCTAATTACTATCACTATAAATTTATTTCCTATCATTTTATAAGTGCATCCACTATCAATTATCCATAATCCTCTGGTTCTGATGCTTTGAATGAAATCTCTATAACCAATACATGTTCATATCTCTTATTTTGAATCCATGTTTTAGAGTTCATTAAAGATATAGAGTGATGATCAATATCTTCCTCTGTTTATGATGGATCGTCTTCATTTTCCAGAGTTGTAAATCGATTATTCATTTTTAGTGCATTTGATGATACATATCTCTACTTCTTATGACCAAATTTAGTCTTCTTCAGAATATTCCACTATATTGTTAATGAAAAATATATTTTCATGTGTTTTAATACCCCTTACATGAAATAATGACCATAAAATGATTTCTTGGAATATTGATCACTGTATTGATTCTATTATTGCTCGTTTTCCAATTGATACCTCTTTTCTATGAAACAAACATTTTTTGAGTGTCCCACCATTCCACAACAACAACATCTAATGTAGGGTGAATTTCTATGTGGAAATACTAAACTAATAGTTCTCCCCTGGTTGATCTGAGTCTCCTTATTATGATTCATATCCAAATGAATATTGAGCATAAAAGTGGGATCCTTTGGTCTAACATAAACCATTAATGCTTTCTTTTTGCGATCAAGCCCAAAAATAACTATACCATTCTGGTCAATTATTTTCCTTTCTTGGAACTCCATTGTTTTCTTCACTGAAACACTAAATTAAACTTTTCCTTTTTCTTTTTCCCGTGAACCCTTATTTACTGAAATTAAGAGTTTCTTATAAAATTTCACTTTTATTTGCATACTGACAACTTCATCTTCATGATCTTCGATACATTTTATTTAATCATTTCCAATATTAGTCAAACTATAGATCTTTATTTTAGTATTCTTCAATTTTGAGTTCATAATCAATCAAATTTCTTGTGATTCCTGGCATTAAGAATTTAGTTTTTCAATTTCTTCTTTTAGCTCAGAATTATCTTCTTCCTACTACTACATATAAAGTTTGGCATCACGAACCACTTTTTTGGATTTATTTTTTTAGATCTCTAAATATATATCTCTTCAAGTGTAGATTATAATTGAACTTGAAGTCAAATCTTCCTGATACATATCCCTTATCACTATATTTTTGTTCCTTTTTTGGTAATTTCTCACAACTACCACCATAGCATATGCCTCATGATCTTCATGGTAGTCAAAATATTCTACCTCAAATACATAAATAATTCATCTTATTTTCAAAGTAATTTTTTATTTCTGAATAAAGTTTTCTTTGTACTTATATTACATTTTACATTGGTTAATTACTTCATCCAGGTAGTTTCATAATTTTATTCATCAAAATATTCAAACTTCTTAGGAAAATTTTCTTCAAACTGTCAAATATTTCTACATAGAAATCATGGAAGTGGAAGTTTACCGTTGAACTTTTCTATTCCTATCGACAGATTTGAAGATGGAAATGACATGACATAATCCAAATTGTCTTCCTTGTATCTATCTTTAACATTGAGCTTCTTCAAGGACTTGAAATCTACTTCTTTGGACTTCACTTTTTCCACATCATCATTGTCATCATGTCACATTTAATATGGAACAAGTGTACTGTGAAAGTTATCCAATGTCATCTCCTTTAGTTATTTATCATTTAAAATAGAAACATTCATATTTAACCAAGGTGGATGTTTTCAAAAGATGCACCTTACAATCTTTATATCTGCAATAATCTCTCTGATACCACACATGTCTTCCATGAAAACATTCACCTAATCAAATAATGTATCAACAAAATCATTAGTTTGCATTATGAGATCCTCATATTTGTTCCATAAAACCTATATCATTACTTTTATGACTTCTAAGTCACCCACATTGATATTTAACATATTTTCACACATAGCATGTGATATTTTTATAACATCACCTTAATATATATTTCATTTTATGGGGATCCCCCTAAAGCATTGATCCATTTTGCACAAGCATCCAATTCCCTTCTATCAGCTTCTGATAAAGGACCACTCCCGATATTGGATGATATTCCATGCATAGTTGTTGTAAAGACATCCATTCCTAATGATATGATGTAGTGTTTCATCTGTTTATTCTATAATTGATTTTTTTTTACATTTAAAATTATAATCCATTTGTTAGTGAAAAATTTCATTTCTTATGCCAAGATAGAACCACAAACTTTTTCCTATTACCTCTGATACCAATTGTTAGTCCAACTAGGTTAAATACCTAGAGAGGGGGGTGAATCAGGGTTTGACAGATTCAAACTACCATCTCTTTAGATCTAGTTTCATCTTTAAAAAACACTATTATCTCCCTTTCCCATAGAAATATATGAGTTAAAATTAAATCATTCAAGAGACATAGTAATTTTTACTTGGTTCATCCTTACTAGGATACATCCACGGAGCATACAACGATAGTTCTCCGATTGTACCAAATATACTAAGGTGCACTGTCAAGAATGGCAGTTTGAGTTAGATATTGTCTATACCCAGGATCACTATCTTTAAAAGGTTTGAGGTTAGCTCACAAATTTCCCAAGGGTCCCACCCTATGTATATTTCTCTGGATAACTACTGGTGGAAATGATCATCATCTTCCTCTTCCTCTTCTCACTTCTCTTTGAAGGGATTCAAATACAGTTTATGGATTTGTAGGTCCCGTCATTATCTATGATGAAAAAATCCTTAGTAATAGATATATGATCTATTGATGTTCCACATTCATCCAACCGTTGAATATCAATTTATCATAGATTTACTAGGAGATAAATTCTGAACAACGTTCTCAATTCTCAATTCATCCGTGAAGGTCTTATTTTGTGAATCTCAAATAGCCTTTGTGATGCTCCAACCTTTCACGATTATCAACTAGCCTTCTCAAAGAACACTTCTTTTACCAAACTCAACTATAATTTTTGAATCTCATTCCTTTCATGAAGCTTAATTATCCTTCATAAAAATTATTACTTTCACGTTTCTCAGAACATTATGTTATCTTTTATAGAATTCTCAAATTTCTGTGCATGAAACTCTTTCAAGAACCACCTATATGATTCAATATCCTTAATATTTATTAATGTGTCTATATATTTTTGAAGGTGGTGGATGCCTATTTATAGGCATTTCCAATAATTCTAGAACCTTCCCGCCATGGTATCACCATTTCAAGATGATCAATACTTTCTGTGATGATACTCCCCTTTTCACGATGCTCTAGGACAATTATTTTGTTCAAACTACTTGTCCTAATTTTGGAGAATTCCATCAAAACCATCACCCCATCGTCATGCTCCACTCTCGATGCTACTCACCATCATCATTCGTGATGCTTGTCATTTTCATGTAGATCAACGTCAACTTTCATTGATCCTTCACAAAACACCCGTCACGAAGCCCATCTTCATGAAACTCATGAATTTTCGATATTTTCATAAGGCCTTCATAGAAATCCACTTTTTTGGATGCTATCCAGACTCCAAGATGTTGACCCGAAGAATTTGGAAAACACTAGGAAACGAAGTCACCTTGTCTATGCAATTTTTTGTACCACTTCCATGGTATCCACTCCTTTTTCATGAATCCTTGTCAACATTCATAGTCAAAAAACTCTCTATACTCCACAAATATCCATGGAAACCCACGTTTTCGATAAACACAATCAATCAAAAAATAATGAAATCTTACCTTGAGGGATTTTCCCAACATCCAAGATGAATAGATATTGATAAACTATGAGCATAAAATAATAACACCTTCTTCATGTTTTTTATTTATGAGAAACAAACATGGTTCCAAAACATTATCATTGAATCCAAATCTAGGTTGAACTCAAGAAATTTTCTCACATTATTTTGTAGTTAAACATCTTCATTCTATGTATATTTCATCCTCACATATATACATGTTTGAACACACATTATAAAAACATAATATTTATCTCTTTCCTTAATTATTTACATATCATTTATTTACGAATCTGTAAATATTAGATGTTTTCTTACACTAATATTTGTAATGTTGTCCTGATCATTTCAAATCAATGTATCATCCACCTTATTCAGTGTCTAATGTAGGTAATGTTTTGAGTAGTCATAATATTAAAATTATTCCAACCATCTTTTCTTATGTATATTTAACTTCTTATGTTTTAATTTTTACATTATATTTTTTGATCAATATATATATATATACACAGTCTCTATAAAGATAATTTATCCATACCTTTATTGAACAAAATCACCTTGGGTAACCTCATTGCATGAGTTGGGTAATATTTCTCATCAAACATAAATTATTGGGAGGAATAAGAAATCACTATATCATTCTTCATGAGTAAGCATCTTAATACATTATTTGATTAATTAGAATATATTACAAACCCTTCTCCACTACTGTGTAGTGTAATAAAATGATAATGAACTAATCATCAATTTATTTCTTTAAAACATGAATCACATCCATTCTTAAAAAACAACTTGGTTCCCCTATGAGTTACCATGTGATTGTATTACGTATATGTGAGAAATTTTCCACAATGCATTGATAATATACATTCAAAATAAGAAAACAATGGATATCAGAAATTATGGTTAGTCTAGACCAATTTTAAATATGTTTCATTTTTAATTGATCAATCAATATACCATGACTAGAGATTATTTGACGTAAAATTAAAAATTTATATAGAAAAAATTTATAATTGTTAAATTTTTCTTAAAATGTATAATTTATTATGGTTTTTAGAAAAATCGTAAAATGATATTCATGTTGTTATTTTCCCTTTAAATATATAAGAATAAATTCCATTAATATTACCACAAACAAGTCAATGAAATTTATAAATACATTATTCATTAAATATATGAATATATCATGAGCATTAGTAATATCAAATGGAATAACTATAAATTCATAGTTCCCATAATTTGTAGGAAATACTATCTTGGTAATATCATCTTTCTTCACCCTCAATTGATAACATATAAATGAATGATTAATCTTGGAAAAGTATCAAGATATTTGTATTTGATCAAACATGTCATCAATATGGGGAAGATGATAATTAATGTTGATTTTTATCTTGTTAACATCCCAATAATCAATAAACAGTCACACTGATCTGTCTTCTTTCTTAATAAAATGAAAAGGTAAACCCTAATGTGCTTCACTTTGTTGATTGATTCACTTTTCAATATTATCCTAGAATTTCTTCATCCATTCCATCAAATCAATCATGAACATTCTTTATAGATTATTTGAAATATGTACAGCACTAGGTGAGAGTTCTATTGAAAACTAAACTTTCCAATTTTTAGGATGAGTAGGAAACACATATAGAATGACATTAATAGACTCTTGAATAATTGTAAAATCGTCAATGTTGTGTTTTTCCCAACCATCCAAGATAAATCCCCTTATAAATTTGAATAAAGAATAACAAAATAGATTTTATTTCCATAAAAAGTTAATATTTATCATTACATGGATATAAGATATTTTAGTGGTCAGAAATATCAAACAAGAATTCCCATCCATTACAATTGACATGTTCTTTATGTGGAGTAATAAAATTCATTCCTAAGATAAAATTAATATCAACTAGGTGGAGAATAACAATATTTTGGTGAATAAGATTCCCACAAACATCTGCTGGATAAGAATCATTATCTTGAGAGATCATCACAACATTATTATTTTTCCCTTAATTCAAAATATAATCAATGAGTTGGTACTATTATACCCTTAAAAAACACTATACAATATTAAAGTGTGGGTAGATCCCAAATAAAATAATATATTAAAAATTTTATAGTGGATATTAAGTGTACCTTTTACCACTACATTATCGAAATTATGAATAGTGATTGTATGATATTTCTCTATTTACCTAGGATTATAATGACATTGATCATCACCATTACCATTCCAATTTGATCACTTATTATAAAAATTCATAAACTCTATGATTTTGAAACACTGGAGTGTAAGTAGTTCATTCTATTGTGATTCCTCTCTATTCACATCATTAACTAACTTATTCCCATAAATTAATTAATTGATTATGCACAGACCTTAACTTCCACACTTAAAAAATATACTAGTCCTTTAAATATAAATTACACCATATTTATTTCGAAACATTGAGCATAAATGAAGTCACATCTTCTTCTTTATAATGTTTTTAGAATTTCCTTTGAATTACATCTTTCAATTCTTTTTAAAACAATGATATTGATGGGTGAATTAAATCTTTATTTCCACCTTGATATCACATCAACCAATTTTTCTATAACTATTGATTCCCTTTTGGAAAATTCATATAACTCCCTAACTGAAATTCTATTAAAAGGTTCCCTAAGAAGGTTGGTCACATGGCCTTAAATACACTCCCAAAATTCATGATACTTTTGACTAGAAGTAAGGTCCTAGTGTGTTCTAGTGGAGAAATCACACCCTCATGTAAAAGTGTAACGTAGTGGAATAAGAATAAAAGTCATTCAGAAGTAGATTTAATAACTGAAAAGATTATAGAAGATGCAAATACATGGACAACAATAATAAAAAAATCCAATAGTAATTGAATATATAAAATTATGTGTCATGTCAGGACTCTATAGATTTGGAAAATAGGTATACAATCGTCTAGTACTATACATGTTTCAAAATATAAAAAATAATAGAAATAAAATACCCCATCTAGCATTATGAGACTCAGCTTGGTCCACTACTCCCCTGATACTAAGAATATAACAAATCAAGAACTGTACTATGGGAACCTTCCATGATCCCCACTTGTATCCATGAACTCTATCTATGTACCGAATGAAAACCCGAATAAGGTGTGATATAAGTCTCATTAGGCCACCATCAATGATATATATAATAAATCCAGGCTGTGTATATGAAGATAAATCATTATTATAAGTATAGAATAGGTATAATAGTAATAAAAGTTAAATTACCATGGAAAATAAATAAAAGAAAGTAATATTTTCTATCCAAATAATGCTCCTTTAAAATAAACTTCACACTCCCATATCAAGGGAAGTAAGAAAATTAAAATAATCAAGTAATGTTATCGAGTCTAACAACTATAAACTGATACCCCTGCCCAATACATTCGTAAAATATGATAAAATATCCACCACATCCATGCCATAAAACCAAGTGTAAAATAACTACCATGTCCATATTTCATTATAAAGTCACCCAAAATGGTTCGTGTTGTGTAATAAAAATTTCAGACCAGGTAGGGATGGATCAAGTTATATAAGACCAAGGAATCCACATCAAATCCTAGGTGCATCTCAGTAGAAACTATGTAATGAATTGGGTGGAGTTAAAGGATCATTTAAATTGACCATATCAACTATGAGACCAAGAAATCTAGATCCAACTAGTAGGAAGGCTTGGGTCATCTCCCAGAATATAGACCTAAGGATCAAACAAGTCTAATATATCCACTATCATTAACATGTTCTCTGGGGAAACATCCAATGAATCTAATGAAATCAGGATCCATGGTCTACTTACTAAATCATCCACTACCATATGAATTCCTCATCTCATTATAATAAAAATTTCCTATTCAATTGCAATCAACGAGTTCATCGAACTCATATAAAAAATTCCATAAAAACTATTTAATCAAAATAAAACATTGTGCCATCACAGGGAAAATGAGACAAACCTTCTCCTAATATCTTAGTTAAATTCCATTCAATCAATTATATAGGCTCTGAATAACTATTAAATCACTCACATTCACCTCATGGATGGTATAATAGAGAGAAAATAACAGGTCACAAACCATGGGTGTCCTAGGTTTTGGAAAAAACCTCCAAAAATATCAATGGAAATAGTTGGAATCACTAATATGTACCAATTCTTTTAACAATGACATTCAATTATTTATTTGGGTAAACCGTAGAAATAAAAAAATACAACAAAACTTAAACTAGGTATATAAAACACCAAACCATGATGGAAATTTATAGAACACATGTTATAGGTCTATATTAGAGCACTCATCCAATATCAGCCTCTGATTCGATCCAGGTTAGAATAAAAATGAGGAACTGATTAAAAACCATGAAATAAAAAATATTATGTTTCACCTAAATAGATAAATCTATACTAATTTAAACAAGGACTATCTTAAGAAGAACTAAGAACTCACCAGCATGAATCCAATTAATTTGATAGTGTCCAATTTTGAGTTGGGATAGAGAATCGTAAGAAAACACAATGAAAATGGATTAAATGAAGCTCCCCACATCAAAAGGCTATCCACTGGAGGAAATAAAATAAGTATACAAGTTATAATAAATTTTAAGGGTTATAAGGTAATTTACCATCAAATTTAGATGTTACACAGTTTGGCCACACAGTTGGATAAACTGTGCGCCAATCATGATCCCTTCACTTTGTTAATGGGATCCTTTCATGGTTTCATGTACATGGTTGGACTAACTATGAGAAAACAATGTCTCAGCCTTTTTCATAATTTTTAAATCCCCTCACATGGGTATGTACCCCATGATTCAAGGTTTCTTCAAACCATGTGGCCACAAGGATCCCACTATCCCGCCCTCGTATGGTTTATCACACCATGTAGCATATCGCACATCATTACGTCTAAACATGTTTCCTATCTGTTCTTTCTAAAAAGTAGATCTTCAGTCTCCAAACAATCTTCACATACCACTGAGTCACCCACTAGATCATAGGGTAGTCATATTAGGCCATAAAAGAGCATTTAAAATGAATTATATATATATATATATATATTTAATATAGGAATACATGGGATTTAAATATCTCCCCTATATAATGTCATTCATCCATGAATTTTCCTTCTAATAGATGTTAATAATTCCTAATGAATAACTATAGCTATTAAGAACGTATACTGAACTCCCTCTCAAAAGTCTCCTCCTATAAATGTATACAAATCTCTAGCACCCATACTAGTGGAAGTGACCATCCTTGCAGAACCATCATTCTCTTACCAATGATATGAATAGGTTTCTCTTTAATGGATGAATATACCTATCACTCCACCTCATCCTGCTGTAGAGAGTGAGATAGATTTGAGTGATAATAGAACTACTGAGATACATGGAAGACTTTGTTCATGGCCTGATACCTCTGAGGTAACATCAAACAAAAGGATACTCCACTTACTTACTCCAGAATCTAAAATTTCCAGATATATCATTATGAAATATTACCCTATCTTTTAATTTATAATTTTCCTTTCCTTTGTGAGATACATGAAAAGGAATAATCCCATACCTTGAAATCTGTAGGTCATTGATTGTGATCGATGTATGATTTTTGTTGAGACTATGCAGTATCTATCCTAGTTTAAATTAACTAAACTAGATCTATATACTTTTACATGAGATGCAGTACCAGTAAAGTAGCCTCACCTGACTCTAACTGAAAAATGCTGATTGACATGACCTACCATGCAAAGACTCATAATGTTACATCTGTATAGTATCCTTAATAATATTATTGTAGGTAAGATCAACTTGGGGAATATACCTATCCCATGATACCCCAAAAATAAAGATTCATTCTCTCATCATGTCCTTAATAACCTAAGTTATTTTCTCTGATTAACTATCAGTCTGATGGTGGTATGTTGTGCTAAAAATATCCTATGTTCCCAAAACCCTTTAGAAATTATTCTATAATTGATTTGTAAATTGATAATCCCTATATAAAATTATAGAACAAGGGACCTCATAATGCTTCATTGTGTATCAGATATATTGCACCCAAACTCATCAATCAAGAAGGTATCCCAAATATGAAGGGAATGAAAAACCTTCATGAGCCCATCTACTAAATCCAAAATGGAAACATTAATACGAGGTTTCCTTGGTAAGATGATCTAGAAATACATCATGACACCATCCCATTTTCACTCATGAATGGTTAGTTGTAGTAAAAGTACATCTATTCACTAAAGTCCCACCCTCACCTACTAACAGGCAAAACAAATCATGAAAAAACCTACTACCTCATGTTTCATTGTTGGCTAGAAATACTGGCAATGTAAACCATGATACATCTTGGTAATACCAAGATGTACATTCCAACCTGATGTATGAAACTCTCATAGTAGCTTCTCATATATATATATTTTTCAACCTATAAATGACCATGTATATGTTTAATTTTATCATCACCTCAGTCCAATCGGGAGGTGGGTCCTCACATGCCACACTCCCCCACAGGACTATGCCCTCATCATCAAAATGGTGTCTCATCATCACTCTCTCTAGAAGAGTAGAGATCACAAATAAAGATGAAATAAATGTTTTTCTACGAATATAATTCACCTACTCCTGCATCTCTGAGAATAAATCCATAATTTCTGACTCTCTAATGGCCTCCTGAACTACCTATATTTGAGTCCTCCTTCTCAGGCGTCGACAACTTCATTGACTTTTCTAGGTATATAGGAAATGTCAACATTGAAAGACTGTAGGAACTCAACCCACCTTCACTACCTAAAATTCATAACACATTGTATAAATATATACTTGAGGATTTTGTGGTCAGGGTACACCATGCTGAGTTGTTTTTATCATGTGTCATCAACTATTGAGACATGTACACCATGAATATGTCCCCATGAATAAGAACTAATTCGAGACCAATACCTGATGCCTCACAAAACATATTGTATCACCTAAATAGCTCTAGAACAATCAATATTTGTGTTGATAATAGTCTCTATTTAATCTCTTGAAAGGCTATCTCACATGTATCTATCCATAAAAATATCACACCCATACTAGTCATTCTCATCAAATTTGATTCTAAGAGTGAGAATACCTATATAAAATTCTTGTATTATCAAGACACTTCCAAGGAACTGGTTATAACAAATATATTCTTGTGATTCTCCAAAGAACGTGTAGCTTACACCCTCTCTAGGTCAACTGATACTCCTATCTCTGAGATAATATGACCCATGAAGTAAAACTTATCCATCTAGAAGGGGAAATTTTTGATATTAGAAAATAACTAATTCTATCTCAGTATATCCAAAATGTTCTGAAGATGTTTTTCATGGTCATGTAAATTTTTTGAATAAACCAAGACATCATCCACAAAACCACCAAAAAAGAATCCATATAGAGATTAAAATTTTTTTTCATCATCTCCATGAAAACTGTTGGAAAATTTATGATACTGAATGAAAAAACTAAAAACTCATATAAACCAAACCTACTATGAAAATATTTATAATTTATGTATATAGGTTGAACATAGATATGATGATATCGAAATATTGAATCAACATTTAGGAACACTGGAGATCCTCAGAGATGATCACAAAGGTCATCTATCTATGGTAAGGGATATCGTTTCTTATATGGTAAATCTTTTAATTTATGATAATCTACACATATCTTGAGGGTACAATACTTCTATTTACTAAAGTGGTAAGAAATATCACAGAAAGAAATACTGGTCTATATAAACCTCTTTTCCTCAAAATCCTCTTGCCACCACTTGATCTCTTATAAATCTATAGTATCCATCCTCTAAGGAGAAATGGATACTGGTGTCGGTTATAGTAATATCTTGATGGATAACAAAACCAATCTCTTAAAAGGGAACCAGAATATTCATTCAGGAATACATTTATGGAATGATCAACCACTAGAGGAATTTTTACCTGACGTGCTCTGAGGATATCTAGATATAAACTAGTGATCTAGGCTATCATCCACCCCATATAACTATGTTTTTTGATCCATCTCAGCTCTATTAAACATCCCATTTATACTTTTTAATAAACACTCCACCCTATGGTGATGTGAAGATCACCCTCTAGTGATAGAATTCAAAATAGTCTTGACACGAAACTAGCCAATCCATCCTTATTATGACATCAAACCAAGTCATCATGAGGGAAGAAGGATCCTATACAAAGTAAAAACCTACAATATCAAGGGGAAATTTATGTACTAGCATACACCATCCATTCTAATCCCTAATGGAGTATCCAAGGTTATAATAACATCAAAAAACTAAAAAACGAGCCGAAGGATCTCCATAAGGAGAACAGATATGAACTATGTGATGCACTTGTATAAAAATTAGAGGGTTCTAGCTTAGAGCCTACGAAGATCATACATTTCATATTAGATACCATTTTTTTCTTCACATCAGGGTTAGGATGTACAAAATAGATTTATCTTGCACCACATCCTGGTGAAACAACCTCTCTACCCAGAGTATGCCCACTCTTCTCTCTAGGTACAACTGATGTGTCGCTTCCTCGAACAAAACCACCACCTTAGCCTGAGCGATTGATATTATCTACCACCCAACCTATCATAGAGATATGAATCCATGTCCCATACATGGAGTCTGAGTTGGACCACATCCACTAACTTCTTGAGGGAAGGTCCAGGAAGAACCTTATAAGGGGCCTATCTTCCTCCATTATTAGTACTCATTTGGGCCTTAATAACACTGATTCCACTTATTCCTCCATCATCAAAACTGTTGATACAAAATAGATCTACCAGAAGTAACATCATGTTTAGTATTCCCCTCATGAGAATCCTCAAAACATCACTTCATGCCACTAGAAGACGAATCACTAGGCTGAAAGACTATACCTCCATGTTTACACCCCTGGCTTCCTTCAAGATCCACTTTATAATCAGTTCTTGATTCAATATATCGTTTATAGTCATCAACATGAATACATTGACCTATGATCAAATGACATGATTGTGACCTTCTATAAAACATCTCTCCCTAAATATCTCATTAGTAAGATATAATGATGACAAATGATGCTGATCTCTAATCTGTGTTGAATATTCCATAACTATCATCACACCCTGCCCCATATGCATGAACTCACTAGCCTAATTTACTCTCAGAGTATTAGGAAAAATTTATTCATAGAACATAGTTTGGAAATCACCCAAAACCATATCTCCTTACCTATCATCCTAGTTCAACATATCCCACCAATGATTTGATTCTCCTTGAACCATATATGTTGCGAGCACCACTCCCCTCTCAAATGGTGTCTATATGATTGAATATTGAAAATATAGCCTCAATCCAGAAATCATCATCTCCTAGACCACTATCTACTGAAAACGTGAGAGGTTGATTCTTCTAGAACCCACACATTTTCTCTTCCATAGATGAGGCAATCTACGATGCTCCTTGAATAGTCGGTATAGAGTATAGAAAGCCCTTGTGGAACCGTGCCTTAGGACCTATGTTTGGTAAAACAAATTGTTACTCAGTTGTAACTATAAGAGAATCTATGTGTATCCCATGGCCCATAACCTCCGGATCATGGTTGCTTCCACCCTCCCAATATACAACTAGATGTCGTTGTGGTGGGATTTCTCTATAATTCTAAACAAACACCTCTGAAAATATTGATAATAAGAAGTTCATAGATAAAAGCAAAGGATATATTATAACCTTCCTATAATTAGATAATAATTATCTTCATTCTCCTAAATCTAGTACAGGGTAAAATAGAATTGTCATAAACATCACTAGAGACACTGCGTACCGCCCACTCATATGTTGGGTCTTGGTCTAGTTATTAATTTCAAAAATTCAATTCCCATTTTAATTTACATTATATCACAATTCTCTTTTGATGTTTGAACCAAATGGGTCCCTAATAGTGATCCCTAAGGTACCATACACCTCAAGAACCAAAATATGACATCCACTTAAACAATACCACAATACATTCATGTCCATGCGTCCAATGGTCCATGACTCGATATTCCATAGATGATCGCTTCAGGTGTATGTTGTAGCCTATGTAGCAAAACATTTTTTAGGATATGGTTGGAAATCTTCTAAAAACCATATATCCTAATTTATATCATATTACATTTTTGAAACAATAGGTATGTCATGAAAGGCACATATTATCATGTTATATAGACTAGGAATTCACCATATATGTCATGGAATATTTCGTGGCCTATAAATCCTATATTATTACTGAAATAATGAATGAAATTCATAACCTCATATAATTAGGTGAAAAAATAGAGAATCACAATATTACTAATAATAACATAACAACTCAAGTGCATCACCCCACAGTGGAATCAAAACAACTATAATTGTCAAAATCCAAGAAAAAATTAATTTTCATTCCCAGAAATTGGGATTTTTCTCGTATGTGGGTTAGATATTCCCATGAACATCTCATTACCAAATTCTAATACTTTCTTAATCTACTATATATTTTCTTAAAATAGTGTGGAAGAAAATTAAAATTCTTTCATAAAAAATTTTAATGCCTCGGACCATATGAAAGTAAATGATTTACCAATTCATTGAGTCACATGGCCTCAAACACGTCTCTCCTAACACCAAAGGCATATGTATAGTAGTAAGGGACTAGGGTTTCTATGTGTGGAGACTATCTATTATCATGTAACATAGTGTAATAATAATCCCAATCAAGGGATATCATATATATAAAATAACAATAAGAAAGAAGATTATCATCCATGTTAAATAGTAATAAATAATCCCAAAAGTAATCTCATATAAAAATTGATATTTCATGTCATGTATCTATAAAACAGGAAAATATGAATATAATATATTTCCCAATACATGTATCAGAATACCAAAAAGTCAAAAAATGATCTATCCCATCTTGAATCAGAGGCCTCATCTTTGTCCTGTGCTCCCCTACTCCAAAGTATAACACAAATCAACCATCACACTACAGAAACGTTTCGCAATCACTAACTACATACATGAAGTATATCCTAGAACCTAGTAGTGGCCTAAACCTGGTGTGAGATAATATTCAGTAGAATACCAACAATATCGTCTATAACAAACCCATGATGTGTATATCAAACTAATGAAATATGTAAATTATATAATAGGCATGACAATCATTCATGTAATATTAAGAAGGAAAAAGTAATAGAATAATGTAATATTTTCTGACCAAATAAGGCTACCTAAAAACAACATGTAAGCCCCCATATCATGGGAACCATTAAAATATAAATTAAAAATTTATGATGTAAAGTATTCCAACATTAAGAGGATACCGATACCAGGTCTATATGTAAAACAAACCAACAGGTCCACCACATCCACACCATAAAATGAAGTGTAAAACCAATACAAAAACTATTCTATTGAAAGCATTCATCAACAATGGCCACACTATGTAATGAAATGTGTCATACCATAAAGGGTTGGATCCAATGTTTATAATTATAATGAATCCACATTGAGTCATTGGAGAATCACGATGGAAACTCAGTAAAGCCCTGGATGGAGTCCAAGGATCGCGTCAATATACCATTTCCATTATGATTCTAAGAAATCTATATGTTAGGGGTATCAAGGCCCAAGGCTTCCTATGGAATCCATACCCAAGGAGGAAACAAGTCTAAGGTTTACACTTTCATAAACAAGATCTATGGGGGAACATCCATGGAATCTAATTGAATTAGGATACAATGTATAATAACCAAATAAAACACTACCATATAAATTCAAAATCTCATTATAATAATCATTTCATATTAAATTAAACTCTATGAGTTCGTCCATATCATATAAATAATTATATATAAACCCTCTAATCAAAACTAATGAACATGTCATCCCATGGAAAAGGATAAAAACCATCTCCTAATATCCCAATTCAATTCCATTAAATTAATTATAAAGGCTCTATATAACAAGAAAATAACTAACATGCACCCCATGGGTGGTATAACCAAAGAAAAAATATAAGAGAAATTGACATGGGAGGATTAGGTTGGCGAAATAGCCTCTAACAATATCATAGGAAATAGTGGGCATCACTAACCTGTTCCAATTCATTTAATCAAGGAATTAAATTCATATTAGGGAAAAATGGAATGTATAACATAAATAAAAACTGTAACTAGGTGTATAAAACATTTTACCATGAGAGATAGGTATATACAACTTTCTATAGGTCTATAGTAGGGAACTCATCTGGTATCATCCTCTAATTCAGTCAAGATTATAAGAAAAACAATGAACAGATGAAGAACCTGAAAATAGGTCATATTATATTGAACCTAAATAACACTTTTGAGATAAATTCAATCAAAAAATAGTATAATAGGAATTATTAACTCATCCGTGTGAATCAACTGAGACCAATGATGTTCGATTCAGTGTTTGGATGGAGAATCAAGAGAAAAATCTATGAAAATGGATTCAAAGGAGATCACTACATCAAGAGGCATTACACTGAAGGAAATAAAAAAGGAAATAGGTTTTAATATAATTTATGGGAAAAAAGGAAATCTACACTCAAATTTTATTTTCGTATAGTTAGGAAAAATGGTTGGCCAAACTGTGTGCCAACCATGTCCCCTTCATTGTGTTAAGGGGAACATCCCACAGTCTCATTCACAAAGTTTGAATATTCTTGTGACAACCATGTCTTTATCCTATTTAAAAAGTATTATATCCCCTTTAATGGGACTAATCCCTATGTAACATGGTTTCCTCGAACCATGCCGCCTTAAGAATCACATCGTCTAACCCTCACACAATTTCTCAATTAGTGAGACCTGTTTTGCATGGTTTCTACTATCCTTTTTGCCTCTCTATTTTTTCAATAAATAAAGGATTTGGGCTCCGAATAAGCCTTAGAAACCCTCAATACATCCATGGTCTCAATTTGTAGTCATATTTGGTCATAGAAAATATTTAAATCAAAAATAGTCCTATAACTCAAAGAAAAATCCATGACATTACAATTCACTTTGGTGGCCTAGTTTTATTCCACTGAATAATAGACTGAACTTAAATTTAGGTTGCAGGATAATATTAAAGGATCACATGAAAAATCTATAGAAAAATTAATTATAGGGATTCTAGTAACTCTTGTCTTGACCTTTCAGACGTTGTAATATTTGAAGGAATATTTCCAAATCTAGGTGTTGAGTTTACACTGGATTTCAAGGCCAAAAGATCCACAGTGCACCGAATTTAAAAAGTTCAAATATATTTTTTTAACACAAATGTAGTTTATTTAGAATCATGTAATAACACCTGTTAAGATTCTAATATCATAAATTTTATTCCATGATTGAGTTTAGAATAAGGTGTTTACCCAATGTGTGACATAAAATCTATCAACATTAGGTGCTAAGTCTGAGGTGAGTCTTTGTAAGGATATTAACTAGATGAAAATGATTTAAGAAAATTAAATTAATATACACACACTCTACATTATGTGAACATGGTTGAGAGGATACCAACCCCTTTCCCCCTTGTACTAAGGAAAACCTGAATAGAAGAGGCATTAATGATATCCGATCTTGATAGAAATCACTGCCAAATTGTGTTATAGAAACTCATGAGTGTCACTTCAAATCTAAAGCTTTGGTGTTTCATTACTAGGTTGAATTATTTTAGTGTAATGTTCTGATTCCCTTTAGATGAATTTTCTATGAGTATATTTTTTTTATTATGAGTTCTAGATGTCCTTTAGGGGTCGTTCTATAGGTTTTAGGGGAAACCGGGGTTATTTGAGAGGCTCGCTAGGAATTCCCATTTGAATTCTCAATGAAATGGATTCTGGTTCAGTTGAACACACCATGTGTTATTTTAATTTAGGGAATTTTACTTTTGGGGACTACATGACATGTAATGAAGTATATTCCATGTATATACACCAGCTTGTGTGTCCAGGGGACATGGACAAGGTTGTCATGTCAAGAGAAATGGCCATGTGAATGCACATGACCTGAGTATATGAGAATGGGGTGTTTGTCATAGAAATAGATAGAATACATTGAAAATTGGATGGTTATTCATGAAATTCAATGTTCCTGGGGTACACACCATGTGTGGAGAAATGGTTGGATGAGACTTCTAGGGATGAAAAAATCAGGGCCTAGCTGATATGAGAAATGCTTTGTTTAATATGTACACACTGTGTAAGCTCCCCTTTCTAGACAAGACATGCAGCGGAGGACACAACTCGGTGTTCTGGTGGGGTAACATGATGTATGTACCATAGTACATGATGTGTAATGTACATAGAGATTTAATTCATAGTGTATCTCCTCATTTAGAACACAATTTTAGTATAATGAGTAACTTATCATGAGTAGTTTTCTACATATTATATGATGGTGTCTATAGTTTGGGCTATAGAGGTGCATTGTGAGTCAATGATATAGGTCACTTAAATTATCAAACATTAGACCAATAGTAGTTTAATGATTCTCATGGTCTATCCCTATGAAGTTACATTGTGGCCTTACATCCTCATTATAAGATTGTGATCCCCTTGAATGATTTAGTTTGGATGGACTTGTTCCATTCCTTCAGTGAGGTCGAGGAAGAATACTCTATCATATCAATAGAGTTATTGTATTCCTTTGCGATGACCTGGTAGTGATCCTATATTTTATTGTTTTTCCTAGATTGTATTCTTAGTATCATCATGAAAAACACTATATAGACAACAGTCATGTATCTAGAAGGTTATCCTAGTAGGGTCTATGGAACTTTTGGTCATATGATCTGCTACGTAGCATGCAATGTTAGTAGGGTTTGTAGCATAATCATTTATATGTTCCCCAACTAATCAAACAGTTTAATTTGGGTTGTGGAATAATCTATTATATGATCCCTTATTATGAGAGTTATACCAGGTGGGGTTGGTGGAATCTTTGTGAACAACACTAAAATGGTACCGAGCACCTATCTGAGCGATATGATCTTTAGGAGTCACATTGGGTGTGTGGTGACCACTAGTGGTAAAATGAGTGATCCCATTTCTTATAGAACATTTCATTACCATATTTTGTTCATGGTGTCCCCCAGTAGCCCCTGTCATGATCTCATATCTGAGGAGTTGCTGACTTTAGTGTTCCAGACCATGTTCTTTGTGTCCCCCCGTAGTTCTGGGAGTGATATCCTTTCTATGGGATAAGAATTTTATGCAGATCCATGAGGGTTATTAGTGTCCCCTTTCATGGAGGGGTGATATCCCCTATCTGAGTATTGGGATCTGTTGGGTTCTATCATGAATTTCTTTATGGAAAGATCCAATTTTCATGTTCTATCATACATATTCCACCTTGGTTGGAAGGGACATGCCATTAGAATTTTGATATCGAATGGAGTGTAATTTATTATATGTACCATATGGGAGGGTAGGGTTGTTCTATATGGAGTGTATCCCTTGGATGAGTGTAATCTAGGATGGATGATATTATGTAGTGTGTTTTATTGGGTATGTTTTACCTTCATGACTTAAGTAGAATCATGTAGCTGGATATAAGGTTAGAACCTCAGGAGACTTGGAGTCCAAGACAAGTATATCTGGGTGTATTCTAGGATTCATTGTGGTGGTGTCCTGTCTCTTGGTTGAAACACTATATGGTACTAAATAAATAGTTTTTTATATCATTTTATATTTGATAGGGAGTTTCTCTATCATTTGGGTTCTTTTTAGAAGGGTCAAGTAAACTATTTCCTTTTAGTTACTCCAATTTTCATTCAAATTAGGTCAAATACCTTGATGGGGGGGTTGAATTAGGTTGAGATAGACTAAAAACTACCCCTTTTTATATTGTTTCTTTGTTTTAAAAAACACTCTTCACTCTCATTAACATACAAATATATTTATAGAAATGAAATTATTAACTAGAGTGTTTTTTTTGCTTGGTTCACCCTCACTAGGATACATGCAAGGAGCATACAATGGTAATGCTCCAATGCACCAACTAAATATAACTACCAAATAACAAGCTTCATTCAGATAACTTCTATTTAGAAGCTCACTAAATTTACAAGGTTTATGGTTAGCTCACTACATTCCCAAGGGTCACAATCTATGTCTATTTCTCTAGATTACTACAAGTGGAAAGGATCCATGTCTTCCACTTCCTTTGCTCACTACTCCTGAAAGGGATCCATTCATAGTTTATGGACTTGAAGGTCCCTTCATATGCATGAATGTATGAATCCTCAAATATAGATTCCTTTTGAACTATTGTTTTCACTCGTAGATGAAATCCACATAATTTTAATATTGTATTTTGTGGAAATTGATTTTTTGAACTATTTAACTTCCAGTTCAAGATTACAAGAATCTTCCACGAACAAACTTACTTCCTAAACGAAGTATATTAAACAATGTGGAATGAGTGATTCACACATCACCACATCCTCCAGGAACCATCCATGCATCATGGATGGAATCTTCTCCCATGTACTGCCCCTACATCATAGACCTTTATCATTTATGGGATAAAGAACCTTGGAAAAACCTTCTCAGAAACTAAATTTGAAAATATCCCTTTACAGAATTGCTTTCCCACAAACTCTCCCTTTTGAGGAATCCTGCCTCCCGAGCACTTTTGGACTTCATGAAATTATTCAGGGAGTAATGATTTTTTCTAGTGAAAATAAATATCTACTTAATAATTTGATTATTGTTCCTTATATAATAAAATAGATCCACAAAATCCGCTAATCTGAAATACCAAAATATTTGATGCGATACAACTTTCACTGACAACTATGCTACGTTGTACAGATTGTGATTTCATCCACTACGGAGGATGATCTTTTATATAAAAAAACATTCTTCATAGACCAATTATTACTTCATAGTGGATGATTCCTTCCACAAAATAATCACCACATCTTATCTGCAATCATCCACCTTCCCACAAGCTTCATGCATCCCGCAAACTATGATCCTCCTACGAGCCATTTCCCCTCCAAAATCTTCAAACAACGCTACATGGTCCATGTAACGAATCTATGGAAAAATCCTTCCATTTGTGACTTTCTATCAATATTCTTCATGCCTACATTGAGGTCCACAATCTATGCTTCACGATCCATGAACTACGTTCAATGTAAAAACATCCCATTTCCAAAATACCAAACTCTAGATTTTGAGGCCTAAAAATTTATAAAACACTATATAACTATGCCACCATTAAAACCTTCTTACGGAAACACCATCCATACTCCTTCTCGATAACCTAGATTTGTCAATAGACACTACCACACACAAAAACACTGAGATGATTTCTTGAGGGATGTTTCCCCAACAACCTTTTATTTTGGGTTTTGGGGTGCTAACTGGGTATTGTTATACTCACCCATGCATTGGATTTTCCAAAACAAATATTGTTCTATGTAGACCACATGCCTTTTTATGGATTCCTAGGAGGACTAGAGGAAGGAATAGCTTAGTGAGTTTGACCAAATTATGTATTTTATGTTGTGTGGCCAATGACCTATCTGGAATATTTTTTGATAGTGATCCCCTCCATCTAAGAAGGTTGGATGTTATTAATGTTTTTGGTGGGATTTTATATTTCCCTTTTGTACTTCTATTGTAACCTGGATTTGGGATAGATGTATCCATGCCTTTATTTTCTAATCTATATTATCTATGCACTGTTTTATAGAGATGTTTGTGGGTGACTGCATACAAGTAGCATAGGGTAAGTCCTGCCGTTTTTCTGATAAAATAATTTGATCTAGATGTAGACCCTAGGATATTGGTGGTAGGCTTGGGGAGTTATAATTTTTGAAACATTTGGATGGGTTGTGACAGAGTGGTATCAGAGCATGTTCTACATTGGGACCACATTTTTTTGATCTTGTTATGGGTTTTATAGTGACAATGTTAAAGTGTTTCAAGTTTATCTTTCAAGACAGAGTCTAAAGTGTTGGTGTGGAAGACGATGTACCAATTCATCAGGAATATGATAACCTACTTATTGAATCTATGTATTAGGGATCTAGTCGTCCGGAAATTTTGGTACATGAATCCTATAGGACTGGGTTGTTGCTTTTACTGTCCTTCTTGAGTTAGTTCCTCAGATATACTCATTCATTGTGGAATGAATTTATTCTATTTTATGATTACATTTTGAGGAAAACCAAATACGGTTCCCTGGTAAAATTTTGATGACATTCTTCCCAGAGATATGGCATAAATTTTGTGAACTTAGATTAAGGAATTAACTCTGGGTGGTCTGTCAGTTGAGATTGCACCAATCAAGTAGATGGTTGAGTCGATAATGAAGGATGATGATGTGTGCAAACTAATTATAGTGTACAAGTTGCGGACGCTACAACCTTTTAGATATCATGTTGTTACAAATCATTTCTATGATGATGAATTTCTTCAGAAAATCACTAATTTTTTCCACCTTGTGATGACACCCCCTATCAAATGGTGGGTTTTAGTCTACTAATGTAGACCCATGATGAGGAGATGATCACTTGGGTTGAGTTTGAGTTTTTCTTCAATGATTTTTTTAATCCATCCACATTGATATCAGTGTGTATCCATGATTTTCTGCATCATCGACAGAATAACATGTCTATAGAAGAGTACTCGACATGGTTCAAATACTTGTCATTATAATCCTCATATATGTATTGGGGTGAATTTTTCTGAATAAAGATATTCAAGTAGGTCTTATTATAAGAGATCAGGGAATCTATGGAATCCTTGTGCATTAACACCAGTGCAGAAGTGCATGAGAGGTCCTTGGTAGTGGGGATATTTCCGGCTAAGTAGACTACAAATTTGAGTATTATGAACACATGAGTCAATAACTTGGTAGCTGGTAGCCAGTGGTATTATTAGGTATCTGGTTATGCGAGACACTTTAGGAGATGATCCTAGGAAAGTGGGTCTGAGGCTCAAGGTTTCCATTATATTTTTGGTCATTTGTAGGAGAGTCAGTGTTACACTTGCAATGCACATGGACTTATTTCCAAAGATTATATAACACACCATGAAACTTATAGGGAGACATTTAATAGACCACAATAGTAGTGGCATCATTTGGATAATAGAGTTTCACATGATGGAGGATATGTAAATGGATATGGTATAGAAGTAGGTTGTGAAAGATGGTTCGATATATTGCCAACACCACCCCCAAGTGTTTTGCACTAGGCTCAAGGAGCTGGAGGATGGGGATGTCGACAACTGCAGGACACATAGGCCTATCACCCAGAGTCTCTAAGTGATATTAGATGTACACTCAGCTGCATTTCTGCTTTCTATAACATTCTGGTTAGACACTATTGGGAGGTACTCTTTTCATTCCACTTCTTGCTCAAGGTTTGTATTTTTTGATCTGGGGAGTCGGTAAAAAATTATGATGGTGTTATTTGATGTAGATCTAGATATATGAGGAAGGGAGTTTATTTACCCATGAAGATGAATTATTGTGACATAATTAAATCTGTGCTGGTGATTTAGTGCCTCAAAAAAAGGATAGTGTTAAAGTGTGGTAGACAAGTTCATTAGAAATTATGAATTTGAGGATTGGTTGTGGGTGGGTGGTTTGTATAGGGGGCTTGGATATAACTAGTGTTTACACATAGGATGTCATTTTTTGTTACTTGGTACCCTCACATGATCATAATCAGAGGTGTATGAGATATTCATGAGGTAGGCATGGTGTATTTCATCTAGGGGTGGATGAGAAATACTGGGTTTTGATGGAATATACATCAGGTTATTAATGTGGGGTACCACTAGACACAATGAATATATATGGGAATTAGTGTTTGGTTTTTCCTATCAGAAAAACATAAGGAGACACTTGACCATTTTGTTACATGATTTTGGCATAGATTGAGAAATATGTTTCTATGTTTTGGCCTAGATGATGCCTTGGGTCTGTGTTTGATGATATTATTGGAATCCTTGGTGATATCATTGATTTAGAGGTCCCATTGTAGATCTATGTTTTCTTCTTATTCATAAGATTTCATTTTTTGAGGATGAATACCCTTAATTTGGGGAGTATGTAGTTACATGGGATTTCACTTATCAGACTTTAGAATATTTTTACAAATATATCCAAATATATGCGTTGAGTCGATGTAGCATTTTGGTCCCTAGAGTTCCACAATGTAGTGATATTAAAAAATTAAATATATCTTAAAATTCGCATGTTGTTTCAATGAAAATGTGGAATAAATCTCATGAATAGTCTCAAATCATAAATATAAGGATGTTGTGGAGTTCCCATTATGGTGTTTACCCATAGCGTGAGATAATAATAGTCACCACTGGGTGCCTAGTCGGAGGTGAGTCATTGGAGCAGTGTTAACTAAGGATATTGATTTAATAAATTTAAATCGATATCCATACCCCCTTTTGAGAGCATTGAAAAGAGTAGTTTTAACCCCTCCCCACCATGGAGTGATGATTTAACCGAGGTGAAACCAAGGGGAGTATATGTTGGTTATATCCAATATTTATGGAAATTGATCTGAAATCGTGTTGAGGAAACTCTTGAGTGCAGATTTAAACCCAAATCATTGATGTTTCTCCATGAGGTTTGATTGTTTGAGTTGTACAACCTCATCCAATTTAAATTAATTTTATATGGTTATAATCCCCTATTAAAACTTCTAGAGATACAATGATGTTTATCTGTACGTTTTGTGAAAAACAAGTGTGATTTTGGAGGCATGTAGGGGATTCTCTTTTATAATTCCCAATCACACAGCGTGTAGTTTAGTAGAACATGTTTTGTGTTCAACCCATTTTGGTAATATGACTTTTTCGAACTACAATCCATGTATCATGATTCATGAAATATATTTATACCATTTCACATGGCCATGGTACTTGGCCAAGGTATCCATTTTAAGAGACATGACCATGTGAATGTACACAACCAAATTACACAGGAAAAGGGATCTAGAAATAGGCACGAGAAGATGACATGGACAAGTGTATAGTTAATTTAGAAACACCCTGTACTAGGGGTACACACCATGTGTGGAGACACTATCTACCGATCCATGTGGGGAAAGACATGGGCAGGGCCTGAGTGGGGAAATTTATTTTGTGTGCCTCATGAACATGCCATATATGATCACATGGTCATTCATGCCATGAATTCAAGGATGTGACCATGAGTTCATGTGGGGTCACATTCCATGTTGACCCAAGTACACACCATGTACTGTTCTCAGAGAATTTCATCCTGTGTATATACTCTTTAAAAAATTTATTTTAGGCCCATAAGAAGCCTATATTGATATATTTTACTCATAAAATGAGATGGTATAAATAGTTTTGGGCTTAGAGATGTGATGTGAGAATATTTTATAGGTTTCTCTATTCAGTGATGTTTCAATAAAAAGTAGTTAAGTGAGTCCCTTATTTTATCCCTATGAGGGTACAATGTGGAATTATGTCCCCATTATAGGATTATGATCCCATTGATAGGATTAACTTGAATAGAGTTTTTTGCATCCCTCTAGAGAGGATAGGGTTGGATCCACTATCACATCATCAAAGTAATTGTATACATATAGGGAGAATGGGATGGGATCCTCTATTTTATCATTTTTTCTAGTTTGGGATCTTAGTATAATTTTGACCAACCCAACATGGGCAGCGATCACCTATTTAACATGTTAGCCATGTAGGATTTGTGGCATAATTATATATATGATTAACTATATAATTTTTGGTGTTAGTAGGTTTTGTGGTTTCATAATTTTATGATACATTACTCACAAGAATGTTTATGATGGGTTATGGAATCATCAATTATATGATCACCTACTTCACGAGTTGTACGAGGTGGGATTTTTGGAATCATTTTAATCAACACTACATGGGAAGTAATCCATTATCTAAGAAATAAGATCTATGGGATGTAATATTTGGTTATTTTTCTGCCCTAGTAGTAATAGACATGACACACATTCTGATAGATCATTGAGTTTTTGGATAGGGTTTTTGGTATCCCCCAGCGGTCCTAGGTGTGATACATAATCCGAGGTGTTGTGTTCTTCAGTGTTCCAGATTGGGTTTGTAGTGTCCTTCAATAGTTTAGGGAGTGATCCCTTTTCTAAGTGATAATATCTATATGTGGTTTTAGTATGGTTAGTAGAATCCCCCATTAGGTTTTGGTGGGATACCATATCTGAGTATTGAGATCAATTGGATTGTAGTATGACTTAATTTGTAGTGAGATACGACATGCTTGTTCTATCGAATATAGTCCACATGAGATGTTAGGAATGTTTCATCATATTTTTAATAATCAATGGAGTGGTATCTCCCAAATGTACCATCTAGGATGGTAGTGTTGTTCCTAATGGAGTGTATACCATAGACTAGTGCCTTCTAGGATAGATGAGCTTGTGAAGTGTTTTCTCTTATGTGTGTGTTACTTTCAACCTCAAGTAGAATCCTATAGCAATCTATGACATTGGAAGCTCATGAGATGTAGATTGTAATATTAGGATATCTGGGACTATTATGGGGTTCATTATAGTGATGTCACATCTCTTGGTTGACACACCATGTCCTATGAGCTAACTAATCGTGTATAGTTGATGAATGTTGAGATGAATTTTCTCTATCACTTTGGTTCCCTATGGAATGTTTGTGTAGATAGTTTCCTTTCAGTTTATACCTTTTATTTTGGGTTTTGGGGTTCTTACACAGTATTTTTATACTCACACCTGCAAGGGCTTTTCCCGCATTTGTTGTGTCAAATAATGACCACATTCCTTTCGATAGAGTCCCAAGAGGACCCAAGGAAGGCAAAGAAGAGTGAGTTGGACTTACTGATGCTTTTTTGGTGATTTTCATCTAGTAGTTTAATTTGAAAATGATCTCATCCATCTGAGAAGGTTGGATTCTTTGACTATTTTTGGTGGGATTTTATTATTTCACATTTGTACATTTGTTATACTCTAGTTTTTGGACATATGTATACATTTATTTCCTTTTAAATTTATATTTCATATGAAATGTTTCATACAAATTTTTGTGGGTGTTTGTGTACAAGAATTATAATCTAAGGCCACCTATTTTTGTGATATGCCTAGTCGGAAGTTGACTCCAACCATTGGACTATTTGAGGCAGACATGGTGAGTCACAGAATGGGCCCTGTTCGGACAGGTTATGACAGGAACTGACTTATTCTTAATTCTGGTACATTTTCTCATTAAATTCCTTATCCATTTTTTGACAATAAAAATAAATTTATTATATAAAATAATCACCTAAACTCATATCAATCTATGGAATCAATTTATTCCTATTGTATCATGCTATTGATAATATTCCAATATTGATATAGTTCATCTTGCAAAAAATAAAAGAGAAAAAATAACTTTTCTATATTCAAATATTGGATAATGAAAAACATAATTCCAGGGCAACATATTCATTTCTCAAAAACTAGAGTATTTTTTGACCCCACTAAATAAAGGTGGATTATTATTTATGAAGGATTAAAATAAAATTGTCCCCTCCCTTTTATCATTTGATATATCATCATGATTCATATAGTGAGAAAGCTATATATATATAGAAATAGGATTTTTCATATCATGTCCTATAACATTTGGTTTCTTAGGTTTATATTCAATGAATTTTCCTACAAATTCAATATTTATACGGTTCCTACGGGTTCCAAACACTGACTAAAACCCAAAAAAATATTGTGTGAGACATTAATCACTATAGAAATCAAAATAATCGAAAAAAATCATTTATAGGATGTCTAAAACAATACATTTTATTTACAATATTTGACACCATTTGTTTAAACGATGGTATCCATAATCATCAACTATCAATATCCTTCATAATGGTTAATAATGAAAAATAAAATTAACCCAATAATTTTCCAAGGGAGTGTCAAACTAGTTCTGTAGTAAGGGAAGACTAAATGAGAAACAAATTGATTTCCAAGATATAATAGACTGATTATTTTTAGTCTTATTACCCATATATGCATATGATCCAAAATTATTTCCACAAGTAGTATTCATATGGGGATGTATTCAAAGTAAAACAACCCTCTTATTTGTAAAATAACATTGGAAGTTATCTGATATATAGGATTATCCTTTAGTTTCTCTGTAAAGTTTTCTTATCATACTTCCCAATGGTAACTAAACATTAATGTGACTATAACTATAAGGAACCATAATTTTTACACATATATATTACATCATGTTAGATGAATATTCATTGCATAAAATTATGATTCACTCAAGAATTGTTTATATATAGTGTCTATGGAAATATTTATATGAAAAAAATTGGTTCATAATTGAACTATATAATCTCCCACTAAGATCTCCAAAACATAAAAACATCATAGACATATCATACATAATACCTTTATTTAAAACCTAGGGAAAGTAACATTATAGAATATTAGTGATGATTCTATGAAGGGGTAAACAAGGGAGATATCAATGATTACTAAAACAGAACATGAGATTACATGTATGATAGAATAATTATAAAATATGAAAACCATACTCTGTATATAATAAATCCTAATATGGAGTCATAGAATAAATCTTGGAAGATCATAAGTAATGAATAATAAGTTAATCAAGGAACATGATCCATGAGAGCATAACATTGGCATAAGACATAAGTTTTTGGAATACACATAATAATATAAATAATATACATGTTAGTCAAGGATAACTTCCATGAAAATCATATTGGATTAAATTCAGTCCCAAAACCATCGTATTAGTCAACATTATCACCCATGAATGTTATAGTGGATGGAGTCTCTTACTGAATTTCATTCAATACACATTCCAGTACTAATTATCTAATGAGATGTCCCTATTTACCCAAGGCATTGAATGAATTTATAATTATTGAATCCCCAAACTTGTAATGAAAATTATATATATGTGTTCCAAAGAATAGAAAGACTTCATAATATCATAACCCATGATAATGAAAATTTTTTCTAAAATATTTCATCATTTCTTTATAGCATACCCCATTTAAATGAATTTTGATTCATAACATTATTAACCTATAGAAAAGAAACAGGTACCATAGAATCATCTTTAAATCATTATCTTCATAATCGATCTAAATAATGATGGAATATGGTATCATTGTATCGTATCCCTATTAATTCATTTAAAATATTAAAAGACATGATTATGAATTAAAGTACCTTTAAAAGATATTTGTAAATTTACTTACGAAAAAAAATTTAATATGAAATCACTTATTTAAAGTCAAAAAAATAAAGAAATAATGATTTTTTTAATTACCATGGAAACATGTAATGGAATATTTAATGAATTTAGAGTTCACAAAGGCATAAATTTTCTTTCATTCCATATATGTAAAAATTAATTTTTTATACATTCTTAGTAAAAAATCAGAACTACGATGTTAAAAAATAAGAAGATGATTCTTTTTAAACCATTTAAAAAAATACATCATTGGTAATAATTACTGTAAATAACCATATAGTAATATTAAATAATTTTTGAATAATATTTTTTGAAAACACATGCATGTATGAAAAATAATTTAGGATAGAATAGAGACATAATGTAGATTTAAATTAAAATTATTCACTGTCTCTAAGTTATAAAAAAGAAGAAACTTTAAGGAAACAATGTATTATATAATAATAATAATAGTATAAGAAACCATATTATATTATTGTGGGTTATATCATGAAATTTCATCATCAAAATAATGATCAAAATAATCATGTTAAATAATGGGATTGAAATATAAATCCTTTACCTCAAGTTTCATGTGTTTCAAAAGTGATATAACATCATGTATAATAAAATAAAATTTATTTTAATTATATAACTAAATATTTCACTGAAATATAAAATTATTTGTAATCTTATTATAATATTTCAACACCAATTTATAAAAAATTCATTACAAAAATCATTTTTTAGGTGTTAAATGTTGTATTTTTCATCAAAATTTTAGTACGACAATTATGAACATTGTACATTGATCATAGTTCTCTCATCTATAGTGTTTAATTTATGATTTAAATATCATATATAAATATTAAATATATATATATATATATATATATCCATAAATGGTATCTTTATTAAAAATAATTACATCAATCCTGGAGATGGTAAGCTATGTGTATGAATCAACGCTGATTTTACTCTTCCACTGATGGAACAGAAGAACGGTTAATATTAATTCACCTTTGAAAATAATTATTATGTCATATATATAATATATATTTTTTAAATATATTATTATTCCCATCTATGTAAAGTGTAATTGAAAAATGAATTACATCACTTCATGGCTGTAGTAGCCCACACATACGCACCAGTGACGTTATTGTTTTCCAATGGATCTGAAGGTAAGAACATATATATGACTATATATATAAGAATAATTATATTAGAAATAAATTTTATAAAAATTAAAAAATAACAATAATCATCCATGAAATATGGTGATGGAAAATGAATTTTATCGTTACGTGGAGGTTGTAGCCCACATGTACGCTCAAGCGATACTTTCACATCCCATTTGATTAAAAATAACATGTGTAATGGTGGTATCATGATCATAATAACATTACCATTTAATTAGGATAATAAATATAAAATTTTATGATTAATATATTATATATATAGTAGGTATAAGAATAAATATAATGAAATAGGTTGGGAAAGAAAATTACCTCTCCTTTAGATGGCCTTCCTGTGATCCCTTATTAAGGACCCTTGCAATGGTCTTTTATGAATACAAGAACTTCCAAATAATTTCATGGAATTTTTAAATTAGATACGTTCTAGTTTTTTTAATCAACAATGATAAATTTTGTGTAAATATAAGAATGGATGGGTGTCCTTTTATATGTTAGGGAGATGAAACACTTAGAATATCTAAAAATATTATAATATTATAAAGTCATTAGCAATGAATATTATTAAAAATTCCTATATATAAAATTTTGAGATATAATTAAGTATAAATATATTCATAAAATAGGATTTATACATGTTCAATTGGAAAAATTACCCTTCCCTTTTGGTTGAACCCCGGGAAAACCCATTATAAAGTTAATATTGATGAAATTGTTTTATAATTTTTAGTATTCATTTTGACCAATAACGAAATTTTCTTCGTTATTTTTTTAAATTGTTATTCCAAATATGTAATCAGATTTATAAAATTCAGTATCTATAAGTGGTAGATACTATATTTTAAAAAACAATTAAAGGGGTAGAAAATAGTTTTCCAGAAAATTTTTTTTCACAAGTGTACATTTTTTTATAAAAAATTTAAAATAATATTATTTACAATGATCATAATATGAATATTAATAATATTAATAAACTAATTTAACTATTAAAAAATTAAAAAAACATGTATATTTGTGTATGATTTGTAAAAAAAATAGTTTTCAATAAAAATAAGTATTTTAACCATTCACCAACAAATTAATCTCTCTTGAAAAATCTAAAAAATTAAATTTGACATAATTTTTACATGTTAATATAAAAAATATAGTTAATTTTTTAAAAGAAATTTTCTAAAAGTTTTAGAAATGAATTATATTCTTTTTTTCAAAAAAAATTCAATTTTAATGAGAAATGAAAATTTAAAACATATAACTGCTTTATTAGAAATTGATTTCATATGTATTGTATTTATCTAAAACCATTATAAATATTGTTAAATTTTTTATTTCCCTATTAATACCTCAAATGTAATTGATTTTTAATTACAATACACAATGTTTCTATTTATTTAGACTTAGGATTTCATGTATCAAAAGCTATCAAAAAACTATATTTATATAACGATAGAAATATCATAAAATCATTATTAGTTACATATTTCAAAGTGTAAAAGAAGTAAATAGTGTTCATCCATTGATATTTATTATTTATAGGTTAGGATTGTTAGTTAGGTATAACCTAGAGTCTTAGTATCATCATGAAAACAATTTAATTATTGATAGAGTTTTTGAATTTTTATTATTTGGTCGATTATGGGGGAAATATTGAATTTTATGAGAAACTCACTAGTACGAAGCTATATTGGGATGGGTCTCTATCATGATAATATCTATGATTTTTTATATATGATTTATGTTTTTCATGTTATAATGATTTTGAATATGTTTTTCATTAGTGACGAGATCTAACCCTTTGTGAGAGGGTAGTGGAATGAAACATGATATGAGATTTTCTTCGTGACCTCACCTTCAAGGAGAAGGTGGAGGTATGAGATGTTATTTTAGACATGGCATGTGGCATCACCCAGAGTGAGATGTTAATGTTGCGTGACATGGTATGTGATGAGATATGATGTTTCACATTGAGTGAGAGGGTGATGGAATACGAAATGATTGTGGGGCCCAATATTGAGTAAAAAGGTATATATTGAGACATAGTATGGAGTTGTTCCCCAAGCGAGAAGGTAAAATATAATACTACATTATTGGGTTTTACCCTAAGAAACTATGTATTGATTTGGGTTTTTACTGTCATATAAATTATTCTTTATCATTGGCTAGTGTAGGTGATATCTTATATCATATAATCCTAATATGAAAATGATAACCTAATGAGATATATTTTATTCTAATTATTTATTTTTTAATGGAATATAATGTATATAGTGGTGTATATAAGGAACACATTAATAAATCACTATTATATTTTACACTAACATGATACTTGGTCAACCTCATGCATTTGTAGAATATATATATATATATATTATGTGAGAGGTTTTATGAGGAAACTCAGATAGCTTATATGTATCATATGGTAGTTTTTCATTATCTATATTTAAAATGTGAATCTTAGAGGTTGAAAATTACTGTCTGTATGTTTTCATGAGAAATATTTTGATATTACATAAAGATTCAATACATTAGTGAGGTTCAGATATTAGGGGTGATTATTTTCATTTTCTCAGTTTTTTATGATTATTTTATTATGAAACAATTATTATATATAATTGTATTAAGAGTATAGTATTGGAAGGGATGTTTAAAAACTCCAACTTCTAGTTGAAAGGCTCTTGTGTATAGGGATGTGTAATTGAGATATTGAAGAATCACCTATTAAGGAGTAATTGAAGCAAATTGTTTAAGGGATTTTAGACATTATAATAATGGTTTTTTCATATTATCTCATGATTTCATTTTAGAAATAAGTGGGGAATTTGATTTATCCATGCATCTACAAAGAATGCTTGACATGTATCAGAAGATTTATAACTAATTTTTAATTAATTAACAATGATTTGTTTCTAATTGTTAAAATTAATTTAATTTATGTGGTTACAATATATTGTTGAAGAAAAATATAATAATAATATGGATTATTGAATAAAATGGGTTTAAATTCATCAATTTGGGAATATTGTAATTTGAAAACCTATGATAAAAATAGTCAGATAATGAAATAATGATTCGAGATGACATCTTTTCTAAACAGATTTAGATTAGTATTTTGATTAAGCATAAGTAAAATTGGTTCTTTTTAATTAAAGGATTAATACTAATTTTAATCTTTTTTAATTTTCTTACATCTTGAACCACCAAACATTATCCATCATGAAACATTTTTTAATGGTCTACAAGACTACTTTGATTTAATTTCTAAAGTAGAGATTATAATATCCTATCTTTTTATTGAGAGTGTATGTGTAGTTTAGATGTAGAATATGACCATTTTTTAATGATTTTATATTATGAAAGAAAGTGTTTTCTAGTATTTTATTAAATAAAATATTGGTGGATATTTATAGAAAGGTTAACAGATGATAATGGAAGGGAAGCGTGATTAGTAATTAAATTCTGTAATACATGTTGATATAATTATTTATGAAGATGGTAATTTCCATCTTGATTGTTATTAGTTACAAAATTTTACTATCAATGTGATTTATTTAGAAATTTTGTTTTTGAAATATAGTTTTTTATGAAATCTTTTTTTTCTTTTTTATACATAAATAAAATAAAATTATGAATCATTGGATACTTAAAAACATGATTTTATGCTCATTTAATTATTAGATTATTATTTAGATTCTATGTTTAATGTACATGATTCGCGTTTTTATTAATTTTTGTCAAAAGAATTATAAAATCATGTTTACTTCAGGAACTTTATAAAATAACAAGTATTGTGGAATAAACTATAAAATATTGCATTTTAAAACACAACATGGTATCCTTAATTGAAAAAAATGACGAGAACAATGATATTATTCTATAGAGGATATTAGATGTTAAATATAATGATTTTTTATTTTATTCATGCTTAAAAATACTATATATTTAAACTCGTGATTTGTTACATTTAAATTACTATAAATTAAATTTATTTAAATCACACCTAGAATGAACCCCGTTTACTAATAACAAATCTTAAAAAGTGAGAACTACATGGAATAGAACAATAATTTATTTTCTATGTATTAAAATATCAATATTGGATATAGAAACATCATGGATGGATTCCCATTTTTTTCATTGGATTGTTCATGAATTTTAACTATTTTTGGGATTATAAAGCTAACCACACAAGGGATATGTTAACCATCTAGTATGTAAGAGTAGAATCACACTATTTTATTGATTATATGGTGATATTTTTTCTATTTTTTGTAGAGAGATAAACATGATGTGGAATTATGAAACCCCATTATATATATTCTAGGTTTATAAATAATTTTATTTTAGATTTTTTAATTATCATACCATATAGAGTTCTGTCTATTTTTATTTTAGTTACATTTTTCAATTTGATGATAATATTTATTCTAAAATGTTTACATTAAAATTCTTTTTATAATATTTGTGTATAGGATGTATTTTTAGGAATTATTTATTCAGTGTTAATGATTTTACTATTTGAATAAATTTATTTCTTAATCTAATTTATTATTGGAAATTATTTAACAATGATTAATATATCTTTGATTATGAGTTGATAGTAATTTAACAAATAATTAAACAATACTTGAATGATAGAAGCCTTACTTTTATTTTAATATCGTTGATAAAAAATATTTATAATCCTAATACTTAAATTTATTTAATATTACTTAATTTTCATTTCCAATAAATTATTTTGGGAGTATTTACATAGTATTATAGATCATTGAACTATGACCATTAATTTGGATTGATCTTTTTTCATTTTACATTTTACATTAATATTATTATTTTATTTTATTCATTTATAAGATAAGATAAAATTATATTATCCATAATTAATGGATTTTACAATTTTTAATTTAATTACCCTTGAGTTTCCAAGGATCCAAATACCTCAATTGACAAACCCATAAGGGAAATAAGTTCTCCGTTTGAAAATCATACTTTTAAATTTGATTATTATTTATTTTATTTAATTGTTTAAATCGAATTTTGTTTATCTATTTACATTTATATCATTATAATAATATAATTGTTTGTTTATAATATTCTAAAAACCATTTTTTATGTTTATTTTATTATTATAGTTTAATAATTATTGGAATTATATTATTTGATGACCTATTTATTTAGTTCTTAATGAAGTAAGATACTATATTTATAATATTTTTACACCATTAAATTTCATGTGGATAATGTTTGATTTAATTATTATCACAATAATACATGTCAAAGTAGTCAAAAACAACATAGTAATACTAGAATAATTGTTCAATATTAATATATAATGTAATCCTTGACACAATATTTTTCCAAAACAGTCATCCCATGATTTTTTTTTCAAGACACAATTAGCATCATAATGAACATCATCTTATTTATATTCAGTGGTTTGATAACTCCTCTTGTAGTAAGATAAAACATTTTTATCTTATTTTAAAATATTGAGGAAGTCTCTATCTCTATCTTTTCATATAGTGAAAATACACCCCCACTTAGTCCTTTCACCAAATTGCATTTGTTTTCATTAGGTCAACATATTCTATTATATTTTTATCATAGTTGTTTCAGTATAATTATAATAAATTTTATTTAATATTATCATAATATATTATCATTTGATTATATTAAAACACCCTTTCACATTGTTAACAAAATGTAAATTGGATAATCCATAAAAAATTAAAAATTTTATATATTTATATTTTTCATCCATTTTATTAATATGATATAGGTGTGATTCTTCATATGAAATTGAGATGCATAACTTTAGTTAATAATTAAAATAATTAGCTCCTTATTTTCAAATAATTTAGGTGGTATGCATTAGGGGATTTAATTTTTATTACTATAGATCATGTTGGAATCACTACATATAAATGGGGATTTTTTCATATGTGGCTGAAGGACACTATTAAAATATAATTATAACGCCTCATCCTTTAGTATTACAAAATCTTGAGTTATGTCAAGAATTCACATTGATGATATTTTTAGGCTAATAGGTTTAGATAATTAGGCCATATGTAACATCCCAAGTAAGTAAAGAATTATGTATTTTCATATCTATGTATATTTATGAATTAGATAGTGTTTTAGAGGATAAAAATGAGATGAAATCCAATCTTAAGCATAAAATACACTAATATTTTTAAAAGATTGTTTTACCGCCTTTTGATGGAAAATTTTTTTAAATAAAACTTTTGATAATTCTATAAGATATATTTGTCAAAATAAACTTATTCTTTAGGATTAGGGAATTTAAAATTACATTGGATAAATTTTTGGTATTTTTCGGATAATATTCATTTTTAATGAATAGTGAGAAATACTGCATTTTACTACAAAACTACTTTTTCATCTAATTTAATTATATAGTTATATTATATTTTTAATTTGTTTTAAAGTGTAATTAGAATATATTTTTACCATTTAATCAAATTTTGGTAATTTTAATTAATTTCACTTTGAAATTGGGCATAAAAAAGTGTCAAACATTTGATAGATATTGTTTCTAAAAAAACCCGCTATTTGGTTTGACAACGGGAATTATTTTTAAATTAATCACTACAATTTATGTGTTTAGAATGTGGTGAAATGGATTCCATATTTGGAATCAAAAGGTACAAATTATTTAATTAATACTCTTTTTTTTTTGGACATTATGAATAATAACACCAATAATTATCTTTAATTATCGTGATTAATTAGTAATCGGGTAGTTAAAGGTAATAAAATAATATCATAATAATAAAAAATGACCCCAAAATGTGTTCTAATGCTATGGTTTGTGTCATGGCCGACCATGGGATTCCTTTTTCCAACTTTGGGACCCCATGGAATCACTTTTGGGTGATAGTGACATTTTATTATATTAATATTTTTAAAGGAAAGTATAACCAAAGTATGTATCGTCCAAATAAAACAATTTTAGTTTTGTCTGTGTAAATGATATATTATACTATAAATAGTCATTGGAAAGCTAAAAATATTCACTACATCATGGTATTTGTTTTTATAAATTTTTGACATTAAATAAATAAATTTATTTATGACACCATGATGATGCAGTGATTACCTCATTAATGAACAATTTAAGTAGAATGAAAAGATAATGTAAAATATTAGCCTTACAATTGTAAAAAACCTATTGGATTGGTGGATTTCTAACCCTTATCACCTTTTCCTCGAAATATATCATTGTGAGACCTTTAAAATCCGAAAATCATTTTATAATAAAGTAACATTTCAAGTCTTTCCAAGAGTGCCCCTCCTCCCTCTTATAAAAGGACCCCACCTCTACCCCCTTACCCACACCTCTCAAGCCATTGGCTCAGACAAAATCTGCTCATTTTATCTCTCCACATCCATCTCTTCATCATATAAGCCTTACCATAGGCATAAATCTATTCAAGAAACCCTTTGGGTTCAAACCAAGGGGAGTTACCCGATTTAAAGGTAATGTCTTCTCTAATGTTATTTTGTTTTATTTTACTTCTCCAACCCCATAAACCCTTTTTATTCCATTATTTTGTAAAAAAACCAGTATCTGAAATATAATATGATGTTTTTATGAGAATTATTTGATTTACACTTATACACGCTCTTGTATAATGGTTAAAGAACATTATGTTTCTTTGAATGACGAATTTCTGCCTCACGAAATGATGATTATTCAATCTTCTTTTAACAACTTTCATGGTGGCCATTAAGATGTCAATATATTTATATATGATATATTTTATGTTTATGTTTTCCTGATTCTTCTGTATTTTTCATTTATTGCATACCTTTATGGATTCCATTATGGGTAAACGCTATAATTTCATTTTAGGAAGTGCGGACTACAGCCCCCTCAATGTGATTTGATTCGTTAATGCCATATGTGGGACATATAAAGGATGTAGTTAATAGTATTATGTAACACCCCGAGCTTCCATGATACGCTTCTCATTCAATAATGAAATAGCTTGCATTGTACGCAACTTCGAGTTCTAACACACCACAACTAATCAAAGTAGCTGTTATGAATAGTAATAACCACATTTTAAATTTATTGAAATTTTATATTTCAAAATGGACTTCATTTTTGTATTCGTAATATCGAAATTATCCTAAGTTGAATTTTTTGTAACATTCTGAGAACATCCAATTTTTTATGAATAGTGAAAAAATCCTTAAAACAACATTTTTAATCAAAATAATTTATTGTGGTAAATTATACTATTTAGTGGTTTTAAAGTATAATTAGAATATATTTTTACCATTTTATCCCATGGTGGTCATTAGAATTAATTTAACACTGAAATTGGACATAAACAATTGCCAATCTTTTGATATAAATTGTTTCTAAAAAACACGCTATTTGTTGTAACAATGGGAATTAATTATAAAATTAATTAATGAAACTTATATGTTTGGAATTTTTTAAAATAGAGATCATTTTTGAATTCGGAATATAAATTATATCTTAGGGTGAAATTTTGGCCTTATTCTGAAAAACATCAATTTTTGATTAATAGTGAAACCACTAAGTGGTTGTTAAAAACTGATTTTTCGTTAAAATGAAACATTACCACTTCTGTGTTTTGAATTTCAAAAATCCGACATACATGGTAGTCATTAAGAATTAAAATTTGGTTCAATGAGGTTAAAATAATTTTTTTGGTGAATAGTAACTTTTAAGTTCTTAATCGCGATTAGAGGTAATTAGTGTAGTTTAAGGTAAAAATAATGTTTTAATAATATGAGATGAGCTTGACACATGTCCTACCCTCATTGGATGTGCCATGGCCGACCAAGACAATCCATGGGTCAACATGGGGACCCCATGGAGCCACTTTAGTTGGAAACTGACATAAATACCTTTTATTTAATGTTAAAGTAAAAAATGACACAAACATGAAATGTTTTACTAAAACATTTTTTACATGGGGTTATAAAAGTCATATTTTTGACTATAAATTTTCATTGGAAATCTAAAAAGATTTCCTACATCATAGTATTTATTTATAATTTTTAGAAATTAAATAAATTAAATTATTTATGACATCATGATGATGCATCGATGACATCATTATTTAATGATTTAAATAAAATAAAAAGATAATGTAAAATCCAAGGCTTAAACTTTTCAAAAAACTATTGGATGAATAGATTTCGAACCCTTATCACCTTACCCTTGAATTATATAAGTGTGGGACCTCTAAAATCCGAAACACATTTTATAATAATGTGACTTTTCTTTACTTTCCAAGAGTGCCCCTCCTCTCCACCTATAAAAGGCCCCAACCTCTATCACCTTACTCACACTTTCAAAGCCTTTTGGCTCGTCCACCCTCTTCCCAAATACTCTCACAACTTCCCTCCCTTACTCCTAGAAGCCTCACTTTGGGCAGATGTCTTCCCAAGGAAGCCTTTGGCTAAAATCAAAAGAGTTACCCAATTTTAAGGTAATGTCTTCTCTTATGTTATTTTGTTTTATTTTGCTTATCCAAACCCATAAACTCTTTTTATTCCTTTCATTTGTAACAACAACAGTATCCTCAATATACTAGGATGTTTTTATAAGTAGTATTCGAGCTACACTTACACACACATACATCTAATGGTTAAAGTACATACGGTTTCTGTGGATGGCGAATTTTTGCCTCACAAAATGATGATTGTCCAACACTCATAAAACACCTTAAAAGGTGGCCATTAAGATGTCACTATATTTATAAATGATATATAATATGTTTATGTTTTACTTAAGGTTCTTTATTTTTCATTTATGGCATACCTTTATTATTTCCATTATGGGTAAACGCGATATTTTCATTTTAGGAAGTGCGGACTACCGCCCCCTCAAAGTGATTTGAATCGTTATTGCCATATGTGGGATGTATAAAGGATGGAGTAAATGATATTATATATGATGATATAATTTAATTATAAAATACCTTTATATCATTATGATTTCATTAAATATGAAATAGAAATGAAAGTAGCCTTCATGCGTACGTACGGCTTACCGTCTCTATGAACGGTGCATTTCATTTCTTACCTCTAAACGCTATGGAATATTATAAATGCATGTATATACCGGATATATATGAGATATATGATATCTATATCATGAATATAATTCTGGATTTAATGGATATTTCACCACATGAACAAATTTTAATTATAAGAAGTTTATTGTTGACTCAAGTACCAAAGATCGACAAAACGAGCTTTATTTACTTAAATAATTACATAAGGTTCATAACATTGTAATAAGTGATATAAAAAGGATAATGAAATTGAAAATGGTTCTTAATAAGGTAGATATTAACTCTAGTTTATTATTCAGGAGGTTAAAGAATGGTCGAGTCAATTCGGACACGAGGTAAGGGAACTTCTTAACCCAATTTCCATTCATTGGGTTAATATACTACTTTCAAATTATGTCATGATATTATTATGTCTTATTTTATATTTTTACTTTCTTTATGTGTACCTATAGTGAATACACATAATATATCTATTTTATTTTAAAAATGATCTTTTTAAGGACTTCGTATCAATCTCCTTTCATTGAGGCATATTTGGTTTTATACACAACTTTCTTTTATACGGTGTATAAACCCCTTTGACTATTATTTTTATTCAAACGAAATATTTTTATATGAAGCGTTTTACTAAACGACAAAAGGGAATGTTTTTCCTTCCGTACATATGCGGCGACAACGACCTCTCCGCCGCCGTGACCATTATTTGAGTTTCGGCTTCCTCTACAAGCCATACTTTTTTTAATTAAAAATAAATACCATGTTATACTTTTCTTTTATTTTGGTATTGAAAATGGTTTTGAAAGCATTTTTATTATATCAATGTGTTGTATTGATATCTTGTGATTGAAATGTGGAAATGTTATTTTTCCTTTATGCATGTTTTATGTGATACGATTATGTTATCGTTTATGATATGTTTAAACCTATTCATATGAGGAATGCATTGGACTTAATAAGTGACGGGTGGAGACCGCTATAGCTCCTCGATGCATCGGTAGGTCTCATGAGACAACTAGATGTGGAATTGGCCGAGGCCCTTTCCCAATTTGATTTGTTATTTTGGCCGAGGCCTTAATCATTTTAGACGTCTTGGCCAAGGCCTTGACAAAATGTTTCAAAATGTTTGGCATTATGCATTCCATTATTATGAAAGTGGTTAATGATATTTCATGTGATTATTCGACCAGTAGAATATCCATGGGAAGAAGTAAATGGAATTATCTCATTTTTCTTTTTCCATATTATGATGATGTTCAAGTTTAAAAGGCTTTTTTTAGTTATACTTTGCCTTAAATGTTTATATATATTTATGAAATCTTCCGCAATATTGTTATCCTTACTGAGCATCTGAGCTCACCCCTTTCAATGTTTTAATATTTTTTAGGATGTGAAGATGTATTTTATGAATGACCTTCAGGGATAGTCAGAAGAGGATATGAGTGTGGACTATGGAGACTTTGTTATTGTAGTTTTTCACCTTATGTTGTAATGTAACATTTATGAATGTATCTAGTGTTTCCAAGGCTACTAAACTAATCGGTCATTCGAGACTTGATCTTTTGTGATCATGACAATGTTACGAAGTAATGCACCGACTCTGGGTAGCTGGGGTCGGGGCGTTATAGTTGGCATCAAAGGCAGTTTATTACTAACCTTGGAAGCTAGATTTAGATAAACTCTGATTAGAGTACATAGCCCAAAGATAGACTTTAAGGATTAGTATAGAAGTACTTCCTAGAATTTTGGTATTATAGAGATTTTGTGAGTTTTCCAAGCAATACATCCCTGTCTGGATACGAGCAAGTAGAGGCGGCTCTGGTACAGATGTACCTAGGGATAAAACCCAAAAACACCGCTTTGAGCTAGACTCGAACGAGAACTAGTGCACGACAACGGGCCTTGCTGCACTCTTGGTTATGACACTCCCGAGGGATATTCTTAGGATATTTCTCATTTTATTTACAAACCACTATGAAGGGTTATGATTATATACTTCCTCAATGAAAACATTCCTTTTTATGATTATGGATTATATCCATAAATAGTTCAATTTATGTAAGTGTTTTACAAATATGGAATTATGTATTTTAATTCATAAACTAATATAGTTTATGCCATTTTTTAGAAATGGAGCCTAGTGGAAGGAATGGAAATCGTATCAATGCACGCACTCCGTGTAGGGATTTCCCTCCTTCTCAAGATAATTATTGTGGAGCTGGAGATACAACTGGTGCTGATAAACTTATTACCATACTGGGACAACTCACTCAGGTTATGAATAATAACCTTACTCGTATGGATCACCCTGATCCACAACTTGGAGGATCAATGTTAGACCGCTTCATGAGGCAACAACCACCAACATTTAATTGGGGTACAAATCCGTTAGTAGCTGAGCAATGGATAACCTCCTTAGAGAAAATATTCCATGCCTTGGTGACTAGCGAAAAGGGGAAGGTTATCATGGCAGTTTACCGCCTCACTGGAGTTGCCGATCAATGGTGGTCATTGATTCAAAATACAAAGGAAGATGATGACGTATCGAATATGGAATGGAGGGAGTTCAAAGATATTTTCCTAGAAAAATACTATCCTCGTGACCATCGAGCAGATATGGAAAGACAATTTTTGTGTCTGAGACAAAAGGAGGATGAAAATGTTGCAAAGTATGAGGCCAACTTTACAAGGTTAGCGAGTTATGCTGCAGATTATATGCATAACCCAAGGAGTAAGATTGATCGTTTCTTTGATGGGTTAAAACCATTTCTCCGTCGAGCTTTAGTATCACAATCCTTCTCATCATACGAAGATATTATCTCGTGTGATATCAAGATAGAAAAGGAATTATCTAAGTCTTATGACAACAAAGTAAAGAAAGTGAAGAAGAGAATGGTGGAACAAGAGACAGATAAAGGGAAAAAGGAAAAGAAGGATTTTCCATTATGTGATAATTGTGGGAAGAATCACCCTGGTACTTGCCTAAAAGGAATGTAAGTTTGTTATAAATGTGGAGAAAAAGGTCACCAGGCGCGTGATTTCAAGGGAAAGAAAGAGGCTATCAATGTTGAATGCTACAATTGTAGAGAAATAGGGCATTATGCAAATTAATGTCCTAAGCGTCAGGGAAACATACCTCAGAAAAGGCCAAGGGATCAAGGACAATCTTATGCTGTTACTACAGTTGAAGCAGAATAACTAATGTATTGGTGCTTTTGGACTCATGGATTATATTCTGGTAATTAGAATAATGTGATATATATTTAAGGATTGTACTGCAGTACTTGTTTATTTCAGTAAGGTTTTAATATGATGAAGGTAATTATATTTTTAGTATGTGACAATAAGAGAAACTTTACATTGTTTGGGGAATCTGATAAATTGATTTTGGAATTAAGAGACCTTTTAGAGAAAGTCTGGACAGAGGTATTTTGGATAACTATAAAGGTTGAAGTGGATTAATTTGATCTTTGGATAGTATTGTTTATGGTTAAAAAATTTATGAATATTATTTTTGAATATTATAATACTATAGTTTTAGGAAAAGGACAACCTGCAGGGTGGGGCATAACCCGTCGCGTCAGACAAAGCTGCAGGAATCAAACCCACAATCATAGTGCGACAGGCCTTTATTACCTACCACTAGTCTACAGGAAGTCCCTGGTTATTAAAAAATAGTTTTACTAATCTAAATGATATGTGTTAATATTTGGAACCTTATAAAATGAGGATAAATAGAATATTTTTTGAGTTGTTTTACCTTTTAGAGTGAAAGATGGGTTTGTGGTAAAAATTTATTAAAGAATGAAAGTCTACATGACAAGTATGTATATTCCCTTACGTTCTTAGTAAATCTCCTAAATAAATTCCTCATCTTTATAAAAGGTAACTCAAAACAAAAATGTTGTCGGTTAACTTTTCCTACTGGGGAATCAACGATCGTTTAACCAATCACAAGGTTGCGATTTTCTTGAAGTTAAACTTTCTCCTAATCCTGTTTTCTATAACTCTCCATCAGACCTTGATGGGTTGTTTCTCCTCCATGTCCATATTTTAATAGAATCCTAGAATGGGCTATCTCGGGTGACCTTTGTACTTATCTGGATTTCTTTTAATGTTATATATTTATTAACCTTATTTCCAATGTGGGTTTTCCACCAAGGTATTTTCTATTTTCAACCTTTTGTTTTCAAAGAAAATTTTCAAATTGCGAGGATGCAATTTATTGAAGGAGGGGAGAATGTAACACACCAAGCTTCCATGATACACTTCTCATTCAATAATGCAATAGCTTGCATTGTACGCAACTTCAAGTTCTAACACACCGCAACTAATCAAAGTAGCCGTTATGAATAGTAACAACCACTTTTTAAATTTATAGAAATTTTATATTTCAAAATGGACTTCATTTTTGTATTCGTAATATCGAAATTATCCTAAGTTGAATTTTTTGTAACTTTCTGAGAACTTCCAATTTTTTATGAATAGTGAAAAAATACTTAAAACAAATTTTTTAATCAAAATAATTTATTGTGGTTAATTATACTATTTAATGGTTTTAAATTATAATTAAAAAATATTTTTACTATTTTATCCAATGGTGGTCATTATAATTAATTTAACTTTGAAATTGGACATAAACAATTGCCAGTCTTTTGATATAAATTGTTTCTTAAAAACACACTATTTGTTGTAACAGCGGGAATTAATTATAAAATTAATTAATGCAACTTATATTATTTGAATTTTTTAGAATAGACATCATTTTTTAATTTGGAATATCAATTATAGCTTAGGGTGAAATTTTGGCCTTATTCTGAAAAACTTCAATTTTTGATGAATAGTGAAACCACTAAGTGGTTGTTAAAAAACTGATTTTTCGTTAAAATGAAACATTACCACTTCTGTGTTTTGAATTTCTAAAATCCGACATACATGGTTGAAATTATGAAGTAAAATTTGGTTCAATGAGATTAAAATAATTTTTTTGGTGAATAGTAACTTTTAAGTTCTTAATCGCGATTAGAGGTAATTAGTGTAGTTTAAGGTAAAAATAATGTTTTAATAATATGAGATGAGCTTGAAAAATGTCCTACCCTCATTTGATGTGCCATGGCCGACCAAGACAATCCATGGGTCAACTTGGGGACCCCATGGAGCCACTTTAGTTGGAAAATGACATAAATACCTTTTATTTAATGTTAATGTAAAAAATGACACAAACATGAAATGTTTTACTAAAACATTTTTTACATGGGGTTATAAAAGTCATATTTTTTACTATAAATTGTCATTGTAAATCTAAAAAGATTTCCTACATCATAGTATTTTTTTATAATTTTTAGACATTAAATTAATTAAATTATCTATGACATCATGATGATGCAGCGATGACCTCATTATTTAACGATTTAAATAAAATAAAAGGATAATGTAAACTTCAAGTCTTACACTTGTCAAAAACCTATTGGATGAGTATATTTAGAACCCTTATCACCTTATACTCACATTATATAAGTGTGGGACCTCTAAAATCCGAAACTCATTTTATAATAAAGTGACTTTTCTTTACTTTCGAAGAGTGCCCCTCCTCTCCACTTATAAAAGGCCCCCACCTCTACCACCTTAATCACACTTTCAAAGCCTTTTGGCTCGGCCAACCTCTGCCAAAATAATCTCCCAACTTCCCTCCCTTACTCCTAGAAGCCTCAAATTGGGCAGAAGTCTTCCCAAGGAAGCCTTTGGCTCAAATCAAAAGAGTTACCCAATTTTAAGGTAATGTCTTCTCTTATGTTATTTTGTTTTATTTTGCTTATCCAAACCCCTAAACTCTTTTTATTCCTTTATTTTGTAAAAAAACCAGTATCCTCAATATACTAGGATGTTGTTATAATGAGTATTCGACATACACTTACACACACCTACATCTAATGGTTAAAGAACATATGGTTTTTGTGGATGGCGAATTTCTGCCTCACGAAACGATGATTGTTCAACACTCATAAAACACCTTCAAAGGTGGCCATTAAGATGTCACTCTGTTTATAAATGATATATAATATGTTTATGTTTTACTTAAGGTTATGTATTTTTCATTTATGGCATACTTTTATTATTTCCATTATTGGTAAACACGATATTTTCATTTTTGGAAGTGCGGACTACCGCCCCCTCAATGTGATTTGAATCGTTAATGCCATATGTGGGATGTATAAAGGATGGAGTAAATGATATTATATATGATTATATAATGGAATTATAATATCCCTTTATATCATTATGATTTCATTAAATATGAAATTGAAATGAAAGTAGCGTTCATGTGTACGTACGACTTACTGTCTCCATGAACGGTGCATTTCATTTCTTACCTCTAAACGTTATGGAATATTATAAATGCATGTATATACTGGATATATATGAGATATATGATATCTATATCATGAATATAATTATGGATATAATGGATATTTCACCACATGAACAATTTTTAATTATAAGAAGTTTATTTTTGACTCAAGTACCAAAGATCGACAAAATGACCGTTATTAACTTAAATAATTACATATTGTTCATAACATTGTAATAAGTGATATAAAAAGGATAATGAAATTGAAAATCGTTCTTAATAAGGTAGATATTAACTCTAGTTTATTATTAAGGAGATTAAAGAACGGTCGAGTCAATTCGGACATGAGGTAAGGGAACTTCTTAACCCAATTTCCATTGTTTGGGTTAATCTCCTACTTTCAAATTATGTCACGATATTATTATGTCTTATTTTATATTTTAACTTTCTTTATGTGTACATATAGTTAATACACATAATAGATCTATTTTATTTTAAAAATGATCTTTTTAAGGACTTCGTCTCAATCTCCTTTCATTGAGGAATATTTTGTTTTATACACAACTTTTTTTTATACGGTGTATAAACCCCTTTGACTTTTACTTTTATTCAAAAGGAATCTTTTTTTACGAAGAGTTTTACTAAATGACAAAAAGGGAATGTTTTTCTTTCCATACATATGCGGCGACAATGACCTCTCTGCCGTCGTGACCATTATTTGAGTTTCGGCTTCCTCTACAAGCCATACTTTGTTTTAATTAAAAATAAATACCATGTTATACTTTTCTTTTATTTTGGTATTGAAAATGGTTTTGAAAGCATTTTTATTATATCAATGTGTTTTATTGATATCTTGTGATTGAAATGTGGAAATTTTATGTTTCCTTTATGCATGTTTGATGTGATACGATTATGTTATGGTTTATGATATGTTTAAACCTATTCATATGAGGAATGCATTGGACTTAATAAGTGACGAGTGGAGCCCGCTATAGCTCCTCGATGCATCGGTAGGTCTCATGAGACAACTAGACGTGGAATTGGCCGAGGCACATTCCCAATTTTATTTATGATTTTGGCCGAGGCCTTAATCATTTTAGACGTCTTGGCCGAGGCCTTGACAAAATGTTTCAGAATGTCCAGCATTATGCAATCCATCATTATGAAAGTGGTTAATGATATTTCATGTCTTTATTCGACCAGTAGAATATCCTTGTGAAGAAGTAAATGGCATTATCTCATTTTACATTTGCCATATTATGTTTATGTTCAAGTTTAAAAGGCTCTTGTTTTAGTTATACATTTCCTTAAATGTTTATGTCTATTTATGAAAGCTTCCACAATATTGTTATCCATACTGAGCATATGAGCTCACCCCTTTCAATGTTTTAATATTTTCCAGGATGTGAAGAAGTATTTTATGAATGACCTGCAGGGATAGTCAGAAGAGGATATGAGTGTGGACTATGGAGACTTTGTTATTATAGTTTTTCACTTTATGTTGTAATGTAACATTTATGAATGTATCTAGTGTGTCCAAGGCTACTAAACTAATCGGTATTTCGAGACTTGATCTTTTGTGATCATGCCAATGTTACGTAGTAATGCACCGACTCTGGGTAGCTAGGGTCGGAGCGTTACAATTAAATATTATATCATACTAGAATTATAAGATACCTTTTATCATTATGATTTTATTCCATTAAATATGAAATATAAATGAATGTAGCGTTCATGCGTACGTACAACTTACCATCTCCATGAACAGTTCATTTCATTTCTTACCTCTAAATGTTATTTAATTTTATAAATTCATCTATATAATGGATATATATGATATATATGATATCTAAATAATGAATATAATTCTGGATATAAGCGATATTTTACCACATGAACAACATGTAATTATTAGAAGTTTATTTTTGGCTCAAGTTCCAAAGATCGACAAAATGACCATTATTAACTTAAATAATTACATAATGTTCATAACATGGTAATAAGTGATATAAAAGGAATAATTAACTTGAAAACAGTTATTAAGAAAATAGAAATTAACTCTAGTTTATTATTCAGGAGATTAAAGAACGATCGAGTCAAGTGAGACACAAGGTAAGGGACTTCGTCTCAATCTCCTTTCATTGAGGAATATTTTGTTTTATACACAACATTATTTTATACGGTGTATAAACCCCTTTTAATTTTACTTTTATTCAAATGGAATCTTTTTATATGAAGCATTTTATTAAATGAAAAAAGGGAATGTTTTTGCCTTACGTATGCGGCGACAACGACTTCTCCGCAGCTGTGACCATTATTTGAGTTTCGGCTTCCTCTAAAAGCCATAAATTTTTTTTAAATGAAAAATAATTCCATGTTTTAATTTTCTTTTATTTTGGTATTGAAAATGGTTTTGAAAATGTTTTGATTATGTCAATGTGTTTTTGATATCTTGTGATCAAAATGTGGAAATGTTATGATTCCTGTATGCATATTTTATTTGATAAGATTATGTTATGGTTCTTGGGCATTGTTTATGAAGACAGGTGGTTCTATGATAAACTAAGGGCATGTGAGCCTGTGATAGCTCTCCAATGCATTGGGTAATGTTAAGGAGATAAACGCTAATGTTTCCCTGAATAGATTTAGGGAATATACTGTGATTGGTATTCCAAACGTAACCATGAGAGTTAGTCCCTACGTAAGAATGTTATGAATGCCTCTAGTTACCTTTATGTCTTATTATTTCTATGAGTTATTCATAAATCTTATGATTTCATGATGTATGTTAAAGTGATTATGTTTTATGAGTAAAGTATGATTTCAATGATTCTTATGTATACATGGGCTAAGGTTTTCTTTCCGTATTTTTATATCCCTTACTGAGATATTTTATGCTCATCCCAAGTTTTTGAAATGTTTCTCACAGGTCAAGGGAAAGGTATATGATGTGATGATATTGTCAAGGATGTTTCAAGAAAGAAGCCATGTTTTATTTTAAATATGTTTCCTTGATGGAAGAAAATGAATGTTGTATTTTATGTAACCACCTTGTTTAAATGTGGAATGCAATGCATGATTTATGATCTAATTCTCTAAAACGCTAAACCTGAAAATATCCTCAATGTGTATTCTTGAAATAACTCAAGATTAAGTAATTTTTAAGTCTTGAGACTTATACCATAAATATTACATAATAGTCCCAGATATTACATGTGGACAGTCACACTCAGTATCCACTTTTTCCACCAAACGAAACCCTTCAAGAAAAACATGACTTATTTTTCTTGATAAAATTATTATTAACTTATACCTTTCTCTTAACCATACTTATAGTATGTGGAAAATATTACAAAAACATGAAATGAGCATAAAAATATCAGTAAGGGATATAAAATAACTAAAGAAAACATTAGTCCATGAATACCTACAAATCATTGAAATCATAATTTTCACTCATAAGACATTATATATTTAAGATTAATCATGAAAAAATAAGATTTATGAATTAATCGTAGAATTCGAAAATCATAATGGTAACCTTTGGCGTCTATAATGTACTTACATTGTAGATTTCAAAACTACATAGGGAGTAACAATCATGGTTACATTTTGAATACCGATCCTTGTAAATTCCCTAAATCTCTTAGGAGAAAACTCAATGTTTACTTATGTCATATTACCATGTGCATTGGAGATATATATCAGGCTCACCCATACTCGGTTTATCATGAACCCACCCATATACGCAAACAATTCCCAAGAACCATAACATAATCATCACTCATAAAACAAGCAGAAAGGAAAAATAACATTTCCACATAGCAATCATAAGACATAATTTCATGATATTGATATAACAAATCCATTATAAATAACATTTTAAATAGAAAAACACCTAAAAAGGAATATGTTTTTTACTTTTATTTTTAACAACATTATGACTTATAGAGGATGCTATGTGTCAAATAATGTTTGTGGTGGTGGAAAGGTGATTGTCAATGCATACGTTAAAAAGAATAATTACCTTTGTCATTTAGTAAAATGATTCATAAAAAATATTCCTTTTGAAAACTAGTGAGTGAAATTAAAACTCAAAGGGGATAATTATACACCATATAAAAGATTCTCGTATCAAAATATGCCTTAATGAATAGAGATTGAGATGATTCCCCATACAAAGACCATGTCACTAGATTAAGGATAAATAAATGGCATAAATATGTGTTATAAATATAAATATACCAAATATAAGTGGATATTCAGTGTAAAATAATAATAGGACATTCAAACATATTCATGGGAAAAAAAACCAATGACCTGGATATTTAACTCAGTGAATGAAGATTGAGTTAAGATTTCACTTACCTTGAGTCTGACTTGTCTTGTTCATTATTTACCATCCTGAATAATAAAATTATGTTAATTTATAATTTCTTAAGAATATTTTTCTTGTTTTTTATTTCCATTACATAAATTATTACCATGTTATAATAATTAGTTAATTATTTTAGTTCATGTTTGACGTTTTGTTGATAATCAGTTCTTTAGTCGAAAATGAACATCGTATGATGTCACTAGTCCTTGTGGTCATAAGTCCAACATTTTTAGAATTGTATTCATGAAATGTTAATAACTTTTAAATAGAAATCATATTTTTCAGTTTAAACCATTATATATGTTTATGAAAAATTTACAACGTTATAATCAGGGGGACAGTAGGTTGTACGTACGCTTGAGTAATGTTTCCATTTTTAATTAATCATTATGGAAATAAGGAAATTGACATTTTATATTTACAGAAATGTCATGATATTATTAAAATCATTTTTATCATTTTTATATACATATATATATATATATATAATAGAAGTGATATAATGAATAAAAATGAGTCACACCGCTTCGTGGAGGTGATAGTTCACACATACACACGAACGACATTATCATTTTTATGCGCATGGAAGCAAGAATGTAATTTATATATTATTATCTTATAATGATTAATATTTCATTAATATCATATATAAATATTAATTTCTCATTTTAAACAATATTAATAGATGATAATAAAAAAATAAATTGGTCTGTGGAGGTGAAAATTCGCACGTACACAAGAACGATTAATTCCCTTCCAATCTTATGTAAGTGGAGACAGATTTAGAGGATGAAATTAGAATAATAACATATATGTATACCTAGGATACTTGTTTTGTTATATAATCATGTTTGGATTGGATTTGAGGAATTGGAAGTAGAAAAAAATAGAAACACTTAAAGAAAACGATACCTCTTCTTCGGTTGATCTCCTTTGAAGAACACCTAAACACCTCTAAGAAGATTTTTCAGCCTAAACTATTTATTCAAGAATATGGGGAGGGATTATAGGAATATTATTGGATAGACATAGTATGGAAAAAAATCTTTGGAAGTGTGAGTAATATAGATGGATGAGTGCTTTTTTATTGGAGAGGGAAGGGGAGCCCATGGAAAGTATTAAAATATTAAATTAATATAAATTACTTTTTTTAATACAAGTGGCTAAAACATGATATATGGAGAATATAAGATGAGGATATACCTAAATACTCTCATACAATAGTTTTTATACATGTATTGAGTTTATTTTAAACCATATCGTCTCACGTTACCCTAAAATAATCTCTATTAATTTTAAAAGTTGTTACAACTTTTTAATTGTTAAGAAGATATTAATTTTACATAAATGGGGTCAATTTCACATAATTGGAAAATTAATGAAATTTTAGAACATATCATAATAACTTTTTAATGTCAAATATTTTTATGATTTTTAAATAATTTAATAATTTATTGTTTTTGTAAAACATCAATTATGTCAATTTTTACACTATTTACTTTATTTAATATAAATAAACTTTAACCAGAGATGAAACTTAGAACAAAACTATTTAATAGTATAATAACATTTCAAATTCGTCTATAAAATTATTGGATGACAAAAATTATTTAAAATAATATTTATTTTAATATTTATAATATCATTTATTTGAATCTATTATTAATGTAGCTATCACTGTATCATCACTATGTCCAAATTAAATTTCCTTATTTAATCTCTAAAAATAATAAATAAAATAAAAGTATGTAGGAAATATTTTTATATTTCTAATGAATATTTACAATGAAAGAGATCACTTAATGAACCCCAACTTAAGCTTGTTTTATTAAAAAGATACGTGTTTATGTTATATTTCCCTTTACTTTAAATTAATTATTATAACCTGTCATTTTAAAAACCAAGTGGCTCCAAAATGTAAAAATTATGGAAGAATAATTTTTTTGGTCTCCCGTGACTCATCCCTTATGATTTGAATATGTTTTATTGTAGTTTTATATTATTATAATATTATTTTTACACTTATTTATCTACTTTACCCTTTAAACTTGGTAAATAAAAACAATTACTAAAGTTACTATTGATAATGTCCAAAAATAAAAGGTCCAAATTTACACATGGTTTAATTTCTAATTCGAAATATTAAATCATTTTTTCTAAATTTAAAACCCAAAAAATTTAGAAATTAAATTATAAATAATTCCCTTTTCCAAAACCAGAAAGTATATTTTTAAGAAGTAAACACTATCAAAAGATTGACATGTGATTATGGCCAATTTAAATTTTAAATTACTTCAAATTACAATAATTATATTCAATGATAAAATCTTAATACAATTACAATATAAAAAAATTATAAGGAATATCTAACTATATAAATATATTAGATGACAAGGTATTTTAGAATTAAAATGTAGTATGCTTCACTATTCATTAAAATAACTCTTTTAGAACAATAAAAATATATAAACGAAAGTAAAATTTGATGTCCCGCATTTAATGAATAATTTTATTTTGTCAAATATAACACATAATAGTGACAGAAACTAGATTTAAAAATAGTTCACCATCAAAAGGCGTTAAAACAATATTTTTTTAGAAAAATACTTCTTTTATCTAAAAAATGAATTTTTTCATATATAATATCAAGAAAAAATATAATATGAATTTAAAAAATTATATTGAATATATAAAATATATTCTCCATTAATGAAAAATCCATAAATAGTGATATGACTTTATAAACAAAATTATTTTATTTTTAAATAGGTTCTCAAAAAACAAATCAATTATATTCAATTGGTTTTTATTTATATTTCTACTAAATTTGGTTACTAATGAATAAATATTTAAACATGTGTAAAATTTATTTTCATAATGTAGTTGATACTATTCATTCCTTCCATTATAATAGATAGGTTATAATATAATCATTTAAATTTTAATATTTAGTTGTTCGTTTAAGCTCAATGTAGCATATCATGTGTGAAATTGAACATTGTTTTTCTTTCTTAAAATTTGGGATGTTATATCATCCCCCCTTTTTAAAATTTCATCCTCATAATTTTAAAATTGTGATTGGAAAATTCATTGAAAATCCAACATCGAGAAAAAAGTCAATAAAACTTCTACTTTAAACGATAGAATGTGAAGTATAAAGGCCAGCTAAGATAACAAAAACTAGGGTTCTATGTAGGATAACATGGATATGGAAGAGAAAAATAACCATCATTTTCTGATGGAGTGTGATGAGAAACACAATGAGGAGAAATATCACATTCACAAAACCATAAATATGTTATTGGTTAAAAGTTCATTAATTTCCCATTATGTAAAAAAATCAGATATAGTTTTCTTTTTAGGATCATTTTAATAATTTTGAGGAATTATTTTAATACTTAGAATAATAATATAAGGAAATTTACTTACTTGAGAGGTAGAGTTTCATCTTTTAATAAATTTCTTCCACTATCTTATCTTTTCACTAAACGATGAGTATTTGAGATGACTTGGTCACAACTGAAGTACTATAATAAACATATAGAGAGTCACATAACCCAAAAAAGATGAACTATATATTTTCCACATATTTATAAATTAAACAAAAGAAAAATGATTTGTAAAAGATGATATAATACCTTAAAAAATTCCTTTATCAGGATAAGGAATAATTTTAATCTCCAAAATGTAATAGTAATACCCAAGTTCTACATAGACCATTCAACAAAATAATTTCCTCAAAATTCACAAAATAATCCAACTAAGAATGAAACCTAAAACTCAAAAGTATTTTATCACATAGATTTCATACATAAATTTTATCATTTATATCCAAATAACATCAACCACTCTTATGTCTCATAAAAAAAGTAATTTACTTAATCACATGTTCTATAAGATAGGTTAGTAAATTCCATAAATAAACTTGTTCCCATTAGTCCACAATTAAATCATAGATTTCTCCAAAGATAATACAATAATTATTCCTAAAATAAAAAACCATAGTATTATATTTTCCATAATCATATAAATATACCAAAATAGTGAACATCTTCCAAAATAATATTTATCACGTAATTCCAAAATCATTTTCCAAAATGTTGGGTATACATTTGATAAAATATACATATCCCTAATAAAAATATTCTTCATTCATAATACCTTTTAACTAAAAAGAGTAATTCATACAAACCAGAGACTTCACGTAGGCCGTCTATAGGCGATGCACCCTTATTTCTCTTCGGTTGTAGGTTCAATTCCTGCAACCTAGCCAGACGCGATGGGTTGTCACCCATCCTAAGAGTTTCCCATTTTCTAAAACCATTTTATTCTTATAAAATTATCAAAAATAAGATAATTTCTTGAAAGATAACCATAACCTGTTTTAAAATCAACGTATATCTAATAACATTCATTTTTCATCCCAAAATGTAATAACCATTTATCAACTCAAAAACAAAAGATCATATGAACACTAAAGGTAATCCATTATGCCCACACAAGAAAAGACATGTCTTCCTTGAATAAAAATTTCACATATCAAACTTCAAGGTTTCACATACTCAAAAACAAGTCTTTCAAAGTAATCCCATAATTAAATGAGCATTAATACATCGAAACATTTCATCATCCTACAATCTAACATAACTATGGAATCCTTTATATATAGACTGCTTAATCATTAACCATTCTTCATAATCAATTAACTTTTCCTTTTCACCATATTTATTAATATTTCATTTCTTAAGATCAAATATCCTCATTGTTTATAAATATCAATAAATATATGATTAAATATTAATGGATAAGAAAATAAAACATAACTTGAATCTAGATATCAAGATCTTAATGGTGTTCCCTTTCTCTTTCGATATGTTGTCCTACATTCAAAAAGTAATAGTTCACTCCACTTCTTTAATTTCAATTTTTGATGGAGTTTGAAAATTTTATATCTTTAAATCATATGAAAAAGATACCATGACCCATATAGTTGTTTAGAAATGAGTAGGTGTTGGATAACTCAAACAATTTCTTACCGGAGATTTAAATTGTGAAGAATATATCAAAATAATTTGAACATGATTTTGATGTAATAGTGATGATCAAATAATCAAGGAGGGATAATAAAGTTTATCAAGAACTCTTTCCTTCCCTCTTGAAAAATGATCATTAATCTTCTAAAAATAATCATTACATGAACATTAAAATAAATATTAAAAAACTATCCTTTATAGGGTAAAGATAACATAAAAGCTTTTATATTACTCTAATATATCAACCTAATTATATCTCCATTGTTCATTTTTTCTATCCAATCATCCTAATTTCCCATAACCCACCAAAAATTTTCATAATATAATAACCCTCTTGGTTATATGGGATCCTACACACATATAACATCCTAACCTCTAAAGTTATCTAAACTGACCTATGATGACAACTATAACGCCCCAACCTAAAACGTTACATAATCATGAGTTAAGTCAAGATTTTATTTTGAATATCTTTTAAAGATTAGATTTTTATAGAATTAGGCCACAACTGTTACATATTAGACCTTGACATTACATGTGGACAATTAAACTTAGTATCCACTTTTTACACCAATCGAAATACTTTATGAAAAACATGATTTTTTTTCTTAACAAAATGTTATTTAATTATTCCATTCTCTTCAAAATCCTTATACCCAGTGGAAATAATTTCAAAAAAATTGGAGGAGCATAAAAATCATAGTAAGGGTGTAAAGACCTGGAAATTTAAAGAGTTTTTTTTCAAATTCTTTGGGATTTTACGAGTACGCGGTTTCTGATGGAACTTGATTCCGAGGCCCTTTATGCCTGAAATCAATTTCTGAAGTTTAGCTTGGGTACGATAAGTGAAATAATGAGCAGGTTTTTGTAACTTCTGAACCGGTGCTTGGAATCGGATTCTGAGGGCACCGTTGAACTCGCAGCGTCAGCGATTGCTTAAGGGGACCTTCACCTCGAATGTAGTCGGGGCAGTGTGGAAGTTATTTTTCAGGACTTCGTGAAATAAAAATAAAAATTATTTATTTTTATTCTTCCATTGTGTAATTCAAATTTGGTTGAATTAATGTGGGGAACCACCACCCACAATAATTCGATGAAACTTCCCCCCTTAATTAAATAAGGGAGGAGCTTATTAGATGAGGGGAAACCGCTGGAGAAACCCTATCTTCTCCTCCTCCCTTCCTCTTCTTCCTCTTCCACCATTGTTGCACCACCAAGGGACCTCCTCTTCTTATGATCGAGCAAGAGACGCCACCTCTCTACAGATCACGTCACGAGGTAGGGGTTATTTTTGTTCAAGTTTTAATTATCATTCTTCGTTGCTTAAGGATTGGCCGCATGATATCATCATAATGGGAGGAGATAGGACCGAACAAACATGGTTGATGCCCCTCCCCTCTTCCTTGTTGATCTTTGATGATGTTGGAGGCGGAGGCACATGGTGTCGTTGCACCATGCAGTGGTCAGCAGAGGAATGCAGACGAAGCGGGCCACGATGGTGGTGCGTGGTGCCGTTTCACCACGTCGGAGATGCCGAGAAAGGTCGCGGCCAGAGAGGGCCATGGTGGATGGGTGACCGGCCATGTAGGCCCCCGGCGTCTCCAAGAGGCGGGATCCCTTTTGGGTCTCGCGGCGGCTCCAAACCTGTTGACCATAAAGGCTAGACGTTACCCGGAAACTGGTGGGGGTGTAACCCCCCCCCCCCCCACCCCCAACCAGATTTTATGGTGGACCCCACTAGGTCTGTCGTTTCCAAAATAAAGGGGTCGCGCCCCTTTGCGTCCCGCTCGTCCAGCAGTGAAGTCGCGGCCAGCTTCTTAGTCGGGTAGCAGGCTGCACGGGTCGGGCCGGGCCGCGCCCAACCGGGCTGGACTCGGACTCGAGTTGGTTCGACCTAGTTTTGGCCGACCCAGGGGGTGTTGGGCCGCGTCGGACCGGGCCCAGACCCCCTATTTTTGGACCATTAACAGTTAAACAGTCATATCTTGAGCTACAGACTTTCGATCGATGCACCGTCAGTTGCGTAGGACTTCTTGGAACGAGACGGTCGTTTAGGTATATCAAAATAGAGGTTTCAGCGAATTTTGGGTATAGCCGGGTTGGTTCGAACCCGAAACCAACCGGGCCCTTGGAGAGGAAACGCTTATAATTTTAGAACCGGATGTCCGAATGACGTCCATCAAATACGTTGAATTACTCTTGGTGAGAGAGTTCTTTTGGATTACTGCACGATAGGTTTGGACGCAGCTGGAGTACAGTCGGGTTGGTTTTAGCTTAAAAACCAATCGGACCCCTAGGACGGAAAAAACAATAACTCTCAGATCGGGCGTCCGATTGACGCGACGTGTGTCACATTGAGTTCCTATTGATGAGACGGAACTTTGGGATAAATCAACTATGGAATTTTTTACAGTTGATTTATTGAACCTCTTGGATCGTGGAGCGGACCCTCTCCGAATCGAGCATGCTGTGTGGGGGAACCCTAGAGTTGGCTGTGACTGCGACGACGATGACGACTGTACGTGGATCCTATGTGGGTTCGACAGCGATGATGACTGTACATGGATCCTCCACGGGTTCATCAATGATGACGACTGTACTTGGATCCTCCGTGGGTTCGGCATCGATGATGACTGTACTTGGATCCTATGTGGGTTCGACAGTGACGGTTACTGTACTAGGATCCTACGTGGGTTCAGCAGTGATGACTTCTGTATTTGGATCCTATGTGGGTTCCGTAGGGAAGATGATTTAGATGCTACATCTATCATCTCCACCCCTCTTCATGAGTAGTATACCTGTGTGAGCTGAGTCTTGACTTTCAATCAATATCATTGATGTGATTGACTTATATTCCTGTGTGGACTAGGTTGTGCTTTCCTGTGTGGACTGGGTTGTACATGGATCTTATGTTGGAGAAAAACTGGAATTGATAACTTAGATATATGTATGGGAATATACATAAGTAGAGTTGGTTGATACTTCGTGTTTGTATCTTTCCATTTTGGGTTATCCTTTGTGGATTCCAGGAGACCTTCGGGGTCTTGGGGTCCCTACTGAGTATCATATATTCACCCCTGCATGGCTATTCCCTCACTAAGTGGTGTTGGTTTCAGACAACAGACAGTGCTGATCATGGTTAAGGCCTGAGGAGGAGGCCGATATCCAGAGGTGGACTATCAGGTGGGACGTACACGGAGCGGAAGGACGGATTCGAGGAGTTGAGGAGACTATCTGTACCCACCCTGCAGGTGGGGTTTCTGGAGGACGTCTAGGTGGATGCTTCTTTACTTTTCAGTTGTAGTACTTTACTTTTTCAGTTGTAATGCACTTTTAGTTGGGTTTGTATACTGGCCCATTTACTTTCTACCACTTACTTTTGTACTCAGTTTACTTAGTGTTTACTTCATCTTGCGTACTCTGTCGTGTTTTTATTCTTATATAAAGGAAATCCATTCCCTTTTATAGGGATTTTCACCTTTGGTGCTAGTCGCCAGCCCCTAGACTATGGAAGACGGGCTTGGGGTAGTCACGTCACAGGCCCTAAGGATGGGTCATGACAAATTGGTATCAGAGGGAGTTTCTACCGCATAACATATGGCTCATATAATTTATTCCTTTGAAGCAACAGTGTTAAGGGTATTGAGTGTGGATATCAGTCCAGGGAGTCCAGTGTTGGTGCGGCAGCCGAGGTATCCATACACCAGGACCCTAACTTCTGATTTCTGACTCAGTGCATGAAAACATTGATTGCATGTGTGGTTCAAAAAATTTCATAGTGATTACGTTGTGTCAGCTCACCAGGTATACTGTATTAACCGTGGTGCACCTTTTTCTTTTCAAAATGGCCCCATGACGGCAGCCAGCTAGGGTTACCAGTTACATGCGAGATGGAATCCCACCGAGCGGCGAGGTCTTTGTGCAGGGCCCCATTATAGCTGAGGCACCAGCGGTACCTCTACCCGTCGAGCCACCGATTCCACCAGCCCCAGTATCTGAGAGTGCACATCGCTTGAGTGCGATACATGACTTTCAGTGTCAGATCCTGCCCATGTTCCATAGAGAGACAGACCCTCAAGCAGCTGACGATTGGCTGGAGGCTATCGTCTCAGTCTTCAGATTAGTAGGGACATCAGATGACCTCATGGTGATCCTTGCGGCGAGTCTCCTACCCAAAACAGCAAGTATATGGTGGATCCCAATGCTCCAGGTCCATGAAGAGGCATCACTTCTTTGGATGGACTTCGAGAGCCTCTTCCGCTCGGAGTTTTTTCTAACCACCCTCCGTGCGGTGCACATCTAGGAGTTACTACAACCTCGGAATGTCATCATGAAAGTAGCCCAGTACTCGGTGAGGTTTACCGACCTCTCGCGCTACTCCACGGACATGGTACGAGACCCATTATTTTGGGCCCAGAACTTTGAGTAGGGACTAAGGCATGAGATCAGGGCTTCGATGATCTCCCTCATCATTCTGACACAGGCAGGAGTACTGGAGCGAGCCCTTCTTGAGGATAGCTTTTTTGATGAGCCTACACCAGTAGCATGGCCTACCGTAGGGAGACATGTAGTGGAGTCTTCTGCAGCCGGCAGTAGACAGATGTCGTAGTGGTCCAAGCGGACCAGGCCATCAGTTGGGAGACCTCAGGATACTGGTTCTGATGTGCAGGGAACACACAACAAAGCCAGTCATATGAGAGGCAGATAGTGCTATGCCTACGGTGGGCAGGGCCCCATGGCTCGTGACTGCCCGACCCACCATGCAGAGTTGTAGCAGACAGTTGAGGGACCACCCAGGCAGAGGCAGAGGTTTGACCGTGGCGGTCCATAGAGAGCTGGCACACGAGGCAGGGGAGTTGGCCGAGCAGCAGGTGGTGGACGACGCTTCGAGACTCTACCACCACCACCACCAGGAGGTCCACCCCGACCATAGGGAGCTGGAAGACCAACGCAGGCTCAACTTTAGGCAGTGTAGGCTTACGTCCATGGTGTAGCTGAGATGATTCGTGGTACTGTCTATGTCTACTTCACCCTTGCTGTAGTTCTTATAGACACATGAACGAGTCATTCTTTCATTGCCGCTGCCCTTGTTCGGAGCTCAGAGATTCCAATGGAGTCGTTGGCTCGATCCTTACGACTAGAGACTCTTACAGGTGCAGACACGATGATTAGACACTGGAGCCAGCAGTGTGAGCCTACTCTAGGAGGCAAGAGATTCGGCTTTGATCTCCATGTAGCAGATTCAAGGCCTTACGACGTCATCTTGGGAATGGATTGGTTATCTACAGTTCATGCTCAGATCGACTGTATTTGGCGCAAAGTGCGGTGTGTTCGCACCAATTGGAGCAGGTTCACCTTCACCGGCGGGAAGGGAGCCTTTGCAGCGCATGATGGACTTACGCAGAGGAGAGGGTTGTCGATCACACATTATTTAGCTAGTCTCATTCTCGGAGTGGCTGATGTGCGGAGTCTGAGTTTTCCTGTTGTGGTGGATCAGTATGCAGATGTTTTTCCTGACGACATTCTAGGACTACCTCCTCATAGAGAGGTATATTTCTACATTGACATGTACCCTGGGACATCCCCGATATCTACTCCCGCATATCGGATGGCTCTCCCTGAGCTTCGTGAGCTGCGGGTACAGCTGGAGGACTTGCAGGGCAATGGATTCATCCGACCTAGTGTTTCACCCTGGGCTTCATCGATTTTATTCGCCAAGAAGGCAGATTTGAGCTTACGACTATGTGTCGACTACCGTCGCCTGAATCAGGTGACCGTAATGAAAAATTATCTGCTTTGGAGGATTGAAGACATCTTCGATCAGATCAAGGGAGCAAAATGGTTCTCGATGATAGAACTCAGGTCAGGATGTCATCATCTCAGAGTTTGAGATGAGGATGTGAAGAATACGGCGTTCACATGTCGGTATGGACACTATAAGTTCTTGGTTATGCCTTTCAGCATAACCAATTCTCCAGCAGTGTTCATGAGTCTCATGAACAGGATCATCCAGCCTTACCTCGATCGATTTGTCGTAGTTTTCATCGACGACATACTGATTTACTCAACTACTGAGGAGGAGTACACCCAACAATTGCGGGTTATACTGGACACACTCTAAGAGCACCAGATTTATAGTAACCTCTCTATGTGTCATCTGTGTATTGGAGAGGTCCACTTCTTGGGGAAAATCATCTTTGAGGTGGGAGTTTATGTGGATCCTACGAAGATTGAGGCAGAACTTTCTTTGGATCCACCGAGGAGTGTGACAGAGGTGCGGAGTTTTCTAGGTCTGGCTGGGTACTATCAGAGATTTGTGCCAGACTTCTCCAGAGTTGCAGCACCACTTTCAGTTTTGATGAAGAAATAGAAACCCTTCGTGTGGTCAGATAGATTTCACCAAAAGCTTCCATAAGCCGAGACATAGATTGACCAGTGCACCCATCTTGAGGTCGCTGGAGGAGGGAATAGGGTACGTAGTTTACGATGATGCATCAGGGACCAGACTCGGATCTTTCCTGATGCAGCAGAGGGCAGTGATCGCTTACAGTTCACGACTGTTGATGCAGCACGAGTGGAACTACGCTACACATGACCTGGAGTTAGCAACAATGGTCTTTTCCTTGAAGATGTGGCGACACTATCTTATGGGTGAGAACATTACTGTATATTCTGACCACCAAAGTCTCTGATAAATATTTTCATAGAAGGACCTGAACCTCAGACATCGGAGATGGCTCGAGTTCCTCCATGACTATGACTTTGAGTTAGTCTATACTCCTGGGAAGGGTAACGTAGTAGCTGGTGCTCTCAGTAGGAGATTGGTCATTCAGCTACTTGGTGAGGCGATAGAGAAACAAGCTGCTTTGTAGATATCCTTCGTGGATATAGATGGAGCAGTCTTTCTATAGTCACTCATAGACACTCCTCCACTACTTCAGTGGGTCAGAGAGGCACAACGTGGGGACGTTGACTGTGAGACGTGACTTGCACATATATCCATAGGATAGGCACCTGATGGATTTCTTGTATGAGGAGAGCACGTCATCCTCTTCAGGGGACGTACCATGGTACTGGTTTCACTGCAGGAGGAGGTGCTGAGGGAGTTTCAAACTTCCCCGTTGGTGGTACATCCATGAGTAGAAAAGATGTACCAGGATCCTAGACAAAAGCACAAGTGGCCGGGTATGAAGAAGGATGTGGCAGAGTTTGTTTCACGATGCCTCCCCTGCCAGCAGGCGAAGGTGGAGCACCAGGTACTGGCAGGTTTGGGGCAGCCCTTAAAGTTCCCTGAGTGCAAGTGGGATGTGATATCTATGTATTTCGTGACGAGGCTTCAACGTACATTCAGAGGACACAACTCCATTTAGGTGATCGTCGTCCGACTCCCCAAGTTGGCCCACTTCCTACCGATCAGAGATTAGGGCTTAGTAGAGAGATTGGGATGCCTCTACATTTAGGAGATCGTACAGCTTCATGTTGTTCCATCGTCTATTGTCTCTGATTGATATGCTTGCTTTACTTCTCGGCTTTGGAAGGGGTTGAAAAAGGCATTTGGGACACAGCTACACCTGAGCACCGCCTTCCATCCTCAGACGGATGGCTAGACAGAGAGAACCATTCAGACACTCGAGGACATGCTCTGTGCATGTGTTCTTGACTTTGGTCACAGCTGGGAGGATCACCTATCTTTAGTGGAGTTTTTGTATAACAATAGATACCACTCCACAGTCGGAATGACACCATATGAGGCACTGTATGGACGACCATACAAATCACCTCTGTGTGGGACTGACCCTGGGGTGTCAGCACTTGTTGGACCATAGATGGTCCAGGCTACGACGGAGAAGGTGCCGATCATCCAGGAGAAGATGAGGGCTGCACAGAGCTGACAGAAGTCCTATGATGATAGGAGGCGGAAAACACTAGAGTTAGAGGATGGAGACCACTTTTTTTATGAGTCTCACATCAATGAGGATTATGGAGATTTGGCCAGGGAGGAAAGTTATCTATGCGCTTTATCGGACCATTCCAGGTTCTCAGCAGGGTACGTGAGGTGTCTTATCGCCTAGCCCTTCCACCTCAGTTACAATGGTTGTACGACGTCTTCCATGTATCTCAACTGAGGAGATACGTGCATAACCCAAAGCATATCATTGATCACGGGGATTTGGACATAGATGACGGGGAGACATTTGCGGAGGTCCCAGTGGAGATCGAGGATCGATAAGAGTGGGTCCTACATGGGTGGTCGATTCTTCTGGTGCACATTTTTTGGCAGCATAGAAACCTCCAGGAGAGCACATGGGGGCGGGAGGCTCAGATGTGTGCACAATACCCTCATTTATTTCCCTAGTTTTTTTTGTAACTTTACGGGGACATAAAGCCCTGAGGTGGAAGTAATGTAAAGACCCGTAAATTTCATGGAAATGTTTTTCGAAAATTATTTGGGATTTTAATAGTACGCATTTTGTGACGGCACTTGATTCTGAGGCACGGCGTGCTCGGAATCAATTTACGAAGTTTATCTCAGGTACGTTCACTGAACAAACGACAGAGTTTTGGTACCTTCTGAACCAGTTCTCGGAATCGAATTCTGAGGGAAACATTTTTTAACATCGACAATTGCTTAAGGGGACCTTCTCCTCGAATGTAGTCGAGGCGGTGTGGAAGTTAGATTTCCAAACTTCGTGAAATAAAGATAAAACTTATTCTCTTTTTATTCTTCCATTATTGAATTCCGATTTGTTTGAATTAATTTGGGGAACCACCACCCTCATTAATTAAATGAAACTTCCCCCTTAATTAAATAAGGGAGGAGATTATAAGATGAGGGGGCATCTACTGGAGAAACCCTCTCTTCTCCTCCTCCCTTCGCCTTCTTCCTCTTGCACCATTGTTGCACCACCAAGGGACCTCCTCTTCCGAAGATCGAGCAGGAGACGTCACCTTTCGATGTCAATGAACGACACCACCTCTCTGCAGATCACGTCACGAGGTAGGGGATATTTTTTTTCAAGTTTTAATTATCGTTCTTCATTGCTTAAGGATTGGGAAAATGATATCATCATAACGGGAGGAGATCGGACCGCACAAACACGGATGATTCTCCTCCCCTCTTATTTGTTGATCTTCAATGATGTTGGAGGCGGAGGCACAATGTGTCGTTGACCCGTGAGGTCATCGGTAGAGGACCGTAGCTGCAGCTGGCCGCGGTAGCGGTGCGCGGCGCCATCTCACCCCGCCAGAGAGGCCGAGGAAGGCTGCAGCCGGAGCAGGGCACGGTGGAGTGGTGCAGCGCCATCGTGCCGAGGAGGACCAGTAGGGGTGACCAGTCATGCCGGCCGCCGACGTCTCCAGGAGGCGGGATCCCTTCTGGGTCCCGCAGCGGCTCACAACTGGCCGACCATAAAGGCTGGCCGTTACCCAAAAACTAGGGGGGACGTGTAACCCCCCAACAAGCTTTTAGGGTGGACCCCACTGGGTCCGCCGTTTCCAAAATAAAGGGGATGCGCCCTTTTGCGTCCTCCTCGGCCAGCAGCCGAGCCGCGGCCGGCTTCCGAGCCGGGTCGCAGGCCGCACGGGATGGGCCGACCATGCCCCGCCAGGCCGGGCCACGACCAACCGGGCCAGACCCGGACCCGAGTCGGGTCGACCCGGTTCGTGCCGACCCAGTGGGTGTTGGGCCGGGTCGGACTGGGCCCATACCCCATATTTTAGGACCGTTAACAGTTAAAAGACCATTTCTTGATTTAAAGACCATTGATCGACTCACCGTCAGTTGAGTAGGATTCCTTGGAACGAGACTGTCGTTTTGGTATATTACACTCGAGGTTTTGGCGATGTTCGGGTATGGTTGGGTTTGTTCGAACCCGAAACCAACCGGGCCCTTAGAGCGGAAACGCTTATAACTTAAGGATCGAATGTCCAAATGATGTGCCGTCAAATACACGGAATTCCTCTTGGTGAGACGGTTCTATTGGATTAATCATGTCGAGGTTTGGATTCATCTAAAGTACGGTCGGGTTGGTTTTAGCTTAAAACCCAACCGAGCCCCTAGGACGGAAAAGCCAATAACTCTCAGACCGGACGTCCGATTGATGTGCCGTCTGTCGTGTTGAGTTCCTATTGACGAGATGGAACATTGGGATACATCAACTCTGGAATTTGTGATAGTTGATGTATCAGACCTCTTTGGCTCATGGAGTGGACCCTCCCGGAATCGAGCATGCTATGTGGAGGAACCCTAGAGCTTTCTACGACTGTGACGACGATGACGACTATACTTGGATCCTACGTGGGTTTGGCAGTAATGAAGAATATACTTGGATCCTCTATGGGTTCGAAAGCGATAAATACTGTACATGGATCCAACATGGTTTCGACAGTGATGACGAATGTACTTGGATCCTCCGTGGGTTCGGTAGTGATGACGACTGTACTTGGATCCTACATGGGTTCGGCAACGAAGGTTACTGTACTAGGATCATACCTGGGTCCGGCAGCAACGAATTCTGTACATGGATCCTACGTGGGTTCGGCAGGGAATGTGATTCAGAGGCTACATCTATCATCTCCACCCCTCTTCATGAGTATTATACCTATGTGAGATGAGTCTTGACTTTCAATCAATATCATCGATGTGATTGACTTACGTTCCTATGTGGACATGGTTGTGTTTTCCTATGTGGACTGGGTTGTACTTGGGATCTTGTGTTGGAGACAAACTAGAATTGATGACTTAGGTATATGTATGGGCATATACCTAAGTAGAGTTGGTTGATACTTCATGTTTGTATCTTTCATTTTTGGCTTATCCTTTGTGGATTATGGTAGACCTTCGGGGTCTCGGGGTCCCTACTGAGTATCGTATACTCAACCCTGCACGGGCTATGCCCGCACTACGTGGTGTTGGTTGCAGACGACAAAAACGTTGATCGTGGTTGTGGCTTGAGAAGTGGGACGGTATCCGAAGGTTGACTATCATGAGGGACATACACGTAGCTGACAAACAGAATCGAGGAGTTGAGGAGACCATCAGTACCCACCCTTCAGGTGGGGTTTCCGGAGGACGTCTCGAGGGATGCTGCTTTACTTTTCAGCTGTTGTACTTTACTTTTCTCAGTTGTACTGCACTTTTAGTTGGGTTTTTATACTGGCCCATTTACTTTCCAACACTTATTTTTGTACTCAGTTTACTTAGTGTTTACTTCAACTTGCGTACTCTGTTGTGTTTGTTTTCGTATATAAAGACAATGCCTTCCCTTTTATCGGGATTTTCTCCTTTGGTGCTAGTCGCCATCCCCTGGCCTATGGAAGTCGGTCCTGGGGTAGTCACAGCACGAGCCCCGAGGATGGGTCGTGACAGAGGGATATATAATTAGGAAAAAAATCATTAGTATATAAATACCTACATAAAATGAAATCATACTTTTCACTCTTAAAACAGAAGGTATTTTACATAACTCATGAAATCATTAAATTTATGAATAACTCATAGAAATCGTAAATCATAAAGGTATCTTGTGGCATCCATAATATACATACATTGTTGCTTTCACAACTACATAGGGAGTAACCCAAATAGTTACGTCTGGAATACCCATCATAGTATATTCGCTAAATCTCATAGTATAAACCTTAACATTTACTTCCTTTACTTTACCCAATGAATTAGAGAGCTATCTTGGGCTCACCCGCCCTCGATTTATCACAGAACGAGCCGTATACATAAATAGTTCACAATAAATATAACATAATCATAGCACATATAATAAGAATAAATGAAAAATTACATTTCCAAATTGTAATCAGAAGACCTCATTTCAAAATATTAATATAATAAATCCATTATCAAAAAAATTCAATAAAAAAATACCCAAAAATGAAATATCGCATATAATTTTTAAAAAAAACATTACGGCTTGTAGAGGAAGCCAGATATCAAATAATGCTCACAGTGGCAGAAAGTTCGTTGTCACCATGTATGTTAAAAAACATCATTTTGTAATTTATTAAAACTCTTCATAAGAAAATATTCCATTTCAAAACCATTAAATGAAAATAAAATTCAAACAGTATAATTATATATTGTATAAAAGAAGCTCGTATCAAAATGTGCCTCGATGAAAAGAGATTAAGACAAAGTCCATTACAAAGATCATGTCATTAAATTAAGGATAAATAAATGAGATACATATGTGTGAAAAATATAAATACACCCTATATAAGTGAATATTCAGTGTAAAACAATAAGGGGTCATTCACACATGTTCTTGTAAAAACAAAACCAATGACATGGATATTTAACTCAATGAATGAAGATGAAGTTTAGATTTCCCTTACCTTGAGTCTGAATTATCTCGTTCATTGTTTATCTTCATGAATAATAAACATAAGTTAATTAATACTTGATGTATTACCTTTTTCAATTTTATTATTCCCATTACATCCCTTATGACCATGTTATAATAATTAGTTAATTATTTGAGTTCATGTCAGATTTTTTTTCAATAGTCGGCTATTGAGTCGAAAATGAACATAGTATGATGTCACTAGTCCATGCGGTTATAAGTAAATCATCTCTATAATAGTATCCATTATATATTCAAAAAATTTAGACATAACTTGTATTTTTTAATTTAAACAATTAAATATGGTTATAGAAAATGAACAATGTTATAGTCATGGAGATGGTAGGTCGTACGTACGCATGAGTAACGTTTCCATTTTTCATTAATCATTATAAAAATAAAGTAATTATCATTTTATATTTCTAAAAATAATCATTAAATTTTTAAATTCATCATAATAATTTAAATATATATATATCATACAAGTGATATAATAAATAAAAATAAGTCACACCACTTCGTGGAGGTGATAATTCAGACGTACGGACGAACGATGTTATCATTTTTATAAAAATCGAAGTAAGAATATAATTGATATATTATTATCTTATAATTATTATCACTTATTAATATTAATTCCATCATTATAACCAAACTCAATAGATGGTTGTGAAAAATGATCTAAATTGGTCCGGGGAGGTGATAATTCACACATACACAAGAAAGTGTAATTAATATTCTATTTGATGGAAGTAAAGATGGATTTAGGGAATGATATTATCATAACAACGTCTTATTATATTTATGAGACTCTATTTATTATATCATCGTGGTTGTATGAGATTCGAGGAAGTGTAATAAGAAACAAAATAGAAACACTTAAGGAAAACGATACATATTCTTCGGTTGATCGCCTTTGAAGAACACCCAAACACCTCTAAGAATGGTGTTGTCCCTAAAATAATGCTTTAAGAATGTGGGGAGGGATTCTTGGGATATTATTCGACAGATATTGTATGAAATACAATGCTTTGTAAGTGTGATTAATAGAGAGGTATGGTTCCTTTTTATAGGAGAGTCGAGGGGCACCCTTGGAAAGTATTAAAATATAAAATTAATATAAATTATTTGTTAATACATGTAGATGAAACTTGAGATAAAGAGAATATAATATGGGTATATATCTAAATCCTCTTATCCAATAGTTTTTAGACATGTATTGTGTTTATTTTAAATCTCACCTTTTCGGTTTACGTTTAACAATTGACATTTAATTTTAAAATCGGTAACAACTTTTTAATGGTTAACAAGATATTTATTTTACTTATATGTGGTAAATTTTAAATAATTGGACACTAAATGAACTTCTAGACCATATCATAATTACTTCGTTATTTTAAAATATTTTTATTATTTTTAAATAATTTAATAAATTATTATTTTTATAAAACATCAATTATGTGAATTTTTACACTATTCATTTATTGAATTTAAATAAAATCCAAAAAGAGAGATAACTTCAAAATAAAAACAACTTAGTAGTCTAATAATATGTCACATGCATCTAGAAAATTCTTTTATGACTTAAATTATGTCAAAAATATTTATTTTAATATTTATAATGTCATTTATTTTAATCTTTTATTAATGAAAGAATCACTACATCATCATTGTGTCATAATTAAATTTATTTAATTAATATCTAAAAATTATAAATAAAATACCATGATATAGGAAATATTTTTATGTTTATAATGAATATGTAATGTCAAAGAGATCATTTATATCCCCCCTTAATTTTTTTAGTAAAAGATACATGTTGATGTTATATTTTCCTTTACTTTAAATTAAACATTATAACATGTCCATTTAACACCTAAGTGGCTCCCAAATGAAAAAATTTCGGCTTAAGGGGTTTTATGGTCACCATGACACATAAAACATGATAAAGACACATTTTATGGTAGTTTTATATTATTATAATATTATTTTTACCCAAATATGCATAATTTACCCTTTAACCATTGTAAATAAAAAATATTACTGAAGTAACATTTAATAATATCAAAAAAAGGTATATATTTAATAAATTTGGACCTTATGATTAAAAATATGTAGTCTATTTTTTAAAATTCATATCACAGAAATTTAGTAATGAATTTAAAATTAATTCCTGTTGAGAAAACCGGAAAGCGAGTTTTTTTGAAGTAAAAATGAGCAAAATATTGACATGTTTTTTTGGAAAATTTAAATACAAAATTTCTTCCAATTACCACAATTTTATTAAATGATAAAACAAAATATAATTATACTATAAAACCAATTAAATGGAAAATCTGACAATATAAATAATTTTGATGAAAAGGAATTTCTAAATTAACATGTATTATTTTTAACAATTTATTAAAAAATTGATTTTATCTTGAAAACACCAAAATTTAACAAAAAAGAAAATTTTGATGTCCCTCTTCTAAATAAGAAGTTTATTTTGTAAAATATAACATATAATATTAAAAATAATAGATTTAAAATGTGTTCTCCATCAAAAGGCGATAAATCTGTATTTTATTGAGAAAATATTCTTTTATTATAAAAAATGAATTTGTTCGTATATCATACCTTGAAAACATATAAGATAAATTTAAAAAATTATAGAAAATATATAAAATATCTTTTTCTTTAAATAAAAATCCATAAAGAGTGACATGACTTTATAAACATAATTATTCTCTTTTTAAATAGGTTTTCATTAAAACACATCCTTTATATTCAATTGGTTTTTATTTCCAATTCTAATAAATTTTTTAACCAATGAATCATTATTTAAACATGTGTAAACTATATTTTTATTATTCAGTTGATACTATTCCTTCCCTCAATTCCAAGGGAAATTTTATAATGGTAACATGTAAATAATATTATTTAGTTTTTCTTTTAAGCTCAATGTAGAGTATCAAGTATGATATTAAACATAGTGTTTATTTCATAAAACACATGATTCTACAATTATAAAGTTTAATTACTCTTTGTTTCAATTTATATATATAATCCAATGAGTATTCCAATTTATTTAGGAATAAATTTATTTAAAAGTTTGAAGAATTAGGCTATAATAATTGATGTTTTTTCTTATTGTTGACAAAACTCCATATCATGGGGGGTCTATAATTCATAAAATGAGGTTTTGGAATCATTACATCACATAGGTCATATTACTCTATTAATTACAATTGTGAAATTATATATTAAATATTTTATTACATAAAAAATTGTGGTATTTTGATGATATTGATATTTGATTGTATGGTTGATGACTAATATGAGATTGGGGTAATTATTTTGTAGTGGTATAGGATAGGTAGTATTTAACCATTAAATATGGTTATGGTTTGTTTTTATAATATTTTACAGAAGATAAAAAATTTCATAAAAAAATATTACATCATTTTAGATGAATATCAATAAATAACATTATGATCCATTCCAAAAGCGAAATGGTTTTGTTTATTTAGAAGCATGGATATATAAACAACTATCACATAAAAGATCCATATTAACTCCTGTTATGTTCTTCACCACTACAACCCTTCTTGAACAAATCATACTTAAAATATTTCATAATATTGCAAGGAAAAGGAAATGTAATGAAGGAAGTGATAAGAGGATAATTAAAGGTAAAAATGAATATATCAATCAATGTTCATATATAAGAATATCATTATAACAAGGGTATGATAACATGTTATTAACATTTTTTATTCATTTTTGACCATTCATAGTTCAAAATAACGATTCATGGTATAAATACTTGTAATTTATAAGACATTAATGATAAAGAAATCAAAGAACTTAGTCAATGAGAGAATAAAATTGGTATAAGATAATGTTATAAAATAGTGTCATAAATGGTGGAATAATCAAAATCATATAAATATTATTTCAAGGCTCTCCATTAATAGATTCATCACAGTTTATTATTTGGATAACCACCAATGTACCTACATTGGGATTGTTATATCCTCCCATGAATACTTTTTATGATTGTTTTAACCACCTATATACCCTATTTGGGGCTTGGGATAACCCCTCATGTGCACTATGATCTCATAAAACATTAATAATGAGAAAATTAATTCGAGGGATATTACATACCCACCCTTCACATAATCATAATTCGTTCATATGTATACCATATGATCATGAAAAAATTTACTATTTAATCAAAGATTAAACTGTGAAAAAGAAAAAATGTTTCATCAATATATAATAAACATAATCACAAACTGTCAAGATAAATAATAGGGATATTATCTTAGGATCATATCCCTAGTGTAGTGAATGTAACATCAAAGGATGTTATCATAAATGGTTAATTCCTTTAAAATATCACTATAATATTTCTTATGGAATAAAATTTTTATTTTTAAATTACTTATCTAAAATATTACAGTTTCAAAAATTTCATGAAAGACATTTCATTAGAAAATAAACATGTCAAAATGTAATGAAAACAAAAAATAAAAATATTCATGAATGAATTAGTATCTCTATAAGTAGTGTATGTTCAAACAAAGATTCATTTCACATTTTTGGTAAATAGTCAAAAGTAACTCATTCAAAAAATGAAAATAATATTCTTCTAAAAAATTTATTTTGACATTAATACATGGAAGAAAATAACATTATATTATCATTGTGTAATTTTGAAAACATCCATGAAAACATTTTAACTAAAATATAGGCCATCAAAGAAAATGTTTCTTGATCAAGGAAATAATTATAGTTTTCCTTCCCTAAAAATATTCTCTCAATATGTTGAATAATTAAAGAGAGTAAAATTAATGGAAAAAAATAATATCATTAAATAAACATAGTATAACAAAATACACAACATTCGGCTTAGATAGACCATAAAATTTCATCATTATATATTCAAGTATAAACAATCCCATTAAAAAGTTATAGTTCAATGTAAAACCCTTAACACGGTGACGAAATTTGAATCATTACTCCCATGAAAAAAATATCAATTAATTTTTAAAGAGAATTAATATTAATATACAAATTATATAAAATAAAAAATGGTTATCAGATATAACTCATAAAATTTGATATGTGTATTACATAACATATGTCCCAAAGAATACAATTTCAGATAACAAACTCTTACCTTTTTTGAAACATTAAATTCAAAAAATAATGGAAATATTTTTTAAATTATATCATTATATATCCATAATTAAAAATAATCCATGACATAAAAATTCATATTTGTAGTATATAAACCTCACAAACATAAATAGGTTTATAACACCAAATGAGTCTCAATGAAACAAAATTGAGATAATGAACCCTTACCTTATATCCAACATAATTTGTAATTTCTCTAACTTCATATACGATATACATATATTTATTATAATTAAATTAAATAAACATATTCATAAAAATAATAACATATTCCATCAAATTATAACATTTATACTCCAATTTGTTAATAATTATTTTTAAAAATTGTCATTTTGAGTGTTAACTGCTCTATTTCTCATGTTTTTTGTTTCAGTAATTCATGTCCAAATATCATGACAATCAGTTCATCATATTAATAGTCATAATCATTTCATAAATATCTTTTTTAATCATTATGTAAATTTTTATAACCATTCATATATATTGGTGAGGAATAATAAATTGCAAAACTTCATGGAGATGGTAGTATTTATGTACACATAAGAGATTATTCCACATTTCAATGAATTGGATAAAATAAAGTAAAATATTAATTAGAATTTAAATATTAATAATAATTTCATAACAATCATATATTTTTATTAAATATATCCTTATTATAATACATTTAATATGAAAAGGAAAAAATGAATCGCAACTCTCCCAGGAGTTGGTAGTCGACCTGTACCCACGAGGGATATTATCTTTCTTCAATGAATGTGTTGGTAATAAGGTAGAAAATAACATAGAATAAAAGATTTAAAATTATGAAATAAAAATAATATATAAAAATTAAATCCTTCATAATAATAAACAATGAATGATGGTTACTATAAATGAATCATATTTCTATGACAATGAGGTAGTCCACACATATGGATGATCAATGCCTTTATTTCCCATTTGATAGAGAATTGGAGGTAAATGGTTGTTCCATCATCATAATGGCATATACATGTATTTATTATAATGGATTCATAGTGTTTTTATAGATAATAATGTTTTAGAAAAAATGGAAGAATGAATAAAATTAAAAGGGCTTGGTTATTATTTTTACCACTTCCTGGAGAGTCCTCCTTTGGAATACCCCTTAAGAAATGAATGGATGGTTTTAGGAGAGTACCAAGAGCATCAGGATTAATGGAATGAATCTATGATTATTTTTAGATGTGTATTGGTTGATATATATGGCTCAAATTTTGTAAATAATAGATTATAATAAGTTCTGCTTTATAATTGAGTGGAGGGACTTGTATGGAATTACTTTAAATATTTCAATAATATAAGCTCACAATCATTTGTAAGTGGATAAAAATATACCTTTAAAATAAATTTATAAAATATAACGTCGAAATAAATTTATAAAATAAAAATTATACACTTTTATTTTAAATTATCACACTTAGTTATTAGTTTACCCTCCCCCCCCCAAGTAAACACATTTTCACCTTACTCGGGGAAATTTTCTAACATTTTTTAGTATTCATGAAGACCAAAAATTAAGTTGAAAAAATTAAATTATATATATTATTTTTATTTTATATATTAAATCTATTTTATTATATTAAATTTCTATATTTTTTGGAATCAGATAAACTCATCAAGTGCAAAGAAAACAAGTTTGTAGAAAAATGCATTTTTTACACATAAAATTAGATTTATTATTATTACATTCCTAGTAAAAACCTAAAATAAAATGATAATTTTTTTTATTGAATATATAATATATACTATTCATTAAAATAATTTATAAATAGTGATATATTTAATTATTTATCATTAAAACACATTTCTCACATAAAAACCATTTTTTGAAAAATGTGATTTTATGGAGAAAATGATCTTATAGTGAATTCAATTATAATATTTATTCCTATTTAATTATTCAGATTATTTCTATTTAAATTAACCTTATTTTTCTTTAATATCATGTTAAAATCATATTATGGCATTTAAATTACTTAATTTAATGAAAATAAAATAATATTTTAAAAATATTTAAAAATTTCACTATTCTATGAAAAATAAATATTTTTAGAAAAATTATAAAAATTGAACATAAGATATTGTTGAATTTATTGTTGGAAAAAATATATTAATTCCCTCAAATAATTATTTTAAATATATTAAAATTTAATTATACATCCATGGCACTAAATGAAAGTGAAGTCTTTTTTAATGAAAATATATTTTTCAGGAATAAAATGACTTTATTGAAATGGTATTACATAATTATTTCCTATTAATTAAATAATATAGGTTATTTAAATTATATATATATTCATAATTTTCTAATTACTATTCATAGAATCTAATTAAATGTCATTGTTATAATATTCAGATTTAAACATTAATATTACTATAGTATATCACGAATTTCATAAATAGTGGTGTTATGTTTTATGAAAGAGGGCACAATATCATTTTAGGATTTTTTTTAAGATTTCAGAGAACCTCCCTAACTAATGGAAATGTGTGAAATTTACATCTCGGTGAAAATAGGTTCAATATTTGATAACACATTTTGTGAAGACCCACATCATACAAAGGTATAATAATACATCCTTTAAAAAGAGGAAGGAGAAAACATAATGTTTATTTAAAACAATATATAATCTGGGTTCTTTCTACGTATAATATAATAGTAAAGTGAAAATAATGACCTTGAGGATGATTATAATGTCTAAATAATTAAAAATAGTGATATATATCATCATCAAGATAAAGTCAATGACCACTAAACTATAAATCAGTGAGGAGTGACGAAGACAATAAATTTATAAAAAATTAATGTTAAAGGATAATTTTTTCTAAAAAAATAATTTTCTTATATTTATGAAATTATTTTACCATGGAATATGATAAAATATACCTTTATTATTTTTTTAGATGCATAAATGTAAATTCATCATTTGGTTGGTTTCTTTAAATTTTCCCTTCTGCCTCTTCTCTAACTTCAAGAAAAGAATAATCATAATGAAAAATTCATTTATGAAGAACTAAAATTAAATTTTAATGGATCATATAATCAATAAATTATTAAAAATTCATTCTTTATGTCTCAATATATATACTAAATATGTAATTATTAGTACTTATTATCAAATATTATTAAATCTACATATGATGAAATTAACAGTTATCCTTAAGATACTAAGAATAAAACTCGATATTATACTTAAATAATTCCATAAATATTTAACCATAAAACAAACAAACAAGATGTCTAACTAAATTTGAAACCAAAAAAACATGAAATATTTGATCAGATATTTTTTCCAAGATCAAAAATAAAATTTATCGCCAAAATAACATAAATCATATCATAATGTCACATACCAAACACTGGGATAAAATGATCAGATATTCTTTTAAAACATATTAATACATTACTAGAATAAAAAAATAATCACAAAACCCCAGTAATGAATTTTTTTTCAAAAAACCAACCCTTCAAAATCAATCTAATATATTCCAGAAATTAACAAAACTAAATTCATTAAAGATAACATAAATTACTTTATTATCAAGTCGCAAATAAATTAGAAGCTCAAAAATGTTATCCAATTTAATTTAGAAATATAATTCATTACATTAATAAATATAAATGTTATTACCTAAACATCAGGTGTATAATAGGGGTTATTAATTCAAAAAACTTATTTTTTTTAAAAAAATATCACAATGAAATTGAATAAAATTTCTTGATTATCATTACCATTCAAAATGTTCTACAAAATCCATAAATAAAAAATTACTACAAAAAAATAAATATATGATTATGGATTATTATAACTGAAATATAACTAATAAAATTGTTCGACAAAAATATTCTTGAATCATAATATATAAATAATAAATCATTCTACTTCAATGATTAGAATAATATAATGTATTCCATGTATGATGAGATATCCCTTGGATTAGGGAATTAACTATGATAATTTCTATGTTCCACAAATTATAGAAATTGAATTATTAATGGAACCATAGGATACACTTTAGTTCCCTCCATTGAAATCTTCACTTATCCCTAAGAAATACTTAATATAAGTAATTTTTTACACTATAAAAACACCTTCTTATTACCTTGATACATTTCTTGGGGTTCTTAATCCCAAATTCCCAACTTATAGTATAATGAGTCATCTTTCTTCTACAGTCATTATCAAATAAATCCCATAAAAATCAATTTTTATATAATTTGTTTCTATGTAAACTCACCCATGTCGAGTTTAGTAATTATTTTTTGAGATAATTATTTAGGGATAATCATACAATTTCACATTCCATCACCCAAAACATTTACTTTCCCAAGTGTAAAATCATCACATTTTATAACAAATTCAACATTAACATGGTTCATTCTAATTGTTGACTTTGAAAAACCCGAAAAATAATGGTTTTCTGAATAATAATCAAATTGTGAAATGATATGAACATGAAAATAATTGATAGGATATTAAAATACTGATTCCCTATTTATATTTTGGAATACATGGGTTAAAGTAAGGTCATTGGAAGCACTCTAACTTGAATCATGGTGTCTAAGATGGGTTCCAAATAACCTCATACGCACCTACCCATATATAGGAGGATGTTGAGTAGAAATAAGGGCCTTGAGAAGAATTATGGGGAAACTATTCCCATGGTATCAGGTAATCATCAGATTATACCAGATAATATTAATAAAATCAAAATATAAATAAATAATTAGTGTCGTAACATACGCATAAATTACCAACCCCTGAAATTGAAGTATGGAAAGTCATATCATACAACCAAAAAAAGATGAATGGGATCCCTATATGTAGTTGATTAATATATGAGATAAATGTAACTACACAAAATATATCAACAGACATCCGGCCTCAATCCCACCCTATAACACCCCCATCCAACTACATACCTTACCAAATTTCCATCGTAGTTCTACTTAACTTCATTAAATCCCCAGTTTTGAAATCAACACGCACACTCAGATTCCTGAGTAAGTTGTCTATATAATACTCAATTTTAAACTACTAGAAATCCGTAACAAAAGTGAATATGATGGATAATTTCATGAATTTAAACATTGAAAAGATAAAAAGGTATAATTATTATTAATAACCTATGTTTCAGGTACTTCAAGTCTAGATCAACCTAACTACCCATCATTCTAAGGATGAAAAACTTTAATTTCCATCAACTAAGTCCTCATCACCTTTTTCATGTGCTACCAAAACCATGATGTGAATTGAGAATAATTTGTAGATTCCATTATATAATGTATACAATGAATCCATATGATATTTGTGTCATAGATATTTCCAAGATTCATTATTTAGTTATTCTCCTAGATTTAGATGAAATGAACCACATTGGTCAACCGATCCACTACCACCAACATAGTATATCAACCTCTCAATTCCCAAGAAAAACCCTTCATGAAATTTATATTCACCTAATCCCATATCCACTTAGGTATTGGGAGTGGACTGTGTATCCCAATAGGTCATTGATTCATGATCTTGATCATCGAACAAGTCAGACAATGGGAGTCTAATTTAGCAATGCCTCTTTTCATTACCAGCCACCATAATTGTCATCTGACATTGTTATGCATTTATTTTGATGCTGGGAGAACAACATACAATAAATGATGTAATTATTTCATCAATTACTCCCTAATTGAATAAGGAACCATAAATATTACCTAACCTATAAATACATACTACTTGACTAAGGTCTATCGTAGAATGGAGCTATATTTTACCAGCCTGATTCACATCAAGATACGCATATGAGTATACTCTTGACTATAATTCACTCATTTAAAAAATGAGGATGTAATCAAAAATGGTGAAAAAGTAACTACACCATGAAAAAAGATACTCCCTCCTTCCTATCTATTAATAAATCCATAACATTCTAATATATATTTGATGATCACTCATTAACATACAATGTCTTCTTGATAAGGGTATCAACAATGAAATTTCATTTTCGATGTTATACTGTATCTAAAATTTTATCTTCTTCAAGTATTCTAACCAATATCACTAATGATGATATGGGTCTCAGTAAGATAAAATACACTATAGACTCTTATTTTTTGTATATATTACAGATCTCGCACACTATATGTAGTTTCTCCAATATATAAATTCATGAACCATTACCGCCTAATCTAAGTAATGAGTAGGGTAGTTACACTCATGTGGTCATAGTTAGGGAGACATGTAGGAAACTACCTTATCCCTACACAATCAAAATTGTTCCCAATCCAACACTAGATGCATTAGAGTACTAGACAAGCCAAACTCTAGCCTCATGAAAAATAATGATCAATGCAGAAATCGATTATTTATCCAACAGTAATAAAGCCCATTCCCACAAGTATGACCATTGAAATATGAATCCCTTTTTGGAAATTAGGGTAATAGTTTATTCATTTTTAGATAATTTCATAATTAATATCCATTAATATGAATATAGAACAAAGAATATCTAGACCTTGAAAACATTCCTTATCCATGAAAATTTCATGGATGCTTATACATTTTTTAGATCAATTGATATTACAACTTTAGAAGACACATTATAATAAATATTCACCTCCTACATAAAGATAATATTGTAAATACCCAAACCATAGTATCCATGGTCTAGTTGTCACATAATTATAATGGATCTAGATATAAGTTATATAATCCCGAGGGAAATAATAATTTAGTAGTGCTGATAAAGTATTAGTGTTTTTGAATCACACATTTCATTTGAAAATAAAAAATAAATAATAGTATCTTCATTTAAAACTCATAATTAACTCTATAATATAATTGAATATAATTTATAGTAAATTTCCTAATATTATGTTGAAAGAAAAAATAATAAAGGGGTGAACACATATTCTTTATAATGGAATATGTACAATATGATCTACTATATAATAAATAAGGAATAAATAATATGAAAGGAATAAATGATGAATGAATAGTATCACATAAATAATCACATGAGATTTTAATTTACCAATGGATGGAATAAAAATTTAAATAACAATATGTAAATCAATAAAATATTTCCAAATGAATAAATGAATAATGACAGATAGCTGACACTTACCATTGTGGCCTTGTCCGAAGACTTCTAATATAAATGGGTAAGTCCCTAGAAAAATACCCAACACATTTTGTCTCATTGGACCTATTGATTAATCAATGAAATATATTATTTTTTACCCCACCCGTCACATAATATGTCTTATGAATTCATCTTATAAATAAATAATACAAGCAAATAAATATGCCTTAATAATCAATAACTATTTGTATTAGAAGAACTACCATTGGAAATGTCATTACATCCTCAATCAATAGTGATTGTAATCCAAAAATAGAGATATTCATAATAGTATAATCAAATTATATCCTCAATAATGAACAATATTAACCAATGAATGTTGATATAGATGAAAATACTTTAAAAATATCAATGGAAACTTTCATGAGGAAATTACAATTTTCATTTTGAAATAAATTATTTTAAATACTAATAATTAAAAATTATTAAGACATAAATTTTACTTGGTATGAAACATGGAAACATGTAATTAAATCATAATTTAAAATAGTAGTCATGATGCTAGAAAATTTCATTTGTATGGTAAACATTAAAAACAATGATTAGGTTCATAACATGGTAAAAAGTATCTCATTCAAAAAAAATTAAATGAATAATCCTTTTAAAAAATTTATATGAAAAAAATCATCATTAATATGACATTAGTAAATCATTTTATTATATTAAAAACATTATGGAAATTTTTTTAAGGAGAATATTCACATTGTAGAGAAAATAGTCAATTGAATAAAATACAACTTAAATTTTCCTTACAAATATTCTTTTTACCTCTTGAGTACATAAAAATGAAAAATAAAGGGAAAATTTTATTTATAGAAATAACTAATGGAGAATAAAATAGATTGGGATTAAGGAATTAAGATCATATAATTCCCCTAATGGAAACATAAACATTAAAAATACCTAATAATGATGAGATTATAAAATAAACCCTTACCTTAGGTAATGAAATTATTTGTATGTTCTTTTAGAATCATGTATAATAATTTGATATTTATAATATTTATATAATATAATAATATAAAAACTGGTAATATAATATATTATTAACTTTGAACATTTTAACACCAGTTAATTAATAGTTATTTATTTAAATCTTTTCTTTTTAGTGTTATCTACTTATCTTCTCATGTATGTTTTGGTTCAGTAGTTTTAGTCTAAATATCATTGTCAAAATTAAATCTTATAAATAATGTTAATTATGATATAAAAATCATATATATTCATTATATACATATTTAGAATCATCCAATAAATTTAGATACGAAAAATGGATCACATTGCATCATGGAGGTGGTAACCCACATGTACACACGAGTGAAGATATCAATTTTTAATCAGTGTAATGGTAAAAAGTTAAATGATATATCATATTTAAAGGAACAAAAATATTCCACAATTTTCATATATATTAATTACTTATCTTATTATAAACATAAATGTTTAATGGTGTTAAAAATGGATTAAACAACTTCATGGAGATGGTAATTCACACGTACATATGAGATATGTTTTCTTTTTTTAGGACGAAGAAGTCGTGGAAAATAGTTTCCATATAATCATAACAAAAAAAATATTTTTATTATACAATTGTTGTTATTTCATGATGGTTACACTAGATTTAGAAGAAGTAAAATAAGAAATAAATTTGAGAGAGTCAGTAAAAATGATTACATTTTTTTGGGCGACCTCATTTAGTTCCATTATTAAAGACCATTGTAATGGTTATTTGAGAAATAAAATGCCTATAATTAAGGATTAGGGAATTTAATAAGTCATTATTTCATGATTTAGTCATGTTAGTTGGGTCATGGTGTTGTATAGTAGAGTGGGTTGTGGTGTCATTTTATAATAAAGGAAGGAAAACACATCGAATTAACAGAAAGAATTAAATATAATAAATTAATCCTCATGGGAATATGGAACTATGTAAAATTAATTTCTGTATTCAGATATTATATTATTTAAATCCATTTGACCAATAATCATTGGATTTGTTTTAATGGTATTGTAAACCATGCAAGTTGGTTTAACCCCTTATTTAACCAATTTTAACCAAAACATTGGTAACACCATTTTTTATATTGAAGGGTTAAATTTTTTATTATACAGTAAATATTGTCTCATAAATTTCTATATGATGAAATTTCAGGAAATTTATAATCCTGATTATACTTTTAAATTATTTTTATATTTTTTAAATAATTTAATAAATTATTATTTAGTAGAAAATACTGTTATAGTATTTTTATGAAGTATTTATATAATTTAAACATAAAGATGTATATAATAAATATCACTATAATTAATACATTATTATTAAGTATAAAGTTAATTTTTAACAATAATCCTTCATAATAACATTACTTTTAAAAATAATATTTTTTTTATTTTTCCACTACTTTAACAAGAATTGTGTCAACATTGTATAAGTATTTATTTTAATTATATAATCACTAAAAATGAGGGAAAATAATCAATAAAGTAACCTTTTTATTCTTAAAATAATTAATAAGAAAAATCAACAACCTATATTTTCACTATGTGAACATCTAAGTGAAATTTAAAAGCAAGAGATTGAGATTCTATATTTTTATTTACATAAAATGTTATATAGATCATAATCAATGAAAAAATGATCTATGTAGCAAAAAATTAAAAATATCAATGAGTATAGAAAAAATAAGCTCATTATATTGGAAAAATTAAAGTATTAGGTTGATTTTATATCCATTTCATAGTAGTTTTGAGCATAATTTATCTGATTTACCCATTAAAATGGTTATAACTATTTTACATAGTTTCTATTCATAATGACTAAAATTGAATCTAGTATCATTAATAAATATTTAAATTATAATTGAAAATATGGAATCTATTTTTAATGATTAAATATCTATAAATTGTATAAATTAATTTATTATAAAAATTTAGAAAGTAATGAAAAATAATTTTATGAATTTTGTTTTTACTTTTAAAAGTATTTTTCAATCCAAATTCAAGTATTATATTTAAAAAAAGGTATAAATTCAATTATATAATAAATAACTTATTAAATTTAAAAAATAATCTATATCAATAAAATTATTACAAAAAACTAGAAAACAAAGGGAATTTTTCTATAAAAATCGTATTTTTAGTTTTCATCCAAAAATAAATATTTTTAGAAAATTCCCAAAAATTCAACCAAAACTAATTTTAGAATAGTTATTTTAAAAATTATAACCATTTCAGAAAATTGAATTCATTAATTTGGTTGTAATCAATATTAATATCCATGCACAAAATGCCATAAAACCCATTTATCAGGAAAATATTCTTTTAAAGCATAAAATGAATTTACATAAAATTGAATAAATTTTTGTTATGAATTAATAGAAAAATACTCATATGAAACCTTCATATATATATATATTGAGTAAATTATTTTTTTCCAATTCATACAACTTATTTAATTTTTATATTAAATTGGTCAAATTTAAATAATAATATTTTAATTTTATATTTCAGTTTTCTTATAGGTCAAGGTTACGTGTTAACAATGATATCAAGAAAAATATTATTTTAAAAGGAATTTTGAAGGTGATAAATGTTTATTTTTATAATATAGAGTAATATTGATGTTCTCTTAGTGTAATAAATTTGATCTCAAGGTGTCAGCTGTGGGATTCAAAAATCTAGGAATACATAAACAAACACAATGATGAAGAAGTCCAAGTATGGGTGAAATATCTTATTCATGATATTCATAAACACTATCTGAGAATTTGTTATTAGAAAAGGAATAATGATATAATCATATTTTCTATATATACTCTAAATCATGTCTTTATTATTCCTTCCTATAAGACCCAAATATGATGGTAGATTGAATGAAAACTAATATTCAAATAGAATTGGTATCCACAGATCTTATCAAACAAGTTTTTACTCCAAGGAAATTGGTATATGTTTATAACAGCTATATAGGTCAACCTTTTGTAGTCTATAAATTCTTAAGAGAACTATATTCCTTCTTAGAAAAAAAAACTAGTGCACCCTTAGGGTAATTACATGATATGATGAATCCTTTAGCTTTAATATCATGAAATTGTACCTTGATCTTATTTAATTCATCTATTTCTATACTATATAGAGGAATATCTATATTCCATGAAGTAAGTACAGGCTTGATCTAAAAAAATACCTTATAAACAAGTGACACTGGGAAATCCTCTAGAAATATATTCAATTAAAGTTATACAACATGCATAAAATATGATGGAGTTAGTGTTTGATATACTATAATGACCATACTATCCACCTTTTATAAGGTCCCAATAATAAATATTAAAAAATCATAAGTTATGTCAAGACTTTTAATCTCTATGACATTAAGGATATTTTGAGATTTATATTTATAGAGAGTTATTCCATAACATATACGTAAAAAATCGTAAAATAAAAAGTAGACACATCCACAAAGTATCTATTTTTATAGAATCCCAAACTTCTCTAATAAAGCATACAATCTTCTATGAAACTCTTCATGACTATCAACAGGAATTATTACAATCCCTTAATAATCATTAAGTCTTTATAAAAACATTAACAAATTTGGGATAAGAATAAAAAACAATGTAAGGGATATAAAAATAAGGAAACCATTAGTTCATTTCCTAAAATTAAAATTCATGAAAATCTCTTTCCTGAAAACATAACATTTTACCCAAAATTAAAATATTATTTTTGGAAAAGTTTTATTTACTTTATCATTTGAAAACATTTTTGTTTCCATGAAAACAAAATTGATAACAAATACAATTAAGGTATATACCTTGGTACATCATAAAATTGAACCCTTATAGAACCATTATAAAAACCTTACAAATTTTAACAACCATATTGCCAAATTCCAAAATAATAATGTCAAGAATATAATCATTACCCAATTTCTTGGATTTCTATTTGGTTACACCCATAATTTAAGATATGAAGATCCCACCCAATGATATCTAGTTCCACCAGTCATTTACAATGTTCATGAATCAAAACATGTAATAAAACATTACATCATTTTTAAAACTCTTTTAAACTCGTATGAAAAAACATTCAGATATTAAAATAATAGTTTCATTCAAAAATTACATTTTCAAATAAAAATACTCATTTATTTGGAAAACCATTTTCAATAAACAATAACAAAGAAATATAAGGATTTTTATTTTGAAAAGATTAAATCTATCAAAAAAATCAAAAAAATAAAATAATGACCATGATGGTGGAAAGGTCATTGTCTCCATTTACGTTAAAAATAAAACATTCCCTCTATCATTTGGAAAGAAACTGTGTATAAAAATGAAAAAATATTTATTTTTGAAAATAATTTATTGGAATTAAAAATATACATAACATTTAATTTATAAAACTTTTATATTCATACAAATACATTTTTGCAATAATATCAAGAACATTGAAAGTAAAGGATTAAATATTTAAACATTCAATAAATCCCATACCAATTTGATCATTTAATTCATAAGAACCATTAGATAATAAGAATTTTAAAACATGTATTACTTGATAATAGATAATATATAGATATTTAATGTTATAGGGTTTGTATATAATATTTTAAAACAATAAAGGTTCATGTCATCAAGAAATCCTTAAATGAAAGAATATTTAGACAAAATCCCTTACATTGGGGACGACTTGTCCCATTGAACTTTATGTTATTGAATAATAAACATATGTAAATAATATACATTCATAAAAAAATTCAAGTTAGCATTACTTTTTTTCACTTATTAAAATGTTGTAAACAAATACATAAACAATTAATTTTACATCAAGTGTTTAGACTATATTTGGTTTATATGGCAAAAAAAACATTGGTAGGTCAACTATGGTAAAAGGGGTGACTATAAAAAAATATAAATAATAATAATACTAACATAATTATCATTTTTATACCAATTTTATACTCTTAAAATCAATCATGAATTATGCTTATAAAAAATGAAGCAATGTTAAAATTAAGGAGACAGTAGGTTGTACGTACACATGAGTAATGTTCCCATTTGCCTGTGATCATTATGGAAATAAGGTAATTAAAAATATCATTCCATAATGAGAATTATGTCACAAATACCATATTATTTAATCATATACACTTATATATATAATTATATTAATATAAATGGAATCACATCGTGTAGATGAGGCGGTAGTCCCCACATCCACGAATGGTGTTAATACTTTTTCAGTATATGAAAAGGTGTTAATGAAAATTATATAATGTATTTACATAAATCTAATTTTTTTATTAATATCATATGGATTTTTTTTATTTCAAACATGTTTAAATAAACCCATGGTTTATACATTACATGTAGTTTGTGAATGTATCACATCACTTTGAGGAGGTAGTCCACACTTCCATAAAAGATGTTATCATATTCTCTCAAAGATGAAATCAGAGAGGTATGTGTTATAATAATTACATAATCATAAAAAAATAATAAATATCATATATATCATATATAAATATAGGTTTTATCATAATTCCCATCTATGAGAGGAGGTAAAGGAAAAATGAACTACATCGTATTGTGAGGATGTATTTCGACACACACTTAAATGGTAAGTTCGTTTCCCATTAGACCGAAGTTCATGAAAGTGTAGGTAAAAAACATAACATAAAAACATTTAATTATATTTGTATAGTTATTTTTTACTTAATAATGGTTTTATAATAATATATTAGTTGGAAAATGAAAATAAAACAAAGTACCTTAGGGATGGATGTCACCGCTTCTTTGGGTAACTCCTTTTGGTTTTCAACAAATGGATTACTGGGATGGATTTATTCCCAAAGGGAGTATTATATTATTAAAGGAGGTATTTTTTGAAAATATTTGAGAATATATTTAGAGATTCGTATGGATTTATTTGTTTGAATAAATGGTAATGATGAATTCCTTTTTATAGTGAATGAGGAGTGGCTTTCTTGTAAAATTTTGAAAAGATAATTCCACCTAGATGTTTTCAATGTAAATTGGCTTCAATAGTGGTCCCAATTAGATAAATTAACGTATAGGGTAGAGATATGATCATAAAAGGTATTTTTTACATGTTTCTAGGTCATTTTGGATCTTAAGTATTAGGTTTAGTCCCCTATTAAGCTAGTTTTCCTCTTAATCATTGTAATTAATTTTAATTACTTTTAATAATATTTTGTGTAAAAAACTATGTTTAAATTTTTATAAATTAGAAATTATTTTGATTAAAATGTAAAATCTATTTATTCCAATTCTAATGATTTAAGTGGAATAAATTAATTTGAATTTAATACCACAGATGGGATGATAGAGTATATTTTTTAAGAAAAAATGTTCAAAAATGTTTATAGGTTTTTATATTCAAATTAAATTTTAAAATTTTTACAATTACCTAAATTAGTTTAATTGATATAAAATTTATCTATTTATATTTATAAAACAAATAAATACATAATTTAACAATATAATTAAATTTTATGGAAAAACAGTTTCGAGCTAAAATTAAGAATTATTCAATATTCATCAAAATGTGAATGTTCTCAGAAAATTACCAAAAAGAAACCATATGTAAATTATGATATCATTATTTCAAAAAATAATTTTATTTGGGCATATAAAATTATGGATGTTTCAATATTTAATTTTAAAAATAATTCACTATTAAAAGGTGATAAAACTACCTTTTCAAAATATAGAGCTATTTTATGCTTAAAATTGGATTTATTATTATTTTAAACCTATCAAATTAATTGGATGAATAAATAAAAATTTAATAAAAATGTGATAAAATAATATGGTTAGTGTAACTAATTCCTACTTACATGATGGTTAGGTGATCACTATTTCTTAAAATAAAAATATTAATAATATTTTATTTTTTCAGTGTAACACAATATTTTGTGCAACGTATGATTTCCAAGAAAGTAATTGTTGTGTGTACGGTATGATATCTTACATATCATCCCATTTAAGGTAAAATTTCTCGTTAATTCATAAATATTACCTAATTTGAAAAAGAAATATTCTATCATTATCTGGTATGTTACATCCATTTCCACTTTTGGAAATTGTGTCCTCACAATTTTATTAAATTATCATATATGTTGGGATTTTATTATCCACAAATAATTTTTAGATACCCACAATGCATCTTCAACCAAATGGTTTTTCTATAAAACCCTGACCTGATGAATCACCGTATCATGCAACGCATTTTCTCTATGGTAATAACCAGAACTTCTTGTTCCTCATCAGTTAGATTTCCTTCCAACAGAAATACTTCAAGAATGAAAACGTGAGAGAAATTTGATACATAATTCCTTAACATTGATACATGAAATTTTTTTTGTATCTGGGACAGACTCCTAGGTAAATCCACCCAGTAGAAAAAAGATCCAACTTTCTTTAGGATTTCATATGGTCCAACGAACCATGGACCCAACATCAATTTATTACCAAAATTTATTACACTTTTCCATTTAGAATCATTTAAAAATACATGATCACCTACCTAGATGGAAATATATTTCATCAAATTATATCATAACTATTCTTCCTACTTTTATATTCCCTCATGTTTCACTAGATCTTCTGATCGTTCTCTGTTGTTTCCTCTACAAACTATGGTCCCATAAACCATTTCTATTAAAACTAGTATACGAAATGTTAATACATTAACCATAACCCATGAATGGTATAAAAATAGCACATCCACATTTTAAAAAAACTCATTCAATATAATATAGAAGATTGTATTATAATAAATTATCCTTAATCGAGAATAATGAAGAATATTGAAATAGATGAAAATAATCATCGAAAATATATGAGAAAAATATCCCCCTTTTTCTTGAAAACATATAAAAGTCTCACTATTTATCAACAAGTCGTTTAAAATAGATTTTCGAATCAAAGTGCCCATACCACTTTGAAACTTTTAAAAGTAATTTTAATTTTAAAAAAGTAATGACAACTTAATTAAATCCATAAAACCATTTTTAAAACATGGACATTAATGAGAAAGATTTAGAAGAATAAATCTTTAAAAAATTTAAAATTATATTTTAGTTAGAGTTCCTAAACAAATGGGAGATACTTCAATACAAATAATCACGGTAATAAAAAATTTATAATATCATGAGAATAAAGTGATTCATGATATACTATGTCAAAGTACAATATGTACACCATATACAATTGATTTGGAACATAACAACAACGAAGTCTGAATGGAATGTAAATTGAGTTGAAATCCATTATAAAGACTGTATCTTCAGATTAAGGATAAATCAAGGACATAATTATGTGTGAAAAATATAAATACACTCAACATGATTGGATATTAAGTGTAAAGAAATCAGAGGTCATTCAAACATATTCTTGTAAAATAACACCAAAGACTTAATGTTTAACTCAATGAATGGAAATTGAGTTAAAATTACTCTTATCAAATTCATATCGATGTCTTGAGAATTTATAAATGGAGTGATTATTTGTATCAAATTTATATCTATAGAAATGGTATTGGAAATTAATACATAAGTAAATAAATAGTAATTTCACGCATAACCTTGGAGTAAAATAATCAATGAAGTTTGCGTAAAACCCATTGAGTGAAAATTGAAAAATGAAATTCCCTTGAAGATTTGGTAACATACGAAACATAAAACCCATGAAAGAAGGATGATACAATGAAGTTTTAAATACCCATAAATTAAATTATATTACACCAAGAATATAATTATGGGTATTACATACACCACACAAAAGGAAATTGTAGCCAATATATCATTAATCACACGGGAATAAAAAGTGAGATGAAAAATACTTACCGCGTTGTAATAAATCCATTAATATGACCCAAAGTTAATTAACACAAAATTAATCACATAATAACATTAATATCAATATAATAATGATAATATATATCAAATGGTAGTATATAATACACTGAATGCAATATATAAGTGGCGAACAATGGAAATCTCACAGAATTAAAAGTGAGATAAGAAATCCATTACATTGTATTTTTCCTTAGTATAGGGTATGATAAACTCCCATATAATGGTGAAATAATTGTTATTAAATTAAAAAATAACCAAATAAATAAATATTATATCACATATGACCTTCTAATATTTTTTTATTAATTATATTTCAGTCGTATCATTGTTTTTGATGTTAACTAATTCATTTTCCTTTATATGGTTTGTTATGTAAGTCATGTTTGTTTTTTATAGGTTGTATTTGATTTATATCCCAAATGATATTAAGATCATAAACATTATTTTTAATCATAAAATGAAAATTATTCTTGAATAATTTTGATGGGGAAATAATCTCATCGTGTTCGTGGAAACGGTAAGCCGTATCTAAGCACGAGTGACAATATCATTATATTGATGTTGAAATAGAACGTAATTGGATGGTATATCATATTTAATAAATCATAAAAATGTTATATTTATTATTTACATCAGTTATACTCATTATTATACCCATCCAAATAATGAAGTATTTGAATAACAAACTACACCACGATGTGGAGACCGTTGGCTGTACGTACGCACGTATGGTGACTCTGTCATTTATAAGATGGATATAATAAAGAATATGGTTGTAACATACATATAATAACATCAAATTTTGTTTAAGGTACTAGATTTATTATTTTTTTATGTAAAAAAAAAATAAAGAGGAAGTGGAAGAAGAAAAGAACATGAAAGAGGGTGGTGAAATTATTACCTCTTTTTCCGGTGTTTTCTTTTGAGTTGATCAAAAGGGATTCTTAGGTTGGATTTTTGAACAATATAAGGAATCTAAGCTGAATTTATAAACGTTGGGATGATATTTGGGCAGAGTTTCGCTAAGCCAAATGGGTTTGGAGATGTTAATTTAAGAGAAGGGAAACTACCATTTTATAGGAGATATGTGTGTCACTTTTGGAAAGGCTTGAAATATTATATTATAATAAAATAATTTTCGGTTTCTAATGGCTCATAAATAATTTATTTCAAAGATAAGGTGGGGAGGGGTAAAAATACTCTCAATAAATATGTTTTTGACAAGTTTGGATTACAAATTTAACCTTGTCTTTTAGATTTAATTCTTAGTTAAATAGATTATCTTTTATCGTGTCCTCTTGTATTCTTACACTATATAGTTAGTAAAATTTATCTAAACTTGAAATATAACATCAAGTGGTTCATTAATGACATATATAATATTATTTAATCCCTTTTTAGGATCCTCATATTTTTATAAATATTATATCAACCAATAATATAGTATTTGTATTTAAAACTAATTTGTGTCAATTTTGACTCTATTTGGTATTTTGCTTTTGTGAAAGTAATAAAAACCTTATCAATTAGAAAAAAATTTATCTAATTAACCCTAACATGTCATATTAACCTTGAAAATTATTGGACGGCATCAAAACGTTTAAATTCTGTTTATTTTAATATTTATAATATAAACTATTTTAATATTTCATTAAGAAGGTAATTACTGCATCATCATTGTGTCATAAATATGTATCATTATTTAATCTATAAAAATTATAAATAAAAATCCATTATATAGGAAATCTTTTTATCTTTCCAAGGAATATTTATAGTATAATTTCCTCATGAATAACTATATATTGAAAATGGTTTAGTTAATAAACATTGAATTTAACACTTTTAACTCTTCTTTAAATAAAATAATAATTAATGTCCGAATATAATCCAAGTGGACCAAAATAATAATATTTTATTACTAAGGTTGTTTTGAGTTGAATTAAATTTATCCAATAGAATCAGGACATGTGTTAGGGTGATTATAATATCATATTTACATTTAATTACCCAATATACTTTTAACCGTGGTAAATAAAAGTCAAAAGATACTATTCACCAAAAATTATTTTCATCATATTGAACCATATTTTTCTTACTGATATTATCCGCGTATCTAGGAATTTTTAAATTCAATTAAAAGAAGTTGTAAAATTAATATTTACGCAAATTAGCAAATACTCCTCGAATATGGCTAAAAGATGATAAAAAGTTCAATAACATTTTATACATCTAATTTTATTATAAAATGACTCAAATGAATTACGTTGAAAATATATAGGTATTATATAACAATTTGGACTTAAAATAAATTTAAATAAAATAAATGATTATTTAAATAAAAAGTTGGTTTTAAACAATAGTGAATTTTTTTCACTATTTATCAAAAATTGAATGTTTTTAGAAAAATACCAAAAATTTACCCTAAGGTAATTTTGATATTCCGAATTCAAATATGAATTCTATTTTACCAAATTAAAAACATATAAGTTGTATTAATTAATTTAAAATTAATTCCCATGGTCAAAACTGAGAAGCGAGTTTTTAAAAGTAAAAACTATCAAAAGATTGACACGTGTTTATGTCAAATTTATTGTGAAATTACTTATAATGACCTAAATTGTATTAAATGATAAAGATATAATCTAATTATACTTTAGAACCATTCAAATTCATAATTTAACACTATAAATAATTTTGATTAAATATGTTGTTTTCAATTAAAATTTAGTATTTTTTAGTACACATTAAAATATGAAAGTTATCAGAAAAGTACCAAAAATTTATCCAAAATAAATTTTTATTTCCTTATTCTAAAGTAGAATTTAATTTCATTAAGTATAATATATAAAAGTGTCAAATATTGGTTTTAAAAAGGATTTTCCATTAAAATGTGGTAAAATTGCATTTAAAAAAAACACTTCTTTTATTTGAAAAATGAATTTGTTCTTATATTATGTCTAAGAAACACATAATATGGATTCTAAAATGATATGGAGTATATAAAATTTAAAATTCATTTACTACTATTCATAGCTGCTTTATGAATGGCTAGTTTGGTATGTCGTGGTGCGCTCAAACTCGATGTTGCATGTAGTGCATGCTATTGAATTACTTTAAAGAAAATAACATACTATAAAATCTTGAGGTGTTAAATTCTTCCCCAATTTTGGAAATTAAATCCTAATAATTTAAAAATTGGGCTTTGTAACTTCATTTAAAGTCCTACATCAAGAAAAGAGTCAATAAAACTATCACTTTAAAAGAAAGAATGTGAAGTACAAAGGTCACCCGAGATAACCCATACTAGGATTCCATGTAGGAAAAACTGGATATGGAAGATAAAATAAGTGTCAAGTTCTAATGTAGAGTGATAGAAAACATGATCAGGAAAAAGATAACTACAAGAAGACCACAAAATTATGAGGGGATAAACCTTCATTAGTTTCATAGTAAGAAAAGTAAACAGACAACATTTTTTTGTTGTAAGTTCCATTTCCTAAAGTTGGAGAATTTATTAATTATATTGACTCCGAACATAAAAAGATATACTTACTTTTTAAGTAGAGTTTCATTCTTTATTAAATATTAACCACTAACTCATCTTTTTATCAAACGATGAGTAATCAAGATGACTTGGTCACACCTAAAGCACTTGAATCAACTTCAAGATAATCACATGATCTAAAAAGGATAAAATATATATTTACCTAGTATTTTGAGATTAACCATAACAAAAATGGTTAGTACAAGATCAGATGATCCCCAAAAGGATAATCCTTTAGAAAAAGAAATACTAATCTTAATTTGTAAAATTAAACCAACAATACCCAAATTCAAATAAATGCCATTCAATAAACAATTGTCCTTAAAATATTTCATATAATCCAAAATAATATTCAAACATAAAAATTAGATGAATTTGATTACGTATTCTTCCACATTTAATTGTATCTCCAAATAACATCGACTACTCTTAATGTCACATAAATAAAAGTAATTAACCTAATCACATATTCTCTATGAAAGCTTAATCGTATCCAAAAATAACCAAAATTTCTATAAATCCACAATAAAAACATTGACAAAAATCCACCATTACTCCTCAAATGAAATCCCGTAGTATTCTATTTTTCTTAGTCCTATAGTGATCCCAATAGAGCGAACGTATTCCCAAATAAAATTTATCACTTAATCACCAAAACATTTTTCTATAATAAGGATATCCATTTGATAAGACATAAGATCCTAAATCCACATATTAATTATAAATAAAATAATTTAACAAAAAATAATTAGTCACGCTAATCGAGGAATTCACGTAGTTCAGTGGTAAGTGATAAATCCCAGTTGCACTCTGGTTGTGGGTTCGATTCCCGCAGCTATGTCTGACGCGATGGGTTGTCACAAAGTTTTCATTTTGTCCTTTTTCAAAAACTATATTTTATAACACTCCAAAAATGAGATAAATTTCTTAAAATAACTATAACATAATTTCACCAAAAATGTTATCTCAAACCTATCATTTTCATCCCAAAATTAAATAACATGAAATTACCTCAAAGTCTAGGATCATATAATCCCATATTGTTACTTATAACTATATCAAAATTAAAAAAAATAATTCTTCTTAAAATAGCATTTTCACATAACAAACTACATGGCCACACATAAAAGAGAAAAGACATCCAAAGTACTCCCATCAACAAAGAGAAATAATATTTTAAACATTTAGCAATCCATTTATTTCCACATAGGTTCTTCCTAGACTAAGAGGTTATCCTACAGAACAGGGCATTCACTTAGGTAATTCCCATGTCTCCTACGTTTATAGAAAATCATTGTAAATGGAAACTTGGGATCAATTTTATTTTATACCATAGTACTCTTCATTTTTCCTCGGCAATTCTTTACTTTATGTCCTTATTTACCACACATAAATAATTTCTTTGTTCCATTGAGACACTTTCCTAGGTGTCTACTTATACATTTCTTATATGATGGAAATTGAGCTTTTTTTCTCCATGGTCTCCATTGTTGGAGTTCTTATCATTCACCACCTTACTCTTCTTTGTTGAGTTCGAGAGTTGGTTAATATATATGTTGTTGATCATATTTTTTAAAACTGATTCATCATGAACATGATATATATTACCCCTATCAACATTCCATTTCATTGCTCATTTCCACCACTGTTCCCACCTTGTACATCATGTTAAATGTTACTATGACTTCTTTGGAATCCATCCATTGACTAACACAGGAAAGCATAATGTGAGTCATAAAATCATTTAAATAATATCATAACACCTAATTTTCAATCTAAAACACCTTAGGAATAACAAAGGTTATTTATTCACATCTTATATTAAAATCCTTCAAATTGGATTGTAAAGAAAATGTGAATTATCTTAAGCATAACTCTCAGGAGTGTCGTAATCAAGAGTGTTATAGGGCCCGTTGTCGTATACCAGTATACCCTGGGTCAAGCCCGAAACTCTTTGTCAGAGTTTTCACACCTAGGTACATTTGTACCAGTGCCGCCTCTACCTGATCGTATCCAAATTGGAATTTATTTTTTTAGAAAACCCACATATTATTTACATTACCAAAATTTTTGGATGTTCTTCTATACTAATCCTCAATGTCTATCTTAGGGTAGTGTTTCCAAATCAGTGTTTTTTTCTAAATCTACCTTCCAAGGATTTTGCTAAACTTCCTCTGATACCAACTATAATGCCCCAACCCCAGTTACCCAGAATTAGTGCATTATTACATAACATTGGCATGATACAAGGAATCATGTCCTAAAAGACCGATCAGTTTAGTAGACTTGGATGTACTAGTTACATACATAAGTGTTACATTACATCATGAAATAAAAAAACAACATTGTGTCCCCTTTGAACACTCTTATATCCCTTTGCCTATTCCTACAGGTTAATAATAATATACTTATTTTCATCCTAGGAAAAATAAAACATAAGAAATGGGTGAGCTCAGATGCTCAGAAAGGATAAAAATATAGCGGAAACTATCACAAATAAGAATAAACATTTAAGGAAATGTATAAGAAAAGAAAACTAGCCTTTTAAACTTAAATGTCAGCATAATATAGTGAAGATAAATCAGATAATGCCTTTTACATATTCAAATGGATATTATAGTAGTCGAATAATCACATGTAATATCAATATCCAATTTCATAATGATTGAATGCATAATGAAAGACTTTTTAACTACATAGTCAAGGAATTGTGCCAAGACTACAAATATGATTTTGTCAAGGCATTTTACAAAGACACTAGTTTGTCTCATGAGACCTAATGATTCATCGAGAAGATATAGCGGGCTCCACCCATCACTTACTAAGTCTAATTCATTCCCCATATGAAAATGTTGAAACATAACATAATCATTCGTATTAAAACTATAAAGAAAAATGTGAATACATTAACCATAAAACATGAATGGTATAAAAATAGAACATCCACAGTCAAACATAACTCATTTAATAAAATATGAAATATTGTATTACAATAAAGTAACCTCAATTGAGAATAATGAATAATATTGAAATATATTAAAATAATCATCAAAACTCTATGTGTAAAATATCACCTTTTTTCTTGAAAACATTTAAAAGTCTCACTATTTATCAAGAAGTCATTTAAAATCAAATTTTGTATCAAAGTGTCCCATACCACTTTGATACGTTTAAAAGTAATTTTAATTTTAAAACATTAATGTCCATTTAAATAAATAATTAATACCATTTTTAAAACATCGACATTAATGATAATGATTTAGAAGAATAAATCTTTAGAACATTTAAATTAATATTTTAGGTAGAGTTCCTAACCAAATGGGAGATTCTTGAATACAGAAAATTTAGGTAATAAAAACATTATAATATCATGATAATAAAGGTATTCATGAGGTTATATGTCAAATTAATGTATGTACACCATATAAAAGTGAATCAGCGCATAACAACAAAGATGTCTCTATGGAATGTAAATTGAGATGAAATCCCTTATAAATACCGTATCCTCAGGTTAAGGATAAACCAATGACATAATTATGTGTGAAAAATATAAATACACTAAATATGATTGGATATTCAGTATAAATAAATAAGATTAAATTCACATATATTACTTTAAAAACAACACCAATGACTTGGATGTCTTACTAAATGAATAGAAATTGAGTTAAAATTACTCTTATAAAGTTCATATCGATGACTTCTGAATTTATCAATGGAGTGATAATATGTATCAAAAGTATATCCACATAAATGGGATTGGAATTTACTATATAAGTAAATAAATAGTTATTTCACACATAATCATGGAGTAAAATAATCAATGAAGTTTGCGTAAAACCCAATGAGTGGAAATTGAAATTTGAAATTCTCTTACTGATTTGGTAACTTACAAAACCTACACCCAATCAAAGAAGGATCATACAATGAATATGTAAATACCCATATATTAATGTATATTACACCAAAAGTAAAATCATGGGTAGTACATACACCACACAAAATGAAATAGTGTCCAATAAGCAATATTCTCATGGGAATAAAAAGTGACATGAAAACCCCTTACCACGTTATAATCAATCGAGTCATATGATCAAAAGTTAATAACCACCAGATGAATCATATAACTCCATGAATATAAATAGAATCAGGATTATATATATCAAATGGATGTACATAATACAACACATGGAATAAATAAGTGGCGAACAATGGAAATCCCACAGAATTAAAAGTGAGATAAGAAATCCCTTACCTTGGACTTTTCCTTAGTACAGGGTAGGTTAACCTCCTGTATAATGGTGAAATAATTTTTATTAAAATATACAATAAAAAAATACAAAAATATGATATCATATATGACCTTCTAAAATTTCTTTGTTAATGATATTTCAGTAGTATCATTGTTTTCGTTGTTAATTGATTCGTGTTCCTTTATATTTTTTGTTCTGTTAGTCATGTTTGTTTTGTATAGGCTGTATTTGATTCATATCTAGAAAGTTATTAAGTTCTTAAATTTTTTTTGTAATCATAAAATGAAAATTCTTTTTGAATGATTATGATGTGGAAGGAATCTCATCGCGTTTGTGGAGACTGTAAGCTGTACATATGCACGAGCGACAATATCATTATATTCATGGTGAAATCATATGTAATTGGATGTTATATCAAATATACAGACTAATTAACATCTAATATTTATTATTTTCATCAGTTATACTCATTATTATACCCATACAAATAGTGAAGTGTTTGAAAAACAAACTACACCACGACGTGGAGACGGTATGTCGCATGTATGCACGTGTGGTGACATTTTAATTTATAGGATGGATAAAATAATTAATATGGTTGTACCAAATTTATAATAAAATCACAGTATGTAGAAGGTACATGATTTATTATTTTGGTGTAGAAACAAAAAATAGAGGAAGTGGAAGAAGAAAAGAACTTGAAAGAGGGTGGTGAAATTATTACCTCTTTTTTGGGTGTTTCCTTTTGACATGATCAAAAGGGATCCATAGGTTGGATTTATGTTCAACGTAAATACTCTAGGTTTAATTGAGGGAATTTGGGAAGATATTTGGGAAATTTTTTCTGAGACACATGGCTTTGGTGGTATGATATTAAGATAAGGGTAAGTACCCTTGTATAAGTGATGTGAGGATCACATTAGGAAAAGTTTGAAATATTATTTTATAATAAAATAATTTTCTGTTTATAATGGCTCAAAAATGATTTACTTCAAAGATAAGATGGGTATGGTTCTAAATTATTTCAACCAATAGGTTTTAGACAAGTTTAGTTTCCCATTTTAACCTTATCTTTTAGAGTTAACTGTTAATTAAATAGTTTAACTTTTTTAGAGTCATCTTTTATTCTTATAATATATGGTTAATAAACTTACTCTAAACATCAATGGGAACTTCAAGTGGTTAATTAATGATATATATAATATAATTTTAGACTTGTTTTGGAACATTAGGTTTTTAGGAATATTATATCAACCAATAATATAGTATTACTGTCAATTTTGACACTATTTGGTATTTTTTTTGTGAAAGTCATATCAACCTTATCAATTTGAAAACAAATTATCTAATCAACAATAACCTTTTATATTAACCTAGAAAATTAGTGTAGGGAATCAAAACTTTTAAATTCTATTTATTTTAATATTTATAATATAAACTATTTTAATATTTCATTAAGAAGGTAATTAATACATCATCATTGTGTCATAAATAAATTTAATTATTTAATATCTAAAATTATAAATCAAGTACCATTATGTAGGAAGTATTTTTATATTTATAATTAATATTTGTAGTATATTTTATCTTATTTATATCCCTATATTAAAAATGGTTTAGAGAATAAACATTGAATTTAACACTTTTAACTCTTCTTTAAATAAAATAATAAAAAATGTCCTAATCTAATCCAAGTGGACTTAAAGGTAATATTTTATTCCTATTGTTTTATTTGTCTAATTACACATATAAAATATATTTAGGACATCTGTTAGGGTATTTATAATATCATTTTTACCTTTAATTACGCTATTTACTTTTAACCGTGGTAAATAAAAGTCAAATGTTACTATTCACCAAAAATTATTTTCATATTATTGAACAACATTTTACATACTGATATTAACATTGTCTCCATGCCTTTTGACATTCAATTCAACGAAGTGGTAAAATAACGTTTTATGCAAATTTTCAAATGCTCAAAGAAGATGGGTAAAAGACAGTAAAATGTTCAATAAAATTTTATACATCTAATTTTATTATAAAATGACTCCAATAAATTAAATTAAACTTATATAGGTATTATATATCTATTTTCACTTACAATAAATTTAATTTAAATAAATAATTATTTAAATAAAAAATCAGTTTTAAACAATAACGTAGTGTTTTTCACTATTCATCAAAACGGGAATGTTATCAGAAAAATACCAAAAAATTACCCAAATATAAATTTGATATTACAAATTCAATAATGAATTCTATTTTACCAAATTAAAAACATACAAGTTTCATTAAAAATTTTAAAATTATTTTCCATTGTAAAAACCGAAAAGCGGGGTTTTAAAAAGTTAAAACTATCAAAAGATTGACATGTCTTTTTGTCAAATTTAAATGTGCAATTACTTATAATGACCTACATTGTATTAAATGATTAAAGTATAATATATTTATACTTTAAAACCATTAAAATTCATAATTTAACACAATTAATTATTCCTATTAAAAAAAATTCATTTAAAATTTTGTATTTTTCAGTATTCGTCAAAAAAGGAATATTATCAGAAAAGTACCAAATATTTATCCAAAATAAATTTTTATGTCACTATTGAAAAGAAAATTTTAATTTCAATAAATTTAATATATAAAAGTGTCAAATATTGGTTTTAAAAAGGGTTTTCTATTAAAAGGTGGTAAAATTACAATTTTTAAAAAATACTAATTTTATCTGAAAAAATGAATTTTTATTAAATTATGTATAAGAAACACATAATATGGATTCTAAAATTATATGGACTATATAAACTTCAAAATTAATTTAATATTATTCATAACCTCTTTTTGAACGGTTAGTATGGTAAGTCGTGGTATCCTCGAACTCAATGTTGCGTGTAGTGCAAGCTATTGAATTACTTTAAGGAAATTAACTTACTATGAAATCTTAGTGCGTTACACCCCTTATTTCCATAATTCATCACACTTTTCCATGGGAAAACTTTTAAACATACATGAAAATCACCTCAAAATATTGACCATTCCTCCAGTTATCTACATAACTATTATATCTACTCTAACCTTCACTTACATGTCACTGAATCAAAATAACTTTATCTCCTATTTCCTCTAGAAACACTATTCCCATCAATGTCCTTTCCCCTACAACATACCAAAAAGTTAGTTCTCGAAACTAATTTCTATATAATCCCTAATATTATTCCATCTGTATAATGGAATGAAAATAATTATTATAAGAAAACTCAACAAAATAATTATGTAGATCCAAAATTCCGGTATAATACATTGAGTAAGAAGAAAGAATATCCTCCAAGGTTTGAACCATCTGCTTAGATTTTCCTTAAGACAGATGATAAAAAGACTTACTGAAATTTAATTTAGTACCCAACAGCTTCTAAAGTCCTTTTCAATAATTATATGTGAACCGAGGATCACAATCTCATATAATGGAGGGGGGAACTCAATGTAATATGATAATATCTTTTTGATATAGTCTACAAATCATCTCTAAAGACATTGTATCTATAATGGGAAGAATATGTATAGATTTAGTTAATTCATCAACAATAATGAAAATAACATTATTATCTTTAAAGGTCATAAGAAATACTACCATAAAATCCATTGATATGTTCTCCCATTTCCACTTAGATATTGAAAACAGTTGTAGCAACCCCTTTGGTAAATATCACTCTAATGTAACCTTATGAAAAGTCATGCACTTGATGATAAATTCAAAAATATATCTTTTCATTCCATCCAACTAGTAACACTTTCGACAGTCTATATACATTTTAGTACTACCCAGAAGAATGTAAAATGAAGATATGTGAGATTTAGTCAACAATTGTTTTCTTAAATGTGAATCAAAAGTCACACATAATCTTTCTAAAAAACATGAAACACTTTCTTCTCAAATTTTAAAATCATGAAACTTACCATTCTTAATACATTTTAAATTTTCTTTTAAATATTGATCCACTTTCTCATCCCACTTAAATATTTTTGAAAATTTTAAATATACTAAAACCTAAGAAAAGAGTGGTTTTCCATATATCAAAAATTCTAGGATAAAATTAATATAATCATTTACCAAAGGGTCACTTTCCAATCATAACATGTTTAATGTAGCATTACATATTCGACTCAAAGAATCATCCACCTTGTTAGCATTTCATTGATGATAATTAATTGAGTAATCATAATCCTTTACTTAATTCCAAACATATTTTCTTTCTCATTTTCAATTAATTATGATTGAATATATACTTAAAATATTTTTTATCTGTTTATATTTCACACTTTACTCTATAAAAATGTCTCATAATTATTTTTAATGAAAAAAACAACTGATAATTCCAAATCATGAGTACGGTAATTTAACTCATGAGGATTTAATTGAAGTGAAGTATAATAAATTTCATGATCATTCTATATTACGACACAACCAATTAATTTCAATGAGGAAGATCTATAGATAACAAATTCAACATTTCAAGATGATAAGACCAAAATAAGAGCATTCACCAATCTTCTTTTTAGTTCTAGAAATCAATAGTCACATTATTTTTCCTAGATGAGCTTAACTCATTTTCAAGTTAACTTTTCCAGTTGGATTGAAAACCAAGCAAATTTATCCAAAAATTTCTAATCGTAGTTTGCTAATCTATGAAAACTACACATCTCAGTGATATTTGTGGGACTTTTCCATTCTTTAGTAACTTTGTTTTGTATGATCAATAGTTATTCCATCTTTAGAAATAATGTGACCACAAAATTAATTTTTTTGACCAAAATTATCACATTCTAAACTTACCATAAATTTTATTTGATTTTTATGTTGTCAAACTAATCCTTAGACTCCTTTCATGTTCCTCTTGAATTTTATAAAACACTAAAAAGTCATCAACAAACTCAATTAATTTTTTCCCAAGAACTCATAAAAAATTATTTTCAAAACATCCTTGAATATATTAGGTGCATTAGATAACCAAAATGGAATAACTGAAAATTCATATTGGCTATATTTAGTTCGATATGTAGTCTTTTGATTGTTAGCTTACTTCACTTTCAACTGATGTCACGATAACCTCATGTCAAACTTTGAAAAATACTACACTCCCTTGATCTGATCAAATAAATCATTGATATGAGGTAAAGGAATCTTTTTCTTAATAGTAATTTTATACAAGGCTCTATAATCAATGCAACATCTCATTGATCCATCACTATTTTTGAAAAAAAAGACATAATAACCTGATGGTGATGTTCTACGTTGGATGAAACCATTATCTAATAACTCATGAAATTTCATTCTCAACTCTAAGAGATCCAATTGAGCCATTTGATAAGAGGATTTAGAAATTGGCTTAGCATCAGGTACTAATTCAGTAGAAAACTAAAACCTACGATCATGAGTAACACTAGGAAAATCATCCAGAAAAAGATCATGGCATTCATTTAAAACTGGGACATCGCTACTTTGAACATTTTATTTATTTTTAAAAATACATGGTATGAAATTTTATTTCCATATCTAATAAATTTATTATATTATAGGTAAGTAATCAATGGATTGAAATAAACAAACATGAATTTATTATCACTAAAATATTTCTTAGCAAGATAAACTGAAATCCAATCCTTACTAAGAATAATATCAAAATCTACCATGGATAGTTCAAAAATATTTATAGGAAGACCACCACACTGTTAATAATAGGAATATTGCTTTAAATCATGGATGATTTGATAATTCCATTGGGAGGTTTTAACAAAAGTTATATCCTATATTCATGAGGCGATATTACTAATTTTATACAAAATTTCTTAGAAAAGAATGAATGAAATGATCCACAATTAAACAGGGTATTGGAATAATTTGAAAACCTAAGTAACATACATATCCCCACATCATTTGGTATCCCAACATCAACTAAAGTAGAAGAAATTGAATTCACTACACCTTTCTGTTTTGGATCATAAATATTACCATCATGTTCAACTAACTTCGAACATGAATTAGCATAATGAACCATCTCATTGTAACTAAAAATTTTTATCATCAGATGGCTACTAGTTACCACATATTTTTATTCCTCAAAATTATTTTCCTACTATTCGTAGGCCATGTGGAAAAACTATCCACAACGATAACACTTACCTATCTTTATAATACATTATCCATGGTTCTTTTTACCCACTTACTAGATTATTGTAACTTTAATTTATTAGATCAATATTTCTTTATCGCATGTTTCCCCATCACCCTCCATCCTGCTCGTTTCTTACTTTCACCACCATGAGTATAATTTCACTACTACAAAACTAGTTGGTAACAACACTAGCCTTTATCAACATATTTTAGCACCAATCAAGGAATCCTTTATCATCATTTTTAGTGCTCATAAATGTCTGAATAAATTGAAATAATTCAATACATAAAAAATAAAAATGATTTTATGAAAAAATAGTAAATTTTTATTAATTAAATTATTATTGATAAAAATGAATAAATTTATTATATTGTACATAAATTATAAATACTAATAAGAAAATATATAGAATATATAGATTTATGAAATCAAAATTAAACCAATAAAAATTAAATATAAGTAAATTGAGAAAAATATTAAGCATTATATTAATTAAATATTTATTGATTATGGTAATAAATAATATATACTAAATATATGGATATATATGAATGTATATAAATATGTTATATATAATACAAAATACTTATTCTTTATATATTTAGTGAATAATGGTTTATAACTAAAAATTAATATGAATTAAAAATACTGACTTAATGCATCGAGTAATGTACATAATTGAATATCATTGGATTTTTCAATTTAACATTGATCAAATGTATTATATTGATTTCACATATACCTAGTTAATGTATTTTTACATACAATAGAGACACACACTTTTTTGGAATTTAATATAATTCTATTATTTATTTTATATATATTTACTATGTTTTAAAATTTTCAATATGTATTCATCTTTATTTCAATAGATATCCATTTTTTAGTGATTTATATTAAATTAATAAAACTTATCAAAATTTTAAACATCGTAATGATTACCCCTTTTTAATTAATGAAATTTACTCATTTTTAACATGATGGAACTAAATAATAAATATTCAATAATATTGTTAAAAATGTATTCATAAAAAAATATTTATAAATAAAAATATTTATAAATGTATATTTACTATTTTGATACATTTATAATTATAAATAAATAAAAATTATTTGTTTGAAAAGTATTTATATAATTATAAATAATATATTTTAAATATTTAAATAATTATAACAATATTATTTAATTAATTAAAATATTCACTACATCTATATTTTTATATATATAATTATATATATATATTGATATAAATATTATTTAAAAAAAATTATTTACAAAATTATAAATAAATAATTATATATTCAAAAAAAAATAAAATTATTATTTTATAAAATGTATTATTATAAGTATTATAATTATATACAATAATTATAATTTTATAAATAAAAGTATTATTTTTTAATGCAGTATTATTAGTATTTACTTTTGCTTCTTTTAGAGCTGATAAAAATTCTTTTAACAGTGCTTATTAACTTAGCAATGATAAAATGAATCTTGATCAGTGCTTTTTTAGAATCAATGATAAAAGGGTCCCTATCTATTTTAATAACTCTAACTGTCACGACCCGTCCTCGGGGCCCGTGCCGTGACTACCCCAAGCCCGCCTTCCATAGGCCAGGGGCTGGCGACTAGCACCAAGGCGTAAAATCCCAGTAAACAGGGAAGGCTTTGCCTTTATAAGTAACAACCACATAGAGTCAGCAAGCGGAACGTAAAGTGCAGAAAAGTAAAGGGGGCCGGAATACAAGCCCAACTGTAAAGTACAACTGAAAAAGTAAAGTACAGCAACTGAAGAAAAGACGGCCGCCTCGTGTCGTCCACTGGCAATACCACCTGAAGGGTGGGTACAGATAGCCTCCAGGCTCCTCGGGTCCCACGTCCGCTCCGAGCACGTCCCGCCCAGTGGTCCACCTCCAGGTACCGTCCTGCTCCACGCCCCAACCGTGATCAGCGATGTCCGTCGTCTGCAACCAACAAAACAAGGTGCGGGCATAGCCCGTGCAGGGGTGAGTATAAGCTACTCAGTAAGGACCCCGAGACCCCCGAAGGTCTCCCGAAATCCACAAAGGATATAGCACAAAAGAAGATGCAATCATGAAGTAACATCTGACTCGACTTAGGTATATGCCCATACATATACCTATGTCCCCAATTCTAGCTCTGCTCACGAGCTCAAGAACAACTCAATCCACAAAGGGAAGCAAGACTCAAATCCACAACGAGAGTAAACAGTAAATCCACATAGGATAGTTCAACACAATCCACAAAGGAGAGTAACATAAGATTCAGCTCAACCAGGTATACTTTTTCAGATGACGTCAAAGATGATCACTGATCCATCTAAGTCGTCGGACCCACGAAGGATCGATAGGTACTAACCCCCGCAAAAGACCCACTCAGGATCGGGCTCACACAGAACCTGTAGGCAGTGGCTCACATAGAACCGGTAGTAAGGACCCACGTAGGATCGGGCTCACACAGAACCTGTAGCACTGATCCACGTAGGATCGCTGAGTGCAGTAGTCGACGCAGTCCACTAAGGATCTCTGCACAGTCGTCGCCGCAGTCCACGAAGGATCTCTGCTCTGCCGTCGTCGCAGTCCACGGAGGATCTCTGCTCTGTCGTCGTCGCAGCCAGCGCTAGGGTTCCCGCACATAGCGAGCTCGTTAGGAGGGTCCGCTCCACGAGCCGAGAGGCTGATACACCAACTGACACATAGTCCGAAGTTGATGTATCCAAAAGTTCCGTATCGACAACAGGATCTCAACGCAACAGACGGCGCGTCAATCGGACGCCCGGTCTGAGAGTTATTGGCATTTTCGTCCCAGGGGCCCGGTTGGTGTTTAGGGAAAAACCAACCCGACCGTACTCCGCCTGTATCCGATCCTCGGGCGGAGTATGCCAAAAGTTCCATCTCACTTAGAGGAAACTACCACAGCTGACGGTACGTCGATCGGACGTCCGTAGCTCAAGTTATGAGCGTTTCCGCTCCGAGGGCCCGGTTGGTTTCGTGTACGAACCAACCCGGCCGAACCCAAAGACTTCCGAAACTTTGAGTATAATATACTGAAACGACCGTATCGATCCAAGGATCGCGTAGCCGCTGACGGTTCGTCAATCGGAGTTCCCAGGCCCAAGATATGGGCGAAAGACCGAAGAGGGCCCGAAACGGGGGTTCTGGGCCCGGGGCGACCCGGCCCGAACCCCCCCCTGGGTCGGCCGACCGGGTCGGCCCGACCCGGCCCGACCCGGCTAGGCCGGGTCCGGTCCGGCCTGGGCGCGGCCCGGCCGCCCGGACCGGCCAGCTCGGCTTCGGCCGCGCGGCCGAATGAGCCGCCGCGGGTTTGACCCGCGGGTTTGACCCGCGGCTTTGGAGAAACGCGGCCCGCGCGGGCCGCGTGCTGGGTGGCCGGACCGCGGACGCGGTCCGGCGGTTCGCCGCCGCCGCGGCTCGGCCGCGGCGGACTCCTCCGGCGGCGCGCCGGGCGCCGCCGCCACCTTCCGCGGGCCGCCGGAGTTGCTTCGGTGGCCCGTTTTGCCTCCCGCCTGCGCCGTTGCTCCTCCCGGGGGCCGATCTTCACTGCGGGATCAACGGATCGCCCTTGCCGCGCGGTTCGTCGTCGTCCGCCAAATCCGCACTAAAAGGGAAGATCAGCGAAGGGTTGCCGGGTCTTGTTCGTTAGACCCGCACCCTCCGCGTTAGTCATAAACAACGAGAGGAAATAAAAACAACCAATCAACAATTTTAAATAAATTTAAAATTGTTCCGTGATCGGGTTCTTTATTTCAATAAAATAAACACGGGAAAGAATCATCAAGAAAATAAACCCCTACCTCGTAGCTGTCGTTGCCGGACGGGGGATCGTCGCGGGATTGCTCGTCGCGGAAGAAGGAGATCGTCGCGTCGTCGCGGTATCCGGCGTCGCGTCGCCAATCTCCAGATCAAGAACAAACGGATTTAATTAATTAAATCCGTTGTCATGAAATTTGAAAAGGGAGAATTTAAACGATCCGATTCTCACCTTAGTTGCCGAACGGGGATCGGCCGCGGAAGAAGAGGCGTCGCCGAAGAACGTCGCGGGTAGAGCTCGTCGACGTCGCAGATCTCGGTGTGCGTCGTCGAATTCCGGTCGCCGGCGTTCTTCGCGTCCTTCGCGTTCTTCGCGGGGAGATGAAGAAACAAAGATCCTCTCAAATCCATTCAAAGGATTTTTAGGTTGGTCTTATTTTATAAACATGCCAACAAATGCAAAAGCGTAAGTAACGACCCATCAGTTCGTTGAATTAATTCAACGAGCGAAACAACCCATTTAATTCACGAAAGAAACAGCCCATTTAATTCACGAAATAAACCGCCCAATTAAATGGTCTGTTAAGAATTAAAGAAAACGCGTCGGTTGACTTTTCAGTTACTTTGACGGGTTTTTGCGGGTGCGTTACTTAGCGAAAGAAACGGCGGGGCTCGTGCGGGCCCCACCGCACAAATATCCTACCAAGGGGTAGGATATTTCTGGATAGCATCCTATCCAGTTCAACTCAGCTCAAGCCGCCTTTAAGTGACTTCAAGTGGCTTCCAAGCAGCTTAAGTGAAATAAAATAAAGTTGTCGCACAAACTTTATTTTATTTCTGACTTAAAGCCGCAAAATTTAAAAACCAAGTCTGAGCAAACGCAACTCCGGAAGAGGCGTTTCTAAGCAAATACCGGCGCTGCGATTTCATCGGTGCCCTCATAATTTGATTCCGGGCACCGGTTCAAAAGATAGAAAAACCCGCTCGTCCGTTCACTGAACGTACCCGAGCCAAACTTCGGAAATTGATTCCGGGCACACCGGGCCTCGGAATCAGGTGCCGTCTAAAGCTGCGCTCTTGTAAAATTCCAAAGAAAATTAAGAAAAAAATTTCCTTGAAATTTGCGGGTCTTTACATTACTCCCACCTCAGGGCTTTACGTCCCCGTAAAGATACATCAAAAACTAGGGGAACAAATGGGGGTACTGAGCACGCATCTGAGCCTCCCGCTCCCAAGTGCTCTCCTGGAGGTTCCCGTGCTGCCATCTGACGCGCACAAGAGGAATCGACCGCCCACGTAGGACCCGCTCCTGTCGATCCTCGATCTCCACTGGGACCTCCGCAAAAGTCTCCCCATCGTCCACGTCCAGCTCCCCAAAGTCGATGATGTGCGTCGGGTCGTGCACGTATCTCCTCAGCTGAGACACGTGAAAGACGTCGTGCACCCGGTGCAACTGAGGTGGTAGAGCCAGGCGATAAGCCACCTCTCCTATCCTGCTGAGGACCTGGAAAGGAGCGATGAAGCGTGGAGACAACTTGCCGCCTCGGCCAAATCTCTGTAAACCACGTCGAGGTGAGACACGCAAAAAGACGTGGTCGCCATCCTCGAACTCTAGTGGCCTCCGCCTCCTGTCAGCATATGACTTCTGCCGGCTCTGAGATGTCCTCATCCTCTCCTGGATGATCTGGACCTTCTCTGTCGTGGCTCGGACCATCTCTGGTCCCACGAGTGCTGACTCCCCAGGGTCTGTCCAGCACAACGGTGATCTGCAGGGTCTGCCGTACAATGCCTCATATGGTGCCATCCCGATGGTGGAGTGGTAGCTGTTGTTGTACGCGAACTCCACCAAGGGTAGGTGGTCCTCCCAACTGCGACCAAAGTCGAGAACACATGCACGGAGCATGTCCTCGAGTGTCTGTATGGTCCTCTCAGTCTGACCATCCGTCTGAGGGTGGAAGGCTGTGCTCAGATGGAGCCGCGTCCTGAACACCTCCTGCAACCCCTTCCAAAGCCGGGAAGTGAAACGAGCATCTCGATCGGAGACGATAGACGATGGCACACCGTGAAGCCGTACAATATCCTGGACGTAAAGACGTCCCAAGCTCTCCACTGAGCCCTGCTCTCTGATGGGTAAGAAGTGTGCCGACTTGGTGAGTCGGTCGACAATCACCCAAATGGAGTCGTGACCTCTGGAAGTGCGTGGAAGTCCAGTCACGAAGTCCATAGATATGTCATCCCACTTCCACTCCGGGACCTCCAAGGGCTGTACCAAGCCTGCTGGTACCTGATGCTCAGCCTTCACCTGCTGGCAGGTGAGGCATCATGAAACGAACTCTGCCACAGCTTTCTTCATGCCCGGCCACCAGTGCTGTCGCCTGAGATCCTGGTACATCTTCGCCACTCCGGGATGCACCGCCAAGGGAGAAGTGTGAAACTCTCTCAGCACCTCCTCTCGTAAAGCGACTAGTACGAAGGTACGTCCTCTGAAAAGGATGTCGTGCTCTGCTCCAAGGGAGAAACCATCAGGTGCCTGACCTGAGGATATCAGTGCACGCCGGGTCTCACAGTCAGCGTCCCCACGCTGAGTCTCTCTGACCCGCTGTAGAAGTAGAGGAGAGACTGTGAGAGACTGAAGAAAGGCTGCTCCGTCTCTATCCACGAAGGATATCTGTAAGGAGGCTAATTGCTCCGTCGCCTCCTCAAGTAGCTGAATGCCCGTCCTCCTGCTGAAGGCATCGGCTACCACGTTCCCCTTCCCAGGAGTATAGACTATCTCAAAGTCATAGTCCTGGAGGAACTCAAGCCATCTCCGCTGTCTCAGGTTCAGGTCCTTCTGAGAGAAGATATACCTGAGACTCTGGTGGTCAGAAAAGACTGTGAAGCGCTCGCCCATCAGATAGTGTCGCCAAGTCTTCAGAGCGAAGACCACTGCTGCTAACTCCAGGTCATGAGTGGCGTAGTTCTGCTCATGCGGCCTCAACTGACGTGATCCGTAGGCGATCACGGCCCGCTCCTGCATCAGGACGCACCCGAGTCTAGTCCCTGATGCATCGCAGTAAACTACGTACCCAACTCCCTCCTCAGGCAACCTCAAGATAGGTGCACTGGTCAATCTCTATCTCAGCTCCTGGAAGCTCTGCTGACATCTGTCTGACCACACAAAGTGTTTCCCCTTCTTCGTCAAGGCTGAGAGTGGTGACGCAACTCTGGAGAAGTCTGGCACGAATCTCCGATAGTATCCGGCTAGGCCCAAGAAGCTCCGCACCTCCGTCACGTTCTTGGGTGGCTCCCAAGCTAGCACTGCCTCGATCTTCGCGGGATCCACTGCAACTCCCGCCTCAGAGATGACGTGCCCCAAGAAGTGGACCTCACGTAACCAGAACTGGCATTTTGAGAGCTTGCCATAAAGCTGGTGCTCTCGGAGTGTGTCTAGCACAACTCGCAGGTGGTAGGCATGCTCCTCCTCAGTCGTCGAGTATACCAAAATGTCGTCAATGAAGACCACGACAAATCGGTCGAGGTATGGCTGGAAGATCCTGTTCATGAGGCCCATGAACACTGCTGGAGCATTGGTTACGCCGAACGGCATAACCAAGAACTCATAATGGCCATACCGACACCTGAAGGCCGTCTTCTGCACGTCCTCGTCTCGAACTCTGAGCTGATGATAGCCTGACCGGAGGTCTATCTTCGAGAACCACCGCGCTCCCTTGAGCTGATCGAAGAGGTCATCAATCTGTGGCAGCAGATACTTGTTTCTCATTGTCACCTGGTTCAGGCGACGATAGTCGACACACAGTCTCAAGCTCCCGTCCGCCTTCTTGGCGAACAAAATCGGGGAAGCCCAGGGTGAAACACTGGGTCGGATAAACCCCTTGCTCTGCAAGTCCTCCAACTGTACCCGCAGCTCCCGAAGCTCGGCGGGGGCCATCCGATATGCTGGAGTAGATATCGGGGCTGTCCCGGGGTACAAGTCGATGTAAAAGTCTACCTCTCTACGAGGAGGTAGCCCTGGAATGTCATCGGGAAAGACGTCCACGTACTGGTCCACCACTGCAGGAAAAGCTGGACTCCGCACGTCCACTGCTCCTAGGATGAGGCTAGCCAACTGATGAGAGATGGGCTGCACTCTCCTCCGCGGAAGTCCATCCTGTGCTGCAAAGGTTCCCTTCTTGCCGGTGAAGGTAAACCAGCTCCTGTCGGTGTGAACACATCGCACCTTGCGCCTAAAACAGTCGATCTGGGCATGAACCGTGGATAGCCAATCCATGCCCAAGATGACGTCGTAAGGCCTCGACGCCGCTACAAGGAGATCCCAGCCGAAGCTCTCGCCTCCTAGAGTAAGCTCACACTGCCGGCACCAGTGCGTAATCGTCGAGTCTCCTCCCGTAGGAGTCTCTAGCCGTAAGGATCGATCCAACGGCTCAGTCGGAATCTCAGAGCTCCAAACAAGGGCAGAGGCTATGAAAGAGTGACTCGCTCCTGTGTCTATAAGTACTGCAGCAAGGGTGGAATAGACACAGATCGTACCTCGAATCATCTCTGGCATGTCGGGGTCGTAGGCCTCCACTGCCTGGAGCTGGGCCTGTCCCTGCCCACCAGCTCCCTGTGGTCGAGGTGGCCCTCCTGGTGGTGGTGGGGTTAGAGCCTGGAAGCGTCGCCCACCACCCTCTGCTCGGCCAGCTCCTCTGCCTCGTCCGCCTCCTCCCTGCGGACCGCCACGATCGACCCTCTGCCTCTGTCGGGGTGGCCCCTCCACTGTCTGATGATCCTCTGATCGGCGGGTCGGGTAGTCACGAGCCATGTGACCCTGCCCGCCGCAGGAGTAGCACAGCCTGCCTCTCGGAAGGCTGGCACTCCGCTGTGTGCCCCGTACTGCTGAGCCGGTGACCTGAGGCCGTCTGCGTGGGGGTCTGGTCTGCCTGGACCCGAGAGTCATCCGTCGGCTACCTGCTGCCGAAAACTCAGCTACCTGCCGCCCTGCGCTAGGTCTCGCCGCTGAAGAAGGCTCTGCCAGGAAGCTCTCGATCAGGAGGGCTCGCTCCAGCACTCCCGCCTGGGTCGGAATGCTGAGGGAGATCAGCGACGCCCGAATCTCCTGTCGCAAGCCCTGCTCGAAGGTCCGGGCCCGGAAGAAGGGGTCTCGTACCATGTCGGTCGAGTAGCGAGATAGGTCAGTGAACCTCGCTGCGTACTGAGCGACCGTCATGCTGCCCTGGCGCAGCTGGAGATGCTCCTGGATGCGCACCGCTCGGAGGGTGGCCGGGACGAACTCAGAGCGGAAGAGGCTCTCGAAGTCCGTCCAGAGCAAGGATGCCTCATCGTGAACCTGGAGCATCAAGCTCCACCATCGTCCTACCGCCGCCTGCAGGACGCTCACCGCGAGAATCACCATGAGATCCGCTGGTGTCCTCACTAGCCTAAAGATCCGTACCACCGCCTCTAGCCAGTCCTCGGCGGCCTGGGGGTCCGCCTCACCGCGAAACCTGGGCGGTCGCTGGCTCTGAAACTCATGCAGTGCCCTGAGGCGACGTGCATCGTCTGCGTCTGGTACTGGTAGCATTGGTGGCTCGGCGGGTAAAGCTACCGCCGGTGCCACTGCTGGCAAAGGGCCCTGCACCGAGGCCTCATCGCTCGGTGGGCTGCCGTCGCGCCCTACACTCGGAACCCTAGCTGGCTGTCGTCGCGGGGCCATCCTGAAAAGAAGAACAAGAGCACCACAGTCAGAACAGTATACCTGGTGAGCTGGCACAAGTAATCACAAGGAAAACTTGAGACTTTCATAAAGCAGATCAGTATACCCGGTGAGCTGACACAAGTAATCACAAAGAAAACTTGAAACACACACGCAATCAATGTTTTCATGCATTAAGTCGGAAATCAGGAGTCAGGGTCCTGGTGTACGGATACGTCGGCCGCCGCACCAACACGGGGCTCCCTGAACTGATAACCACACTCAATACACTAAACACTATTACTTCATATAGAAAGAAAAGATGATCAGAGTCTGCGGTAGAACCGACCGCTTCTGATACGAATTTGTCACGACCCGTCCTCGGGCCCATGCCGTGACTACCCCAAGCCCGCCTTCCATAGGCCAGGGGCTGGCGACTAGCACCAAGGCGTAAAATCCCAGTAAACAGGGAAGGCATTGCCTTTATAAGTAACAACCACACAGAGACAGCAAGCGGAAAGTAAAGTGCATAAAAGTAAAGGGGGCCGGAATAAAAGCCCAACTGTAAAGTACAACTGAAAAAGTAAAGTACAGCAACTGAAGAAAAGACGGCGGCCTCGTGTCGTCCACTGGCAATCCCACCTGAAGAGTGGGTACAGATAGCCTCCAGGCTCCTCGGGTCCCACGTCCGCTCCGAGCACGTCCCGCCCAGTGGTCCACCTCCAGGTACCGTCCTGCTCCACGCCCCAACCGTGATCAGCGCTGTCCGTCGTCTGCAACCAACACAACAAGGTGCGGGCATAGCACGTGCAGGGGTGAGTATAAGCTACTCAGTAAGGACCCCGAGACCCCCGAAGGTCTCCCGAAATCCATAAAGGATATAGCACAAAAGAAGATGCAACCACGGAGTAACATCTGACTCGACTTAGGTATATGCCCATACATATACCTAAGTCCCCAATTCTAGCTCTGCTCACGAGCTCAAGAACAACTCAATCCACAAAGGGAAGCAAGACTCAAATCCACAAGGAGAGTAAACAGTAAATCCACATAGGATAGTTCAACACAATCCACAAAGGAGAGTAACATAAGATTCAGCTCAACCAGGTATACTTTTTCGGATGACGTCAAAGATGATCACTGATCCATCTAAGTCGTCGGACCCACGAAGGATCGATAGGTACTAACCCCCACAAAAGACCCACTCAGGATCGGGCTCACACAGAACCTGTAGGCAGTGGCTCACACAGAACCGGTAGTAAGGACCCACGTAGGATCGGGCTCACACAGAACCTGTAGCACTGATCCACGTAGGATCGCTGAGTGCAGTAGTCGACGCAGTCCACTGAGGATCTCTGCACAGTCGTCGCCGCAGTCCACGAAGGATCTCTGCTCTGCCGTCGACGCAGTCCACGGAGGATCTCTCCTCTGTCGTCTTCGCAGCCAGCGCTAGGGTTCCCGCACATAGCGAGCTCGTTAGGAGGGTCCGATCCACGAGCCGAGAGGCTGATACATCAACTGACACGTAGTCCGAAGTTGATGTATCCAAAAGTTCCGTATCGACAACAGGATCTCAACGCAACAGACGGCGCGTCAATCGGACGCCCGGTCTGAGAGTTATTGGCATTTTCGTCCCAGGGGCCCGGTTGGTGTTTAGGGAAAAACCAACCTGACCGTACTCCGCCTGTATCCGATCCTCGGGCGGAGTATGCCAAAAGTTCCGTCTCACTTAGAGGAAACTACCACAGCTGACGGTACGTCGATCGGACGTCCGTAGCTCAAGTTATGAGCGTTTCCGCTCCGAGGGCCTGATTGGTTTCGTGTACGAACCAACCCGGCCGAACCCAAAGTCTTCCGAAACCTTGAGTATAATATACCGAAACGACCGTATCAATCCAAGGATCGCGTAGCCGCTGACGGTTCGTCAATTGGAGGTCCCAGGACCAAGATATGGGTGAAAGACCGAAGAGGGCCCGAAACGGGGGTTCTGGGCCCGGGGCGACCCGGCCCGACCCCCCCCCCCCCCCCCCGGGTCGGCCCGAACCGGGTCGGCCCGACCCGGCCCGACCCGGCTAGGCCGGGTCCGGTCCCGCCTGGGCGCGGCCCGGCCGACCGGACCGGCCGGCTCGGCTTCGGCCGAGCGGCCGAATGAGCCGCCGCGGGTTTGACCCGCGGCTTTGGAAAAACGCGGCCCGCGCGGGCCGCGTGCTGGGTGGCCGGACCTCGGATGTGGTCCGGCGGTTCGCCGCCGCCGCCTCCTTCCGCGGGCCGCCGGAGTTGCTCCGGTGGCCCGTTTTGCCTCCCGTCTGCGCCGTTGCTCCTCCCGGGGGCCGATCTTCACTGCGGGATCAACGGATCGCCCTTTCCGCGCGGTTCGTCGTCGTCCGCCAAATCCGCACAAAAAGGGAAGATCAGCGGAGGGTTGTCGGGTCTTGTTCGTTAGACCCGCACCCTCTGCGTTAGTCATAAACAACGGGAGGAAATAAAAACAACCAATCAACAATTTTAAATAAATTTAAAATTGTTCCGTGATCGGGTTCTTTATTTCAAAAAAATAAACACGGGAACGAATCATCAAGAAAATAAACCCCTACCTCGCACCTGTCGTTGCCGGACGGGGGATCGTCGCGGGATTGCTCGTCGCGGAAGAAGGAGATCGTCGCGTCGTCGCGGTATCCGGCGTCGCGTCGCCAATCTCCGGATCAAGAACAAACGGATTTAATTAATTAAATCCGTTGTCATGAAATTTGAAAAGGGAGAATTTAAACGATCCGATTCTCACCTTAGTTGCCGAACGGGGATCGGCCGCGGAAGAAGAGGCGTCGCCGAAGAACGTCGCGGGTAGAGCTCGTCGACGTCGCAGATCTCGGTGTGCGTCGTCGAATTCCGGTCGCCGGCGTTCTTCGCGTTCTTCGCGTTCTTCGCGTTCTTCGCGGGGAGATGAAGAAACAAAGATCCTCTCAAATCCTTTCAAAGGATTTTTAGGTTGGTCTTATTTTGTAAACATGCCAACAAACACAAAAGCGTAAGTAACGACCCATCAGTTCGTTGAATTAATTCAACGAGCGAAACAGCCCATTTAATTCACGAAAGAAACCGCCCATTTAATTCACGAAATAAACCGCCCAATTAAATGGTCTGTTAAGAATTAAAGAAAACGCGTCGGTTGACTTTTCAGTTACTTTGACGGGTTTTTGCGGGTGCGTTACTTAGCGAAAGAAACGGCGGGGCTCGTGCGGGCCCCACCGCACAAATATCCTACCAAGGGGTAGGATATTTCTGGATAGCATCCTATCCAGTTCAACTCAGCTCAAGCCGCCTTTAAGTGACTTCAAATGGCTTCCAAGCAGCTTAAGTGAAATAAAATAAAGTTGTCGCACAAACTTTATTTTATTTCTGACTTAAAGCCGCAAAATTTAAAAACCACGTCTGAGCAAACGCAACTCCGGAAGAGGCGTTTCTAAGCAAATACCGGCGCTGCGATTTCATCGGTGCCCTCAGAATTTGATTCCGGGCACCGGTTCAAAAGATAGGAAAACCCGCTCTTCCGTTCACTGAACGTACCCGAGCCAAACTTCGGAAATTGATTCCGGGCACACCGGGCCTCAGAATCAGGTGCCGTCTGAACCTGCGCTCTTGTAAAATTCCAAAGAAAATTAAGAAAAAAATTTCATTGAAATTTGCAGGTCTTTACACTAACCATTATAAACCAATTCGAGATATTTGATGATCTAGGTGGAATTAACCTATTATCAGTGCTCCTTGTATTCAAATCCGAGCTAGAATCTATGATAGAATCTTTGATCCAATTATTCCAAGGCACAAATCCAAGGCTCATGTGATTCAATGGTAAAATGAAACCAAGGATTCAACAAAATCTAGGTTTTTAGATGTCTCTACATTCCCCCAGTTATACACTAAACCTTCTCATCCCACATCCTTATATCCAAATGACTCCAATTGCACCATTCTATAATAAAGTAACCCAAAATTAAATATTTTTTTACATATATTAAAATATCATCCTCCCTAGTAACATGTGGCTATCATTGGTACTGTGTGACTTGAAATATATCAATCCCAATGTTGGTTCATGTTATTGTGAGGTGTAATAGGCTTCTAATACCTATATTTCATGAAATATACATCTTTATAATCATCTACTTTTGAAAAATTCATCCATACAAGAGTCGGTGTTTTCATTGGTCTGGAATATTATGTTGAAATTCACTTAAGAACCAATTTTTCATATTTTGGTTGTGAAATTAATGTGATACAATTTCCTTTATTCTCCTATAAAATAAGGAAAAGGATTCACCAATCATATAAACCATGATATCGTACCTCATATGATCCAAAAAAATTGCATTGTGCTTTTTCCAATCCAAAAATATTATGCCTGAAACATATATGAGTACCATTTGATCGTTCTCATTCTTGATGTAGAGGTTTTGATCCACTCTACCTTGCTAAAACCAATGCTTTCATAGGTATTAATCCAGCCTTAAATACCATGTCCTTATTGATTTTCTTATCTTATAAAAATAATTATTTAACTAGAAAACCTTTCTTTCATTTTCAACCATAAAAAATCCATATAATTTATTAATGTATACTCTCCCCTTAAGACTCCATTGAGGTACATAGATTTGACATCCCTTTTGAATACTTTTAACAACATTTTCACTAAAATAGACATGAAAATTCAAATAGTTTCCAACCTAGCTATGGGAGTAAATTTATAATAAATATAAATTTATTTGATCTATGTGTTCCCCTTTCAAACTATACATTTTTTAATTTAAGCCACTTTTCCATAGTCAATGATTTTATTACAGAAAAGCCACTTGATTTTCATATCATTTATGTCTTCCAGCCGTGGAAGAATTTCCCAAGTCAAATTGTTCCTATTTGGATCCTGATCTTTATGCATTTATTTGATCCAATTATCATCCAATTTATCCTCCCCTAAATGATTTAGGATCTTCTTGGGAAAATGAGTTTTTTTAGAGTGTTACTCATTTGATTTTTCATAGAAACAATCCAATCCATGATGAAATATTATTTATTGATTTTATCATTGCATGTATTTCATGCTATAAATAATCCATGTCTATTTTCCTCACCACTAATGTCTAATTTCGAGTCTATGTTGGCCCCTTGTGCTCCCCCTATACTACAAAATTAAAAATTAATCTCCTTAACTGTTTCATTATTATATTAGTTTTTAAAAAAAATCCCTTAAATAATTAGTAAAAAATATATATTATATTTATCTTTTCAACATAAAAAACAAAACCCACCATTTTTAAGTCAGTATCTAATTATGTTATTATCTAATAAAATCCATTTTTCAATAAAAAAATCAATTTCTTCTTTAAGACACAATTAACAAAAACATTTACCAACCCCAAATCAAGAAATGGTTCTTATAGTTTTCTATAACTCTGTAAAAATATAGCTATCATAGAAATGATAACCCACTAAGTAATACTTATTAAAAATAACATCATTTCTTTCATCACAAATCTAATAAACACTATGTATATTGTAATTTAACCCTACTAAGAATTGATAATTCTTAAACATTTACTTCTGGTTCCACCCTTAGGAATCTTGGATTATGATTTATGTAATTCCCACAAATAGGATACATTACCCATTTTAGAGAACACATTAGAGTACAACTGTAATCCTCATCAGTTTCATCTCTTGAATAGTTGTAATTCCAATTTGTTTCTTGGGACTTATCACCCATCTAATTTATGTTTTTGGTATTACTCTGAGTAGTATTCATCATATGGATGGATACTACATTGAGTATTTCACGCAAAAAAAGGTTCAGGTCCACAATATATGGAGGATGAGTTAAAAATAAAAAAAATGATTGATGACTATTCCAAATATGAGCTAATAAGGAAGAAAATTATCTATAACTTTCACCATTGGATGAATTCATAGGATAACACCTTCCATAGTGGACTAATTATTTTCTTGAATTCAATTACCTCTTTTATTCAAAGAATAATAAAATTCAATGAAACAACCAAAAATTGAGTTTCCCTTATTATAAATGTCTATAAATTTCACTTTTGATAATGAATATGTTATGTGTATTTATTTATTTATTGTAAAAAATTAATTTTTTATGAACCTAATAGGATATATTTACTTTTTCTCAGATGATTGAAAACAATAATTAATGGTATTTTATTTTATCCCTATTCTCCTGAATCATTGATTGATTATTTTGAGAGATCTATTTTCAGTTTTTAATCGTCATTATTGATTTAACCTTAGTATATATTTTTTGGTCAAAAATGTTTTTAGCATAAAATAATTTTCCATAAAATTAATATATTGTTTCATATTTATGTTTTATTTATTTATTTTTCATGATACTCATATAATAATTGTTTTCTTATACAGGTTGATTCTTTTGTTTGAGTTAGAGTTGTTTTTTTGAAGATGTTTGTGATCAGGCAATATTAGACTTAGAGCCTGCAACTAAGGTAATGACAATAAAGAATTCCATTAAAAATACCAACAACCATTAGGAAATGGAGAATTCCTAATACTTATATAATTAAAATTTATATCATTTTATCTACAATTTGTAAGTTAATTTCTTTATCAATTTAATAAAATACATATTTAAATTTTCACAGATATTTTGGGAAGACATAGGTTTCATTCATCCTTATGAAAAAATCCACAATAGAGTTAAAATATTTCTTTCTTCCAATGTTATCAAATTTTCCATTTCCATTGCCTTTCATTGTTTAACTACCAACACTGCATATTGATTTGATGTTGTTATCCAAAAAACATTTTTCATTGTTGAAAGATAGAATAGTAGAGGAAGATCATGTGACCATTGTGGTTACTTCTCATTATATAATGGGAACATGAGCTTACTATACTCTTATATATTTCAACAACGAGAAAGGTTTGTCGATAAAGTACATCAAGGAAATATATATACATTTTTTGTAGTTTGACACAGAAATACTATTAATGAGTGGTAACATTGTCAGTTGGTATTATTTTGAGAAATTAAGACACGTAGGAATCGGTTTTACCTCAATCTGAGATATGAGGTCACTGGTAAGACTCCAAGTGATTCTTTTTATTTATGTTAACATTAATTTTAGTAAAAACAAAACTAAAATACTAAAAAATGAAAAACAAATATTGAATGTTTTGTTTCTTTAGTGAAACAATCCATTAGCCATTCTGGATGTGTTGGAATTATATGCACCTCAATTTAATTCACTATATGACTTCTATGACTCAATGTTACAGTAATTTGTTTAAAATCATCTATTTAGTTAAAAACTATCACTCATTGAAAAAAGAAAAAATGTGTCCAGATATTCATGATAATTTTGTAAATCAATTCATAATTCATATGTTATGTGTAGGAATCAGTATGACACCAAACCGATATATGATATAGACATTAGGAGTCAATGTACGTGTTTCTAGTTTAAAATTAAATTTTAGTAAAAAAGGTGAAATACTCAAAAATGAATAAACACATTCAGATTATATTTGAACATTAGGAAAATTATCCATAATTCATTTGAGATGTGTAGGAATTTTTAGCACCTAAATATGACACATGGTGTGACCGGTATGACCCTAATTGTGTCTTTTTATTTAAAATGGACATTATTTTTTTTAAAATGGACAAATGACCTAATAAAAACTATGAAAATGCATTCATATTGTTTTAAAACTTTAGGTAAATGATATATAATTAATTTTTATAGTCTAAGAATCAGTCACACCTCAATATGATACATGATATTCCCAGTATGACAAAATTCGTGTTATTAGTTTAAAATCGATAATTTAGTTCAAAAACATCACTCCCTAAAAACTATGAAAATGTGATTGTATTTTCTTTATAATTTATTAAATTGATTAATTATTTATTTTTGATGTTTATGAATCAATCACACATCATATCGATACATGATTTGATAAGTATGATTTAAAGTGTGTGTTTCAAGTTTAATATGACATTTTAGTAAAACATTCATGTCACATAGTTAAAACTGATTAAATTTATTTGGATTGTTTTGATAAATTGTGAAAATTATCCACATTAGATTTGGGACATGTAATAAAAATACTCACCTCAATATGATGCACAATGTGACCTGTACGACTCCAAGTATATCTTTTTATTTAAAATTGACATCAATTTTAGTGAAAAAGAAAATTGACCCACTCAAAACCAATCAAATGAATTTATATTAGTTTAAAAATTTAGGAATATGATCCCAAAGTAATTTTTAAAATTTTGGAATTAGATTCACCTCAATATGACCCATAGTGTGATCGTTATGACTAAAATTTCATCATTTTATTTAAAAATATACATCAATTTTAGTAAAACGAAAAAATGACCAACTCAAACCTGGGAAACACATTTGGATTATTTTTATTCTTTTGTAAGATGATCCACAAGTTATGTTTGACATCTAGTAATAATCCATACCTCAATAAAATACATGATTTTACTGGTACAACTCAATCTATACAATAATTATTTAAAATTGACATTTGGGTTCAAAAAGTATCACTCAATTAAAAATAAGAAAATGCACTCAGATTTTAATGACAATTTATGAAAATTATACATAAGTCATTTTGACCTACAAGAATTAGTATCACAAAAAAATGACACATGATCTGATCATGATGAGTTAAATTATGTGTTTCTAGTCAAAAAAGAAATTTAAGTAAAAAATAAATTCAAGGTACTCAAAACTGAGACAGAACATTTGAATTTTGTTTTGATAATTTAAGAAAATGATCCATCAATCATTTGAGACATTCAGGAATAAGACTCTCCTCAATCATATATATGGTGTGAGTGGTATGAATCCATGTGTATCATTGGAATATATAAGTTTCTTTTTAGTTTAAAGAATGCATCACGTTGCCAACACCTAGAAAACAAGACTAGATTATTTTCTCATCATTATATCTGCTATTACTTTTTAATTTATTATCATATTTTAACTTATAAATATTTAGTTAATCTTCCTAGAGATAATTCTTGAAGATGAACATGAAATGGTGTGACCTGGAAGAATTTATCGCAACTCAATATGATACACATTGTTCCTTTTATGACTCAAATATTAGTTTAAAATTAATACTTTAAGTTAGTTAATTTTTTATATTATTATTGACATATGAATTTTTTTATAAAGGTGTGTTTTTTTCTCATGCAGGGGTTAGGATCATAAGATAATGAAAGACTACTATTTTTGAATTAATGTAATAATTTTTTCATATGCAATTTTATAAAACAATGTTCGAAATGTATATAGTATAGAGGCTTCCATTGAATTTGTGTTGTAAATTTTATTTTACTTAAATTCTATATTCAAACTTGATTTTAATGATTTAATGGTGTTTTTGGTGTTGCGGTGTGTTGTTACAACACACTACACTGGTGTAGTAGTGTACTATTATAGCATACTATAGTATGCCCTTATAACAATGCTTCTATAAGCACTGATAATAAATCCATTAATGAGTTCTAAAAAATCACTGAGAAATGATAAGGGCTTGAAATATCGCTCAAATAGTTAGTGCTTCCCTTACAATAACAAATTCCATTTTTAGTAATAATAAAGGCCTATTTTTATAAGTGTATGTTTCAGAAAACAACATATCATCCTTTTTATCAAAACACATAGCTTTCTCATAGATTTGAAGTTCTCATGTGGAAAAATATCTTCATATAATTGGATTCAATCCTAAATAAACCATATTAAATTTTCAATCTGTGTCCTGAATAAAATATGGAACATAATTAGTGAGTCTTGTGAAGTTACCTTAAAATGCAACTATAGAATCTTTATTTTTTCCCCAATTATAAGAATTTATTTTCCATTGAGAGTTCAAAAATCTTATAAAAAAAATTATCTAGGAAAAGTTCATTTAATGGATCCCATTCCATGTTATTAAGATCATCTTCTTCCATGGTATTCTTAAACAAATGCCTACATCGATCTGATTCAACTTCAAATTGATAAATATAATGGGTTACCTTAAACATTATGAACATCCCATGATATCAATTATATTTTCCATTCCATTGATCCATCCTTCGGCTACCACTGGGCAAGATGATCCATTGAATGATGTAGGATGATTCCCTATGAAAGTCTCCAGAAAAGACATGTTCCTCCAGGGTAGTTTGGGTTCCTCTCTATCATAGAAACTACCACCATTTATTACCTAATTCATAAATCCATCACTAAAAAAAATATTCTATTCTGATTCCAACCATCTCATGAGGCTTATTTGAAAGGATATCTTCCTCTTGTTTCCTCCCCACAGTAGTTTCCCTATTTTCTCTATGGAAAATCATTCTAAATAGTAATGTTTCTGATGAAGAAACATGGTAATATTCAAATTCTATAACATTTTAAAATTAACATAAGCTAAAATATTCTATGGAAATGTTATTAATATTAACTTAAATTCTATTTTAATATAAAACATCATTTTATTCTAATTATAAAGAATTATCCATAAACATTACAAACTCTTGAGGAAAATCAAGAATTTTACTTTTTTCACATTGAAGATCATTTCAAATTTAGACATTTTGATAACTAATCCATAACATGGACATAAAAAATACAAAGTGTACACTTCCAAATAGTTTCCATTTTTCCATTATATAAAACTTTTAAAATAAATCATGATATCTTTCATAAAACTTTTCAAAACTATCAAATTGAATTCTTCCAATCCCTTAATCATCCTTAAGTCATATGAAAATCTTTTAAAAAAATTTGATGAATCTAAAAATATTAATAAGTGATTTAGAATTGAGGAAACCATTATTCCATTGATAAACATTAAATCTCATGAAAACCCATTTCTTTAAAACATAACATTTTTCAGAAAATGGAAATATCATTGTTTAACAAGTGTAATTTAATTCAGCATTTTAAAAATAGGATTTTTATTAAGGATAAATAGAAAACATAGAAAATTCATGTAGATACCTTGGGACATCATCACATTGAAACCTCAAAAAACCCTTAAATAATGGAATAACCATATGTCCAACTTCCAATATATTTACCTTGAATATATAACCATTACCCAAGTCCCTGGAGTTATATATAGGCACACCCATTATTTAACGTATAATAGGATCACTGAGGACAATCTATTCGCACCCATTATTTATAACATAGAAGAACCATGACAGGAAATAATACATTACATCATTTGAAAAACTATATTAACCTCATGTGAAAAAAACTTTCAGATATTAAAATACAATTTTCTTTCAAAAAAATCTATTTTCACTAAAAAATACTATTTTATATTGAAAAACAATTTCAATACCAAAATACCAAAAAATAGTGATGGATTTCATTTAATAAAACATTAAATATTGAAAAGGAATCCAAAAATAAAATAATGTCCATGTTAGAATAAAAATCATTATGGATGTGTACATTAAGAACAATGTATTCCTTTTTCATTTGTCAAAAACTTCCGGATAAAAAAAATAAAAATATTAATTTTTTAAAACATTTGAATTGAATTAAAAATATATATATATAATTTACTTTATAACTATTTTATATCCATATAATGAAATATGTACAATAATACAAATAATATTGAAAATAAATAATTAAATCCTTTAACAATCAAGGAGTCCCAAACCACTTAAAACCAACAAATAATTAGAACCTTTAATGAATAAAATTTAAAAAACATTAAATAACATGATATTAGATAAAATATGTAAATATAATGTCCAAATAGATATATATACACTTATTAATTGAATAAAAGATCATATCATCAAGAAATGCCTCAATAAATGGAGATTGAGACAAAATCCATTACCTTGAGTCTGACTTGTCAAGTGGGTCATTATATTACTGAAATAAAAACTTATTATAATTATCTATTATCTTGAGGACAATTTTTATGTTATAATTAATTTTTCTTCACTTAATAAAATGTTGTAAACAAATACATAAACAATTTAGTTTACATCATGTAACGACCTAACTTTTCAAACATGGTTCATATAGTTGATTTTCAATTTGAATCTTTAGATTAATCATTATGAAGGTATTCTATTGCAAAGGGATGTCTCAAAGAGCCTAAAAACATTGTTTTAAGCCCATAGGTCTTGGAAAATGGGCTGCAAGATGGGGCTCACGTTTAGAAGAAATCATACGACCCAAACCACACAGTTTTTGTAGACCATGGAGTTATAGAGAATGGAACCCGCAAGTCCACACAATTTGTATGAAACAATATGAATTGCTGATGTTTTGAATAGAGTAGATCAACCAGATTTCTGAAAGGTTTGTAATCCATGCTCATATACTGTTCGATCCCTATTTTGGGGGAAAATTAAAATCTATTTTCTAAAAATCTAAGCTATCGAAACCTTTTTCCCTCCATATTACTGCCAAAAATAGAATGACTTCTTATTATTTGAGATTTTGAAGGCCTAAACCTTGGTTTTTAATCTAGGTTCTCTATCAGATATTTGATCATCGATCCGAGAGAATTGTTGGAAACCTTATTGTAAGGCTCTATAGTCTCTCTACTCCTGTCTCTGTTCTTTTTTCATCCTTTTCACTATTTGGATTTAGTACCAAGTGACATATTTTTAGGGTGTTTTATGAAAATAATATCACTTCCAACCAACATCAAATCTGGGGTCTATATCAATAGTGTATTCATCTAAATCCCTAAGTCAAGTGGTCATATGGTTTTCCATTTTAGTTTTTTCATCTTGTAGCTATAACCGTCATGCCATATGTTGTCCCTTTCTGATCATCCTCAATATTTTTGTTTCTTAATGTCAAATTGGCCATAGTGAGTAGAAATAGGTAAAATGAATCATTTTTATGAGTTAATATCTCACTTATTCTCTATAATGACACCCATGGGGTGTGCCATCCAAATGGGCAATTTTAGGCCATTTTCCCAAAATGTTATAATGTTTTTTAACTCCTGAATTGATTTTAAATTGAATTAAATATTCTATCATGTGTATTTGGATGAAACTATGACACCCCATGGTTGTTTAAAACTCTTTGTATTGGAATTTCCAAAAATGGTCATGTGACTATTTGATATGACCTTTTCCAAGGCATGTGATCTCGTAAATGTATTATCCATATTTGGAAAAATGAATTAGATATCTTGATTAAAATGGTTCACATGTAATTAATGATTTCCCTTGAAAAAAAATTAAATTTATATAACTTATATATGAGAGTTGAACCCATAACTTATGCCAGTTTTTTTAAGAAATTTCATATGAAAAAGTAAACGATTAAGGGAATTGGTAATGGCTAATAGCATGCATGAGAGGGGTTTCCTCGTAACATGAATTGTAAATTTGACCACCGCTTGATTAATATTTAAATTGAAATGAAATAAGATTGTTTTGAATTATGTTACATGATATAAATGGTTATTCCAAAATAATGCATTTGATCTATATATGATCCATGAATGGGAGGGAGATATTATTACCCCATGCTAGCAATATATATATACATGATTGGGTGGGAGTCATTCTTACCCCATGTAAGCTGTATATATAACTGTGAAAGGGTGGGAGGTATTATTTCCCCATGTCATATATATATATATGTGTGTGTGTGAATGGGTAGCAGAAATTCTTACACCATACGACCTATATATATGAGTATGGGTGTGAGGCATTACTAACCCCTTTCCTGTATTGATATGTATATATATATACACATATGGTGACTTGATAAAACATACCATCCTTGTTACCAAGTCTCAATCATTCAAAATCTTCAATATGTTGTCACCAAATAGTAATGTAGGAAAAGAGATCATTTGATACCAATTTTTTATGGCCCAAACCTAGATTCCACTTAATCTGTTCCTTATGCCCGGTTGGACACATGAACTTTCACATGTATCCCCATAATCCAAGGGTTTCTGATTACTAGTGAGGGTGCATTGGTAGTATAGTGGGGAGACTATACCCCTATGTCAGAGTAACTCAACAGATACAATAGATAGTAAACAGTAGCAGAAGTATATACATAAAACTAAATAACCAAGTAGTGGGAGAAACATATAACTGAATAATATAGAAAATGATTCATATGTTATTTCTGATAAAAACATGTATGTGTGGGATACTAGTACAAAAATAAAATAGGAGTTAAACAATAGGCATGGTAAACAAAAGTGAAAAAGATAAAAAAAATCAAAAAGCTTATCCCTGGCATATTGAGTCTAAGCTTGATCCAATGATCATAAGCTCTATTTAAGAAATATGAACTAGTAACCTAAAAGGGGGTTCAGGCCTACCAACTGGAAAATAGTATTCTCAGGATCCCAAGGTGGCCTACTAAGATTTTATTTCACACCCTACTTGGGCCACCTTGGGATCCTAGGAATACTATTTTCCAGTTGGTAGGAATGAACCCCCTTTTAGGTTACTAGTTCATATTTTTTAAATAGATCGTAGGATCATAGGATCAAGCTTAGACTCAATATGTCAGGGAGAAGATTTTTGATTTTTTTATCTTTTTTACTTTTGTTTACCATACCTATTTTTTAACTCCTATTTCATTTTTGTACTAATATCCCACACATACATGTTTTTATTAGACACAACTGATAACTCATTTTCTATATTATTCAGTTATATGTTTCTTCCACTACTTGGTTATTTAGTTGTATGTATATGCTTCGGCTACTGTTTACTATATATTGTATCTGTAGAGTTACTCTGACATAGGGGTATAGTCTCCCCACTATACTACCAATACACCCTCTCTACTAATCAGAAACCCGCGGATTATGGGGAGACAGGCGAAAGGTCATGTGTCCAATTGGGCTTAGGGAATGAATTAAGTGAAATCTAGGTTTAGGCCATAAAAAATTGGTATCAGATGATCTTTTTTCTTGCATTACTATTTGGTGAAAATATTTTAATGATTTTGAATGATTGGGACTTGGTCACAAGCCATGCTTGGGTGTTATGAACCCATGTATAGGGTAAAGTCTAGATTTTTAAAATAATCATTATTGATTATACTATTTACTATTGATACAATATCACCATTGGGTGATACACATGACATTAGATGTTATGAATATTGATGTTATTGGAATTAGGATTTCATTACATTGAACAGATTAAATGTGTAATGTTCTGGAAATTCTGTATATTTTTTTTATTATATTGAATTTTTACGATACTGCAAAAATTGACGGCACATGATTCCAAGGCTAGGAGTTCCAAGAATGATCCATCAAAAAATGTTAATCTTTAAATATCATGCATAAGTATTTTTCTTGAAAAAGTTGAATAACTCTTAAACGGGCGCGCAGATCAGAAATCTAAGGGCACCCTTGCATCCAGGATGGCGGGTTTACCCTAGGCGTGACTTAATATTAGCTAGTTCATGCCTCTGGTTGGAAAACCCAAAAATGGCATAACCACAAATAAAATTATTATATAAAATAATTTTACTTCGAAAATAATTATAACACACGAATGGAGACTCAAATAATAAATTATAGACCACCAATGAACTCATGAGACTATGCTTTATTTAGACAGATACTAACATTGGATAGAGAATGCCAATTATAAGTCCCCAGCCTTAAACCTTACTTAATCTTGAATTATTACAAGATTACACATTGAGGATCTTTTCAGGTTTAGTGTTTTAGAGAATTAGATCATGAAACTTTCATTACATTCCACATTTAAACAAAGTGGTTACATAAAAGAAAGTATTCATTCTTCCCATCAACGGAAACATATTTAAAATATAACACAGATTCTTTCTTGACACATCCTTGACAGTATCAACAGATCATGTACCTTTCCCTTGACCTATGAAAAACATTTAAAAAAATTGGGATGAGCATAAAAATCTCAGTAAGGGTTATAAAAAATATGGAAAGGAAACATGAGTTCATATATACATAAGAATGAAATCATACTTTACCCATAAAACATAGGCACTTTAACATACCTCATCAAACCATGAATAAACCATAGAAAACATAAGACATAAAGGTAACTTGAGGCATTCATAACATTCTTACGTAGGGTGTAACCCTCTTGGATACGTTTGGAATACCCATCACAGTATATTCCCTAAATCTCTTCGGAGAAACCTTAACGTTTCACTCCATCGCGTTACCCAATGCATTGGAGAGCTATATCGGGCTCACCCGCCCTTAGTTTATCACGGAACCACCCGTTCTTCATAACAATGCCCAAGAACCATAACATAATCATATCACATAAACATGAATAAAGGAAACATAACATTTCCACATTTCAATCACAATATAACATTTTAGGATATTGAAATAATGAATCCATTAAAAAAGAAACCATTTCCAAAACCATTTAAAACATTTAATAAAGAGATTTTTGAATCAAAGTGTCCCATACCACCTTGATGATTTTAACATTTTAAACCATTAATATTCATATAAATAAATCCTTAAAACTAGTTTGAAAACATGGATATTAATAAGAACAAATAATTAAAACATTTAAAAAGATATTTTGGTTAAATGGGTTTTACCAAAATTAGAGACACTTGAATACAATAATCGAGGAATAACATTTAGTCAGAACATTATAATATCATGAGAATAAAAGGATTCATGATATAATACTCCAAAGGACATTATATACACCATATAAGAGTGAATTGGTGCACAACAACAATGAACCCTCAATAGAAATGTCAAACGTGATGAAATCCCTTATAAAGAAGGTATCCTTAAATTAAGGACAAATCAATCTCAAAAATATGTGTGAAAAATATAAATACACCCAATATAAGTGGATATTAAGTTTAAAAGAATAAAAGGTCATTCACACATATTCAATGGATGACACATTCAATGACCACATGTTGAACCCAAAGAAATTAAAATTGGGTTAAAAAGTTCCCTTAACAGCCTAACGACATCACATCAAAATGAGTTGATGAGAGATAAAAAGTGTATCTCATCACTTGGACATAAAATTTACATAAATACGGATATATTAGAACATATCCCAACATAACCATATGTAAATTAAAAGACCCAACAAAAGAAGTCTTTTAAAAAAGAGAAGAGTGAAAGGTTCCCTTACCGACTTGGGTATCTTTCAAAACATACACCCCATGAAAGAAGGACAATAGATCATTGATGTAAATACTCATAAATGAATGTATATTACACAAAGAGTATAATAATGGGCAGTACATACACCACTCAATGGAATTTTTGGCAAATGTAGCATAAATCTCACGGGAATAAAAGTGAGATGAAAAATCCCTTACGAAAATTCAGCAGCCTAACGGCGCCACTCAAAACTTCCAAAATGGATTGATGAGAGGAAATAGGGTCTCTCATCATATGAACATAATAAGTACAGTATGAGTAATATAAAAGAACATCCCAATCATAAGAAATATGAGCTTAAAAGGAATGACATAAAAGAGTGTACTTAAAAAGAAAGAGAGGTGTAGGATCCCTTACCTCGGGTCCGAATTGACTCGATCATTCTTTAATCTCCTGAATAATAAACTTGAGTTAATTTCTACTTCCTTAAGAACCTTTTTCAAGTTCATTATTCTTTTTATATCACTTATTACCATGTTATAAACACTATGTAATCATTAAGTTAATAATGATTGTTTTGTCGATATTTGGTTCTTAAGTCGAAAGTGGACTTCTTACAATTACATGTTGTTCGTGTGGCCAAATGTTTATTATATCCAGTATTTTATTCATGATTTAGATATAATATATGTCATATATATCCAGTAGATGCATGCATTTATAACATTACATAATCATTTAGAGGTAATAAATGAAATGCACCGTTCATTGAGACGGTAAGCCGTACGTACGCATGAACACTACTTTCATTTCTATTTCGTATTTTATAGAATGGAATAATAATTATATAAAGGTATATTATAATTCCAGTATAATATCATATATAATATCATAGTTTCATCCTTTATACGTCCCACATATGGTATTTAATGAATCAAATCACTTTGAGGGGGCGGTAGTCCGCACTTCCTTAAATGAAGATATTGCGTTTACCCATAATGGAAACCATAAAGGTATTCCAAAAATTAAAAAAACAGAAGTTTAAGGAAAACATAAACATATTATATATCATATATAAAAATAGTGACATCATAATGGCCACCATTGAAGGTGTTAGATGAGTACTGAACAATCATCGTTTCGGGAGGCAGAATTTCGCCATCCACGGAAACCGTATGTTCTTTAACCATTTGATGTAGTTTTGTGAGAGTGTAGCTCGAATAAATATTATAACAACATCCTAGTATATTGAAGATACTGTTGTTGTTACAAAAAAATAAATAAAAAGAGTTAAGGGGTTGGAGAAGCAAAATAAACAAATGAACATGAGAGAATGAATTACCTTTAAAAGTGTAACTCCTTTTGATTTGAGCCTAAAGGCTTTCTTTGAAAAGATTATGCCCAAAGGGAATCCTCTAGGATGAGTAGAGGGATGTGTAGAGAGTAAATGGGCAGGGTTTGGCCGAGCCAAAGGCTTGAGGAGTGTGTGAAATGAGGTAGAAGTGGGGCCTTTTATAAGAGGAGGGGAGGGGCACTTTTGGAATGTAAGAAATATTACTTTATTTGAAAATGTGTTTCGGTTTTAAAAGGTCCCAAATTGATATAATTCGTGGATAAGGTGATAAGGGTTCGAAATACACCCATCCAATAAGTTTTGGAAATGTTTAGGTCATAGATTTTACATTATCATTCCATTTTATTTAAATCGTCAAATAATGATGTCATCACTGCATCATTATTATGTCATAAATAATTTAATTTATTTAATGTCTAAAAATTATAAAACAAATACTAAGATGTAGGAAATCTTTTTATCTATCCAATGACTATTTATAATAAAAATTTTGACTTGTGTAACCCTACTTAAAAACTGTATTAGTAAAACAACTCATGTTTGTGTCAATTTAATTTTAACATTAAATAAAAATATATTATTGTCATTTTCCAACTAAAGAGGCTCCATGGGGTCCCCAAGTTGGCCCATGGCTTGTCTTGGTCGGCCATGACTCACCCAATAGTTGTAGGACAAGTGTCATAGTGTTTTCACATTCTTATAATATCATTTTTACCTTAAACTACACTAATTACCACTAATCGCGATTAAAAACTTAATAAGTTACTATTCACCAAAAAAATTATTTTTATCCCATTGAACCACATTTTACTTCTTAATGACAACCATGTATGTCGGATTTTCGAAATTCAAAACACAAAGATTGCAAAATTCCATTTAAACGGAAAAATCAGTTCTTATAAGTACCACTTAGTGGTTTCACTATTCATCAAAAATTGAAGTTTTTTAGAAAAATCCCAAAAATTCACCCTAAGCTATATTTGATATTCTGAATTCAAAAATGAAGTCCGTTTTACAAAATTCAAAACATATAAGTCACATTAATTAATTTAATAATTAATTCCCGCTGTCATGACAAATAGCTTGTTTTTATGAAACAATAAGTATCAAAAGATTGACACTAGTTTAAGTCTGATTTCAAAGTGAAATTAATTCCAACGACCACTATTGGATTTAATGGTAAAAATATTTTCTAATTTCACTTTAAAACCAATTCAAAATATTATCTTATCATATAAATAAATTAGATTAAAAAGAGGTTTTGAATTAAAACACAACATTTTACACTATTCATTAAAAAATGAACTTTATCGGAAAAATACCAAAAAATTAGACAAAGTAAAATTTGATGTCCTGATTCTTAATAAGAGTTTTATTTGGTCCAAAATAATGTATAAGAGTGATCAAAACTATATTTAATTATGGTTCTCCATCAAAAGGTGACAAGTGAACCTTTAGGGAAAACTAGTGCATATACGCCTAAAATTGAATTCTTTCCGTATTTTAAGCCTTTATCTTTTATTGTATAAATGTAAAAACATTTAAAAACATATATAATCATATTATAGTTATTTATATCCATTCCCACCATTACAATAGCTACATGTTAACTACCATTTAAAATAATATTATTTTATCATTACAGTGCAACGTAAGATTCCCAAGAAACTCGTTGTTGCGTGTTGGGTACGCCATCGAGCATAGAGTCCCCTTTAAAGTCATATCAATATTTTATTCACAAATATGGATAAATATGAAAATTTCATATTCTTTATTTACCTGGGGTGTTACATCCTTCCCCCCTTTTGGGAATTGCGTCCTCACAATTTTAAAATTGCGCTTGGAAACATCCTTGAAAGTCCCACATCGGAACAAGAGTCGGTAAAACAACCACTTTAAAAAAAAGGAAGATAAGTACAAAGGTCACCCGAGTTTACCCATACTAGGACTCCATGTAAGAAAATATGGACATGGAGGAGAAAACATAGGGTCATATTCTGATGGAGAGTGATAGAATACATGTTTAGGAGAAAGTTAACAATGAGAAAATCACAAACTTGTGATGGGTTAAACGGTGTTGGGTTCCCCAGTAGGAAAAGTTAATAGACAACATTTTTGTTTTAAGTTACTTTTTATTGAGGAATTTATTCATAAGGAAACATAATCACTTATCATTTTGACTTTCAAATTTTACTAGATTCCTTAATCAAACTCATATTTTTTCCAAAAGACGAGTATTTAGGGAGACTTGTTCCGATTAAGAGTACTGTAATCAACTTCTAGAGAATCACCTAATCCACAAAAGAGAACTATATACTTCCCATTTCTTTAGTCTTTAACCAAAACCAAAACCAAAAGGTTAGTACAAGATCAGATAATCCAGAAAAGGATAACCCTTTATAAAAAGAAAATCTATTCTTAACCTCCAAAATTTGTCCACCAAAACCCAAAGTTCAACGAGGACCATTCTATAATCAAGTTGTCCATAAAATTCTTCAAAGTAAACCAAACTAATATTGAAACCCAAATATTTGAAGGATTTAGTCACATAGTTTTCCAAGTTAAATCGTAACATTTATCTCCAAACAACATCAGTTTCTCCTAAAGTCTCGTATTGAAAAGTAATTAACCTAATCACATATCTTCTATGATAGGTTAATCAATTTCATAAATAACCCAAAATCAACTTACTCTTAATTCATAAAATCATATAACTAAAAAGAATCTGTCAAACTGACCAGGGACTTCACGTAGTCCAGTGGTAGGCGATAAATACCAGTCGCACTTTGGTTGTGGGTTCGATTCCCGCAGCTTTGTCTGACGCGACGGGTTGTCACACGGTCTGCGTGTTGTCCTTTTTCCAAAACTATATAATTCTTAAAACATTCCCCAAAAGATATAAAATCATCAAAAATGATCATAACATATTTTATCCTCAAGTTTATCTCATGCTTTTTATTTTCCAGCATATCATATAATAACCCATAATTACCTCAAAAGTAAGGATCATATAAACCCAAATGGTTCTTTATAACTATGTCCACAAAAGAAAAGATAACTATTACTTGAATAAAATTTTCCTATATTAAACATCAGGGTTACACATAATATAAAAAGTCTTCTAATGTAACCCCATCATCAAAAGTGACTTAACACTCTTAAGAATTTCACCATAACTCTTGAAGCCCTTATATGTTGACATCTTACTCATTCAACATTCTTCATGATCCATTATCCATTACTTTCCAACTTATTCCTAAATACCTCTTTCCTACAAACAAAATCATGAATCATATCCTAAGATTCAAAAATAGGAAAACAATAGTCATGAAATAGTACATACCTTTGATTGGTCATTGTCAGTTTCTTCATCCTCAATCGGAATGGAATTAGGTATTGGTAAACGAATATTGGTACGCTCTTGGTGACCCCATTCACGAAACTTCTTCATAGGACATGTGTTTGCATAATGACCATGCACACCACATTTAAAACATTCAATTGATCCCTCAGAAAGAACTTCTTTCCCTTTCCTCGAGTCAACTGGATGCTTCCTTTTTCCATGGCGGGTTCTTGCTTTATGACCTTCATTTCCACATCTATAGCATATTTCTGTCCCTTTGAAATATTTTCCTAGGTGTTTCTTTCCACATCTTTGACACATAGTTTTTTGAACACACTTACCTTTATGATTATTACCTGTACTTCCGTAGGGATTTGTTTCTTGCATATATGACGTCTTAGAGAAATCTCCAAGGTTTAGGTGGTCAACCATGACTCCAGATAGTTGGTTGAGGATAAACACAAGAGTTCTCATTGCAGCTCCCATATCATTCAGTTTCTTGCTCAAAAAACTGTCACAGTTTCCTTCACATCCACTATTACTTTGGTTCCAGCTAGATCCAGCCATTTACTAAAACCAAAAAGGTCAGTGTGAGTAAAAAAAACCATCATGTACTAATGAGTAAGATAAACACTAAGATATGCTTACTCATTCACTTTATCTAAAACTAGGACTCTTTTTGAAATCCTAACCATTATGGTAATGCCACTTATGCTTAAAGAATACCCTAACCTCTAAAGTTATCTAAACCGACCTTTGATACCAACTATAAGGCCCCTGCCTTAAACCTTACTTAATCTTGAGTTATTACAAGATTACACATTGAGGATCTTTTCAGGTTTAGAGTTTTAGAGAATTAGATCATGAAACTTGCATTACATTCCACATTTAAACAAAGTGGTTACATAAAAGACAGTATTCATTCTTCCCATCAATGGAAACATATTTAATATATAACACGGATTCTTTCTTGACACATCCTTGACACTATCAACACATCATGTAACTTTCCCTTGACTTGTGAAAAACATTAAAAAAACTTGGGATGAGCATAAAAATCTCAGTAAGGGTTATAAAAAATATGGAAAGGAAACATGAGTTCATATATACATAAGAATGAAATCATACTTTACCCATAAAACATAGGCACTTTAACATACCTCATCAAACCATGAATAAATCATAGAAAACATAAGACATAAAGGTAACTTGAGGCATTCATAACATTCTTACGTAGGGAGTAACCCTCTTGGTTACGTTTGGAATACCCATCACAGTATATTCCCTAAATCTCTTCGGAGAAACCTTAACGTTTCACTCCTTCGCATTACCCAATGCATTGGAGAGCTATATCCGGCTCACCTGCCCTTAGTTTATCACGGAACCACCCGTTCTTCATAACAATGCCCAAGAACCATAACATAATTGTATCACATAAACATGAATAAAGGAAACATAACATTTCCACATTTCAATCACAATATATCATTTTAGGATATTGAAATAATGAATCCATTAAAAAAGAAACCATTTCCAAAACAATTTAAAACATTTAATAAAGAGATTTTTGAATCAAAGTGTCCCATACCACCTTGATGATTTTAACATTTTAAACCATTAATATCCATATAAATAAATCCTTAAAACCATTTTTAAAACATGGATATTAATAAGAACAAATAATTAAAACATTTAAAACGATATTTTGGTTAAATGGGTTTTACCAAAATTAGAGACACTTGAATACAATAATCGAGGAATAACATTTAGTCAGAACTTTATAATATCATGAGCATAAAAGGATTCATGATATAATACTCCAAAGGACATTATATACACTATATAAGAGTGAATTGGTGCATAACAACAATGAACCCTCAATAGAAATGTCAAACGTGATGAAATCCCTTATAAAGAAGGTATCCTTAAATTAAGGACAAATCAATCTAAAAAATATGTGTGACAAATATAAATACACCCAATATAAGTGGATATTAATTGTAAAACAATAAAAGGTCATTCACACATATTCAATGGATGACATATTCAATGACCACATGTTGAACCCAAAGAAATCGAAATTGGGTTAAAAAGTTCCCTTAAAAGCCTAACGGCATCACATCAAAATGAGTTGATGAGAGATAAAAAGTGTATCTCATCACTTGGACGTAAAATTTACATAAATAAGAATATATGAGAACATATCCCAACATAACCATATGTAAATTAAAAGACCCAACAAAAGAAGTCTTTTAAAAAAGAGGAGGGTGAAAGGTTCCTTTACCGACTTGGGTATCTTTCAAAACATACACCCCATGAAAGAAGGACAATAGATCATTGATGTAAATACTCATAAATGAATGTATATTACACAAAGAGTAGAATAATGGGCAGTACATACACCACTCAATGGAATTTTTGGCAAATGTAGCATAAATCTCACGGGAATAAAATTGAGATGAAAATCCCTTACGAAAATTCGGCAGCCTAACGGCGCCACACAAAACATCCAAAATGGATTGATGAGAGGAAATAGGGTCTCTCATAATATGAACATAATAAGTACAGTAGGAGTAATATAAAATAACATCCCAATAATAAGAAATACGAGCTTAAAAGGAATGACATAAAAGAGTGTACTTAAAAAGAACAAGAGGTGTAGGATCCCTTACCTCGGGTCCGACTTGACTCGATCGTTCTTTAATCTCCTGAATAATAAACTTGAGTTAATTTCTACTTCCTTAAGAACCTTTTTAAAGTTCATTATTCTTTTTATAACACTTATTACCATGTTATAAACACTATGTAATCATTAAGTTAATAATGATTGTTTTGTCGATATTTGGTTCTTAAGTCGAAAGTGGACTTCTTACAATTACATGTTGTTCATGTGGCCAAATGTTTATTATATCCATTATTTTATTCATGATTTAGAAATAATATATGTCATATATATCCAGTACATTCATTCATTTATAACATTACATAATCATTTAGAGGTAATAAATGAAATGCACCGTTCATGGAGACGGTAAGCCGTACGTACGCATGAATGCTACTTTCATTTCTATTTCATATTTTATAGAATGGAATAATAATGATATAAAGGTATATTATAATTCCAGTATAATATCATATATAATATCATAGTTCCATCCTTTATACGTCCCACATATGGTATTTAACGAATCAAATCACTTTGAGGGGGCGGTAGTCCGCACTTCCTTAAATGAAGATATTGCGTTTACCCATAATGGAAACCATAAAGGTATGCCAAAAATGAAAAAAACAGAAGTTTAAGGAAAACATAAACATATTATATATCATATATAAAAATAGTGACATCATAATGGCCACCTTTGAAGGTGTTAGATGAGTATTGAACAATCATCTTTTCGGGAGGCAGAATTTCGCCATCCACGGAAACTGTATGTTCTTTAACCATTTGATGTAGTTGTGTGAGAGTGTAGCTCGAATAAATATTATAACAACATCCTAGTATATTGAAGATACTGGTGTTTTTACAAAATAAATAAATAAAAAGAGTTTAGGGGGATGGAGAATCAAAATAAAACAAATGAACATGAGAGAATGAATTACCTTTAAAAGTGTAACTCCTTTTGATTTGAGCCTAAAGGCTTTCTTTGAAAGGCTTCTGCCCAAAGGAAATCCTCTAGGATGAGTAGAGGGATGTGGATAGAGTAAATGGGCAGGGTTTGGCCGAGCCAAAGGCTTGAGGAGTGTGTGAAATGAGTTAGAAGTGGGGGGCTTTTATAAGAGGAGGGGAGGGGCACTTTTGGAAAGTAAGAAATATTACTTTATTTGAAAATGTGTTTCGGTTTTAAAAGGTCCCACATTGATATAATTAGTGGATAAGGTGATAAGGGTTCGAAATCCACCCATACAATAAGTTTTGGACATGTGTAGTTCATAGATTTTACATTATCTTTCCATTTTATTTAAATCGTCAAATAATGATGTCAACACTGCATCATTATTATGTCATAAATAATTTAATTTATTTAATGTCTAAAAATTATAAGAAAACTAATATGATGTATGAAATCTTTTTATCTCTTCAATAACTATTTATAATCAAAATTTGGACTTGTGTAACCCTACTTAAAAACTATTTTAGTAAAACAACTCATGTTTGTGTCAATTTAATTTTAACCTTAAATAAAAATATATTATTGTCATTTTCCAACTAAAGTGGCTCCATGAGGTCCCAAAGTTGGCCCATGGCTTGTCTTGGTCGGCCATGACTCACCCAATAGTTGTAGGACAAGTGTCATGGTGTTTTCACGTTCTTATAATATCATTTTTACCTTAAACTACACTAATTACCACTAATCGCGATTAAAAACTTAATAAGTTACTATTCACCAAAAAAATTATTTTTATCCCATTGAACCACATTTTACTTCTTAATGACAACCATGTATGTCGGATTTTTGAAATTCAAAACACAAATATTGCAAAATTCCATTTAAACGGAAAAATCATTTCTTATAAGTACCACTTAGTGGTTTCACTATTCATCAAAAATTGAAGTTTTTTAGAAAAATCCCAAAAATTCACCCTAAGCTATATTTGATATTCTGAATTCAAAAATGAAGTCCGTTTTACAAAATTCAAAACATATAAGTCACATTAATTAATTTAATAATTAATTCCCGCTGTCATGACAAATAGCGTGTTTTTATGAAACAATAAGTATCAAAATATTGACACTAGTTTAAGTCCGATTTCAAAGTGAAATTAATTCCAACGACCACTATTGGATTTAATGGTAAAAATATTTTCTAATATCACTTTAAAACCAATTCAAAATATTATCTTATCATATAAATAAATTAGATTAAAAAGAGGTTTTGAATTAACACACAACATTTTACACTATTCATTAAAAAATGAACTTTATCGGAAAAATACCAAAAAATTACACAAAGTAAAATTTGATGTCCCGATTCTTAATAAGAGTTTTATTTGGTCCAAAATAATGTATAAGAGTGATCAAAACTATATTTAATTATGGTTCTCCATCAAAAGGTGACAAGTGAACCTTTAGGGAAAACTAGTGCATATACGCCTAAAATTGAATTCTTTCCGTATTTTAAGACATTATCTTTTATTGTATAAATGTAAAAACATTTAAAAACATATATAATCATATTATAGTTATTTCTATCCATTCCCACCATTACAACAGCTACATGTTAACTACCATTTAAAATAATATTATTTTATCATTAGAGTGCAACGTAAGATTCCCAAGAAACTCGTTGTTGCGTGTTGGGTACGCCATCGAGCATAGAGTCCCCTTTAAAGTCATATAAATATTTTATTCACAAATATGGATAAATATGAAAATTTCATATTCTTTATTTACCTGGGGTGTTACATCCTTCCCCCCTTTTGGGAATTGCGTCCCCACAATTTTAAAATTGCGCTTGGAAACATCCTTGAAAGTCCCACATCGGAACAAGAGTCGGTAAAACAACCACTTTAAAAAAAAGGAAGATAAGTACAAAGGTCACCCGATTTAACCCATACTAGGACTCCATGTAAGAAAATATGGACATGGAGGAGAAAACATAGGGTCATGTTCTGATGGAGAGTGATAGAAAACATGTTTAGGAGAAAGTTAACAATGAGAAAATCACAAACTTGTGATGGGTTAAACGGTGTTGGGTTCCCCAGTAGGAAAAGTTAATAAAAAACATTTTTGTTTTAAGTTACTTTTTATTGAGGAATTTATTCATAAGGAAACATAATCACTTATCATTTTGACTTTCAAATTTTACTAGATTCCATAATCAAACTCATATTTTTTCCAAAAGACAAGTATTTAGGGAGACTTGTTCGCATTAAGAGTATTGTAATCAACTTCTAGAGAATCACCTAATCCACAAAAGAGAACTATATACTTCCCATTTCTTTAGGCTTTAACCAAAACCAAAACCAAAAGGTTAGTACAAGATCAGATAATACAGAAAAGGATAACCCTTTATAAAAAGAAAATCTATTCTTAACCTCCAAAATTTGTCCAACAAAACCCAAAGTTCAACGAGGACCATTCTATAATCAATTTGTCCATAAAATTATTCAAATTAAACCAAACTAATATTGAAACCCAAATATTTGAAGGATTTAGTCACATAGTCTTCCAAGTTAAATCGTAACATTTATCTCCAAACAACATCAGTTTCTCCTAAAGTCTTGTATTGAAAAGTAATTAACCTAATCACATATCCTCTATGATAGGTTAATCATTTTCATAAATAACCCAAAATAAACTTACTCTTAATTCATAAAATCATATAACTAAAAAGAATAAGTCAATATAACCAGGGACTTCACGTAGTCCAGTGGTAGGCGATAAATACCAGTCGCACTTTGGTTGTGGGTTCGATTCCCGCAGCTTTGTCCAACGTGACGGGTTGTCACACGGTCTGTGTGTTGTCCTTTTTCCAAAACTATATAATTCGTAAAACATTCCCCAAAAGATATAAAATCATCAAAAATGATCATAACATAATTTATCCTCAAGTTTATCTCATGCTTTTTATTTTCCAGCATATCATATAATAACCCATAATTACCTCAAAAGTAAGGATCATATAAACCCAAATGGTTCTTTATAACTATGTCCACAAAAGAAAAGATAACTATTACTTGAATAAAATTTTCCTATATTAAACATCAGGGTTACACATAATATAAAAAGTCTTCTAATGTAACCCCATCATCAAAAGAGACTTAATACTCTTAAGAATTTCACCATAACTCTTGAAGCCCTTATATGTTGACATCTTACTCATTCAACATTCTTCATGATCCATTATCCATTACTTTCCAACTTATTCCTAAATACCTCTTTCCTACAAACAAAATCATGAATCATATCCTAAGATTCAAAAATAGGAAAACAATAGTCATGAAATAGTACATACCATTGATTGGTCATTGTCAGTTTCTTCATCCTCAATCGGAATGGAATTAGGTATTGGTAAACGAATATTGGTACGCTCGTGGTGACCCCATTCACGAAACTTCTTCATAGGACATGTGTTTGCATAATGACCATGCACACCACATTTAAAACATTCAATTGATCCCTCAGAAAGAACTTCTTTCCCCTTCCTCGAGTCAACTGGATGCTTCCTTTTTCCATGGCGGGTTCTTGCTTTATGACCTTCATTTCCACATCTATAGCATATTTCTGTCCCTTTGAAATATTTTCCTAGGTTTTTCTTTCCACATCTTTGACACATAGGTTTTTGAACACACTTACCTTTATGATTATTACCTGTACTTCCGTAGGGATTTGTTTCTTGCATATATGACGTCTTATAGAAATCTCCAAGGTTTAGGTGGTCAATCATGACTCCAGATAGTTGGTTGAGGATAAACACAAGAGTTCTCATTGCAGCTCCCATATCATTCAGTTTCTTGCTCAAAAAACTGTCATAGTTTCCTTCACATCCACTGTTACTTTGGTTCCTGCTAGATCCAGCCATTTACTAAAACCAAAAAGGTCAGTGTGAGTAAAAAAAACCATCATGTACTAATGAGTAAGATAAACACTAAGATATGCTTACTCATTCACTTTATCTAAAACTAGGACTCTTTTTGAAATCCTAACCATTATGGTAATGCCACTTATGCTTAAAGAATACCCTAACCTCTAAAGTTATCTAAACCGACCATTGATACCAACTATAAGGCCCCAGCCTTAAACTTTACTTAATCTTGAGTTATTACAAGATTACAAATTGAGGATCATTTAAGGTTTAGAGTTTTAGAGAATTAGATCATGAAACTTGCATTACATTCCACATTTAAACAAAGTGGTTACATAAAATACAGTATTCATTCTTCCCATCAATGGAAACATATTTAATATATAACACGGATTCTTTCTTGACACATCCTTGACACTATCAACACATCATGTACCTTTCCCTTGACCTGTGAAAAACATTAAAAAAACTTGGGATGAGCATAAAAATCTCAGTAAGGGTTATAAAAAATATGGAAAGGAAACATGAGTTCATATATACATAAGAATGAAATCATACTTTACCCATAAAACATAGGCACTTTAACATACCTCATCAAACCATGAATAAATCATAGAAAACATAAGACATAAAGGTAACTTGAGGCATTCATAACATTCTTACGTAGGGAGTAACCCTCTTGGTTACGTTTGGAATACCCATCACAGTATATTCCCTAAATCTCTTTGGAGAAACCTTAACGTTTCACTCCTTCGCGTTACCCAATGCATTGGAGAGCTATATCGGGCTCATCCGCCCTTAGTTTATCACGGAACCACCCGTTCTTCATAACAATGCCCAAGAACCATAACATAATCGTATCACATAAACATGAATAAAGGAAACATAACATTTCCACATTTCAATCACAATATAACATTTTAGGATATTGAAATAATGAATCCATTAAAAAAGAAACCATTTAAAACATTTAATAAAGATATTTTTGAATCAAAGTGTCCCATACCACCTTGAACCTTTTAACATTTTAAACCATTAATATCCATATAAATAAATCCTTAAAACCATTTTGAAAACATGGATATTAATAAGAACAAATAATTAAAACATTTAAAACGATATTTTGGTTAAATGGGTTTTACCAAAATTAGAGACACTTGAATACAATAATCGAGGAATAACATTTAGTCAGAACTTTATAATATCATGAGCATAAAAGGATTCATGATATAATACTCCAAAGGACAGTATATACACCATATAAGAGTGAATTGGTGCATAACAACAATGAACCCTCAATAGAAATGTCAAACGTGATGAAATCCCTTATAAAGAAGGTATCCTTAAATTAAGGACAAATCAATCTCAAAAATATGTGTGACAAATATAAATACACCCAATATAAGTGGATATTAAGTGTAAAACAATAAAAGTTCATTCACACATATTCAATGGATGACATATTCAATGACCACATGTTGAACCCAAAGAAATCGAAATTGGGTTAAAAAGTTCCCTTAACAGCCTAACGGCATCACATCAAAATGAGTTGATGAGAGATAAAAAGTGTATCTCATCACTAGGACGTAAAATTTACATAAATAAGGATATATGAGAACATATCCCAACATAACCATATGTAAATTAAAAGACCCAACAAAAGAAGTCTTTTAAAAAAGAGGAGGTTGAAAGGTTCCCTTACCGACTTGGGTATCTTTCAAAACATACACCCCATGAAATAAGGACAATATATCATTGATGTAAATACTCATAAATGAAAGTATATTACAAAAAGAGTAGAATAATGGGCAGTACATACACCAATTAATGGAATTTTTGGCAAATGTAGCATAAATCTCACGGGAATAAAAGTGAGATGAAAATCCCTTACGAAAATTCGGCAGCCTAACAGCGCCACACAAAACTTCCAAAATGGATTGATGAGAGGAAATAGGGTCTCTCATCATATGAAAATAATAATTAATGTAGGAGTAATATAAAATAACATCCCAATCATAAGAAATACGAGCTTAAAAGGAATGACATAAAAGAGTGTACTTAAAAAGAACAAGAGGTGTAGGATCCCTTACCTCGGGTCCGACTTGACTCGATCGTTCTTTAATCTCCTGAATAATAAACTTGAGTTAATTTCTAATTCCTTAAGAACCTTTTTCAAGTTCATTATTCTTTTTATATCACTTATTACCATGTTATAAACACTATGTAATCATTAAGTTAATAATGATTGTTTTGTCGATATTTGGTTCTTAAGTCGAAAGTGGACTTCTTACAATTACATGTTGTTCGTGTGGCCAAATGTTTATTATATCCATTATTTTATTCATGATTTAGATATAATATATGTCATATATATCCAGTAAATTCATTCATTTATAACATTACATAATCATTTAGAGGTAATAAATGAAATGCACCGTTCATGGAGACGGTAAGCCGTACGTACGCATGAACGCTACTTTCATTTCTATTTCATATTTTATAGAATGGAATAATAATGATATAAAGGTATATTATAATTCCAGTATAATATCATATATAATATCATAGTTCCATCCTTTATACGTCCCACATATGGTATTTAACGAATCAAATCACTTTGAGGGGGCGGTAGTCCGCACTTCCTTAAATGAAGATATTGCGTTTACCCATAATGGAAACCATAAAGGTATGCCAAAAATGAAAAAAACAGAAGTTTAAGGAAAACATAAACATATTATATATCATATATAAAAATAGTGACATCATAATGGCCACCTTTGAAGGTGTTATATGAGTATTGAACAATCATCTTTTCGGGAGGCAGAATTTCGCCATCCACGGAAACTGTATGTTCTTTAACCATTTGATGTAGTTGTGTGAGAGTGTAGCTCGAATAAATATTATAACAATATCCTAGTATATTGAAGATACTGGTGTTGTTACAAAATAAATAAATAAAAAGATTTTAGGGGGATGGAGAAGCAAAATAAAACAAATGAACATGAGAGAATGAATTACCTTTAAAAGTGTAACTCCTTTTGATTTGAGCCTAAAGGCTTTCTTTGAAAGGATTCTTCCCAAAGGTAATCCTCTAGGATGAGTAGAGAGATGTGGAGAGAGTAAATGGGCAAGGTTTGGCCGAGCCAAAGGCTTGAGGAGTGTGTGAAATGAGGTAGAAGTGGGGGGCTTTTATAAGAGGAGGGGAGGGGCACTTTTGGAAAGTAAGAAATATTACTTTATTTAAAAATGTGTTTCGGTTTTAAAAGGTCCCACATTGATATAATTCGTGGATAAGGTGATAAGGGGTCGAAATACACCCATCCAATAAGTTTTGGACATGTGTAGTTCATAGATTTTACATTATCTTTCCATTTTATTTAAATCGTCAAATAATGATGTCAACACTGCATCATTATTATGTCATAAATAATTTAATTTATTTAATGTCTAAAAATTATAAGAAAAATACTATGATGTAGGAAATATTTTTATCTCTCCAATAACTATTTATAATCAAAATTTGGACTTGTGTAACCCTACTTAAAAACTATTTTAGTAAAACAACTCATGTTTGTGTCAATTTAATTTTAACATTAAATAAAAATATATTATTGTCATTTTCCAACTAAAGTGGATCCATGAGGTCCCCAAGTTGTCCCATGGCTTGTCTTGGTCGGCCATGACTCACCCAATAGTTGTAGGACAAGTGTCATGGTGTTTTCACGTTCTTATAATATCATTTTTACCTTAAACTACACTAATTACCACTAATCGCGATTAAAAATTTAATAAGTTACTATTCACCAAAAAAATTATTTTTATCCCATTGAACCACATTTTACTTCTTAATGACAACCATGTATGTCGGATTTTTGAAATTCAAAACACAAATATTGCAAAATTCCATTTAAACGGAAAAATCAGTTCTTATAAGTACCACTTAGTGGTTTCACTATTCATCAAAAATTGAAGTTTTTTAGAAAAATCCCAAAAATTCACCCTAAGCTATATTTGATATTCTGAATTCAAAAATGAAGTTCGTTTTACAAAATTCAAAACATACAAGTCACATTAATTAATTTAATAATTAATTCCCGCTGTCATGACAAATAGCGTGTTTTTATGAAACAATAAGTATCAAAAGATTGACACTAGTTTAAGTCCGATTTCAAAGTGAAATTAATTCCAACGACCACTATTGGATTTAATGGTAAAAATATTTTCTAATATCACTTTAAAACCAATTCAAAATATTATCTTATCATATAAATAAATTAGATTAAAAAGAGGTTTTGAATTAAAACACAACATTTTACACTATTCAATAAAAAATGAACTTTATCGGAAAAATACCAAAAAATTACACAAAGTAAAATTTGATGTCCCGATTCTTAATTAGAGTTTTATTTGGTCCAAAATAATGTATAAGAGTGATCAAAACTATATTTAATGATGGTTCCCCATCAAAAGGTGACAAGTGAACCTTTAGGGAAAACTAGTGCATATACGCCTAAAATTGAATTCTTTCCGTATTTTAAGCCTTTATCTTTTATTGTATAAATGTAAAAACATTTAAAAACATATATAATCATATTATAGTTATTTCTATCCATTCCCACCATTACAACAGCTACATGTTAACTACCATTTAAAATAATATTATTTTATCATTAGAGTGCAACATAAGATTCCCAAGAAACTCGTTGTTGCGTGTTGGGTACGCCATCGATCATGGAGTCCCCTTTAAAGTCATATAAATATTTTATTCACAAATATGGATAAATATGAAAATTTCATATTCTTTATTTTCCTGGGGTGTTACATCCTTCCCCCCTTTTGGGAATTGCGTCCTCACAATTTTAAAATTGCGCTTGGAAACATCCTTGAAAGTCCCACATCGGAACAAGAGTCGGTAAAACAACCACTTTAAAAAAAGGAAGATAAGTACAAAGGTCACCCGAGTTAACCCATACTAGGACTCCATGTAAGAAAATAGGGACATGGAGGAGAAAACATAGGGTCATGTTCTGATGGAGAGTGATAGAAAACATGTTTAGGAGAAAGTTAACAATGAGAAAATCACAAACTTGTGATGGGTTAAACGGTGTTGGGTTCCCCAGTAGGAAAAGTTAATAGAAAACATTTTTGTTTTAAGTTACTTTTTATTGAGGAATTTATTCATAAGGAAACATAATCACTTATCATTTTGACTTTCAAATTTTACTAGATTCCTTAATCAAACTCTTATTTTTTCCAAAAGACAAGTATTTAGGGAGACTTGTTCGCATTAAGAGTATTGTAATCAACTTCTACAGAATCACCTAATCCACAAAAGAGAACTATATACTTCCCATTTCTTTAGGCTTTAACCAAAACCAAAACCAAAAGGTTAGTACAAGATCAGATAATACAGAAAAGGATAACCCTTTATAGAAAGAAAATCTATTCTTAACCTCCAAAATTTGTCCAACAAAACCCAAAGTTCAACGAGGACCATTCTATAATCAATTTGTCCATAAAATTATTCAAATTAAACCAAACTAATATTGAAACCCAAATATTTGAAGGATTTAGTCACATAGTCTTCCAAGTTAAATCGTAACATTTATCTCCAAACAACATCAGTTTCTCCTAAAGTCTTGTATTGAAAAGTAATTAACCTAATCACATATCCTCTATGATAGGTTAATCATTTTCATAAATAACCAAAAATAAACTTACTCTTAATTCATAAAATCATATAACTAAAAAGAATAAGTCAAAATAACCAGGGACTTCACGTAGTCCAGTGGTAGGCGATAAATACCAGTCGCACTTTGGTTGTGGGTTCGATTCCCGCAGCTTTGTCCAACGTGACGGGTTGTCACACGGTCTGTGTGTTTTCCTTTTTCAAAACTATATAATTCTTAAAACATTCCCCAAAAGATATAAAATCATCAAAAATGATCATAACATATTTTATCCTCAAGTTTATCTCATGCTTTTTATTTTCTAGCATATCATATAATAACCCATAATTACCTCAAAAGTAAGGATCATATAAACCCACATGGTTCTTTATAACTATGACCACAAAAGAAAAGATAACTATTACTTGAATAAAATTTTCCTATATTAAACATCAGGGTTACACATAATATAAAAATTCTTCAAATGTAACCCCATCATCAAAAGAGACTTAATACTCTTAAGAATTTCACCATAACTCTTGAAGCCCTTATATGTTGACATCTTACTCATTCAACATTCTTCATGATCCATTATCCATTACTTTCCAACATATTCCTAAATACCTCTTTCCTACAAACAAAATCATGAATCATATCCTAAGATTCAAAAATAGGAAAACAATAGTCATGAAATAGTACATACCTTTGATTGGTCATTGTCAGTTTCTTCATCCTCAATCGGAATGGAATTAGGTATTGGTAAAAGAATATTGGTATGCTCTTGGTGACCCCATTCACGAAACTTCTTCATAGGACATGTGTTTGCATAATGACCATGCACACCACATTTAAAACATTCAATTGATCCCTCAGAAAGAACTTCTTTCCCTTTCCTCGAGTCAACTGGATGCTTCCTTTTTCCATGGCGGGTTCTTGCTTTATGACCTTCATTTCCACATCTATAGCATATTTCTGTCCCTTTGAAATATTTTCCTAGGTTTTTCTTTCCACATTTTTGACACATAGGTTTTTGAACACACTTACCTTTATGATTATTACCTGTACTTCCGTAGGGATTTGTTTCTTGCATATATGACGTCTTAGAGAAATCTCCAAGGTTTAGGTGGTCAATCATGACTCCAGATAGTTGGTTGAGGATAAACACAAGAGTTATCATTGCAGCTCCCATATCATTCAGTTTCTTGCTCAAAAAACTGTCACAGTTTCCTTCACATCCACTGTTACTTTGGTTCCTGCTAGATCCAGCCATTTACTAAAACCAAAAAGGTCAGTGTGAGTAAAAAAAACCATCATGTACTAATGAGTAAGATAAACACTAAGATATTCTTACTCATTCACTTTATCTAAAACTAGGACTCTTTTTGAAATCCTAACCATTATGGTAATGCCACTTATGCTTAAAGAATACCCTAACCTCTAAAGTTATCTAAACCGACCTTTGGTACCAACTATAAGGCCCCAGCCTTAAACTTTACTTAATCTTGAGTTATTACAAGATTACACATTGAGGATCTTTTCAGGATTAGAGTTTTAGAGAATTAGATCATGAAACTTGCATTACATTCCACATTTAAACAAAGTGGTTACATAAAAGACAGTATTCATTCTTTCCATCAATGGAAACATATTTAATATATAACACGGATTCTTTCTTGACACATCCTTGACACTATCAACACATCATGTACCTTTCCCTTGACCTGTGAAAAACATTAAAAAAACTTGGGATGAGCATAAAAATCTCATTAAGGGTTATAAAAAATATGAAAAGGAAACATGAGTTCATATATACATAAGAATGAAATCATACTTTACCCATAAAACATAGGCACTTTAACATACCTCATCAAACCATGAATAAATCATAGAAAACATAAGACATAGAGGTAACTTGAGGCATTCATAACATTCTTACGTAGGGAGTAACCCTCTTGGTTACGTTTGGAATACCCATCACAGTATATTCCCTAAATCTCTTCGGAGAAACCTTAACGTTTCACTCCTTCGCGTTACCCAATGCATTGGAGAGCTATATCGGGCTCACCCGCCCTTAGTTTATCACGGAACCACCCGTTCTTCATAACAATGCCCAAGAACCATAACATAATCGTATCACATAAACATGAATAAAGGAAACATAACATTTCCACATTTCAATCACAATATAACATTTTAGGATATTGAAATAATGAATCCATTAAAAAAGAAACCATTTAAAACATTTAATAAAGATATTTTTGAATCAAAGTGTCCCATACCACCTTGAAGCTTTTAACATTTTAAACCATTAATATCCATATAAATAAATCCTTAAAACCATTTTGAAAACATGGATATTAATAAGAACAAATAATTAAAACATTTAAAACGATATTTTGGTTAAATGGGTTTTACCAAAATTAGAGACACTTGAATACAATAATCGAGGAATAACATTTAGTCAGAACTTTATAATATCATGAGCATAAAAGGATTCATGATATAATACTCCAAAGGACAGTATATACACCATATAAGAGTGAATTGGTGCATAACAACAATGAACCCTCAATAGAAATGTCAAACGTGATGAAATCCCTTATAAAGAAGGTATCCTTAAATTAAGGACAAATCAATCTCAAAAATATGTGTGACAAATATAAATACACCCAATATAAGTGGATATTAAGTGTAAAACAATAAAAGTTCATTCACACATATTCAATGGATGACATATTCAATGACCACATGTTGAACCCAAAGAAATCGAAATTGGGTTAAAAAGTTCCCTTAACAGCCTAACGGCATCACATCAAAATGAGTTGATGAGAGATAAAAAGTGTATCTCATCACTTGGATGTAAAATTTACATAAATAAGGATATATGAGAACATATCCCAACATAACCATATGTAAATTAAAAGACCCAACAAAAGAAGTCTATTAAAAAAGAGGAGGTTGAAAGGTTCCCTTACCGACTTGGGTATCTTTCAAAACATACACCCCATGAAATAAGGACAATATATCATTGATGTAAATACTCATAAATGAAAGTATATTACACAAAGAGTAGAATAATGGGCAGTACATACACAACTCAATGGAATTTTTGGCAAATGTAGCATAAATCTCACGGGAATAAAAGTGAGATGAAAATCCCTTACGAAAATTTGGCAGCCTAACGGCGCCACACAAAACTTCCAAAATGGATTGATGAGAGGAAATAGGGTATCTCATCATATGAACATAATAATTAAATTAGGAGTAATATAAAAGAACATCCCAATCATAAGAAATACGAGCTTAAAAGGAATGACATAAAAGAGTGTACTTAAAAAGAACAAGAGGTGTAGGATCCCTTACCTCGGGTCCGACTTGACTCGATCGTTCTTTAATCTCCTGAATAATAAACTTGAGTTAATTTATACTTCCTTAAGAACCTTTTTCAAGTTCATTATTCTTTTTATATCACTTATTACCATGTTATAAACACTATGTAATCATTAAGTTAATAATGATTGTTTTGTCGATATTTGGTTCTTAAGTCGAAAGTGGACTTCTTACAATTACATGTTGTTCGTGTGGCCAAATGTTTATTATATCCATTATTTTATTCATGATTTAGATATAATATATGTCATATATATCCAGTACATTAATTCATTTATAACATTACATAATCATTTAGAGGTAATAAATGAAATGCACCGTTAATGGAGACGGTAAGCCGTACGTACGCATGAACGCTACTTTCATTTCTATTTCATATTTTATAGAATGGAATAATAATGATATAAAGGTATATTATAATTCCAGTATAATATCATATATAATATCATAGTTCCATCCTTTATACGTCCCACATATGGTATTTAACGAATCAAATCACTTTGAGGGGGCGGTAGTCCGCACTTCCTTAAATGAAGATATTGCGTTTACCCATAATGGAAACCATAAAGGTATGACAAAAACGAAAAAAACAGAAGTTTAAGGAAAACATAAACATATTATATATCATATATAAAAATAGTGACATCATAATGGCCACCTTTGAAGGTGTTATATGAGTATTGAACAATCATCTTTTCGGGAGGCAGAATTTCGCCATCCACGGAAACCGTATGTTCTTTAACCATTTGATGTAGTTGTGTGAGAGTGTAGCTCGAATAAATATTATAACAACATCCTAGTATATTTAAGATACTGGTGTTGTTACAAAATAAATAAATAAAAAGATTTTAGGGGGATGGAGAAGAAAAATAAAACAAATGAACATGAGAGAATGAATTACCTTTAAAAGTGTAACTCCTTTTGATTTGAGCCTAAAGGCTTTCTTTGAAAGGATTCTGCCCAAAGGTAATCCTCTAGGATGAGTAGAGATATGTAGAGAGAGTAAATGGGCAGGGTTTGGCCGAGCCAAAGGCTTGAGTAGTGTGTGAAATGAGGTAGAAGTGGGGGCTTTTATAAGAGGAGGGGAGGGGCACTTTTGGAAAGTAAGAAATATTACTTTATTTGAAAATGTGTTTCGGTTTTAAAAGGTCCCACATTGATATAATTCGTGGATAAGGTGATAAGGGTTCAAAATACACCCATCCAATAAGTTTTGGACATGTGTAGTTCATAGATTTTACATTATCTTTCCATTTTATTTAAATCGTCAAATAATGATGTCAACACTGCATCATTATTATGTCATAAATAATTTAATTTATTTAATGTCTAAAAATTATAAGAAAAATACTATGATGTAGGAAATCTTTTTATCTCTCCAATAACTATTTATAATCAAAATTTGGACTTGTGTAACCCTACTTAAAAACTATTTTAGTAAAACAACTCATGTTTGTGTCAATTTAATTTTAACATTAAATAAAAATATATTATTGTCATTTTCCAACTAAAGTGGCTCCATGAGGTCCCCAAGTTGGCCCATGGCTTGTCTTGGTCGGCCATGACTCACCCAATAGTTGTAGGACAAGTGTCATGGTGTTTTCACGTTCTTATAATATAATTTTTACCTTAAACTACACTAATTACCACTAATCGCGATTAAAAACTTAATAAGTTACTATTCACCAAAAAAATTATTTTTATCCCATTGAACCACATTTTACTTCTTAATGACAACCATGTATGTCGGATTTTTGAAATTCAAAACACAAATATTGCAAAATTCCATTTAAACGGAAAAATCAGTTCTTATAAGTACCACTTAGTGGTTTCACTATTCATCAAAAATTGAAGTTTTTTAGAAAAATCCCAAAAATTCACCCTAAGCTATATTTGATATTCTGAATTCAAAAATGAAGCCCGTTTTACAAAATTCAAAACATATAAGTCACATTAATTAATTTAATAATTAATTCCCGCTGTCATGACAAATAGCGTGTTTTTATGAAACAATAAGTATCAAAAGATTGACACTAGTTTAAGTCCGATTTCAAAGTGAAATTAATTCCAACGAACACTATTGGATTTAATGGTAAAAATATTTTCTAATATCACTTTAAAACCAATTCAAAATATTATCTTATAATATAAATAAATTAGATTAAAAAGAGGTTTTGAATTAAAACACAACATTTTACACTATTCATTAAAAAATGAACTTTATCGGAAAAATACCAAAAAATTACAAAAAGTAAAATTTGATGTCCCAATTCTTAATTAGAGTTATATTTGGTCCAAAATAATGTATAAGAGTGATCAAAACTATATTTAATGATGGTTCTCCATCAAAAGTGACAAGTGAACCTTTAGGGAAAACTAGTGCATATACGCCTAAAATTGAATTCTTTCCGTATTTTAAGCCTTTATCTTTTATTGTATAAATGTAAAAACATTTAAAAACATATATAATCATATTATAGTTATTTATATCCATTCCCACCATTACAACAGCTACATGTTAACTACCATTTAAAATAATATTATTTTATCATTAGAGTGCAACGTAAGATTCCCAAGAAACTCGTTGTTGCGTGTTGGGTACGCCATCGAGCATAGAGTCCCCTTTAAAGTCATATAAATATTTTATTCACAAATATGGATAAATATGAAAATTTCATATTCTTTATTTACCTGGGGTGTTACATCCTTCCCCCCTTTTGGGAATTGCGTCCTCACAATTTTAAAATTGCGCTTGGAAACATCCTTGAAAGTCCCACATCGGAACAAGAGTCGGTAAAACAACCACTTTAAAAAAAGGAAGATAAGTACAAAGGTCACCCGAGTTAACCCATACTAGGACTCCATGTAAGAAAATATGGACATGGAGGAGAAAACATAGGGTCATGTTCTGATGGAGAGTGATAGAAAACATGTTTAGGAGAAAGTTAACAATGAGAAAATCACAAACTTGTGATGGGTTAAACGGTGTTGGGTTCCCCAGTAGGAAAAGTTAATAGAAAACATTTTTGTTTTAAGTTACTTTTTATTGAGGAATTTATTCATAAGGAAACATAATCACTTATCATTTTGACTTTCAAATTTTACTAGATTCCTTAATCAAACTCATATTTTTTCCAAAAGACAAGTATTTAGGGAGACTTGTTCGCATTAAGAGTATTGTAATCAACTTCTAGAGAATCACCTATTCCACAAAAGAGAACTATATACTTCCCATTTCTTTAGGCTTTAACCAAAACCAAAACCAAAAGGTTAGTACAAGATCAGATAATACAGAAAAGGATAACCCTTTATAAAAAGAAAATCTATTCTTAACCTCCAAAATTTGTCCAACAAAACCCAAAGTTCAACGAGGACCATTCTATAATCAATTTGTCCATAAAATTATTCAAATTAAACCAAACTAATATTGAAACCCAAATATTTGAAGGATTTAGTCACATAGTCTTCCAAGTTAAATCGTAACATTTATCTCCAAACAACATCAGTTTCTCCTAAAGTCTTGTATTGAAAAGTAATTAACCTAATCACATATCCTCTATGATAGGTTAATCATTTTCATAAATAACCCAAAATAAACTTACTCTTAATTCATAAAATCATATAACTAAAAAGAATAAGTCAAAATAACCAGGGACTTCACGTAGTCCAGTGGTAGGCGATAAATACCAGTCGCACTTTGGTTGTGGGTTCGATTCCCGCAGCTTTGTCCAACGTGACGGGTTGTCACACGGTCTGTGTGTTTTCCTTTTTCCAAAACTATATAATTCTTAAAACATTCCCCAAAAGATATAAAATCATCAAAAATGATCCTAACATATTTTATCCTCAAGTTTATCTCATGCTTTTTATTTTCCAGCATATCATATAATAACCCATAATTACCTCAAAAGTAAGGATCATATAAACCCAAATGGTTCTTTATAACTATGACCACAAAAGAAAAGATAACTATTACTTGAATAAAATTTTCCTATATTAAACATCAGGGTTACACATAATATAAAAAGTATTCTAATGTAACCCCATCATCAAAAGAGACTTAATACTCTTAAGAATTTCACCATAACTCTTGAAGCCCTTATATGTTGAAATCTTACTCATTCAACATTCTTCATGATCCATTATCCATTACTTTCCAACTTATTCCTAAATACCTCTTTCCTACAAACAAAATCATGAATCATATCCTAAGATTCAAAAATAGGAAAACAATAGTCATGAAATAGTACATACCTTTGATTGGTCATTGTCAGTTTCTTCATCCTCAATCGGAATGGAATTAGGTATTGGTAAACGAATATTGGTACGCTCTTGGTGACCCCATTCACGAAACTTCTTCATAGGACATGTGTTTGCATAATGACCATGCACACCACATTTAAAACATTCAATTGATTCCTCAGAAAGAACTTCTTTCCCTTTCCTCGAGTCAACTGGATGCTTCCTTTTTCCATGGCGGGTTCTTGCTTTATGACCATCATTTCCACATCTATAGCATATTTCTGTCCCTTTGAAATATTTTCCTAGGTTTTTCATTCCACATCATTGACACATAGGTTTTTGAACACACTTACCTTTATGTTTATTACCTGTACTTCCGTAGGGATTTGTTTCCTGCATATATGACGTCTTAGAGAAATCTCCAAGGTTTAGGTGGTCAATCATGACTCCAGATAGTTGGTTGAGGATAAACACAAGAGTTCTCATTGCAGCTCCCATATCATTCAGTTTCTTGCTCAAAAAACTGTCACAATTTCCTTCACATCCACTGTTACTTTGGTTCCTGCTAGATCCAGCCATTTACTAAAACCAAAAAGGTCAGTGTGAGTAAAAAAAACCATCATGTACTAATGAGTAAGATAAACACTAAGATATGCTTACTCATTCACTTTATCTAAAACTAGGACTCTTTTTGAAATCCTAACCATTATGGTAATGCCACTTATGCTTAATGAATACTCTAACCTCTAAAGTTATCTAAACCGACCTTTGATACCAACTATAAGGCCCCAGCCTTAAACTTTACTTAATCTTGAGTTATTACAAGATTACACATTGAGGATATTTTCAGGTTTAGAGTTTTAGAGAATCAGATCATGAAACTTGCAATACATTCCACATTTAAACAAAGTGGTTACATAAAAGACAGTATTCATTCTTCCCATCAATGGAAACATATTTAATATATAACACGGATTTTTTCTTGACACATCCTTGACACTATCAACACATCATGTACCTTTCCCTTGACCTGTGAAAAACATTAAAAAAACATGGGATGAGCATAAAAATCTCATTAAGGGTTATAAAAAATATGGAAAGGAAACATGAGTTCATATATACATAAGAATGAAATCATACTTTACCCATAAAACATAGGCACTTTAACATACCTCATCAAACCATGAATAAATCATAGAAAACATAAGACATAAAGGTAACTTGAGGCATTCATAACATTCTTACGTAGGGAGTAACCCTCTTGGTTACGTTTGGAATACCCATCACAGTATATTCCCTAAATCTCTTCGGAGAAACCTTAACGTTTCACTCCTTCGCGTTACCCAATGCATTGGAGAGCTATATCGGGCTCACCCGCCCTTAGTTTATCACGGAACCACCCGTTCTTCATAACAATGCCCAAGAACCATAACATAATCGTATCACATAAACATGAATAAAGGAAACATAACATTTCCACATTTCAATCACAATATAACATTTTAGGATATTGAAATAATGAATCCATTAAAAAAGAAACCATTTAAAACATTTAATAAAGATATTTTTGAATCAAAGTGTCCCATACCACCTTGAAGCTTTTAACATTTTAAACCATTAATATCCATATAAATAAATCCTTAAAACCATTTTGAAAACATGGATATTAATAAGATCAAATAATTAAAACATTTAAAACGATATTTTGGTTAAATGGGTTTTACCAAAATTAGAGACACTTGAATACAATAATCGAGGAATAACATTTAGTCAGAACTTTATAATATCATGAGCATAAAAGGATTCATGATATAATACTCCAAAGGACAGTATATACACCATATAAGAGTGAATTGGTGCATAACAACAATGAACCCTCAATAGAAATGTCAAACGTGATGAAATCCCTTATAAAGAAGGTATCCTTAAATTAAGGACAAATCAATCTCAAAAATATGTGTGACAAATATAAATACACCCAATATAAGTGGATATTAAGTGTAAAACAATAAACGTTCATTCACACATATTCAATGGATGACATATTCAATGACCACATGTTGAACCCAAAGAAATCGAAATTGGGTTAAAAAGTTCCCTTAACAGCCTAACGGCATCACATCAAAATGAGTTGATGAGAGATAAAAAGTGTATCTCATCACTTGGACGTAAAATTTACATAAATAAGGATATATGAGAACATATCCCAACATAACCATATGTAAATTAAAAGACCCAACAAAAGAAGTCTTTTAAAAAAGAGGAGGTTGAAAGGTTCCCTTACCGACTTGGGTATCTTTCAAAACATACACCCCATGAAATAAGGACAATATATCATTGATGTAAATACTCATAAATGAAAGTATATTACACAAAGAGTAGAATAATGGGCAGTACATACACCACTCAATGGAATTTTTGGCAAATGTAGCATAAATCTTACGGGAATAAAAGTGAGATGAAAATCCCTTACGAAAATTTGGCAGCCTAACGGCGCCACACAAAACTTCCAAAATGGATTGATGAGAGGAAATAGGGTCTCTCATCATATGAACATAATAATTAATGTAGGAGTAATATAAAAGAACATCCCAATCATAAGAAATACGAGTTTAAAAGGAATGACATAAAAGAGTGTACTTAAAAAGAACAAGAGGTGTAGGATCCCTTACCTCGGGTCCGACTTGACTCGATCGTTCTTTAATCTCCTGAATAATAAACTTGAGTTAATTTCTACTTCCTTAATAACCTTTTTCAAGTTCATTATTCTTTTTATATCACTTATTACCATGTTATAAACACTATGTAATCATTAAGTTAATAATGATTGTTTTGTCGATATTTGGTTCTTAAGTCGAAAGTGGACTTCTTACAATTACATGTTGTTCGTGTGGCCAAATGTTTATTATATCCATTATTTTATTCATGATTTAGATATAATATATGTCATATATATCCAGTACATTCATTCATTTATAACATTACATAATCATTTAGAGGTAATAAATGAAATGCACCGTTCATGGAGACGGTAAGCCGTACGTACGCATGAACGCTACTTTCATTTCTATTTCATATTTTATAGAATGGAATAATAATGATATAAAAGTATATTATAATTCCAGTATAATATCATATATAATATCATAGTTCCATCCTTTATACGTCCCACATATGGTATTTAACGAATCAAATCACTTTGAGGGGGCGGTAGTCCGCACTTCCTTAAATGAAGATATTGCGTTTACCCATAATGGAAACCATAAAGGTATGCCAAAAATGAAAAAAAACAGAAGTTTAAGGAAAACATAAACATATTATATATCATATATAAAAATAGTTACATCATAATGGCCACCTTTGAAGGTGTTAGATGAGTATTGAACAATCATCTTTTCGGGAGGCAGAATTTCGCCATCCACGGAAACCGTATGTTCTTTAACCATTTGATGTAGTTGTGTGAGAGTGTAGCTCGAATAAATATTATAACAACATCCTAGTATATTGAAGATACTGGTGTTGTTACAAAATAAATAAATAAAAAGAGTTTAGGGGGATGGAGAAGCAAAATAAAACAAATGAACATGAGAGAATGAATTACCTTTAAAAGTGTAACTCCTTTTGATTTGAGCCTAAAGGCTTTCTTTGAAAGGATTCTGCCCAAAGGTAATCCTCTAGGATGAGTAGAGGGATGTGGAGAGAGTAAATGGGCAGGGTTTGTCCGAGCCAAATGCTTGAGGAGTGTGTGAAATGAGGTATAAGTGGGGGGCTTTTATAAGAGGAGGGGAGGGGCACTTTTGGAAATTAAGAAATATTACTTTATTTGAAATTGTGTTTCGGTTTTAAAAGGTTCCACATTGATATAATTCGTGGATAAGGTGATAAGGGTTCGAAATCCACCCATCCAATAAGTTTTGGACATGTGTAGTTCATAGAGTTTACATTATCTTTCCATTTTATTTAAATCGTCAAATAATGATGTCATCACAGCATCATTATTATGTCATAATTAATTTAATTTATTTAATGTCTAAAAATTATAAGAAAAATACTATGATGTAGGAAATCTTTTTATATTTCCAATCACTATTTATAATCAAAATTTGGACTTGTGTAACCCTACTTAAAAATTATTTTAGTAAAACAACTCATGTTTGTGTCAATTTAATTTTAACATTAAATAAAAATATATTATTGTCATTTTCCAACTAAAGTGGCTCCATGAGGTCCCCAAGTTGGCCCATGGATTGTCTTGGTCTTCCATGTCTCACCCAATAGGTGTAGGACAAGTTTCATGATGTTATCACATTCTTATAATATCATTTTTACCTTAAACTACACTAATTACCACTAATCGCGATTAAAAACTTAATAAGTTACTATTCACCAAAAAAATTATTTTTATCCCATTGAACCACATTTTACTTCTTAATGACAACCATGTATGTCAGATTTTTGAAATTTAAAACACAAAGATGGCAAAATTCCATTTAAACGGAAAAATCCTTTTTTATAAGTACCACTTAGTGGTTTCACTATTCATCAAAAATTGAAGTTTTTTAGAAAAATCCCAAAAATTCACCCTAAGCTATATTTGATATTCTGAATTCAAAAATGAAGTCCGTTTTACAAAATTCAAAACATATAAGTCACACTAATTAATTTAATAATTAATTCCCGCTGTCATGACAAATAGCGTGTTTTTATGAAACAATAAGTATCAAAAGATTGACACTAGTTTAAGTCCGATTTCAAAGTGAAATTAATTCCAACGACCACTATTGGATTTAATGGTAAAAATATTTTCTAATTTCACTTTAAAACCAATTTAAAATATTATCTAATCATATAAATAAATTATATTAAAAAGAGTTTTTGAATTAAAACACAACATTTTACACTATTCATTAAAAAATGAACTTTATCGGAAAAATACCAAAAAATTACACAAAGTAAAATTTGATGTCCCGATTATTAATAAGAGTTTTATTTGGTCCAAAACAATGTATAAGAGTGATCAAAACTATATTTAATGACGGTTCTCCATCAAAAGGCGACAAGTGAACCTTTAGAGAAAACTAGGGCATATACGCCTAAAATTGAATTCTTTCCGTATTTTAAGTCTTTATCTTTTATTGTATAAATTTAAAAACATTTAAAAACATATATAATCATATTTTAGTTATTTCTATCCATTCCCGCCATTACAACGGCTACATGTTAACTACCATTTAAAATAATATTATTTTATCATTAGAGTGCAACGTAAGATTCCCAAGAAACTCGTTGTTGCGTGTTGGGTACGCCATCGATCATAGAGTCCCCTTTAAAGTCATATCAATATTTTATTCACAAATATGGATAAATATGAAAATGTCATATTCTTTATTTACCTGGGGTGTTACATCCTTCCCCTCTTTTGGGAATTGCGTCCTCGCAATTTTAAAATTGCGCTTGGAAACATCCTTGAAAGTCCCACATCGGAACAAGAGTCTGTAAAACAACCACTTTAAAAAAAAGGAAGATAAGTAAAAAGGTCACCCGAGTTAACCCATACTAGGACTCCATGTAGGAAAATATGGACATGGAGGAGAAAACATAGGTTCATGTTCTGATGGAGAGTGATAGAAAACATGTTTAGGAGAAAGTTAACAATGAGAAAATCACAAACTTGTGATGGGTTAAACGGTGTTGGGTTCCCCAGTAGGAAAAGTTAATAGACAACATTTTTGTTTTAAGTTACTTTTTATTGAGGAATTTATTCATAAGGAAACATAATCACTTATGATGTTGACTTTCAAATTTTACTAGATTCCTTAATCAAACTCATATTTTTTCCAAAAGACAAGTATTTAGGGAGACTTGTTCCGATTAAGAGTATTGTAATCAACTTCTAGAGAATCACCTAATCCACAAAAGAGAACTATATACTTCCCATTTCTTTAGTCTTTAACCAAAACCAAAACCAAAAGGTTAGTACAAGATCAGATAATCCAGAAAAGGATAACCCTTTATAAAAAGAAAATCTATTCTTAACCTCCAAAATTTGTCCACCAAAACCCAAAGTTCAACGAGGACCATTCTATAATCAATTTGTCCATAAAATTCTTCAAAGTAAACCAAACTAATATTGAAACCCAAATATTTGAAGGATTTAGTCACATAGTTTTCCAAGTTAAATCGTAACATTTATCTCCAAACAACATCAGTTTCTCCTAAAGTTTCGTATTGAAAAGTAATTAACCTAATCACATATCCTCTATGATATGTTAATCAATTTCATAAATAACCCAAAATCAACTTACTCTTAATTCATAAAATCATATAACTAAAAAGAATCTGTCAAACTAACCAGGGACTTCACGTAGTCCAGTGGTAGGCGATAAATACCAGTCGCACTTTGGTTGTGGGTTCGATTCCCGCAGCTTTGTCTGACGCGACGGGTTGTCACACGGTCTGCGTGTTGTCCTTTTTCCAAAACTATATAATTCTTAAAACATTCCCCAAAAGAGATAAAATCATCAAAAATGATCATAACATATTTTAACCTCAAGTTTATCTCATGCTTTTTATTTTCCAGCATATCATATAATAACCCATAATTACCTCAAAAGTAAGGATCATATAAACCCAAATGGTTCTTTATAACTATGTCCACAAAAGAAAAGATAACTATTACTTGAATAAAATTTTCCTATATTAAACATCAGGGTTACACATAATATAAAAAGTCTTCTAATGTAACCCCATCATCAAAAAAGACTTAATACTCTTAAGAATTTCACCATAACTCTTGAAGCCCTTATATGTTGACATCTTACTCATTCAACATTCTTCATGATCCATTATCCATTCCTTTCCAAATTATTCCTAAATACCTCTTTCCTACAAAGAAAATCATGAATCATATCCTAAGATTCAAAAATAGGAAAACAATAGTCATGAAATAGTACATACCTTTGATTGGTCATAGTCAGTTTCTTCATCTTCAATCGGAACGGCATTAGGTATTGGTAAACGAATATTGGTACGCTCTTGGTGACCCCATTCACGAAACTTATTCATAGGACATGTGTTTGCATAATGACCATGCACACCACATTTAAAACATTCAATTGATCCCTCAGAAAGAACTTCTTTCCCTTTCCTCGAGTCAACTGGATGCTTCCTTTTTCCATGGCAGGTTCTTGCTTTATGACCTTCATTTCCACATCTATAGAATATTTCTGTCCCTTTGAAATATTTTCCTAGGTGTTTCTTTCCACATCTTTGACACATAGGTTTTTGAACACACTTACCTTTATGATTATTACCTGTACTTCTGTAGGGATTTGTTTCTTGCATATATGAAGTCTTAGAGAAATATCCAAGGTTTAGGTGGTCAATCATGACTCCAGATAGTTGGTTGAGGATAAACACAAGAGTTCTCATTGAAGCTCCCATATCATTCAGTTTCTTGCTCAAAAAACTGTCACAGTTTCCTTCACATCCACTATTACTTTGGTGCCTGCTAGATCCAGCCATTTACTAAAACCAAAAAGGTCAGTGTGAGTAAAAAAACCATCATGGACTAATGAGTAAGATAAACACTAAGATATTCTTACTCATTCACTTTATCTAAAACTAGGACTCTTTCTGAAATCCTAACCATTATGGTAATGCCACTTATGCTTAAAGAATACCCTAACCTCTAAAGTTATCTAAACCGACCTTTGATACCAACTATAAGGCCCCAGCCTTAAACCTTACTTAATCTTGAGTTATTACAAGATTACACATTGAAGATCTTTTCAGGTTTAGAGTTTTAGAGAATTAGATCATGAAACTTTCATTACATTCCACATTTAAACAAAGTGGTTACATAAAAGACAGTATTCATTCTTCCCATCAACGGAAACATATTTAAAATATAACACAGATTCTTCCTTGACACATCCTTGACACTATCAACACATCATGTACCTTTCCCTTGACCTGTGAAAAACATTTAAAAAACTTGGGATGAGGATAAAAATATCAGTAAGGGTTATAAAAAATATGGAAAGGAAACATGAGTTCATATATACATAAAAATGAAATCATACTTTACCCATAAAACATAGGCACTTTAACATACCTCATCAAACCATGAATAAATCATAGAAAACATAAGACATAAAGGTAACTTGAGGCATTCATAACATTCTTACGTAGGGAGTAACCCTCTTGGTTACGTTTGGAATACCCATCACAGTATATTCCCTAAATCTCTTCGGAGAAACCTTAACGTTTCACTCCTTCGCGTTACCCAATGCATTGGAGAGGTATATCGGGCTCACCCGCCCATAGTTTATCACGGAACCACCCGTTCTTCATAACAATGCCCAAGAACCATAACATAATCGTATCACATAAACATGAATAAAGAAAACATAACATTTCCACATTTCAATCACAATATAACATTTTAGGATATTGAAATAATGAATCCATTAAAAAAGAAACCATTTCCAAAACCATTTAAAACATTTAATAAAGAGATTTTTGAATCAAAGTGTCCCATACCACCTTGAAGCTTTTAACATTTTAAACCATTAATATCCATATAAATAAATCCTTAAAACCATTTTGAAAACATGGATATTAATAAGAACAAATAATTAAAACATTTAAAACGATATTTTGGTTAAATGGGTTTTACCAAAATTAGAGACACTTGAATACAATAATCGAGGAATAACATTTATTCAGAACTTTATAATATCATGAGAATAAAAGGATTCATGATATAATACTCCAAAGGACAGTATATACACCATATAAGAGTGAATTGGTGCATAACAACAATGAACCCTCAATAGAAATGTCAAACGTGATGAAATCCCTTATAAAGAAGGTATCCTTAAATTAAGGACAAATCAATCTCAAAAATATGTGTGACAAATATAAATAAACCCAATATAAGTGGATATTAAGTGTAAAACAATAAAAGGTCATTCACACATATTCAATGGATGACATATTCAATGACCACATGTTGAACCCAAAGAAATCGAAATTGGGTTAAAAAGTGCCCTTAACAGCCTAACGGCATCACATCAAAATGAGTTGATGAGAGATAAAAAGTGTATCTCATCACTTGGACGTAAAATTTACATAAATAAGGATATATGAGAACATATCCCAACATAACCATATGTAAATTAAAAGACCCAACAAAAGAAGTCTTTTAAAAAAGAGGAGGGTGAAAGGTTCCCTTACCGACTTGGGTATCTTTCAAAACATACACCCCATGAAAGAAGGACAATAGATCATTGATGTAAATACTCATAAATGAAAGTATATTACACAATGAGTAGAATAATGGGCAGTACATACACCAATCAATGGAATTTTTGGCAAATGTAGAATAAATCTCACGGGAATAAAAGTGAGATGAAAAATCCCTTACGAAAATTCGGCAGCCTAACTGCGCCACACAAAACTTCCAAAATGGATTGATGAGAGGAAATAGGGTCTCTCATCATATGAACATAATAATTAAAGTAGGAGTAATATAAAAGAACATCCCAATCATAAGAAATATGAGCTTAAAAGGAATGACATAAAAGAGTGTACTTAAAAAGAAAGAGAGGTGTAGGATCCCTTACCTCAGGTCCGACTTGACTCGATCGTTCTTTAATCTCCTGAATAATAAACTTGAGTTAATTTCTACTTCCTTAAGAACCTTTTTAAAGTTCATTATTCTTTTTATATCACTTATTACCATGTTATAAACACTATGTAATCATTAAGTTAATAATGATTGTTTTGTCGATATTTGGTTCTTAAGTCGAAAGTGGACTTCTTACAATTACATGTTGTTCGTGTGGCCAAATGTTTATTATATCCATTATTGTATTCATGATTTAGATATAATATATGTCATATATATCCAGTACATTCATGCATTTATAACATTACATAATCATTTATAGGTAATAAATGAAATGCACCGTTCATGGAGACGGTAAGCCGTATGTACGCATGAACGCTACTTTCATTTCTATTTCGTATTTTATAGAATGGAATAATAATGATATAAAGGTATATTATAATTCCAGTATAATATCATATATAATATCATAGTTCCATCCTTTATACGTCCCACATATGGTATTTAACGAATCAAATAACTTTGAGGGGGCGGTAGTCCGCACTTCCTTAAATGAAGATATTGTGTTTACCCATAATGGAAACCATAAAGGTATGCCAAAAATGAAAAAAACAGAAGTTTAAGGAAAACATAAACATATTATATATCATATATAAAAATAGTGACATCATAATGGCCACCTTTGAAGGTGTTATATGAGTATTGAACAATCATCATTTCGGGAGGCAGAATTTCGCCATCCACGGAAACCGTATGTTCTTTAACCATTTGATGTAGTTGTGTGAGAGTGTAGCTCGAATAAATATTATAACAACATCCTAGTATATTGAAGATACTGGTGTTGTTACAAAAAAAATAAATAAAAATATTTTAGGGGGTTGGAGATGCAAAATAAAACAAATGAACATGAGAGAATGAATTACCTGTAAAAGTGTAACTCCTTTTCATTTGAGCCTAAATGATTTCTTTGAAAGGCTTCTGCCCAAAAAGAATCCTCTAGGATTAGTAGAGGGATGTGGAGAGAGTAAATGGGCAGGGTTTGGCCGACACAGAGGCTTGAGGAGTGTGTGAAATGAGGTAGAAGTGGGGGCCTTTTATTAGAGGAGGGGAGGGGCACTTTTGTAAAGTAAGAAATATTACTTTATTTGAAAATGTGTTTCGGTTTTAAAAGGTCCCACATTGATATAATTCGTGGATAAGGTGATAAGGGTTCTAAATCCACCCATCCAATAAGTTTTGGACATGTGTAGTTTATAGATTTTACATTATCTTTCCATTTTATTTAAATCGTCAAATAATGATGTCATCACTGCATCATTATTATGTCATAAATAATTTAATTTATTTAATGTCTAAAAATTATAAAACAAATACTATGATGTAGGAAATCGTTTTATATTTCCAATGACTATTTATAATCAAAATTTGGACTTGTGTAACCCTACTTAAAAAATGTTTTAGTAAAACAACTCATGTTTGTGTCAATTTAATTTTAACATTAAATAAAAATATATTATTGTCATTTTCCAACTAAAGTGGTTCCATGGGGTCCCCAAGTTGGACCATGGCTTGTCTGGGTCGGCCATGACTCACCCAATAGGTGTAGGACAAGTGTCATGGTGTTTTCACATTCTTATAATATCATTTTTACCTTAAACTACACTAATTACCACTAATCGCGATTAAAAACTTAATAAGTTACTATTCACCAAAAAAATTATTTTTATCCCATTGAACCACATTTTAATTCTTAATGACAACCATTTATGTCAGATTTTTGAAATTCAAAACACAAAGATGGCAAAATTCCATTTAAACGGAAAAATCAGTTTTTATAAGTACCACTTAGTGGTTTCACTATTCATTAAAAATTGATGTTTTTTAGAAAAATCCCAAAAATTCACCCTAAGCTATATTTGATATTCTCAATTCAAAAATGAAGTCAGTTTTACAAAATTCAAAACATATAAGTCACATTAATAAATTTAATAATTAATTCCCGCTGTCATGACAAATAGCGTGTTTTTATGAAACAAGAAGTATCAAAAGATTGACACTAGTTTAAGTCTGATTTCAAAGTTAAATTAATTCAAACGACCACTATTGGATTTAATAGTAAAAATATTTTATAATTTCACTTTAAAACCAATTCAAAATATTATCTAATCATATAAATAAATTAGATTAAAAAGAGGTTATGAATTAAAACACAACATTTTACACTATTCATTAAAAAATGAACTTTATCGGAAAAATACCAAAAAATTACACAAAGTAAAATTTGATGTCCCGATTCTTAATAAGAGTTTTATTTGGTCCAAAATAATGTATAAGAGTGATCAAAACTATATTTAATGACATTTCGCCATCAAAAGGCGACAAGTGAACCTTTAGGGAAAACTAGGGCATATACGCCTAAAATTAAATTCTTTTCGTATTTTAAGCCTTTATCTTTTATTGTATAAATGTAATAACATTTAAAAACATATATAATCATATTTTAGTTATTTCTATCCATTCCCGCCATTACAATGGCTACATGTTAACTACCATTTAAAATAATATTATTTTATCATTAGAGTGCAACGTAAGATTCCCAAGAAACTCGTTGTTGCGTGTTGGGTACACCATCGAGCATAGAGTCCCCTTTAAAGTCATATCAATATTTTATTCAAAAATATGGATAAATATGAAAATGTCATATTCTTTATTTACCTGGGGTGTTACACCAATAGTGGAAGTTAGTTTTTGACCGTAAATAAAATAATTATGTAACAATTATTTTATTGTTAAATTCTATAAAACATGTGGGTGTTACAAATGGTTCATTATATAACAATTATGTAACAAAATAGTATGTTGGATTTGAAATTTCAAGAGTACCGTTGAGCTCGTGAGGGAATGTTCCTCTTAGGAAGAGCCTGACCTCAACCGGTGCAGGTCTAGGATGGATTTTAATAAATTTTACACTTTTTTAAGGTATATTCATTAAACATGTGGGTGTTGTTTTCTATATTTTGAACCGGTTCATGGATTAAAAATCGGATGGCACCGTTGAATCCGTTGTGCCGGGATTCACTTAAGAGAGACTTAACATCAGTCACAGTTGGTTAGGAGAAAAATATATTTTTTATGACCTTTTAAGGAAATAATTAAAAAAATAGGAATTTTTATTTTATTTCTTTTTTTCATTCCACCTATAGAGAGATGGGGTTGGGACCACAGAGGAGGTCAATCATTTAAATGTGGGATATTAGTTGCACAGTTAATCTTTTGTTGTGTAACCACCCCGCATGTAATTAATGTGGCACATTAATTACATCAATTAACAAATCTCATTAATTCCTCGGTGCATTACTCACCCTTTTCCCCTACTATTTATGTGAGACTTGGGGTGGAGTTTTGACACGTCTTCACCAAGAAAAAAACCTTTGGAAAAGTGACGCGATGTCTTCCACTGATAGGGAACATAAGCTTGGATGTCATCGGAGGGATCTAACTGGGAATGATGAATGTCAGTGGCATCATCAAAGAGAGGATTCTACTTCCTCCACTGCGATGAATTCAATGATTCATGAGGTAGGGTTTGTTATTTAATTTAAGAAATCCCCACAATTCATCCCCTCGTTCTTGAATTTTTGGGTGGTCGTTGCAGGGGAATTTAAATAGGATTTATCACTATTTTAAGTTGATGTATAAATTGGTCCCATGTGTTAAAATGATAAATCGGTGTGTGCGGTTCAAACGAAAAAGGAATGTACCCTCCACTGCTTGATTTTCTTTGCGTTCTTCGGAGGTGGGTTATTCCAACATGACAGAACATTGAAACCGTGAGGTGCGCAACAACAGCGGCATTCTGTGGGGACCGTAGGCGTGTACAGAAGGAAGAATGAATGAACGGATCTCACCTAGTGAATTCTGGAAGATTCGATGGCATGAAACTGGTGTGGCGGCACTAGCCACCAGTTTCGGCAGCGAAGGCGGAGGCCGGCGCTCTCCAGCCACGGAAGAGGGCGGCGCAGCTTGGCACCGCAGCGGACCCGAAAGGGCCGCCAACAATCGGCCGACCGTGTTGGAGAAGCGTTTCACCATTGCATGCCGCAGAGAATGATTTACATCATTGATGTTGTGGTAGGAGTGGGACCCATGCCTCGTGGGTCCCTCATACCATGCGGCGGAACCATGGGGTGCTACTAATTGAAGAGAAGAATGGCTCTTCATGAGCCGTTTGGAGAGGTGGAGGCCACCACGCTGGAAAGTTGTGCTAGCGCACCAGGCTGCGCCACCCAGAGGGCCGCACCCAACCTGCGGGCTAGGCCAGTCCCTGACTCATTGGGCTGAGCCCACCATGGCCCAGCCCAACCAGTCTAGCCCATGACTGTTCAGGCTAGGTCGGGTCAGCGCGGACCGAGTTCGGTCGACCTGAATAGGGTCAGGCTTGGTCAGACTGAACTAGGACCCCTATCGGGCCCAGTTGTGCTTATGTGATCGTATATTGTGAACTGAACATCCGTTTGATGAACCTTTAGTAGATCTAGGACCCTTGGAGTGATAAGTTCCTTTTTTACATACTCCAATTTTGTTTTAGAGAATGTTGGAGTATGTATGGGATGGATCATTCCTAAATCCTACCGGGCCCCCAACATTAATATTACTATAACTTATAGACCGGGTGTCCAGTTGATGCGCCATCTATTTTTTTGGAAAATTTATGAAGTGTCGGATCATAGGGTCACTTATTCTTGGGACTTTTTTCTGGTTGAAATATGACTGAAGGCTTGATGAGTGGTTCTCCCATAATCAAGCGTACTATGAGCGGGAATCCAGTGGCTGACAATGAGGCGGAGTTTGGAGACAAATCATATGGAGGTTAGTATTGACCAATCTAGTGTGGGTCATCACCTAGAGATACTGTATGGATTAGTACCTAGTGATCATTTGTGGACCAGCAGTATGAGAGCCAACAAGGACTAGCCTTAGAGCGGAATGCCGCGGATCAGTGGCATATCGATCATGTGTGGGTCATATCCTATGTGGGTTAGCACTCATCAATACTATGTGGGTTAGTGCATACCTATTTTGTGTGGGTCAGATCCTATGTGGGTCTTTCAGGGGTTAGTACCTATCGAATCCAGGCAGGTCGGATCTTCTGAGGGTCTTGTAGGGGTTATTACCTATCGACTCTGAGAGGGTCGGATCCTGTATGGGACTTGCAAGGGTTAGTACCTACTAATCCTGTGTGGGTTAGACTTCGTATGGTTAGCATTCATGCCTCTCAAAAAAAAGATAATCTAGCTTCTCGACTAATCATTTGTACCTCTGTGCTTTACTTAAACCTAGTTTTAGTTGAGTCTTTTGTTTTGTTCTTTGTGATTGAGATCATGGTTTGTGGTTTTCCATTGTGAAATTTTGGGAGGCCTTCAGGGTTATCGAGTTCCATACTGGGTATTGTTATACTCACCCCTACATAAGCTTCTCCCACACCTTGTTGTGTCTTGTGCAGATGACAAGCTGCTCGACTGAGAGTATAGGATCCAAGACCAGGCAGTACACGGAGGTGACTAGTTGACATGGAGAGCTTTGAAGACGAGTTGTACCTACCCTTTAGGTAGGATCCTTGGAGGATGATCTCCAGAGCTATATTCTATTTTCTGTTGTATTGTATCTTTCAAGTGGGATTGTTTTCTGACCCCTTTACATTTTGTAAACACTTTTACTACTATAGATTTACTTTGTGGTTTCATCTTGTTGTGTTCATGGACTGTGTCTTTTTACTGGTTTAAAGTCAACGACTTCCTATTTTAGGGATATTCCTTTCCAATGATAGTCACCAACCCCTTGCCTATGGAAGGCGGTCTTGGGGTAGTCACGACACGGGCCCCGGTGGACGGTTCATGATAAAGTGGTATCGAAGGGCTGTCGATTTTACTAGAAAAACTAAGAGTATTCTTTCAATAGAGTAATAATTTTAAGCTTCTTGAGTTCAGGTTTTAGTTTAGGGAGTCCAGTGTTGGTGCAGTGGCCGACCTATCCATACACTAGGACCCATAATTCTGATTTCTGACAAAGTACACTAAAACACTAGTTGTGTGTGTTTTGAAATGTTTTTTTAGCATTTTTATCTCTTTGAGTCAGCTCAAAAAGTATAACTTATTAACTGTGGTTCTTCTTGATTATCTTTCAAGATTCCTCCACAAATCCGTCCCACCAGGATTCCAATGGGTAACCATGCGGATGGTCCACAATGTGATGAGGCTTCAGTACAAGGACTATTTCCCAAGATGGTACCTTCGGGAAGTGTCCCAATGATACCAATTCCCCTTGGTCAGCAGTTTCTACTGGCAGTGACAGTAGAGGAAACTTATAGGCTCAGTGCCTTACATGAGTTTCAGTGAAAAATACCCCTCATGTTCTGAGGTTATCCTGTCTCATTGGCGGCTAATTATTTGCTTGAGGTGGTGACCGAGTTTCCATCTAGCCAGGGCATCGTTAGATCAGATGGTGGCCCTTGCAGTGAGCCTTCTATGTGTCTCATACAGGTGATGGGAGGGTTTAGATTACTGTTATCTTACGACGAGGTGACTTTTCTGTGTATAGATCTAGAGAACCTTCTTAAGAGAAGGGGTCTCTTTTCATAAATAGCTATGGGGTATGCATTCATAAGAGTTTCTACAACTTCGGCAGGAAGAAATGTCGGTAGCTAAGTATTCTTCGAGGTGTAACGAGCATTCTAGGTACTCGATGAATACGATATGACCAGTGATTTTTGGCTCAGACCTCCGATAGATATGAGTTTAGGGACATTCGAGCCCACAATTTTTCTTCTGTGCATTCCTACTTATGTTAGGGTGCTATAGAGAACCATTTTGGTTGAAAATTATTTAGATGAGTATATGTATTCAGTAAATGTCAACATTAGGGAAGCCGGAAACTGATGTCAGTATCAAAGACATGGATATGTAAAATTTTTCAGGAAAAGGAATTAATAGGGACACATGAACCTACATGGTAGAATATGTGGAATAGGATCTAGGAGAGCTATAGGAGGTGGTATACATTCCAACATGATACAACCAGCAACCAAATGTGGTCCCTACCAGGCCCAGGGAGAGGGAGGAAAAGAGAAGGAAGTAGCTACTGGTGGTCAAGAAGTGTAACCCAAGGGATCCATGAATGATTTGAGGTATGGTATATGTCTACTACCAGCTTCCATAATTAATAGAAATGGGTACTAATCATTCTTTCTTTCATTGAATCTTTTTCAAGACCTAGGGTTTCCGGTTAACCTGTTGAATTGTCCCTTATGCCTGGAGATGCCTATGGGGGGAGACTTGTTAATCAAACTAATGTTGACGAAGTTATCTAACCCTTAAGGAGAGAGTTTTGGTAGGAACCTCTTAGTGGAAACGTCGATGCCTTATGATATTAGTTTGGGAATTGACATGTCATCCGTAGTTTATGCTCAGATTGACTATTTTAGGAAAAAAGGGATCTGGAATATCTTCATCATTGGATTGAGGTTTTCCTTGGTTGCAAAAAAAGTAAACCCATGTAGAACGAGATAAACACATGCATAGTAGTGTGCAACCGATCACTCTTGAGTAGGCTAGCCTTACCCTTGTTGTAGAATGAGTTTTTAGTTTTCAGTTCCCAACAATAGTGATAGAGTATAGGAACATCCTTTCTAAAGATGTTTCCAGGATTACCTCCCTGCAGGGAGAGGGACTTCTGCATTGGATTGTACCCAAGGATGACACCGATATCTAAAAATACATATCGGATGGCTCCCATGGAGCTTTGGGAAGCAAGAATATAGTTAGAAGACTTGTAGAATAAGGTATTAGTAAGACCCTGTGTTTGAGGTTATATTTGATTTAACGGCATTTTAACCAAGTGGTCTTGGAGAATGAGTACCCTCTACCAAAGGGTCGATGGCACGCCAATTAATTTAAAGGGGTATCCATTCATATTGATGGAAAGGTTCCCATATTATTTTTATAAGTTGAGATAGCAGCGATGGTTGGAGTCCCTCCAGGACTATGACTATGAGATATTCTATACTCCTGGGATGGGGAACATGGTGGAAGATGCACTCAGCATGATGTTTGGTCTACAATTTCTGAGTGAGGCGACAGAGCGTCTATCTTCTTTTTAGTTATCCTTCATGTATAGTGATATTGAATCTTATCTCTAATCTATAATAGTTACTCCCCCACTCCTTCAGTGAGTCAGGTAGGCACATCTTGGTGATCTAGAATGCGAGGCCTAACGTGCACAGATATCCTCAGGATAGCCTCCTGATAGATTTTTTGAAGGTGGGGAGTACATTTTTCTCTTCAGAGGATGCAAAATAGTACTAGTGATGCTTCTAGAGGTGGTGTTGAGGAAGTTACATACATCTGATTTGGTAGTACATTCTGGTGTGGCGAAGATGTACCATGACATCTAGGTGTTAGTATTGGTGGATATGGATGAAGAAAGAAGTGATAGAGTTCATTTCTTGATTCCTCACTTGTCAGCAAGTGAAGGCTAAGCATTAGGTACTTTCAAGCTTAGCTTAGCCGCTTGAATTACCAGAGTGGAAGTAGGATGATATATCCATGGACTTTGTGACAAGGCTATCACATATGTCTAGGGGCCACAATTCCATCTGGGTGATTGTTGAGAAAATCTTCATGTTGGCCTACTTCCAACCCATCTAAGAGCAGGGATCTATAGATAGATTGGGATGTCTCTATGTACAAGAGATTGTAAACTCCATGGGGTTCCATTAACGATCATCTCAGATCACGACCCACATTTTACATCTTAATTTTATAAGGGATTAAAGGAAGAGTTTTGGACTCATATACTCTTGATCACCGCCTATCATCCTCAAATAGATGGTCAGATGGAGAAGCCTATACATACACTCGAGGACATGCTTCATGCTTGTGTCCTTGATTTGGTCCATAGTTTGGAGGACCACCTACCACTGGTGGAGTTCTCTTACAATAAAATCTATCACTCCACTATCGAAATAGCTCCATTTGATTCCATGTACCGGTAACCGTTCTGATCACCTCTATACTGGACAGACCTAGGGGAGTTAGCACTTATGGGTCCAGAGTGGGTACGGGCTACCACTAAGAAGGTGAACATCATCCAAGAGTAGAAGAAGATTGTACATAGCTGGAAAGAGTCTTATGCCGACATGATATAGAGACCCTTGGATTTTGAGGAGGGATATCATGTATTCCTACAGTTCTCACCCTGATGTGGATTTCATAGATTTTTATGGGGTGACAGTCTATCTCCGAGGTTCACCAGAACGTTCCATATTCTCAACAGAGCTAGCGAGGTGGAGTACCGCCTAGCTCGTCCTCCACAGATGCACTAGGAGAATAATGTTTCCCATGTGTCGTAGCTGATGAGATGTGTGAACAATCCGTCACACTTTATCGACTAGGGAGAGTTGGACTATGACGATAGGGAAACCATTACAGAGTTATTGATGGAGAAAGAGGATCAACAGGACTGAGTCCTTCATGGATGGTAAATCCCTCTGTTGTGAGTTTGGTGGGAGCGTGGGAAATGACAATAGAGCACATGGGTGTGGGAGGCATAGATTTATGCTCAGTACCCTCATTTGTTTGATATTCCATTGTTTTGGATTTCATGGATATAAATCCCTAATGTGGAAAGAATTTAATGTCTCAGAAATTCCATATAATGTTTTTTAATTATATGGAATTATTACAAGACTAGGAAAATTGATGGGACATGATTTCAAGTTCCATAGTGCCCAGAATGATCCGTCAAAAAATGATAAGCTTTAAATAGTGTGTGTATGCCTTTTTTTAAAAAAAAAGTGGAATAACTCATAAATGGGTGCTTGGATAAAAAATCTGAGTTCATCGTTGCATTCAGGATGGCAGGTTTACCCTTGGTACAACTTACGTTTAGTCGATGCATGCCTCTGTTGAGAAAATAGAAAAATGGAATAACCGTATATAATATAATTAAATAAAATTATTTATATTTAAAATGCTTATAACTCATGAATGAAGACTCAGATAAAAAATCTGAGACCACCACTAAACTCATGAGGGTATAATTTCTTAGGGAGATCCTAACATTGGCCAGCAATAACCAACAGTAGATGATTGTTTTTGGCTGTAAATAAATTAATTAAGAAGCACTTATTTTATTGCAAAATTCTATAACTCATAAACGGTAACTTAGATTGGAAAATCCGAGAGTACCATTGATCACGTGAGGGTGTGTTCCCCTTAGGTAGAGCCTAACCTTGGTAGAAAAAGTTACTTTTTACGAATTTTTAATGAAATAATAGAATAACATAGGAATTGTAATTTTTTTCTTTTTTTCCTACCACCTATTGAACAGCGGTGGAAGGGACCACAAAGAAGGTGTGGCCATTATATATGGAATATTAATTTCATGGTTATACTTTGGATACGTATCCAACCCTCATGTAATAAATGTGGCACGTTAATTACATCAATTAATTAATCTCATTAATTCCTCAGTGCGTTAATCACTATTTCCCCCCTCTATTTAAGTGAGGCTTTGGGTGGAGTTTTGACATGGTTTCACAAAGCGTGAAAACTATGGAGAAGTGACGAGATGTCTTCCACCAACGGGGAATGGAAGATTAAACTTCATTGGAGGGATTTCACCAAGAATGATTAACACCAACGACTTCATTAAATCATAGATTCTCATTCCTCCACCGTGATGACTCCAATGATTCAAGAGGTAGGTGTTGTTATTTAATTCATGAAATGCTCTCAATTTATCCCCCCATTCTTGATTTTTTATGTGGTCTTTGCGGGGGAATTTAAATGGGGTTTATCATTATTTTAATTTGATGTATAAATTTCTCCCACTTGGTATAATGCTAATGTGGATGGCGTGGGATGAAGAAACAAGGTATGGTCCCTTCGCCGCTTGACTTTCATTGCATTCTTCAGAGGAGGGTGGTTCCAACTTGATGGACCCTTGAAACCGAGAGGCGTACAATGACGAAGACATTCTGAGAGGCCCATAGGCAATTCAGGAAGGAATAATAGGCCACCAGAGCTCACTCGGTGTCCATCAAGAGATTCGTTGGCGCGTCACCAGTGGTGAAGCCAGTGGCCAACGCTCGCTGACTGTGGAAGAGGGGGCGATACCTTGCACCACGACAGACCCGAAGGGGCGTTCAACAACTGATCAACCACTTTGTTGAGGCAGCGTTCCATCACGCATCGTGGGTCACATGGACCACGTGGAGACACCATGTGGCGATGCTAATTGAATAGTCGAACGACTCTTTATGAGCAGTTTGGAGAGATGGCAGCCACCATGCAGGCAAGCTGTGCTAGTGCACCAGGACGCGCCCATCCGGTGGGCGAGGCCAGTCCGTGGCCCGTCAAAACTAGGCCGATGTAGGCCGGTTCAGGCTGGTCAGGGTCAGACCATCTTGGGTCGACCTGAACCGGATCGTTTTGGCCAAGAATAGGTCAGTCCGATCAGGGTCAGACTGGACCCGAACCCTCATCGGGCCCAGTTATGCTTAAGTGACCGTATCTTGAAAACCGTATGTCTGTTTGATGAAATATCTATGGAAATGGGACCCTTGAAGTGAGAAGGTCCTTTTCAAATATTCACTTGGCTTTTAGAGAATGTTGGAGTATGGTTGGGGTGGATCATACCCGAATCCAATCGAGCCCTTAGTACTAAAATGCATATATGTTATAGATTGAGCATCTGATTAATGCGTCATTTGTTGTGTCGGAACCCATATGACATGATGGATAATTTGGATAAATATTCATGGCACATAGTTTAGGTTGAAATATGACTGATTTCTTGAGGATTGGTTCTCCCAGAATCAAGCATACTATGAGTGGGAATCCAATGGCTGGCAGTGAGGTGGAGTTTGGAGAGAGATCATACGGAGGTTAGTACCGAGCGGTCCTTTGTGGTTCGACACCTAGATATCATATGTAAATCATCTCCTAGTGAACTTGTGTGAATCAATAGTACATGACCTGATGAGGAACAACCATAGAGTGGCCCATCATGGATCATTGACATACCAATCCTATGTGAGACATATCCTGTGTGGGTCAATGCACATCGATCATGTGTGGGTCAGTGCATACCAATCATGTGTTGGGCAGATCCTATTTGGGCCTTGTGGGGGATAGTACATGATGACTCCGGGTAGGTCGGATCCTTTGTGGGTCATGCGGGGGTTAGTACTTCTCGACTCCAGGCATGTCGGGTCCTCTGTGGGTCTTGCAGGGGTTAGTACCTACATATCCTATGTGGGTCAAACTCTGTATGGTCTTTAGCAGTGCCTCTGGATAGAATAATATTATCTAGCTTCTTGGATAATCATCTGTACATCTATACTTTACTTATACCCAGTTTGAGTTGAGTCTTTTGATTTGTGCTTCGTGATTTATATCTTTCTTTGTTGTTTGCTATTGAGGAATTCTAAGAGACCTTCGGGGGTATCGTGGTCCCTACTGGGTATTGTTATACTCACCCCTGCACGAGATAAACCCAGACCATGTTCTGTCTTATACAGATGATGAGAAACTTGTCTAAGAGTATAAGAGCTAGGACCGGGTGGTATACGGAGGTAACTGGTTGACGTGGAGAGCTATAGAGACGAGTTGTACCTACCCTTCTGGTAGGATCCTTGGATGATGATCTCAAGAGTTGTTTTCTATTTTCTGTTGTATTGTATCTTTCAGTTGGGATTGTATTCTAGTCCCTTTACTTTAAGTACACACTTTTAATAAAACAGATATACTTCATTGTTGCATCTTATTGTGTTCTTATACTGTGTGTCTTTAACGGTTTAAAGGTAATGCCTTCCCGTTTTAGGGATACTCCTTTCTGGTGATAGTTTCCAACCCCCGGCCTATGGAAGGGAGGCTTGAGGTAGTAATAATATGGGCCCTGGGGTACAAGTTGTGACAAAATGAGGCTAATGTATTAGAACATGCATTATGATAGGAACAATATGGTTAGGCTATGCATTTTTTCATGCCATTTATAAATTTTAGTAATAATTTCATGTTATTCATTACTTGTTCCTTGTCTTATGTGTAAAATTACATTAAAAAATCATATACCAATTTTGATCATAGTATGGTGTGATTTGACTGTGTTCCACTCATTGATTCATGAAATGTATGGGACCTTATGGATCATAAAATTGAATTTCAGCTGGTTCAAGAACATTTAAAAAATGTTTTTACATTAATAATCACAATTTAAATTGGAGTGACATCCAAGTGAATGCCACGATTTGGTTCATAAAGCATATGGTTCCTTATAGATTGAAAATTTTCATATCATTGGATTCATCTTTTCAAATACTTTAAATGGTTAGAAGATCACAGTTTAATTGGGGAATGAAATTAAAATTGAAAACAACAATCTATCACATTCCTATCGCAGAAACTTTTCCCAAACCTCACCCAAGTAGTTGGTAGTGGGTGTTTCATTGTTCTTATGGCCTATAATGGTATTTTCATTCATCCATACATAGATTTTGGAGTAGTATTAGAGGTGTGTTTGTTGTTATAGGAAGGCTTTAGTACCATTACTAGTTCCTTGAATGAGATTTTATGAATTTCTTGAATCCATTCTTAGTCGATTATCTGGCGTTGTAGCATTATGCTGCCAAGATATCCTCCAATCACGTGCCCTGAAGGTAGTAACAATCATGTTAATAAGGTGGAAGGACTTGAGCCACCAAATGTACCTTATATTGTCCCACCCATGGCGCTTATTCATATACATGATATGGTAGTTGATGCTCAGTTTTGAAAGGGTTTCTTGTGTTTGTTTCAGGACATGAAAGGTAGTGGGTGACCTTCCACATGTATGGTAGAGTTGACTCTTGAGTTTCAGTAGCCGAATACTGCAAATTTCATAGTCCCTTGATGACCAATTTCTATATTTTCTTGGCTCAACATGATCTTATCTATATCTGAGCATCTAGAAGAACTTCCAAAGTAAAGGGTTAATATATCTTCTTACTTGGTACGTGATACATCCAATAGGTGGTCAGATGTCATCACCCAGCCAGGCCAACATTGGGATATGGGTTAGGATGACCTTCTGGTTATCTTGTATGATTAATTCTTTACCTAAACTATGAGGGATGAAATGGAATGAGAGTTCATGATTCTACATCTGGGGACCATCTTAGTTATATATTACTCATCCTATTTTACAGAGCTTGTAACACCCCTAATTTTTGTGAATTTTTCTAGAATTTATTTAATATTTTCATATTTTATATTTCATGAAACAATAGTTTTTTTTCAGAATAACTAAATAAAACATTCCTTTTACAATAAAATGACTTTACGTACATTACACTGCAACATTGACTTGGCATATGTTGCACGCAACACAAGTTTCTACGAAACATGAATTTATTATTATAATTAGTTAAACGAGATAATTATAACCTTGTAGTTAAACGTATTAATATGAATTAAAATAACTAATTTTAAAATAATTTTTTATATTATTTTTATATAAATAAACCATATTAATAAAAAAGGATATAATTTTAGGTAAAGTCCTTATAAGTTAAAAAATTATATTTTCTCAAATGAACTAATATAATATCCTTCTGTGAGAAATAATAAAATTAAATTTAGAAAAATTTCAAAATTGAATATGATAAAATAATATTAGATTTAAAATTTATAATTTAAATATTATCTTAGGGACAATTTCTGGGATCTTTCTGAGAAACATCATTTTTTGATGAATAGTTAAAGATATAGGATATTAATTCAAAATGACCTTTTCATCTAATTTATTTATAAGGATAAATTATTTATTAATTTAATTTAAAATATTAATTAGATAAATTTTTTATCAATTAATCCTATTTATTTCCTTGTAATCAATTTCACTATGAAATTATTTATAAAAACATAGAAAACTTTTGGACATTTTTATTTTAAGAACCTGTATTGTCATCCCATCGGTGGGATTAATTATAAATTAACATCTATCACTTATGTTGTTAGAATTTGAAAAAATATATTCCATATTTGTAATAATAATAATTTATAAAGTGTAATAAGGTTACTTTTTTGATACCAAAATGATTATTGAATGTGATTAAAATTAATTTCAATGGTTAATAGAAAAATTATGTTAATATAGTACTAAACAATAAATTTAAGACCGAAAACAACCTAGAAACTTGTAAAAACCCCATAATATGACCATTATTTGGCCATTATCCTTCCAATTTTGAGTTTCGTTTGTTTGGTATGCCTTTTTTAGTTAAAACATGGGTATACCTTACTTTTTTTCAAAAATCTCCAAGTGTATCCTTTCCCTTCCCTATAAAATAACACCACCTCTCCCACTTCTATACACCTCTAAAAACCATAATATCATAAAATATATTATCAATACACTTCCCAACATACCTAACTTCCTCATTTAATCATCTCTTTGGGAAGAAAGAAATCCAAGGAAGCCTTTCGGAACAAACCTAAAGGAGTTACCCGATTAAGGTGTAACACCTTCTCTCAAGTTCATATCTTTTATTTCCTTTATCCCCAACTCCACTATAATTATTACATTATTATATAAAAAACAAGTATATTAAATATATAAGGAATTATTTATGCCATGTTTTTGACCGAAACTTACACTAACATCCATCTAATGGGTAATGAACATACTGTTTATGTGTATGGTGAACCATCGCCTCACAAATGATGATTGTTCATTTTTCCATTACTCCCTATCAGGGTCGAAATTATGATGGGAACTATATTAATATGTGTAATATATTACCTTTATTATTTATTAAAGATTATTTATTATTTTACAACACATACCTTTTTTTCATTCCATTTTGTGCTAATAAAATAATTTCTTTTGAGGAAGTGTTGACTACCACCCCTTGAAAGTGATGTAATTCATTCTCACACTACATGGAATTTATTAAGGATGGTTTTAATGAACTTATATGATATATATGATATAATAACTATACTATAACAACAGTATATATATATAAATAGTTATATGTCATTTTATTTCATTATTTAAATACGAAAAGAAAATCAGAAACAACGTTCATGCATACTTACAACTTATCATCCCCATGAATGATGAATTCCATTTCAAACATATATATTTTATATATTACTATAATATATATATAATTTATATAAATTATGTTTATATGATGTTTTAAATTATTTAAATCTTGATATATGTATATTGACCAATGATATAACAAATTATGTCAAATGCGAAGAACAATGCAAATATTGCCCGAACTGAAACAATAATATAAGATTGTTAAAAACTTGGTAATAAAAGGTATTAACGTAACCCTATATGGTATTATATATTAGAATATTTTTATATGAAATATTAATAAATAAAATACATTTATTATACAAGAAACTTGTATGAGTACGAAGACAGTCAAGACACAAGGTAAGGGGATTTCATCTCACTTTTGATTTTCTTAGGATACATGCTTTATTCACAACCAATTAATTTTGTGTGGTGTATGTAATTTACATAGATGTATTATATTATTTTTACAATTAAATTTATAGGTATTTACCTACCCATTATATGTGATATATTTCATGTGGTTTATGTTTCAAAAGTCACTGAATCAGTAAAATAGTTTTGTCTCAATTATATTTCTTTCAAACTATTATTTGGTTATGAACCCAAATTATCTTTCAATGTGTAAATAATTCAATTTTACATGTTATATCATGAATATAATTATTTTAATGATATTTTAAGCTTCTTTTACTTTCCTTTTATTACATGGACAGTATGATCCCACTTTACTAAGTGATATGATTTTATTGAAACACTCTCAATGATTTTCGATATTGTTAATGAGTATGATTATTTAATGAAATATTATGTTCCATATATCAAATAAAACTCATGAGTTTAATTATATATTATTAATTCAAGTTATATATATTTATTAGTACCATTTTTTACTATATTATACTTAAGATAATTAACAAATTTTAATTAAGAATATCTTATCGTATTTCCCTCTTCAGTCGGAAATCTATTTTATTTCAAAAACAATGTTTTAGAAAATGTTTTAAAAAATATTTTCAAATTATCCATTAAGACCATATTCATGGAAAATGTATTTTTTTTCAAAGACTCATTTATATTATTTTAATTCTATTTTCAAAGTTTTTTTTTTCAATAATGTTTTATGTTTAAGAAATGTTTTAAATGTTTTCAAGCATTATTTATTGGTTTTCAAAGAAAAAGGTTTCCAAAATTACTTCAATTATTTATTTATAAGTTTTCATTTTTTTAATGTAAATGGGTTTAAAAAGGTTTTAATTTTTTAAAAATCATTTTTCAAGAAGAAATGATATTTTAGACCAATATTTTTTTAATGGATGTTTCACAATTATTTCCCATATAAGATAAAATCTATTGATGTTACCCATGAATTAAGAAATAATATAATGGTTCCACTCATAATATTCCTTTTTTTAAATTTTTTATTTAATGATGTTTATTAAAAAAAATTCCATTCCACGAGTTATATGCCTTTTAGATCCACTCTTTTCATGCATTATGATTTTATGAAGTGATTATGAAACATTACTCTTTTCATTGTTTATGATTTGATGAAATGTTAATGATACAAATTAAATTTAATGGTTTATTATTTGATGTTTATAAATCCTATGTATTTTTATAGGTCATGATATTATGAAAGTTTTATTTTGTGTCATGTGTATGGATGATGTTATTATGAGATGGGTGGGACCTATACCTTCGTCAAATGCATTGGGTAACAATGAAGGATTCATGAGTATATATATTATGCCTGAACATGATTGCATGTTCACAGTGTTATGTGTGAACCAGATTACATGTTCAAAATGGTATGAATGGAACTGATTGAATGTATATATGTTTATGAATGAACCTAAGTACATATTTAGAATGTTATTAATGAACCTTATTACGTGTTCACAATGTTATGCCAGGACCTACTTTCATGTCTATATGTTTAGTCATGAACCTGATAACATGTTCACAATGTTATGATTTAACCTGATTAAATGTTCAAAATGTTGTACATGGATCTGGTTTCATGTGCATAAGTTTATACATAACCCTGATTTCACATTCACAATGTTCTACACAGACCTGGTTTCGTGTCCATAAGTTGATACCAGGGCTCTATTTCATATCCATAACACAATGAATGAACCTACTTCTACTTATACATTTTCCTAGTGTTATAGACTAATATGAATGCCAAAAATTTAATTTATTTTCCCTATGTTATTCCCTCTTGAATTATTCATCTAATTATCTTATGATCCAAGTCGTAGGAATTGACAATATTTTTTATGATCTCTTATTTGTAGGGTATGATCTTGAAATGTTATTCTCAAGTTATATATCCTTTTATCATGTTATGCTTATGAATTTCGATTATTTACCCTTACCAAGCATATAAGATCACCCATTTCTTATGTTTCCTTTCCGACGTTATGAAGAATGGTTTTAGGTAGATGTTCTAAAGGTGGAGATATTTATGGGAGATAGTGAAGATCTTTCACGAGGATATAATATTTTATATCCATAATTCCAAAGACACTAAACTATTATGGTCCTAAGGCATGCATTTTTGTAATGTACTAAATATTCACCTAAAAGGATGTAATATCCATGTATGTTAAGATTGGGTTTCTATAGTTGGTATAAAAGTAATCTTTAAGTCATCATTGGTAATCTAGGATTAGAGAACATTAGTGATATCCCAAAGTATATTTCTAAGGATATTTCTAGAGATGTATTTAAGGATAAGTATATATATGAGTATGTGTTTAGGAAAATTTCATGGAATTTTTTTAAATGATAGTGTGTGTTATTTCCTAGAAATACATCCTTTTCTTAATACTACACATGTATATAGATATGGCATATATGTACTTAGGTGTATCAACTCTGACAAGATGTCTCGGGCCTGAATCGGGGTAATCTGGTACCTGAAAATAGGACTTGATGCACACCTGGTTTGACACTCCTAGGGGACATGCTTTGTGAATTCACTAACACTTTACAAACCATAATAAAGTATTTAAATAGACGATTATTATGAATAACCTTGGATAAATGCAATGTTTCATAGATTAAAGAAGTATGACCCCTTTATTTAGGAACTATATAAGTATTTTTTCATGATTATATGGTATCCTAATATGCTAAATGTTTCTCACACTATGCCATCTGGTTTTAGTCAATGTAGAGAACTCAAAGGATCATGGTAAACATTTAAAGTTTCAGATGTGGAAATAAAGGGAAATAAGTGAATGGATTTCCCATGTCGAAATGTCATAATGATAATTAGGATGTTGGTACAGATATTGGTTATAACAATTAAGATAATGAGACTGAAAATTACATATAAAATGTATTTGATGTTCTTTTTGTATTTTTATATTAAACATAAGATGAATTATTACATTGAGGTTGAAGAAACTTAAGAACGATTCATATTTTATAATATAGGAAAGCAGTATTAAGGAATAAGTTGATGAAGCATGAGTAATGGTTTACAAATATAATTGGATTAATGAAGTATTTTTTTTGGAATTCAATGATTATGATATATGAATCATGAAATATATAAGTATTTTTGTTATAGTTTTTTCTATGGATTAAAAAGGATATGTTGAATGGTGATAAATTCATAGAATTGTGATTTCATGGAAGTGTGATAATTGGACTAGGGTAAGGTGACATTTAGTTAATGTCCTCCATTATGATAATGGTGTTTGGTTAAAGATATGTTGGATATGAATAAGTCAATTGGATAGTATAGATTACCCTGGAACTGATTTTTGAATAAGTGTTCTATGACATCAAGGATAAAGTTTAAAACTTCTTCGATTTAATTAATATATCCAGTAATCATTGGAATAAGGAATCATGCAGGTTTTAAAAAAGGATATATGGTAACTAAGGTTGTTACTAAGATTCAAGGGAATATTTGATGAGGGTATTCATATGTTTGGAATATGACAACCAAGTGTTGCTTTGTGATATATGGGAGATCAATGTTAAGCTGATTTCATGAATTTCTTTCTAATGTTTTGGATTTCAATATTTCGGAAGGGTTATAAGGTTAATTATTTATAGAATGTTCATGTTAAACTTTAAATTAAGTTGGTAAGATTAAAGTTTTATCTCTCTATATGATAATTTATGCATATTGGAATATCTATTGAAACAAAAATGTTTTTATGTTAACCAATGTCAAATTATATGGAATATCATGGATCTCAAGATCTGTTAGTTCCTTTTGAAGGATAAAATCATCCTCATTCCTTGGAGTAATAGATGAAGTTGGAAATGATTAAGGAAAACCCAAAGGGTGGGATTGTACATTTGAAAAGTAATGAAATCATATAACCATATTTCCTTATGTTCCTAGATAATAAAAGAAATACTCAAATATAGGAGAAATATATTGAAAAAGATTTATTGTAGAAGCATTATTTCTATAAAATCAGATATTCCCTTAAAACATCACAGATTTATGGTTTTGTGATCACCCAATTCTTCTGATAAATGTTATCTATCAACCTCCATTATAAATTGATAGTTCAATTTCTCCCCTATGTCAATGATTTCACTTTTAACCGATGTTATCATATGAGGAAACCTAGTTATAGGTTATATAGGGCAACCATTATGGTTCCAAAAAACCCATTTTAAAGTATGTTTTAGTATTCATTTTTATGATGTGGGTTCCTATGAATGAACCTTTCATGTAGTAAACCTTTGATAATCAAGATAATTTCAAGGGAGAAATTCATTTTAATGGGTGTAGAATGTAACACATTGAAATTTTGTGATTTTGTCAAATTAAATTAATATGTTGATATTTTTAATTTCTTGCAACATTGAAAATAGTTTTTTTATATTAAATCCCTAAGTAAAAAATTTACTTTCACATGGTATCAACTTGGTGTACGTTACATGAAATATCAACTTGGCATACGTTGCACGCATCACTGAGTTTCTACAAAATATCATTTTATTGTTATAATTATTTAAATGAAATAATTAAAACATATCCATTAAACCTAGTAATATGAATATTAATTACTAATTTTAAAATATTGTTTGCAATTTTTTTATATAAATACACATATTGATAGTAAATATATATTTTTTGGTAAAGTCCTTATATGTTTTAATATACTATTTTTTCAAATGAACTGCTTCTAATATCCTTCTATGAAAATTAATAAGATTAATTTTATAAAAATATAAAAATTAAAAATTTTAAAATAATTTTCATTGTTTAATTTGTAATTTATGTGTTATCTTGGGGTGAATTTTGGGATTTTTTTAGAAACATCATTTTTTGATGAATTGTGAAAAATAGTGGATTTTAGTTCCAAACTATCTTTTTTATAATTAATCTATAAGGATAAATAATAATTTAATTTGGTTTAAATGTTTAATTAGAAAATAATTTTATCAATTAATCAAATTTAGGTCATTTAAATTAATTTTACATTGAAATTAGGTATAAAAAAATAACAATCTTTTTGATGTTTTTACATTAAAAACCCGCATTGTAACAGCCCGAGATTTTATGAAAAATATTCTTTTTAATTTTATTAATGTCTTGTGTTATACGCTAAACCAAAAGGAGCTCTCACAATACCCATCTCTGACCTGGCTTGAATTATACGCAATCGCGACCTTCCACGATAGCGTGTGTTGTACGCAACACCGAGTTTCGCTAAACAACGATATGCTATTAAGATATCATTAAAACTAGCCGTTATGAATAGTAATAACCACTTTTTGAAATTTTGTAAATTTTATTTTTCAAAATGGAATTCATTTTTGGATTCGTAATATCGAAATTAGCTTAGGGTGATATTTTGGTACTTTTCGGATAACTTTCATATTCTGATGAATAGTGAAAATTACTAAATTATAATTAAAAATAAATTTTTTAATCGAAATAATTAATAGTGATAAATCATTAATTTGAGTGGTTTTAAAGTATATTTAGAATATATTTTTACAATTTAATACAATTTTGTTCATTGGATGTAATTTCACATTTAAACCAGACATAATCAAGTGTCAATCTTTTGATAGATATTGTTTCTTAATAACACGCTATTTGTTTTAACAGCAGAATTTAATTATAAAATTAATTAATGCAATTTCTATCTAATGAATTTGGTAAAATAGACTTCATTTTTGAATTCGGAATATGAAATATAGCTTAGGATGAAATTTTGGCATTTTTCTGAAAACATTCAATTTTTGATGAATAGTGAAACCACTAAGTGGTAGGTTAAAAACTGAATTTTGCATAAAACTTAATTTTACCGCTTCTGTGAATGGAATTTTGAAAATCCGACACACACAGTTAATATCAAGGACTAAAATGTGGTTCAATGAGATGAAAATAATATTTGGTGAATAGTAACTTTTTACTTTTTTTACCACGGTTAATAGTAAATAGGGTAACTAAGGGTAAATATGATATTACTATTACCCTAACACATGTCCTAGTTCTATTGGATAAGTGTAATTAGACAAAAAACAACTTTATGAATATAATATGACCATTTAGGTCCACTTGGATTAGATTATGACATATAATATTATTTTATTTAATGAATAGTTAAAATAGTTAAAATCAAAGTTTAATAACTAAAACATTTTTAATATGGGGTTATAAATAAGATAAATTAAACTATAAATATTTATTAGAAAGATAAAAAGATTTCCTACATAATGATATTTTATTTATAATTTTTAGACTTTAAATAAATTAATTTATTTATGACACAACGATGATGCAGTAATTACCCTTTTAAAGAAATATTAACATAATTGATGTTATAAATGCTCAAATGAATGTAATTTAAGACTTTTTATGAATTCCACTAATTTTCTAGGTTACTATGATATAATAGTGTTGATTTAATCAACTTGTTTCGAACATATAAATCTTTTATGACTTTCACAAAAATCATATATCAAATAGTGTCAAAATTGACAGAATATAGTTTTTAAATCAAATATTATATTATTAATTGTTATTTTATTCCTAAAAATCTAAGGTTCGGACAAATGACTTAGATAAGGATAGATGTATTAGTAATAAACAATTTGGGGTTCGTTTGGCATGTTATAGTAAGTTTATTAACCATATAGTGAAAGAAAACAAAAAGACACGGTAAAAGTTAAATTATTTAACTTAGAGTTAAATCTAATTGATAAGGTTAAAATAATACCCTAAACTTGTCTAAATATTATTGGTTGATAGTATTTCTACCCATCCCCACTTTAGCTCCGAAATAAGACCCTTTGGAACCATTATAAACCGATTTTGACTTTAATATAAAATAATATTTTGAAGTATTCCTAAGGTGCCCCTCTCCTCCCTTATAAAAGGACACCTCCTCCCCCTCCTCCTCACACCAATTTGAGCACTCAAGCTCGGCCAACCCCTGCCAAAATCTCTTCTACACTTCCCTAGAAACATGCTAGAGGTTCTGGTATTCCTCAAAGACCAATTTTAGTGCCCTAAGAGGAGGTCTCAAAGAGGCGCTTCAAAGAAGAGGTAATTACCGTTACCAATTCTTTCATCTTTATTTCTTCTTCCACTTCTTCTTATTAGGTTGTTTCATTATGACGTAATAACATCAAAATCACTCATATACTGATATGTTATTTTAAGTATGAAACAACCCTATTTCACCATCTATCCATCCTACGGAAAAAGAAATCACCGCGCATGCGTACGTACGGAATACCGTCTCCACGCCGTGGTGTAATCTATTTTCCACCACCACCTTACATGGATGGGTATAATGGTGTAAAGAATAACTATACATAGTTATTACAACTTCATATTTATTCAGATACATTGTATAATCCACTCCAATTCAATTCAATATTTATGGAAATGATATCATCGCTCGTGCGTACGTACGGACTACTGTCTCCACGACGCGATGAGATTCATTCTCCATGTTAACCATTTAAGAATGATTATAAAGTATATATAAGAAATAATAATGAAATATATGAAATTATAAAGCTACTGGATTTATTTATATATATATATATATATATATGTATGTCATCTACTTACTTCCATTCAAGACAATAAGGAAAGGAAAACAGCGTTCATGCGTACGTACGGACTACCGTCTCCATGAATGCTGTTTTTCATTTAATTTATCTATCTATTATATATATATATATATATACTGAATATATATGATATATAAATCATATTTTATATTCTGGAAGTAAGTAAGTCATGATATAAGTAATAATAATGTCAAGAACAACAAGTCAAAACACCTACGATAAATGAAACGATTTTACCCAAAACGCTTCTTTAACATGGAATTTACAAAAGAACGGGTAATATAATGTCATAAGTGAACCATATATGATATCATAATAATGAATATTATTCAGTAATAAGTCAATGACATTATTTAAATCATTATACAGGAGGTTCGGACACATACGAAGAAAATCGGACCTAAGGTAAGGGAAATATCACAATCTCATTTTTATCCGAGATTGTTTATTCGTAAGTATTTACTGGGGTGTATTTTATCATCCACATCCATGTTTCATAAATATTTAATATTATTTCCACCCAACTACAATTTTTTAAATCCAATTTTACCCTTCGGTGAGTTTTTAGTAAAAGAAATGAAAGGAATCTTTTGTCGTTTTCCGTACGAGGTACTTTTTGACTTTTACAACAAAAGTATGAAGAATGTTTTTTTAACTTATACGGCATGAATGGATTTCTAAAACATTATTTCCAAGAAGCTTCCCTTACAAGTATTCAAGTTTATTTTTAATCAACTTATTTTAGTTTAAATTTGTATGACATGTTAAGAAAGGAAAAGTGTTTTTGAAGTAGAAATGATATTTTCCTCAAGAATGAAGTTCAAGTATTTTATCAAAATTATTTTCCATCTAAGATAATAAAATGGTTCTGTTTTTATCCCTATTATTACATGGATTTGATTATGTTGTGATGGAAACATTTTTATGAATTCCTTTATCTTATATGAATTGTTTTATGATGTCATGTTGTTTAAGAATTCCATTTTTGTTACATGTGTTATGCGATAATGTATGATTTATGATTATGTGGCACACATAAGAAAGGATTCATTATAAGATGGGTGGGACCTATATCTCCATCCAATGCATTGGGTAAAGATTTTATATCTCATGAGATAGACAGGGCTGGAACGGTAGGTTATACCGGTTCAGTGAAACAGGACTGAAACGAGGGTTACTCGATTCAAAAAGGGACTTTGTCCACTAAGATAGTCTTGGAAATGAGTCTTGACTAAGAAGAAATGATTCTCTATGATTATGTGTGAATGCCACAAAGATTCATGTTTTAAGTTATGATTATTGTGATTACATTTCACTGCCATGATTTACTCCATGTTATGAAATTATGATCTCTTTTGCAGGTTAATATTTCCAAAAGATATGTGCTTATGTATATGATGTGATTGATATTTCTTTTGTTTACCCTTAATGAGAATTTGAGATCACCCTTTTATGTTTTCTTTTCCCCATGATATAAAGAAAGGTTTTATGTAAAAAAAAGAAGATCTTTATGGGAGATGTTGAAGATCTTTCACCATGACTATAAGATTTTATTCCGAGTTTCCAAAGACACTAAACTATTACTATCCTTGTGTGTGTGTTTTTTGTTATGTACTAAGTATTCCGCAAATGTAATGTAATGTCCATGTACGTTAAGCTTCAGGTCTTTACACGCATTGTCGTCCCATCAATCGGATTGATTTTATATTAATTTCTACCACTTATGCGATTATAATTTGGAAAAGTGTATTAAATATTTTTAATGAGAGTAATTTATAATTTCAAACAATGTCATCTTTGTATTTGAAAAAAAATATTAGTGAAAGTGATTAAAATTAATTACATTGTTTTAGTGAAAAATTGGGTCAATACAATACTAAACCATAAATTTAATAACCAAGACAATCATGAAAATTATAAAAACACCATTTTAAGACCATTATTAATACATTAAACTTATATTATTATGTTTTTCTGGTTTTATATGACTTTTATTAGGTAAAAACTACGGTACACCTAACTTGTTTTCAAAAATTCCAATCGTGTCATTTCCATTCCCTATAAAAGGCCCCCAACTATCCCTCTTATTTACACATCTAAACCCACTTAGGTTCACCAAGAATCTTACAAATACACTTAACAATATACCATCCTTAATTCTTGATGTATCCCATTGTGTAAAATGAAATATAATGAACCCTTTTGGAATAAACCAAAAGGAGTTACTAGATTAAGAGGTAACACCATCTTTCAAGATCCTTTCTCTTATTTCATTACCCCATACCTAAAATCTATTTATTACATTATTTTATAATAAAAAATTTCTTAAATATACTAGGATGTTTTAATTATAAGGTTTATACCTCCACTTACACAAAAATCCATCAAATGGGTAATGAACATACTATATATGTGTACGACGAACAACCACCTCACTAAATGAGGATTTTTCATTTTTCCTTTACCACCTATCATGGTGGAAATTATGATGGAAAATCTATTAATATATTTAATAAATCATATTTATTATGTATTTAGTCTTATTTATTCATTTTAAAACATAAACCTTTTTTCTTTCCATTTGGTGTAAATATGAAAATTTCGTTTGAGGAAGTGTGGACTACCGCCCCTCAAAGCGACGAGATTCCTTCAAACACTACATAAAATGTATTAAGGATGGATTTAGTGACCTTATATGATATATATGATATATTAATTATAGTTTAATAATGATATATATACATATATAGATACATATATTTCATTTTTCTTCTTTCAATACGACAATAAAAATTGAAAAAATGTTCATATGTATGTACGACTTACAGTCTCTATGAATGGTGTATTCCATTTCGTACTTGTATATCACATAGATTATTATAATACATAGATATTGAATAAATATGGTATTTATTTGATGGTTTATATTATATAAGTAATTAAATATGCATAATGACCAAGGATATAACAAATCGAGACAAATACAAAAAACAAAGTGGTTATTACCCAAAGTGAAAACATAACATATGATTGTTAAAAAAAAGTAATAAGATGAATTAATCAAACCATATATGGTATTAGATATAAGAACATGATTATAAAAATATTTATAATAAACTTATATTTATTATATAGTAATCTTTTACATGTATGAAGAGAGTCGAGACACAATGTAAGGTGATTTCGTCTCACATTTTATTATAGTGAGACACATGATTTATTAACCACCCACTATTTTTGTGTGGTGTGTATACATCACTTGAATTTATTATATTATTCTTATTATTAAATTTATGGGTATTTACATATCTATTCTATTCTTTTAATTTCACACGGTTTATGTCTCAAAAGATACAAAATCGAAAAAACAGTTTTGTCTCAATTTTCATTGTTTGAGACTCTTATTTGGTAATTCACCTAAATTATTTTTTAAGATTCAATGTTATATCACTAATATAATTATTTTCAGGATATTTTAAGATTCATGTAATTTTTTTTTCATACATGGAGAATATGATCTCAATTTAATAAGTGATAATATTTTATTAAAATAATATCATCACTTTTTGATATTGTTAATGACTATGCTTCTTTGATGAAATATTTCAATACATCTCTCAAGAACACTCATAAGTTTATTTTTAATACATTTATTCAATATATATCAATTTATTAGTACCATTTTCCACTCTGAGGTACTTAATATAATTAGGAAAATGATTTTAAGAGAATTTGATTGTATTTCTCTCTTCAATCAGGAATCTATTTTATTTTAAAAACCTCGGTTTAAAAAATGTTTTCAAATGATCAATGTAGTCCATTTTCAAGGGAATATTATTTATATATGTTTTATTTTTTTTAGATATTCCTTTACAATATTTCAAAGCTATTTTCTAAGAAAAAGTTTTTCAAGAATATTTTATGATTAAGAAATGTTTTAAATGTTTTCAAGAATCATTTATAAACATTCAAAGATAACGGTTTAAAAAATGATTTTAAACATTTCTTTATAGTTTTTAATGTTTTTTTAAAGGAAATATTTTTCAAAATGGTTAATTGTTTTAAAAATATTTTTTCTAAAAGATTGAATATTTTACACAAGAATTTCTTTAAATGATATTTCAAAAATAATTTCCCATCTGAAATGAAATATGTTGAAGTTAATCAAGAATTTATAAGAAAGTATATAGAGGTTACATTAATATTCTTTCTATGAATGGATTATTCTTTAATTTCATGATGTTTATGAAACCCCTTTTTCTTCCATGAGTTATGTGCTTTTAAAACATGATTTTTTCTAGGTGTTTTAATTTCATTAAGTGATCTTGAAACATATATCTTTTCATAGATTGTGTTTTGATGAAATTTTAATGATGAACATTTCATATAATGGGTTATTATTTTATATTTATAAAACCTATGTCTTTTTATGGGCCATGATATGATGAATGTTTTACTTTGTGGCACATGTATGGATAATGTTATTATTGGATGGGTGTGTTATTTATCTCCCTCGAAGGTATAGGGTAATGATAGAGGAATCATGAGTACAAATTTTATACAAGAACCAAATTCCATGTTTCCAATTTTATGCATGAAACTAATTACATGTTCAAAATGTTATTCATGGACATGATTTCATGTCCACAAGTTTTTGTATGAACCTGATTACATGTTCACAATGTTTTGAGTGAACCTTATTACATGTTCAAAATGTTATGCATGGACCAGGTTTCATATCCATAGGTTTATGCACGAACCTTATTATATGTAAACAATGTTATGTGGGAACCAGGTTGCATGTTCACAATGTTAATCATGGACCTAGTTTCATTTCCATAATGTTATGCATGAACCTGATTTCATTTTCACAATTTCAAAATGTGGATACATTTATGGTAGATTTTAATGATATTTCACCCCGACAGAAGATTTTGTTTCTAGTTTTCCAAAGATACTAAACTATTATGGTCCTCTAACATGTAATTATTTTAATATAATGAATATTCATCTAAAATGATGCAATATCCGAGTATGATAATCCTAGGTCATTATAAAGGTATAATGTTTCAATATGTCTCTAGATACTAGTGATATTATAGCTGCTATGTGGTTTGAGGGTTTGTGTTTTTTTAAAATTCGGTCGCGAGTCAATGTGTTCAAGTAGTGACTCTGGGTCACAGTACTGGACAGTTACATGTAGTCGAGCCATTTTCATAGGATCAGAGTGCTAGACTATCTACTATACGATGAACTATTTGTGTATCCTCCACATTTGTTACTGATTTTTTATATATAGGCAGCACTCACTCTTTTATATATGAGACAATCATTGAGATTTTGGGACTCGATATCAAATCTTATCATGGTTTCTTGATTCTAGATACACCCTTATGTATCAATTCAATGGGAATTCACCATTTTCAAAATTTTCCTATTGAGGTATGTAGTGACCTATTAGTATTGAACCTATATGTTCTCAACATGAATGTATTCGATGTAATAGTTGAGATGGACTGGCTAGTCCCCGACATTTCCCATATTGACTACTATGATCGTAGGGTGATGTTTACCTCACTAGAGGGAATTATGCACATTCACAAGGGAGAATGGGATGTCAGTATAACATGAGTAGGACCCGAGCAATAGAGGCTGTGTAGAGTTATAGAACATGTATCCAGTATTTATCTTGATGATCCGGGGATAAAACCAACTATTTTTTCTCCTATGGTTGAGCGATTCAAAGGATTTTTTCATGATGAATTCTTTGGTCTACCTCTTATAAAAGAGGTAGAGTTCACTATCACGATTTTCCATGAGAAATAATAGTGATCATTCCTCCATATAGTATGCCACCTAAAGAGATTCTTGATCTCTTGAATCAGATGGAGGTTCTATAGGTGAAAGGACTTATATGCTCCAACACTTCTCACTAGGGTTTACCAGTCCTTTTTTCCAAGAAGGTGGATGGTACCCTTAGGCTTGGTGTGGATTACTTCTTGTTAAATCATTTGACTAATGAGAACTATTAAAGATAACCTATAATAGACAACCTATTTGATCAACTTTGAGGAGTGAATATTTTTTAAATGATAGATATAAGTTTAGGATATCATTAGCTGCATATATGTACATCAAACATACCTCACACAACATTTAGAAGAAGGGGTGGTCATTATGAGTACCTGTTTATGATGCTCGGGCTCATTAACAGACCGGTTATCTTCAAAGATCATATGAATCATGCCTTCTACCCTTTTCTAGATTCATTTGTTGTTGTTTTTACTTATGATATCTTAGTGTATTCACTCTATAGACACGACCATGAGACATATATTGAGATCATGTTGAATATGAAGAGAGATGAATCAGCTCTATGATAAGCTCAATAAATGCCACGTTGGGATTGATAAAGTCCACTTCATAGGGCACGTCATCTAGGGTTCAAATGTGATAGTTTACCTAGATAAATTGGGAGATGTAGTTTTTTGGGATAATCCCAATAACATATTTTATATCAAAATTTTCGTGGGGGATGATGGATATTAATAATTCTTCATTTTGGATTTCTCACAACCTGGCATGCTGCATAGAGGCTTGACAAAGAAGGGTGTTAAATTCAAATGGTCAAAATCATGTAAAGAATAATTCTTGAATATGGAGGGTAGATTGACTTCATCACCGATACTTATTTTACTAAATCCAAGTATGGATTATATATTCTATTGTGAGACATAATGTTTCAGACATGGATCTATTCTAATGTAGGATGAGTGAGTCATTGTGTATGGTTCTTTTCAATTTAGTCCTCTCTAGAAGAAAAAACCAACACATCAACTTAATCTCTCTATTTTTTTCTCAGGACTTACGCTATTAGGGGCACTATTTATTAGGAGAGCAATTGGTGGTATTAATAGACCACAATGTACTCAAGAACATCTTCAATCAATGTGTATTTTATCTCAAGATGTGTAGGTTGATTGAGTACCTACAATAATTTGACATCGAGCATGCCTACACTTTGGGGAAAATGAATTTCGTAGCAATGGCTCTGATCCCAAAGACTCAGAAACATGCAGTTTTGGAGTTTAGTGATGAATGGAAGCTTATGGACTTATTCACAGAGATGCATGTTGAGGTTCAGGAGAACCATGGTCAGACTATTCACTTTCTCTTAGTGGTGAAATATACTATTATATAATGCGTAATGTTGAAGAAAATATCTAATCTTGAAGGCCTTGTCCTACAGGAATGTGTCCCAGATGATGATACTACATTTGGTTGGACAACCAATGGGGATGATACTCCGTTATTCCATGGATGTGTATGGGTCCTAGAAGTCATTGAAGAGATGTTGATAAAGTATTTTCATGCATCATCATTGGAGGTTCACACCAGTGTCACCAAAATGTATTGAGATTTGTGACATCAATATTCATGTCCTATCATGAAACATGAGATAGATGGTTTCATCAACCGATGTTCCACTTTTTAGTAGGTGAATGAGGAACATCAGTGCCCGATAGGGATTCCCTGACCATTTTTTATTCCTGAACGTAAATGGGATGATGTTTTGATTGAATTCATGTATAGTCTACAAAGATCATCTCATGGAAATAATGAAATATTAGATTTTGTTGATCATATGATGAAGGCTACACTTCATACCTGTGTGAGGGACCTTCTTTGTAGATTTTCTAAGAAGTATATACATTAAAAATATTGTACCTCATTATGGATATTAACATTAAATTTATTCAGATAGAAACACTTGTTTCACATTATGATTTTGGAAGGGGTTAAATAAGGCCTTGGGGACATAAGTACTTGTGAGAATGACTTATCTCTTGCAGACTGATGGATTTACTGATTGTACAATTTACATACTGTATGATATGATTTTTCTATGGGTTATCTATATTGGGGTTTACTAGAATAAACACATTCCCCTCATAAATTTTTCTTATAATAACAACCTTAATTATACTATTGGAATAGATCTCTATGAAGTCTTTTATGGTAGGATTTAGTGCTCACCTCTATGATGTATAGAGGTAGGGTAGGAATGTGTTCTTGGGCATCATCTTGTGCATGATATAATAAATCAGGTCCCACTAATCAAAATTCGTATGTTGATAGCTCAGTCTAGAGATAATTCTCATGCCAATAGATGTCAGAGACCTTATTATTTTGAGTTCAGAGATATGGTTTTACTGAAACTCTCACCCAAGATGGGGCATAGATGTATTAAGAAGTAGGGTAAGTTATTAATGAGATTCATTGGACCCTTTGAGATTTTAAATCAGATCAAACCAATGGTCTACCAGCTAAAACTTCCTCCTAACGAACATTGTATACAAGATTTTATTCATGTGTCTTAGCTACAAAGAAACTATCCATACCCAACACACATGTTTTAGTTAGATGAGGTCTAATTGGATGTAGATTCATCCTTCAATGAATAATCGGTATGTATAGGTGATTAGAGCATGAAGTCACTCCGAGGCTGGTCTATTCCTTTTTTACAGGTGTAATGGAAGTACGAAAAGGTACAAGAAATAACCTAATAGATAGAATATGATATATAATATCAATGTCTAGAACTATTTACTGATAATACCTCAAGACCCTCATAATGTTATCTCGATGACGAGTTGCTATAAGGAGTGGAGGTTGTAACAACCTAACATTTTGACGAAGGTTCAGATCGTTGGTTTTTATTTTTCAATCATTTTTTAATCATGGTAAAGCTATCTACAACCTATTGAATCACAAAAGAGAATATGAGGTTAGTTTGGACCTTGGTTCACAATCATGTGGCCTATTGCTATTTTGAAGAGAGTAGATATGCATGGTTTTTTCATGGTTTGTAAACCCTGCGAAAAATCCCTCACAGCACAATTTTTGGGAAAAATGACACAACTATAAAATTAGTCTATTCCCATAGTTTTAAAAACATTGTTGTAGATCATTTTTTAATGTTATATAGCAGATATTTCAGTAAAATAGAGGCCATATCCCACACTTATAACCATGGATTTTAAAATGTTGTCTATAGGTTTCCCTCCCTTGCATGGGAGAAATATTTTCTCACAAAAAACAGAGTGGGAAGATCTAGTACGACAATTTTTAGGCTACTTCAATGGTTATTAATAATATAGATAACATAAAATATATTTATATACTTGAGTCTATGTTTGGTATAGTGGTAAGGAGGATAAATTCTATAGGTGACATATAAAGATCGAATCTGGGTTGTGACATATAATTTTTGGGCTATAGCAATGATTTTTTGAGGCTATAGCCATGGTTTTAAACCACCGTAATAACACCTACGACCACAGTTTAAAACATGGCCATATATCAACTTCCAAGGTGGAAATTAAGATACCTATATCTATGGTATAAACCATGGAAATTGGTTGGGCCATAAGGCCATAGAGATAGTGGCCAGGGTATAGGAAAACTAAGTCCATAGGCTTTGCCAATAGTTTTGGCCCATATTGCCACAGTTTTCCACCATGGTAATAAGATAATTTTCTATTTGTTTTACCAATCCCCCAAAAATATAATATATTTAAAATTTTTATCCTCCATCGTACAACCAAAAATAGAAGGCCTTATTCCTCTTTGAGTTATCAAATGCCTAAACATTGGTTCTAATCCAGGTTCTTCATCTGATGTCTGATCGTCGATCCGAGAGAAGAATTAGAACCCGTGAGGTAAGGCTTTTTAGTCTCTTTACTCCTATCTCTATTCTTCTTGTCATCCTTTTCACTATTTAGACTTCAGATCATATGCCCTTTTTTGTGTTAGACTTAAACTCTGATCTGTTCCAAACTTCTTTGAATATGAGATCTATATCAAGAGTGTCTTCATCTATGACCCTAAGTTAGGTGGTCATATTGTTTTACATTTGCGTGTTTTCATCTTATAGGTATAACCTTTGCTGCATATGTCATCCCTTGTCTAGATTTCTTAATATTTTGGTGTATTCATGTATAATTAAACATAGTAAGTTGACCTTGGTTAATTGAATCTTGTTTAGGGGTTATGATGTCACATATTCTCTATAAGGATACCCAAGGGGTGTGCTAACCAAATTGGAAATTTTAGACCAATTTCCCAATAAGAAAAAATATTGTTCGAATCTCATAGATTGAGTTTAAAATGAAATAACTTTTTTATCATGTGTATTTTAATGAACCTAAGACACTCCATGGGTGTTTGGTCCTCTTAGAAATGAAATTTCCAAAAGGGACATGTGACTTCTTGATATGACCTTTTCCAAGGCTTGTACTCTCATAAATAGATTTTCCATGTTAGGAAAAGTCAATGAGATATCTTGATTAAAATGGTTCACATGTAATGAATGATTTCACATTAAATTTATTAAATGAACGTAACATATATTGAATGGTTGCACCCATAACATGTGACTGTGTTTTAATAAATTTCATATGATAAAGGAAACAATAAATGGAATTTGGAATGTATATTAGCAAGCATGAGAAGACATGCCTCATTCCTTGTATTGAACATGTGACCATGTATTAATTAATTATTAATTTTAAATGATATTAGATTGTCCTTCCTTATGTAACATGATATAAATGGTTATTCCTCGACTATGCGTATGAGCTATATATGAACTATGAATATGTGGGAGGAATTCTTACCACTTTCCAGCTATATATATATATATATATATCTAAATGGGTGGGAGGAATTCTCACCCCTTGAAATATATATATATATATATATATAAACTTTAATGTTTGGGAGAAATAATGAACCCATTCTAGATATATAAATATATATGAATAGGTTGGAAGCATTCATACCCCATGCCAGCTTTATATAACCATGAATTGCTGGGATGCATTCTTACCCCATGCCATCTTTATATAACCATGAATGGGTGGGAATAATTCTTACCCAATTCCATATATATGAGTATGTGTGGTATGAATTATTACCAAATTTCAATAATTATCTGTATATATATATATATATATATATATATGATGACATGATCAAACATACCTATATTGGGATGGAGCAGGTAGATCTATCGAGTATCATTTAGGAACCTGAGTGGGAGGTTATCTGTTTATTATGTATTTTATTACTTATATATTTATATTCTCACACTATTTACTTATGAGCGCCTACTCAGATTACACGTAGTCACCATTGGTAGTGGCCTACTGAGATTTTATCTCACACCCTACTTAGGCCGCCCTTGAAACCCTATAAGACTGTCTTCCTACAAGAATGGAAAGGATAAATAAACCCATATTTGTTGCTGATTCATATTTATTAGATGGATATTAGGAGTAGATAACTGGGCTTAGGATCATGATTCTATGAAGTAGCTTTTGGCTTTTGTTTAATTTTTCACATTTGTTTAGCATCCCTTTTTTCAGTTTTATATTTCTTTTCGTACTAGAATGACATGCATACATGTTTGTTTCAGAAACTCCTTATGATTATTTTTCTATATTATTCAACTATCTATTTATCATTTTGCTTGATTATTTAGTTGTTTATATATTCTTCCACTATTTTTTATTTTTTGTTGTATCCACTACATTACTCTGACATGGGGGTATAGTCTCCCTGATGTACAACATATACACCCTCACTAATTGTAAAAAACCCTTGGATTATAGGTAGACATTGTAGGGGTCTTTTGGCCAGTTAGGCGCAAAGAAATGGTTTAGTGTCATCTGGGTTCGGGACAACACACATCATGTATTTTGACCATCTTCAGTTTATGTGTCAATAATGACTTTGGTAGGTCAACTATGATAAAATGGATCATTATATAAACATATATAGAATAATAATAATAATGAAAAAATTTCCATATTTATACATCATTTTTTCTTTTAAAACCAATCATGAAAAAATGGTTATAAAAAATGAACAAACGTTACAATCATAGAGACAGTAGGCTGTACGTACGCCTGAGTAATGTTCATATTTTTCAATTATCGTTATGGAAAGATGGTAAGTAAAAATTATCTTCCCAAAATCAAAATTATATCATAAATAACATATTATTTAATAATATATACAGACATATATAATTCCATTTATGTAAAAGGAATCACATCACATTGAGGAGGTGGTAGTCCACACGTCCATGAATAACGTAATCACTTATTTAGTGTGTGAAAATCTGTTAAAATTGATATATTATATTTAATGAAATTTAATTATATCATTAATATAATATTGATTTTATTTAGGGAATATATTTTTAATTAAACTCCTCTTTAGTATGTTCTATATATTTTATGAATTTATTACATCTCTTTGAAGATTCGGTTGTCCACACATCCAGATACGATGTTATTGTATTCCCCCAAAAGAGAAATAATATATGGATATGTTATAACAATAATATAAGTATAATAAAATGAAAAATATGAAAAATATAATATATAAATAGATTTATCATCATTATTCCTAACCAATATATGAAGTAATGGAAAAAATGACATCGTTTTGTAAGGGGGTAGTTCACCGTACACATAAATGGTTAGTTCGTTACCCATTATATGGAAGTGTGTGTAAGTGTATGTATAAAACATAATATAAAAACATATAATAATATTTTGGAATACATTTTTCCAAATCCCAGTCACATTAGTGGTGGAAAATAATTAAAAATTAATTTTATAGATGGGATGACAAATCAGGTTTTGAAAGTAAAGAGGTTCAAAAGTTTTCTAGGTTTTTCTATCTAAATTCAAGGTAAAACTATTACCAATGATATAAATTAATTTAAATGTTATAAAATTGATATAATTATACTTTAAAATCAAATACATACATAATTTAACTATATAAATAAATTAGATGGAAAAAATTATGAACTAAAATTCATTACTATTTACTATTCATCAAAATGTTAAAGTTCTCAGAAAAATACCAAAAAATAAACCCAATGTAAATTTAGATATCCCAATTTAAAAAATGAAGTTTATTGTTTCATATAAAATTTATAAATGTTTCAATAAATATATTAAAAGTGACTTCACCATTAAAAGGCGTTAAATTTTTTTAAAAAAATATAGATCTTTTTATGCATTAAATATGATTTATTCTCATTTTAAGGATATCCAAACTTATTGAATGAATGAAAAAAATTATTAAAAATGTATAAAAGTATTATTGTTTGTATAATTATTTCATACTGACATAATTTCTAGGAGACCACTACCAATTAAAATAATAATATTACCAATATAGTTATTTTCGGTGTAACTCTGTCTTGCATTGAATGCAAGATTTCATAGAAACTCATTGTTTCATATCGGGTATGATTTCATAGATATCATACCCTTTAATGTAAAAAGAATATTTATTTTAGAAATATTAATAAATATGAAATGTCTTATTCTATCTTTACATATGATGTTACACCTGTGATAAAAATATTTATGGAAAGGATCTAGTTCCACTCTAGATTATTCAACATCCCATTCATTGGTCAAAACAACATTTTCCATTTAATGTCACATTAAAGAACCTAATCTTTGATAAAATTTTATGCATTCATGGAATTTGGTCAACTAGTCCATGAAATGTATCACATTAAAACCTAAAATCTATAAAATTGGGATGATCAATACATACTTGAATCCATTAATCACCATTGGACATCTTGGATTGATATGAAGATGATCCAAATGATTTCCCATTGTTGTATTAAACGGTAAAATCTCATAAGAGGACTTCATAGTGTATTATACCCCAAAACAACTTTTGAAATTACGAAAAAATGAGATATTTGTATAAAAAATAAACAAATATTGTACAATATATTGAGACTATATAATGATCTACTGAAGGTCCCTCTATATCATTAATCAAAGCAAGGATAACCATAGAATCCATGCCATTAACCACACCATGATTACCTATAGGATCATGAATTTCTAGATTCACTGACCTTGGTTGCATTTGTGTTTCCTTCCATGGTCCTCAAACCATCTTATGAAAAGACCTTGCAATGTCTATCTATGAGACCCTTGAAAAAACAACATATTTTTATTGTTATTTCCACAATGGGGATATGTATTGAGAGAAAAAATCATGTTTATTAGATACTGTCCCTTCTACACAAAATTCATCTACATTTATACCCATATCCAATTGAGGGATTCAAATATCCTCTTCACTAATCTGACAAAGATTACCACCCTAGAATCTATCTTTTTAATTCCTTTTCTTATTTATAGAATAAGAAACTTTTAATATATAAGAAAATGTACTAATGAAATAACTGGAAGATGGAAAAATACCCGCATATCTAGCTTTCTTGATATGCTTCTATATTTAAACTGCATTAAAAATCATTGGATCGTGGTCCGTTAGATCAATAATTTATTAAAAGAGTTATTTCAGTTATGGGATTCTTTTTCAGGGTTGTGGATTTAATATTCTTATACTTCAGATCCTCGTGGTTGGTAGTTTCATTCATGGGAAAGACACATGAGTTCTACAAGGAAACTAGATGTCTTTGGTAGGGAGACCCAATCTCTTCTAGTATCTTCATCCTAGAATAGGATACTCTCAACCACCTTATTAACCAAGACGAGTATAAGGTAGAAGTTCTCCCTTATAGAACGAAATTGAACCCCCTATAATCTCCCACCAGATGTTCGTAACTGACACAATTATCATTACAAATGGTGGTATGGGATGTATTTGTGGAATCAAGAGGATCCTTGATGAGTGATATTATTAGAGTGGGAATGTAATCAACAATTCTAAAAGAAACATCTTCATAACTCATAAGAGTGTTCCCAGCCATGTTGACTCTTTTTGTAGCCATCTGGACACGCAGTGAGGATTCTTCCCCAGGGAGTATCTGGGAACGAAAATTTCTTCAGGAAGACTTCAAGTACGAGACTTTGGCCACATAGTCAGTAGGACCATGAGTCACAACCTAAATTGGAATAACCTCTAATTATTGGTTGGGGGTCGTATTGCAAGGGTTATTAGTGTTCTGTCTGCCATTTCTGTTTGTACTTTGGCTTTAACCAATGTCCAGCAATGAATTATCAAAAAATTTACAAGACTTTGTGTATCTTTGTCTGGGATGATCTGTCAGAATCTATGCAGCACGAGTTCTCTTGTGAAAGTATGGAGAGACACATCCATGATGGATGGATTAATGTGAGGAGTTTTTAGATCATGCTCAACTGCATTCATTCCATGTTCGCATGGGAAGTTCTTTAGGAACATACATTATGGGGAAAGTCTACGTCTCACATCTATGGGGGTGATGAGGAGGCTGTGTGTGGTTATGATTCTTCCTTTTGGTTGAATATCTATCCTCATATCCAATTTCTTCAATAGAGATCCCGATGGGTTGTAGGCAATGGGGATATTATTTTTTGGTCTTGTAAGTGGGGAGATTCTATGGTTGCCCTCCTAGGATGCCTTGCTCTAATGATCATGATTAAGGAACCACACCTCTATCCCAAGTATATTGAGGTAGTCCTAGAATAGGAAAAACAAGGTCACCTCTAGTACATTGTGATCAATTCATAACCAGATAGATGTATGTTCAAACCTTCTTCATCGGGCTCCTCACTACTAGTGACTTTCACAAACTAATTTCTTCACAGGATCACCAGAATAGTTTGATTGATTTGGTGTGGTGAAATCAGATCCCAGAAAAATAAAATTTACTACCTATCATATCAAGAAAATTTCTGTCTCTATAGATGAAAACATCAAGAAATTGGTAAAAATATTCTATTCAATGTTCCATTATTGTAGAAACAAGTGGGAGGAGATCACTAATCACCTATTTTTTGAAGGAGAATGGGGTCATCTGGTGTGGACTTTCTTAGGAGGTTTCACTACTTTATCCTCTAACGAGAATAGTAATGCTTCATTCATGGAAATGTGGTTCCATGGAATAGACAATTTTGGTCTTGAATGGTTGGCTTGTTTAGTGATTTTTAGGGAAGGGTGTAGGTAACTGTGGGAATCCAGAAACCAGACTATGTACAAAGACTCCAGTCCCATAGTGAGGACCATCATTTTCGGAACATGTTTCCTACTGGTGGAAATGGCCTCACTCATAACCTTTTTGAGGGATCATCCTTCCTTGAATCTTAGGTAGTTCAATACCGCCTTGAATAAACTCTTCCATAATATACTATAAGGAAAATGGGTTTGTTGGAATCCTCCTAGAACATGATACATGTTTAACATGAACAGGTCCTGTATGTTGGGAAACATGAGAAGAGGGGGGCTGGTTCATGGAACTAGGGGGAATGTGGTTATAGACTTCACTTCATCCTATGGTAATGATAACTCCCAATTGGATGAGGCTAAAGAGATGGTCATTGGACTCACCCATTGCATACAGAAGAACCATTACATCACTCAGGTGGAGACTAACTCTCTGATCCTTCATGATTCCCTATATGGTAAAGGTTCCACTCCTTGGTCCATATCCTACATAGTTAAGAAATGTATATCACTTTTCCAGAACAACATCCAACTGACCCACACAAGGATCAAGGGTAATAAGGTTTCATATCACCTAGCTTATTTGGAAAACCAGTTCTCCAACACCACATGCCTCTTCAATACTAATTGTTTGAAGCCTGAGGGCGTAAATTTTATTAGAATTAATTCCACCATCTTTCACTACTTTTGGCACCCTTATCCAAGTGTGTTCTTGCTGTACTTTCTACAATTGAATGAAAATCTGATTTGGATGGGTGGAGGAAAACATAGATCCGGCTAATTTAATCTCACTGATTTGGTTGGCATACCAATATTCCAATACAAATTATATATGAACTCATAGTCACAATATAGATTTAGTGTACTAAGAAATATTTATTCAAATAAGTGGTTCTTAATGGTTTCCCATTCAGAAACATCACATATACCTAATTGAATCATAAAATCCCTCCACCTTCCCACATTGAAATAAATAATAATGGTTTTAAGCTCCAGCCTCTAATCCATTAAGGTCTAAAAAAAGTCAAATATCTTTTTGATGAATCATTTGTAGTCCTCTATATCCTAGAGGCCACCAGTGGCCTAGAATACTAAGAGATGTTGTAGTTGTAATTAATGAGTGGAGTGGACCATTTATTGTTCTACATTGTGGGCTCCTCCGTCCAAAAATGGTACTAGTCAGAAGATTACCAATAGGATAATTTTTACAAAATTGATCCGCCAGATCATTCAAGAGACCATGCTTGGCTTCATCATCCAACATAATCGGTGGTATAATATCATTATGAGGTATAATTTTTTGAAATCCCTATATAACTATTATATAAAGTGAAATGCTAAACCAAGAAGGAGACAAAAGAATACATGAAAACATGAGGGTTTAAAATTGGATTATGCATAAGTGGCTTCTTAAAAAACATGGCATAACCCCCTAATCACTACGCATGGAACAAACCAAACAACTTTTACCTACACATTAGTCACAACCATATATATACACTCAATAATTGAATAATCAGGCTCAAATAAAATAATTAAATTATAAAATAACACATCTCATAAATTGAAACATACATTTTAATTATTTTAGTTCAATATAATGAACAAAATAAGCATATTACCTATCAGCGTATATTTCTAGAAATGATGTATGCATGCACACCAAATCAAAAAAAATAAACCAACATCATATGTATCAAAAAATGTGAATTAAATCAAAGATAATATCTAACAACATGAGAATCAATCCCATGATACATATAATGTCAAATATCTTCTATGAAATAATGACTAGTAATTAACATAGTTCACCATAAAGAGTCATAAATATACTATCTCCTTTTTACCATATCCCAAGTCATGGAAATAAAATGAATGAAGTTAGTACACCTGGTGATCTTATACAATTTCATAACACCTCGACTAGAATCAATGGGTCCATAATAGGTAGAAAAGGACCTCACATACTCTTACCCATATAGAAGATGTTGTTAAATAGAGGTGAGGTCTATAAATATCATAATGGGGAGAATATACCCTTGGTATAAAGTAATCATCAGAGTAAACACCAGAAGTGAACATAACATAAACAAATAATAAATAATAAATAAATCATCAGAGTTCACAATACACCTATAGTTCCAACTCATATAATATGAGTATGGAATGTCAGACCAAAAAACATTGTTTGTTAATAAAATGATACCCATTGGTGTCATAACATCCCTGACCCTGGTGCCACTAAATTTGTGCCTGGAGTTGGGTCGTCACATGACCACAAGCTTGCCTCCCTATAGACAAGAGGATTCTGACTAGTAGTGAGGGTCTAATAAGTCAAGTGGGGAGACTATACCCTCGTTACCAAAGTAATCCATATAAAAACAAAACACAAGTAAAATAAACAATAAGAAACAACCAACAACATGTATATTCAAACATCTACCAAATTGGGTATAAACCACAAGAAATGGAAAATATGTCATGTCCTGATACAATTACAAGTGTAAAAAAACTAAAAATAAATAAAAATAAAGGAATAAACAAAATATTCATGACACAAAGTATGGAACCTCATCCATGCATGTACCATGTCTGACTCAAATCCCTATCATCAGCCCCTTTCCCTTTCCTGGAACTGCAAGCTTGAAATTTGCCCAGGTACCTAACAGAGGCCCGAGTAGGGTATGCATACAACTCAGTAGGAACCACCAATAGTGTTTAAAAATATCTGGTCTAAGACATACTTCATGCTAGTATAAATACATTACAATAATGTGAAATTCAATTTGGGGGACACTAGTTAACAATCTCTAATTAACTAAACAATCGATAGTGCCAATTCATTATGCCTCTTTTATTATTAGGTCATCATCAATCACACATGGTTCAAAGAATACATCATTTTCAAAATGGAATAAGCAACTCCCTAACTCACTAGGGATACTTTATCCCAAAATCAAAATATCCTCACCTCAAAGACTCATTTCGGGTCGAATGCAACTGTTAAGGGAATAAAGCTTCATCCCCTTCCCTAACCCGTGATTTGTTGATGGAGTTAGAGAATCCGTCCAAATCAACCAGTGGGATGAGAATCATTCCATTATCCCACATATCAAGAAATGTTCACATTCTTATCCATCAATTTACCACTGAACAACCATATCACAACCAATACATAAAAAATCATAATCCATAATAATTAACATGGTAAGTCATATTTTTCTATAACCCATTAACAAAAATTCCATTACATAACTTAGTCCATTTATCACCATTTACCATTCTCAATTCGGGCCCACTGAGAATATTAAATAAATTTCTTATGTCAAACCATTATAAATATTCCAAATTTTCCTTATAAAATTCCCTTCAACATATTTTCCCATTACACATACAATTATCAATTTAACATATTCACCATTTCACAAGCACTAACAAGATTTTTCATATATAACATTACTCATAAAACTCATACTATAACCAAACATAACCAATAAATCATTTGAAATTGCATTAGGAATATCACATACTCAACAAGGGATCTAGATGATCACACAACAACCTAGAACTTACAATGCTAATTCGAGGTCCTGAAGGTATCAACGCAACCCATGTGTGGCCTTTAGTAGGTAAAATCTTCCTCGATGCATATATTTGGGAGAATTAGGGGATCCATTTATCATTTAAAAATATGTGATTCCAAATTTCATTAAAGTATCAAAAGAAAAACAAGGGGTAACCAAGAAATAAACCCAAGAAATCAAAAATATCAAATGAGACTATGGGATATAAATTGTAGACCACCTACCTTCAATTTTTTGATGAACACTCCCCCAATCTAATGCCTTAAATCAGGATTAAACCAACCCTTGAAGCCTCATACAAGATATTATAGAGAAAAAAGTATTTTAGAGCTTCAGAAGGATATGGATAAATATGAAAACCCAAATCAAGAAGAAGAAGCAATGAGGAGATTAGACTTACCTGGCTCTTCGATTCGAAATTAAAGACACTCTAAACAACCTAAAAATGATGGATTATCACCATAGGAACCTCTTGGGATCTCTTCCACTTCACTAGTATTGAAAGGGGGAAGAATGGAGGAAATCCTGATTGGGGGTTAAAAATACCAAAATGGATTTTTTTGTAAATTTATCAACTTTACTGGGATGCACGGATTACCTGCACGATTTTACAAAATGTGCACAAACCGTGTGAGAGATACTGTCCCAAAATTACCCATTCACATGGTTTCATGTGAATTCCACATAGTTTTCTAAACAATGCAATAACTGTGTAAAATCTACTGTCCAAGGCTACATGGTTACCTTGGATGATCTGTGTGGTTTTCACGAACCATGCACAAACCATGTAACTTGCCCAGAAAACTCAGTTTCCCTCCTCTTTCATGCCCCTAACCCCCAAAACACCCCGAGACATCTCATAAACATAGGAAACACTCATTTTACCAAAATAAAATTCTTAAACTGAATCATAAACGAAAACATACAATATGAAAAATAAAAAATCTTGCAACCCCCCCTCCCCACCTTAGGATTGATCGTCCTTGAGAAGCTATTCTATAGCATCATGGGGCTTCCAAAGAAAAGAGATTAGGACACTTTCGCCACTTCTCTAATTCTTTTTCCCATGTTTATTTCGAAATGTTTCCATGCTACCATAGAACATGAACCAATGGTACAAAATTTCCCTGCAAGACCCTCTAACTATGATCCACAATACAAACCTAATGCTCCTAAGATGACATATCTAGCTCAAGATCAACATCTTCAACTCCTATCACATGAGATAGATCATGTTGATACTACCAACGTTGGGAAGAATGAAAAACATTGTGCATTCCACCACTCCATTGTGAAAGATCCAATAGGTAAGTCACCAGTTTGACCATCTACACAATCTCAAAATGGCCCTATATAGCTAGGAACCAACTTTCCATGATTTTGGATTCGACGATGAACCAACCTTGGAGACACCCGTAAAAACACACTATCATCTACTGTGATTTCAAGAGGTCTACGAAATAGATTTTTATATGACTTATGCCAACTCTATGTTGTTTCAATTAACTTATGAATCAATATAACCATCTCAAAAATCTACTACATGAGACTTTCTCCTAACAGATCAAACTCCCCAACTTCTATCCAACAGTACAGAGATATACATGTCCTCCTTGTGAGTTCCTAAAAATGATCCATATGAAATATATCCTCGAAACTATTATTATAATAAAACTCAACAATCAACAACTTATTTTCCTATGAACCAAAAAAATCTAGCACACAAGCTCTCAACATGTACTCCAATACCGGAATTGTACACTCTGATAGCCCATCCATCTATAGGTGATAAGTCATACTAAAAAAAACTTGGGTTCTAATTGCCTTATATTTCCCCTTCCAGAAGTGTGATGTGAAACGTGGATCACAATACAAAATTATGGTTCTTAATACACACCGAAGATTCAGTATCTCTCGAACATATAACTCACCCAAATGATCAACTATGTAGGTTTCTTGGATTGGTAATAAATGATCCACTATAGTCAATCGATCCACAAAAAAATATATTGAATCATTCTTTTGAGGTTTCCTCATAAGACCCACTATGAAGTATATCGTTAAATTATTCCACTTCAATTCTGGAATGAGAAATGGATGTAATAACCCAACGAGACAGTAATGGTCACCCTTCTCCTATTGAAAAGTAAGGCATCATGCCACAAAACCAGAAAACTATTTCATCATTCCCGACCACCGAAACTACCGATGAAGATCATGATAAATATTTGTCAAGCTAGGATGTACAATCCTCATTGAGGTCGGGAACTCACTCATCAAATCTCCTCACACACCTGTCGGCACTAAAACATGTTCTCAAACGTAGAAAACTCTATAAACACCAATATCCCAACTTGAAGGTGACTCCCCACCTTTTAGACTTTCATTCATATCCAATAACTTTGGATACTCTAGTTGACTCTCCTTGTCATGGTTCAAAAGAATCAACTAAAATTCTATTGATTTAATGGTATTTTTTCCATGACCATCCCACACCTCTAGGTGCGTCTTTGAAATCAAGGATGTCATCCTCAAAATATAGTTGGATTCCTAAACCACCTGATTTCGAGTCTTCCAGCTAAGGTCATCTGTATAACTATTCACTTTTTCTGGTGTGTAAACAAACTCAATATCAATGTATTGTAGGTAATCCTCCCACATTCCCTGCCAAATATTCAAATCCATATGAGAGAAAATATGCTTTAAACATTTATGATCTCTAAAAACCAGGAATTATTCTTCCAAAAAGTAATTCCTCCAACACGTTAAGGCATAAACCATAGTATCTAGATCAAGATCATGGGTAGGGTATTTTTTTCCATGTGGCACCAACTGTCTTGAAAAATAAGCTACAACCCAATCATCCTGCATCAACACTTCCCCAAGTCCCACATCAAACACATCAAATAAAAATGTTCAATTATTATCAGGTTTAGATAGGCTCAGAATTGGTGCGATATTCAAACACATCTTCAATTCTTGAAAATAAGTCCCAAATTCCTCCGACCACTCAATATTAACAAATTTCATGAGTAAGTTTGAGATTGGTACTGCAAAACTAGAGAAATTGCTAATGAACTTCTTGTAATTACCAGCCAAACCCATAAAACACCAAACATCAGAAACATTCTTGGGATTTTCCCAAGACACCACACCTTGGACTTTATCTGGATAAACCGACACACATGACTCAGAAATTATGTGTCTCTAAAAAATCACTTTATCAATCCATAATTGACATTTTCATAGCTTGGCATAATGGCTATGCTCTCTTAGTGTACTCAAGATGATGTCGTGGTGTTTGGAAGGATCATCAAGAGTTTGCGAGGACACCAAGATGTCATCAACAAAGACAAAAACAAAATGATCCAGATATGTGTGAAATATCTAGTTCATTAAAACCATAAAAACATATGATAAATTGGTCAAACTGAACGACATCACCAAAAATTTGTACAACCCTTACCTGCACCAGAAAGCTATATATAGTACATCAAAAGGTGTCACCCTCAACAGGGGGTATCCCGATCTCAAATAACTATTATAGAACAATGAGCCACCCCTAAGTTTTTCAAAAAGATCAAAAATTCATGGAATAGGTTATAAATTCTTAACTGTCATTTCATTCAACTTCTTCTAACCAACACATAACCTCTACGACCTGTTAGCCTTCTTCGAAAATAGAATAGATGATCCCAATGTAGATTTACTAGGTCGAATGAATCCCTTTTTCTTCAAATATTCCAACATAACCTTCGATTCCTATATTTCTACCAGTGCCATTCGATATGGTGGAATATAAAATGGTTCATCCTATAATAGAAAATCAATTGTGAACTCCACATCCCATTCGGGCAGCCGCCCTGAGAAATCCTTTGGAAAGAAATTCTGAAAACTGATCCACCACATGATGAAATACATGTTGAGCCACCTATCCATAATTAATAATGATTCATGACTCTTGGGCATTGAGTCCCTCCAACTACAACCAAATTGGCCCTTCATGGCCTGCTCAAACATCCCACACACCATGAAAGGAATAAGTGTCTCCATCGAGGGACATGAACATTACTCTATGACGGTAACAATCAATATTTGCATGATCCCACACTAGACATTCCATAACCAATATCAAGTCAAAACCAGACATCTCGATGAAAAATGGTTCCATAGAAAATGATAACCATCATCCTATAAAGCACAACCTCTACACCATCTGATATCATTAACCCGTACCCAAAATGATGTATCGATAGACATAACCCCATAATCATCTTCCATGGAATGGTAAAACACAACCATAAAATATGCGGAGATAAAATAGTGCGTGGAAGGTGTTTCGAATATTGTATTATGGAGTGTAGAAGCTATAAGAATCGTACCTTGGATGGTTGATGTTCTAGCATCTCCACCTCTAAGTGTAGATTAATATGCGTGAAGATGGAATGTCCCTCTACCCTGAGATTCATCCAAAGTACCTTGTACTGCACATACCACTAGTTCAGATGGTCTTGTCCTATATTTCAACATATAGAACCTCTTCCGGTACGACCAGGGGAGCTCCAACTAACTACCAAATAAGGGGTAATCAATCCCCTTCCAATACTCAGCATCTTCCTATAAATCCCATCCATTACAGGAAACTGAGGGTTCTTGTAGAACCTTTGTATATGTCCCACCCTTCCACATGACCGACACTTGAATCGTGGTTGAGGACACCAACCCCACATGTGCCTTACCATTCCACACTAATAATAGAATACATGGTATCCACCGTGAGGGACTAGCCATCTCTTCTGACTATTCTATGTACTTTCAACCACTTCGTAATTTCCAAAGGACGATTCCTTCCCTTGGAGTCTCTACCACATGTCCGCCCAGTTGGCACCACAAGTCCACCACTTAAATCTCCCTTCATGTTACCTTATGAGATAAGTGATTGGTCCACTACCTCTAAAAAACACTTTAGATGTATGATTTTCACTTGGGACCTAATCTCATACCTAAGCACATCCTAGAAGAATGTTTTCATAGTCACATCATCTCCATCCATCATCCGGACGAATCGGAAAAAGAAAGTGAAATTGGTAGCCTAATCCATCACTGACCCAACCCCCTGGGTCTACCTAGAAAACTTTACAGCCTTATCTAGCCTCAAGGTTTCGGGTTAGTACTGTTCTAGAAACTTTTCTTAGAAATACTTCCATTCCATTCGTTCAAAATTCTATGTCTGAACCATAACATCCCACCAATATGTGACCTATCTTCTTAACATGTAGGATTATAACTTGAATCCATTCTCAAGACTAGTATCCAAATGATCAAAAATTGTCTTGATAGAATCTATCAAAAACTATGCTGCCTCTAGACCACATTCTCTGGTAAAGTCTAGAGGTTGTTGTAGCTGAAACTCCATAGTCATCTCAAACATAGTCATCCCAACCCACCCAGGGTATTATTCAATTATCTACATAAAATTATCAAGATTATAATGGAACACCTCTACCCTATTATTTTCAACCACAAGATCCTCTTTCTCCAAAACTGAGAGAGCATTCTTAGCAATGTCCCACTATCTCCCAACCAACACACTTCTTCAGGGAGGCATATCTATGTAATTAAAAACATAAGCTTCAGAACAGAAACCATAATGATTTCACAAATATTATGGAAGGATCAACATTAGTCACCAATAGGTCTGATCACACTCGGTACACTTCCCTCAACTATCCCAAACAAGGGCATGGATAACACGAGGTAACTAACTCACACGACTACAAGACTTACCTAATTACACAATTTTAAAACTATTCTAACATCACAAATTACTCCAATAACATTTCATTTCACATACCAACCTTATCAAGTATAATTATTTAATTATTGTTTAACATTTTCTACCCATTTAAACCAATTGGTATTGTTTTCTTAGACACAATTTTCAAAAAAAAAATATATTTAAATGAATCATATCTTCTATGTCTCACTAACATGTCCCATGTGTGTGTGTCTACTATAATTCATGTCTTTTATATACATATGTTCCTAAAATTATGAATGAATTCACAAAATCAATCCATTTTGGCCACAAGAAAAATATCATAAAACTATCACATCACACAACATGTGCATCACCCAAAGGTGAAATATCATCAAATGTAATAACTCACAATAAGAATAACAATTACCTCCCTAGTTGAATTGGAGTTTCCCCCATACATGGGTTAGATACTCCAATGAAAAAGATCATTACCAAGGCCTGAAACTACCCAAATCTCCTATCTACCATCTCCAAATTGTATGAATGTGAAAAGAACTCCTCTGATACAACTGTGTAAATCTCGACCCGAGTGCCACTAAATTTGAGCCCCGACCCGGGTCCTCCCATGACCCCAAGTGGGGGTCCTCATACGATAGAGGTTTCCAACTATTAGTTAGAGGATAATAGGTCATGTGGGGAGACTATACCGTTTTTACCAAACTAATCCACAATAAAACACAATATAAATATCCAAAACAATAGAAAACAACCAACAATATGGATTGTCAAACATCTCCTAAACTGGGTAGAAACCACAAGCATTAGAAAATATATCATGTAATGCTTCAATTACAAGTGAGAAAAACCCAAAAATAAGGCAAATAGCAGAATCACCAAAATGATCTAGACTCCATGTTTGGAACCACATCCATGCATGTCCCAGTTCCGACTCAACTCCCTAGCCTATGGCCCTTTCCCTTGTCCTGACCTGCAAGCATGAAATCTGCTTGGGTACCCAACGACAGAAAAAACAGGGTGTGAGTACAACTCATTAGGCCACCCCCAATGGTGTCTAAAAATATTCATTCTAATAGATAGTGTATTCAGGAATAAATAAATAATAACAAATGGAAATAAAATTTTGTGTCCACTAGTTAAAAATCTCTACATAGTTATAAAGACCATGGTGCCAATTTATTATGAATTTTTTATTACTAGATCATTGTCAATCACCCAAGGTTCATGGAATACATAATTTATATAAACAAATAAGTATGTCCCTAACTCACTAGGGACAAATTATCAAAAAATCACAATATCCTCACCTCGAATCCTCTGTTCGGGTGGATAGCTACCGTTATAGAAATTGAGCTGTGTCCCTTTCCCTAACCCATGCATTATAGGTGGAGTTAGATCCCCAGTGAAACTCAGCTTGTGGGAGGTGACTAATTCCTTTATACCACACATCAATCCATGTTCACATTCTTATACATCCATTTACAACACACCAACCATATCACAACCAATACATACATAAATAATAATCCATACAAATCCACAAGGTAAATAATATTGTACCATAACACATTAACACATTTTCCATTACATAACATAGTCCATTTATCCTCATTTACCATTCTAAATAAAGGCTAGTATTAATATTCAATTTTTCCATTATGTAATCCGATTAAACATATTCTTAAATTCCCTTATGATATTTGCTTCAACTTATTTTCCCATTTGATGTACCATTATCAATTTAAAATATACACTGTTTCACACGAACTAACTCACTTTAGAATATCAAATATAAACAATAACCCTCATACTCTAACCATAATAAAAAAAATAACTTATTTGGACTCCCATTAAGAATGTAACATAATGAACAAGGTCTCTACATGATCACCCAACATTATAAAACATACTTGTCTAATTCGAGGTCCGAAAGGTATCGGCGCACCCCATGGGTGGACTTAAGATGGTCATATCATCCTTGGTGCATATCTTTGGGGCCACGAGGGTTTACATTTAATATTTAGAAATATGTTATACCAAATATCATCAAAGGATGAAAAGAACAACACAGTGTACCCATGAAATAAACCTAATCATGCAAAAATCTCAAAAGAAACTATGGGATATAACTTGTAGACCACCTACCTTAAATCCATTGATGAAAAATCCATCAATAGAATCCTTAGATGTTGATTCAACCAAACCTTGAATCCACAACCTAGATCTCATCAGGAAAATATTGTGTTAGAGCTTTAGAAAAAGATGATAGAAATATGAAAATACTAATTGAGAAGAAGAAAGAAGGAGGATATTAAAAATACACAGAACTTCTATTCGCTACTGATGGCACTCCAAAGAACCAAAATATGAGGGATAATAACCCTGGGAAGCTCTTGGGAGCTCTTCCTCATCACTGGGGTAGGAATGGGGATAAAAGGAGGAAATCTCAAGTTAGGGTTAAAAATCCCATAATGTATTTTTTTTGTAAATTTCTAAACTTTACTATGATCCATGGTTTACTTCCATGATTTTTCAAATTTTGCGCAAACTATTTGATAGATACTATCCTAAAATCAACTCATAATATGGTTTTCTAGTAATTCCACATGTTTAGCATAATATTTTTATAACCACGAGAAATACATTATCCAAGTTTGTACTGTTACCTGGGATGATCTGCATGGTTTTCACTAACTGTACGTAAACCGTGCAATATTCCCAAAAAATTCCTATTTCCCTCTCTTCAATGCCATGAACCCCCCAATCACCCTCGAGAATTATAATAAACATAAGGAAACAATAATTTAACCGAAATAAAAGACTTAAACTGAAAAAAACAAAAACACACCTTATGAAAAATCCCGGATCTTACAAGTGGTGGATCAATTTTTTAGAAAAATGAAATATTGAAAAAATAAGCACGCATCTTGTCCAAACATTATCTTAGAAAAATCACTCCATAATTTTATCCATCATAACCACACATTTCAATGTCGATTTCCTTCACAGGATCCCTTATAATGAAATCTACATGCATACATAGTTACCCAAGTGGGGTGTGATTACATTACCCAGAAGGGTAATACTAATAGTCCTTAACAAAACTGAATAATATATAATGGTGCATTACATGAAAATTAATAGAGTACATATAAACAAGAAGTATATCACTGAAGAATAAAATATGTGTTTGGTCTATCAAGACCATATCAACATAATTCATCTTTATACTAGAAGGAATGTTCACAATCCATATTTAACACATTTCCCTTTATGGGATAGTCCAAAAACACATTTTAATGATTCATCAAGATGGGATTTTTAATGAAAATTTAATCCATGACACAGATGCACCCCACATGTAGTAATAATACTTATAGAACCACATACATGCTCATAAGAATACCACATGAAAAATATATATATACAATATGAATGATCAAACATCACATCATATCAAGAAAGCGTATTATCCATGGAAAATTATATTGTTATAAAACATCAAGCATTGATCCCATAGGCTACACATGAACACCTCATATTATCAAACATTATACATAGATCTCATAGATAATACACACACACACCTTGTGTGATAAAACATCACATATTGATCTCACAGTCAACAAACTAATTCCAAAGAATTATTCCAATAACCAGGGAAAAAGGTTTAACTTCAAAATATTTTATAGTATTCCTCCTTTAAAATTGAATATCTTTGATAGTTTATCCTTTAAGAAACACAGATTTTAAAACAATAATTTAATTATTAAATATGACCGTTCGATCAAAAATGTGATCATTAGGAATATTAATATGATCAATAGAATAATAAACACAATTATGAATGTAGAAATAAAATTTGGTTATCTTATAATTAAAACTATCTTATATTTATATCATGTAATAAGAAAATAAATTCATTTTAAATTATAAATTATATTTTGGTATTCTTGTGATTTTTTATTTATAATTATAAAATTATTATAATAATTTAAAATAAAATTTATATTTTTAAAATATATTTGTAAATTAATATTTCATTGTCTTATGATTATAATATAATTTTAAAAGACCGTAATTAAATTTTCTATGTGTCATAAAATCAGTTATAATATTTAAATTCTAATTTTTTGAATATATAATGATTTTATTTAAAAATTAAATTTAGAAAATTTAGAAATATATTTTCAATAAATGGCTTTCATTTTGGAATTCAATACTTCGAAAAAATGGTTTTGGAGAATTTTTTGGGTTTTTCTGAAATAGTAAAAATTTTGGTGAATAGTGAAATAAGATAATTTACAGTATATATACACTATAAGATAAATAAACTATTACTTTTGTCATGAACCATGTAAGAACCATAATCATTATAACCACTTAATTATTTAATATTTTGTTTGTGATAATTCTGAAACTATTCATATTCATGAGACAAAATAATAAACCATTGATTAAAATATTAAAAAAAACACCCCTCTCCTTTCCTATAAATACTACCCTTCCCCAAATACTCTCCTCACACATCCAAAGCAATGAATCATTCTTATATTCTGAACATTTAATCTCCCAAACCTCTACCCCATTTTCTGATCTTTCTAGTCTCCCCAAAATACCATTTCAATGTTCGTTATGGTGGATATCATGGATAAATATACAAGAGGTAAATCCTTTTTCGACATCTTTAAATATATTTTAATTTATTTTCATCTTATTCTATACATACATATTCTATCCAAACATTCATGATTACACTCTTATATTCTATATAATGTAAGGTTATTATGATAATGTAATATCCATAATAAAAACTCTTCTCCCCCAACCTCTTATTCTAAAATGAAAACATTGTCTTTGATGTGCCGATTTATCCCCATTGTGGACGATGCATCTTTATTTTCCATTACTACCTTCAAGGTGGGTTATAAAACCATAACTATGGTAAATAAATATTTTATTATACATATTTTATGTTATTTAGTGTTTTGTAACTAGTACATATACATTATATTAATTAACAAGACAATACAAGTTCACCACGATCAAAAAACCACCACAATAATCTAAATGATTATCTTTAAAGTTAAATATAATGAATCACACGCATATCTAAATAATAATAATATATAAGACCATTAAATCATATGGATGTTAATTAGTAACATATAATTTCAATTTTTGAGAATTATTTCCATTTGACATGATCATTTATATATGTACACATATGAACCAATCATGAAAATCAAAAAATTAACACTCTTTAATGATAAAATTGAATATTATTACTCATCAAAAAGGAAAAAAGTGAAAAAAATACAAATGTAATAAATAAAATACATGATTATTAGGTTCTAAAATAAATTATAAATGATTCTAATTTCATTATCCAAGAAATTAATTACATATACCGGACACATTCAGACATAAGGTAAGGGATTCTCCCCGAACCTCTATTTTCATTCAGGTTACCCTTTCTGTCTCTTTACATAAATTTATTTCTTCATTGTTTTTATTTAATTATTTTAAATTATGTTCAAATGTTCCAAAATCATATATCTATATCAGTTTATCTTTCATTTATGTGGAAATACATGTTTTACAATGTTCCCTTCTCAATTCTTCCTGATAAGAAAACCTGATTAAAGGGATCTTTTTGATTTCTTGCCCATTTTATTGAACCATACTTAATATTTTGCAAGGAACCATTATTATTTTATAAAATAAATACTATTTCTCATGAAAAAATGTATTTTCCCAATTATGATTTTATAGAAAAAAATAATGACAAATAAAAATGATTTTTTAAAAAGAACTCTTCTTTGCAAAGTAAAAAGGGTATGTCTCTCAAGATTCCATAAATGATTTTATTATAGTATTTTCATATATTTCAAAAACTATGTTTAATATTATGATTTATTAAGATTTATATACAAGTATTATCATATAACAAATTTTATTAAATGGATTATGATCAGCGTGAATGTGGATATACCATCTTTACACAATTCACCATATTACTCAGAATGGTTCGTGATTATGTTTTTAGATTGGGGAATGTTATATAAATTTAATATTTATATGTAGTTTAAGTTTCACCCCATTTATATGAGTAATGAATTGAACTTACTATGTGATGGGAGGGGCCTCCTATATCCCCTTGATGAATCTGTAGCTGTGATGAGACAAAAGAAAAATGGATTTGGCTAAGGCCTTGAACATTTATTTCCATATTTCGTAGCCAAGGCCTCGATGGTATGTTTATGATGTCCAAAATTATGCATTACCTCATTATGATATTATTAATTGATATTACATGTGATTATTGAACTATTATGATATCCATTTTTAAGTTTAATTCTCATGTTATTATTTATATGGAATTATTTATACATATTTTTTTTATTCCAATATTATCCTCAAGATTATGTTGTAATGGAATGTTTTTTAGCTTCCGCTATATTACATAACCTTACTGAGCATCAGATCTCACCCATTTATTATGTTTTACTTCTCCCCATGATGTGAAGATGTATATTATGAATGACTTATAGGGATAATCTAGTAGTGTATTGATGATTCTAAAAGAGTTTCTATATTGTATTTCATTTCAAGTTGTAATGTAAAACTTATGTATATATCCAGTTTTACAATACATATAAACTTTTTGGTCCATTGGGATGAATCTTACTTATTTATTAATCCAATGTAATAATGTAAGTCACAAACTTCATGCTAGTAGGATCAGGGTCCTTACAGTTGGTATCACAATACATTTAATAAAAGACTTAGAAATTAAATTTATAAAACATAGATTAGGGAACATAACCCTGAGATAAAATCTGATTATAATCATATAATATCATCCTCTAATTTTGTTAAGATAGAGATTTTATGGGTATTCTTTGAAATAAATCCATATCTAGATACTACCTATAGATGTGGTTCTGTCATAGATGTACTTAGGGATCACAACCTAGAAAAGGTGTCTAAGACCTAACTCGGAGTAACTTTGTACACAATAATAGGTCATATTGCACACCTATGTTGATACTCACAGGGTATATGTTTAGTATAATTAACATTTAATTTACAAACCATAATTAAGGATTTAAAAACAAACATGTCCCTAAAGAAACCATGTTTATGAACATGATATTAACAATGTATAAATTTTCAATTTATGAAAAGTGTTTATCTTATTTTAAAATTATGTAATATTATTAATAAGATAATTTAGAATATGTTGTTGGTTATAAATTTATCCTAGTAGAAGAAATGGAAATTATTATATTGCACATATTCCATGTAGATATTTCTCTCTTATGAAATATAATGATGTTAGAGCTAGATCTCCAACTTGAGATGAACGACATATAACTATAATGGGAAAGTGGAATCAGGTTACGAATAATAACCTTATCCATATAGGGAATTATGATCCACAATATGGTGGATAAATTTATAACACTTTATGAAAAAAACCTTTATCATTAAATGGGACTAAAAACCATTTATAGCTGAGAAATTGATAAGTTACATAGAAAAAACATTTCGCACTTTGGGAAGTAATTGAACGGATATCATTATCATGGAATTTTATCATCTAATGGGAGATATAGATCAATTGTGGTTATTAATTCAAAACACACAACAAGAGGAAAAAATTTATAATATGAAATGAAATGTTTTTAAGGAAATATTCTTAAAAAAATATTGACCTTGTAAAAAACAAACAGATATGGAGAGGTAATTCATGAGTCTGAAACAAATAGTATGAAGTTTTTTCCAATTATAAATCCAACATAACAAGTATAGAATTGAATTTCATGGACTACATACGTAATTAGAAGAGTAATACTGATTCATTATATTATAGTTTAAAAAAAATTCTTCTAATTGGAACTGGTCTCCCAAAATTTATCATCATATGATGATATAGTCACATTTTCTATCAAGATAGAGAAATTATATTATAAATCTCATTCCTCTGAGGGAAAAAAGAGAATAATTTGGTGGTATAAAAAATAATGGATCTGGGTAATAATAAAAAATGTAAATTTACAACATGAGATACTTATAGAAGGAAACACCTTGGTTACTTTTTAAATGGAAAAAGGAGTTTCTTTCAAGTTTAGAGAAAAAATCCAGCAAACCCATTATTTAAATGAAATTAAATATTCTAAAAATGCTCCATGATAAAATTTCAAAGAGATGGATCATTATTGAAATGATTTTACAAAGTGTTAAGTAAACATAATCCTAAAAATGAAAAGGGAACAAGGCCATGATTATGAGATCACAACTAGTGAGTTTAATGTTCTGAATAATGTGGTGGAAGGTAATTAAATTACCTCCTCAAATATAGTAAGTGAATTATTTTATTTTTTATCATCATATTAAAATATATCTTTCCAGTTTGATTTTAAATTAGTTATATTCAATTCACCATAACAGGGGATTTTTCAGCAAAGACTCCATGTGGAAACCTTATTGAAACAAATATGCGTCGATTAATTACAATTATAGCACTTAAACAATATTTCATTACTGATTTTATCACCATACCTATGGTTGATTTTCATATAATCCTTGGTATGGGATAGCATTTGAAATATAATAGGGAAAGAGATTATGATTCAAGATGAAGGTATGTAATTTCTCATCTTTAGACTAGAAACCTCATTATCTATGTCATATCTTGATACACCCCCAAAATCTCTTTTAATGAAATTCTTATGGAGGAATAGAAAAAATCATGTTTGTATTAAGAATTAAATATTCAAATTGAATATTAACATATTATGTAAGAATTGAATGATGTTTTTCTAATGAATTTTCCTAGACATCCACTAGAGTGGGAAGTTGAGTTCTGTATTGATTTAATTCCTGGTGCAAGACCTGTATCAAATACACCTAATATAATCACCACTGAGAAATTAGTAGAGATGATGAAACATCTAGATTAACTAAGTGATAAAATAATTATTATCCCTCATTTTCCCCTTGGGAATACCGTACTTTCTTTTTTAGGAAGAAATATAGATCAATGAGACTTTGAATTGACCATAAAAAATCAATGCTATTAAAATAAAGAAAAAGAATCCTCATCCTCCAACTGATGATTTATTTGATCAACATCATGGAGCTCAATATTTTTTAAGTTATTGAAATTTGATCTGGGTATCACTAATTGTGTGTGAGGAAGGAAGACATTCCAAAGACATTATTTCAATCTAGGTATGTACATTATTATTTTACACTAATTCCATTTGGTCTGACGAAGGCACTCACTATTTTTATGGATCTAATTAATATAATGTTCAATGAATATATTGATGATTTTATTGTGTTATTTATTAATGATATCATGACATATTACAAAATCTATAAACACCATGAGAACTACTTCTGTGTTCTTCTATATACTAATAAAAGAAAATAGTTTTTTGGGAATTTTAGAATGTTTGAATTTTGGATTCCAATAGTTTATTTTTTTTCCATATTATCTGTAAGGATGGAATCATAGGTGATCCTAAAAATACAAATATTTTCTAGGAATGGAGAAAAAAAACCTTAGGTGTGTAGTTTTATTGGATTAGTAATTTATTATTGGTGTTTCATTCAGAATGTTTACAAATTAGATAAATCATTCAACAATATCACTCGTAAAGGGGATAAGATCATATGTAAAAAATAATGTGAAGATGTTTTTGAAGAATTGAAGAGGACATTAGTGAATGATCTGATCCTGACTGTACCATCAGGAAATGGTGGATTTTTGATTAATAGTGATTCGTCAAACAAAATACTCAATAATTTCCTCATAAAAAATTATAGAGTTATTAAATATGCATTAATGAAAATTTAAAATTAGAAACATAACTATGCAACTCAAGATCTTGACTTAGTTTTTGTAATAGATTCTATGAATATAGGTAGACACACTATCTATGGTGAAATATGTGAGATATATATAGATGAAAAGATTTTGAATTATATATTGTCACAGAATGATCTTAACATATGGAAAAGTTTATGTCTTGATATAATCGAGGACTATAATTTTTCATCACACTACCACCCAAGTAAGAAGAATAAGGTATCAGGTGCATTGAGCATGAAGGATCATGGAGTTCTGAATAAGGGGATGATTGAAAAGGGCCCTATGTATATGGATCTAGACTAGATGGATATATTAATTATCAAGGAATGTGAAACGTCATTGCTTTTTGAATTCATGTACCAACCATATATTTTATAAAGGATTATAATTTACCATTCTGATGATGAGAATTTTCAATAGAAAATTATAGTTATAAATGATGGGGAGTTGATAGAATTCATGTACAAAGATGGAATTATAAAATTTGAGAAGAGAATATATGTTCCCTCTATACCCTAGAGAAAAAGGAATTATTGGATGATGATCATAGCTCAAATTTATCTATACACCTTGGTAGTACTAATATTTATATATATTTGAAGGATCATTCTTAGTGGGATATTATCCAGTAGGAAATTACCGATTATGTATCAACATGTTTAGTCTGTCAATATGTGAATACTGAAAGGAAACATCCTATAGGATTCATGCAATATCTTCCTATTCCTGCATGTAAATGGGATGACATTACTAAAAAAAATTTCACTATATTTCCCATAACTTCCAGAAATAATGATTTAATATGGGTAATTAATGATCAACTTACCAAATCTATAAATTTTTCCACTATGGGGGGGGGGGGGGGGGTTATCCACTAGAGAAGCTTTCATTATTCTATATTAATTAATTTTAAAGACTTAATGGAGCACCTATTTCTATTATTTTTTATTTTTATCCATGATTTACATGAAAATTCTTGAAAAGTATTCAGAATGATTTAGACACAAAGACTAATTTGAGTAAATATTATCACCCTAAAACTAACATGCAATCTGAATGGATAATTCAAACATTTGAATATATATTGTGATTATGATCACTTGACTTTCAATGTATGTTTGATTATTATTTAACTTTGGTAGAGTTTTCTTACAATAACATTTTCCATTAAGGTATTCAAATGGAACCATATAAAGCATTGTAGGGGAAGATATTTCATACACTAACTTGTTGGGATGAAGTTGATAAAATGAAGATTTTAAGCCTAGAACTTGTGGAGGAAACAACAAATAAGGAAAATTCTATTCAAACACATATTAAAGAAACACAATTTATGAAAAAATATATGGTGATAACCAAAGAAGGAATTTGTATTTTCATGCGGGAGATCATGTTTTCCTGAAAAATATCCATGTAAACGTGTTATATGATTTGGGTAGAAATGGATACTAATCCCCCAGTACGTTGCACCTTTTGATATTTTGGAGAGAAATAGAGTAATGGCTTATCATTTGGAAATGACACCTAGCCTTTATAAAGTACACAATGTGTTCCAAATATCTTTGTTAAGGAAGTACATGCTAGACCCAACGCATGTAATCCCCTATAACAGAATAGAATTGGATGCTAATTTATCTTACTGTGAAGATACTATTTGAATTAAAAACACTATAGAGCAGGTGTTGAGGAATCATATGACTCATCTATTAAAGATAATTTAGAAAGATCATAAAAATGAAGACACGATATGGGAACGAGAGGAAGTTATGATGGAAGAATACCTAAATAAATTTAGGAGGTCAAATTCTAGAAATTTATAGGAAATAATTATTTGAAGGAGGGCATAATGTAACACCCTATAATTTTATTGTAGGTCTATTTTAAAATTTAATATAATCTATATTTCATTCTTTACATAACATTGTTTTAATATCTTTAACATACTATTAAATATTACAATTGGAAGAGTAATGTGATCATTAGGAATAGTAATATGACCAAGAGAATATGAAATTCACCTATCAAAGTATAAATAAAATTTGGGTTTCTTAGAAATGAAAATATGGTATATTTACATAATAAAATAAGTAAATAATTGTTTTAAATATATTTATTTACTTAATGGTTTTTTTGTGAAACATAAATATTTATTTACAATTTTATAATTAATCTGAAAATGTAAAAAAGAAATTATTTTTATAAATTATTATTTTTTTGTCCTATGATTAACAGATAATGTTATGGGAACTTAATTAATTTTTCTATCTGTCATAAAATAGGTTATAAATTTTCAATTGGTAATTTATGAATAAATAATGATTTCAATTATAAATTTATTTTTTAATATTTAAAAAATTATATTAAAAAAATGGTGTTCATTTTTTAATTCTAAATATAAAAAAATGGTAATGGAGACATTTTGGGTTTTTCATTATACATTTTATAAGTTATTTAGTTTTCTTGAACTAGTATATATACATGATATTAATTAAAAAGAAAAAACTAGTTCGTGACGATCAAAAAATTGCCAAAATAATTTAAACGATTATTAATAAAGTTCCCTCTAATTAATAATCCAAAAATCAAGAAACAAAATAATGTAAGAACATTAAATATTCCGTATATTCATTAATATCATATAATTTCTATTTTGGGGAATTATTTCATTTTTCCATGATCATTGATACATGCATACAAGTGAATCAATCATGAAAATCAATGAAACAAACACTCCCGAATGGAGAAATTGAATATTACAACTCATTAAAAAATAGATAAATGAATATAATAAAATTATAAAAAATAAATGTTTAATAGGTTTATAATTAAATAATTAATTAATATAATTTCATTATCTAGGACATTATGTTCAAGTGCAGAACACTATCAGACATAAGGTATGGGATTCACCCCGATGCTCCATTTTCATTCGGGTTATGCTTTATCTCCCATTACTGATATTTAAATTTTTTATTATTTTTATATAATTAATAATAGTTTTATGTATATGTTATAAAATCATATATAAATATCATTTCATATTTATTTTATACAGAAATATAATTTTCTATAAGGTTCCCTTCTCACTTCTTCCCGATAAGAAAACCTGAATAAAGAGAATTTCTCTATTTTTAACCAATTTCAAATACCATCCATAATCTGTTCTGAGAAAAAATTATTTTTTATGAAATTAATTATTTTTTCCATAAAAATTATATTTTTTCTTCTATAGTTTTATACAAACAGTTATGAAAATTAAAAATGATTTTTAAAAATTAACATATGTTTGCAAAGTAAAAAAATGGAATTTCTCTCAAGAATTACTTGATCATTTTATTAGGGTATTTACATATATTTAAACACCTATATTTAATATTATGATTTATTTAGATATATATCTTATTATCATCTTCAAAAATATTTTATTAAATTGTTTATGATAATTTTCACAGTAGATGTTCTTTACTCACACCATTCACCATACAACCTAGAATGGTTACTAATTACATTTACAGATTGGGGAATTTTATTTATATTTCATATGTATATGTTATTTATGTTTCAAAAAATTCGTATGATGACTTAATTGGAATAATTATGTGATAGGGTGTCCTCTATAGACCCTCAATGCAATGGTTGGTATCATAAGACAAAATTGAAATCGATTTTCCTGAAGCCTGAACTATTATTTTCAAATGTACTGGATGAGGACTCGATAGTATATTTATGATTTCCAACATTATGAATTCCCTAATTATGGTATTTGTAATTGATAATCCATGTGATAATTCAACATGTAGAATATCAATGGATAAGTATCATTCTCACGTGACTATTTATATGGAATTATTTATTCAGCTTTTATTTATTCCATTTTATGATCAATAATATATTCTAATGGTTTGTGTTTTTAGTATTACACCATGAATTAATGTTTATATTAGCTTCTTTTGTAATACTTACTCTTAATTAGAGTCTGATATCACCCCTTCCTTATGTTTTATTTTTTCTGACGATGCAAAGATTTATATTACGAATTACTTGCAGTGATAATCCATAAGTTTATGGATGTTTCCAATTGAGTTTCTATGTTTTATTTCATGTCAAGTTGTAATGTAAAACATATGTATGTATCTAGTTATTCAGTACTGCTGAATTATTTTTTCCTTAGGAGTGAGTCTTATATTTTTATTACAACAGTTTAATTCAGTAAGACACTAGATCTAGGCTACTGGGGTCAGGGTCATTACAAACATGCCCCAATAATAATGAGAAACAACCTTAAGTGAAATAGTCCTTGATGACATGGTCTGCTTTCTAATTCTAATAGCAGCACTATGATTCCTAATTCCATTCTTACTACACCATTATTAGAATTATAGGACTAATTTTGAGATATTAAAAAATAGTCAATAAAATATGACAAAGACCCAATAATATCTATTACTAATAATTATTTATCATAATAAGATGCATAGATTTAAATTACCAAAATTAGGATTCCATTAATATCAATGACCAATAATTATATAGTCATGTCATTCTAAAAACCTTGGATACATTAAAGACATCAATAATATTTTTAGGGTTTACCTAGGATAATTAAATATATTTGATCTATATTAGTATTGAGCTCACCATATTGGAATCAGGGAATCATAGTATTTTTTAAGTGTCATAGGGAGTGGATATAACGTGATTAGATAACCCAAATATCACATGAAGAGATTCTAGGGTTTTTGTAACAAGAAATGAGGATAGTCAGAGAAGAAAATATTCCTGATATAATTTAAACTTCTCGAACAGATAAAATTCATTGTGTGAATTATGGATTCACATTGGGGACTATTGTAATGAACGATACACCAAAAAAATATAACTTTCATTAAAAATCAATAAACCACATTCCCGTCCTTTGTAAGATATTACAGAATGAATAAAGTTTCACATCTTAAAACCAAATTCATTACATCTCTGCATAATCAGTTCATGTCATAAATGTTCATTCATGATGTGAACCATATCCTATAAATAGTTTCTATATTTTGATTCATTTCCTTCTTTAAATACATATAACAAGACTCAAATCACTTAATTACACATGTTTAGACGTTAGGATATATAAAATTATGAGTTCTGTGAAACTAATTATGGTATATATTCCATGGTCATTATCTATTCAAATCCATAATAATGAATAATAATGAAAATATTAAATAGACTAAGAATTTACTCAAAGAGTATTTATCCAATTGTCCAGTATTAGGTCCACTCATCATGAACAGATAATGATTGAGTTATTTCAAAATCTATCCCATTTACAGTTTTTAACACCTAGTACATCTATAGAACAGTCATATCCACTTACTATTATCCGGACAAGGATATATTTTCTATGAAAAACACACTCCTTTGTTTATAATAACATAGTATATCTTATGATACATTGGTTTATCCTAATATTTCTCATTAATGTTTTCTCATACTACTTTCCAAAAATAACTAAACCTCTCTCAAATACTAACTGAATCCATCTGAACTATACATACGAAAATGATAGATCATTTGATATGAATATCAAATACATAACTCTATGATCTATGAAATAAATTTAAAGGGTTAATATATTTGGAAACATAGATATATGAGAAACTAAAACATAAATATTCTACATCATCTTTCATTGATTTCATCACAACTACCGCACTTCTTATACATATAATTCATAAAACCATTATTTTTATCCTATGGAAATGGAAACATAAGAAATGTTTAGATCATAATGTTAGTAATGGTAAACAAGGGATAATAAATAGTCATAAGTTACCATATCATGTTAATAAGGGTATGAAAAAATGAGACTAAATTTAAAACTCATACCTAAAAATAATATATCAAATTCACGATCCATTGAATAAAGAATAGAAACTCATAAGAAATGAATCATAAAATATGATCAATGAGTTAACAACATTATAATATGATCCATATGTAATATAGTATCATAAAATCTATTCATAATAAAAATCATAAAAATCATATGTGAGGGATACCCAACAATACATTCATCACATTTTAATACATTGACTAACCACCCATGTAATTACTTTGGGACCTTTATAACCTCCTATGTACCATTACTGGGCTTGAGATAACCACCCATGTACCATTTTTAAGGCTTGATATAACCACTCATATATCCATTGGTCTCAAAAAATATTAATCTTTAAAAAATGAAATTGAGTGATATAACATGCATACCTATCACATAATGAAAATCAATTCATAAGAACACAAAATGTTCATGAAAAAATTTATCATTTAATTATAGCATAGATTATGGGAAATAAATTTTGTTTTATCAATATTTAATCACCATAATCCTAAACCATACAATGATAAAATGGAGATGGTATCTTAGGGTCACATCCTTAGTTAATCACAAGTAACATCATAGGATGTTATCATAGATAAATAGTTCCATTAAAATATCATTGGATATTTCTCAAGGAATACAATTTTAATTTTAAAATCACATACTTATATTCTATAAATTTCAAAAATAATAATGAAAACATGTTCTTTGAAATAAAGTACGGAAATTATAATGTGGGATTGAAGTAAAACATATTTCAGGATGATGATATAAGTCATTCAAGAAATGCATAATAAAATAAAGATTCCATTCACATTTTTAAAAAAATTGAAATTAATTCATTTAAAAAATTAATAGAGGAATCATTTTTAGCATTTTTAGTAAATTTAATACAAAAAATAATAATTTATAAAATATTTAGGTGATTTCATTTTTTTTGATATCATGTTTGATAAAATGTAGATATATAAGAAAAATATTTCTAATCAAATACTTATAAAATAAAATTTTTCTTTGAAAACATTCTTTTATTATCCTTTATTCATAAAGAGAAGAAAATAAAAATAAATATAAAAATACTTTGTCTTGTGAAATACTAGATTGGGTGAAAATAAATAGTATTTTGGAGAGAAATATTAAATAATTTGATAATAATAAATTTAAGTATAAATAGTACCAAAATAGTGAGACTGTATCATGCAACCCTTACCACTATGGTATCTTTTTAAATAATAACCACAATGAAAGAAATAAATTCAAATGAAACATTAAATATTATTAATTAAATATTATTAATTAAATAATATATTAAATTTTTAGTGGATACACCTCATAAAATAATATACATGACTAAAATAACATTTATCCCAAAGAATAGAGTTTGTGATAATAATTGTTTACCACATTAATATATTTTAGAATCAAAACTCCTTGGATAAATTTTTTTGAATTGTAAAATAAAATAACATGAATTTATAAAGTTAAATGATATAAAATTTTAAATGGTAATTATACATACCTCATAAATATAAATAGTTTCACAACATCACACAAGTCCCCACAAAAAATTATAGAGAAGAAGAACCCTTACCTTTTATCTAACATAATCTGTATGTTCTATCACCCCGCATATAAAAAATTTATATTTATTATATTCATATAAAATAATCACATCCATATTTATAATATTATATATGATCTAATTTTAGCATTTCCAAACTTCTTTATTAATAATTCTATATTAAATTTATAAATTCTATTGTTAACTACTTCTTTTCTCTATATGCTTTCTTTCTGAAGTTCTGGTCCTTGTACTTTAATCATGATTAAATAATCGATGGAATGAAAATGATTTCTTATATATTATATTTAATTATTATACACTCTTTTATAACCACTCATATAGAATGTAATGAAAACTGAATTACATTATTTTGAGGAGATATTAATTTTAAAGTACAAACAATTGATGTTAACACTTTTTTGGAAGATTTAATAGATTAAATGGAAATGATAGTAATTATTTAAATATTCATTATTATATCATATATATCATATCTTTTCATTAAATCTACTCTTATTAATTTCCTTGTAAATTCGGATTTAACAAAGATTCACATCTCTTCCTAGAGGATGTATTTCACATGTACACACATGAAATAATATTGTGTACCAAATGATGGGATGGTTAAGAGGTAGATACAATCATATAATTAAACAAGTATAATTATTACATAATTAAAAAATATGAAAATTTCATATATAATAATAACCAACCATGAAATAAGGTGATGAAAAATTAATTATATTTCAATGTGATGGCATTAGCCCACACATATGCAAGAGTGATACTTTCACTTCCAAACTGATGGAGAAGAGTTGTTAAATGGTTACTCAATCCTCATAAAAAATCTTAAGATATTTTGGTACATTAATAATCAGGTTTTTATGGACACAAATACATTATAGAATATTCATGAAAAAATATAATTGAAAGATCTCAGTTAACATTTATACTTCATCATTAAGAGACCATATTTGTGTAATACCTTAATCCTTGAATGATTGGTCTTAAAAGAAAACACAAACCTCCATGAAAATGGTAAGAAATATATGATGATTTTGAGGAATTTATTTTCAAACTTGGAAGGATAAAATTATAGGAAAAAATAAGGATAATTTTTCAAATTATATAAGTGAGGGGAGGCAACAATATGGATTTACATAAAATATTTCAGTATTATAAGGTCACATTCTTATGAATGTCGTTAAAAATGGATATTAAATAGAATTTACGAAAATATGAGGATATTAAATATAATTTAGGAAAACATGAGTTCGAAATATCACCAATAAATTATAATTACACTATTATATGTTACATTCCAAAATTTATCACATAGTTTAACACCCCCTAATGAACCTATTTTAACTCGAACCATCGTAACAATGTTTTATAATTTTTCCTATTTATAAAGTTGTGAAATTATGTTGAAATAATTAAATTAAATTAATTATTCTGCTTCCAAATGTGGAATTCATTTTAAAAAAATTAAATATGTATAAGTGGAAGAATTTAATGTTAAATTACCTTGAAAAACACTATAAATGCTCATTTTTAGATAAAAATCATTTTCAATTATAAATTTGGGTTTATTATAACATGCATAGTAAAAATATAAAATGAATGATATTTTTTATGAATTTAAAATGTAAAATTTTCATTAAAAATGACAATTAATAAGTATCTATTTAATAAGATTACATAAAAACACATTGTACAAAAATAAATCTTTTTAGAAAAATGTATCGTTAACCCAAAAAATGAACATATATAAAAAGAAAGTATAATTTCCATTTATAAATAATTAAATGGATTATTTTTATATAATCAAAAATAAGGTTACTGTATGATCAAATTTAAATTTTAATGGAACTTTTAAATTAATTAATTTAATGAAAATAAATAATAGTTTTAGGAAAATTGGTATCTTACTCTGTTTAATGAAAAATAAATCTTTTTAGAAAAATAAAAAAACAAACCCTATTGAAGTATATAATGATGATTTTAATAATTATATTCATTCCATTAAAAAAATATATATAAATGATATAAGTTAATTATAATATCCATGCACAAAAACATATTTTTGGAAGAAAACTTATTTCTGAAGCTTAAAATAACATTAGTAAAAATTGGGTACTTATTTATTACTGATTATTAAATAAATTTTAATTATATAAAATCTTTATATATATTTTTAAGAAATTTTACTACTATTAATTCTTTATATTTTAATGAAACAGTTATAAAGGTCACACTCAAATAATAATATTGTTATATATTATTATAGTACGGTTATAAATTAGTATTGCATGTTTACTAAACTATCGATCATTGTATCCTTTTAGAAGATTTTGTGTGTGTTAAATATATCATTAAAATATCACAATAATAATAATATTATTAATACTATTATTATTATTCTAATTAACCATTTTTGAGGTACATGGACATTACATTGCTTTTGAGGAATAATTAATACATTTCACAAACAAATACCCCAGGACCGTATTATTTTCTGCCATTAAAACATTGAACACATTATTCTTATTTGATGAAAGATCTTCATAATATCCCATTAAGATGTTCCCCTTTATTTTTCTTATCTAAAACATTTCTTTATATCATGGGGAAAATAAAACTTATGAAAATGGTTAGCTCAGATGCTTAGTAAGGGTAAAAAAGAAAAATATCAAACATAAGATTAACATAAGAATGTAAAAACAACAACATAACTTTTGAAAATAATATCATGTAAACCATATATAAAAATATTGAGTCATAGAATAAATCTTCATATTTCATAAAGAATAAATAAAAAAATTTACAAGCCATGATAAAATAGCATTGGAATAAAATAAGGAATTGTTGAATTGACATAAGCATATAAATTCAATTACATTTTGCGGATGATCATTTCCAAGTCCATCACAGTAGAAAAATTCCATTAATAAATCGAATTCACTCCTTGTTCCAGCCCTTTTTTAGTTAACCAAGTGTACTTTCCATTCCAGTCTTATAGAACTAAATCGGGGTTACTTTCGATTCTATCCCTGTATTACTGAAAAAATATCATTTCTTGTTATAGTCCTGACTATCTCATCGAATATAAATTCTGACCTAATGCATTGAGAGGAGATGTAGGTCGTTCCCATCACATTAAGAAAACCATACATATCTTCTCCATTTGAACATAAATCATATAATATCTCATGGAATTAAATGGGTTTCATAAACATAATCCATTTATAACATAAACCATTGAAAAAATGGGTCTCCTAAATTTCATTCCATTATAACATAATCCATGAAAAAGATATGTATTTCCAAAGTATAATTTCATCATCAAAATAACATAACCATTAGAATAATATGGATAATATGCATGAAAAAGATCATTATTAATTAATTTCATCTTATATTTAGAATAATTTTTATATAAAACATGAAAATAATTCTTACGGACAATATCATTTCTTCTTTGAAAAAAATTTATTTTCTTCAAATACCATGAAATTTTAAAAAAAAATAAAATCAGGGAAAATAACCTTGAAATATTTTATTGGAATCTTCAATGACAAAATTTCATTGTGGAAGTGTAATAATCCATTCATGTATTATAAGTTAAAAAAAATCTTCTAGTTCTTTTTCCTGAATAGTAAAAAAAGTACATTGTCTGGAAAATGGAAGAAATATTGATTTAAAACCATGTCGTAAAATATTAAAAATGGGAAAATATGCCCTTAAACATCCGTAGGATAATATTAAAAAACTATATGATATAATTTTTTTAAAATCATGGACACAAATCTTAAATAAAACTTAGTAAATACTTACATATAAACAATCTGAGAGAATAATGAGATTCAAAAATTATCTCTCACCTTAGGTTTGGGTTACTTAGTATGTATAATAAACTTCTTTATAATGGATTATATATTGTTATAAAATTTATCCAAAATCATATTTATATTTATGATATAATATGTGATCATTTTATCACCCGTTTAATAATATTTCATATTACTCTTCTTTCAAGCATTATGTGTTGCATCTTTTATCGTCTAAATCCCAATTATTCATCATGGGTTCCTTTATATCATTTATATAATGATTATAATTTAATATATATAATATTTATTTATTCTATACATTTATATAATCATTCTTTTAATGAGGTTATAGAGGAGGAATCAAATCACGTCGTGGAGATTGTAGATCATACATTCGCACAAGCGATGATATCATTAATTTAACTATAAAATGTTAGGTAATTGGATGTTATATATATTGTTATAGAATAAGAATTTTTTAATTAAAATCATATATAGTTATTAATTCCATCATCATACCCATCCATGTAATGTGGTCGTGAGAAAATATATTACACCATGACTTGGAGATGATAAGTCATACGTACTAACATGTGGTGATTCTGTTTTTCATAAAATGGATATAAGGTGGAATATTATTGTTCCATAACCATAATAAAATTTCATTATATAGGTGATATTGTATTTGTTAATTGATAATAGAATCTACAAAGGAAAATGAAGTATAAGAAGAAATGACCTTGAGAGTGTCGGTAAAGGATATTACCTTTTCTTCGGCAACCTCCCTCTTGATATCATATTAAATGCACTAGAGTGGTTATTTTGAGAAGAACAGAACCTCTATAATATAAATAGTGTATTTGATAAGGTAAATGGGTAGGGTATAGATGGTATTTAATGCTTAATGTGTTCTGAAGAAATAGAGGAGGAGGCCTTTCATTATTAAGGTGGTGGCACCTTTGTAATTTCCAAAAATATTAATTTATAATAAATTAGAAAAACATAAAAAAATATGATAGATTTTATATTTTAGACTATTATATGATATATAGTTTAAATCTCATAAAAAAATAAAATTTAGACAAGTTTTTATCAATTTAAACCATATCATTTAAATATTACTTTAGTTATTATATTTTAATTTTAACTAATGTAAAAAAATATTCAATATTAAAATAGTGTAATTTTTAATTATTTGATGTCAACTAGATCATAAGTTAACTATGTAGAAAACTTTATCCCATTTCATAATTAATTTATATTTTTTAAAAAGTTATGATTATTTTTAAATAATTTAATAAAACAATATTTAGACAAAATATCGATAGTGTCAATATTGACACTTTTCGTTAAATAGATTTTAAAAAATATCATGATAATATGTTATCCTCCAAAAAATATTTTTTATTATATCCCTAGGGGATCGAGGTAATCTACAAAATATGCTGATTATATTATTTATATATTATTATATTTATTTTAATATTTTTAATTACATTTACTTGATATTTCAATTAATAAAACAATTTCTACATCATTTTTGTATAATTATTCAATATAGTTATTTCTTAGGTAAAAATTAAAAATAAATATCCATCATGAATAAAAATATTTTAGATTTTAAAGGAATATTTACAGTATAATAAATATTTTGTAGATACCTATAATCAAAATGTTATATTTATTAAATCATGAGTTTGACAACATTGACATCACTTTAAATAAAATATTAAAAGTGTCATAATATTTTCGATGTAGCTCCAATTGGTAAATAATTTGACCCTTGTATGATTATGGTCAATATATACTCTAGAAATAAGATTTGTACAAGTTTTTTGGTCTTTTAATGGGTATTATCATTTTAATTAAAATTAATTTATTGATTTTTCATCAATTAAATAATTTCTACATCATCATTATATATTAATTTATGGTAACTATTTATTTTATTAAAATTTATATTAATATACCATGATAAATAAAAAAATTATATTTATTATGAGTACTTATAGTCTATTTTTTCATCTTTATAGCCTTATATTAAAAATAATATATTTATTAAAATTTCAGTAAGACATCTTTAACTTTTCTTTAAATAAAAAATATAAAATGCCTTAATATCATCCATTTGGCTTCCAAAGGATACCATTTTGACCCAAGTATGATTTAGGTCTAAAAAATTCATCCAATTATATTAGGAAATGTTTTAGGGTAATTTTATAATATTATTTTAATCCATAATTACCTGATTTACCTTTTTACGGTATTAATAAAAATTACAGAAGTTACTATTCATATTTCCAAAAAATGAAATAAATATATTTAAATAATTTGGACCCCAATGATTCCAAATATTAAATAAATTTATAAAAATTTAAACCCATAATTTACAGTAATTAATTTAATATTAATCTTGTGGTCAAAATGAGAAAATGAGTTTTGATGTTTAAAACATTCAAAAGATTGAAATTTTTTTATATCTAAATTAAATGTAAAATTATATCCAATGAGCTAAATTAAATTAACTAATAGAAATATAATATATTTATAATCCAAAAATATTCAATTATATAATTTAACACTATAAATAAATTTTACAATGGATACATTTTCAATTAAAATTCATTATATTTTTACTATTCCTCAAAACATTAAACTTATCATATAAATAAGAAAATACAAAAAATGTAAATTTTTATAAACCAATTTAAAAGCACATATTTATTTTTTCAAATATAATATAAAAAGTTTCAAAAATGGATTTAAAATTGGTACACCATCAAACAGCGGAAAAACTAAATTTTTTATTAAAATGATTCTTTTATCTAATAAATTGAATTTGATTTTATACCATGTCTAGAAAAATTATAATATGAATTTAAAACAATATATTTCATAAATATTTCATTAATAAAATCCATCAAGAGTTATTTTATTAATTTATAAACATACTTATTTGCATTAATATTATCACGCACCAAGTCGGGTCGCCGTCCGACCCGGCGCCTGACCCGGTCCGCGACAAGGCCCGAAGGGCATTCCCGATCCCCACAGGCTTGGACAAGTTCCCGGTTATCAAAACTAACACATGGTAATGATTTTACCTGATAAAAATACAGAAAATCAACCAACAAGCTAAATAAACTGAAACTGAAAATAGACTACCAAATACACTTCTATACTATAAAGAGGTTTAGGTCTACAATTCAGCTAAAAACCCATAATGAACAACAACAATAGTACAGAACTAAACTCCTAAACCAACCTCATGCGACACGAGAAGTTGCATCCCCAAGCTACCAACACCAACCTGCACACGAAGACCAACAGCAACCAGAACCACCATCGCTGAGCACGAAGTCACGACCTAGAGTGCAAAAGAAACAAAATCTGCAAACACCCAAGGTTGTATGTAGGGTGTTAGGTAAAATCCCAGTAGGATGCCACCGAGAAAAGTTTCCACGTATAATTATTAGAAGAAAAATACATTGGAAATTTAACAGAATAAAAATAAATAAGTGTTTAAATAATTCGTTTTATGAAAATGTTTTTTTAAGGGGAAACTTCTCTAAAAGGAAAAGAACTTAAATTAACTTACACACACTCACAAACACCCACACATGCATGCACACACACAGATGCACGCACACACGTACACACGCACACAAACTTTTCTTGGTAACCCCGATGTCACAACGTGTGCCGACGGTGAGTAGAAAGCAGAGGAAAAGCACAATACATGGGAGAGACCATAAAGATACTAGCGAGAAGTGGGACCCTAGAACCTCGCATCTCGGTGAACTATATCACACATTCCTGTACATGATCCACCGGTAGGAAAACACCTCCTATCATAGTGGTCTCAAGTCATCATCCAATGTTTAGTTAGTGTTGTAAGCGTCAATCCCGCTAAGTGAAACTGGGCCGAGGCCACTCTCATATCACTAGCATTCTAGTCTAGTCTGCCCACCTAGTACCCAGGCTTCCCTTTTGTGCTCAAGTAATTCAACGTTCATTCCACATGTCACAATCATACACTCAAACCCAATAAGATACTACACATGCCAAAACAACCATTTTCACACACAAAAGCCATTTGAAATAATACACTCGCTAATTTTTTTTTCAAAACATGCCTCAAACTACTGACATAATCTAATAAACCACTTAAAAAGTTTATAAAACAATAGAAAAGTAGTGTCACATGGTTTTACACACAAAGGTAACCACTTATAAATCCAAAACACATTCCAACATCACACGCACTCAAATACAATAAAAAGTGTGACCTGCACCACCAATAGGATTGATGGAAAACCCTTACACCATATCAATAACACCATTTTCTAAACCACATAGTTTAACATGCCAAAAATAAAAGCTTATAAAACAATTTAGAATAAATATCTTAACGTTAACCACTATGCTCATGCAAAAACTTTATTTTATGACCAAACGCACCCGACAACATGAAAAAAAATAGTTCTCACCACTTACATGACTTAATAAGATAACCGCACAATTAAAAATTCACTAATAGAGTTATCAGCAAAAAACACCCAATAATATGAACAATATACTAAACAATTTCAATGAAAATCAAACATCAATGAAAACTTATTTCACACAACCAAAATTAATTAAAAATATGAAAAACAAAATAAACATTGCAAATTAATTCATCAGATAATAATTAGACGGGGAAACACCTACCTTTGATTCGAAATTTCCCACAAACGAGTGTGAAACATTAATCACACAATGAACACACCGCACAAAGATCAATTGAACCCTAAAACAAGAATTCGAACCAAGATAAATAAAAAACAACCCCTAAATTAGACCACAATCCTGCTGAAAAAAATATAACCTCAAAAATAGAAAAGGAAAAAGAATGAGGAAGGGAGCTTAGCCAATGGAGGTTTTGGCCATTGGGGGAAGACCGACAGGGGGGGCATCGGGTTCGCTGGACCAGGCGAGAGGGACAGTAACTGAGGGAGAGGAGAAGCCAAGGGGGCCAGCGACTAGGGTTCGTCGGACAGGATGAAGGAGGACAGCGTAGTGGGGTTCGGTGTGAGGAAAACTGGGGAAACACGCTAGAGTTAGCCGGTGTGAGGCGTCGCCGGAGAGGGAGACGGAGCGTCGGTCGGGGGCGCGAGCGCACGATGCGAGTGGCATGAAGCGTGGGGGTGCAGTGCGAGGGGGTGTAGTACGAGGGGTTCCAGCGGGTGACGGCATGACAAGAAGAGAGGGGATGGGTGCAAGGTCGCAATGCAAGAAGGCAGAGGGGGAGTTGGGTGTGACGGCGGACTGAATATGAGAAGGGAGAGCTGGGTGTGATGACGGTCCTGTGCAGAAGGTGTTCAGAAGGGAGGCAGCGTTCCAAGGCAGGCCGAGGGAGATGGGCAGCGACTTGTTAAGGTGGATAGGGTGGGGGCCCATGACGAGATACCTGGAGGAAAGTGGGGAGGGGCGCAACCCTAAAGGGAACAAAATAAATAAATAAAAAGTATAATAAAATAATAAAAAAACAAAAAAGAAAAAAAAAGAAAAGAAAAAGATAACTAAAATAATGATAGTATAACTAATGAGCTAAAGCATAAATAAAATAACTTAATCGTCATCAATAATATTTATAATAATAATAAGACTCAATAATAATAATCATAATAATGATAATAATTGTTATCATTATCAATAGAATGTTTGTGATGATAATAATGACCACAATAAAATTATAATCTTTAACACCTTTTATTTTCAATCTTTTTTTGGTCATTTCACTTAATTAATTCATTAATTAATTAATTAATCGCGTACCGGGAAGGTCGTGCGGTTAACTGAGTGAGGTCGCACGGCTTCAATCGTGGTGTGCTGGACGTACTCAAGACCATTACAAACATTTTTAAATAAAAACCTCAAATTTTAAGTCAGGATTAACCCTGGACCACCCGACACAGAGAAAATTAATGAAAAAAAATGTTTAAGGATGGCAGGTGTTACAATTCTCCCCACCATAAAGCTTTCCGTCCCCAGAAATCCATAACTAAGGCCGAGACCTAAAGTAGGGAATGACACCCCATTAAGGTTCAAAGAATAATCCCGCAAACAACAAGTGAGAAGAGGCAAACACATCGTACTCAGAGAAAGTGACTCAAATGGGAACCTCAAGAAACGCGTTAAAAGACATTCTGATATGTGTCGCCGACCCTGAAGAGCTAGAGCACCTCCAGTTGACTGATCAAGGAAGGGAACTCTCACACCCACAGAAACCAACTTAATAGGCTGAAACCTCTCAAGCACTATTAAACAGAAACCACACCATTTGGCTATAATGAACAAACATGGTAAACCCACGTCCAAGGAACACTCTTATCACTTATCACCAAGTCATCTTTAGAAACAGAACAAAAAGGTCAATGTGGGGAAGACCAAGGGGATCCCCACCATTATGAACCTACTAACGCCCAAGATTAGACTGGAAAACTGACACAGGGAGGATAGAGCGGACTCCATGCCATCAAAGAAAATTCCAACACTGATTCATTCCAGAGATATTCGTGTGAGACCCAATGTGGGTCTCCCCTCCATTTGAACTAACGGAAGGTATATAACTTTGAAAATTTCTTAATGGTGACCAAACATCCCAACACAAGCGGTAGGGAGGGTGGGCCCCAACTACCGGGGCGTTAAAACAACAACCCAAAACAAACCATAATCTTCACGTCCCTGGATGAAAACTATTCAAATTTGAAACTGATTTACCCAACAGACTCCCATAAGGACCACTAAAGCGATTGAATCCAATGGGACGCAATCCCCAAGACTTTAAGGAAACGAGACGAACACGCCTCCACATGGTCACGAAAACCTTATGCAACCAGACGGCTTATTCGGAGCGGAACAACCTTGGAAACAATATAAACTGCCTCTACTTTTGACATTGTTGACAGAAATAATGTTGGGGTCCCATACACTCCTGGGGTTCTTGACCACGCGCGAGCTTCACTCCGAGGCCTATGGTTGGAGCCTTGATGTTAAAAGCATCTCCTGCCTCGCAATCTGGTGTCTAAGACTCCCTAATGGAGCTTCCCCTTTATTGTGTCACATGAAACCTCACTGCAACCAAGACACCACCAGCAGACACGACACATTACAGAATCTGATTGATCATACACGGAACATTCAACAACACCAAAGTTGAAATGGTGCATGCATATCACCCTTTGTCACACTGAATGAGAACACAACACCACCAATCGTCACCGAGAACGATCGTTGTTGTTGAGAGAAACATTAAGCAGAGAAAGACTTCAAACTGCACCTTGAACAACACGTGATTCCTGCAAACGACCATAGCAGCCTCATACGACTGGGTATTCCAAACTAGTAGCCTAACACGAAACTTTTCTTAAACGAAACAAACCAAAAACCAGAGGTCATTTAGAACAATAAACTACACCAACAACTTTGGGTTGCTTCCACCTTTCCACACAGGAGTCCCCATTACCGCTTCCAAAAAACCATTGACCATCAAATTGAACTCACACTGCAAGACGTCACCAAAAATGACCCCTACAGCTGATGAAATTACTACAAAGCCCTTAAAGACTCTAGTCAACACTAAAAATTTTGAACCGCCTTCACCCTTCCCCGTTGGATTTCCTTTCGCCCTTTCCAGGGGAAACCTTCAAACAAGACAATGTCAAACTTCATACCTGACAAGTCAGACAATCAAAAGAATAAAAATACCATAAACTCCCATCGCGTCTGTCATTCCTCTATGAGAGGATCTGCTTAGATGTAAATAGGAGAGGTGGGTTCAATTCTAGAATTCAAGAAGAGATTCCTCTAATCAACTGGAGGGTCGGCCAACGGTGATTTTCATGTTTCCGCACTTCAATCCCATGTCAATGATTTATGGGGGGCATACACTAGTCAAGAAAGAAAACCATGGACTCAATCGAACTGGTCTAATGGTCAAGACATATCACAAGCAAAAACCAAATGCTCAGGGGAACCACTGCAAGGGCTCCCTGATGTACTCTTCAAAAGAATTCACTAGCCACATACTTTCATACCAATTTACAAATAAGAATTCAAATTCGGGACACAAATCATTCAGAAAGGATCCTCAGCTCAAGACGCCTCACATCCAACATTTCCAAAACACAAGGACACGACACACAAACACCATTTACAAAAACACCAAATATTTCTTTTAACAAAACATTTTGAAAATAAGCAAACCCAGTGGGTTGTACAAACACCAATGGCGTCCCATGATCCTCACACATGCATGTTCTCGTTCTGCACCAGCACCCACCTCATGTCCATCCAGGCACTCATCTGCTCGTTCCATTAACCATTTCCCTTTTCGTATACCCTCATGCATGTGGTTGCCCATGAGAGAACCAATGATCAAAACCAAACTTTTCCATTTTTCAAAAACAAAACATCCAACCCACACTTTTTAAACCTCACACACCATTTCATTTTCTTTTTAAAGAGCTTCATTTGAAAACATTTTCCAAGATCAAAACATTTTTACCTAAAAACCAAATTTCCATGAATCCAAAACAAATAGACGAGAAACAATACAGGAGGAAACAAGTGTGAGCGGGTGATTGGAGCATATGATTGGCGGCCATATTCCAATCACGCCACTGGCCACTAAGAGTATTTTAGGATAGTTTCCCTGGATCCACATGGCTTTCTTGACCCTACGAGCTCACTAGGACCACTGACCCTATTCCCTTTTCATTTCCCCTATACATGATTAACCACAATTACCAAAAACTTGGACAAACCTCGACATACTTTGGTAACTTGCATCCCGCCACGAGGGGTGTTGACCAGGCACATTGCTCGTAGCTAGAATGTCGAGTTCCAAAAACCTTAATTTTGGTCTAATCTAACTCTATCTCAAAAGAAAATGACCTAAGAGAGCAAAACATGCCTCTGATACAATTTTTTCAAGAACCAAGCCGGGTCACCGTCCGACCCGGCGCCCGACCCCGTCCACGACAAGGCCCGAAGGGCATTCCCGATCCCCACGGGCTGGCACAAGTACCCGGGTATCAAAACTAACACATGGGAACGATTTTACCCGATATAAAAGATAGAAAAACAAACCAGCAGGCTAAATAAACTGAAACAGAAAACAGACTACAAAATACACTTCTAAACTATAAACAGGTTTAGGTCTACAATTCAGCTAAAACCCCAAAATGAACAACAACAATAGTAGAGAACTAAACTCCAAAACTAACCTCATGATACATGAGAAGATGCATCCCCAAGATACCAACACCAACCTACACACGAAGACCAACAGTAACCAGAACCACCATCACTGAGCACAAAGTCACAACCTAGAGTGCAAAAGAAACAGAATCTGCATACACCCAAGGTTGTATGTAGGGTGTGAACTAAAATCCTAGTAATATACCACCGAGAAAAGGTTCCATGCATAATTATTAAAATAAAAATACATTTTCAATTTAACAGAATAAAAATAAATAAGTGTTTAAAGAATTATTTTTATGAAAACGTTTTTTAAGGGGAAAATTCTCTAAAAATAAAACAACTTAAATTAACTTACACAAACACACGCACACCCACACACACACGCACACACATAGAAGCACTCACACAAGTATACATGCACACACACTTTTCTTGGTAACCCCAACGTCACACCGTGTGCCGACGATGAGCAGAAAGCAGAGGAAGAGCAAAATACACGGGAGAAACCCTAAAGATTCTAGCGAGAAGTGGGACCCTAGATCCTCACGTCTCGGTGAACCATATCACACATTCCTGTGCACATGACACTTGTAGGGAAACACCTCCGACCATAGTGTTCTCCAGTCATCATCCAATGTTTAGTTAGTGTTGTAAGTGCCAATCCCACTAAGTGAAACTGGGCTGAGGCCCACTCCCGTATCACTAGCACGCTAGTCGAGTCCGCCCAACTAGTACCCAGGCTTCCTGTTTGTGCTCACGTAATTCATAGTTCATGAAACATGTCACAATAATACACTCAAACCCAATAAGATACTACACATGCCAAAACTACCATTTGTAGACACACAAACCATTTGAAATAATACACTCGCTAAAAACGTTTTCAAAACACGCTTCACACTATTGACATAATCTAATAAACCACTTAAAAAGTTTATAAAACAACAACAAAGGAGTTTCACATGGTTTTATACACACAGAGGTAACCACTTATAAATCCAAAACACATTCCAACATAGCACGCACTCAAATAAAATAAAAAGTGTGACATGCACCACCAAAAGGTATGATGTAAAACCGTTACACCATATCAAAAACACCATTGTATAAACCACATAGTTTAACATGACAAAAATAAAATCTTATAAAACAATTTAGGAGAAATAGCTTAATGTTAACCACTAAGATCACGAAAAAACTTCTTTTATGACCAAACGCACCCGACGCCATGTAAAAAAACAGTTTGCACCACTTACACGACTTAAGAAGATAACCACACAATTCAAAAGTCACTAATAGAGTTCTTAGTAGAAAACACCCAATAATATGAACCATATACTAAACAATTTCAATGAAAATCAATCTTCAAATAAAACTTAATTCGCACAACAGAAATTAATTAAAAATATTTAAAACAAAATAAACATTGCAAATTAATTCATCGGATAATAATTAGACAGTGAACCACCTACCTTTGATGCTAAATTTCCCAAAAACGAGTGCAAAACTTCAATCGCACCACGAATGCTCTGCACAATGATCAATTGAACCCTAAAACAAGAATTTGAACCAAAATCAGTCAAAAACAACCGCTAAATTGGACCACAACCCTACTGAAAAAAATATAACCTCAAAAAAAAGAAAAGGAAAAAGAATGGGGAATGGGGCTTAACCAATGGAGGTTTCTTCCATGGAGGGAAGACCGGCAGGGGGGCATTGGGTTCGCCGGACCAGGAAAGGGGGATGGCGGCTAAGGGAGAGGAGAAGCCAAGGGGGCCGGCTGCTGGGGTTTTTCGGACAGGATGAAGGAGGACAGTGTAGCAAGGTTCGGCGCGAGGAAAACCAGGGAAACAGGCTGGAGTTATCTGGTGTGAGGCGTCGCCGGAGTGGGAGACAGAGCAACGGTCATGGAAGAGAAGGCACGACGCGAGTGGCAGGAGGCGTGGGGGTGCAGCACGAGGGGGTGTAGTGCGAGGTGTTCTAGCGGGTGACGGCGCGGCATGAAGAGAGGGGAAGGGGGCTGGGTCACAACGCAAGAAGGTATAGGGGGAGCTGGGTGCGACGATGGACCGAAGAGGAGAAGGGGGGAGCTAGGTGATACGGCGGTCCGCGCAGAAGGTGTTCGGAAGGGAGGCAGCGGTCCAAGGCAGGCCGAGGGAGATGAGCGGCAGCCTGTTAAGGCGGACAGGGTGGGGGGCCATGATGGGATACCTCGGGGAAAGTAAGGAGGGGGCGTAAACCTAAACATAACAAAATAAATAAATAAAAAATAGAATAAAATAATAAAAAACAAAAAAGATAAAAAAAAGAAAAGAAAAAGATAACTAAAATAATTATAGTATAACTAATGAACTAAAGAAAAAATAAAATAACTTATTCATCATCAATAATATTTATAAAAATAATAAGACTCAATAATTATAATAATAATAATAATAATTGTTTTCATTATCATTAGAATATTTCTTTAAACTTCATTTGATTATTTTTATTTTTAAAGAGTCGTGCAACTGCACGGTTACCCTGCGCGGCCCTTAAATTTTTTTATAGAATGTTGGTGATGATAAAAATAAACACAATAAAATTATCATCTTTAACACCTTTTAATTTCAATCTTTTATTGGTCCTTTCACTTAATTAATTAATTCATTAATTAATTAATCGTGTACCGGGAAGGCCGTGAGGTTAACCCGACGAGGTCTCACGGCTTCGACCGTGGTGCGCTGGACATACTCAAGACCATTACAAGCAGTTTTAAATAAAAACCTCAAATTTTATGTCAGGATTAACCCCAGACCACCTGAAACAGAGAAAATTAATGAAAAAAAAAGTTTAAGGATGACGGGTGTGACAAAAATACTTTTTTAGATAAAGCATTTCCCTTTATTTAAAAAGGTTTTTATTTTTATTTATAATTAATTTAGCTCTAAGGAATTAATTATATATACATGTGTAAAGAATGTTTTAATAAATTAGATAATACTACTCATATATTCTATTGTAATGGATAGGTTATATGGTACCATAATAAAATTTAGTTGTTCGCTTAAACTCGGTTTTACATTAAATGAATTCTATCAAAATAATATGAAATTATGTGTAACACAAGCCATGTATATTCTTGTGTATACCACAAGCTATGATAGTGTTTCATGTAGTGAAATATTATCTTATTTTATATTATAACACAATACATCAATGAAATAAAAATTATATATATCCCATAAAAATCATAGTGTGTTACATTCAACCCCCCATAAAATGAATTTTACCCTTGAAATTAATCTATGTTATAAAAGGATTAATACTTAAAAGATTCTTTCATAGAAACCCACATCATAAAAAAACATTATAAAACTTTTTTAAAAGGGAAATGTTAGAAGAATAATAGTTTCCCAATGTAACTCAAATCTAGGTTTCTATATTGGTGAACATAAGTGAAGTTTTGGGAATAGAGGAAAATCATACATAATCATTGAGATTGATAAAGATCAAATATCACATGAAAGTGGGTGATACATAGAAATATAAGGATCACAAAACCATATACTAAATATGCATGAAATGGGTCCTTGATATCATCAAAATGATGATAATTGGAAATACTTTTTTACATCTGCATATTTTTTCTAATGAAAAATAATTTTCATGAGAAGACATACTTACTTGATTTTAACACATTCTCACTATTGGTCTTCCCTTGAAAAATTTCCAATTCATCTCTTGCTTAATGAAATTTTGTTGAACTTTTCATTCCAAAATTGTTATAAGATCATGTGATCCATGAATAGAATGTTAGGTCATTCTATATGTTTTTATCATATCAAAAATGTTATCATATGATATCAAATATGTATAATTACACCTTTGGTGAGATAATAATTTATTATATCGAACTTAATATGATTTTTAACTCAAACATTCAATAAATGGATATTCTTACAATCATTCCAAAACATGAAAATCAAATACTTTAGAAATAGGTGCACAAAATTAGCTTAACATTTATCCCCCATATATCATGAATTAGTGCATGTTGGTCTCATTCAAAACATATAAATTCCCTCATAATGTATTCTCATGAAGCATGGTAACAACCTAATTTACCGTAAATACATATTGAAAACATGAATGATTCCTTAATCCAATGTTTATTGGATATATTCATTAAGTCCAAAATGTTTTAGACTAATACATTAAGGCATAACCCACATGTCAACAAATCCTTAATGAGTGTAATTTAATTAATCATATCCATCATAAATTTATCCTTGATAAACTAAATTTTCTGCTCATTTTGAACACGTTAAGGGTCCGATTCCATTAATAAAAATATTTTATTTCCCATAAATCACATTTAAATGTCCTTATCACCGTTCAACAAATACTTTTCATTCCTGAATGAAAAACGTATACTGAAAATACTTATATATATTCCTTGAATTCAAAAACATATAAACTTCAATCGTCTAACAATATTTTTAACCCATTACTCAGTATTTATTATTCTATTCATTCCATGAATATTAAATGTGTATCATGTATTAAGGTTCCTCAACCATAATATAATCATGCTTCTTATGTTTAAGGTAAAAAATAAGGTTATATCATTCAACACTTTTCACATGTCATTATTAGTATCATTATATTTATTTGTCTAATAAATACTCATTCCAGATTCATGATTATATTCCTCATATTTTCACCTAGGACATATAATGACCATGTTTTCCAACTATGAATCATTCAATGTTAATTATGTTCTATCCAGTTCTGACTATTGACTAAGACCATAATGAAATGTGTAATAAATAATTAATATTGATGAAATGAACATAAATAATGGGTATTATATATAATATTTCAATATATTATATCTTAGCTTTAATCCTAGGTTATTCATTATTTTTTCCAAAATTCATGGATTCTAACCAATAATTAGACGTATCCTTAGGATATCCGTAAATATATCCTTAGAAATATCTATTGGGATCTCATTAATGTTTTTTAAATATAATTTCAAAAGGATGACTAAACCTTCATTCTAATAACAAATATAATAACCCATGCTTGATGTACATGGACATTACATTACTTTTTGAGAATAAAGAATACATTACTCAAACTGATTCCCAAACACTGTATTTGTTTAGTGCATTTTTAATCATGGAACAGAATATTCTAATTTGGTGAAGGATATTTGTAATCTCTCCTAAATATCATTCTATTTATTTTTTATATCTAAAACTATTCATTATATCCTAGGGAAAAGAGAACATATGAAAAGGGTTAGCTGAGATGCGCAGTAAGGGAAAACATAGAAAATTTAAAACAGAACATGAACACGAGAATATTAAAATATAAAAATAACTTTTTAAAATCAATCTATATATAAGATATATAAAAATATTGAGTCATTGAATAAATCTTGGTTATTCATAATGCGTAAATCATAAGGGAAATTGATCCATGTGAAAATTTAAATTGGAATAAAACCTACAATTGTGTAAATCAAAGGAGAAAAGACAAACATTTACATATTAGTCAAGGCTCATTTCCTAGACCATCTGTCATGTCCCCCTCCCACCAAAGATGCCCCTCCTGAGCTGGCAATGGTGAAAGGGAGATAATGACCCCCTGAGTCCCACCTCTAGTAGGTCCCGGGGTGGTGACTAGCACCAAGGGTCTGAGTTTTCACAAATATGGGAGGCATTAACCTTTTTATTATTTAGGATTGGGAAATAAGACAAGTCAACCACCAAAAAGGAAAAGAACAAGTGTATAGAAATAAACCCAAACCAAGCCCACATGCATGTTTAAACAATTTTATAACAAGGTTCAAGTACAAGAAAGCTCAAAGTACAATACCAAAAAAAGAAACAAGAGTACAACAACAGCAACAACTCCAACTGTCCAACTAGTAGGGTCCCGCACGGCCCTTGTAGTCCTCCTGGAAACCTGAAAGAAAACGTAGGGTGAGCATACAAGTTTACTCAGTAGGGAAACCTAAAGCTCTCGTTCACAAGTGGGGAGACATCTTAATTTCATATGACAACAACATAAGAAACCTAGCAAGGAATTCTATCCACTCAACCACACCAGCCACACTCACCAAAAACAAAATCACAACAGGTAGTAGTATATAAGAACAAGAGTATTGGGTACCCCGCACCATTTCCCTTTAGTTAGCTGCTCTTCCTAAAGATGAACGTCCTGACGCTGTCACACTCTCCCCGCCAGCACACACCTGGGCCTCACAACCGCACATCCCGCCCGCACACACCTGAGCCTCACAACCATGTATCCCGCCCGCACACACCTGGGCCTCACAACCACGTATCCTGCCCGCACAATCCTGGGCATCATCTCGATGATTCTTGGGAAACATTAGAACCTGCCGGAAGAGTCTTGGGCTAAAACCACCCCATCGAATCCTACCCAAAGAATCTTAGGTGTAAGGTCGCCTCAAGCCATCACAACCTAGGGGAGAAGGAGCAGTAATGAGCTAGTAAATATGGGAAAACACCCTCTCCCATGAAATGGGAGTGTTCGGAACTAAGTGCTCAACATGGGTGGGGTGCATCAAAATACAAAGATACAGATATATATATATACCAAACACTCAGCCCAACCTATGTCTTGTAATCCGAGAAACTGAGCACGTGCCTCGACACTACTACCATGAAGCATGCATACAACAACAAACCCAACCCCATTTAGGTTTTCACATTTCAGCAGAATTAGTTTATTTAGTTCCTTAACAACTGGGCAACTATCCACAACCAACCACATCGATCGTTCATAAAACATATCCCTGCCATCCACAAATCATGTTAGGAAAAAAATCAACACAAATAGTCCTTCTTATTAACCAACAAACCCCATTGATAATTAATCCCATTCCATTACCATGACCCAACATTTATTAACTCTTCCACTTTTTATTTATTATCACAACCCATTGTCTGTTCACATTCAAACCCATCCCTGCAGTCCCGCTGCCAACTACCATAACCCCAACTGCACCGTACATCATTATCCCTTTAATACCATTTATCACAGCCCCACTGCCTGTCACCCACATAGCATTCACACCAACCCAAAACCAAGCCAACTGCATCCCACATCTCACTCAATTCACAACAACCCACAAAACACCCCCATCACATGCTATCTTACCAAGAAAACACCCACATGTTCATTATTCCATTTTTTGTTTAACAAGGGTGATCACATAAGGGTTCCAGATTTTAAACAGCCAACATTATGTGATTATCCAAATTCCACATTCCACACGGTTCCATCCACCAAAACAGTCTAAAAAGATAGGTAAACATTTAATTGCACATGCAAAGGCCCCCAAAGACCATGATTTTCAGTAGACATAAGCTTATTTAATTCACAAGATAATATCACAGGATATAAAAAGTAATGTAAAGTAATCCCAAAATTCCCATCCCCATTATAAAATCCATTTATTATCTTTATTAACCCGGTTCAAAAGTGTTTCACATAAACAAGAGGACACCCACCCCGCATGATGCACAATTTAGAGAGATGAAGGTAAGATCCCTACCTCAACAGGTTCTGATCGCAACGCTCCCCCGGATCAACTTTAGAAGACATCTGTCGGCGTCCGTCACTTTCGTTGAGTCCCGGAAAAACCTCTTTGGGTGGAAGTCAGAATGGAAAAGCCGAAGGAAACACAAAGGATCCATGATCGGAAGTTCAGCCTCATCGTTACTATCCTGTGGCCGCTAACAGATCGTAAATCAGAGCTCGGACGAAGAAGTTATGGAAGAATGAGTCTTCGAGTCTCTTGGGAGAACTCTACTCAAAGGAAAGGGGAGGAGAGGGGTGAGTTGAAAAATAGGATGGGACCCCTCCTTTTATAGATGAGAAAAGAAAAAGTACATGGCATGTACTTTATGGTACACGGCGTGTACTCGGTTATTTAACACGGTCTCCATGCGGCTTCGAACATGGCTCTGCGACCGTTGACTGGTCAACACACAGTTTGAGGGTAACGCATACGTGGGGAAGGACTACACATCATGTCATTTGGGCACACGTCGTGTACCCATTTATTTCACACGACTCCAACACGACAAGCAGCCGTTGACTGGTCAACACACGGTAATGCGTATGCGGGGAGAGACTACATGGCGTGTAGTATTGGATACACGCTGTGTACACATTTATTTCACACAGCAAGGACACAACCTTCAACAAGGTGTATACCCAGAAAGGAGGTACACAACATGTACTCAAACTACACAGTGTGTAGTTTCAATGTTCTGGAAAGTGTGGGAAAATTACAGTTTACCCTCCATAACACTTTGTGGCCTTCTTTTCGACAAAGGAATGGGCCAGAGAGGTCCGGGACGTTACATCAAATACCCATTAAAAAATTCTCATCCTCGAGAATTCAAAAACCAACACAGAGGAACCCAACAAGATACCTTTTTGGGTTCTTGTAATAACAGGAACCCAACCAACAACCCTAATCATATGCGTTAGGAATTCCTTCTCCTATATCGAGATATTATCTGCTTTAGGCGGCACTGACTCACCTGCATGGGTTTAATCGCATCCTCATTAATGTGTATCGATTAAGAATTTGGTCTTCCCAATTTCATACATTAGAATTTTTCAACTCGAACTACCCCCAACACCACACAACCAACACACTTCCCAAACACGTGGTTTGGGGAAATTACTTCTCCTATGTCAAGATATTATCCGCTTTATGTGGCACTGACTCGCCCGTATGGGTTCAATCGCATCCGCATTAATGCATCTCGATTAAGGGTAAGGTTTTTCACTTTCCACACACATCCGGACATTTACACACTTCCAAAGAACAAGGAAACAAATGGTCTCATAACCGACAAGCCAAGCATTCCATATATCAAAGGTACAAGGTAGAACATCAACACATAGCTCAGAAGAACAGGGGAAAACACAAGTCAAAACAACTCCGGGTACTGAGCGTTCATCTGGGTCTCCCGCTCCCAAGTGTTCTCCTCGAGGCCGCCATGCCTCTACAACAGACGAACCAACGGAATGGTTCATCCATGGAGTAACTTCTCTTTACGATCCTCGATTCTGACTGGTCGTTCCTAGAAGGTCGCATCGTCTCCCTTATCTATCTCTCCCCAGTCAAAAATGTGAGAGTCGTCATGTATGTACTGAAAAAGCTGGGAGATGTGGAAGACATCATGAACCTTCTTTAACTGAGGTGGCAGGGCCTACTGATATGCCACCTTGCCAACTCGCCTCCGCACCTCAAAGGGTCCGATGAACCTAGGTGAGATCTTGCTCCCTTTCCCAAACCTCAGCGGCCCCTGTCGAGGGGAAACCTTCAAGAACACATGATCTCCCACCTCGAACTCTAAGGGCCTCCTCCGACGATCAACATAAGACTTATGTCGGTCCTGAGCCGCATTCATCCTCTCACGTACAAGCTGGACTTTCTCTGTGGTGCTCTGCACTAACTTTGGACCAAGAGCACCTGTCTCACCAACCTTTGCCCTGCAAATGGGTGAAGGACATGGTATTCCATACAAATCCTCACACAGTTCCATGCCAATAGTAGAGTGGAAGCATTTGTTGTAGGTGAACTCTACTAAAGGAAAGTGTTGTGCCCACGATCCTCCAAAATCCAGAACGCATGCTCGAAGCATGTTCTCCAGCGTCTGGATAGTCTGCTCTATTTGTATATCGGTCTAGGGGTGGAAATCAATTCTAAGGCGTAGCTGGGTTCCATAATCATGCGGTAACCCCCTCCAAAATTGTGAGGTAAACCGAGTATCACGATATGAGAAGATGGTATTTGGAACTCCATGCAAACTCACCACATCGTCTACGTACCTATGTGCTAAGGTACTCACTAGGCCCGAATCCTTAATTGCTAAGAAGTGGGCTGATTTCGTCAGTCGATCCACCACTACCCAGATAGCATCATAACTACCCTGAGCTCTAGGTAGTCCGGTGACGAAGTCCATTGAGATGTCATTCCACTTCCACTCGGGGACATCTAAAGGATGTAACAATCCACTGGGAACATGGTGTTAAACCTTCACTTGCTGACACACTAGGAATTTAGCCACAAACTCCGCCACTTACCATTTTACCCCAGGCCACCAAAACTGTTCCCTCAGGCCTCGGTACATTTTTGAAACTCCTGGATGTACCGCCAAAGCGGAGATATGGAACTCACGGAGAACTCCCTCACGTATTGCCTCCGGAAAAACAACCTTCCATGGAAAAGCATCTGATGTTGGTTGTCCTCTGACCATCCTTATGGAGCATTCCCCTAATCGACACGATCCCGCATCAATTCCTCCTCAGAGTCCCCCCACTGAGACTCTTCCACCTGCTGCAACAAGGAGGACTGCACCGTCATCTGAAACAAACAACCTCTAGCACCTTCTACCCTGGCATTCAAGTGCAAGGCAGCCAACTCTCCGATCGCTTTCCAAGCATCAGTGGAATCCTGAACCACTTACTTATGTGACTTCCTGCTCATGAAATCAGCTACAACGTTTCCCTTACCGTCAGTGTAAGAGATCTCAAAGTCATAGTCTTGGAGAAACTCGATCCATCTACACTGCAGTAAGTTCATGTCACGCTGGGAGAAGATATAACGCAGGCTCTTGTGATCTGAGAAGACCAAAAAGTGCTCTTCAAAGAGGTAATGTCTCCACAAATTCAGTGCGAACACTACTGCTACAAGATCTAGGTCATGGGTGGCATAGTTACGCTCGTTAGGGCGTAACTATCTAGACCCATAACAGATAACTCCATTATTCTGCATCAGCACACACCCTAGAACAAGGCCAGAAGCAGCACAAAAAACCTCATACAGCAACCCTTCCTCTGGAAACCTAACTATGGGAGCACTGATGAACTTCTCCTTCAATTATTTGAAAGCTTTCTGGCACTGCTCGCTCCATAAGAAGACCTAGTTCTTCCGATTCAAAGTTGTTAATGGAGCAGCAACTCGAGAGAAGTTTGAAACGAACCTCCAATAGTAACCTGCTAACCCCCGGAAACTACGAACTTCTTCCATGCTCTTGGGTACTGACCAAGAAATAAATTTCTCCACCTTAAACGGGTCCATCGACACTCCAGGATGAGACACCTCGTGCCCAAGGAAGTGTACTTCTTGCGTCACGAACTTACACTTCGTCAATTTCCCGTAAAGTTGGTGGTGTCAAAGGACTTCCAAGACTGCCCTGAGATGTTCAACGTGCTCCTCCTCTGATCATGAGTAGATCAGGATGTAATCGATAAACACAACGATGAACCGGTCGAGAAACTCTCGGAAGACAAAGTTCATAAGTCCCATGAACATAGTCGGTGCATTCGTAACTCCAAACGACATCAATACAAACTCAAAGTTCCCATACCTGCACCTGAAAGCCGTCTTTGAGATGTCACTGTCCTTTACCCTCAGCTGATGATATCCAGATCGTAGATCAATCTTGGAAAACCAACCTGCTCCTCTCAGTTGGTCGAATAGATCATCTATCCTTGGAAGGGGGTAATAGTTCTTGACCATTACCTAGTTCAACCCTCGGTATTCTATGGATAGCCTGAGACCACCATCTTCCCTCTTCACGAACAAAACTGGAGCACCCCATGGTGATACGCTGGGTCGAATAGAACCCTTCTCCATCAGATCATCAATCTGAATCTGCAACTCCCGCAACTCTGAAGGTGCCATCCGATAAGGGGCCATAGAAATCGGGTGGGCACCAGGCTGTGTGTCTATCTCAAACTCAACGTCACGTCAGGGGGGGGGGGGTAGAGTCACAACATCCTTAGGAAAAACATCAAGGAACTCCCCAACAACCTCTGGGACATCCATCATCTCTATATCAGCTTGAACCGCTGATAACCCACCTAACAAGGAATGGAGAGGCTCCACATACTGGCTTCCTACCTGATAGCTCCTCTCGCCAACAAAATATACGCACTTCCCATCCACGTTGGAGAACATGACTCTTCTCTGGAAATAGTCGATAACGGAACTAACAGAAAAAAACCAGTCGATGCCTAGGATGACATCGTATGGCTACATCTGTAATAGAAGAAGGTCCCCACTAGATCGATGTGGTCCCAATGTCAGGCCACATCCCCGGAAAACACAAGATACATTAGTCTTGCCTCCAACTGGTGTACTCAGCACCAGTGGTATGGAAAGTCTCTCTACATCTAGTCCCAAAGAATGGGATATACCAGGTGCAGCAATGGTGTGCGAAGCTCTCGAATCAAACAAAGCAGAAATAAGAGTGCTGAACAAACAAATCGTACCACACACCACCTATGGTCCTACTGGAGCTGTCAACTTTGATGCATGCAACTGTCCATGCCCATCTCCTCTACCTCTATGATGTTGTCCACTTCCCCGAACATGACCTGGTTGAGGTCCCTGAGGAGGACCCTGAGGTCAGCCTCCTCCCGCAAAGTCTGCCCTCAGAGGAGCATGGTCATGGTGCTCTTGGAAGGGCCTCATCAGCAACTGGTGCTGCTGAGGTGGGCGCTGAACCTGTCCACCTCCACCGTACTGATCTCGAGTCAGGCACAGACTCTGAACGTGCCCGAAACCTCCACAAGAAAAGCACTTCGGTCTTGGGCTCATGAAAAAGGGACGAGGACCTGATGATTTGAACTGGAACTGCTGGGGCCTGCTCCACACTGGCCTAAACCTGGAAGGTCCCGTCACAGGAGACCTGTTGGTGACTACCTTCCCCTTCGACAAGCCCGACTGGATCCCCTCTCGTGGTGCACCTCCCAGCGAGGCATCCTCTCTACAACCTCTAGCTTCTTCTGTACTTCCAAGTACGTCATAAGGGTGAAGGGGGTGACAACATACTGGAGTGATGGATGAAGCGCCTCCTCCAAACGTCTCGCTCAAGACTCCTCATCCGGAAAGAGAACCTGATCAAAGCGCAGGAGATCCTTGAACTTGATCCCCAACTCTCGTACTGACATACTCCCCTGTTGAAGAGAGAGTAACTCATGCCGCTTCTCCGCCTTGATCAGGGAAGAAAGGAATTCCTCTCAGAATTACTTCTCAATGTCATCCCATGAAACCTCCGCCTCTATCCTCTCCTTGAGGTAGAGCGTCCACCACTGTCGCACCACACCTCTCAGCTGACTGACTGCTAGGGGAACCTAATACTCCCTCAGTGCACAAATCAAGGTAAAATAGATCCCTAGCTCCTCAAGCCACCCCTCTGTCTCTGTATCCGAAGTACTACCCTCGTACTTCTTGAGGGTCTACCGCTGAAAATAACGGACAGTCTTCTCCCACTAGCTATCTTCCTCCTCTCGGTCAATCCTCAACTAATCGACCGCCTGAATCTAATGGGCCTCAGCCGTCTGAGCCACCCGGGGATGATGTCCAGGTTTCATAGCTGTACGGTAAACAAATATCACCTAATCCCATGTAGTCAAGAAATTTCTCAGGGTTTCATTTTATCGTTTTATTTCTATTTCATTCACAGAACACCCAAATCAAGTAAAACACAATCATGATGATGCATGTACCTTCCCTAGTGTCTCTACCATGAAATCAATGTAGTCTCACTTGGTCGTTTGGTAGGCTCAGAGTCCTTGCATCAGATCACGGGGGCCCTAAAATCCCATGTCCTAACCGGTCTTCCCTGGCCTATGTCAGACACCAAGATTAACTAACATTGTTTCCCTACCATCCCATGCAATCCTCAATGTGCCTAACTACAGACTCCATCCAATCTCTCAACCATCAGCTCTGATACCATTCTATCATGACCCCCTCCCACCAAAGATGCCCCTCCTGAGCTGGAAATGGTGAAAGGGAGATAATGACCCCCCGAGTCCCGCCTCCAGTAGGCCCTAGGGTGGAGACTAGCACCAAGGGTATGAGTTTTCACAAATATGGGAGGCATTAACCTTTTAATTATTTAATATCGGGAAATAGGACAAGTCAACCACCAAAATGGAAAAGAAAAAGTGTATAGAAATAATCCCAAACCAAGCCCACATGCACGTTTAAACAACTTTATAACAAGGTGCAAGTATATGAAAGCTCAATGTAAAATACCAAAAAAAGAAACAGGAGTACAACAACAACAACAACTCCAACTGTCCGACTAGTAGGGTCCCACACGGCCCTGGTAGTCCTCCTGGAAACTTGAAATTAAACATATGATGAGCATACATGTATAATTAGTAGGGAAAACTAAAGCTCTCATGCATAAGTGGGGAGACATCCTAATGTTCCATGAGAACAACAGAAAAAAACATAGCAAGGAATTCTATCCACCCAACCTCACCAGCCACACTCACCAAAAACACAATCACAAAAGGTAGTAGAATATAAGAACAAGAGTATTAGGTACCTCACACCATTTCCCTTTAGTTAGCTGCTCTTAGTAATGACAAACGTCCTGACGCTACCACACTCTCCCCGCCCGCACACACCTAGGCCTCACAACCGCACATCCCGCCCGCACACACCTCAGCCTCACTACCACGTATCCCACCCTCACACACCTAGGCCTCACAACCACGTATCCCGCCCGCACAAACTTGGGCCTCATCCCGAAGAATCTTAGGAAACAGTAGAACCTTCCCGAAGAGTCTTGGGAAAAACCACCCCATCAAAACCTACCTGAAGAGTCTTAGGTGTAAGGTCACCTCAACCCATCACAGCCTAGGGGAGAAGGAGCAGGAAGGAGCCAGTAACTATGGGAAAAAACCATCTCCCATGAAATAGGAGTGTTCGACACTAAGTGCTCAACATGGGTGGGGTGCATCAAAAGACAAGGATACAGATATATATATATATACCAAACACTCATCCCAACCTATGGCTTCTAATCAGAGAAACTGAGCACGTTCCTCGGCACTGCTACCATGAAGCATACATACAACAACAACCCCAACCCTATTTAGGTTTTCATTTTTCAGTAGAATTATTTTATTTAGTTCCTTAACTACCGGGCAACTATCAGCAACCAACCACATCGATAGTTCGTAAAACATATCCCTGCCATCGACAATTCCAGTTAGGAAAACAAAAGCAACACAACCAGTCATTCTTATTAACCAACCAACCCCATTGATTATTAATCCCATTCCATTACCATGAACCATCATTTATTTAAATCTTCCACTTTTTATTTATTATCACAACCCATAGTCCGTTCACATTCAAACCCATCACTGAAGCCCCGCTACCATCTACCATAACCACAACTGCACCGTACATCATTGTCCCATTAATATCATTTATCGCAGCCCCGCTACCCGTCACCAACATAACATTCACACCAACCCACAACCAAGCCAACCGCAGCCCAGTGCTCACCCGATTCACAACAACCCACAATACATGCCCATCACATGCAATGTTACCAAGCCAACACCCACATGTTCATTATTCCATTTTTTGTTTAACCGTGGTGATCACACAAGGGTTCCAGATTTTAAACAACCAACTTTACATGATTAACCAAATTACACATTCTACAAGGTTCCATCCACAAAAACAGTCTAAAAAGATAGTGCAATATTTAATTGCGCATGAAAAGGACACCAACGACTATGATTTTCAGTAGGCATAAGCCTATTCAATTTATAAGATAATATCACATGATATAAAAAGTAACGTAACAGTAATCACAAACTTCCCATCCCTATAATATATGCCATTTATTATCTTTATTAAACTGGTTCAAAAGTGTTTCACATAAACAAGAGGACACCCACCCCGCATGATGCACAATTTAGAGAGAGAAAAGTAAGATCCCTACATCAACAGGTTCTTATCGCAACGCTCCCCCGAATCAACTTTAGAAGACGTCTATCCGCATCCATCACTTCAGTTCAGTACCGGAAAAACCTCCTTGGGTGAAATTCTGAAAGTAAAGGCCAAATTAAAGACAACAGATCCACAGTCGGATGTTCTGGCTCATTGTTATGATCCCGTGGCCACTGACAGATCGTAAATCGGAGCTCGGACGAAAAAGTTATAGAAGAAAGAGCCTTCGAGTCTCTTGGGAGAACTCTGCTCAGAGGAAAGGGGAGGAGAGGGGTGAGTTGAAAAGGAGGAGGGGACCCCTGCTTTTATAGGTGAGAAAAGAAAAAGTACACATCATGTAAGTTATGGTACATGGCGTGTACTCGGTTATTTCACACGGTCTCCACGGAGCATCCAACACGGCTCCACGGCCGTTGACTGGTCAACACACGGTAACACATACGTGGGGAGAGACTACACAACGTGTAGTATTGGATACACGGCGTGTACCCATTTATTTTACATGGCAAGGACACGACGTTCAACACGGGGTATACCCGGAAAGGGGGTGCACAGCGTGTACTCAAACTACACGGCGTGTAGTTTCAAAATTCTGGAATGTGTGGGAAAATTCCATTTTACCCTCCAGAACACTTTGTTGCCTTATTTTTTATAAAGGAATTGGACGGAGAGGTCCAGGACATTACACCATCATAGTGGAAGAGGTCCGGTACAAGAACGATTTCAATCTTCATTCTAGCATAGTATTACTAAACCAGTTTTACATTCCATTCTAGCCATGTACTACTAAAATCGACTTACATTCCTTTACAGCCCTATGTTACTAAACCGAGAACATTTCCCATTATAATTTTATCTATCTCATGAGATATAATCATTATCCATTGCATTGGAGTGAGATATAGATCCCAATCATCACATAAAAAAACCATACATATGTATTCCACAAAAAAATAAATCATACCATAACTCATGGAATGAAATGGGTTTCATAAAAATATTTTGTTCACAATATAAACAATGGAAATGAAATGGGTCTTATAAATATCATTCTATTATAACATAATCAATGAAAAAGATATATATTTCATAAATATAATATCAATATACACATAATCAAACCATATTAATAATAGGGAATGTATACATGGAACATATCTTTATTAGATAATGTAATCTTATATGAAAAATAATTTTTAAAGAACACTTGAAATTAATTAATTTGGAAAATATCCTTTATTATTTGAAAATGTTTTCTTTTCATAAAATACAATAAATTTTTAAAGAAAAAAACATCAGGGAAAATAAACATAAAATATTATAATGGTAGATTCATGTAAAAATACATTGCAAAATCATAAGAATCCATTCGTACTGTATAAGTAAAATAAAATTCTTCTCATACATTTGCAGGAAAAGACAAAAGGTACCTCATTTGGAAACTGAAAGAATTATACCTTTAAAAAATTAGTAAAAAGAAAAAACAAGTGTAAAAATTAAACTACAAATCCATAGAAAAATATTAATATATTTTATGAAATAATTTTTAGAAAAAATGGATATGAATGATAAATAAACCCGAATAAATACTCAAGTATAAGAAATCTAGGATAATAACGAGATTATGAAATTAACAAAGGTCTGGGATAGTTCTTATGCATAATAAAATATTATATAATGGATTAAAGACTGTTATAAACTTGATCAAGAACCATTTTTTAATTTATTATATCATATTTGGTCATATTATCAACTATTTAATAATATTTCATTATTACCCTTCTTTCGAGTAGTATTTCGTATGTGTTTTTTGTCATATAAATCCAAGTGATTATTTATGGGATCCCTTTGTATCATTTATATAATGATATTAATGTAATATATATCATATTTATTCATTCTATATATTTATATAATCATGATTTTAAATGAGATCATGGAGAATGAATTGCATGTTGTCGTGGAGACGGTAGGTTGTATGTATGCACACGCAATGATATCATTCCTATAACTATCAAATGATATGGAAGTGGATGGTATATATATAATGTTACATAATAAATATAATGTTATAATAATAATATACAGTTATTTTTTCCATCATTATACCCATCAATGTAAAGTGGTGGTGAAAAAAAGATTACACCACGACATGGAGACAGTAAGTCGTACGTGTGCACGCATGTGGATTTCATTTTTTAGGGATGGATAGAAGGTGGAATATGGTTATTAAATAAACATAATAACATATAATTATATAGGTGATAAATTATTTATTACTTTATAATGGATACAATAAAGGAATAAGAAGTAAAATATTAAATGATCTTGAGAGATTTGGTAAAGAAGATTACTTCTTCTTCGATGAGCTCCCTCTAGACCTCCTCTTAAAAGAAATAGAGTTGGTCTTTTGAAAATAAAAGAACCTCTATAATATTAATAGGTATGTTTATATGGGAAATTTTTAGGGGATGGACGAGGTTTCAGGTTCAATGAGTACTGAAGAAAGGAAGAAGGAGGATCCCTTTTATGATTGAGGTGGGGTAACCTTTGGAATTTCAAAATATTTTGATTTATAATAAATTAAAAGCATATCCAGGGAAAAAATTTAAATATTTTAGAATATGATATGATATATGGTTTCAATCTCATCATGAAAAAAAATTGACAAGTTTTTCTATCAATTTATTCATTGTAATTCAATAAAACCTTAGTTATTCTATTTTATTTTTAATTAATGTAACAAATTATTCAATATTAAAATATTTTAAATTTTAAATTTTATGTCAATTATATGATAAATGAAAAATTTAGAACATTTTAGATGATATAATAATTATTTTATATATTTTTTAAAATGTAGTATGATTTTTAATTAATTTAATAAAACATTTTTATGAAAAAAAAATCCATAGTTTCATTTTTGAGACAATTTAATTCATATATATTTAAAAATATTTAGAAAAGATTTTATACCAAAAAATATATTTTATTATATACCTAAGGGGTCAAGTTAATCTGGAAATTTATTTTGATATATTATTTAACCAAAAATTTATATATATTAATATATTTAATAAAATTAATTTGATATATCCATTAATAACATAATTACCACATCAGTTTTATATATTTATTTAATATGCTTATTTTTTGGGTAAAAATAAAAAATAATATAACATAATGAAATAAATCATTCATATTCAAAAGTAATATTTATAGTCAAATATATATTTTATAAAATCCTATATTAAAAATGATATATTTATTAAAACATGAATAAGAAAACATTGACATCACTTTAAATAAAATATTATAAGTGTCATAATCATTTTCATGTGGGTCTAAATAGTCCATAATTCTACCGTTGGATGATTATCATTGATATATACTCACAAAATGTTATTTGGAAATGTTTTTTTTCTTGTAATGGTTATTATCATTTAATTAAATTAATTTTTTTTTTTCAACAAATAGATGATTTTTTCATCATAATTTTATAAGACTTTAAGGTAATTATATATTTTTAAAAAATTATGAACATATAACCATGATAAATAAAGAAATTTTATATTTAAAATTAGTATTTACAATCAGATTTATCTTTTGAATAAACTTTTAGTAAAAATATTATATTTTTTCATTTTTGAGTAAGACATCAATAACATTTCATTAAATAAAATATATTAAATGTCATAATCTCATCCATGCGGTTTAAAAAGGATACCATTAAATTCCAAGGATGAATCAAGTAGAAAAAACCTAATCCAATATTATTATAACAAGTGGTATGATATTTTAATAAAATTATTTTTATTCTAAATTACCATTTTAACTTTTTATGATATTAAAAAAATTACTAAAGTTAATATTCCTATTTTCTAAAAAAAAGAGACATATTTACATATTTTGGACCCACTATTTAAAAATATGAAATCTTTTTTTTCAAAATTATAAACAAAGAAGTTTCATTATTTATTTTAAAATTAGTACCTTTTTAGGAATGAGAAATCTAGTTCTAAAAGATAAAACATGCAAATGATTGAAAATTATTTATGTATAAATTTAATGTAAAATTATTTTCCAAATTACATAAATTATATTAACTGATAAAAATTTAATCTATTTATACCTCAAATCCATTCAAATATATAATTTAACACTTTTAGTACATTTTAAAAAGAACTAGTTTTCAATTAAAATGAATTATTTTTTTACCATTCATAAAAACGTGATAATTATCATAAAAATATAAAAAATTAATCGTATGTAATTTTTGAAAATCTAATTTCAAATAATAAGTTTATTTTATCAAAAATAATATAGAAAAGTGTCAAAAAAAATTAGAAAATGGTTGTGTTATTAAATGGTGAAAAACTACATGTTTTTTCAAAATACTTATATTATCAAAAAAATGAATTTATTCTTTTGTAATATCTATAAAAAATATATGATAAATTTTAAAAATTTATTGAATATATTACATATATATTTATTAAATAAATTCCCCCATGAGTGATTTTGTTATTTTATAAACTCACTTATTTGAAATTAAAAAAATCGGTAAAACCTTTTCATTCAATTAAAAATGGTTGATTTTCATTTATAATTAATTTCTCACCAAATAATAAATATATATATATGTGTAAATAATATTTTCATAATTTATTTAATACCATTTATAACCTCTATTATAATGGATACATTTTTTTGAGAAAATTGAAGTGTGAATTGGAAACCCAACTGACACTTCCTGAGAATTTATTAAAAAAACAATGTACAATGTTTACACAAGGTGAAATGAAAATTCACTAACACAATATAAACTGATAATGACATAATTTAGGGGGAAAATACCTAAATAAGTGAAAACAAAATACAGTAGGCAGATTTCCATCAACCCCGACAAGTTATGCGGTCATCATCATATCCTCATCCAATCTATCTATATACAGTTGCACCATAAATATGAGGAATCAAACAATGCACAATACCCTAAAATTTTGAAAATAACTTCTTTGAAATGACTTGTTACTACTCTAGATCAAGAACAACTCCCAAAAATATTATTAAAATAACATCGAATACCTAACATAATAATAATCTTCATCGGAGAAAAAACAACTGAAATACTAGACCATAAATAATTCCCAAAAGAATCTAGAAGATAGAAATAAAAATAGATTGAAAAAATTATATACTTAATGGGATTGAAACATTAGGTGTTAGGAATCACATGGATAATAGGAAATCACAACAAAAAGTCAAAAAGAACTTGCAGAACACATCCAACTAATTCTGAGCCAAAACATCAGAGAGCGAGAAAAAGATGAAGTAACCGGATCAAGAATACATGTTTCAAAAGGAAAAATGAAATTGTAGACCGTAATTCATTAAGTTATCCAAGGAGAAATAACTTCCAAATTCCATGCTATAATTATCGCACACACCTACTATAAAATCATCAAATTTACCTGAAATCTCAACATTCTTTGCAATTGTAGAACCATGAGAATATGTGTAATCGTTACACAAAAAAGGAAAAAAGTATCTATACATACAACTAGCGTTCATACAATGAGAAATAGAGCTAAATCACCAACTGAAAACATCAATTCAAGGATTCTATAATACATCAGATAAAATAACTTGATTAAAACGATCTATATGGAGGCATTAAATCCAAAAGGGAGTTACAAGATAATAAGGATAAAATAAATAAATTCCAGGGAATATACTTGAAATTAAAATCAATATTTTGTTTAAATTATTACGCCATATTCATGGACATTCCCTTTTTTATTTTTAGGTATGTATCCGTAGAGATTTCTCCATCCGTTTATCTTTTAAAAACCATTCTATCTTTCTCATCCATCCAATAATCCAACTCATCACTCACATAATCATATACTTATACTCATCCATCACATCTGGGTCATTCTCCTTAATATTTGTAATATCGTTTATGTTCCCTTAATTAAGGGATTCCATTGGATAATTTTCAACCTTCAATTGTGGTGGAATCACACTTTTCTCTTTTCGATATGCCTCTAAGGATCTAGTGATAATTGTTCTCTTGAGGTTAGAGTAATCAATACATCCTTGAGACTTTTTACAGATTGAATTAATATAGAAATCCAAATAAATGATTGGATTTTTTACATTTCCTTTCACTCTACATTAAATAGGATTCTTTAATCATACTATCTTGTTGTTAATAATTATGAAAGGATTCACAAGAATCATAGTGGGAGATCCTATCCTCCTCATTCATGGATTGGAAGACATATCTGATAGTGGTTTTATCAATCTTGATGAAGGAAACCTTACCCTCATCAGGAGACCAAATATTGTGAGATGCATTCTCCACCCCATATAGTTCATTACCTGGGGTCTAAGAGTTAGAAGTTATAGTCAGGATCTGATCAAAATATTTATTAACAGTGTCCTCATAATGTCAAGAAGAAACATTGTTCAACCCCAGGTGACCACCTTTTTAGACCCCAATTGAGTTGAGTCATGTTAGGGGGCATGAATCATAATATTTTCATCAGCAAATATTTGTAGGATATCCAATTTTAAGATGATTAGTACATTATTCTGGAAGATTTTTAAAGATATCCTCTTGGAAGAATCTAGTATCACCTTTTGTATCTTAATGTGGGATGGAAGGGACTATGGAATATCGATTTCGACATAGATTCTAGAGAATGGCTAGGTTATAAGGAAAAATAATAATATTTATTTGTTCTCTGAAACTCATACTTGACTGAAATGAATTCTTTCAAAAGAACATGATTTTTTTTGTAACACAAACCAAGTATAGTGTCTCATATTCCACAAGATAATATCGTTTTGTGTATACAACAAGATTATATTTGTGTATCATATTATAAAATATATCAAGGAAATTAAAAAAATATCACAAAAAATATCAAGGTGTTAAAATAATCGACATCTTTTAGAGGATTTATGAGATGGTGTTTCAATATTGATGAGATGATCTTAAAATTTATTAACATTCATTAATGGAATACATATTTTACTAAAAAACATTATTGGTGGCACCTTATAAAAAATAGTACAGGTGGTCACCCATATAGATTACCTATTTTGGTAAGTTTATATTTTGTTTAATTTTAATAAAATCCATAGGTTTATTTAATAAACATGTTTGAATGCTATAAATTTGAAATTGGATTTTCTAGGGGAACTATGATTTAAAAAAAATTATTAGAATGATATTTCATAAGGAAGATAATAATTCAAAAAAGGAGTATTCCCTCTATTTTATTAATTTTTTTGAGAGGGTAAAACCAAACATGATATTATAAGTTAAATTGTTTTATAAATTTTTTGAATTGTGTTTTAAGTAAGACAAAAGTGAATTTCTTGATAAATAAATTTCATTAATTATCATAATTTAGAATATTTCAAAATTATTTTCATATTTATATAGTAATAAAAAATTTAATATTGTATTTCTATATAAAATATTTGGTCTTGTGATGGAAAACTATGGTTCATGGGATTTAAGTAAAATACTCATCATTTTATTTTTTTGGTTAGTCTAGTTTGTGACATATTTTGAGTCTTCACATGTTTTTTATACATTATATCCTTGAAGCTTACCTTTTGGAATATGTTTGAGTCATCGAATATGTTATTAATTACTTTCTTTGAGATATCTAAAATGTGAGGGAATGATTTTATTTGGTGATCACATGAGGGTTGTAATTAGACTGCCTGATAACTATGGGATGGTCTAAACTCCTTGTTATGTGGGTGAAGGTTGAGAACATTGACAGACAAAAATGAAAGCATTATTTCAATAATATTTGACTGTGGTTCTCATCCTATGTTACTTTTGGTAGTTACTTCTATTTTACCTTAGTTTCTGTGGTGGGAAATATTCCAAAATATTTTTAGACAAGTGGATAATTCTATGTTCGTCTTTATAGAACCAATATTTTGATCATCCATAGTATGATTCCATGATCATGGTATATATTCCTTATATTATGATAATTACTTGGTAAATACTTAGAACATATGTTAGTATGAGTGTAGTTTTCCTTTTTTATAGTGTTATAGATTCATCCATTCTGATATAGAGAGATTATGTATATATCAAATGATGTAGTGATACATTCACAGAGGACCTCCTAATTGGGATGTATCCAATGGGAGGTGAAATCCATGGAATCCTTATATTTCAATATGTAATTATGAAGGGTGATTATATTTTTCACTAGCGAGGTCACTTATTCTTGTTGTTTCTCCCACTATATAATATACCCAATCAAGAAGTGCTTCACCCGTGGGGTAGTAAGACAAGGAAGGATTAAAGATAATGAAATAGTATAATGGGTAGTCAATGAATATATAATACTAGTTAGATTATATTGTCTACCATCTATAAGAAAAATGGTTATGAAAAACTACTTGATGATAAAAATGATATAAAATACCCATGGTATAGGTGCATCGATTGTGTTAAATAATCATACAAGCTAACCCATATGAAAACATGTGATTAATGGGATATAGAATGAGATTATACCCTATAATATAATTATTTATTGTTACTAGTATTTTCAAATGAGGTATCATAATTAATGGTGTGATGGAGATGATACACTATTTAATTATTTTATCCTCTATTAATTATTATCAAATTTATCTTATCAGTGGGTTGTTTTAATAGTTTACATCATTAATAATGAAAATTTTATGAACAAACATTTTTTTATTACTATTAATAAAAATAATTGATGTTGTATCCCTATTTAGTTTCACATAGTTATATTAATTGTTTCTATCTTTATTTCATAATATATTTCATGTTTTGGTTGTTAAAAATGTGAAATTCATGAAATGTAGGATGAAACTCACTTGAATAATACATAGAGTTGAGAAACTATACCTATTTGTGTCAGTGTTTGTAAAGTTAAAAGTGATTATGTGGAATCCCAACTTAGGACAGGAGGGTATACAAGTCTTTGGATATAGGCTGTCACGACCCATACCTCGGGGCCCATACCGTGACTACCCAAAGCCCACCTTCCATAGACCAGGGGCTGGTGACTAGCACCAGAATTATGTATCCCTTAAACAGGAAGGCATTTCCATTATTATCTTGTATAGGCACATAGTCCATAAACACAAAAAGAACCAACTACATATACTATAACACAATAAGATGACACAACAAAGTAAACTTTTGTAGTAAAAGAGTGCTTAATGTAAAAATGGGACAGAATGGAAGACCAACTATAAAAGTACAAGTATGACTAGAAGTATAATAAAATGAAATAAAAAGGAAAACAACTAGTGGTTCGTCCTCCAAGGTTCCTACCTGAAGGGTAGGTACAGATCGCCTCCTTTACACTCCTTGTTTTTCAGTCTCCTCCACGTCACGTCACACTGAATGGTCCACCTCTGTGCACTGTCTAGTCATAGATCCCTCTGCCTCGATCAATGTTGTACGTCATCTGCACTAGACACAACAAAGTGTGGATGAAGCTCGTGCAGGGGTGAGTATAACAATACTCAGTAGGGACCTCAATACCACCGTTGGTCTCCTAGAATTCCACAAAGTAAAAACCACAAAGAAAAACATCAACTCTACATAAGCATATGCCCATACATATACCTAAGTTATGAAGATATAATCATCTCATACATGAGGGAAGGACACCACATAGGTAACACCACGAATGTAGATGTACCACCCAGGTAACACCACGAAGATAACACCATGAAGGTAACCCCACAAAGGAAGAAGTACCGCACAGGTAACAACACAGAGATAGAAGTATCACACAGGTAACACCATGAAGAAAATACCACAAAAGAAGAAGTACCACACATGTAACACCGTGAAGATGATACCAAAAAGGTAGAAGTACCACACTGGTAACAACACAATGCTAGAATTACAACACATGTAACACCACACAGATAGAAGTACCGCATAGGTAACACCACAAAGACAATACCACAAAGGTAAAGTACCACCCAGGTAACACCACGAAACTGGAAGTATCATATAGGTAACACCATGAAGATAGAAGTACCACACAGGAAACACCACAAAGATATAAGTACCACACAGGTAACACTAGAAAGTTTGAAGTACCACATAGGTAAAAGACTCATCTCATAATCAGGTATATCTTAAGTATAAAAGTAAAAATGGTTATTCATAAAAAATATCATCTTATTCTATTAGGAAGCACTGCTGCTGACCCACATAGGATCGATAGGTTACTAACCCCTTTTGTCCCATATAAAATCGATAGGCAACTAAAACCCACTGACTCACACAGGATCTGACCCACAAAGGATTGATATGCACTGAACCACATAGGATCATTGAGCGATGACCCACACAAGATCGATAGGTAACTAAACCCCACTGACTTGCACAGGATCTAAACCACACAGGATCAATATGTTCTAACCCACATTGGATCGCTGATCACTGATATACACAAGATCTGAACCACATATGATCGATAGATGCTAACCCACATAGGATCGATGTTCATTCTTCACGTTATAGCCTGGCATAGGTTTCCTTGCACCCAGTGCACTTGCGTTCCGTAGAATCTGACCCTCAAGATATCATTCCTACATCAACCTCTACTAATTGCAACATAGGAGTAACCCAAAAGACCGCTATGTCATTAGGGGTCCAACGCGACAGAAGAAGAATCAATCGGACACCTCATCTATGAGTTATAAGAGTTTTAGCTCAGAGGGCACATTTAGATTCGGGTTCGATCCGACCTGGTTGTACTCCAACATTCTCCAAAACTCTAGTGGAGTATACCAAAAGGATCCTCCCAATCCAAGGATCCCAACTTTGTCGATGGTTCTTCAAACAGAAGTCTGGTTCTCAAGATATGTCCCTTTAAGTATTTTTTGGGGCCGGTTGGGCCCGGGCCTGGTCCGACCCAGTCAAACTGACATGGCATGACTCAGTCAGTCCGGGGCTGAGGTGGACTCGGTCCACTAGGCCAGGGATTACTCTTCCTAATGGGCCAATGTTTGGTCCAACCCACAGGAGGGGTGACCTTCAAGGGCGGCACAACAATAATAGGACGGCTCAAAAGGGGGCGGCCCGCAAGTGCGACCCCACAAGAATATGGAGGCCTAAAAAGGGGTGGCCCAGCCCATATGGGGTGGCGGCCCACTAGGGCGGCAGTCTGCCGGGCCTCATACAGTTCCGAGGGTGGAGGCTTGGTCCACGGGCGGCGGCTCGGTGCAAGAGCAGCATCCCGGTCTGAGGGTGGCAACCCCATGCCACGGTGGCGGCCCAGTCTGAGGGAGGAGGCCCACTATGAGGGGGGCCACCCAGTCTAAGGGAGGCGACCCAGTCCGAAGACGACTGACCTATCCGAGGGTGGTAGCCTGGTGCAAGGGTGACAACCAGGCTCGAGGGCGGTGGCCCGACTAGAGGGTGGCGGCCCGGCTCGAGGGCTGCGGCCCGGCTCGAGGGCGGCAGCCCGGCTCGAGGGCGGCGCCCCGACTCGAAGACAGTGACTCGGCTTGATGGCGGAGGCCCGAATCGAGGGAAGCAACCCGGTTCGATCCGATATGGGGGGTGTAACCCCCAGGTCACCTAAATTTTTGAACGGCCCAGAGGCCGTTCGGTTGGTCAGGCGGCGACGCTGTGTGGGCATTGCTCGATTGCCGCATAACCCTCCAAAGAAGGGTTCAGCATCCACCACGGCTTCCTTTTGCTGGAGGTGTGGCAATCGTGCAGTTGGTTGTCGTGTCGGCCACGTCCTTCGTTCACCAAGAGTGAAAATCTACGACCCTCCTCATGCGGAGAGGGTTGACATGCTCGTGGTCTTCCAATGTGGCATAAGGAAAGAAAGATATCGGAGGGTTCAAGTCGGGTTCATTAGGGACACACCCTCCACGTTAGCTTGAAATATGGGGGATATTAAGGGAGTTAAATAAACAGTTGTATTGAACAGAATATTTTCCGCACAAGATACCCCAAAAATATTTCCCACAAAGACGAATGAATCTCAGGTCAACACGTTAGTTGGTTGACCCACGTTCTACGTGTTATTCAAAAAAGAAGAAGAGTAAAATCATTTGAATGCTTAAATGAATGAAACCGCCTATCTGTAAAAGATTTCTACTGATGACGGTCGATAGAACCTCCTTCAACATTTTCATCAGTTCGTTACTCAGTGGTGCTCGTCATCGCTCGTTGGAACCTGTCTCGTCCTCCAGGGGGTTGGCGTCACGGTACATTTCCAGGGCTTCGTCGCTCGGTTAAGCCGTGCCAACACCCCTCCCGAAGCTCCATATAAATAAGATAAGATAAAAAGTGTGCAATGCTTGGAGAATTAATGAGGTTCATATAATTAATGAACTTCCCGAATTCCCAACGGTGTTGTTACAGGAAAAGATTTTTCAATCCATTTATTGGCTTGACACATTGTCGGTCCTTCCAATGTCATTCATCCATTGGAGGAATTAATGAAAAAAATAACAAAACATGTTATTTTATTAATCTTTCAAAAGTCCACAAAAACAAATTTTTCACCCGATATACTACGGCCAATGTTATTCCATCGTTAAGTGAATCCTAGTTTTTCATATTCAATAGTTCTCTCAGATTTCTAATCCAAGAAATCATTAAAAAGTTAGAAGACGCCAGTCACGCATTTCTTGAACGTACCCAAAAAAAAAGTTCGTAAAATTATTAACAGTCACCATCGACCTGCGCCAATCAAGGTTAGGCTCTACCTAACTAAAACACACCGCAAAAAACCCAAAAATACTCTCAGATTTTCAATCTGAGTTACCTTTTAATAGTTATGAATTTTACTATAAAATAATTGTCCCTTAATTTTTTTATTTATGACCAAAAACTAACATTCACCGGGGACTCGTGCCGGCCCATGTTAGTATCTTCCTAAAGATTGAATACCCTCACAAGTTCACTAGTGGTCTCAGATTTTTAATCCGAGTTACTGTTTTTGAGTTATAAGCATTTGAAAAATAAAGTATCTTTATTTAAATATTTAATTTATGGTTATTCCATTTTTGGGTTTTCCCACAGGAGGCCTGTGTTGATTAAACATAAGTCTTACCTTGGTTAAACCAACAATCCTGAGTGCAACAATGCCCTCAGATTTTTTATCCGGGTAACTGTTTAAGAGTTATTCCACTTTTTCAGGAAAACTACTTACGTGTGCTAATTAAAGCTTAAAAAAACATTGACGGATCCTTATGGGCACTATGGCCTCAGAATCTCACGCCATCAGACTTCACAGTCTCAAAATAATAACATATAAATATAAAAAATATAAGGAATTTCTGGGACATTTCATTCTCCCCACCTTAAGTCCTTACATCCCCTAAATCCACCACATTGACTAAGGAAACAAATGGGGGTACTAAGCACAGATCTGAGCCTCCTACTCCCATGTGCAATCATATTGGTTCATGTGATGCCTGCAAATGTGCACTAGAGGTATTGACCACCCACGAAGGACCTGCTCCTGCCAATCCTCAAACTCCACTGGGAACTCCATAAAATTCATCCCATCGTAAAAGTACAACTCTTCCAAGATAATAACATGTGATGGATCATGCACGCATCCCCTCAATTGTGACACATGGAAAACATTATGCATCAGGTGAATTTGTGGGGAAAGAGATAGATGGTACACCAGATCTCCCACTCTACTGAGAATCTATACGGCCTGATGAACCTCGGAGATAACATTCCTCCCCGACCAAATCTCGGAAAACCTCATCGAGGTGAGACCCATTAGAAGACATGGACTCCCTCCTCCTGTCAGCACAAGAATTCTACTGGCTCTGAGAATTTTTCACTTGCTAACAAGTGAGGCATCATGATAAAAACTATGCACTACTTTCTTCATCCCATAACATCAGTACTGACATTGGAAGTCCTAGTAAATATTCACCACTCCAGGATGTACCGCCAGAGGGGGTGTATGGAACTCCCTCAACACCTACTCATGTAGTTCTACCGGTACCATGGTACATCCTTTTAATAGGATGAAATTCTCCCCACCTTATGAAAATTCATTAGGTTCCTTCCCTGAGTATATTTGATCACGTCGAGCCTCGCAGTCTGTGTCCCCAAGCTACGTCTCCATGAATCGCTGAAGGAGTGGGGGTGTAACTGTCATATATTGGAGATATTCCACTCTATCTCTATCCAGTAAGGATATCTACAACATGGCTAGATGCTTGGTCGTCCCGCTAAACAACTATAGACCAGACCTCCTACTGATTTCATCTGTTACCATGTTCCCCTTCCCATGAGTATAGACTATCTCAAAGTCATAGTCCTGGTGGAACTCTAGCCATCACCGCTGTCTCAGGTTCAGGTCCTTCTAAGAGAATATATACCTGAGACTCTTCTGATCAAAGTAGACTATAAAATATTCACCCATAAAGTAGTGTCACCGCATCTTTAGCGCAGAGACGACTAAAAATAACTCCAGGTCATGGGTAGCATCATTCTACTTTTCAGTCTCTGTCTCAGCTTTTGAAATCTCTGCTGAAATTTCTCTATCCATAGAAAAGGCTCCCCCTTTTTTCAAAGCTAACAAGGGTGCCTCTACCCTAGATAAGTCTGGTACAAGTATCTTGTAGTACCTAGCCAAAGTAGATGTCCCTCTCCTTTCAGAGAGATAATCCTATAAACAACTTTTGAAAATATTTCCCCATGCACTGAAACTCTTATTTGGAACTGAAAACTAAAAACTCTTATTGCCACGAGGGTATGTTTGGCTGAATCAAGAGTGATTAGCAACAACCACCCATGAATGAGTTTATCATGTGCTGCCTGGGTTTTATTTTTCACTGCCCAAGGAAAATCCAATTCCAACATTTTAGGTAAACGACAACATTTTCCCTAATAAAATCAATCTGAGTATGAACTGTGGATGTCCATTCCACTCCCAAAATAACGTTGTAACGCCTTGATGCTACCACCAAGAGGTTACAACTAAAACTCTCACCTCAAGGTTCAGATCACACCATCAGTGTAAGTGTGATTATCGTGTCTCCTCCCAAAGGTATCTCTAGATGCGAGGATCAAGTCGACAGCTTAACCAAAAACTCTAGATCTTGGACAAGATTCATGGAAGGAATTAATTATTGGTACCTATGTCTATTAATACGGCAGCTAGTAGTTGACACATACCATTCATAGAATCGTTCCTATATCCCTTAGGTCTTACTACTTAACCACATACAGCTACTCCCTTCTCCTTTCCTCTAGCTCCCTGAGCCTGGTGGATACCACAATAGGGGGGGGGGTTGTAACATGTCAAAATTTACACCACCTCATACTAATATCCTATCTTTGATTCCAAGTCTATATGCCTACAGATTCATCTTTCCCTATCACTTATTCTTCTCAATACATTTTTACAAGCCCAATTCTCTGATACTGGACCTAGTTTTCTTCTTTCCCACTACTAACATTCACTAGCTGTATCCGCTTAACCAATGAGCATTCAACCACAATGGTTGTCTCTTCCACCATAACATGGGTAGGAATGCATAGAGGAATAGTGATTACTTAGACGTCCTTAAACACACCGCGCTCGGTTTCCCAATCCCCGAAGCACTAATTGTATGATATTCATCTTGCACCAGGAATGGTCATTATGCCTCGATGAATACTCAACTATCGACATGTCATCCTGCTGAAGCTGTAGAAGCTCTATAGAACTCTCAACCACCACCTCAACCTAGTCCCCATCTGCCTGTGAGTCGAGCTCACCTCGAAACCAGAGGTGTATCTGATGTTGAAGCTCGTGTATGGCACTAAGAATAAATGTGTCCTCTACTAGTACCAATGGTTGTAACTGTTGCCCTATGGGTGGTGGTTCTATTGGTACACCACCCGAAGGTGAAAACATAGTAAGATGACACTACACTCGAGCCACATCACTAGGTGGTATGTTATCTTGTACTCTATCGAGAAACCTGGGTGGCTGTCTTTGTAACGGCATCTGGATAAGGAACATGTGCTCCATGGTCATTAAGTTATACCTGGTGAGCTGACTCTAATGAAGTCAAAATAAAAACTTTTCAATAACACATGCAATCAGTGTTTTCGAGGGATGAGTCAGAAATAAGAATTTAGGTTCCTGGTGTATGGATACATCGACCACCGTGCCAACATTGGACTACCGAAATAGAAAACCACAGTCATAACACATAACACTATTGCTTCACAGAAGAGATCAGAGTCCTAGTTCTTCGGTAGAACCGAATACCTTTGATACCACTTTGTCACAACAAGTCCCTCGAGGAATATTCCATGACTACCCCAAACCTACCTTTCACAGGCCAGGGGTTGGTGACTAGCACTAGAAAGGCATATCCCTTAAATGGGAAGGAATTTGCTTTTTAACCTGTACAGACAAACTTTCCAAAAACACAACAAGAAGAAACCACAAATACTAGAACGCAATAAGATGCAACCACAATGTAAACAGCTGTATTAAAAGTGTATTGAACGTAAAAAGGGGACGTAATACAAGCCCAACTATAAAAGTACAAGTTCCACTAGAAGTACCATACAGCTGAATGAAAATGGAAAATAGCTACCGAGTCTTCCACCGAGGTTTTTACCTGAAGGGTAGGCATAGATCACCTCCTCAGCACTCCACATCTGTCAGTCTCCTTCATGTCACGTCACGCCGAATGGACCACCCTTGTGCACCATCCAGTCCTAGCTCCCTCAACCTCGATCAATGTTGTACGTCGTCTGCACCAGACTCAATAAGGTGCAAGTGAAGCCCGTGTAGGGGTGAGTATACCAATACTCATTAGGGACCCTGATACCCCTGTAGGTATCCTAGAGTTCCACAAAAGAAAAACCTAGAAAGAAATACATCAACTATACTTAGGCATATGCCCATACATATACCTAAGTTATCAAGATATACTCATCTCATACATGAAGGAAGGACACCACATAGGTAACACCACGAAGGTAGAAGTACCACACATATAACACCATGAAGGTAACTCGACAAAGGTACCAGTACCACACTGGTAACACCACAGAGATAGAAGTATCACACAGGTAACACCATAAATAAAATACCACAATGGAAGAAGTTCAACACATGTAACACCACGAAGATGATACCACAAATGTAGACGTACCACATAGGTAACACCAAAAATCTAGAAGTACCACATATGTAACACCACAAAGATAGAATACCACACATGTAACTCCACGATGAAAATACCACAAAGGTAGAACTACCACATAGGTAACACCATGAAACTATAAGTACCATACAGTTAACACCACGAAGATATAACTACCATATAGGTAACACCGCAATGATAGAAGTACCACACAGGTAACACCAAAAAGTTCGATGTACCACACAGGTAAAAGACTCAACTCACAATATGGTATTACTTATGTACAGAGGAACAAATGATTCATCGTAAAAAATATCATCTTATTTTGTTAAGAAGCACTGTTGCTAACCCACATAGGATCGATAGGTAACTAAATCCCACTGACCCACAAAAGATCGATAAGTAACTAACCCCACTGAATCACACAGGATCTTACCCACACAGTATCGGTATGTGCTGACCCACATATGGTCGCTGAAAACTTACCCACAAAAGATCTGAACAACACATGATTGATAGATGTTGACCCATATACGATCGATGTTCATTCTTCACGTCGCAACCTGCCACAGGTTTCCCCTCACCTAGTGCGCTCGAGTTCTGTAGAATCTAACCCATGAGATATCAGTCATACCTCGGCCACCACTAATTTCCACAATGTTGTAACCCAAAAGACCGCTCTGTCATTAGGGGTCCAACACGACAGACGACGCATCAATCAGATGCCTGATCTGTGAGTTATAATCATTTTAGCTACGAGGGCCCAGTTAGATTCGGGTTTAATCCAACCTGGATGTACTCCAACATTCTCCAAAACTCAAGTGAAATATACCAAAAGTATCAGCTCGATCCAAGGATCCCAACACTACAGATGGTTCATCAAATAGATGTCTGGTTATCAAGATATGTCCCTTTAAGTGTTTTTGGGTCTGGTTGGGCCCGAGTCTGGTCTGACCCGGTCTGACCGACTCGGTCTGACTCGGTCGGGCCTATGCTAAGGTGGACTCGGCCCGCTAGGCTGGGTAGGACTTGGCCTGTTGGACCGATGTCTGGTCCAGCCTTCAAGAGGGGCAGTCCGCAAGGGAGGCACAACCAGAATAGTACGGCCCCCAAGGGGCAGCCTATAAGTGTGGCCCGAAAAGAATAGGGAGGCCCGTAAATGGGTGGACCATCCCGTATGGGGTAGTGGACCGCTGGGTTTGAGGTTTTCCATTCCATGACCAGGTCCGAGGGCAGAGTCCCAGTCTGCGGGTGGTGGCCCTATGTGAGAGCAGTGACCCAATCTGAGGGCGGCATCCCCCTGCCAGGGCGGTGTCCTAGTCTAAGGGAGGCGGACCGCAGTGAGGGGGAAACCCGGTCCGAGGGTAGAGGCCTAGTACAAAGGCAGAATACCTATCCGAGGGTGGCGGCACGGTGTGAGGGTGGAAATCCGACTTGAGGGTGGTGACCCAGCTCGATGGTGGCGGCCAGGCTCAGGGGTGGCACCCCGGCTTGAGGGTAGCGGTCCAGCTCGAGGGTGGCGGCCCACCTCAAGGGTGGTGGCCCGACTTGATGGTGGTGGCCCGGCTTGTCAGCGGAGGCCTGGCTCGAGGGCAGCAACCCCTCCAAGGGCAGCGGCCCAGTTCGATCTGACGTAGGGGTGTAACCCCACAGTCAGCATAATTTTCAAATTGCAAAGAGGTTGTTCGTTTGGCGAGGTGGCGGCGCCGTGTGGGCATCGCTCAGTCGCTACAGAACCCGCCATAGATGATTTTGGCATCCGATGTGGCTTCATTTCGTTGGAAGTGTGGTGGTCGTGCAGCCATCCATCGTATCGGCCGCCACCTTCAATCTCCACGACTAACGATCTATAACCCTCCTCTTGCGGCAATCGGCGACATGCTCATGGTCTTTTAATGTGGCACAAGGAAAACAAGATATCCGAGGGTTCAAGCTGGGTTCTTTAGGGCCACACCCTCCACGTTAACTCGTAATATGGGGGATATTAAGGGAGTTCAATAAACTGTTGTATTGAACACAATATTAACCCCACAAGATTCCCCGCAAATACCTCCCGCAAAGTCGAATGAATCTCGGGTAAACCCGTTAGTTGTTTGAAACACGTTCTTCATTTTATTAAAGAAAAAAGAAGAGTAAAATCATTTGAATGCATAAATGAATTAAACCCCCTATCTGTAAGATATTTATGCTCACGGCGGTCGACAAAACCTTTTTCATCGTTGTCATCGATTCGTAACTCAGTGGCGCTCGTCACCGCTCGTTGGAACCCCTCTCGTCCTCCAGGTGTTTGGTGTCGCGGTACTTTTCCAGGGCATTCTAACTTAGTTAAGCCATGCCAACAACCCTCCCTGAGCTCCATATAAATAAGATAAGAGAAGGAGTGTGCAATTCTATGGGAAATAATGAGTTTCATTTAATTAATGAACCTCCCAAATTCCCAACGGTGTTGTTATAAGAAAAGAAGTGTCAATCCATTTTTTGGTTTGACATGTCGCATGTCCTACCAATGTTGTTCGTATGTTATAGAAATTAAAGAAAAAAATAACAAAACATGTTATTTTATTAATCTTTCAAAATTCCACAAAAACAACTTTTTCACCGGACATACTGCAGTTGAAGTTATGCCCCCCTTAAGAGAATCCTACTGTTGCAGATTCAAAAGTTCCCTCATATTTTTAATCCGAGAAATGGTTCAAAAGTTAGAAGATGCCACACACACGTTTACTGAAGGTACCCGAAAAAAAGATCGAAAAATTATTAACAGTCACCCTCAACAAGCACTGATCGAGGTTAGGATCTGCCTAACTAAACCATGCCCCAATGAACCCAATGTCACTCTAAAATTTTCAATCTGAGTTACCTTTTAATAGTTATTAATTTTAAAAAAAAAATTGTATCTTAATTGTTTTATTTACTACAAAAAATTAACATTCACTGGTGGCCTGTGCCGACTAATGTTAGTATCTTCTTAAAGATTTCATACGCTCAAAAGTTCAGTGGTTGTCTTAGATTTTTAATCTGAGTTACCATTTATGAGTTATAATCCTTTGAAAATTAAAATAAATTTATTTAATAATTTAATTTAGGGTTATGCCATTTTGGGTTTTCTCACAGGAGCCATGTGCTGACTAAACATAAGTCGCACCTTGGGTAAACCCGCCATCCTTAGTGCAACAATCCCCTCGGATTTTTGATCCGAGTAACCGTTTAAGTGTTATTCCACTTTCTCAGGAAAACTACTTACATGTGCTAATTAAATCTTAACAAAAAAATTGACAGATCATTCTGGGCACTTCGGGTCTCAGAATCACTCGCCATCAGATTTCACTGTCTCGAAATTATAACATATAATTAAAAAAATATACAGAATTTCCAGGACAATAAATTCTCCCTAACTTATGTCGTTACATCCCCGAAGGCCAAAACATCAACTAAGGAAACAAATGAGGGTACTAAGAATGGATCTGAGTCTCCTGCTCCCCTATGCTATCCTAGTGGTTCCCGTGCTACTAGAAAACGCGCACCAGAGCTATTAACCACCCATGAAGGACCTGATCCTAACGGTCCTCAAACTCCACTGGGAACTCCGTAAAAGTCACCCCATCATCAAAGTATAACTCTCCCAAGATAATAATGTGTGATAGATCATGCACGCATCTCCTATGCTAGGACACATGGAAACCATTATGCACCAGGTACATTTGGGGGGACTGAGATAGATGGTACACCACCTTACCCACTCTGTTGAATCTAGAAAGGCCCAATGAACCTCGGAGAAAACATTCAACCCTGGCCAAATCTACGCAAACCTCATCGAGGTGAGACCCATATGAAGAAATGGTCTCCCTCCTCCTGTCAGCATAATAATTCTACTAGCTCTGATTATTTTTCACATTCTAACAAGTGAGGCATCATGATAAAAACTATGACATTGCTTCCTTCAACCTAGGCCATTCGTACTGACATTAGAAGTCCTGGTACATCTTCTCCACTCCAGTATGTACCTCCAGAGGGGATGTATTGAACTCCCTAAACACCTCCTCCCGTAGTGCTACTGGTACCATGGTACATCCTCTAAAAAGGACGACGTGCTCTCCACCTTCAGAAAATCCATCAGGTGCCTACCCTGAGGATATTTGAGCACGTCGAGCCTCATAGTCAGTGTCCCCATGTTACGTCTCCCTGACTCACTAATGGAGTGGGGGTGTGACTATCATAGGTTGGAGGTATGCTGCTCCATCTCTATCTACTAAGGATATCTAAAACATGGCTAGCTGCTTAGTCGTATCGCTCAGGAACTATAGGCCAGACCTCCTACTGAGTGCATCTGCTACCATATTCCCCTTCCCAGGAGTATAGACTATCTCAAAGTCATAATCCTAGAGGAACTCTAGCCATCGTCGTTTTCTCATGTTCAGTTCCTTCTAAGTGAATATATACCTAAGACTCTTCTGATTAGAGTAGACTATAAAACGTTCTGCCATCAAGTAGTGTCACCATATCTTTAGTGCAAATACCACTGCAGCTAACTCAAGGTCATGGTTAGCATAGTTCTACTTGTCAGTATCTATCTCAGCACTTGGAAGCACTGCTGAAATTTCTCCATCCATAGAAAAGGATCCCCTTTTTTCATCAAGGCTGACGATGGTGCCGCTACCCTGGAGAATTCGGGTATAAATCTCTGGTAGTACCTAGCCAAAGTATATGTCCCTCTCCCTTCAAGAAGATAATCCTAGAAACATCTTTTGAAAATATGTCCCCATGCTCTGCCACTCCTATTTGGAACTGAGAACTGAAAACACCTATTGTGATGAGAGTATGTTTGGCCGACTCATGAGTGATCGCCTTTACCCTCCTATGCATGAGTTTATCATGTGCTGCATGTGTTTTCTTTTTCACCGACCATGGAAAATACCATTCCAACATTGTTGGAAAACTACAACCTTTTTCCTAATACAGTGAATCTGAGTATGAACTACGGAGGTCCATTCCATACCCAAACTAACATCATAACACCTCGACGCTACCACCAAGAGGATTCAATTGAAACTCCCATATCAAGGGTAATATCACACCTTCATCATAAGTGTGATTATCGAGTCTCCTTCCAATGGTATATCTAGATATGAGGATCATGTTGACAGCTTAACCAGAAACACTAGTTTTTGGACATGATTCTGGAAGGAAGGAATGATTGGTACCTATGTCTATTAATATGAAAGCTAGTAGTAGACACATACCATTCATCGAATCATTCCTAGATCCCTTGGGTCGCACTCCTTGACCATATGCAGCAACTCCCTTCCCCTTTCCTCTTACTCCCTGAGCCTGGTGGAGACCACAAAGGGGGGTTGTTGTAATATGTCGAAATGTACACCACCTCATACTACTATCCTAACTCTTCTTCCACGTCTGCAGCCCTACAGATTCACCTGTCCCTAAAAAATCTTCTTCTCAAAACATTTTTACAAGCTCAAGTCTTTGTGACTGGCCCCGGTTTTCTTTCTTTCCCACTACTAACATTCACTAGTTGTATCCACTCAGCCAAAAAACATTCAACCGCAAAGGTTTTCTCTTAAACCCTAACATAGGTTGGAATTCATAGAAGAATAGTTCTGGATCGGTCATCCTTAAACACACCATGCTTAGATGCCCAAGCCCCGAAGCACTGATCGTATCATATTCATCAAGTACCAGGAATGGTCTGTTTTCCACGATGAATACTCAACTATAAACATGTCGTCCTGCCGAAGCTGTAGAAGCTCTAGAGAACTATCAACCACCTCCTCAAGCTAGTCCTTAGCCGCCTATGAGTCGGGCTCGCCTCGGAACCAGAAGGGTATCGGATGATGAAACTCATGTATGGAACTAGGACTAAATGTGTCCTCTACTAGTACCACTGGTTGTAACTACTACCCTACAAGTGGTGGTTCTATTGGTACACCACCCGAAGGTGACAATGTAGTAAGAGTGCCCTGCATTGGAGCCTCATCACTCAGTGGTCTGTCATCTTGTACTCTCTCGGGAAACCTGGATGGCTGTCTTTGTGGCGACATACTAATTAGGAACATGTGCACCATGGTCATTAAGTTATACCTGGTGATCTGACTCCAAAGAAATAAAAATAAAAACTTTTTAAAACCACATGTAATAAGTGTTTTCGTGCACTAAGTCAGAAATAAGAATTCAGGCTCCTGGTGTATGGATACATCGACCGTCGCACCAACACTGGACTCCCTGAACTAAACACCAACGTCATAACACTTAACAATATTACATCACAGAAGAGATTAGAGTCTTAGTTATTCATTAGAACCGAATTCCTTTGATACCACTTGGTCACAACCCATCCATCGGGGCCTGGGCCGTGACTACACCAAACCTTCCTTCCATAGGCCATGGGCTGGGGACTAGCACTGGAAAGGAATATCTCTTAAATGGGATGGCATTTCTTTTTTAACCAATATAGACACACTTTCCAAAAACACAACAAGAAAAAACCACAAATACTAGAATGCAATAAGATGGAACCACAATGTAAAAAACTGTATTAAAAGAGTATGTAATGTAAAAAGGGGAGTTAATGCAAGCCCAACTGTAAAAGTACAAGTTTGACTAGAGGTACAATACAACTGAATGAAAAAGGAAACAACTACTAGGTCTTCCTCCATGGTTCCTACGTGAAGGATAGGTACATATCACCTCCTCAGCACTCTACGTCCATCAGTATCCTCTTTGTCACGTCACGCCGAATGGTCCACCTCTGTGCACCATCCGGTCCAATCACCCTCAACCTCGATCAACGTTGTACACCATCTGCACCAGACACAACAAGGTGCGAGTGAAGCCCGTGTAGGGGTGTGTATAACAATACTCATTAGGGACCCTGAGACCCCCGTAGGTATCCTAGATTTCCACTAAGGAAACACCAGAAAGCAAGACATCATATGTACATAGGAATGTCCCATAAATATACCTATGTTATAAAGATATACTCATCTCATACATGAGGGAAGGACACCACATAGGTAACCCCATGAAGGTAGAAGTACCACACAAGTAACACCACGAAATTAACACCACGAAGGTAACTCCATGAAGGTAAAAGTACCACACAGATAACCCCACAAAGATAGAAGTACAACAAAATGTAACACCATGAAGACAATACCACAAAGGCAGAAGTACCTCACAGGTAACACCACGAAGATGGAAGTACCACACAGTTAACACCACAAAGAGAATACCACAAAGGCAGCAGTAACATACAAGTAACACCATGAAGAAAATACTACAAAGGTATAAGTACCACACATGTAACACCACAATGATATAAGTACCACATAGGTAACATGACGAAGATAGAAGTACCAAATAGGTAACACCACGAAGATGATACCCCAAAGATAGAAGTATCACACAAGTAACACCACGATGCAAGATGTACCACATAGGTAACACAACGATGATAGAAATACCACACAAGTAACACCGCGAAGATAGAAGCACCACACAGGTAACACCACAATGTTTTAAGTACCACACAAATAAAAGAATCAGCTCACAATCAGGTATAACTTCAGTATAGAAGTACAAATGATTAGTCGTAAACTAGATTATCTTATTCTATTAAGAATCACTGTTGTTGACCCACACATGATCGATAGGTAACTAACCCCTGTTGACCCATACAAGATCGATAATTAACTAACCCCCACTGACCAACATAGGATCTGACCCACATAGGATTGGTATGCGCTGACCCAAATAAGATTAATGAATGCTAACCCAAACAGGATCTGGACCACGTAGGATTGATAGATACTGACCTACATAGGATTTATTTTCTTTCTTAACGTTGCATCCTGCCACAGGTTTCCTCACACCCGGTGCACTCGAGTTCCGTAAAATCTACCCCTCAAGATATCGGTTATAAACTGACCTCCACTAAGCTCTAAAAAGGAGAAACCTATGGACCTCCATGTCGTAAGGGGTCCAACACGATATATGTCATGTAAATAAGATGCATGACCTATGAGTTATAAGCATTTTAGCTCCGAGGTCCCTGTTAGATTCGGGTTCGATCCAACCTAGATGTACTACAACATTCTCTAAAACACAAGTAAAGTATACCAAAAGGACCGTCTCGATCCAAGGATCCCAATTCTATAGAGGGTTTGTAAAAAAAAATCGGGTTCTCAAGATATGCCCCTTTAAGTGTTTCTGGGTCTGATCGGGCCGGGGTCTGGTCCGACCCAGTCAGACCGACCCGACCCGACTCAGTCTCAGCGGGGTCGGGGTGGACAGGGCATGTTGGGTCATGGTGGACTTGGCCGGTTGGGCCGATGTCTGGTCCGGCCCGCAACGGGTGCCCTTCCAGAATTGGGCGGCCCGCAGGGGGGGCTGCCCACAAGGGCAGCCTAACCAAAATAGGGTAGCACGAAAGGGGAAGGCCCAACCAGCCTGGGGTGGCGGCCCATCAGGTCAGTGGCCTGCATGATCCGGGGCTTGGCCCGAGGGTGGTGTCTTGGTCTGAGGGCGGCGGCCTGCTCCATGGACGATGGCCCGATGTGAGGGCAGTGGCCTGATCCGAGGGCGGTTTCCTAAAGCGAGGGGGGTAGACCGTAAGGGTGGCCCAACCAGAATAGGGTGGCCTGAAAGGGGGAGGTCCGGCCGGAGTGGGGTTTTGACCCGCTATGGCGGCAGCCCGGTCTAGGGTGGTGGCCCGCTGGTGAGGCGACCCGCTGTTGAGGCAGCCCACATGGGAAGGGGCACGATCCAAGGGCGGTGGCCGGGTCCAAGGTCGGTGACCCGATCCTTGGGAGTCATCCCGATGTGAGGGCCGCGACCCGGTCTGAGGGAAGTGGCCCGATGCAAGTGAGGAGGCCCAGTTCAGTCTGACACAGGGGGTGTAAACCCCTAGTCAACCAGATTCCTGAAAGGCCTGGAGACCATTTGGTTGGTGAGGTGGTAGTACCGCATGGGCACCACTTATTCATCACGGATCCAACTGGTGACGGGTTCGACCTTCACCATAGCTTCAGACATAGATTCTATTCTTCGGTGGTGCAATGATTCCGCTGACTTCCTTCGCATAGCTGGTCATCCTGCCTGTCGCCTGCTCTGTTTGCCGCAGCTGAAGAACTGCAGCCCTCCTCTTGCGGGGTGCGTCGATGTGCTCGAGATCTATCGAGGTGGTGCAACGAATGAAATATAGCGGAGGGTTTGGTATGATTTCGTTAGGCCCGCACCCTCTGTGTTAGCTCATAATATGTAGGATATTAATAGAGTTCAATAAACCATTGTATTGAAAACAATATTAACCCCACATGATTCCCTGCAATAACCTCTCGCAAAGACGAATGAATCGCAGGTCAACCCGTTTGTCGTTTAACCCGTGTTCTTTGAGTTATTAAAGAATGGAGAAGAGGAAAATAATTTGAATGCATAAATGAATTAAACCCCCTACATGGAAGAGAGATCTACTAACGACGGTTGGCGAAACCTCTTTCATCGTTGTCATCGGTTCGTGACTTGTTGGCACTCATCACCGCTTGTTGGAACCGGTCTCGTCCTCCAGGTGGTTGGCGTCACGGTACATTTCCAGGGCTTCGTCTCTTAGTGAAGTTGTGCCGAAAACCCTCCCCGAGCTCTATATAAATAGGATAGGAGAAGGAGTGTGCAAAAATTACGGAACTAATGAGGCTCATTTAATTAATGAACCTCCGGAATTCCTAATGTTGCGGTTACAAGAAATAAAGAGTCAATCCATTTATTAGCTTCAAATGTCACCAGTCCCGCCATCGTCATTCGTCCGTTGGAGGAAAGAAAGTAAATAAATATCCAAAAATGTTATTTTATTAATCATCCAAAATCCCACAAAAATAACCTTTTCACCCGACCTACTGTGGTCAAAGTTATGCCTCCCTTAAAAAAATCCCATCACTGCGGATTCAAAGGTGCCCTAAGATTTTTAATCCAAGCAATGGTTTAAAATTTAGAAAATGCCGCTCACGTGTTTATAGAACGTACCCAAAAAAAGTTCATAAAATTATTAACAGTCACCTTTGACCTGTGCCTATCAAGGTTAGACCCTGCCTAAGTGAATCACACCCTAACAAACAAAACAGTACTCTCATATTTCCAATCTGAGTTACCGTTTAAATGTTATGAATTTTACAATAAAATAATTTGTTACTTATTTATTTTATTTACAACCAAGAACTAACATTCAACGGTGTATTGTAGTGGAAAATGTTGATATCTACCTAAATAAATCATGCTTTCATGAGTTTAGCGGTGGTCTCATATATTTAATTCAAGTTACAGTTTGTGAGTTATAATCATTTGAAAAATAAAATAACATTATTTAATTATTTTATTTACAGTTATACCATTTTGGGTTTTCTCACAGGAGTCCCATGCTGACTAAACATAAGTCGCACCTTGGGTAAACCCACCATATTGAGCGCAACAGTGCCCTCTGATTTCTTATCAGAGTAACCATTTATGATTTATACCACTTTTCAAGAAAACTGCTTACGCATGCTAATTAAAGCTTAAAAAAAATTTGACAGATCATTTCGGGCACTCTGGGATTCGGAATCATGCACCGTCAGATTTTGTGGTGTCGATATAATTCCATATAATTAAAAAAATTAAATGGGATTTCTAGTACATTACATAGGTAGTTGAAATGTATCTCATGTTAGTTAGTACCATATATTTATATAGCTTGGGTGAATATTCTTCAAGAAAATGGAATATTGTTATGATTGTATTTTAGGAGCACACATGGGTTATTTCTCCCGGTGGGTTGAGTGACAATTTTCACAAACCGTTTACCTTATGCATGTACTAGAAATTTTCAAGATGAGAATATTGGGAAAACAATACTTAGTTTTTAGAATCACAAAAATATGTATATAAATTAGGGTCATAGATATACATGGGAAGAACATAAGTTCCATTACATGTAAATGTGTCAGCCTTATGAAATATTCATCACATGGGATGATGAGTGTTATGGTCAAGGTGAATTCTATAGGAGTATTTTGTGAGTAAGTTTAGAGGACAATTAATTTTATTTATCTATTTAAATCATGTATATATCATCTATATGGCCCAGATTTTATTTCATTATTTATTAATTATTACGGAATAATATTCTTCTGATACATTTTTCAGTAGTTGTAGGTATCACAATTTATTATTAACTTTTATATATCAAATGGTGGGATACCATTTCTTGAGCATTACTTTTTCATGTAATTGGTAATTTTAATTGACAGATGAGTTATGCTAAATTTTTCAATTCATTTGATAATGATACTTATCAGTAAAAATTGAAAAAATATTCATTCTATGACTCAATTAGTCCTTCACTTGTTGTTAGAAAACTCTGATATATGGGGAGTTTGACCGAAGGTTAGGTAATTTTAAATTTTTTTCACTCTCCAAGTTGACTGATCTATGCATGATATAAGTATTGTAATTAAATATTCCATTTTGTAAATGAAATAATGTAAAAATAGAAATTCTGATGGGCTTTGTTGATCACCTAGAGTAATAAATGTAATGTATGGTATTATATATCATTTTGATGAGGATGTAAATTTAGTTCAATTTTTTAGATGGATTTATTAGATGATTTATGAAGAAAATATTGGTAAGAAGTGGGAATAAATCATACATTTCATATGATTGTTGTTTCAAATGGGTATTTAATGTTAATTTATAGTCATTGGAATGTAACTTAATAGGCTTTGGGTACATATTTAACATTTAGTATTCCATATCATCATTTTATGGATAATAAATCTATGAAATCAATTTGGATTCTAAAAGACATGTGTTAAGCATGTTTTATAGATTTTAGATGAGTTTTGGAGAAAAATTTATAATTGGAAAACTATTATTAAGAAAACATAGTACATCAATTAAAAATTGAGAATTTATTTATTTATATAACGAGCTAGGAAATGCACTAGAATTATATTCATGGATTTAGTTATTAGAAAATTACAATATTCATGATATAACATAAATACTATATAAATTTCAAAATATTTTATGAATTATTTTGTATACTATCTCTGAGAAGAAAGAAATAATACCTGATTAATAATATATCATTGAGTATTTAAAACACCCACTAGAAAAGTCCAAGAATGAATAGACAATCAACCCGTTAAAAAATAGATTCTTTCTGGGGTAAATAGGAAATATAAGAAAAAAGTGAGCTCCTATGAACAATAAGTTTATCATCAAGGAATTAAAGTGTATAAAGGAAAAAATCCTTCATAAAACATGGGATAAATAATAACGTAAAATCGAAATATATCATCAACAACCATGATAAGAAAATAATAAATGGATCATCATGGAACATATATAATCAACATGAATCATAATAAATCACAATCGTACATAATATAACCTGAAATATAATCTATCGTTATGGAAAATTTAAAATAATGGAATAATTAATAAAAATAACATGAACATCATATTTTTTTAATAAAACATTATATGATATAATTAATGACTAATGATATAAAATTATATTGTATCCCCAGAAAAGGATACCCACCAATGTCATTGTATCATAATCATGTCATAAAAATAGTATATTTAAAGATTAAATTATTCTTAATGCATTGAGGGATACCTAACTAGGAATTAATACCTAAAAATAAGTAAAATATACGATTAATATATATATATATATATATATATATATCAACTCATGTATAAAAATAGATTGAGCATAATGGATACAACTTATTAATGTAAACCATTGTGTAAAATAATGTCTTTGTTAATATATTAATTCCCCAATCAATTCAATGGAAGGATAATCTTTTTGAATACACATTTATCAGAATGAAAAAGTACAAGGTATTCACAATATCGATAATATGGAAACTCATATTACTAAAAAGAGGTCAGATAAAAGGATTATCATTGTAATAATTAAATTAATTTATATATAATAAGAATCCAAGTAAATTTTTTTAGGAGAGACACCATATAGAACATATTTGATGTGTACCTCTAATATGGAATGTAACAGAGTTTATGTGATTTTGAGTAATCTAGATTTATTTTTTTTGTTTACATGTTCATAATATACCCCAATGGGAGATAAATTTATTGCGATAAAGAATTTTGTTCATATTAATAGGGTATCTACAATTAAAATGTTATCACATCATAATAATTTTTTAATTGGATAGTATACTAGTTGGTATTCCATAACACATAAAATTGAAATTTAATTTAAAATAGTATTAGAAAATAATACTAATTATAAAAAAGATACATCGAGAGAAGAAATGAGCCATTATAGATTTACTAACATTCGAAATATTGACCAATATAAGGTGGAATATTATGGATATGTAAGTCCATTTTAATTTTGTGAAAATATATTTGGGGGATTTTATAGGATGGTATATATAGTACATAGAAGTGAATAAAATGGGAAAATTCTTCAAAGAGAATATATTGAGTTTGGATACACTTGTCCTCTCATATAAGTTTCCTATCATTGAAATTATCTATTTGGGGTATAAATTTTCTCAAAATTCTAAATGATTTTATAGAGACATTATTTGGGAGTGAATATAATAGAAAATGAAAAAAAAGATATGAGGATAAGGGATTGGGGATGTTTTTATGACAGGTGAAGCTTGGGAATTTATGTATTAATTTATTTATCATGGACAAGGATAATAGAATTATGGAAAACTCATGTAAAATTATTTACAATGGATTTTCAATTAACATATTTTCCATAATATTTTTAATATAAAATATTTATGGTGAACATCTATTTCTTTACTTGATACCAACCATGAGAAATCTATTACGAGGAAAATAAATAGGTTATACGATTAAAATATTCTTATGATTTTTGAAATTACAACAGAGGTCTATAAATGGAATTTATTTATTTTAAAAAAAATATAATCTTAAAATTTATTTTTGGGTCATTCAAATAAATCTAAAATCCATTGGGATATCAATAACTAAAAATGGTATTATAAAATATATCTTCTAAAAAATTATTTTCATTATTCACCTAAAAAGTCAAATTTTTGAGGAATATAAAAAATGACAAATGAATAATTTATACATTAATATTAAAAAACTAAAGAAAATTTTAATTAAAATTAACACATAATTAAATTAAATTTAAATAATAAATAAAAACTTGATTTTTTAAAAAAAATTATATGTTTTCAAGAGATAATTTATTTATTTTACGGTGATTAGACATCAAATTTTCTTATTATTTGTCAATTAAAAATTCCAACAAAATTATAATAAATACATATTCTAAATTCCCATTAGCTATTTTAATGGTTTCATGAAATCTATTTCGAGTGACCATATAATACATGGATAACAATGAAGACTCAATGACCATAATTAAATTACTATATTCCATTATTAAATTTCTATAAATCCATTTTTTTCATACACAAAATTCATAATCCAACTATTTGAAAAAATTAAATGAATAAAAATTAATTTGTTTTTTATTGTAGTTATCACAACATTTCTTAGTGTATTGTTAATGGGAAACTATAAGTCTGGATATTCCAAAAAAGTAGTCATGATATTTTTTTATATTTTTATATAATTTTACTTTTTCTAAATTATATAGATTATATATGTTCCTCATTCAGAATTTTGTATTATAATGAAATAAAATGATAATTATTTAATGGTGTTCTATGTTATTATTAATTTTAATATATTTATATTTTGATTAAATTATTAATAATTTATGGATTTATATATACTCCAATTTCTTAACTTAAATAATTAAAAACTCACAAAACACTATAGATAAATATATTTTTGGTGAAATCTATTTCTCGTCCCTGAAAAAGTAAATTTAATCATAAAATAAAGTATGAAATTATATATATAGCAACTCATATACAAATAAAATTCATTAATTTCTACGGTAATAATATAGATTTAACTTTCCATTTTAACATTTAAATTTCTATGTTGATAATTAGATTAAAATTATTACATTATAAATATACTGATTAAATTTATAATAATAAACATATATAAAATTATAAATATAAGAAATATATATCTCAAGTAAATATATATTTTAAAATTCATGACTTTTATGTAATAAAATTCATGAGACCATTTTTGAAAATATTTATTTATAAGTAGTATTTATAAAATTCATATATGATTAACTAGATAATAAACCATATTTATTGATAACAAATATAATATTAACAATATAAATATTTAGAAAATACTAGTTGAATAAATTTTCCATATGTGAATTCTGTCACTACACAGTATAAAATCATACTATATGAATAATGTATAATTTCATATAATTGAAATAAAGTCAATTAATGCTTCATTAAATTAATTTATTAATAATTTGTTAAAAATAATAAATTAAAAATACATTATTTTTAATAATTAATTAATATTCAAAATATTTTAAAATGACTGATAAATGATATTTACTCAATTTTCATAAAATTGTTTATATATTCACCACATTGTTTCAATAAAATCATGTTTCCTATTTGTCATGTCCCTTTCATGTCTTACTCTATTATATTTCATGAACAATTATAATTAAACATATAATTTAATCTATGAACTATGTGGTATTATAAATTTAGTTTTGTTTATTGTATACTAATATTTCAAGAATATATTAATATATTAATATATATATATATATTATCTTCAATTTGTAAAATTCCACCACGAAAAACAAAAAATCATGGGATGTGATTCAAATGAAGAACTTCTCATTTCATGAAAAGTTACATTATTTCTTTCCTTGGTAATCACTAATGTTCAGTTGATTATATAATAATATAATCATTTATAGATATATATCATTTCTATGATTTTGACATTCATTATAAGAGGTTATTTTTTATGTACATTTTTTCAATTTTTATATTTTAACTTTTATATTACATTATTAAAATATTAAAATTAAATATATAAGGTGCATAGGGTACAATTAACAATCATATACATACAAACTCATGCATCGAGGGCACATCCCAATTTATATCCCCCCACAGTATAGAGCAGATGAAGCCCTTGATCATTATTTATATTCTTATATACATAGGGTAGCACCGGCTACCCCCACCCATAGCACCCCCTGTTTTTTGTCCTATCATTGCACATCAACATCATTAGTCTATATAAATGAATGAAATAGCACCTTCCTTTGAATCTCTCACCTTTAGGCTAGGTATCTTCCAAACACCATCATCTACATCCCCAACCGACGACACACTTCCTGTCCTTCTTCATCTGCCACAACTTATCAATGAAATTAGCTTTCCTCTCCCTACACCAGCTGCTTGTGCAAGCCTTCAACCTACCCTCATTTAAATCCTTTCACATCTTCCATATATTTCATAGGTCCATGTCATCCTTCATTACCTATTGAATCGCACGTAGCCTTTCCTCTATCCTATTCCATGACAGGAACTTGTGCCTCATACACGTTCACCACCCCACCATATGTACACTGACTGATGTCACAACCCAAGATCTTTCCACCCATAACATCGAGTGGGGTTCTATTCACAACACTCTATGTCCAATCCAACACTTCTAGCATCATCTGATGTCATCCAAAAATACAACCGCTAATTTAATTTGGGGTTAAAATGAATCAGGGCTGGGAATCGAACCCCGATCGCCCGATTGCACGTAGGGGTGGTGAACCAATCACTCAAACCTCTTGTAAAAACATTAAAATTATAATATGTCTATCTACTGTCTTTATTAATCTTGTTATTTATATGTGCATTTCAACAAATTCTTTATCTTTGGATTTTTATTAAATATTTCATTCTTCCTTCCACTGAATAGTGTCTCAGGTACCTTTACAATACACCGCTGGATTTTTTTAAATAATTTATATTAATTAAATAGTATATTTAATATATTTTATCACCCAAAATACTATTCTAAATTGAATCAGGAATCTCCTTTTAAAAATAATGAAATAAGATGTGAAAAATCCATAATAAAATTTACTGTAACATTAATGACTCAAGTAATGAAATTAAATAAAATTGTTAATTAAAAAAATCTATTGAAATTCCCTACATATAGTTATTATGTTAAAAGAATTATTATTGTACTAAATAAATTTTATGTATCGACGATAAATAGTCAATAAAATGTGATTAATATAAAATATGTTAAAAATCGATATCTTTCAAAGAATTATTTTTTATATGTGAATTTATTTAACCAAATAAGATAAATTGATCAATTTAAAAAGATTATTATGATAATAAATAATATTTTAAACAAAAATTTTATAAATTTTTAATTAAAAATTGATAGTTAATATGAATTAAAATTGAAACTGGCCGAACAGTAATTTTTCTACAAAAATTATTTTATAATATTTATTTTAATATTAAATATAAATTTATATATTATTAAATTTTATTCTCACGAAATAATATTAATTTTGATGTATCATGACATAGTTTCCCAAATTTGAGTGTTTTTGCCTTTTAAAAAAATTAATTTAGGTGAATACTAAAAGTACAATTTTTATTAAAACCACAGATAGTATGTATATATCCAGAAGAATATCAATCTTAAAAACTTGTAAAAAAGATTCATGATCAATAATTTATTTATGTAGTGAAATTGTGTTTTTATAAATAATATATTGAATTTTGAAAACCCAAGCCTATAATTATAAAAATTAATATATTCCTTTTAAAATCAAATACTAGTTTTTATCTTTATATTTAAATTATGTTTCCTCTAGATGAAATAATATTTGGTATTTCTTTTTAATTAAAAATAACTCACATATTGTTAATAATAATAAAATTAATTTCATCAAAATAAAAAACATTGATAATTAGTTTCTAAACAAAACATCTATTCTTAAAAAGAAACATTTCCAATTTTTTTACAATTTACATATGTTAATTTTAAAATTAAAATTTGTTATATATAAAATATCAATTTTAAAAATGGATTTAATATTTGTAATTTTTAGGTCGAAATAATTATATAAGTGATGTTTTATTATTGGGTATTAATATTAAATTATTAAAAGTAAAATGAATTACAATAGTAAACCAGAAAATATAAGTCTGGAAGACTTAATTTTTTTTATAAATTTGGTAAGAATAATTTTTTTATCGATAACAAACCATACCCATTTCTCATATCTACTATTTTCCATTACGGTATTCATTTAACACTATAATAGTTACATTGGATTTTATATATTAAAATAATTCCACTTCCTCTGTTTATAAATTTAACTTCCACCACCCTACATGAACTTATACCCAAAGACACATATTTTGACTTAATATATCCTTAAATTACTCCCCAATAGCCTTATATACATTCTAGTGGATTTGGTTTTCTAAAAATACCACCCGTCAATGGAATAATCTGTTTTGAAAAATGATCTATATGGTAGAAAATTCCAAATTACTCCATTTACATTTCAATTAGTTTCTTTATTATTACACATATTGAATATATAATTTCTTTATTATATTCAAAAAAATAAATATTATTAATATAATTAAATAATATTATGATTATGGAATCATCATTAATGAACCTTATCCTTTTACATAAAAAATGGAAATGTCATCTTGCATAAATGAGATTACCACCTTTCTGAATGAAATTGAAAATCTATCATCACCACAAAACATTGATGGTTCGAAAGGGGTATTTAATAGATTAATATTATATTTAAAAATTTATTTAGATTTCTATTATAACGACCAGTTTATTTATAGAATAATACCATTTTCAATTTTATGAATATTTATGAATAATATATTATTTTTACATTAAAGGGGATTCTTTTTTCGATAGCTTACTCAACACACAACAATGTGTTTATTGGAAAATCTTATGTTGCACACAACTTTGTGTTATACCAAAAAATAATATAATAATATTATTACTTGAAATGGTAGTTAACGCCTAGTCTTTGTATTGGAGGGAATGAATAAAAATGACTAAAATATGATTATACATGTTTTTAAATGTATTTACATTTATTCAATAAATTTTAGAGGTTTAAAATATGAATGGAATCTATTTTAAGCATGAAATACTCTAATATTATTAAATTGTCATTTTACCACCTTTTGATGGAGAAACTATTTAAAATCTATTTTTTGTCACTTTTGTATATTCTTTTTTTAAAAAAATTAATTCTAATACCGAAGTGGTACATCTAAATTTACTTTGGTTAACTTTTTGATAATTTTCTAATAAATTTCACTTTTTAATGAATAGTGAAAAATACAGCATTTTAAGTCAAAAGTGTATTTTCATCTAATTTATTTATATATTTAGATTATAATTATTATTGGTTTTAAAGTGTAATTGTATTATTTTTTATCATTTAATCCATTTTTTGTCATTAGAAGTCATTTCACATTGAAATGGGACAAAAATACAAGTCAATCTTTTGATAGTTTTTACTTCTTTAAAACATGCTTTTTTGTTTTGACAATAGGAATTAATTTCAAATTAATTACTAAAACTTATGTGTTTTGAATTTGGAACACTGGATTCCATATTTGGAATCTGAAGTTCCAAATTTTGTGAATAAGTACCTTTTATTTTTAGCCATTTTGAATAGTATCTTTAGTAATAATTTTATTTACCATGGTTAAAAGGTAAATATGGTAAATAAGGGTAAAAAATAATATTATAATAATATTAAACAACCCTAAAACATGTACTAATCCTATTGGATGATATATGTCCAACAATGGCCATCATTGGGTTGATATTGAGACCACATGGTGCCACTAGGATGTGAAAATTTCTTTTTATAAAAATAATATAATGTAAAGAAAAATATAACATAAACATGTATCTTTTAATAATTTTTTATATGGGGTTATACAAGTGATCTATTCGACTATAAATAGTCACTATAAATATAATATTATTTCTTATATCATGATATTTTTTTATAATTTTTACCCATTAAATAAATAAGTTTAATTATTACAAAATGATGATGCAGTGATTGCTACATTAATAAAGGATTCAAATAAATGATAGTATAAATGTTAAAATAAATTAAATTTGGTTATTTTTATGTCATACACTAATTTTTAGGATGATATTGACATTTTAGGTTTTAGTTAATGCCTTTGGTTTCAATGAATCAGGTTGTTATGAATTTGTAAAAAGTTATGTACGAATTCTGTCCAAAATTGACATAATTCATAACATAAAATATAAAATAGTTTATTAAATTATATTAAATTAATAAAAATCTGATATTAGTCCGAATGGTTATTATAATTCTGAAATATTATTAATGACTCTTTAATTGGTCATTTGTTATGATTTGGTAACTATTTTTATTATCAAAGTGTTAAATGTTTGATTAAATGGTATGAGTAAAAAAGGGTTAAATCAAAAAGATGTGGATTAAAAAAAATATCCAAAACCTATATAATTATTATTAGATGATTTTATATCTAAATATATTCACATTTTCTTCAAGTAAATTAATTATTTATCAATTTTAATTTAAATAGAATTTATAATAAATTAATATTTTAAAACATTCCTAAAGTTCCCCTCCTCCCTCTTATAAAAGGTCACCACCTAAACCCCCATAAATCACACCTCTCAAACAACTTAGATATTACAAGTTAATCCAACATAATATACCTGTAGTTTTCTATTCCTCATATATTCCATACCTTGGGATGAAGGCAATTCAAGAATGCCTTTTTTCTCAAATTAGAGGGAGTTATATGTTTTAAGAGGTAGCATCTTCTCTAACATTCCTTCCCATTATTTTACTTCTTCACGCCCTATTATATTATTATTCTTCGATCACATGACAACACCAGTATCCTCAATATATTAGGATGTCTTTATGATAAGTATTTGAACTACACTTATATACACCTCCATATAATGGATACGAACATATTATAAATGTGGATGACGAACACTACCTCACGAAATGATGATTGTTTAATTTTCCCCCACCACATCTCATGGTGGCCATTATGATGGAAATTTATTTATATATGATATATATGATATTTATATTGTGTCCATGGTTCCATATTTTTTATTTTCAGTATACTTTTATGCTTTCCATAATGTGTAAATACAATAATTTCATTTTATGAAGTGCGGACTACCGCCCCCTTAAAGTGCTATTACTTGTTCATTCCATACATAGAATGTATAAATGATGGTACTAATGAAATAATGTAACAAATATAACATATTATATTATACTGTAATTATGATATACTTATGTATCACTTAGTTTTCAATTATTTAAAATAAAAAATAAATGAAAGTAGCGTTCATGTGTACGTATGGCCTACCATCTCTATGAACAGTGCATTTCATTTATTATCTCCAAATGTTATGGAATATTATAAATACATAAATATACTGAATATATATAATTTTTAAATCATGAATACTATTCTAGAGAACATTTACTTTTGATCTCATGAAAAATTTGTTATTATATCAAGGTTATTTTCGACTCAAGTACTGAATATCGACAAAACGACTGATATGAACATAAATAATTATGCAATTTTTATAACATTATAATAAGTAATATGAAATGAATAATAAAACTGAAAAATGTTATGAATAAGTTTTAAATTAAATTGGTTTTATTATTCTATAATTTAATGACATAACGAGAAAAGTCGAACTCAAGGTAATAGAACATTTTACCCTCATATTTTTTTCTAAAAGTTCATTTATGTTGTGTATTTTAATTTACACTTTATTATGTTGGGATATGTATTTATATATCCTTATTTCTGTATATTTTATGTCCATGTGATGATAGACCATGACTGACTAAATATCCTGATGGCTGAAATTTTTATTTATTTTGGATAAGCCCCCTTTTAAGGGTAAAGGGGAGAAAACCAAGGATTCAAGGACTTCAGGACATCAACAAAATTTGAAAAAACAAGAGTGTTTTCACCTAGAACAATACTAAAAAAAAGTTCCTCACCCAACATTAATATCATTAAGGAACTCCTTCATGATATACCATTTTCTCTCTCAATAACTAATTTCCAGAATTTTTAATTGACGCCAATAGTTTTCTGAATTTTTGAAAGGTAATTTCTAAACACAATTTCCACTCATTTGGATTTTACACATACTTTATTTATTATATTATGAAATGATTATTCATTGAATCGCTATTTATTTATTTACGTTGTAATTCCTACTTCACTTTGTATGGATATACTTTTGAAACACATAATCACCCCATTGATAAATTCTTATATCATTTATACGAACATCGTAGAGGAAATATTAGCTAAATCTTAATTCATTGAGTTAGATATCCATGACATTTGTTTTTTTCCAATAATATTTTTAAATGACATAAAAAAAATTTTACACATAATATCCACTTAAATTAGGTGTATTTATATTTTTGACACATAATTATGTCATTGATTTATCCTTAATCTAATGAAACGATCTTTGTAAGGGACTTCGTCTCAATCTACTTTCATTGAGGCATTTTTTTTTATACGAGACCTTATTTTTTATGGCGTATAATTATACCATTTTTCTTTTTAATTAATTCAAATATTTTTAAAAGGAATATTTTTCTTCAAATTATTTTACTAAATGATAAATGGAATTTTTCATTTTAACGTATGTGTTGACAATTACCTTTATACTGCCACGCGCATTATTTACTATTCTGATTCCTTAAGATGCCTTAATGTTTTTAAAGGGAGAATAAATTCCATATACTCTTTTTACATATTTTGTTATTGAAAATGGTTTTGATAAAGTAATGATTATGTAAATATCTTGAAATGATACGTTGTGATTGTAATGTGAAAATGTTATCTTTCCTTTATTCTTTTTTTATGTTTTATGAATATGTTACGGTTCGTGGGAATTTTTTATCTATACGGATGGTTCTGTGATAATCCAAGGGCTGCTGAGCCCGAGATTGCTCTTTAATTCCATGGGTAATGTGACATAGGTAAATGTTAATGTTTCTTTTTATAGATTTAGGGAATATGATGTGATGGGTATTCCAAATGTAACTACTTATGTTGCAGTGAAATCTACAACGTAAGTATGTTATGGATGACACAAGTTACCTTTACGATTTATAATTTCTATGTGTTATTCATTAATCTAATTATTTCTTGAGGTATATTAAAGAGATGTTGTTTATGATTGAAAAGTGTGATTTCTTGATTTGTATGTATCCATGGAAAAATGTTTTGTTCCCTAATTTTATATCCCTTATTGATATTTTTATGCTCATGGCATGTTTTTGAAATGTTTTTCATATGGTGTAAGTAAGGGTAAGAGAACGGAAAAATTTTACGATTATTTTTATCAAAAAAATAATTGTTGTATTAATCAAGGATTTTTGTTATTGTAAAAAAACTAGCTAGAGTATAAGTGTCTACATAGTAATATTTGAGATGTAATGTAATAGTTATGGACTAATTCTATAAAACACTAAACCTAAAAATATCTTCAATGTGAATTCTTTTTTTATGTAAAGATTATGTACTGTTTAAATATGGGGCCTTAAAGTTTGTATCAAAGGTCAGTTTAGATAAATTTATATGTTAGGGTGTTATTTATGAATAAGTGGCATGTTTTATATACCATTGTTGTAAACATATTATAAAGAGTCATAATTATATTAGATTATTTAAATGAGTTTAAGATAACATGAATATGTATATCTTAGTGTTTAACCTCGTCATAAGATATTATATGATGATTTTATTGATATACTCACACTGGACTTTTTTGTTTTTAGTAAATAGATGGATCTAGAAGGCACCAAAGTAACAATGGTTGTAAAGGAAACTGTGACTCTTTTCTAAATAAGCAACCGAATGAAATTTGAGCTACCTTGAGAACTCTTCTGGTAATTCTCAACCAACTATATGGAGTCATGATTGACTAATTGATCCATCTTTATTTTTATAAGGGATCATATTTTAAAGAAGTGAATCCCTATGTAATTTCAGGTAATAATTATAAAGGAAAATATATTCAAAAACTTATGTTTCAAGGATGTGGAAAGAAACACCTAGGAAATTCTTTAAAGGGACGAAAATATGTTATAGATGTGGCAATGAAGGTCATAAATTAATAACCATTCATCGAAAAAGGAATCATTATTTAGACTCTATGAAAGGGAAATAAGTTATTTCCAAGGGATCAATTGAATTTTTTAAATGTTGTGTGAATGGTCCTTATGAAAATAGATGTCCTAAAATGAAGATTTGGGAATGGGATCAGTAGGACCGTACAAATTTTTATTTAAAAATACCTAATTACATTCCAATTGAGGATGACCAAGCTGAAAATAACCTATGAAAGTTATGTATTATTTTATAGTTGATGTTTTGACGTTATTGAATCATAGGATATGATTAATTATTTTGTTTTTTTGAAAATAAATATTAATAAATACGTTAAAAAAATGGTTAAGGGATTATGAAGAATGCTGGATGACTATGTTGTCTACATTTTAGAAATTCAAGAGTTGTGATAGATATATGGGTGATGAAATGTTTAAAATTATTAATGATCTTTCATTTATGTGATTACTTTGTATGACTTTCTCTTGTATGTGTAACCCTAAAGTTTTTAAAGTGAAAATTATATTTGAGAAAGAATTATCTTTTCATTTATGGATACAGATGTAATGAACCATTTGGGTTTATATAATACTTGAATTTGAGGCAATTAAGGGTTATTACGTTTTGGGATTCAAATGAGAGGTGTGAGATAACATTTGAGGTTAAAATACGTTATGGTTATTTTTTAAGAATTTATCTCAATTTTTGGAATTTTCTAAAATTATATAGTTTTTGAACAAGGACAACACATAGACCATGTGACAACCCATCGTGTCAGAAAAATCTGTAGCAAATGAACCCAAAACCAATGTGAGGATAATATTTACGACCTACCACTGGCCTATGTTAAGTCCATAGTTATTATCACATTTTCATTTTAGTTAAATTATTTTATGGTTCCAAAATAAGTTGATTTTTTGAACATAGAATTTAACAAATGGATATCCTTAGTATATGAAAATGATTTGGGGATTTAGTGGAAAACATTAATTTTGATGACGTTTTGTCTTTGGGGAACACTATATGCCTAAGAAAAATAGAGCACTATGGTATTTAACTTGATTAATGGTTGAATTTTATTTTGGAAGAATCTAGGATTTTGTTGTGAACATGTTGAAATTTGGGTTATTTATGGAAATGATTTACATATCAATGAGAATATCTGATTAGGTTAATTAATTTTTAGTATGAGACTGTAAGTGTATTCAATGTTATTTGGAGATACATGTTTAGATTTATCATGGGAGACTATGTGATAAAATATGTCAGAATTTTAGATTTCAATATTAGTTTGAATAATTTAAAATAATTTTAAGGAAAATTGTTTATTTAATGGTCTTTGTCGAACTTTGGGTATTGTTTGTTTAATTTTGGAGATTAAAGGATTATTCGTTTTAGGGGTTTATATGATATTGTTATAACTATTTTGGTAATGGTTAATGTATAAAGACAAGGGAAATATATAATTTATATTTTGTGTATTATGTGATTCTCTAGATGTGTATTCTAGGGCTTCAGGTATGACCAGTCCCTATTGAGTACTCATCATTTGGAGAAAAGTTATGTTTGTGGTAGAAATTCATTAAAGGATAAAACTCTACTTGAAAAGTAAGTATATTTCATTATTTTCTTAGTAAATATCATAAATAAATACCTCAAAATTATTAAAGGGAACTTAAAACAAAAAATATTTTGGTTCACCATTCCTACTTGGGAATCAAATACTATTTAACCCATCACAAGTTTATGGATTTATAGTAGTTAACATTCTTTTGATCATATTTTCTATCACTCTCCATCCGAAATTGATAATTAGTTTCCCTTCCATATCCATGATTTCCTACAGGTAATCCTATTAAGTGATTTCTTAAGTGACCTTTTTACTTCTATTTTATTCTTTTAATGTGATAATTTTATTGACAATTTTTCTGATACGGGACTTTACATGAATTTTCCAAGAACAATTTCAAAATTGTGGGGATGAAATTTCCAAAAATAGGGAAGGATGTAACAACCCAGGTTTTTATAGAATAATAATTTTTTCATTTCTATGAAAATTTATGATTAAGTTATTATTTTTAAATTAAATGGGATGATTTTTATGATAGCATATTGAACCCTCAACAACAGGTTTCTTTGAAATATTACGTTGAAAACAACTTTGAGTTATTCTGAAAAATAATATAAATATATTATTAATTTAAATGGTAGTTAATGCCTAGACATTATATTGGAAGGAATGAACAAACAAACTAATGTATGATTATACATTTTTGTTAAATATATTTACATTTATCCAATAAATTTTAGATGCTCAAAATAATAATGAATATGATTTTAAGGATGAAATACTCTAATATTTTAAAAAGGTCGTTTTACCACCTTTTGATGGAGAACCCATTTTAAATATAGTTCTTTACCACTTTTATATATTTTATTTGACAAAATAAACTTCTTCTATAGAATTGGAACATCATAAATATCTTTGTTTAATTGTTTGAAAATTTTATGATAAAGTACATTTTTTATTGAATTGTGAAAAATACAGCATTTTAAGTCAAAATTTCCTTTCCCTCAAAGTTATTGATATGGTTAGATTGTAGTTTAAATTGTTTTTAAAGTTTAATTAGATTTTTTTAATCATTTAATACAATATTGTTCATTAGAAATAATTTCACTTTGAAATTTGATATAAACACATGTCAATCTTTTGGTAGTTTTTACTTCTTGAAAACATGTTTTTTGGTTTCTGACAATGGGAATAAATTTAAATTAATTAATAAAAATTATATGTTGTAAATTTGGAAAAATGGATTCCATATTTTGAATCATAAGGTAATAATTGTGTGTATAGGAACCTTTTATTACTCGACATTTATGAATAGTAACTTAAGTAATTTTATTATTTGCCATAGTTAAAAGTAAATCTAGTAAATAAGGGTAGAAAAGGTAATATTATAATAGCATTAAACTACCCTAACACATATTCTAATCATATTGGATGAGATATGTCTGACCATGGGTGTCCATGGGATGATGTTGGGACCCCATAAAGCCACATGGATGGGAAAATGACATTATATAAGAATTAATTAAAAGTAAAGAAAAACATAACATAAACATGTATCTTTTATTAATTTTTTATGTGGGGATATATAAGTGATAAATTAGAAACCTAAAAATATTTTTCTATATCATGATATTTTATTTATAATTTTCAGACATTATATAAATTAATATAATTATGACATAATTATGATGTCGTCATTTCTTCATTAATAACAAATTCAAATAAATGATATTAAAAAAGATAAATAAATTTAAAATTGTTTTTTTGATGTCATCCACGAATTTGTAGGATGATATTGAAATATTAGGTTTGAGTTAATGTCTTTGGTTTGAATGAATTTGGTTGTTATAATTTTTTAAATAGCCAAGTATGAATAGTGTCCCAAATTGACATAATTCATTACTTAAAATATAAAAGAGATTTTTAACTTTTATTATATTCCCAAAAATCTATGATTTTAAAAAATGGTTATTATAAGTCTAATATTTTATTAATTATTATGAAATTTTTCATGTTTTCATAACTATTTTTATTCTTACTATTTTAAATTCTTGATAAAATGATAAGGGTAAAAAATAGTTAAATAAAAATGATAAGGATTTAAAAAATAACTGAAAACTATATAATTCTTATTGAATGATTTTATTTAGACTTATATTCATCTTATATTCGAAATAAATTATTTTTTACTAATTTTTAATCTAGAGAGAATTTATAATAAATTAATATTTCAAAACATTCTTAAAGTGCCCCCTCTTATAAATGACTACCACCTCTACACACATTAATCACACCTCTCAAACCCCTTATCTCATCCAAATTCTGCCTCAATAAGATCCCAACATCACTCTGTTCCTCCTAGAAGCCTTACTGTTGGCCTATGGAAATTCAAGAAATCTTTTTTGGTTCAAATAAAATGGAGTTACACGTTTTAAGAGGGAGCATCTTCTCTAATGTTCCTTTCCATTATTTTACTTCTTCACTCCCTATATTATTCTTATTCATTGATTACATAACAACAACAGTATCCTAAATATACTTGGATGTTTTATGATAAGTATTCAAACTACACTTACACACACCTCCATCTAATGGATATGAATATTCTATTTTTATGGACGACAAACTACTACCTCACAAAACTACGATTGTTCAATTTTACCCTACCACCTCTCATGGTGGCCATTAAGATAGAAATATATTTATATATGATATATATTATATTTATATTTTATTTATGGTTCTGTACTTTTTATTTAAATCGTACCATTATGCTTTCCATAAATTGTGAATACAATAATTTTATTTGAGGAAGTGTGGACTACCGCCCCCTCAACGTTATATGATTCATTCTTTCCATACTTGGAATGTATAAAGGTTTGAGTTAATGAACTTATATAACACATGTAACACATTATATTACACTATAATTATAATATTACTATTTATCATTTATTTTTCATTTCCATATTATGAAAAATAAATGAAAGTAGCGTTCATAGGTACGTAGGACCTACCATCTCCATAAATAGGGAATTTCATTTATTATCTCGAAATGTTATGGAATATTGTAAAAAACAATAATACATGATATATATGATTTTTAAATCATGAATACTATTCTGTATATAATTTACTTTTGATCTCAGGGACAATTTGTAATTACATCATGTTTATTTTTGACTCAAGTACCGAATATTGACAAAATGACATATATGAACTAAAATAATTATGTAATTTTTAAAACATGATTATAAGTAATATGAAATTATTAATAAAAATTAAAAAGTTTTTGATGAAATTAAAAGTTAACCTATGTTTATTATTCAAGAATATAACGAACGAACGAGAGAAGTCATACTCAAGGTTGGGAAACATTTCAGCCTCCCATTTTATTAAAAACTTTTTTTTATTATATGCCATTTAATTTACATTTTTGTGTGTTAATATATGTTTTTATATATCATTATTGATTTAAATTTTATTTCCATGTCATGATAGACCCTTTTCTCTCTCAAAAACTCATTTTCAGAATTTTCATGTGATGCTGGTTGGCTGTAGAATTTTTGTAAGGGGAATTTTAAACTCCATTTCTACTCATAGGGTTATACACATAATTCATTGATTATATTAGTCCAAGATTAAGTGTCAAATCATTATTTATTTATTTTTGTTTTAATTTCCACTTCCCTTTGGGTGGATGTACTTTTTCATCACTATTTCATAGTTCCTTGAAACATGTGTTCTAGTTTTAAGAATCACTGCTTCTAGGCAGTTTCCATTATATTTATTCATTACACCGAAAATATCCAATAGTTCTTTATCCAAATGGTACCTACATTATAAAGAAATAAATTCATTAATTTTGAAATTTATGATAATTTGGAACGTAAATTGGTCGATAGGATGGGAGGTTAGAGTCATCACACCCTTTTGGGTGGAATTTTCAATCACTTATTAACATGTGTAAATAATAGAATCATTCATATGTATTCAAGGTTCTTCATTAATGGATATATATGTATGTATTTGATATTCCCCATCGACGGTATCCTCTAATATACAATTTAGAGATTCTTTTAATTATCTTTATGATTTCTATTTTTACGCCACTCAATGTGGAACACTGGAATTTACTGTCATCCATGGAGATGAATGATTGTTTTGATATTGGGATCATACCAATGAAATTTGTTACCTATGTATTGTTGTGAAAGGAATCAAAACCCTCATATTCCGGTGCCACTTAATGGGACACATCATACCTTTTAAGGTCATGTGATAAGGACCTAACAGTATAGTTTAATTTCATGTAGTATGGACATCTATGCAAAAATGTCTTGGTAAAAGTTAGGTGTGGGACTTATGCTGAGGCAGCCCAATGAACTAGGAAAGGATATTGGTTTTGAAGTTCTATTAGACCCTATTGGGAATATGGACCAAGGAGAACATGGTTGATTTGAAGTGTTCGGTTTGAACCTCTGGGAGGATTCAAACATATCCCATTTGGATGGGAATCAAATCCCTCATAGTTCGATGAATCTCATATGAGAGTACAGTCCTTTGAGATAAATGAGTTTGGGATTACTTCCTGAAAAGGATTCCTTGACAATTTTTGGGGTTCAATTTGGAGATTATTCCTAAGGAGGATTCCGAGATTAAGGGAATTAGGGTTGGATTCCTGAATAATATATCTAGTGAGCTCAGGCCCTGGGAAGGCTATCTATGTATCTTGGTTTGAGCAAGAATCTGAGTTCTCGTAGTTCATTCACCATGAGTGTTTGTTCACATGTTGTAATCATCACGAATATATAATCCCACATGAGTCATGCTTGATGTGAACAATAAGAGGATGTGAAAGATTCAACAATTACACATACACTTTTCCTCCCCCACTGGTGGCAGAGGGCGCGCCTATGGCAGCAAGGGTGGATGAGGGAAAGGTGACGAGACTTCCCTCTATTCACATTACATTGGAAAATGGTCGTATGAAAGGATGAAAGGATGAAGTTTATGGGATTATGCTAGGATGGATTCCCTAAAATTGATCCTTGTAGGGGAGGGGGTTTCTTCATTCACTTGAATGGAAAATCAATTGTGAAACATACATTCCCAACAAGTAGACCTGAGGTTTTGAGTCTCTTTGAAAAGGGAGAGGTCAGGACCCAAACCCTCCTCCAAACTGGGAACTTCCAAACACTATTCCTTGGAGAAAGGTCCATGTGACTGCAAATATACAAAACCACAGATATTTCACGAATCACAACCCCATTGTGAAAAAAAATGTTGGAAACCTCTGCCTGTGGATATACAAACCCACATAGGAGACACGCTTAGGTGAGTTTCCCTAGGTTTTGATAAGTTAGAGGTTTTGGTGGATGTCACAACAGAATCCCTTTCAAAAAAGGTATGTAATGAAGAAGAATCCTTGCCATGGATGGAATTTAATAGGGATTGATTGCATGTATAATTAAGAGAGTATGTTAATCAAATAGGGGCACCCAAGTAAGTTAGAGAACTCATGTATGGGTGTGGAAGTAGGCTTGGTAGACCTGATGTTCACTTAAGAGATGAAAAATCTATATGGTAATACTTGGATGAGACCTAACTCAACCGTTCATGAGTATTCACAGGTGATTCCAGAAGTGGGGCGCTCAAGTTCCTTTGAAAAAAATTGGTGGCTCCCAAGTGTTTATGATTTTGGGAGGCTGGGGACATTATTCGTGCCAGTGTTATAGATTTAAAACACTAAAAGGACTTAAGTCCTATGATCCTCCCTCAATTCCTCCGCTTTAGGTGTTGATGAACTACCATTAAATTTAATGAGGACTTGAGTGAAGCACTAAGGTGATCAGAGCATCAATTGGACTTCAGGGAATTTTGTTCATCTCAAATGAAGGCCCCAAGGGTCTATTTATAGGGAAAAATTGGACCTTGGGTGAAATGATATTGGGAGCGCAAGTGACTTGCATGACAGTTGGGCACATCCAATTCGATTGCGCACCAATTCCCTTTTGGTCTGACTAGAGACACCCAACGATCATGCCTTTTCAAATATTAATTTTCTTCATGTATTTCCCCTCTACTTTTTAACATATTTTAATTTTTCATTTTTATACGCTTTGATGGAATAGAGTTTCAAAAAAATCCCCTCCTCAGAATTGGATCTGAAATGAATAGAGGATCCTATACTAAGATAAACTAATGAAGGATAAATAAGATAGTACTAAGGTGCACAGGTTTTATGCGCATAGAACAACTGGTCGCACAAGCTGGCAGCGCACAAGATTCTGGCATGCATAGTGAAATCCATCTATTATATATCGCATCTTCAATTTAAAAAAAGCCTCTCGACTTCCATACTATCAACTCTCAGTGTGAAAGTCTTCTTTCACTCAGACTCTTCTATTTTCCCATGCTTCTTCTGTATGTTTTTAGTTGCATGATATAACTGGGGCGCGACACTTGCGCACCATTTTTCACTTGCGCTCCAATTTTTATACCTGTATGCCTTAATGAATTTGATGATTTAATTAATTATTTTATCAAAAAAATAACATACTTAAAAGATGATTTTCTATCCTTCTCCAAGATCAATAGATCCCAAAATAATTGGAACTACTGATGAACTAGCCAGTAAGAGGATTGAGGACACGATGAATGTCATTGGTCATGACTACATAGAAATTTGCAACACCAACCTTCCAAATATTGAAAAATACTTGAAGAATTATCATTTCATCTTTCCCAGAAGCACCTATCTACCATTGTAAAGCTATGACCATTTTCATGATGTTAATATTCTAGACCCAATGAACTATGTCCAACATTCTATGTTTCAAGATTATATAAACTTCTCATCTGCCAATGTTTCTATTTGGGGATCATTTTCTACTGCTGTGACATAAGAGAAATCTCATATCATGCATCACATACTGTGTGCTCCAGATTTGAAAGCACACACACCTGAGCTACAACCACATTGTTATTCACTCATATTTTGGGATTATCATCCAGATCAGTCCAAGGGTTGGAAGAAAAGTTGAGATGTCTTCCCAATAGGAGGTGTAAAACCCCCATGGATATGGTAATACTGAGTTCTCAAGACCTATGTAGACATTATAGATGACTTGAAATGTTTCATGATTTATGAGGTTATCTGGGTATGGAAAACAAATGTGTACCAGAACAATGATTTCGTGCCAGAATTATTAAGCCGATGGAGCCCAGAGACTATCTCCTTTAACATAACACATAGAGAGGTAGGCATCAACTTGGGGGATGTTTACAATATTTTCAGAGCTCCAATCCTTGGAGGCATGTATGATGAGTTTATTACTCCCATGGTGACATGGAATGACTCAAAGAAGATATGATCATTGGTTCGTGAGTTGATGAAAATATTTAAAAAACTCGAGAACATGACCACCATGAAGTCTCTCACTAAGAAGGATATTCATTCATAAGAATGGATGAAAATATTTTTAAAAAAGATGAAGGAAAAGGGTCCCACCTACACCCGTCTGACTAGATATCCGAGGGAAAATAAGATAGGTAAACCTGAAACATTTTGGACAACATTGGAGAAAGGAGAATGTAATAAATGAGGATGTGAAGTCAACCCAAAAAATCCTGCAAATACACGTATAACAAGTTTCTTGGCCATGTGGATCAACGTGTATTTGTTACGAGTCCGAATTGTTAAAATAGGCGTGAGGCCAGGAACCTGTATTATTACGACCAATCTAGATGAGAAAAGGATGGTAGGGTTGTACACTCGTATTTTGGTCAAGATTCATAGGTTCTTTCTTCCCATTTACAATGTAAAGTATCCTTTTAGAATAGAGGGACCATTCAAAGTGTTGTGGGGATGGATGGCTACTCACATCAGAAATTATGATGTACAAAGTGGGGTAAAGGTTTTTAGAAGACCTTTTTAAACTATCTCTTCATTCTTTTCTAGTATTTCACCCTTATCTCTAAACACTTATGACATCAAGGCCAGATTGGGCATGCATAAGGAGTTTTATCTCTTCCCTTATGGGAACCCACCGATGCGGAAATTTATTGATGATGGGTTGACCAGTTTAGAGTTATGGGAATATATTCTAGCTTGCAGAGATGGTGTAATAGGAACCATGATTGATGGTGAAACCATATATGAGGCCTATTCCCCTTATATATTTTTGCATCAAATCAAATGTCTGCAACAAAATAATGTATCCCCTCCTGTTCATGTCAGATTAGAGCGTCATCTGATGGTTTCCCAACAGATATGGCTGTTGAAATCTATAGAGAATGACGAAGAAATATTTAATTTTCATGCCGATGATGCAGTAAGAAAATTGACAATCTGGTATTCCGAAAACAGGGTCACATATTACCCTGAAGGGGTATTAAATCATGTTTTCCCACAAGTGGGGGTGAAGTTAAGTAACATAAGAGAACCCCTTTTTTTGGAAGGAAACGGTTCATCATCAGGGGCCGACTCATGAGAATCAGAGGGTGGAGGTAAAGATGCCTCAAATTCACTAAAGAGACCTCGTTCTTGATATAACCCCCCTGCTAGAGTTAAGAGATCCACCCCATCGATCTCTACAAGGTTTTTATCGAGGTGATCAGGTAAGCATCATTCTGAAGAGAAATGAGTTCCATTTTCTAATCCCCCAATCATGACTAAAAGGGTTGGGAAGAAACTCAAATCGATGGCTGCATGATTCTCTTCACAACCCTCTAAAATAATCTTTTAATATATACATCTAGTGGCTATTCAAATTTGGAAAATTTTATACTATGATGCTGAAACCATGTGGATGGATCTATGAGAAGGGTTGAATATTCCAAGACTGGGGAATTTATGGGATTCTTCTGACATTATTTTTAATGAAAATTCTAATGAGGTGAGGACCTACATTCAAGAGATGGAAGTAATCATAAATGAATCCAGTGAATCAATTCCAACCATGAAGTGGGTGAAGAAAATGATAGATTGTGGTACCACCGAAGGGATTAGTCATTCATTAGATGAAGAATGGCATGACTTTTTGGATCCTAGGGATGTAAGTTTCGTTTTTCTCACATTATCTTCTTCTTTTCAACTTTAATTTTAGTCAAATTATTATTAATATGGGGGTGTATCATCTTAACTTGTAGATGGTTAAAGGAATAACAAATGAAGGTCTCTCACCATGGTATAGCCCTGGAGGCACTGCTCATAGAGTTACCATATCAACCTGTGAATCTGGAGAAATATCTCCAGGCCAACATGCCATGGAGGATGAAATAGGGAGGGCATTTCAATATCCAATACTAGTATTTTGAGATGATGACGTAAGACCTCTTAAAAAGGTTAAGAAGAAAAATCACTGAAGAAAGAGATCCATGATTACGTGCTTTCTTAGTAGTGGTAAGACTTCATCATAATCGTGAATTTTATCCTTTATTCAGGAAAAGGGTTTAAACTTCTTAGAATTACAGGGGATTATTACATTTATTCTTTGAAAGAAACAAATGATAAGCTTCAAGGATCATGGAGGGCGCTTCTAAACAGGCACAAAATCTTACTAATTCGAAGGTTCCTAAAGAGGCATTGAGGTCGAAGGAAGCAATGCCTTTTCCCGGTACTACTCTTGTTACTGTTATTATAGGAGTGGAGGCTTTTGGTAAATCAATAATGATTTATATGACATAAAATGTAACAACAATTGACTTCCTTCTTTTGGTGCTTTAGGTTCATCACATGAACTAGAACATCCAAAAACAGCTGATGATGATCCACCAATTGTAGCTGATAAAACTATTGGGGGTCAAAAGTTGTTGGAGGAAGGTTGCAAAGAAAACATGCCATGTTCTCCCATGGACGAGACTAACCTGGGATGTGGGATATCATTGGATGAAATGATAAACCTTTACATGTAATTTGAAGAAGTATTAGAACATGTTAATATACCAAATGCTCTATATGATTATGGAGTTTCTTGTATAGAATAAATTGGATGTGAGTTTTCAATATTCATCATGTTAATATTATTATGAATAAATTTATAACCATGGTTAGTTGAAACATGATTTTACATCTAAAGAAACTTCTCCCGCAATTTTACTTGGTGGATGTATTAATATTAATGTCAATCCCATCATTGCAGAGACATTGGATTAGGTGAATCATGAGATAGAAAATCTTCCTGAGATTCATTCTGAAGATCCTAAGCTAATTAAATATAGAACTAGTCACCTAAAAACATCAAACAAAAATGTTGAAACTGAGAATATTGGGGAAGAGTCTTTTCAAGATGCTGACCTAATATTTGGTAAGAGATATCGATATTGTGATTGTACTCACCTTTGTTATTCCTTAAATCGAACCACAAAAAAATTTATTTACATATAAGGTTATCAAAGTCAATGGATAGGTCTGGAGGTGAAGGTTTTGAATCATCAAAAATAGTACTAGAATGTAAATCAATTATTGTTCATGAAGGAGAAGGACATGTCACTTATTTAAGAGAATTAATCCAAGAATACATCCCACCTTATGTCAGTGATTCTGAATCAGACCTTGAACTGCAAAAGGCTCTTCATCTTTCATATTGCAAAGCGTGGCTGAATATATTGAAGATAATATCTGAGATGCCCCATGAGGAAATTCTTTCAATAATTCCATGATTTCATATCATTTAATCACATTGGGAGTTGGTGGTTTTGACTACCATGAAGTTCCTAATGCGGTGAAAGTGATTATCCGAAGGATGGAACAAGAGAATAAGCTTATGAAATACTTTATAAATCCAAATTATCGATCAACACTAAAGAATTTATAGCAGGGTTGTCCCAGGGTGAGGTTGATCACACAACAATGTTGAAGGAACTGAAGTAGAAAATCAATGAAAAGACTGTTTAGCAGTTGCGCCTTCAACATGAATTAGATATCATTATAGGGGAGCTTTAACAACTTTATAGATCATTAGGATAAGTCCAAAGGTATGGTGAAAAATCCATTTTATATTCCATAGAAGCACTTCATCATGCTGAAGAGAGAGGAGATGATCAAATAAATGAGCTTCAATGGGAAGATGATGGGTCTCAAGAGGTTGTTTACCAAATAAGAAGTTATGTAGAAACCGTTTTGTGATTTTATATTTGATAGAGATTCCAATTTGGGGATTCTCCTCTGTGATTTTTTTATAAATGAAAATCATTTTGCCTTTAATCATATGGTTTTTTCATTCTCTCTAGTTTCTTATGTTTTAACTATGCCATTGGTCTTATTAAGCATATTTTTATTTATTCTGGGGTTATATAGAAAACCCCAAAAACATTTTCTCTTTTGACTTTTTTTTTCTTAATATTATCTAATTCATATGAAATGTACTTTTAGTGAGATGGGACTCAACATTTGTTCATAGTGTTATTTATGGGTTCCCAATCTTGTGAGTACCATGTCTCTTGTTGCTGGTTATTTAGAGTCATGTTTGTTGGACTATAAAGGGAAAATGTTTAAGGTCGAATAGTTTTGACCATAAATTTTAAAATTAGATCCCAAACAAGACTCAACAAAAACGAATTGCTTTAATATTATTTATATATTTCCTAGGGGAATCTCGAGCAATGTTTTTTATTGTCATAATATTTCAATCATGTATCAATATTAGAGAAGTCTCTTTCAAGAATAACGTTACCATTATTTGAAAAACCTGTTACGGGGGTTGAATTATGCAGGTCCAACAGGGCATATGTTGCATAGCCAAATAGTGGCATCTCTTGACTGAAAGGTCTGTTATGTAGTCAGCTTATGTAGGGCCACCTAAGGGCACATACTGCCTAGTGAATCAAAATATCTCTTTAGAATTTAACATCTTTCTGTTGATAGAAAATGGAAACTAAGATTTGGGTGAATCAAGACCATAATGGGTGGTTTTTCCAAGGAAAGGGATTTTAAGAATAAAGGGAAATTTTATGCTAACATATGTCATTAATTTGAAAACCAATTATATACAAATTTGGTGTATGAAGAATGGTTGAAATTTATCAGAAAGGGGAATTTCTGATATAAAACTTTGCAGTTTTAAGTCATGAAGTGAGAACATTGTACTGTACAGTTTTAAGTCATGTAGTGAGAACATTATATAGTGTAGTTTTATGTCATGCAGCGAGGACGTTATACTGTGCAGTTTTAAGTCATACAGTGAGGACATTGTACTGTGCAGTTTTATGTCCTGCAGTGAGGACATTATATTATGCAGTTTTAAATTGTGCATTGAGGACATTATTTAACTTTAATCTAAGGTCTTTATATCTGACCAAAGATATGATACTTTCCCAATTTCTTGATAATTTATTTGGAAACATACTACCATATTTAGGTATGGAAGGGAAAATTGTGAATTGTGATTTGGGAATTTTTGGATTTGAATATTGATAAGGGAAGAGGGCCAAAGGTATTATAAGAAGGCTTTTCCAGGAATGATGTTACCATTATTGGACAAACCCATTATGGGGGTTGTATTATGTATGGCCAACTGGGGAATTTTTTTTATAGCCAAATAGTTGAATCTTTTGACTGAATGGCCTGTTTTGCAGGCAACTTATGCAAGTCCACCTAAGGGTACATACTGTATAGTTAGGAAAAAGAGCTGTCAAAAGTTTGAAATTTTTTTTCTGCTGAAATCCAAATAAATTTTATGGGAATTCTTATTTTCTGAAGCATAGAGTTTGGTTTATGGAGACAGGTACCTAAATATATAGAGGATATTTCCATCCATCATTTCCAAATAATTAGAGGAATATGACTTCTACGAAGGACTAATCTAAATGTAGGATTTTTGGTGTCTGTAGTTTTACATCATACAACTAGGACAAGAAATTGAAACAATATATGATAAGTAGTTAGATGATTCAAGGTTATTTTATATTTATTTGCACATGTGGATAGGAAAATGTTTAAACCGTGGTCTAAAAGACATTCAGATTGAGAGAAAGATAATGGAAAATATATACATGAATAACTATTTTAAAATACATATTCTTGTATATTAGCGTCAAATTTTGTAAGGGAAAAAGACAAAATAACCATGAATGAAATTAACATCATGTGTCAAACTCGTTATAGGGGATGTATTATGAAATTCCAACTAGGGAATATGCTCCATAGACAAATAGTGGCATCTTTTCACTGATATTCCTGTTATATAGGAAACTTATTCAAGGCCACCTAAGGGCACAAACTTCATAGCCAGACAAAAGAGTTCTCAGGTATTAAAAACTATATAACCATAAACCATAAGAAAGATTTTGAATATCTAGAAATATTCAAAATTAAGAGTGTGAAATATATAATGGGGCTATTCTCAATGCACATATGAAATATTTGAATCAATATTTTCCATGAGTTGGATGTCCGTTATATAGATCTGAATCATATTTAAAATGTAGACATTATTTGTTTCCTTTGAATTAATAATGTGATGTGCAGTTTAATGTCATGTAGTGTGGAAATTATATTATACATTTTTAAGTCATGATGTGAGAACATTGATAGCTCCATAAGAAAACGAGACACCTTATTTATATAAATAATCCTTTTACCCAATTCCTAAGCCCACTTCTGCTATGATCTATGTGAGAAAAAAGGAGCTATAATGGTTTCTTCTATAACACTAAGGTGACACAAGTGAAGAATAAGGGTGTTATATTTACATTAAGTTTAACTTCATGTGGTAAGGAAGAATAAGAAACAATGTGAAAAGAAAGAAATTTTGTAACAAGACTAAGGGATAAAACCTAAGTGTCTCTATGTGTCTTACTGGCGGTAGGAATATATCCATACATAGTTTTTTAAACATTATCTATGCAGGCTTGATTCTTATATAAGGAATAAAGGGGGGTTTTTTATATCATGATTGGGCCCAATATTGGAGATCTAGACATATCTACATATCTCAAATAGATGATAATCAAGCCCGTACATAGTTCTTTGGACATTCATTTCCCACACCAACCTATTTTGACATGGGAGATAGGGGGATTTAACACATTCTTGAAGAATTATTAAATTTATGACACAATATGGAATGAAAATAAAATCATGTATCTTAAAATAGAACTCTATATAGATCTAGTTAATACAGAGGAGAATAAAAAGTGAAATAAAAATTTTGTGGTTGCAGATGGGCCCAATGTTGGAGATCCAGGCATCTCTACGTATCTCAAATAGATTACAATCAATCCAAAAATAGTTCTTGAAACAAGGTCCCTATGCAGATCAGACTCAAACATAGAAAAGAGAGGGACTCATGTGCCACTAAGGAGTAGAAATGATGTTCATGATTTTTACTTATAGAAGCTCCTAACGTCAAGTAGATAAGAAATTAACAGTATCATTTAATGTCGTGTAATGAGTAAAAGTGGTTTCATGTAGTTTAACATCGTGTGTCAAGGACAAAGTTTCTACACATTTTAATGTCATGAAACATGGATGTTTATGATTGTTATGAAGTTTAACATCAAGAAACTAGGACATTGTACTGTGCAGTTTAAATTCTTCCAGTAAGTACGTTGGGGGCTATATAGTTTTCAGTCTTGGTGGGACGATAATTTGGGCAACTACACAAACTATTTCTTCAAAAATATCGCATTGCTTAGAGTTGTAATAATCTCTCTATCTGTTGATATTAAAGAATAAGCTCCATTTGAGTAGACCTTATGTATGGAATAAATTCCTTCCCACTTTGGCTCATTCTTTAGAGGTTTTTATCCTAGTATCATTGGAGTCCTGAGTACCAATACCAATTCTTCTTAAAGAAATGAATGGAGGTGAAATTTCTTGATAAAGGCTCATGCTATTTTGTTTCGATAGATGTCTAAATGATGATAAGTATGCAATATTATTTTGTTTAATCGTTCCATATCATTAAAACATTTATGGGACCTCTAATATGTAGATAATTGATCACATATTGAAACTCTGAGTGAGGAAAATTTAATTTCAATTGAAAAAATTACTTCTGTTCCGTATACCAATGAATAAGGAGTTTCTTGGGTGGCATTACATGTAGTTGTCCAATAAGCCCATAATGTAAGCACAAGTTTAGAAAGAGAGATGTCATGTGTCAGGAGGATGGCTACTCTCGAAGGGGTGAGCGGGGATAAGGCAAGCGGTGAAAACCCTACCCAGGGTGGTGCTGCTCAAAAGGGGAAAGTTGATGCCAAAGAGAAGGATGTGGATCAAATAGGGCATCGTGATCTTTTCTCACTCTGCGCGAAGCATAATATTAGAAAATCGAGTGGCAATGATGTATCGAACCAGGGTAAAAGCATTATGGAGGTGCTTAATCATAATGGGGGATTTTCCTTTATGGGTTGTGATGCTGAGAGTGCTGGGAGAATCGTCAGAAAAGGCCGCGTTGCATAAGTATCTGCAAATCAAGCTGCAGTTGACGAGCGCATCATGCTATGAAAATTATCAATTATTGTGCGGGTGATTATTCCAAAAGATATTCGGACATGTAAATTTCATTAATTGACATGAATTTTGGCGGAGATATGGGGATTCAGTGACTAGAAGATGACGGCCATGGGGAAAGGGTTCTATCATATCATCTTCCCTACTGATGAATGCAAGAGGCGTGCATGGAGTCTGGGGTCTGTCTCGCTGAACCCTGGTTATCTTTGGATTCATGAGCGGGACAGAAATTTTGATCCCAACTCTGTCAGGAACACCATCACATAGGTCTGGATAATAATTCATAAGCTTACTTGGTTATACTGGCATCCTCAGATTCTTTGAGACATTGCTTCATCTGTTGGAAATCCCATTAGATTAGATTAACAGACTGATAATCCCAACATTGGTCATTATGCTAGAATACTGTTAGAGGTTGACATGGATATTACTCTAGTTGAATGAGTTGTTTTCACTACTAGGGATGATAGTATCACTCTAGAGATTAGATATGAAACAAAACCCATATTTTGTTTAAACTATCACATTTTTGGTCACACACTTCCTGAGTGTAACAGAAACAAATTATGTTCATCTAGCAACATCAAGGGGCATGATGACTTTCAATGTATAAGGAAAGGGAAAGGGGTTGAAATGGTCCTTCCAGAGGTTACTGTATGGGCCCCTGATGGTGAACATGATCATATTCACATAGAACCTGTGGTAGTGACTAGAGGATTCTGCTCTGGAACAGCCTGAGGTTACTATGCAAACCCTTGATGGTGAACATGATGAGGTTCACAAAGAAACAGTGGTCGTGGTTGTGGAGGCTCCTGTTTTGGAACAAGATAGTTTTAAATACCCCCTAGGAATGATGGGTAAGGTCAAGGTTTGGATGATTACGATAAGGAAAAAGGGGTTGAGGGGAACTCTGAAATTACTCAAGCTGTTGATAGGCCCCTGGATGTGAATTCCTCTGAACCTAATGCTACAACTGTTCTTAAATATCAAGTGACTGTGTAGGCTGATCAGGGTAAAATCTGTAATTATGGGAGTAAGATGATGATAATACAAGAAACCAGTGAAACTGCTAGGCTTTTATCCCAAGTTTAATCCCCAAAGGATGCAAGGAGGAAGCTCCATTCCACCATAACAGACCCAATTAGATCGGATAATATGTTTTTATCATTGTCTGATGATGACATTTCCAGTTCCCATGATAGAGGTTCCCCAAATAAGGAAGGAGAGGATAGTATGGAAGAACCAAAGGAAAGTTTAATATCAGGTTATACTGGTCCCTTGACCAGACAATGTACTTTTCATCAATGAAAGCCCTCTTTTGGAACTGTCAGGGTCTGGGGGATCCCCCTATGGTCAAGGCCATGAAGCATATCATCTTGACCAGTAAACCAATGTTGATTAGCATAGATGGGCCCAGAATGAAGTTTTCCAATTGGATGTCATTTAATTAGTCAAATTTAGGATACTCTTTTGTTGCTGCAAATCAATCTGATTCTGATACAGAAGCATTATGGGTGTTAAAGAATAACGCTATGACTATTGAATCCTCTCTAACTGATCAACAATTGGTTTCTCTAACTTTCCTTTTTTCAGTCAGGTTCATTTTGTGTAACATTTGTTTATTCTTTTAACCAGTATATTAGGAGAAGAAGTTTCTGGAATAACCTTTTGAGTATTGCTAAGAACATGAATAAAAGATGGATAATTCTTGGTGATTTCAACATATTTTTGAGGCCATAGGAGAAAACTGGGAGTAACTTTTTTTGTGCTTCAGGCAGGGACTTCTCCACATGTATTGATCAATGTAGATTGATTGAAATTCCTATTCTGGGTGCTGATTATACCTGGTATAGATTCACTCACAATGGAAGGCAAGCTAGTGATCTAGATAGATGCTTGGTGGAAATTAATGAGAAAGGTGATGAAATTGAAGTATCTGGAATCACTTTGTCTAGATTACATTCTGATCGTCATCCAATTTTAATTGATATTTGTGTGAATACTTTAAGGTCAGCACCCCTTCCCTTTAAGTTTAACAATGCTTGGTTGATGGTTCCTGGATGTAGAGAGACTCTTTTGGAGGCATGGAAGGAGTCTTTCCAAGGCAGTGCTTTGTATATTCTGGATTGAAAATTGAAAATTGTTATGGCTCGAATAAGGGAATGGAGTAAAAAATATTTCTCTACACTTGATCAGGATATCAAAGAGGTTGATTCACACCTGTATGATTGTCAACAAGGCAATATGTCCCAAGATACTATATCTGCACAAGAATTACAGGCAGTCTCAAGGCTTGATAACATGATAAATATTAAGGAAAACCTGTCTAGGAATCAGTTCAGTGCAAGATGGCTGAAAGAATGTGATAGGAATTAATGGTTTTTTCACTGCATGCATAGGGAGAAAAAAGTAAGATGAAATCTCAAGGCTTTAAGAATTGGTGATATCCTGTATACTTCTGAAGATGATATTGTTTACTCTGTGACACACTATTTTGAAAATCTCTATTTTCAATCTAGGGGATATTCCAAATAGAGTTTTAAGATGTATTGAACCAATCTTGGATGATGTGCAGAATAAAAAACGTACTGACATCCCTTCCACAAAGGAAATTCATGATGCTCTCTTTTCATTGAATCTGGATAGTGTGGCTGGACCTGATGGTTTCTCCAATAAATTGTTCATGTTCTACTGGGATATCTTACATAAGGAAGTGACAGAAGCATTAAGGGAGTTCTTTTATCACTCCTATATTATTTTTGGAATGAATTCAAATTTTATTGCTCTAATACCCAAGAAGGAAAATTCCCTTGATATAAAAGACCTCAGACTAGTTTCCATTGGTAATCCTATCCCTAAAGTTATCAGAAAAATCATGGCAAAAATACTTGGTGGTATTTCTAGGTATCTCATTTCCCTTAACCAATTTGGTTTTGTACCTGGTAGAAATATACAGAATTGTCTTTTCACTCTATCAGATTGTGTCAATATAATGAGAACTAAGGTCAGGAATGGAAATATGGCACTCAAGGTGGATATATCAAAGGCCTTCGATACTATTAGGTGGTACTTTATGTTCACTATTTTGAATATGCATGGTTTTTCATGTAAATTAATTGTCTTGGTTAAAGCCAGTTTGGAAAGTGCTAGATTATCCATATTGATCAATGGATCACCAAGGGGTTTCTTTGAGTGCTCCAAGGGTGTAAGGCAGGGCAATCCTTTATCTAGATTATTGTTTTCCATGGCTGAGGATTATTTGGGAATTTCTATTAATGACCTTGTTAATTATATTATATATCAGAGAATGATGTATGGGAGTAATTTCTTCACTCCTTCACACCTTTTTTATGCTGATTATATTCTTCTCTTCTCTAAAGCTGATAAGAAAACTATAACCTCTATTAAGTCTATTTTCAATCACTATGATAATGTTTCAGGTCATGTTATAAGTTGGAGTAAATCTTTTGTAATCTTTGGTGAAGGGGTTCGAGCTGTAAAACAAAACAGAGTGGCTAATAGGCTTGGTGTTAAAAGGGGTGCATTACCCTTTACTTATCTTGGACTGCCCATGTTTTGGGGAAGGGTGAAGAGGGTTCACTTGGAAGGTATCTCTCTTATAATCATCAATCAATTGGCTAGTTGGAAAGTTAAATCAATGTCCCGGGCTGGTAGGATCTGCCTTGTGAATTCAGTCATCACGTTAATGTTTGTGTGTTTCTTTTTCAATATACAAGTGGCATACTGCTTTGATCAAGGAACTAGATGGCATGATCGGAAATTTTATCTGGACTGGCTCCACTCAACAAATGAAACTGATTACTGTGAAATGGATGGACTGTATCAAGACTCTCTCAAGTGTTGGAATTGGAGTTAAGGATGTCAGGTTTTTTAATGATGCTTTGCTAAAAAAAATTCACATGGAGACTCATTGCAGGTTCTGACTTCTCCATGGAATTTCATTCTGAAAGATTTACTGACATCTTACATTGGAGGCAGAGGATATATCTGAGATCCTCTATGTGGACATCTATTAAGATCAATTATAATGATCTTATGGCACTTTCTAAATGGATGGTTTGTCCCAGTTCCCAATTGAATTGCTGGACAACAAAGTGGTTATCCTATCCTATCGAGAATACAACTAATATACCATTATCTTTTAGAAACATCATTGTCTCTGATCTGTAGGGAAATGCACTGGCTCAAGGAGTTCTTCCTCTTAATCTACATATTGAATTCTCTGATTATGAATATATTGATCAAGAAACTCCGATTTGGGAACCTGATATTAATGGCTTGTTCTCCAGTTGGCTATCATATGACATGTAGTGTGGGAATGTGGCATCAATTCCTTCTTGGGTGGTGGGGGTTAGGAAGGCTTTCATCCTTCTAGATGATTCCCTTCTTATCTAGCGCATCTGGAAAAACAGGATGCCAATCCAATCTGCCCTTCAAAGAAAAGGTTTTAATCTGGACCCAGTATGCTTTTTCTGTCTAAATGTTGATGAATCTATTGATCATATCTTTTTCAACTGCTCCTTTGCTGCTCGGTTCTGGAGGTATTTGATGGATATTTTTCACTGTCACTTTGGCTTTAACTCTGTTGTCTCCTTTCTCAATTTTGTTATGCATGAAGATATCAGTGAGCAGGTTCCCTCCTTGTTCATTGTTGTTGCTGTTTCTATCATCTCTTGTATTTGGAAATCCCGGAATAATATTGTCTTCAATGGTGGAAGTCCCTCCTTTAAGGAAGGGATGATGGCGACTCACCGAAGCAATAAACTTGATTCGGTGAAACAGTCTGGCTCTATGAACAATAATATGTCTGATTTTATATTATTGAGAGCTATTGCTGTGAGTGGCAGGGTGAAGAAGCCTAAGGTGATGAAATATATTAGATGGATCCCTCCAATCAATTACTACTTAAAGGTTAATGTTGATGGAGCAGCTTCTAGCACACCGGGTCCTGCTGGATATGGAGAGAATCATCAGGAAATCTCATGGATTTATAAAGGGATGTTTATTTAATTACATTGTCAATATCTACACTCTAGAGGCTAAGATATGGGATATGGTAATGGAAATCAGGTATGCTACTCATTATGGTCGGAGGAAGATTTGGATAGAATCAGACTCTTCTGTTGCTGTGCAGATCCTCAAAGAGTGGTCCAAGAATGTACCATGGAGGATGCTTTCTGTTTGGATTGGTTCTTTAAATACGTCTGAACAACTTACCCTTGAAGTATCTCATGTGTTCAGGGAAGCAAATTAAGTGGCAGATGCACTCTCAAAAAGGGCAATTCTGGAGGTGATCTCTAGTCGGTCCTTTGTTCTTCATGAGTATTGCAATTATCTTTTGTGCAATGAAATAATTGGTACTGTGTATACAAGACAGTGTAAAGCTCCCCTTTCTTGAGTGGTTTGTACTGTTTAAACTTTTTCTTATTTAATCTTATGGAGCAGGTTTCACCTGGCTCTCGGGCTTTTTCGGTATGCACAAGTTTATCTGGACAAGATTTCATATCTTTATCCACCATATTCTAGAGTATATTTGATAAGGTCTTATTGAAATCATCCATATATCCATTGGCCGCCACATGATAGCAAGATGAATGGTGGGACTAGATATTGTGCTCCCAATATTACTTTATTACCTCAAAAGAACATAAATTGGTTACATTGTCAATTAATACAGTATTAGGGACACCCAATCTAGTTATGATGTTAGTTTTGAATAAACGAACAATGATTTTGGCTCTAAATTCATTGAGAGGAATTTCCATTTCCCATTTAGAAAAGAAGTTAGTATAAATAAGAATATACTTTAACTTATTATACATAGCTGGAGTATAAGGTCCTACTACATCCCTACCCCATGTGGATAAAATCTAAGAGTACTTAGCAGTATGTAGCAACTCTGAATGTTGATGAATGAAGTTGGTATGAACATGGAAGGGATGGAATCTCTTAGTGAAATATGTCAAATCCTGCATCATTGAAGGCCAAAAGTATCCATGCTTTCAGATTTGATTAGAATGCCTATGTCCAGACTGGTGATCACCACAAGCTCTTGAATGTACTTCTTTCATGAAAATTGCAGTTTCTTCTCCATCAATACATCTAAAGAGTAATACATAAATTTCTCATTTGTAGATGATCTTCTGCTGATCTAGACTATCATAAAGAGTAAAATTGGATGCTCATCACCAGCTCTATTCTTTTTCATCCCTATCTGGTGGAAGTACTCCATTTTGAAGATATTCCATGATGGGTGTTCTCCATCCCGTGGTATGACCATAAGGCTTAAAAATAGGGATAATTTATTTAATTTCCTCTATTGTGGTTTTAATAAAAGGCGAGACCATATGGAGGAGAGTTATGCTGATGACGGTCTCATTCCGGTTAGGATTTTCCAAGTTTGTTGCTTCATTATCTAGTGCATCATCTTGAGCATTTTTTTATCGTGGTACATATGAAAATGTTATCTCTAAGAGAAATTCATCCATTAACCCTATGTAATAATCACACAAAGGGATTAACTCTTCTTTTCCGATAGAGTATTCCCCATTGAACTGTTTGACAAGAAATTCTAAATCTCTTTTCACATTCAAGCGATTCACTTGCACCTGAAGTTCCAATTCCAAGACTACAATGAGAGCTTGATATTCTGCTCTATTTTCGGTACCTCCTTCTGATAACGGGAAGGAGTAAGGCAATACTACCTTTTTTGGGGAAATAATGACAATTCCTAACCCAAAATTCTCATGTTTAGGGTTTTCAATTCCATTTCATGTTGAAGTTATAGAGGCACTGTCAAAGTACATTTCCAATGTTTGGGGATTATCTTAAATATAGAAGACCTCTTCATCAGGATGTTCAGTATTCAATGATGTATCTTCCATAGAAAGATGTTCAGTAAGGAAGTCAGCTAAATTGTGGACTTTTATTACCTTCTGGAGCACAAATAGGATATCCAAATACTGCAAAATAGCTGCCCACCATGTCAGACGCCCTGTAATAATAGGACAACCATGTATAAATTTGAGTGTGTTATTACAAGATACCAATTAGACCTCATGATGTTGCAGGTAGTGCCTCAATTTCTGAACTACAAATATTAATGGTAGGAAACAATTTGCAATACTTGAATATAGTGTTTCTACATCGAGCATAGTTAGACTGAGATAATAATAGTTGTTCTCATTCCCATCATCATTCTTTTGGGCAAGGGAGGCACCCAATGATTGCTCTAATGATTTCACATAGAGAATTAGTGCTCTTCCTTCAATAAGTGGAATTAATACTAGTGGGATGAAGAGATATATCTTGAGGGAATAAAATGATTCTTGTCCATCTTTAGTCCATTAATAGGTGACTGTCTTCTTCACTAATTTGTTGAAGGAAAACACTTTCCATTCAAAATGTAAATAAAGCACCGAATATAAGCCAAGTATATTTGGTATCCTCTTAATTATTTGAATTTTTTAGGAGGTGACATGAAAAGTATTTATTTTTTTTCTCAGGATCAACTTCAATACCATGATGGCGTACAACGAAGCGATGGAACAATCTTGAGGTTACCCTGAAAGCACATTTCAAGGGGTTCATCTACCAACTGTGTTGTCTGTGTTTATTGAACAGGGTCTCTAGATCATCCAAGTGATTGGAATATTGTTTGTATTTGACCACAAAATCATCCACATAACATTCAAAAAATTTCCCTAAGAAGGGTTTGAAGATATGGTGCATGGCACGTTGATACATTTCCCATGAATTATTTACACCAAAAAGAATTACCCAATATTAAAACACACCTTCAGGTGGACTGAAGGCTATAGATTTTTCATCCTCTGGGGCCTTACAAATTTGATTATACCCAAAGTATCCATCCATGTTGGAAAGAGCTTCATAGCTAGCTGTTGCATTAATTAAAATCTTTGTGATCGGAATAGTAAAATAATCTTTAGGAAAATTTTAGTTAAGATCTCTGAAATCAATGCAAACTCTGATTTTCGAATTCTTCTTTTTCACTAGGACAATATTTTCCTGCCATTTGGTATATTTGACATCCCAATTAATGTTATCCTTTACAAGCTTATCAACTTCAGCTTCAATTTTAGAGGCATGAGTTGGGTGTGTTCTTCTTGCTTCCTGCTTTAATCCTTGATGTTCTTTTGGGAAACCCAAATGATGAGTGGCTACATTGGGATTAAGACATTTCATATCTGAATAATTATAAGAAAATATATCTCGATGTTTCTTTAAAAATTATGTATAGACCTCTTTCTCTTCAAAATTAATGGTGTCACTAATTAGAGTGCAGTGTAGATCTTCTGTACCAAGACTTATTTCTCTCAGCTCATCCACATTGGTAGAGACACCTTCTGCAAATGATGGAGGAGATTACCTAAGATATTCCTCTTCTTCTTCATTACATGTTACTTCTTCTATTTCCAGTTGCATACTAGATAATGAAAAAAAACTTCTAGAGTTAGGGGAGAAGTTAATATTTGAACATCCTGAAGAATAGTCCACCATTTATGACCCTATTGATTATGAAGGGTCTTTCTGGGTAATAAAGAGAAGATGATGGATTGGGAATCAAAATATCCGTCTTCCTCTATAATTGCTGAAACTTATACGATTATGATTGATGATGTAGAGACTTGTTGTAGTTTACTGGATGAAATGAAGACATCTTCATTTAAGATTCTATCACTTCTTAGTAAATCAACAATTTCTCCCATTCCGTCTGGCTCGATTTGCAAAATTGATAGTATGGAAGCTACTAGATGAATTCTTGGATTCGGGTTTACCTTTTCAATTGGGTTAATATGTAACACATAATCTGTACACAAATTTATGAATGGGGTTTTTATGATATTTTCTAAACCATTTGTAGCATTAATTAGGGTTCCCTCATTTGTCATGGACCTCATTCCCTTTGTGTGATAAAACAACACCTCAATGTATTGATATTCACACATTTTAAATAGAGCCTTGTCACTATACAGTGTTCCAATTTGACCATTGAAATAGTACTTAAGACATTGGTGGTATGATAAAGGTATCGATTCATGTTGATGATTCCCTAGCCTTCCGAGAATAATGTTGAAGGTTGTGTCCTGATGAGAAGCCTTGAAATATGAATAAGATACAAGATCTTCAAACTGAGTTTTGAGTGTAATCTCACCCAGAGGTTCTTTCCCATTATTGTCAAATCCTTGTATCATTAATGTAGGAGGAGATAAGTTAGATTTTTTAAGTCCCAATCGTCGAAGTGTATGAATGGGAATGAGGATGACTCATGAGCCATTATCAATGAAGGCTTGTTGAATGTATATGTCATTGACCTTGATAGATAGATACAAGAGTCTAATATGTCCATGTAAAACATCATCTTCATCTTCATCTATAAAAAATATGACTGTGTGACATTTCTGTAGGATCATTCTCCATACGATAAACATCAGCAGCGACAATATCTATTTCAAACTCTTGAAGACATAACAAAGCCTCAATAACTGCTTCTCGAAGATCTTTTGACAGAATTAAGGCATCCGAAATTGAAAAAATTGGCCATTACATGGGTCAATTATTTCAAAAAATAATTATTTTGGTCCAAATTTCTACATTTCTTTGTATGGAGATGTGATTTTTTAGGTGCCATGGACGTTGATGCTTTTGTTGTAAATTTACCCTGTGTCAGACTAGAAGCTAGAAATACTCTTGGATTTGGTAGATTAGACTGACTAGGTCTATTTACTAGTTGAGAGAAAGAAGGTGTGACTTCTAATTGGTCCTACAAAATAAACATGTCAGGACCAAACCAGTCTTTCATGGAAGAATCTCCTTGTCCTTTTTGAGACCACAAAAGGACTCTTCCACAAGTTTCCACCGCATATATGGTTCCACCAGGGTAGAGTTAAAATTGTGAATTCAAGAATACCCATGTCTTCCCTTGTATCCTCTAATTTTTCCTCTTCCTATGGTTTCCGTATTATGTATAAGGAAGTCGGACTCACTATAATCAGAATCACTATTGGCATAAGGATCTATTAAGTGGATAAGGTTGACAGAACCAACGATCAATTCTTCATCTGATTAAGATTATACCTGACAGGTTGGTTCTTATTGTATTGTTTGGCAGGGCAGTGCCTGTTCTTTTGAATAAAATTGCATGAAATATTCTAGAGTCAAATAAATCTTTAGCCATTACATGAACTTGTCTTATTCTGACTGCACTTTGTCAATATGATTACTTTTCTTCATTGAGGATTGACCTTTTGATAAAGGTGGTTTTTCTGTGGCTGGAGTGGTGGAAGACACAATCGATTGTTTGAATTGTATTCATTGAATGGCATGAGTTCAGTAGATGGTTTTCTTTATCATTCAGTCACTATATTTCTACATATTTTTACTTTTGAATTCGTTCCATTCACCATCTTCCTCTTGATCAATAGTAGTGACACATGCTACATGAGTTACTGAACATTTCAGTTTCTCTTGTCCGTAGTATACCATTTTTTGTAGTTGGTCCATGAAAACAAAAAACTCCTAAATGGGATTCCCCAACATCTGGTAATATGGAAAACAATTTGAAAGATCTTCATATCCTTATTTTTTTAGTTTCTTCAACCTTGAAAACTGAACCAAATTATTTTCTACACTTGAGATGAAGTAACTGGGAACTGGTTCATTATGAATGGTGTAAAATGTTCTCTTTAGTCCCTCAAACTATTTCTTAATTTGATCTATTTTATCATCTTGATGAAATGATTGTTGCTACTAACACTCTATAGGTGGATACCTTCAATACAATGAAGGTTTTGAAGTGGAAGTGAGTACATGTTATTGCTTGAGTGTAATGGTAGCAGCCTCTAATTTCCCTATTCTAATTCCTAGAGTTGATGTAAATAGACATGTTTTAACCTTAGTTTCTATAATATAATCTTCTATCAACTGAGAAATTGATGTTAGGTCTCAAAACCCTCCTGTGTGTTTTACAGGGATCAATGGTGTGCGTAACTCATCACACAGATTTGCGAAAAAAATTGAAGCAACTCTTCTTGATGGAGTGCCAGACATAAGGAATGTCTTAATCCTTTCCCTTTCACAATGAAATATAAAACACATTAATTTTTCCTTTTTTTAAAAATGGTAAGATGAAAAACTATCGACTTCTGTAGCATTGGGCTAAATTGAAGAAGGTATTTCTAATGGCGATCTTCCCATCCCATAATTGATCGAGATGTCTAACTTCTATACCATAAAAAAACTGGTCCTTGTAATGACTGCATGAAATACCCACACTTTGCTGCTTCTTGTTATTGAAGAGTTTCTATTATGTGATCAGAAAGAGGAACTAAATGCATTAAGTGTTGTTCCAGATCTCCCAAACCATTAATTTCAAGGAATGTGGTATTCACGAAATTTTGTTGGGGAGGAATCAAATCCACCCTATCAGGGTAAGTATTATTTTCTATAGGAAGTGGTGCACATCGTTCCTCCATAGCTTATAATTGAGTTATTAATGCCTCGATTGTGTTTATAAGAATTTGGAGAATATCCAGATGAGCTAGAACCTGTGAAGGTACAACATCTAGAGCTCGATATGGTGCAATAACTGGAAAAACAACTAGTGATGGTGCTGGTATTTTCTGTGGATAACCCATGGGAATAAGCTTATTATATTTATTTGATCTTACCTTGGTTGTGTACCAAATGTAGGGAATTCATTATCTGTATCAGTAGTCACTACAAATACTTTTTTTGAGGATCTCATACAGGATGTGAAAATTGAGGATCAACCTAAAAAGTACATCTAGCAGAAATGATGCTTTGAAGTGACTCTGTATTGAGTATTTTCAACTCTTTCATCTCCTCTTCTTATTGTGAAAATATATCTTCAAGTGAAAGTGATTGAGCTTCTCTAGTGGAAAATTGAGATGTAATATAACATTTACCTTTCCCCTTTTCAGATTACTTTCGGAGGGGTCGGAGTTGGTTATTTGAAGGCATACATAGATTCTGGGTAAGTCTATGATTTCAGGTATGTACACCTTATTAATTTTCTTCAGTGTGTACCATAATATGGATAAGAACTTCATCTTCTGATTCCCCTGAACTAGACTCATTTTCTCGAGTATCTTCTATAATGTTTTTAAATACATTTACTAATGCATAATGCATTGATGGAATTCTGTCAGTATCATTGTAAGATAATATCCCTATATACCTTCCATGAAAATCTTCTCTTCTATATGATGTATTTTCAGGAGTAGTTTTATATACAATAACCCAAAGGGAATACTTATATAGTTTAGTTGTTCATTCTCATTGTCACCTCTTACCTAATTGGGAGAAAACTAAATTCAGTTGAGCAGGGGATTATAGATGTGAAAAATCCCCCATCCCTATAGGCTGGGGAAATTTTTGATCTTATTGTTATTCTTTAAACCATTGAACATTGTTTAATGAATTTGATGGATTAATTTAATGATCCCCCGGCCCTACAAGCTGGGTTAGTTCTTGAGCTGCTATGGATGAGATTCACGCAGCTGCTCTTCTGATTTTGTGAATTTTGGTTCAGAATTTAGTTGGATGGATTATCCGAAAACTTCTAAAATCCCTTGGTTTGGAATATCAATGTGTTATTTCCGACATCTTTGTTATCTAATGGCTGAAATCCTCTAAGCGGGAGGCCTACCCAAGATTGTTATAAGCTTTATGTAAAAGTAACTCAAATGATTTCTTTCTTTGGGCATGACACTAATAAGAACCAGTTGAGGCCTGTTCGTGAGCGTACATTTGATTACATACAAAATCTGTTTATTGTAGCAGGTTGTGGGCAACAACATTGCATGAAACCACTTTTTCAGGTTTTGTTGATTCTAGAGTGTAGTGAAATTCAAATGCTCCATGTACACCCCATCCTCTGATATCAAAACTAGATGTGGAATTAGAAATTAATTGTCATAGCCTCTTGAACATTGAGTCATTCATGCCGAAGGTTTGTATGCTGCTTTTCAACCACTGGATGTTGGGAAACTGAGAGAGACCCCAAGTCAATTTGGCATTCAAAACCTTCTATTACCTTTACAAGATTTTGATACTCATAATATGGTAATACATTGGTTTCCAAATGATTAGGATTATTCCATAAGTTTAGGCAGATATCATGAATGCAATCTTCTTCCATAAATTCTAGAATGTTATACTGAGAATTTTCCAAAGGCCAGAACATGACTAGTATTTCCCCTTTAGCCAATTGTTTTCTCATGTTTAACATATTTTCATCGTCTTTCTCAGGAATTTTTCAACTTGGTCTGACCAGTGTGGACACTCTGTATTAGAAAATAAATGACTCATAGGAGTTTTAGTGAATGAGAATTCCCTTAAGTTGTCTTCTGGTTGATCATGTGTTTCACCAATTAATGATAAGGCATCAAACATGACTGACCTTGTATTGGAAAGTGACTCGATATAGGAGGGCTTTCACATCACAACATTATCAATTATAGAATTATGTTGATAATGTGAAATATTACTATAAAGAGGACTTTTTCAGTGAATCCCATCATAAGAAGGAGCACCATGGTGGATTACACCAAGGGATAAATCCACTTTCTCCATGGTATTTTGGCCACCCAGAGGGTTGTCATGGCTCTCATCCAGAGATAGGATCTTTGGATTTACGGAATTTTCATGAAGCAAGCCATCATTATGACATTTCCGATGGGAAACTTTATAATTACTACTACCACTGCCATAATTTGGGAATGAGAGGGTATGATCTTGAGCTGCAACAGATAAATTTCTGAGGGCTTCAAGAACTCCATCATGAATTGGAGCCAAATTACAGCTTGATTTTTCACTTTCCAATCGTGTTTGACGAAACTTATTCTTAGATGTTCTCATATAATTAGTTTGGACCGCATTATGGGAGATGTGGTTATCACGGTAAATTGTATGTGCATGCCTTGGAGTAGTTACCGGAATGGACCGATTACCTCCAATTGGAAAGGGTTTATGTTTCTGATCTTTTTGTATGTATGATATGGAGGAGTATGCCCCATGACCCTCATAGACTGTAATAGATGTGTGTATCTTCTCAGGGATGGCATGATGATGTGTCATCCCATGTGTGGGGAAAGATTTATGTATGTTCCCCTGGTACTGCTAAAGTAGTTGTTATAATATCTTGGCATGCTTCCAGAATATGGGAAAGAATTTGGATCAACCCATTCACCATTGATAAGATATTCTTGGTGACTTCAAAATCCAGAATGAGAATATACATCCATTCCATATCTGGTGTAGTTGTATGTTCCTACTCATGTCCTCCTTTTACAGTCAATGGGTATTGACAATACTCATGCATGGGGGCAGAGAGTTGGGTCTGCCCCAGATTTGTCGTCGTAGCATTCCGACTGACTTCTCCGAGTACTACCAAGTGATATTGTTGGCAGGAATGATGAACACTAGAAGGTGTATGTTCATGCTAGATATTTCTTATCAAGTATGGTTGATGAACATCCTTCAATACTACCAGACAAGAGTTCTGGAAGAATTGGTGATTGTAAGCATGTGTATGTTCCTGTTTTCCATTTTTCACAACATTGGATTGACAGGATTCATTAAATATAGTCATATGATCATGTTTACTTGATGATAACTTGTTAGTAGGTGTATGTTTATATTCATAGTAATTTAGTGGATTAATCCAGTGGGATTGGTGGGCTGTTTCCTGAAACGTCTGTTAGACAAAAAAATAAGGACGAACGAGTGTATGTGCCCACTAGTTGTTCCCCATCAAGATAGGATGATGGACGTCTCTGGATGGGAAGAGGTAAGAACCTTTTCTCTATTGACCATACATTTTTTCAGACAATTTTTCTTGCATACTCGAGTCTGAGAGACCTGGGCCGAACGTCCAAAGGTAACACCACCATCATGTTAAGGGCACACCACCGCGCAATTATATTGGCAGATATTGTCGGTGGGAGTCCTCCGGAAGGACCCATTCATCTTTGAATTGAGTCTTTGAGTGACCTCTTGATCCACCTCCCTATAGTATTTCAGGGTCTGGTTTTTGTGTTCCAGGGATAAGGATCCAAAAAAGTTGAAAAAAGTGGTTGGAACTGTCTGCTTTCTGATCATCGATCATCATTGGCTATATGATGGGTGATTGTTATTGACCTGGAGGGCTTTTCAAGCATCCTCCAATGTCGAGATTGTACCATGCTGGAGATACTCTTTTACTAATACATTGGAGACCCAGTGTTGAAGACGCTAGTTGGGAGATGGTGTCCTTCCTGTGGATGAGGATCTAACTTGAGAATCGGTTGGAAAGTTCATATATTTAATCTTGAAGAAATCCATTTTAGACTGAAGGGAGTTCTGAGAAAAAACATGAAAACCATAACAATAAAATCCATTAAAGGTAAATATGCTTAGATGGATACATACTCGATTTATTCCTTTTTTTGGCCTTCCATTATCAATTGATAGGATACTGACAAGTGGGTAACATTATTAACATGGTTAAGGATTCACATCGTGTTCACCATTTTTGTTTCGTAGTTCCTTGAAATGTGTGTTCTAGTTTTAAGAATAAGTACATCTAGGTGGTTTCCATTGGATTTATTCATGGAACCAAAAACTTACAACAGTTCTTTATGTAAAGGGGACCTGCTTTCCAAAGGTAGTAATTCCTTATGTTTAATCATTACGATACTTAGGAATGTACATTGGATGATATGATGGGAGGTTAGACTCATCACACCATTTTGGGGGTAATTATTGTCTACTCTAGGACGCTATTGACAAATTTAATATAATTTGATGAATCCTTATTAATTAACCAAGTATAACATATGTCTCCCATGAAATTTTCAATCAATTATTTACATGTGTATGAAATAGAATCATCTGTATGTATTCTAGGTTCTTCATTAATGGTGATATCTGTATGCATTCGAGATTCTCCATCATTGGTATTCAATGATATATTATTTATAGATTCTTTTAATTATCTTTATGATGATACTATTTTTAATCCACTTAGTGTGGAACTTTGGAATTTAATATCATCCAGGGAGACAAATGTTTATTTTGATATTGGGATCATACCCATGAAATGGGTTACCTATGCATCCTTGTGAAAAGAATTAGAACCCTCGTAGTCTAGTACTGCTTAATGGGACACATCAAACCTTTTAATGTCATGTGATAAGAACCTAACTATATAGATTAATGTCATATATTAAGGACATCTAAGCGAATGGTTTTTTATTTAATGTTTGGTGTGGGACTTATGTCGTGGCAGCCCAAGGAACATGGAAATGATATTGTTTTTCAAGTTATATTAGACCCTATTGAGAATATGGCCCAATGTGAATATGGTTGATTTGAAGTTTAGTGTTTTAACCTCATGGAGGCTTCCTATGTATCCCATTTGGATGGGAATCAAAGCCCCCCATAGTTTGATGAATCTCATTGGAGAGTATAGTCCTTTGAGAGAAATGAACTTGTGATTACTTCCTAAAAAGGATTCCTTGATGATTTTTGGGGTTTAATTTGGGGTTTCATCCTAAGAAGGACTCCCAGATTAAGGGAATTAGTGTTGGACTTCTAAAGAGGATATCCAGTGATCTCGGGCCCGGGAAAGGTTTCCTATATATCCTGGTTTGAATAGGAATCAATGTTCTCATAGTTCATTCACCGTGAGTGATTGTTCACATGTTGTAATCATCATGAATCGCTAATACCATGCGAGTCATGCTATATGTGAGAAAAAAGAGGATGTGAATGATTCAACAATGAAAAAAACACATTTCCTCCACTGCTGATGGAAGAGGGCATGACTACGGCAGTGAGGGTGGATGAGGGCGAGGCGATGAGCCATCCCTATATTCACTTTACACTGGACAAGGGTACAATAAAAGGAATAAGTGATGAAGGTTAGGGGCTTATTCCAGGATGGATTCCCTAAAATTGATCTTGGTAGGGGAGGGGAAATTTAATTTTCTTGAATGGAAATGAAATTGTGAACCTTACCTTCCCTACCAAAATACCTAAGGTTCTGATTCACTTTGAGAAGGGAGAGGTCAGGACCTAAACCCTCCTCCAAACCAGGAACTTCCCAACACTATTCTTGGGAGAATGTTCCATGTGAGTATGGATATACAAACCCACAGACACTTCATGAATCCTAACCCCATTGAGAAAAAAATGTGGGAAACCTCTGACTATGGACATACAAACCCAAATAGGGGACATTATGATGTTCCTTTCCCAAGGGTTTGATAAGTCATGAGGTATGGGTTGTGGTCCAAACAAAATTCATTTCAAACAAGGGAGAAAATGAAGAAGAATCCATGCCATGGAGGGCATTGAAGAGGGCTTGATGGATTGTAGATGAAAGAGAGTACGTGAATCAAAGAGGGGCTCCCAAGTAGGTAAGTGCACGCTAGTAGGCATGGGCGACCTGATGTTCACTAAAGTGAAGAAAAAACTATATGGTAGTACTTGGGAGAGACCTGTCTCATGGATTTAAGAGTATTCATAGGTTATTCTAGGAGTGGGTGATTCAAATTAATATGAAAGGAATAGGTGGCGTGCATGATTTTCAGATTTTAGGGGGTTGGGATCTTTAGGAGCGCAATTGTTTTGGATTTTGAACACTAATGGACTTATGTCCTATGATCCTCCCTCAAATCTCTTCTTTAGGTGTTGACGATCTACCTTTAATGTTTTGGAGGACTTGGGTGAAGCACTAAAGAAACTAGAGAATTAATTAGACTTCAGGGAAATTCTTTCTTCTCAAATGAAGGCCCCAAGGGTCTCTTTATAGTCAAAAATAAGACCTTGGTAGAAAGGATATTACTCGCACAAGTGACTTGCACAACATATGGGGTGCGTAAGTAGGTCGCGCACCGACTCCCTTTCAGTCTAACTAGGGCAAACCAAAGTTTGTGCCTTTGAAAATCTTGATTTTCTTCATGTATTTCCCCTCTTCATTCTAATATACATCCCTTTGTAATTTTTAGACTCTTTGACAGAACAGAGTGTCAACACTCACATAATCACCCCATTGATAAATTATTATGTCATTTATACAATCTTTGTAAGGGAAATCTTATCTAAATCTACATTCATTGAGTTAAATATGCTTGTCATTGGTTTTTCTTTTTCAATAATATGTGTTAATGAACTCTGTTTATTTTTTCACATAATATCAACTTATATTAGGTTTATTTAGATGTTTCACACATTATTATGTCATTGATTTATCCTTAATATAATGATTCATCATTTTCAAGGGACTTCATCCCAATCTCCTTTCATTGAGGCATGTTTTTATTTATACACGATCTTGTTTTATATGGTGTATAATGATACACTTTTTATTTTAATTTTATTCAATTTTTTTCAAAAGGAATATTTTTCTACGAATCGTTTTACTAAACGATAAAAGGAATTTTTTTAACATACGTGGAGACAATTACTTTTATGCCTCCACGAACATTATTTTATATTTGGATTCCTTAATGAGCAGTAACATTTGTAATAGGAAAATAAATACCATATACCCTTTTTACATATTTTGGTATTGAAAATGGGTTTTATAAAGAAATGATTATGTCAATATATTGAAATTATATATTGTGATTGAAATATGAAAATGTTCTCTTTCATTTATGCTTGTTTTATGTCTAATGAATATGTTATGGTTCTTAGAAATGGTTTATGTATATGGGTGGTTCCATGATAAACCAAGGATAGGTGAGCCTGAGATAGCTCTCAAATGCATTGGGTAATGTGGATGATGTTAATGTTAATGTTTCTCCTAATAGATTTAGGGAATAAACTGTGATTGGTATTCTTAACATAACTCCTTATGTAGCTTTGAAAGAAACAATGTATGTATGTTATGGATACCAGAAGTTGCCATTATAATTTATGATTTATATGTGTTATTCATAAATATTATGATTTCATGAGGTATTTCAAATATCTATGCATTATAATTGAAAAGTATGATTTCTTGGTCTGTATGTATTCATGGACTAATGTTTTCTTCCCTTATTTTATATCCCTTATTTAGATTTTTAAACACATCTTATCTTTTTGAAATGTTTTTCACAAGTTGTAATGAAGTGTAAGAGAAATGAAGAATTTAGAAATATTTTTATCAACAAAAGAATTGATGTTTTAAATGAGGATTTTTGCTATTGTAAAAAATTGGTTAGACTAGAAGTGTCTACATTTTAATATTAGAGATGTAATGTAATAGTTATGGCCTATTATGTTAAAATATAAACCAAAAAAATTATAATTGTGAATTCTTGACTTAACTCAAGATTATGTAATGTTTAAGGCTTGGTCCTTATAACTAAATCATTAAAATTTTGAGGAGTCTAAATTTTCATTCTACCATTTATATCCATGGGTTTGAAAATCACAACACATTCTTAAGAAGATTTTTTGCAAAAATTTTATTTCCCATTATTTAGAAATTTTTTGTATAAATATATTATTTTACCAATCAAGGAAATGATTATTAAATTAAAGGAAATAAAAAATTCATAAAATTATAATCCTTTATACGAAAAGAAATATAATCTATCATATTGAATGCATATAATTCATCAGATTGATAGATGTATGATCCTTTGGAATTACAAAATCCTTTTCAATCTGATTGATAATATCCCATCTTTTAGTATTAATAGATATAATATAACAATCTGATGATTTTTAGTCTATTGGAGGGATGATATCTAATCAGTTAGTATAATTATATTTACTCTATTAGTATGATAATTTATATTTATTTTTTATGAATGGTTTTTTCCATTAGAAAAATGTGCTATTTCATCAAAATAACAAGTTTATAATAAGAGTGAAAATTATTACAACTTTTTAGAATTCATTGCAACAAAATTGTAATGGATCTATCGAAACAACATCATATGTAGTAAAATATGACTAGTTTTCAAGTTAATTACATTTGATGTCTTTGAAACCAACATTGAAATTCACAGAATATATGACAGCTAGAGGGATGCCTATAAATATAAGTACATTAATGGTGTTTGGAGTTGAACCATTTTCCAATCAACATGTCTGAATATTATCATCCTATAAATATCATTCTTATTCTAATTAATACATTATAAAGATTATAAATTCCTTAATTTTTTTTTCACTTCTTAATTGATTGTTCCAATCGTGGTTACCGTCATGTTTTTTATTGAGACCTAGGGTTTAACATAGAAGGATATTACATATTTTATATTAATATTCATTACATTAAAAAAACACAAGCCTAGTAACCATAATAGTTTGGCACTTTTGGAAACATGGAGCACATTCTTATAATATGGTGAATGATCCTCAATGTATCCAGTTAAGATCATCCACTTTATTACTCCTACAAAAAACTATTCTTTACAACATAGGGAAATGAAACATAAAATGGTGTGATTATATTCTCAATACAGGTAAATATAATATATAACATCCTATGATCATATGAGAGTATAATATAAGAATATGGGTATTTTATCAAGAATATATCATACATGGTTCACACCAAACCTATGATAGATAATAAACGTGAGGCATATCATAATGACTGGATGTTAATAAGATATGAATTATATGATAATCAAGAATATGAAACATGAGAGAATATCATAGGCATAAAACATATGTTTTCAATATAAACATCATCTGATAACATTATGAAAATTTATACGTATAAATATGTTCACTCATTATGTTATGGACATGAAATGAGGCCCCCTCATAATCTTATAGGAATTAAAATAGGTCCATTCATTACATTGTGAACATGTAATTAGGATCACTCATACCATAATAATTTTCATGGTTCTCTCTCACTAATATTAATATAGTAGACCAAGACAAACCTATTTCCCATTGTGAATCAGGGTACAAATATTTCCCATTGTTGATAAGGAAACATCTATTTCCATTTTTGGATTAGGATACACATGTTTCCTATTGTGTATCATGACACACCCATTCCATATTTGGGATCATGACACACGAGTTTCCCATTATGGATCAAGACTGTTGACATTTTTCCTATAATTATCTCATGAGATATAAATCATTACCCAATTCAGTGGAAGGACATATAAGTCCCACCATCAAAAAGTTATATGATACATATGTGTTCCATAATATCATAAATAATCATAATATCATGACCCAAAAAAGAGATGGTTTTCAAAAATTTCATATCATATCCCATGAAATGAAATGGGTATCACATAATATTTATAATATATTAACATATGGAAAAGATAAAGGTTTCATAATCATTTTAAGATAGCATAACACATGAAATATTTTGTTTCAATATTCTTTTTATGATTCTATAACCCATGGAAGAAAAGAGAGTTTCATTAAAAACTTTTCATGTTAATCATAAACCATTAAATGAAATAATAAGAATGGTGTCCTTGGATAATATCCTAGATATTCATTAAAAATATCAAAGGATTTCATCATAGATAGAGAAGGAATTTGAAAGATCACTTGGATCATTTCACAATGAAAATAAAATTTAATGGGAAATCAATTTTTGAGACATACAGAGTTTTCAAAAATAATTTTCTTTGAAACCCACTTTGAAAACATATGAAGTAACATTTAAAAAAAATTTAATCATTTATTGAGAAAAATAATATTTATGCCTTGATTTTTTTAAAATCCAAAAAACATTTCAAAAACATTTTTCTTTGAAAATTGCTTTGAAATTTTATATATGAGTCTTTGAAAATATTTTAAAAAATATCTTGAATAAAACATATTTTTGAAAAACTGATTCATTTAAAAATACTTTAAACAATTTATAAAAAATTTGGAAAAATAATTTTGAAAAAAATGTAATCTTATAAAATTTCAAAGGAATCAATAAAAAAATTATGGTCAAGATGGGGGATAAATTGGTACATAAAGACATTCCTTTTTCACCACCACAAGTTTAAAGTGTTCCTCAATCAGAAAATAAAAAGAATATTTCTTTTTAAAAAACATTTTTTGAAAAGGAAAAACATGGGTACAAATTTATTTTATAGACTAAAGAAAAATAATATAATATTTTTGAAATAATATTTAGAAATTATGGTTTTCAAATAACAATAATTTCTTACCGAAGAGATAGAGATATAGATAAAAGTCAAAGTTTTGTAAAAAGACTTTAATAATTATCTTATGTAACAAAGAGTGGAATAAATGCTACCATTACATGAATATATCATTAAAATCTAGAGTATATTAAAATCCATGAGATTTATTGATATATGGATCATAATATTTCATTAATGGAAACACAATCATAAATAATCTAGATGAACAGTGAGATTAAAGAAACAAACTCTTAATAATTAAGTAACCATGAATCATAATCCTTTTAGAGAATTATATTAAAATATTCGTAAAATAACATTAAAATATGAATATTCTGGAGAAGGTTTATCAACATAGGATGAGGGGTGGATTGGGTGGGATTCTCTCTCTCTAGGTTACATGGAATAGGGTTTTTCAATAGAGGACCAATCAATTGATTCCTTCTTCCAACAAGGTAGGTTCCATTGTTAGCACAATGATATTGGCAAGATGAGCGTACCCGATTTGAGATCTATGGCAGCAGTGAATCTAGATTCAGCTGTAGGGATGGTTGTCGATGGAACGAATGGTGCAGACAAAGTGGAGGCATCTGTAGTGTTCGACAAGAACTCAGAAGCTTCGGCTGAACCTATCCCATGTGGAGCGGTAAGGTCTAATACGATTGGCATGAGGCTTCCTTCTTCTATAGCCCCTTTTTTGGGAGGCGTTAGCAATGCAGCTACATTGGTGTTGGCCGGCATGGGAGGCGTGAGGATGGTGACATATGATGATAGTGGTATGGGAAAGGTGATGACGGTCAATTATTTTTTATGCGAACACAGATGCAGATGGGGTGCCAGATCTGTGTGGAGCGGTGATGGAGTCTGGTGTGGTTGGTGATATTCGTTTCACTACTGTGGTTGGTGTATGCAGTTTTATCGGAGAGGCTCCAATAGTGGCTTCTGGAAAGGGCGAAACAATGGTGGTGGTGACTCATGTCTGTGGTTAAGTCCCCTAGGAGAGCAGTGATGCTTTTATGATGGGTATATCTGCTAAACCCTCCATTACAAGTCTCAAAATTGGGCTTGATTCTTCCATTCGAAGAAAAGGAAACATAGAACATTTTAAAGATGATCCTAGTGCAATTTTAGAATGGATGAAAATGGGTGAGTTCTCAATTATTGGTTGAATTTTTCTTCCTAAAGGTTCTCAACCTCTAAAAATTGATGAACTCAAAGAATGTATTTCATTGATATTGGGTTTCTCATCATGAAGGTGTGTATCTCTTAGTTAGGGATACTTCAATATGATTTTCCCCACTAATGATTTGAAAATCCATGTTTGGAGTTTTGGTTCCATCATTCTCAAACCTGGGATTATTCATTTGCGTGAATGGGATAAGAAATCCAATCCCTTGGAGGTTGGTAACACTACGACTCAAATTTGGGTAATAGTTTGTGGGTTAAATTGGATAATCCGGCATCAAAAAATATTGTATGATATTTCTTTATCCATCATCATTCTAAATAAAATTTACAAGGAAGCAGATGTAGCTCTATTTTTTCACCATGCCAGGTTCTTGGTTGAGGTTAAGCTAGGATCGACTCTTATTGACAAGGTAATGCTCCCAACTAATTGTTATATTATTAAGCTAAAGATAGATTATGAAAAAATGAAAAAATACTGCAATGATTACAATGTTATTGGTCACGACTCATCTTCTTGTCGATGCTACATGGTTTTAAACTTCTATTCTTTTCATCGTCATAATGTGAGTAATTGTCTCAAGAAGATCAATAATGCCTCTACTTATAAAACTGATATTCCTAAGTTGCATCATGGGAATGGAAAAGATCTTTTCAAAATTATTGATGGTCTAGGCATTGATGTTGACTATGATGTGCAGAAGAAGGAGGCATAGGGCGCTGCTCATGAGAAGACAACTAATCAGCTGGATGATGGGAAGGGTGATCACCAAAGTGACTCACCTTATGTATATGCCTACACCAATTAAAATAAGATGATGTCTTAGGCTGATATTTGTGCTGATTGGGAGAAAGTTTACAATGTTGATTCTTATAGAAAAGGAAAATGTGTGGTTTCACACAAATCTTGTTTGAATCCAAAATATGACGACTCATCTGCTGAGCAAGTTAGAGAAGAAGAAGTCCAAGTTGAGGTGGATCATCAAAGGATTCTCACCTCAGGTAATCAAAAATGTATGCATTTTTTAGATTCTAATGCTCTAGTCATATCTAAATCTTTTCATTCTACTTCAAAGCCAGTAGTCGATGTTGAAGTATTCCAGCTTCTCTCATACAAGAAGACATAGTCCCCGATTAATATCCCAATGATGATTGGGATGTCCATTTTAGGTAATAATTACTCTCCCTATAATAATAATATCCATGATACCATTGAGATGCATGACTCAATTTTGAGCTCTCCTGATGAGAAAAACAATCATGACACTTTGGATCGGGCTAATGCAACGGAGGTAGAAGGAATGATTATGACAGTGACAAAAAATGAATCTCCTGACAAATGCAATGAATGAAAAGAGGATAGCTATGACTGTAAAAGAATTGATGCTAGGATTCTTTATGAAAGGATTAAATATCTCTCAAGAAGGGGGAGTTCATGTATGGTAAGATTGAGAGGCTGAGGCTGATGTTGTGGAAGAGCAGAGTTGAATGCAATTTGAGAAGAGGAAAGGTGGAAAAGCGAGCGACCGGTGATAAAGTTAAAAAAAATAGTTTTTGGTTTGGGATTTTCTTTATTTCCCCGTTTCCCTCTTCATCCCATTTATTTTACATTCATTTAATAAAAGAGTCCTAGCCTCCATCTTTTCTTCAAAATGTATATTCATGATATAAGATGTAAAATTTAATTATATACATAACAAAAAAGAAGTAAGTGGTGAATATGATATGTATCTCATAGAAATAAAAGTGATATGAAAAAACCCTTACCGTAAGTATTGAGATTAAAAAACACTTATATATATATTACCATTATAGTATAATTTTTACTTCATATATATCATATAGTTTTACTAAACCCATCCTTAATACATTCCATGTAACATGCAGACAAATCAAATTGCATTGAGGATGGAGTAGTCCACACGTCCACAAATGAAGTTATCAAATTTCCCAAAAAATGGAAAGCATAAAGGTATATATTATATAATAATTAAATAATCATAAAATACATAATATATATATATATTAAAATGTTTAAATTCCATAATTATTCCCAACCTTGAATGTTGTTAATTGAAGAACGAACGATGTCGTTTTACAAGGTGGTAGTCTTCCTTACACACGAATGATGATTGCATATCCCATTTGATGGATGTGTGTGTGAGTGTAGGTATTTCCTTTAGAATTAAAAAAATCTAATTATATTTAGTATAATTAGGTTATTATATATTAATTTAGTAAGAATACATTATGTGTTTGAGAATGAAATATAACAAAAGTTTTGGTTGAAGTATGTTACTTACTATTTTAGTAACTCCATTTGGTTTTCACCAAATGGATTCCTTGGTTGGATTTTTGAATAAAGTGTGGATTATAGGATAATTTTTGGTCAGTTTTGAAGTGATTTGGGCATGGTTTGGCCAATCCAAACTGCTTTAGATGTGTGATGTGATGGGAAGAGTTGGTGGCCATTTATATGTGAGGAAAAAGAACACACTACCCACATTCTACTTGTCACCATCAGGTCCCAAATAGACCATTATTGATCTTTAGAATTATAATGGACAAATTATGGCCATGAATTAACTTTTAAAAAATTGTAGGGACATTTAAATACATAATTGTCTTATTTTAGTCATTAATTATGTTTCTTTTTACCCTAACGACTATAATTAATTTTAAATACATCTAATAATATTTTTGGTAAGAAACTATGTCGAAATTATTGAAAATTATAAATTATTAATATTAAAAATATCAAATACATTTCTCCAAAATAAAATAAAATAAGTGGTTGAATTTAATTTAAAATCAATCCTGCATATGGGATGAGATGATCAGTTTTTAATGTGAAAAGTTTCAAAATATTGAAATGTTTTTATATAAAATTTCAATGTTAAATTGGTTTCAATCACCTAAATTGGATTATATTGTGTATATTTGAACTAATTTTACAAAAAAAACCAAATGAAAATATAATTTTACTATATAAATAGATTAGATGAAAACATAGTTTTTAATTAAAATTCTGTGTATTTCATTATTCATTCAAAAAAGAAACATCTCAGCAGAAAACAAAAAATCCATATAGAGTGAATTTTAATTTCCTTATTTTGAAAATTAAGTTAAATTCTTAAATGAAAAATTATAGAAGTTTTAAAAAATTTATTTATTATAGGTGCGCTATTAAAATGTGGTAAAATTACCAATTTGAAAAATACATATTTTTATTCATAAAATTGGATTTATTAAAATCTCTTGTCACTTAATATGAATGTTAAATATTTAAATGAATAATATATATATATATATATATATATATATATATATTTCATTAAAATTATTTTCCAAACAAATTTGAATATTTTTTAGTAAAATTTATTTGGGTTTCGAATTATTGTTTTCTAGAAAAGGATTTAATATATTTTTAAAATGGTTTTATTTTCATTTCTAGCTTATTGGTCACCAAATAATTTTTATTATTCAATTTCATAAATGAAATTTTCGTAATTCAGTCAATATTTTTCATAAATGAAATTCCAATGGATTTGTGAAAATTATATTAAACTCTTATTTATAATACTAATAGTACATTGTAGTTTTGTTAAACTATGTATTGGGTGAAATGCATGCTATCAAAGGGACTCAATATTTTTTGCAACACAAGCCAATCATAGTTTTGTGTATACAAAAGAAAATATAAATATTTCATGTATCATAAAATAAACTTGGTGTTTCATATAACTCTATCTCAACTTAGTGATTTCATATAAAAAAGCTATATTAAGTGTTGCATGATATAAAAATATCATAAAGATAAAATTAATTTCAAAAAAATTCAAAATATCATGGGGTGATTTACATTCTACCAACATTAAAATAAATTTAACCCATGTAATTATTCTAGGTCAAGAATAATTTATTACTTGAATATTCCATTCATATAAACCCACATCAAAAAAATAAATTATAAAACTTACTTTTAAAAAGTGAAGTTGCAAACTTAATGGTAACCCAAATTAACTCATAACAAGTTTCCCAAATAGGACAACATAGGAGATAAGTGAAAACATGAACATGGTAGAGATATATAACTAAAAATTTCAAAGGGAGAGTGAGAGAATTTGGTTTGAGAAGGTTAATGATCATGAATCCATAAACTAAATATGCTTCAAAAAGGCCATTGATATCATAAAAAATGATGATAGTGGGATGAAAACTTATATCAAGACCACATTCATAAAGATGAATAGTTTTCATGAGATGCTATACTTACATGATTTTAGTAAAATATCACCATTTTTGTGCCCTGATTAATTTACAATAAAACTCTTATTCCATGAAATAAAGGTGAATTTCTCACTCCTAAAGTAGCATCAGATCACGGGATCCATAAATAGAATTATAAGTCATTCCAACTATCTTTATAAAAAATTGATTTCACATGTTATGCAATAATCAAAAATCCTCAAGTAGTGAGATAATGGTGTAATCTCTAAAACCTCATATAAATTTTACCATAAAACATTCTATAATGGTTATACATATAACCAATCTAAAAGATAAAAGTAAAGAAATATTAGAAAAAGGGCCCCAAATTTCTCAAAACCAGTTATCCTTAATCCCCATTATATCATAAAGCAGAACTTGGTTTTCCCATAAAAAAATGTGAACACCTTCATAGTGTTTTTTCTGAAACATAATAATAAACTAAATTACCAAAAATAATTATTGAAAATTTGCTTGATATCTTATTCCAATGATTATTGGATATGTTCCTTAAATCCAAAAATGATACAATATCCTTACATAATAATTTAAATCGCTTTTTAAAAAAATAAATAATCAGCAGCAATGAAATTAGTACCATCTAATTTACATATTTATATCCAAACTATCTTTATGCCAATAATAATAAATCAACATCTATAATATATTAACGGTTACATACCCTTAAATAAAATGTCACCATGCCATTAAATCATTTTTTTAATCCATCGATACCATTCAACATAACTTTTAAAATACATGGTAAAGAACTTATACTAAAAATAGAAATATATTTCATGATTTTTATATCATAATATTTGAATTAAAAAATATATACTTAAATGATACAACATTATTATTAATCCATTACTCTTCATTCATAATCTGATTAATAAATACACATTGTCTAGAATATAAAATATAAAGAATATCTTAGGGATCCTCAAGAATAGCTTATTCATGATTATTACATTTAATTAAAACAATACAATTTATACATCTCATACCTTTTACATGTCATTTTTGTTATATTTATCTTCATCAGTTTAACTAATACTCATATGAAATTTCTGATTCTCATCATGATATTTTCACTTAGGGCATCAATTTTCATAATTCTCATACATTCCTTATCCGAACAATTCTATGCTAACCTGGTTTCATCTTCTTCTCACTATTCAGTAAGACTAGAAAGCATAGTTTGAGTAACACTTATCATAGAATAAACCCACATAATCATGAAAAATTACTTATAATATGTCCAAATCATGTCACCTTTACATCAATAGAAATATATTTATAAATATACCTAGGGTTCAAACTAATGATTTTTCATAATATTTTAAAAAATTTGACTAATTGTTTCGTTTGATACCAACTATAGGGACCCAGGTCTTAACATTCATGGATATTACATATTTTAGGTGAATATTCATTAAATTATACAAACACGATCCTAGGGAATATAATATTTTTGTTTTTTTGGAAATGTTGAACAAATTATTTTAATATCATGAAATATATTCATTATCTCAAGTAAATATCTTCCCCATTAGTACTCCTACTTAAAAAAATTCATCATAAACTGGGAAAATTAAACATAAAAAAGGGTGATCATGGATGATTTGTAAGGTTAAGAAGAATATTCTATAAATATTTTATCATATGAAACCACAAAATAATCATAAGGGTATATGATCATGAAAATATCTTACACGGTTGAAAATTAACCTATAATATTTGATAAACAAGAGGCATTAAAGAAATATTGGTAGTTTAGAAGAAATAAATCCAAATATAATCAAGAACATGAACCAAGAGATCATGTAATAGTCATAATATCTTGTTTTTTGGCATATAGATCAGTTTATAACATTTTGAACATGTATATGTAAAAATAGGTTCACTAATTAAGTTAATAAAATTAAAAAAGGCACTCTCATAAAATAATGTACAAAGAAACAAGTCCAGGCATAATATTGGGAACATGTAATCAGGTTCATACATAACATCATAATTGTCAAGGTTCAATCCTAAGAATATAAAAATATTGGATCAAGACACACCTATTTCCCATTGTGGACCAGAACACAACAATTTCTCATTGTGGATCAGGACACACATATTTTCAATTACAGATCAGGAAACACATGTTTCCCATTGTGGATCCAGACACACCAATATCCCATTTTGGATCAGGACACACATGTTTCCTGTTGTGGATCAAGCCCATAGACTTATTTCTCATCATTATATCATGACATATAAATCATTACCCAATGAATTGGGTGGAGATATATGTCCTACACTTCACATAATGAAATAATACATGTGTGTGCTGTAACAAAATTTAAATCTTAAAACTATACCATTAAAAGATCAATTAATAATGGTATCCCTAGATTACATACCAGAAAAGATTTAAATAAAAAAAAAGATGTCAAATTTTAAAGGGGTGTATTTTGAATGCTCACTTGGATCATTTCTTATGGAAAATAACCTTTCTTTGAAATTCACTTTTGGAGACATATATTTTTTTTCAAAAATATGTTATTTTCAAAACCATATAAAAAATTATGATGTATCTTTTAAAAATAATGTTATTCATTTTTTGAAGAAAATATAATTGAATCTTTAAAAATATGATTTTCAAATCATAAAAAAAATTCATTGAATTTTTCTTTAAAATATTTTAAAGGACGATTGGAAAATAATTTAAAACACATTTTGAATAAAACACATTTTGAATAAAACACATTTGTGAAAACAATTTTCTTTGAAACCCATATCAAAAACAAAAAAAAATCAAGAATGTTAGGAATTTGTTTTCTCAAAAAATTTATCTTGGAAAATTATAAAGGGATATTCAAAGAAATTATGACCATAATAGTGGATAAATCTATATATGCCAACCATTCCTTTTTCACCATGGCATGTTTAGAAAAGATCCTCAATTGGAAAATGTAAAGAAGATTAATGTTTTTAAAATTAAATTAAAAAGTTAAAAAATGGGAAATTTTTAATTTAATGATCATGGGATAATATTAGAACATTCATGAAAACATTCTAAGAAAATATGGTTTTGAATGAACACTGATTTCTGACCGAAGAGAGAGATAATTTGAAAGTTTCTTAAAAATAATTTCTAAATTATCTTATGTAAAAAATAGTGGAAATGGTAAAATTACTAAAATATATTAGGAGTAACTATAGGATAATAAAATTCATGATATTTCTTGAGATATGGATAATAATATTTTGTTATTGTTATAATAATTATAAACAATCTGGATAAATAATGAGATAGTAGATATAAAAACTTAACAATTTGGTAAATTTGAATAATTATCTCAATGAGATAATGAAAATACATAAATCATAAAATATCAGTAAAATAATAAAATTCATGAAATAATATTTAAAATTGAAATATATACAGCACACAAAATATGTGAGTGGAGAATATGACACATATCTCATTGAAATTAAACTAAGATGAGGAAACAATTACCTTAAGTTTTCACTTTATTATTGCACATTTAAATAGAATATATAATTAATATAATTTTATTCTAAATCTAAAAAATAACCAAAATTCATATATAGAAAAATATATTATTTTATTATGACTTTATATGACCAATTTACTAACAATTTCATGTTTATGTTAGGTTTTGTGTAATAACGGCTTTGTTTTTTGTATATGTTTTGATTTTTTTAATCTTGGTACTATTACATAAATTATGATTTAATTATTTAAATAATGTAAAACATGATTAAAATATTATATATATTCATTATATAAATATTTATAATAATATATATATGATAAAATATGAAATGTAATAAACTGTTCATGGACATGTTAGTCCATACATACGCATAAACAATGCTTCCTTTTAACATATTAAAAGAAATAAATTAAATAAAATTTATGTATATATATATAAATATTTTCATTATATTAATATTATTATGTCATATATATCATATAATTTTAATAAAAAATCATTAATATATTTAATCTAACGTTTGAACGAATCACATCGCTTTGAGGAGGTTGTAGTCCCCACATCCACAAATGAAGTTATCATATTCCCACAAATTGAAAAGCATAAAGTCATGTGTCAAATAATAATACCATAAGAATAAATAAAAAAGTAACATTATAATTATCATATAAAATATTAAATTCTGGTCTATTCCCAACCACTAAAGGTGGAAATGGAAGACTAGATACCACTGGCTTTGGAGGCGATAGTCCACCATAGAGACAAACAAAGACTGCATATGCAATTTGATGGAAGTGTGTGTGAGTGTAGGTATTAACATTATCATAAAAAAATATCAATATATTTAGAATAATAATTATATTATATAATCATGGAATAATAATAATTCAGGCTGTGTAGAAATAAATTAAACAAACGTGTTTATTGAAGGATGTTACATTTTTTTGTGTAACCCATTTTGGTTTTCACCAAAGAGATTCCATGGTTGTATTTATATCAAAAGAGATGAATAAAAGATTAAGGTTTGAAATTTTATACAACATTGTTTTGATTTTTTTACTATTTCAATGGGAATGAGCAGTGTTAAAATATTGGAAGAGGCAGTGACCCCTTATAAGTGGGGAAAAGGACACACTTGGTATTTTTGAAAAAAATTATGTACTCCCCCTGTTTCACTTGTATCCCAAGTGTCTAAAATGAAAAATAATAGATAATTATAAGTTTAAAGGTCTAATTATGTCTAGAAAATAATTTTTAATCAAGTATAAGGTTAATTATAAAGCTAATTTTCTACGTTTAGTCACTAATTTAGCTCATTTTTACTATAATCAATTTCACATTCCTTCACTAATATTTTATTTAAAAAACAATATTTACCTTATAATAAATTATAAATTATGATTATTCAACATATGGAATCCATTTTTCAAAATTTTAATCACATAATTAATAGACAATAATTTAAAAAATAACCTTATAGATGACATGAGATGACGTGTTTTGAAAGTGAAAAAGTTCAAAATATTGAAATTTTTTTATAAACAATTTATTTGTGAAATTGATTCTAATGAACTATATTAGATTAAATTTTATAAAATTGAACTAATTATACTTTAAAACAAAATTAATATATAATTTAACTATATTAATAAATTATTTGAAAAAATAGTTTTCAATTAATATTCAATGTTTTTCACTATTAATAAAAAAATGAAACATCTCAGAAGAAAACCCAATATTCACCAAGAGTAAATTTTTTAATTCATCATTAAAAAATTATGTTCACTATGCCAAATAAAATTTTTAAAAGTTCCAACAATTTATATTTAAAATATTCATGCCATTAAACGTCAAAAAAATTAACTTTTAGAAAAATACATATTTTTTATTCTTAAATTTGATTATTCATATCTCTTGTATCATAATTTGAATGTTAAATAGTTGAATAAATAATATATATATATATATATATTGTTAAACTAATTTATAATTTTTTTTAATTATCTTATAATGGTAAGACCTTTTTTATTACATTGTCACAGTTTCCTAGAAAAAGATTTTCTATATTTTAAAAAAGATTATATTTTTGATTTCTAGTAAATTTATCACAAAATAAAAATTAATATATATATATATATAAAATAATTTCATATTTTAGATAATATTACTAATAATCAAAATTCCAAAGGCTAGGTGAAATATATAATAATGCTTTAATTATATTCTTAATAGTTTGTTGTAGTTTGGAAAAACTAGGACTTGTGTGTAATGAACTCTATCGAAGGGACTCAGTATTGTGCGTAACACAAGATAATAATACTGATGTATATACCAAAGTCTAATATAATTTTTGTGTGTAGCAGAAGATTAATATTTTTTTCTTATATACTTAGTCAAACATAGATCTTTTATATAAAAAAATATATATTCAGTGTTTCGTGGAATAAAAAATATCAAAAATATTATATTAATATCAAAAAAATTACAAAATATAGAGGTGTTATAGGATTATTGGGATGGGAAGACTACTAACAACAATAATTGAATTAATGTATTCTAGGTTATTAAAAGACATATATTATACTGATCATTTTATTGAGGGACTTGTTGAGAAGAAAATATAACTTCTGTTTAGGTTGAAAACCATGGATACCCGAATTCAGGATATCTAACTTCCTTAACTGTGAAGGTTAAAGAGTAAAAATATTTTATAAATATTTTTGTAAGTGATTTTTATTTATTATAATGTTTTTAAATTTTTCAAATTGTTATTCTATTTTGAAATTATAAAATAATGCTTTTTTATTATGTATTTTAAATATATTTTCCTATCGATAGTCCATAAACCTGATTAATTACTCTTATTTATTTGATGAATTCATAGTCTTATTCACATACATTTCTCATTAGACATTTACTGAGTCCGACCACTATTACAAAAGAGTTTTTTATTTCATGTTATCATAATTTTGTAAATATAATTCACCACCACTCTTGTAGTCATCAGATAAGATTAAGATCTAAAAATTGGTATTATAGTAGGTTATAATACATTTCCTGATTGTTTTTACATTATATTATTATACTTAATGTTTAATTTATTTTTATACTTTTTTAATAAACTTTTTTTTATAAATTATTATCATAATAATGGGTAAATTTTTGAAAGATTTTTTCTGTAAAACGTATGGTTTAAACATTCGTACTCTCAAGAATCTGAATCCTAGAAGACCAATAATCTTTGACAGTGGTGATTAAGATTATTAGAGATATTTAATTGAGATTTGTTTTGTACACATTGGTGTTGGTAGCTTCTTTATGTTAACCGGTAATTACATGACTTCTAAAAAGGAAATATCTACTTTTACTAATTAGGATAAACAATAATATTAGTTTAAATTTAAAGGTAGGAGTAATTAGTTGTTTCTTATTAATACCAACATTTATATTTGTATATTATCTTGTGAATTTAATAATATTATTATGAAGAATTTTGAAGTTACACATTTTGTAAAATCAAAGGATATTGAAACTAGAAGTGTTATGTTTCATTCCGATTATCAAGATTTTAATTTCCTACAAAGTTATTTAGTTACATAGATACACCAAAGATTCATGAAAACATTAAATATTTTACAATCTCTTTGAAAAAAGGATATTAATGATGTGATCCTAGTCGATATTATCATTTAAATAATTATTAGAGAATGAGAGACAAACATAACTTCCTTGGATGATTCAATAAGTATTACCCATTTATCTCTTTATGAATTGATAGGAACATTTATAAAATATGAGGGTATTTTGAAAAGAGATATAGAACATGTGAAAAAATAATATAAGGGTTTAATTTTATACAACATCTAATGTTCCTAGTAAATTTCAATTTATATAGAATGTTTTGATGTCTTCATAAAAGAAAAAAATTATAGTTGAATCAGATAGTAGTTCCCCGAAACAATTCAGAAATGAATAGGATAATCTGCGGGAAAATATGGAAAAGATAGTTTGAAATAAGCTAGTATAAAATAAATATTATAATAATATCAAGTCCAGTAGAAATAAAAAAGATAACGTCAAATTTTATATGTTATAAAGGTAAGAAATATGGAAGTATCTGATTAGATTGTCCAACGTTGAAAATAATGGATAAGAAGAAAATAAATAATTACAGGAATTTAAAGTAGTACTAAAATTACAAAAAGAAGAGGATTCAAAAACCATCATATAATTTGAGTTATTGGGGTGATGATCATCCATCATATAATTCATTATAAATTTAAAGCTAATGATATAAATATGTTAGATTTTATATAGATATTACAAATATGAATGCATGATTCATGGATAATATAACTGCTAAATATCTTATAAATAATTAATTAAATATAAACATCCCTAATTGTAAAGATGATAAAAGTTCTACATATTTTGATAAAGAAACTTTATCATTATAAGATAATTACATATTAATATTTCTTGAAGTGGTTTCAATACTGTTTCAGTTAATAGAAAATATTAAATGTATAATTTTAAAAAGTAGTTATTTCTTAGGAAATATTGGGGATAGAAAATTCCCAAAATTAAACTATAAATAATAAGATATATGGTAATTCTAAATAATTAGATAAATTTGATTTTGATAAAGATGATATTTTTATTGAACTATATAAATCTAATTTTGATATACCGATTTTCTGAAATGAATTAGAAAAACATAGTTTGAATACAAATTCTATTTAGGATATGAATCTAGTTAGGAATCTTTATTTAGAAGTATCATGTATTTAAAAAATTTCAGTGATTACCATGAGTTATTTTTTTTTGAAAATATGTACTATGATATTTTACCTCAAATAGATGTTTATTGAATGGGATTTAATATTACAAAATATATTTCTTAAAATAATTTAATTATTCTGAAAAGTGATACATTTTGAACAATATGTCAATGTACTATTCACTAGAAGAATAAATGTTCTTTAAATAAAGTTCAATCCATAGGATTTCATAATGATAATTTTTTAAAAGAATGGATATTTTATTAACATATAAAAATTTCACATATGTGGATTCTTAAAATTTTACTTACTGAAATACTGGACCCAATTAGGGTTGGGTTATAAAAATCCAATATTTTCATTTTTCAGAAGATAAAAAATGTTCCAATAATAAAATTTCGTACATGGATAGTGGTTTTTACAAAAATATAAATAAAAACAAGAATTTTTCATAGATTATTTTCAAAATTAATGGTTGAAAAGTTATATTAGGTGATAATCATCAAAGAGAAATCATCACAATATGTAATATTGTTCATTATGGAAAATATTTAATTTTAAATGTTTTATTTTTTCTAGGTATTATGTGAAATATTATTGGAATATGTCAATTATTTGATGACAGATATCTTATGAACATTAGTAATGAAAATTGTATTGTTCACAGTTCTAATGATGAATTTAATATTTCTTAAAATCATAATGAGTATACTAACATACTAAACATAGATGACCTTAAGAGAAAAGATATACCTTTTATTAGTGAATTAGAAGATAAATCATGAATGCGGTATAGAATATTAGTCCATTATAATGCTTATACTTTAGATAAACTATCTTTGAATGAACTAGTAAATTATCTACCAAATCCTATGTTTGATATGTCAAATTGTTTTGAACCATGTTATTTTAAAAAGAAATATATGGCATGTTTTAAAACTATTAGTGATGTCTAAACATGTGATAGATTAGATTTAGTGCACAATGATTTTTTTGGTCCTACAAAAACTATATGTATTAGCATAAAATAATATTTATATATTTTATTCTATGATTAAACTAGATATACATATGGGTGGATTTTATAGAAAACAATTCTGGATCAATTTATTGTTTTTTAAATTTTATATACAAACATAAAAATGAGGGAAACCTATCATTGATAATTATTCATAATTATAATGGTAGAGAAAATTCAAATTTTTATTCTGAAAACTTTTATTAAAAAGGTATTATACACAACTTTTCAGTGTCTATAACTTTACAAAAAAATGTTGTTCTTAAAATCAGAGGTAGAATTGTTCATCATACTACTAGAACAATGATGATTGATTACTCTTTTTGTAGAAACTTTTAGGCCAATATAGATAGTTATTCATTTTATTTTTTATATAATGTTTTAATAAGTTATCTTATCAATAAAAATACTCATGAGTTTTATTTCGGAAGGGAAAAACCATTTTAACTTAAATGTCTTCAGATGAAAAATATTCATATTGAATACCAAAGAGAACTGAAAATATTCTTCTTCAAAATAACATGAAGGAATATTTATAGGTTATTTTATAACCAGTAAGGCATATTTTTTTCAATAGGAAAACTGATACAATTGATGAAAAGGTTTATGTAAAATTTTATGAAACTGATCCTTTTATTTTCAAAAAAAACCCACAACATCAAATGTTATTTCAAAAACTAATTTCAAACAATTTTGTAAGGTTCTAATCATTAGATAAGAAATTTAGAATTTATTTATAATGTTATACCTCAAGATGAAATTCTATAAGTTGATAAAATATAATTTATTGTAAATCTAAGGAATCAGTTGATCTTTATGAATCATCCTAGTGATAACATCATTTGTGATATAGATCAACTAGTTTGAACAAGATTTAATTTAAGAAATAAAATTGAACAGTTTTCATTTGTTTTACAATTAGATCGTAATAATCCTAATCTGGATTTAGGTTGTTAACATTGGATAAAATAAATTTATTACAAAATTAATGAATTTGAGAGGTGTAGTTTGTAATTTGGTTTAATTAATTGAATATACCTCTGTAATTGGATAAAAAATGGGGTTTCAAGAATAAATGTGATAATACTGTTATTATCGTTAGAAAAAAAGATAGATTTGTTGCTAAAGGTTGTAATAAAAATGAGGGAATATATTATGAAACAAATTATTCTTTGGTAGGAATACATGAATGTATTCATATAACTTTATCATATGCAACATTTCATAATTAAAAAAAATATTCAAATTGATGTGATGTGTAATTTTTATAATTTGTAGGTCCCGAGGATTGTTTTTGTACAAAAATTCCATGTTTTGAAATGAAAAATTATCCTAGACACGTTCTTAATCTTACTAGGAAACATTAAGGACATTTACAAATCCCTAGATCCTAGCACGATTGGTTTACTATTTATTTGTTATAAAAAAAATTATGGGTGATGCAGATAAAATAATTTTTTAAAAAAAAGATTAAACAAACATCATAATTTTTTTTGTTTATATTGATGACATTATATTTGGATCAAATAAAAAAGACACAACAGATTCTTTTGGGATATTATGAAATATTAATATAAAATGTGCATGATGGGAGAACATACGTATTTTCTTAGGTTTCAAATTTCACATAAACCAAAATGAACTTTTATATCTCAATATAATAATATATAATATCTTCTTAAGAAATTCATATAAGAGAATACAAAAATTATTAGTACTCTTAATAGAACCTCCAATACATTATATATTGATGTATCTTGGAAACTAGTTGGTCAAAATATATTTAGAGGAATGAATGGAAGCATACTATACATCATATACAGTCATTAAAATTTAAGGATTTCTATATTAATATGTGCTCGATATAATGAAATAAAAAATTATTCCAATATTAAATTTGTTAAACGAAATTTACATTATTTTAAGGGAACTATGTATTTGGTTTTATTTTATTATTCTGGAAACGAATTTGAGTTAATATGTTGTTTTGTTGCTAACATTGGTGGTTGTAGAATAGATAAAAAGAGTACATTAGAAACTTATCATTTCATAGAAGAATTTCCAGTGTCTTTTTCTTGTAAGAAAAAACAATCAGTAGCACTTTCTAATGCTGATGAATAATTTTTTATAGTTGGGATTTTTTGTGTTCAAGTATTTTGGATGCAACACAAACTCACATACTCTATCATAAGGTTTAGTAAAGATAAAATATAATGTGATAAGACAGGTAACATTTAATTAATTAAAATTCCATACAATCACATATGATTAATGAAAAAATATGCAAGACATTATTCCCTTTAGGATCACAAAAATAATGGAGATATCATTTACAATTAATAAGGATTCAGGAAAAAATCAAAATTATTTTTATAAAACCCATTAGTTTTAATAGATTTACATATTTTAAATAGATTCCAGGAAACATTAATATCAAATGATTATTCATATCTATATCATGTTTACCAATATTCTTATAATAACGAACTCATTTGAATATATGGTCCATTTATAAAAAACCTTAGTTCTCTCAAAACACCATTTATTTTTGTCAAAACTTATAGATTCACTGAAAAATTAGTTTATTAAAATTTCCCCAAAATTTGTAATATTTTGTTTCTTATGTTATTAAAACATTCGTTTTTACAAAAAGTTGTGATTCTCTAAAAACAATTGTATTTCCAAAAAACAAGAAAAATAGTTTACAGAAATGACCTTCTTATATAATTTTATAAACTTACTCTGAAATGTAATATTTAATCTTCAATATTTAAATTTTTTTATTTAATAGTTTTTTTGTTATTTACATTTTGATTCAACTATTTTTATTTTAATAAACATTTAAAAATGTTCAAAAATATTAATGTTTTATCTTATGGAAATTTCTCAGTCTGATAGTAGTTTTCATAAAACATTAAGAGTTCATAATTATTTATTAATACTTTTTGGATTAATTCCCAACCTTCTTAACATATATGAGTAGAAATATTTGACATTATATTTCTAGAATTCGAACAAACACACTATGCCTGTAAATAGACATGTGGGTCCCAATTTTCCATATTAGGTTTTAGAATGATTGATGACTCTCATCCCTTATATTCTTTCTCAATATAATTGTTTTGAATTTTTCTGATCATTTATTTTTTCTGATCAATTGTATTCAGTTAGTTTAGTATCCAATATGTAAACTTTGATTGAAATAGAAAACTGAGAAGTGGTTAAATAATGATTAATAAAAAAATGGTCTAAAAAGAATGATTATTTTCTTAGTAGATAATTCAATTTCATGTTTGAGAAAAGGTATCTATTGAAAAATATGATATTTATCTTCACTACCCAACTATATTTAATGAAATTTATTCTACCATAGAATTTTTTAGGGAAGTTGATTTGGATGTAATTTTCTTTAATCTATTGGGTGAGAAGTGTTAATTTAATATTCTACATGTGTCAGAAATAGTTTAAGTCTCTATTGATGGTGAAGCATATCTAGTTACACATACGTTACCAGAGAAGTAGGGTAGTTTTGAAAAATTCAATGTTGAATCTCCTTTTTCCTATATTTTGAGAAATGATGGAAATAATTTATATGAAACAATTCATCAGTTTAGTTTTATTATGTTTTAAGGATATTTAACACCAAGTATGGGTGAACAAGGCTCCATAAAGGTTCTTAACAAATTTTTGTTGGGGTTCCTCATTAATATGAGTAAGATAAATTTGGTAAAAAAAAAATTTCCTAGTATATGATTAAATAAAGAATAGAAATATCAAGTTATGAATACCTCATTTTTCTTATTTCATAATTATGATGTTGGTAAAATTCATGTAATTTATGTAGATAAAAAATAATGTCTTAGTAATGATGGAAAATATTTCACTAATTAGTGAGGAAATGATTTCCAGGATAAAACATGATTATGAACTGAAAAAAGAAATTTTTTGAAAAATCTAATGAAGAAGGTTCAAAATAAAATGTTCAAAAAGTGAAAGGTGTTCAAAAGAAAAAGAAAACGAGTTTCATCTCTATCTAGGATGCAGAATAAATTCCAAACCATGAATTATGAACAATATAATGAATTGATGATGATTAAAGTTGAAAAGAATTAAGGAGATACAAAATTTGGTTTAGATAAGGCAAATGCATTAGCTATAAAATATAAGACCAAAGAACAGTTGAATGTAGATGAGAAAAATAGAAAATAAAAGAAATTCTTTAAGATTCTAGAGTAGATAAATGTAAAACGAAATCTATAGAGAGGGAACACAGTTTTTTCCATAAATCTACCAAAGTGGAAGGTTAGAGGATTCATTACATTTATCCATTATAATATGTTCAACCGATTACTTAATCAGTTCTAATTACTATTACATAGTCTATATCAATACAGAAAACTATTGGAACATCTCATGTTCCAGTTATTATTAAAAAGTAAAATTCAATGTAATAACGTCAGAAAAGATGTGTTAGAAAAAGTTGCTAATTTTTATAAATACAAAATGAATTATGGAAAATCCAAATGAATAAGTTTAGATAAATTGGTATGATTTTTAGAATATAACATGTAAGAAAAGAGATCTAGAGAAAAAACTTCATAAGATTCATCATTGGAAGAATAATAAAGGGAAAACAGTTACATAGAAACATATTTTTTCACTACTCATTTATAGAACATTGTGGATCATGATTTTTATTAATAAAAAATAGAGTTCTAAAAAATATGATGAAAATTATCATTATCAGAATAGAGTATTAGAAAAAATTGAGATCATTAAAAATATAGATGTCATTGATGTTTGAGAAGGATGAAATATCAATGAAAAAGAAGAATATAAGGATGTAGTAGATTTTGGACCTTAGAGAAGATGTGTTTCTGATGTCTCATAAAACATAATAGATTCTTAAACAATCCATTCAGATAAATTAATGGAATCTCAAAATACATATTTACATGATTATTTAAAGAGGTATGTCATTTCCATTTCATTATATCCAAATATTGAATCTTGTTGCAAAAATATTTAGATGAGTTTACATGTATTAGAGAAATTAGAAGCATTACATAAGTTGGATATGATTGTCATAATAAATGAATAAAAATTTAAAGATCCTAGAATAGATTAAAAATCAAAAAGAAGAAGAGAAAAAATTGTTATATGGATGAATGATATAGAGATGGATATAGATATTCATGACGAAAATTAATCTTAAGAAGATATATAATTTGTAATGTGTAGATTCTATTCAAAATTTATCATCATATATTGATTAAAAAATTGTGTGTTATGATTATTTCATGTTTTTATTAATGTCTCAACATCAATACATAAGGTATTGGATGAATAAGAATTTCATTACTAAATAATATGTTATAAATTTGAATGTTTAGTGTTCATGAGAATAGGTGTTTAAACGAAGAAGGTGAAAACATTAAGAAATATGTTTGGAGATTGGATGTTATGAAATAAATGAATTAAAACCTAAATATAAGGTAAAAATTGTCATAAAATAATTAGGTTGAGTTCAATAAAATTAAATCCATGCTGAAAAAAATCTATAAGAAGGAATGATTTATTTTCTAACATCATTAAAATTGATTAAAAATTTAAACATTTTTTTGAATTAATGATATTTTAAATGTTCTTATATATTTGTATTTGATTGATTTTAATTCAAAAAAATTAGTTGAATGATCTCTATATATTATCATGTGGATGAATGTTTATCAATCATCAATTGATTTTGTATAGGTGTTATTTCGATCATTGTAGGTACTTTCTGCTTTAATATTTATTTTTGTAAAAAACTAAGGTGGAGAGTTTTTTAGATAAGTAATTGGGGAAGAAGTTATTAGAGAAATGAATTGGGGATAAATCTTTAAAAAAATGTAGGGATAATATTTTCTTTATGGGGAGTTTTCTTTTAACAAGATATCATATATCATTATTCTGAATATAACTATAAAGGACATATAAGGATAGGGGAGATAAGAAATGTTAAGGGGTATATTTTTTTAAATGAATATCGGTATGTATGTTTTTAATAGATATATTTATTCTTTAAGTGTTTTTATTATTTTTCAAAAAAAGAAAGATTCATAAGTTGAAACATTACTTTCTACCATTTTATCCTTATTTTTGAAAATCACAACATATTCTTAAAAAGATGTTTGAATAAAATTTATTTTTTCATGTTTTCGAATGTTATTGTAGAAAACATATTATTTTACCCAATGTAAAAATTCGTCTTATCTATAAAATATAAAATTTACATACATTTTTGATCCACCATACTGAACAAATTGAAATCCATCTAATTAAAAGAACTATAATCAATGAGACTAACATAAGTCTAATCCATTGGATTGAAATAAGACCATTTAATCTATTATTATATAATGAATTCATTATTATAAATATATTTATATTTAATTATTATATTTTAATAATAACTAAGTACCCTTTTACTTTTAAATATACAAATGAGAATCTTGTCATGCATACATGTGGAATACCATCTCCAGGACAGATGTGGTTGATTTTTCATCATCACCATAAATGGTTGTTTAAAAGGTCTGAATTAATGTTTTAATATGATTTCTATAACATTATTGTGATTCTAAAACTATAAACCATTACCTACATATATCTAGTTATACATAAAATGAATATGTTTCCCGTACATATGTGTGGAATACCACCTAAATGAAGAAGACCTATTATATTTCTCACTCTAGTATTTTATTAGGTATACAGATATCTTAAAACATAGTTCAAAAAAAATAACAGTATATAAATAATATATTTATTCTTTTTTGATAATGATATTATAAAAAATGAATCCTTTTTAACACCATACTCAACCATCGATTATAGTGTGTTTATATTTGTGTTATTTTAATCACTTACATGAACAATACTCTAAATTTATATCATTGATGAATATGGAAAAATAACTATTGGTATTATTAAAAATCCATTCACATATAATTTATCATTTACTTTTTAATAATGTTTCAATTTATAATTACCTTTTTATTAATATACCACCCCTTGTTCATTTAAATGATAAAAACAACCTCATTATAAATCTCACCATTAGGTTTCATAACTAAGACTCTTATAGAATGAAATATGAACTATATAATTTATCATGAAACATCAATTACATTTAGTTTAATTATTTTAGAATTATGAAATTTTAATTTATATATATGTTTCATCACAACATTTGTAAAGCTATTTCAAAATAAACAATATAAACTACTTACATCATATGATGAAAATACTATATAACTAATAATTTATTTGTTATAAGTGAATATAAAATATGTCTGTAAAGAATTATAAATATTAATAATATTCAGAAAAAAGTAATCAAGTTAATTATTTTTATTATATTGGACATTCAAGAATAATAATGGATGTTAGTGACCAATATATGGTGGTTTTCTTCTTTATCTTCATTATTTTTGACTTATAAAATATCCACCACATGTTCAATATAATGTTTTGTATATACATACAATGGATATCATGTTTTCCTATTTTTAATAAGAATAAAAGGGACTTTATACCCATACAATTATCTATCTATCAATGGATTTTGGTTCAATGGTTACTAAAGTTGTATGGTTTCATTCCAATTTCAATATTATGTCGAGGTTGATTAAGAATGATTGTGTTTTTGGATAATTACCTTTCCCAAATTATTTATTTATTTTATGTATTTTAATGTCCTTTAATTACGTTTTATATAAGTTTGTTTTCCTTGAACAAGACTCTTTTATAGAAAGGAATTCTATTTTAACATTTTAGTGTAGTAGTATTCTAAAAACCTTGATTGCTAACAAAATTTGACCGGAATTTTAATTTTAATAATTTTTCCTACTAACTTATTTTCCAGAAAACATGAAAAAATATATTTAGGAAACAACCTCTCTACATTTTCATGGTCCTATAAATAATTTTTTTCCATTATTTCATAAACATTTTTTCAAAATTCATCCAAAACCAAAATTTTATTGCCACTTCATTCATCAAGTAACTTTAAAAGATCTTATAAAATATATTTTTAAGCTATTTAAAAATCCTTTGATGTTCCCTATATTTCAATAATGTATATTTTAATTATATATAATCTAAATTCTCACATTCTATGTATTTTGATCTATTATATTTTAAATTTTCATGAAACCAATCTATTTCCATTGGCTAATTATGTGATGATGTAAAATTAATTTTTTTAATTTTGTGAAACAAATATGTAAAATTATTTAGTAATTGAAGGGTGTATCATTTATATTCACCTAATAAATTTTGGAATGATTAATATATAGTGAGATAATGTTAAAGGAGTTATGATGCTTGATCACCATGGGAAAAAGATAGTGAAGCCTGATCCACCATAAAAAATAGATAGTGACCACTGGATCACTGTAGGAAATAAGACATCATGCTTAATATAATATGTAACGACAACTATGGTAATGTTCATTCCACATTTTTTTTAAATGAACTCATATTATAATGGAAAATGTATTATTCTCACTGTTTTATGAGTGTATGTTTTCATTATTTCATTTTCATGAATATTGATTATTCTCCAATATCAACATGCTTATACATTTCTCACATATGATCATAATTGGTTATATATATTATTCACATAATGATAATTAGATCCCACTCCTTTACTATGTTTTTAATAATTTACATAGTATGATGTGTAATATGTATGAGATGTCTTGAATGTGGTTTAAGGATGTTTGATTATGGAGATATATTTACATGTTTTTAAAAATAAATCATAGATAACTTGTCCTAGAAGACATTAATCCTTTGGTTCATGGCATGTTTAATTTTTTTGTATGATGAAAGGATTATTGATTGAAATAATGATATATTGCGTTCATTTTCCATTAGGGTTCCTCACATTACCTTCAATGTCTGTCTATTTCTCTTGGTCTTCCTCTGAGGATATACATTATATTTTTAAAGAATTTCCAATATAAGAGTCCCATTGTGATCATGATTTTAATTGGAGGATTTTATTAATGTTTTTATTTAATTTAATTTTTTTTTACTATAATGATACATTTTAAATAAATTCTTGTGCATTTTTGAAAATATTGATTTATTTTGATTTAGTAGGATTTAGATATTGATTATTTATTGGAATTGATAAATAAACTAGTGGAAGGTGAAAAGTATGTTCTATGTATGGTTTAATTAAAATTCTTTAAATAGATCTGTTGGGATATGAACTACACTAAGAGGGGCGGCGAATCATAGTTTTTGAATCTTAATCCTTTATATATTCCATTTTATTTTTTTATTATTCACATGTTAAAGTGAAACGATGACTTAGTTCTTTCTTATCACCATAGGATTCACATGTAGATTAATAATACACACACACACAAAGAACGAAACAATTTAAAAGGTTCACCTCTCATTATGAAAGGCTCACCCTTATTGTGATCTTGTAGAAACCTTGGTCATAAAACCCATTACAAAAATTCTATGGGTGTTAAATAAATTCATCTAAATTATATAGAGTGTGAATACCGTAGAGAATTTTGGTGCATCCCATTCTCCGATATATATTATACCATCATAATATATTATTTGCGTAACACAAAAATATATTCCGACACCAATTCAGAATTATCCCATGTCATTGGTGGAATTTTTATTCATTATTATTACTTTATAATATGAAAACTAAAATTCACAACCACTCATTCTTATTTTGTGATAATTATGGAACACTCAAGCAATTATTCTTTCACGTATCTCTTATTATTTTTTTTCTTATGTGTTATCTAAATAGAACAGAACCCTTGTTCTTCAAGTATACCTTATATTGAAATTATCAAATTATTTTTATTTCACTTCCCCCTACATTTTCAACTTCCTCTATTAATAATAAGTAACACTATATTTTTCCTTCATTTCATAATTATCAAATATAAAATATTTTTCATAATATCACTGATGAGGCTCTACATCATATCTAGGTAAAAAAAATTCTCTAAAATGATAGTTGCGAGCACAACTATTATATTTGATAACATAAAATAATATTTATATTCATATATTATTGGTTGTATCACTAGTTATATCCTCATTTATCTCATTCACTTTCCTATGTTTGTTGAGAGTATTATAAGCACATGATTTGAATTAAAATGATTTTTTGAGAATTAAAATGCTCTTTAAAATTTGAAAAATTACTTCATCAAGAATTACAGATCAAGTCTTCTATAAACCTATCAATATAAAAATCCTACATATATATAAATTTCATCATGTTTTTATTAAGACATATAGGTAGTTGACATGATTATTTATTAAAATCACTTATTCCATATATGACATCCAATTCAAATTTCATACCTATAATTATGTGAATAAATAATTATTTATTCAACCAGGCATTGGTTTTTTATATCAAATCTATATTTGTAGTACAATTATTGTGAATTATTCTTACTACATCATTCTTAAAATTATTTTTCATTAAACCATTAAAAACATTTCCTCTGTATTACATACATTTTTTAGGATTTCTTAAATATAAATACAATCTATGGACTTCTTCAGTGACGGATTCAATTTTTGAATAATGAATCCCATAAGAAAACTTATTCAGCATGAGTTGTACTACCAAAATAAGAAATCAAATTGTTATCATTATTTTGATTTTGATATCATTATATCTTATAACTACATGAATTTATTTGTTAGTATTTAAAAATAGGTAAATATTCATTCAATATTTCATCTCCTATTCTATCTAGTTTTCTCCTATGAATGTTTAATTTTATATAAATATTTATGTATGCAATAATATTTTTCATGAAAACCCCCTTATAATCACATTCCTCTTAAAAGTTTATTCTTTTTTCTATAAGGAATATTCTAATATAAAACATCTATGCAGTGCTCATAATTAGATTCACATACGCCTTTTCACAGTTCATCATTTACCTTTCTGAACATATCTATCACGACCCATCCCTTAGTGCTCGTTCCATGACAACCCCAATCCCGCCTTCCATAGGCCAGGGATAGGCAACTAGCACTGAAAATGCATATCCCTATAACGACTAAGAGTTCCCTTTAAACCTGTACAAACACACAACTAGGAAAACAACAAGAATCAACTACGAAGTAATCATCTATAATAAAAAGGGTACTAAATGTAAAGGGGCCAGAATACAAGCCCAAATGAAATGTACAAGTACAACTGAAAAGAGAAAATAGCTCATGGATCGTTCACTGAGGATCCTACCAGAAGGGGAGGTACACATCCTCTCCACATCACACTACCTTAACCCGTCTCCTCTGTGTACCATCTGGTTCTAGCTCCCTCAAGTCTCAGCCCAGCTGCTAACCATCATCACAAGACACAATATGGTGCGGGGGAAGCCCATACAGGGGAGAGTGTAACAATACTCAGTAGGGACCCCAAGAACCCAAAATGTATACCAGAGTTCCACAAATGAAAAACCACAAAGCAAGACCTCAATCAGATAGCACGAAGCAATAGTCAGCTCACACCAGGTACATAACTCAGAGATCATGAATATATATTACTAGTCTTAAGCTATATCATCTTATTCCATTTAAATTTTCTAAAACTAATCCTCATGGAAGTTGTTTCACAGACGATCCACATAGTGTCGTATGTCGCTGATCTCTGACAGGCCGCTCTAAAACTGGTCCTCATCAGGTCCCTATGAGGAAGATCCACATATGGCCTCCATGAGTTTGATACACATAGGGTATCCATGAGGATTATCCACACAGTGATACAATTAGGCTGATTCACACAGGGCCACCATGAGGTTGATCCACAAAGGGTCGTCATGTTGCTCATCCACACAAGGTCGCTATGACGCTGATACATATAGGGTCGCCATGTTGCAGATCCACACATTGTCGATATGAGGTCTATCCACACAAGGTCTCTATAAGGATGATCTGTACATGGTCTCCATGTTTTTGATCCACAAAGAGTCTCTATGATGTTGATCCTCCCAGGTTATCCATGAGGCTGATCCACACAGGGTCGCCATGGTGCTGATCTACAAAGGGTCTCTATGAGGCTGATCCAAACAACGCCTCTATGATGTTTATTTATATAGGGTCTCTATGATTTTAATCCACAAGGGGTTTCTATGAAATGATAGTCTACCACAAGATTCCAATTCAATATACGATATGTCAATCAGATGTTAGGTCTGGGAGTTATAGGAATATTAGTGCCGAGGGCCAGGTTGAATTCTGGTACGATACAACCCGTCTGTAATCCAACTATATACAAAATCCTTTTGGTGTATCTCCAAGTACCATATTTCTCCAAGGATTCCAACACCATAGACGGCGCGTCAATCAGACGCCCAGTCTATTAGTTACATCCCTATTCGTGAGATGGGGGTGATCGCACCTCGATTCGGCCTGGCTTGATCGGGCCTTCCAGAATATCCCAAAGGGACCACTTCCAGGAAGGGATAATAAATCCACTAACGACTTTTAAACTAGACACCAGGGTCCTCAATTATGGGAATTTATATTTTTTAGGCACCGGTTGGGTCTGGGCCTGGTCCAACTCACTCTGAATGGTCTGACGCAACTAGTCTCGGGGCTTACCTATCCCCGCTTGGGTCTGACCCATTAAGGGTCAGCCTAGTTCACTAGGTTGGGTCTGGTTCTGTTATTTTCGCAGTCCCGGGCAGCGGCTAGCCCAGCCCGCCAGGTGGGGGTCGGCCCACCCATGTTGGGACATTGGGCCGCGGGTCTAGGCCGACCCTCTTGGTGGGTCCGACCCGCTAGGTCGCGGTCTAGACCGACCTGTTGGGTGAGTCTGGTCCACTAGGTCGGCCTGCGTCCACCCTAGTCTATCAAAAGGCGGACCGTTTTCATCCACTATCCACGGGGTTGTGGGGCCATTTTGTCTAGCTATTGGGGTGCTACCCCACTGCATTAAATGGTCGACCATTGGACCGACTTGGTTTTTCAAATGCAGAGTGGTGCGGGTCGCGCCACACCCTCCTGCCGCAGCCTGCGAGCCGCGGCTGCTGCCGCTAATGATCCTTGCAGGCGCCGACCTTGTCCATCTCGGGCAGGCCGGCTTTGGCCATCACGGTGTGCCATTGCACGCTGCCTTCCACAACTCATTGCCAGTTACTGCGGGTCTCCTCTGGATACCACCAGCGGCCACCGACAGTTTCATTCTTGGGTCACCAGATGCACTTTAGTGGTCCATTTTTTACAGTGACTCCACCTATGAACTTCCAAGAGACTATCGTCATAGCATGACCCACTATTTCGTGTTGTCATCGAGTTGAAAATTATTCCTCGAAGATCACATCATGAATGAAGTGTTAGAGGTTCCGTGCCTTATTTTTTTTTTCTTGTGCCTTCCATATTACATGACAACAAGTGGGAGGGAAATTTAATTTATCAAATACAACTTCAAAATAAACCCCCTACCTGGAAGAGACATCCACTGATGATGATCGATAGAACCTCCTTCATCTTTGACATCTGTTTGGGATTTAGTGGTGCTCATCATTTCTCATTGAAACTGGTCTTGTCCTCCGAGCAGCTGGTTTCGTGGTACTTTTCTTGAACTTTGTCTCTTTCGGAAGTCATGCCAACACTCCACCCTGAGCTCCATATAAATAGGAGAGGGGGACGGTGAGTAATGAACGTGGAATTAATGGGTTTCATTTAATTATGTAACCTTCCAAATTCCAACGCTACAGTTAAAATAATAATGGTGAGTCATGCCATTTAATGGCCTGACATGTCGTTGGTCCTGCCACCACCACTCATCCATTGGAGGAAAGGAAAAAGACAAATAAAATAACTTTGTTATTTTACTTTTCTTATAAATGTCCAAAAACTAACATTTTCTCCCAACCTTCTATATTGAAATTGAAGCCTCCCATAAGTGAATCCCTATGCCGAGGATTCAATGGTGCACTTGGATTTTTAATCTAAGAACCGGTTCAAAAGATAGAAAACATCGCTAGTGAAATTACTGAATGTACCTTAAAAGAAATTTAGAAATTCATTTCGGGAACACAGGGCCTCATGGTCATGCATCGTAAAATTTCACAGAATCATAATAATTCCATATAATTAAAAAAAATTAAATGGAAAATATGGGATTTTATATTCTCCCCACCTTATGTCTTTTCTTACCAGAAATTGAAAACATTGACTAATGAATCAAATGAGGGTACTGAGCATGAATCTGGGCCTCCCACTCCCTTGTGCTCCCCTGGTGGTCCTCGTGCTGCCAGAAAATGCGCACTAGAGGTATCGATCTTCCACAAAGGACCCACTCATGTTGATCCTCAATCTCCCACTAGAATCTCAATAAAATATTCCCCATCATCAATGTCTAGCTCACCCTAGTCAATAACGTGTGATGGATCATGCACGTACTTCCTAAGATGTGAAATATGAAAAACACCACGCACTTGATGCATTTGTGGGGGGAAAGCTAGGCGATTCACCCCCTCCCCAACTCTTCTGAGAACTAGAAAGGGTTCGATGAACTTCAGAGATAGCTTTCCGCCCCAGCCAAATCTCTGCACCCCTCGTTGAGGTGAGACCCATTGAGAGACTTGTTCTCCCTCCTCCAACAACAATGGTATCCATCTCCTTTTAGTATAAGACTTATTTCCTCTCTGTTTATTTTTCATCTTCTCTTAGATGATCTTCACATTCTCAGTGGTAGTCCGTACCAACTCTGGACCCATACATGCGGACTCTCCAAGGTCTGTCCAGCATAGAGGTGATCTGCATGGTCGACCGTACAAGGACTCAAATGGAACTATACTGATGGTGGAGTGATAGATGTTGTTGTATACGAACCCGAAAAGGGGAAGGTGGTTATCCAAACTATGGCCAAAATCTAGGACGCAAGCACAAATCATGTCCTTGAGTGTCTGTATGGTCTGATCTGTCTGACCATCCGTCTGAGGACGAAAGGCGGTGCTCAAATGTAGCTAATTCCTGAACTCCTCTAGGAATCCCTTCCACAATGCATATTTAAAACACATTTCATGATCAAATAAGATCATTGATGTCTCCCCATTAAGTCATACAATATTTTGTACATATAGTAATCCCAAGCCATCTACTGATCCCCGCTCTCGAATGGGTAGGAAGTGGGATTACATGGTGTGTTGGTCAATGATCACCCTGATTGAATCATGTCCCCGGGACGTCCATGGTAGCCCCATAAAGAAGTCCATGGATATTCCATACCACTTCCACTCTGGTACCTCATGTGGATGTGCTAAGCCTATTGGAACATGATGATCGGCCTTCACGTGCTAACAATTGAGGCATCGTGAAACAAATTCTTCCACTAATTTCTTTATCCCAGGTCAGTAGAGATAATGCCTTTGGTCCCGGTACATCTTCGCCACACCAGGATGTACCGCCAGAGGGGACATATAGAACTCCATCATCAACTCCTCCCACAGTGCCATCGGGACCATGGTGCTTCATCTAAAGAGGATGATATGCTCCCCATCTTTAGAAAATCCATCGGGTGCCTTTCCTGTGGCAATCAGAGCATGTCAAGCCTCGCAGTCAATATCCCAAAGTTGTGCCTCCCAAACTCGCTAAAGAAGTGGGTGAGTGAAATCCATAGACAATAGGTAAGATTCTCTATCTCTACCCACAAAGAATATCTGTAACGCGGCTAGCTGCTCTGTCACCTCACTCATGAACTGTAGACCAGACTGCCTGCTGAGTGCGTCTGCCACTACATTCCCCTTCTCGGGAGTATAGAATGTATTAAATTCATTGTCTTGGAAGAACTATATCCATCATCGATATCTTAGTTTCCGATCCTTCTCTGAAAATATATACCTGAGAAACTTGTGATCAGAGTAAATAGTAAACCATTCACCCATCAATTAGTGTCCCCACGTCTTCAAGGCGAAGACCACTACTGCTAACTCCAAGTCACAGGTAGCATAGTCTGGATCATGCGGTCTCAGCTATAAGGAACCATAAGATATTTCTACTCATTTCAGCATTAGGACACATCCAATTCTAGACCCTGATGCATCATAGTAGACTACACACCCAATTTCCTCTTATAGTATCCTCAAGATGGGGGCACTCGTCAGTCTCTACCTCAACTCTTGAAAGCACTACTGGAATCTCTCCCTCTATAAGAAGGGTTGTCCCTTCTTTATAAATGCTAAAAGGGTTCCAAAACTCTGGATAAGTTATATAAGAATCTCAGGTAGTATCCAACCAACCCTAGGAAACTTTGCACCATGGTCACATACCTAGGTGGATCCCATGAATTAACAACCTCTATCTTCACCAGATCCAACGAAACTCCTACCTCCAAGATAACATGTCCTAGAAAGTGGAACTCCCATATTCAGAAATGGCCCTTCAAGAGTTTACCATAATGCTGGTTCTCTCAAAGTGTATCCTGCACTATCTGAAGATTATAGGCATGCCCATCCTCTCTCACTGTGTACACCAAGATGTTGTCGATTAAAACCCACAAAAACGATCGAGGTATTGATGGAAAATCCTATTCATGAGTCCAATGAAAACTACTGGGGCATTTGTTATGCCAAATGGCATTACTAGGAAATCATAGTGGACATACCAACATCTGAAGGAAGTCTTCTGCACATCCTTATCTCATACCCTGAGCTGATGATAGCCTGATCTGAGGTCTACCTTCGAAAACCAATGAGCTCCCTTTAGCTGATCGAAGATATCATCTATCCTCATAAGTGGATACTTGTTCTTCATGGTCACATGGTGCAGAAGCCGATAATCTACATAGAGCCTCAAACTCCCATATTCCTTCTTGGCAAACAAAATCATAGCATCCCGTGGAGAAACCCTGGTTCATAGGAACCCCTTTCTTTGCAAGTCCTCTTGTTTTATTCGTAACTCACAAAGATCAACGAAATCCATACAATATGCTAGTGTAGATTTTGGTTCCATCCCAGGGTATAGGATGGTGTAGTAGTCCACCTCTCAATAAGAAGGTAGTCCTAGAACATCATTAGGGAAGACATCAGCATATTGGTCCACTACTACAGGATCGTTCAGACTCTCAACACAAACTACTCCAAGGGTAAGGCTGGCCAACTGATGTGTGATCAGCTGCAACCTCCTCTTGGTAAGTCCCTCATATGTTCTAGAGGTTCCCTTCTCAGTGGTGAAGGTAACCCTAGTCCCATCCTCATGGACACACAACACATTTCACCTAATTCAGTCAATCCGAACATGAAATGTGGATAAGCATTCCATACCCAAGAAGATGTCGTAAGGCCTCGATGTCACTACTAGAAGATCCCAACCGAAGCTCTCGCCTCCTGAAGTTATCTTACACTTCCAACACCAATGTGTAACTATCAAATATTCTCCCGTAGAAGTATCTATTCACAAGGATTCGGCCAACGACTCCACCAGAATCTCCAAGATCCAAACAAGATCCATAGAAATGAAAGGGTGAGTAGAACCTGTGTCTATAAGTACTCTAGCTAAGGTTTAGTAAACACAGATCATACCTTGAATAATCTATGGAGTGCTATAGTCATAGGCATCAACTTCCTAGAGATGAACTCGTCCCTGTCCACTTACTCCATGTGGTCAGGATGGGCCACCTGGAGGTGGTGGTGGTAGAACTTCTAATCGTCATCCATCACCTGCTGCATGACCTTCTCCTCTGCCACGTCCACCACCCTATGGAACTCCTCACATGAATATCTACCTCTTCCTCGGTGATCCTACAATTGTCTATTGTTCTTCTATGCGGCTGGTTGGGTAATCATAAGCCATGTGATCGTGCCCAATGCACGTGAAGCACTGTCTGCTCCTCTGCATGACTACTCTAGCTCGTGAGCCTCACACCGCCGACCCAACGTCCCTAGGTAGTCCACTAGAAGGTCTGGTCCACTTGAACCATTGTGTCATCTTCCTACTACTATCCATATATGACTCTATTACCTGTTATCTAGTGGTGGGTCTCACCGTCATTGTCTGATCAGTAAGGAATATCTCCACCAAGAGTTCTCTCTATAGAACTCTATCATCCATTGGGATGTTGAGAGATACCATTGAAGCTCTAATACCCCATTAGAGTCCCTGCTCAATGGTCTGGGCCTTGAAGAAAGGGTCCCTCACCATGATGGTGGAGTAGCGCAAGAGGTCAGTGAATCTTTCCGAGTATTGGGCCACAGATAAGCTTCCCTATTATATGTTTAGCGGCTCCAAGATATGAACGGGGAATAGAGTCTCTGGAAAAAAAAAATCCGCCCTAAAGAGGCCCTCAAAATCGGCCCAGGTGAGGGTCTCCTCGTCGTGGGTCTGGAGAGTCAGGCTCCCCTATCTCCCCACTCCTCCCTAGAAAATACTGGTAGATAGGTTCACCATATATTCGGTTGATGTCTCAACCCAGAGAAGAACTCTAGCCATATCCTCCAGAAAGTCCTCAGCTACCTTTGGATCCATCTCGCCTCGGAACCATGGAGGCCTCTACCACTAGAACTCATGCAATGCGCTCTGTCGGCATGCACTGTCTTCTGGTGGGGCTAGTGGCAATGGCTTCCCAATAGGTAGTGGTGTGGCTGGTACACCACATGATAGTACTATCGCCGTAAGAGGGACCTGAACCGACACCTCATCACTGGGGGGATGTTATCGTGTACACACCCAAGAATCCTGGATTATTGTCTATGTCGAGACATCCTCAAAAAAATAGGTGTGCCACAGTCAATAAGTTATACCTAGTGATCTGAATCAAAGAGATCCAAAAATAAAACACTCTCAAGATACACGCAATCAATGTTTTCGTGCACCATGTCAGAAATCATAATTTGGGGTCCTTGTGTATGGATATGGCGGCCTACACACCAACATTAGACCCCCTAAACTAAAATCTACACTCAAAAAACATAACACTATTACTCTATTAAAATACCAGTGTCCTAGTTCTTCGGTAGAACCGAATACATTGATATCACTATGTCACTACCCGTCCCCTAGGGCCCATGTCATGACTACCCCAAGCCCCCCTTCCATAGGCTAGGCATTTGTGACTATCACTGGAAAGGTGTATCCCTATAATTTGAAGGCATTGACTTTAAACCTGAACAAACACACAACTATGAAAACAACAAGTAGCCACCAGAAAGTAAAATGTTGTAGTAAAAAGTGTACTAAATGTAATGGGGCTGGAATACAAGACCAACATAAAATTACAAGTACAACTGAATAGTGAAAATAGTGCCTAGATCATCCACCAAGGATTAGACATGAAGGATAGGTACAAATCATCTCCACAACACTCCATGTTAGCTCGTCTCATCTGGGTACCACCTGGTTCTGGCTCCCTCAAGTATCAAACTAGATGCTCGTTGTCTGTACAAGACACATCAAGGTGCGGGTGAAGCCCGTGCATGGGTGAGTATAATAACACTCATTATGGTCCTTAAGACCCTCGAAGGTCTCCCAGAGTTCCACAAAGGAAAAACCACAAAGAAAGACCTCAATCAAAAAGCACGAAGCAATAGTCATCTCACAGCAGGCACACAAATCAAATATGAGGAATATAGATGATTATACTTAAGATATATCATCTTATTCCTTTTAAACTCTCCAAAAATAATCCACAAGAATGTTGTTCCATTGATGATCCACACAAGGTTGTAGGTCATTGATCCACAATGGGCTGCTTTAAGGATGGTCATCGTCAGGTCACTATGAGCATGATCCACAATGGGTCTTCATCAGGATGACCCACACAGGGTCACCATGATGTTGATCGACATATGGTCTTGATGAGTCTTATCCACATAGGGTCTTCATGAGGCTGATCCACACAGGGTCTCCATTTTGCTGATCCACACAGGGTTGCTATGAGGCTGATCAACACAGGGTCGACATGGTGTCGATCCACACATGGTCGCTATGAGGCTGATCCACATAGGGTCACCATAAGGATGATCAACACAAGGTCTCCATGTTTTTTATCCGCACAGGGTTTCTATGAGGCTGGTCCACACAGGGTCACCATGAGGATGATCCACACATGGTCACCATGTGGATGATCCACACAGGGTCTCTACGAGGCTGATCCGAAAAAGCACCCTATGTAGCTAATCCAAACTATGTCACTATGATTTTAATCCAAATAGGGTCACCATGAAGTTATATCCAGCCATAGGATTCCAATTCAACTGACAACACATCAATTTGACATCCGTTCTGTGAGTTATAATCATTTTAGTGTGGATGGAACAATTGGATTCGTTTACGATCCAAACGGTTTGTGCTACCACTTTCTCCAAAACCCAAGTGGAGTATCTCAAAAAATAATTATCGCTAAAAGGATCGCATCACCATAGACAACACATCAATCGGATGCAGGACCTGTTAGTTATATCCCTTTCCTTGAGCCTGGGGTGATCTCACCTCAGTCCGGCCTGACTTGGTCAGGCCTTCCAAAATATGACAAAGGGACCGCTTCCCATAAGGGATCCCAACGCCAGTGATCATGTGTAAAACAGAAACCTGGGTTGTAAGTTAGGTGCATTTATTTATCAGGGGACTGGTTGGGCATGGGCCTTATCCAACTCGGTCTGACTGGTCTGACACAACAGGTCTGGAGGACTACCTGTCCATGCATGGGTCCGACCTGTCAGGGTCATCCCTGTGCAGTTCACTGGCCCTGGCTGCGGTTGGCCAGGCCCACTGGCTGGGGCTCATCCCACCCGTGTTGGATGGCTAGTCCAAGGGTTCGGCCCAACCCACAGGGTGTGTACGGTCTGCTCGACCAGCCTGCGTCCAGCCCGATCTGGCAGAAGTCAGACTGTTTTCCTCCGTATGCCCCGTGGTTGTGGGGATATTATATTTAGTCAGTGGGGTGATACCCCACCACATTAAATATTCAGTTTTTTGGTCGACTGTGTTTCACCATCGCGGTGTGGCACGGGCCGCACCAAACCCTCCTATCGTGGCCTACTGTCTGTGGTCGCTACTGCCTACGGTGCCTGTGGGCGCCGCCATTTTCCTGCGCGGCAGGCTTTGGCTGGCCGCCTTTAGCCCCCTCCGGACGCCGTCACACACCACCTTTCCCCACCTGAGGCCAGTTTTTGTGGGTCTCCTCCGGCTACCACCGGCTGCCACTGACATGGCGTGTGGGCAGTTTCTTCTGTGGGTCACCAGACGCACTCCGATGGTCCGTTTTAGACGTCGTCTGCACCTACGGCTCTTCCGTGATACCTCCATCATAGAATGACCCACTATTTAATGTTTATATTGAGTTGAAAATTGTTCCCCAAAGTTTACATCAATAACGAAGCGTCAGAGGGTCCAGGACTTGTTCGTTTGGCCCAAGCCCTCCGCGTTAAATGATAAAAAGCATGAGAGAAAAGTAATTCATCAAAGCCAACTTCAAAATAACCCCCCATACAAGGAAGATACGTCTTCTGACGAGGATCTATTGAACCTCCATCATCATTATCATCGGTTAGTGATTCGGTGGCAGTCATCACCATTTTCTAAAACAATTATCATCCTTCATGTGGTTGGCATCATGGTACTTTTCCAGAGCTTCATCACTTGGTGTAGTCATGCTAACACTCTACCCCGAGCACTATATAAATACGAGAGGGGGAGGGTGATTAACTCAAGTGGAATTAATGGGGTCCATTTAATTAAGGAACCTTCCTAATTCCAATGGTGAAGTTAAAAAAATAAAGGCGAGTCAATCCATTTAATGGCATGACATGTCGTTGTCCTGCCACGACCGCTTTTCCATTGGAGGAAAGAAAAAAATAAAAATAAAATAACATTGTTATTTTATTATTATCTTAAATGTCCAAAAACTATCATTTTCTCCAGACCATATGCCGTTGAAGTGAAGCCTCCCGTAAGAAAATCCCGGTGCTTCAGATTCAATGGTTCCCTCAGATTTTTAATCCAAGCATTGGTTCAAAAGAAAGAAAATGTTTCTTGTGCATTTACTGATCATACCATAAAAAAAGTCTAGCAATTCATTTTAGGCACACTGGGACTCGGAATCACGCGCCGTCAAATTTCGTAGACTCGTAATAATTCCATATAATTAAAAAATTAAATGGAAAATCAAGGTATTTACAATATCTTTCACTATTTTAAGGGATAATATTGAAATAAATCATGATATATGATTATTTTAAGATTTTATTATAGTGAATACTTACACTTTTAATCTGCATACTTCTAATCCTATTCAACTTGTCTTTCAGTATTCCATTTTTTGTTTGGTCAATCATCATGTAGTTATTCATTACACCATGAGAAAATCCTATGATGTTTTCTATCATTAATGTAGAATAGTTTCCTAACTATTGGTTGGTATACTTGTCTTTTGACTATGAAAATTGGTCATATTTCAATAGTCGATCTTCTTCCCATTACAAATCATTATTTGAGAAAAAATTACTCAATTTCTACATAGACGATCTTTAAACAATCTCCCAAAACATCAACATATAATGGGATATAATATTTGGAGTTCCATGATGTATTAAATGAGGTGTATGGTTTAATGGTTATCAACATGGAATATATAATAGTTTCATGAGTAAGAAGAAAATGTACAGTGATCTAGTTTAATCCTAATAAAATTGGTATTAAAATTTTTAAAACTACACATCAAAATATATTCCGAAATTATAACTTATTTTAGTATCAAACTGTATTATATAAATTCTTGAGTAATAATTCAACCAAAACAAGACTAAATGTGTTATAATTCTCGATGAACAGCCTTATGTGCCACCATGCACATGAGATTATAAACACTAATTCCCTCCATTTGTAAAACAAGGCTCTTGGGTGTGCTTCACCTAACTCTATGTATACTCTTCCCACAATATGTTCCCCCATCACTGATTTGAATGGTTATGAATAAGATACATCCTATAGCTATGTTTAGTGGTTATTATTGAAATAAATCACATGGATTTCACATGTTCACCATTTTTTTAGAAAAATACTTAACTCTCTATAATAAATAAATCCATTGCGTGTAATGAAAAAATATAGTAAATACCTACCATTTGTTTAATTTTTATTTTCTTCTTTTTCAATCATTACATCATCATTATTATCACATACTATAATCTGAAAAAAAAATTCTAAAATATATTACCAAAACATATAATAAAATAACTCCCAAACAACTTCAAATAAAAATAATTTAAATTTTCAATATTCAAAGAAATATTCTAAAAAACCACTAATTCATGGGAGATACCATTTCAAAATGTTGATATATCGAGACAATACATACATCTAACAAAAATAGGGCTCACCAACCCCCGAATTTTTTTCAATACCATATAAAATATTTTCCAATATGTTTACAACAATTAATTATTCATTCCTATATAACCCTTTCTTATTATTCATTGATTTCCCTGTCTCTCCCCATTATTGAGAAAAATATAATGTATATGGATAAGTCATATAATTTTATACATAGAATTGTGATATCATTTATTCTTCTATAATTAATCATGAGTCAGGCATGGTGTAGAAAATAAGATTGGATTATTTTAATAATCATAAGTGTCCCTTATAAAATAAAAAGAGACCAAATAAATGAGACAACCTAGAAATATTCATCTAGAGATGAAAAAATATTTTCACACTATGAAATGTGATGAAAGATAGTTCTGAGAAAATTAAATGTCCACCTAAATTTCCTTAATAAAATTGAATTCACATATTTAAATATTCATTAATGTTAGTTTTTAAAATTTCCTTGAAATTTAGTTAAACATATACTTTAATTTAATTGATTAATTATACTTTCCCCATTCGTATTGTGATATAATATTTGTAATCCGGATTAATCGCTCTATTTTCTATAATATCTTATATTTATCTCAAAAAGTAGATTAAATTTTATAAATACTAATTTTCATATTAAATAAACTCTATAAACTCGTACATGTAATAATTTTAACCGTGTTATATTTCATAATTATGTACTGCATTATCTTATATATAATCATCTATTTATTATATATCATTTGGGAGATATTATGAATCACTCTATAAATATTTTGTATGATCTAGTGTATTTTACATATCCCAATGAAATATTTCCTTCTCCACATTTCAATATGAATATAGATATATATCATTATAATTCCTTGGGTAGAAATTCATATTAGCTAAAAACAATTATATACCAACTGATGGATGTTATATATCACTAGGAAGATCCTAGATTTAATTTAAAATCATATAGAGAATATAACATATGTCTATAAAATACAATAATTTCAAATATTTTTTCTTATGAAATATATGCCTTTGTTAATTCTTCATCTCCAACTGCTAAATCTAGTACGTCGTTAGTTATGTTCATAACCAATGCTTACATTTTTTAAGAATATTTAATCACATTAATTCACCTTGAAATGGCATAAATGGAATTATAATGATATTAATCCTTCTCCAAAAACATACACATAACTACCAAATGATTTTTTGGCATAAAAATAATCTTTACTGAGTATTTCAATACATTTGAAAATGGTCATTAATTCTTAGCTTTTAAAATCATATTTTGAGAGAGAAATCTGTGAATGGGTGAAGAATGTATTAAAATGAACATTTATAAATTAATATCCATTTTTAAATGAATAAATTTATTATTATGTAATTATGTTATCAAAACACTTGTACTACTTTTGTTATTTTGGACCATTATAAGTCATATATTTTCATATTCAAAATACTTTTAATAATCACATGTTCTGATACTATAGTAATTGTATCATGACTGTTATGATTAATATATATTATGAGTTACGATAAATTTAATTTTCATATATGAAATAAGTGATGGCTTTGACATGTTGGATCATACCCTATTAGTCCCATTTATAAGATATTCTGGTGGAGATGTCGTTACTATATTTTTTCAATGATCAAGACCATGCCAATATTTAATAACAAAAACAGAAGTAAAAATTTTTATAGGGTAATTTTAAGATTATCTATATCAAAGACCAAACCATGTTTCATGAACCATTAAAAAAATGTGTCTTAATCACACTATGGGACCTTAAGGAATATGCTAGTGTAATAAGGGGTTATGTATATAGACCCAAAATTAATGAATTTCAATAATAATTTTAACAAAATAGTGATTATCTTTATCTAATTTTATTATTACCTTATCAGTCATTAAATAATGAGTTTGATAAAAATGATATCATCATTTGATGAAACAAGAAGTTGTCTTATTAGGAAATATATTTTTTCAATCCAGATACCATTTTTTACAATTTCAACACATTTTGAAAGAAAATTTATTTAAAAAATTATTATTATTACATAATATTTAAATAAATAAAAAATTTAGTATAATTTTATGAATTTGAATATAATTTATGTATGGGTTAAAAAACTATTATCATCATAAAACCCCATATTTTTTAATAATTTTAAATTTCATTTAATATTTTAAATTATCATATTCATATAATCCCAATTAAAAAAATATTAGTTTTCAAATCCTCATATTGAAATTATACATTTGTGAATTTTTCATAATTTCTTGAGAGTTGAAATTTTGGGTAATAATTAAATATTATATAACAATCCGATAAGTATTTTTACATCATAAAATACAAAACATGAAGTAATAAATACCAAAATGTGTATCTATGTCCAAAATTATGTTTCCCCTGTAAAATAATTTTTTTGAAGTTATTTTTTTATTTTTATAAACCCATTAATGAATCGTGAAAAATCTATATTATACTATATGGTATGAAAATTATTTATATAAGAAATATAATCACCTCCAATACAAAAAGGGTATTATTATGATTACTATATTTCATATAATTATAAAATATTCAAAAACCATCCCATTTTGTAGAAACCTTTTTCAGGAAACATTGGATGGTTTGTGGTTTGGATTATTTTATCATATAGAGTTCAAACGCTGTGATTAGAAAATAATAAATAATTTCTCACCATTTTTCATTACAAACCCATCAAATATGAAATTAATCTTTACTAAACCCTCCTGAATCATGATTTTTCTCAACATTACACAATCTAAATCCATCACATGGTGTCCACAATCTTAGAAGTTTCTCCATCCAAGATTTTAGAAGCACCATCTCATGGTAAGTAATCCTCTCCATATCCACTTTATTGAAACACATTCATTATATTATACATTTTTATTTCTAATTTTTCATATTAGGGTATGTTTTTACACACCACTATTAATAAAATTATGATTTATGATTTATTATTGTACCATTTGATTCACATTTAACTATTAAATTAATCATTATTTACTCCTATAGTGTTTTTGAAATTATCCTAAGCTTTTTAGGACAAAAATTTATGTAAAAAATACCAAATACAATTTCCACTTAATTGTATTCAAATATACATGAATATCATTCACTGATTGAGTAAAATAGTGGATATATCCCACACTCTATAACCATTAGGTCATAAGAGAAGAAAAATTTTCTTATGTTGTATGATATATGTGGAATAGAAATACATGTACATGATATGAATGTAATTGGTGTGACTAGAATTCTATAACCCTAAAATGCATGGACAAATGTCTATTATATCATGAAATTCCATGTATAGTTCACAACAGGTTATCAAATTCAAGTGATGATCAGATTTTCTGGTGGTTAACCTAGTCTTATTCTTATGATTTTATGTTTTCTGTTGTTTCTACATTTCAATGATTCCGTGATGCTATCATATTATATCATTTTATGATGATCATGTCTATGATTATCACCAATTTTATGTACCCTTGATATGAATCTTTCATAAAATGTATTTTTTTCATCGTTTTATATTTTGAATATTCCCTTACTGGGCTTTATAGCTCACCCCTTTCATGTTTATCTCGTGATGTTTTAGAAGATCAAATGATCCTAAGGACATGTTGAGGATTTTTTAAATAATGATGTCTTATCTTTGATCATGTTATTTTTTAATTACCTAATTTCCCAGAATCCTGGAATCATGAACTTAAAGGATTGTTTTATCTAATAATTTATGTAATAAATCATAAATAAATGTGCATATAAGATATGGGTTGTTATATACCTAGCTTTAAAATCATCTTCCAATATATTTTTAAAAGATACCAAACAATAGATTTTAAGGTATATATATCATATAATAATGAAACATTATTGTTAAATATTAATTAATTCAGTATACATTAATAAATAATTTTCTATTTTCTATTCCAATGATTACCATTTTAATCAAATAAGAAATTTTCCAATGAAAATATGTATTTTTTCTTTTATTATCAAGTATATCATCATTATAAGTAGTCATCATAAACTAAAAACATTTTTTTCATAAATCCATTACCAATTTTTAAACATCTGGGTACTCTATAGCTCATCCTATGAAACCGCTTAAAATACTCACTCATATTCCATAGAGTAAAACTGTATCCCACTGTTCAAACTGAGTTATTAAATTTATAATAGAAAATTATCCATCAAGTAATAACCAAGAAACAAATTAGCATTTACAATAAATCCTATTTCTAAAATCATCTCGATTTCCCATGTGTCCCAAACCTTTATGCATATTATCACATTTTGAACACCATTCTGACATCATCACCAAAATTGTTACTACTTTCCTTCATTATCACCATAGCTGGAACCCCATTCCACAATGGTTCTTATTACCGACACCTCATTTCACCAACACAAACATATGCATCCATGCTAATTAATCATCAAATATTTCAACCACAAATGGTAATTAATTAATCAAATTAAGGATATAAATCCATATAGAATAAATACATAATAAATTTATTTTTCCAAAAAATACGATTAAGGATACTATGAATAATAAAATAGTGACTTCTAAAATTTTTAATTCAATGATGTGCTCACAAATCATAAATAAAATGATCTAAGAAATAATTACATTTTTATTACCTTAATTAATTAATATATTACTTATGAATAAATCATAGTAAAACAATGATGGTGAATTTCCATGAAAAATATTATTAATTCAATATAGTGTTTCACCATATGTTTCTCTTTCACACATCAACAATCACATTCATAATTATTTCAACACTCATATTTTTTTGTGATAAAATCATTACAATAATTATTTTTTATTCATTTTCCTTTCATTATAATCATTTATAACATGGGATTAGCGGTGTGGGGCTCCCAACACAGAGCTAGCTAGCCGAAGGTCTGACTATGCTACTCATGTGGTGGTCTAGGGCATGTAGCTTGATATTGTTTGACCATCCATAAGACCAACCGGGAGATGATCAAGGGACCGATAATGCAATGGCAGTGGCAGGAACTAGGTGGTACTCTAGGCAGTGGACATGGAAGAGGATAATGAAGATTGGTAGGAGGTGGATGGAGGTTTGAGGCACTACCACCACCACCCCTATGTGGTCTACTGTGAGCTTAGGGTGCTAGTGGAAAAGGGAAAGGCTAGATTCAGGTGATGAAGGCTTATGATCCCGAGACTCCCTATATGATTAGAGGTATTATCATTGTCTTTTCCTCCCTAGATGCTGTTTTGATTGACATGGGTGTCAGTCACTCTTTTCTCGTCACGACCCTTGTTCGAGACAATGATATTCCAGTGGAACTGTTGACTCGATCCCTATTCGTAGAGGCTCCTATGGGATAAGATTCGACAATCACACACTGGTGTCGACTATGTTCCTTTACTCTTGTGGGATACTTTTTGGGGTGGGATATCTTGGTGGCAGCATCAAATACTTACGACGTCATTCTGGTTATGGACAGGTTATCCATAGTTCGTACTCAGATCGACAGTTTTAGGTGTACAGTGTGTTGTGTCAGTAGATATGGGGCCATGTTTTCCATTATCAATGAGAATGAAACTGGAGTATCATTTGGTGTCACTACTGGAAAAACGGCCTATACCCACGGTTCAAAACCGTGGGTATAGCCTCCAAAACCGTGGGTATAGCCTATACCCACGGTTTTGGGAACCGCGGGCTGGAACGCCGTCGGTATAGGTCCCCAGCCTATACCCACGGTTTTGGAAAACCGTGGGTATAGGTGTCCTGCCACCGTGTCACCGAAACATAGAGAATTTCCACGGTTTCAATGGCTTTTACCCACGGTTTCAAAACAGTGGGTATAGGTCCTAAAATAATGCAGGCGCCGAGTTTCGATCCCGCAACCTCTTCGCTGCAAACACCGCGTCTAACCACTACCCTAACTTCACATATATGTATATATATATCTATTTAGTTAAATATAGTTATAAAAACCGTGGGTATAGAGGGAAGAACTGTGGGTATAGGGTTCCCGCCAAAAAAAAATCCTTCCCGCGGAAAAAAAAAATTTACCCGCGGACACAAAAATGACCTATACCCACGGTTTTTCAAAACCGTGGGTATAGGTATTTTATCCCAGACCTATCCCCACGGTTTTCACCAAAACCGTGGGGATAGACCCCCCCTATACCCACGGTTTTTGCAAACCGTGGGTATAGGTGAATTTTGATGACCTATTCCCACGGTTTGCCAAAACCGTGGGGATAGAGCCCCCTATACCCACGGTTTTGGCAAACCGTGGGTATAGGTCATCAAAATTCACCTATACCCACGGTTTTCCAAAACCGTGGGTATAGGGGGGGTCTATCCCCACGGTTTTGGTGAAAACTGTGGGGATAGGTACATTTTCCAGTAGTGTGTAATTGCATATAGGATGGCGCATCTGATCAAACATCAATTTTCTAGCATGGCCCTTGGTGTATTGAATGAGTCGCGTCCTTAAATTATTTCCGTTTTGGATGTGTACAAGGACATATTTCCAGAAGATGTTCAGAGACTAACTCCTCAGAGAGAGGTAGAATTCTACATTGATGGATACGTAGAGATGAAACCAATATCCACATCTAAATATTGAATGGCTCACACATATCTTCTTGAATTGAGGGTACAACTTGATGATTTTGAGAGGAAGGTCTTCATGATACACAATGTTTCACCATGGGAAGCCCCAATGTTGTTCGCCAAGAAGGAAGAAAAGAGCTTAAGGTTATGTGTAGACTTCCACCGCCTAAACTATTTTATCTTTAAGAAGAAGTATCCTCTACCAAGGATTTATGACCTCTTTGATAAGTTGAAGGGAGTGACATGGTTCTCGAAGATAGACTTCTGATCAGGCTATCACTAGTTTCAGGTGTAGGAAGAGGGCATCCCGAAGACACCATTCAAATGTCTCAATGACCACTATGAGTACTTAGTGATTCTATTTGGAATGAAAAGAACCATAATATTTTTCATGGGACTCATAAATAAAATCATTCATCCCATCCTAGGATAGTTTGTAGCGGTCTTTATTGATGAATTCCCAGTGTACATGACGTCCAAGGAGGGGCACGCGATACACATGGGGATGGACCTAGACTTACTCCTGGAGAACTAGCTCTATAGGATGCTCTCAAAGTGTCATTTTAGGATATGATATGTCCAATTTAAAGGAAACATCATTTTAGAGGCTAGAGTTATAGTAGATCCTAAAACGACAGAGGAAGTTCTTTCTTGGGAGCCATCCAAGAACATTACTAAGGTGCAGAGTTTACTTGGGTTGGATGGGTACTATTGGAGGTTCGTACCCGACTTCTCTAGAGTATCAGCATACATGAAAACCCTGAAATGAAAGGGGAAACCCTTTGTGTGGATAGAGAAGTTCCAGGAGATCTTTTAGCAGCTGAGGTAGAGTTTGATGAGCAATCCCATACAACGATTTTCAGAGGAGGGTGTGGAGTATGTGTTGTTCTACGATGCAACATGAATCGAGCTCGATTGTGTCCTAATGCAGGGGAAAATAATGATTTCTTAAGGTTCAATGCAGTTGAGGCCACATGAGAAGAACTATGTGACCCATGATCTAGAGTTGACATGGGTAGTATTTTTATTAAATTTGTGGTGACAATACCTTTTGGGTGATTGGTTTGTCACCCACTCAGACCAAAAATGTTTTAGGTATATATTCTTTCAGATGGAGCATAACATGAGACAAAGACATTGGATAGGGTTCCTTTAGGACTATGAATTTGAGATAGTCTACACTCCTAGGAAGGGGAATGCGGTGGAAGATGCTCACTTCTAGAGATTGAGTTAAAAACTACTGAACGACACCACTAAGCAGTTGGCCTCACTTCAGATATACTTCATTTGTGGAGATGAAGCAACTTATCTCTAGTTTATATTGGTGACCCCTCCACTCTTATTGAGATTCATGGAGTTACAACTTGAAGATATCAACTATGAAACTACAAGAGCTCAAATTTCCACTGGGCATGCCCTTGATTAATATTCAAATGATAGGGATCACATCATCCTTTATAGAGGACACACAGTTGTACAAGAAATGTTATGGGAGGTGGTGTTGAGGGAGTTCCATATATCCCCATTGGTTGTACATACAGGTATGTAAATGAAATTCTAGGACATCTAACTCCAGTTTCTGTGTCCAGGGATGAATAATGTAGTGGTAGAGTTTTTATTTAGATTCCTCACATATCAACAAGTAAAGGCTGAGCACTAGATTCCATTGGGTTTGACTCAACACCTTGAGTTGCCAAAGTGGAAGTGGGATGGAATAATGATGGACTTCATGACAGGTTTATGATGAACATCCAGGGGCACGATACTATCTAGGTGGTCATTGACCGACACACCATGTCCAGCCACTTCATAGAGATTCAGGTATATGGTTAAATAGAGATATTGTGATTATTTAATGTAAAATAGATAGTTCGACTCCAAGGGGACCCATCTACAATAGTTTAACATTGATATTCCTGGTTTTTATCTCAGTTGTGGAAGGGATTGAAGGAGGATTTTGGGACTCATCTATGCTTGAGCATATCATTCCACCCGCAGGCATATGGTCAGACAGAGTAGATTATTCAGGTTCTAGAGGACATGCTACGTGCTTCCATCCTTAATTTGGGATGTAGTTCGTAGGATCACCTACCCCAGGAAGAGTTTTTGTAAAAAAAACATCTATAAATACACTATTGGCATGGAACCATTCGAGGCCCTGTACGAGCAACCCTGCAGGTCACCACATTGCTGGACTAACCCTAAAGAGTCTGCGCTTATTGGCCCAGATTTGGTTCAGGAAACTACAAAGAAGGTGTAGGTCGACTAGGAGTGGATGAAAACTACAAAAAGCCATCATATGTTCTATGATGATAAGATATAGAGACCCTTGGAGTTTGAGGAGGGAGACCATGTGTTCTTTCAAGTCACTCCATGTAATTTCTCGAATCTAGGTATCGTCCAAAGGTGCTCTAAACTCGGTTGGTCACATGACCCCAAGAATATTTTCCCAAACTCGATAGGTTTTAGACTAGTAGTGAGGGATAAGGTCTGATAATGGAGAAACTATTCCCTCACTGTAATAGTATATAAATTTTATTAATAGACAGTAAGCAGTTGTAGAAGCAGTATTTCCATAAAACAGAAGTAAGAAATAGATGACTGATAGTACAAAAAATAGAAGCATATATATAAATAATTTATGAATTTCATATGTATCTGGGAAATAATTAAAATTGGTCACAATGATGGAAATACAATATTGAATCCCAATAATAGAAAATAGTAAACTCTAATGGCATCGCAAGCCTCACCTTGTTCCCATGATCTCTAGCTCCAAAAAATATCAAGTACCCGATGAAGAAGGTAACTGGCCCCTATCTATACCTTTAACCATATAATATGTTAGGGCGTAAAAGAATGACCCAGAAATGTTGTGATATGAATCCCGATAGGAAAACACCAAAAGATCTCTTCCTAGCTGTCACTGAATGTATATAGCAGACAATATGCAGAAATAAAGCAATAAATTATGAATTACTCAAAAGTAAATAATCCTAAAGTTTTCAAATAAATTCATTTTCATTTATAAATTATTCAAATCATTGAATAATGTAACCTCAGGATCTAGCCTAAGCTCTGTATCCCCTATATAATATTGACGACAAACATCTCAGGAGACCATCTAAAGAATCAAGTAAGAATGAGTCCCAACTTGTACTTTGGCTTGCGAGATGTGTCATGATTATTAATTTAATCAAGACTGACCCTCTAGGAAATATCTCGCAATCTAACTCATCTGGTATCACATGGAATTGAGTAATGATAACAATCTTTTGGGTATCTCTTATGGTCAATACCCCTAGTCTACATAACATTAATAATTTAAACACGACCTCCATGTATCTCTCACAGTCAATACCCCCTGGGTCAACATAGAATAAATAATCCCAAATGACCTCAAAGTAGGTATCACGGTCAATACCCATTGGGTCAACATAGAATAAATAATCACAAATGACCTCAAAGTAGGTATCACGGTCAATACCCCCTGGGTAACAATTTACAACAAGTTTCTCACTGTCCTGTGTAAATAAACATGGAAACCCCTACAGTTTTCCGGGTCCAAGGCTCTAACGGTCCTTAGAAGATCAGAGCGCATAGAACATTCATTAATTTATCTACATGGAATCAACTATTGCATATCTCATCTTTGATCAAGAATAAGAACTTGCATCACATATAACCAGTCAACTCCATCCTAACCACTCAATGCAAGGAAAACAAGCTATGCCTCATAGGAAACCTACGAAAAACTGCCCTAAATAGTAAAACTAGAGAAACACACCCATGGGGTATCCCTTAACAAGGTTATACAATCTTATTCATTTCAAACAAACCTTAATCAAACATCTGAACCATATCAGGTATTAAAAAGGGTCAAAATCTAAAATACGCTATACCCCAATAGGGGAATTCAACATTTTAAGCATATATAATCCAAAGACAATCGATGAAAGGCACAAACCACCTACTTAAATGTTGTATGGTGAACAATATCCTAAGTTGGACCTTGAATTGTCCTAGAATGTCATAGATCTAAAAAAAGGTAAAAATAGTTCAATCTTGAATAACTTACGAGAGAGAAGAAATCAAGAAGATAGGATCTAGGGAAACAGAGAACTCACCGATGGGAATCTAACTCACCCAGTGGCATCTCAATTGAATATTGGATGGATGAATGGGAGTTGATCTAGGAATCTAATCCATTCATCACTCTCTTGTATGATAGACGGGAAGAAGAATAGGTTTTTGTAGCTTTGACATGGCACCACTGCGACTAATCAAATAAAATGAAATGTACACGGTGTGTTCAATTAATGTACCCATCGTGTACAAGCCTTAATCATCCCCAAAATTAGGAGGTATTCCTAGTCACATACATGTCCATGTATTCATCCATTACATGGATTGTACATGGATACATGTAACAACCAAGTACACGATGTGTACTCAGGAGTACATGGCATGTATATAGAAAATTTCCATTTCTTCTTTTTTCCTAAAAAACAACCCGAAATAAAGATCCAAACCTAAAATTAAGATCTGGGTTATTACAAACTTCCCCCCTTATTGAAATTTATACCCAAATTTTCCTTCCAAGGGTTGAGAAGAATAAACTTCAAACAACTATATCCACTGTGATCGCACGTCATCCTCACTCTCCTTAGTCTTGTCCTTTACACACATATGATTCCATAACACCTGTTGTAGAGTAACATACCGGAAATGGAGAACCTTCATTTTTTGATCCAAAATCCATATAGGGTTCTTCTTAAAGCATTAATCCACTTCCAAATCAACCTCATCAAGTTTGAAATTTCGATACATGTATGAAAAGTAGTGTTGTAGTTGACAAACATGAAAGACCTCATGCATAGACCGATACCTTTGAGGTAACTACAACCGATAGGAAACCGTCCGGACTCATTCCAATACCTAAAATGGAATGACATATCTTGGTGAAACATTACCCTATCTCCTCATCCTCATGTTTCCCATCCTCAGATTGACACGTAAAAAAACCAGTTCTTTGACCTTAAACTCCAGTAGTCATCTCTTCCAATCAACATAATATTTCTGTCGATACTGTACAGTATCCATCATCTTATGAATCAAATCCACCTGATTTGTGGTCTATTAGGAAATACAAGTTCCCAGCATATCTGCCTCTCCTACCTCTATCCAACATAGGGGTGATCGACATGACCTACCATACAATGCCATATATGGTTCCATCTGAATTGTTAGATGAAAACTATTATTGTAGTTAATTTCCATTATGAGTATGTGTCTCTCCCATGAATCCCTGAAATCTAGGACGCATGCTTAGAGCATGTCCTCCAGAACACCAATTGTGTTCTTGGACTGGCCATCTTCCTAGGGATGGAAAGTTGTACTTAGAAGTACCTATGTACCCAAATCCCTATGTAGTTTCTACCAGGCATGAGAAGTAAATCAGGAATCCCTTTATGAAACAATAGAGTGTGGAAATTCAGTAAATAATATAGTATCTTGGATTTACAACCTTCCAAGCTCATAAACACTGAATTTTTCCTTGATTGGAAAGAAATGTGCAACATTTGTGAGTTTTTCAACAACAACCCCCACTGCATCATTCCCTTGAGGCGACCTTGGTAAACCCATCATAAAATCCCTCAAAACATCTTTCCACTTCCACTTGGGAATGGGTAAATACTATAAAATCCATGTTGGTCGCTAATACTACACCATCACCTACTGATATGTGGAACATCTCATAAAAAACTAGCAACAAACCTCTTAATAGATAGCCACTAATACTAACAGTGTATATCTCGATACATCTTGGTGACAATAGGATTAACTTCCCAAATTGAGGAATGAAAATATAACCTCAACTCCCCATGTATATTGGATGACACCCATACATGTCCATTAAAACACAAGATCTCGTCATTGCTTACAGTTCACCTTGAAGTAGGGTCCTCGCCTAACACACTCTCTCATAGGACTAGGCCTTGAGAATCTGAACGATGTCTCATTCTCACTCGTTGTAGTAGAGTAGAGGTAACATATTTAGAAGAAAGAAATGTATTTCACTACCTGTCATGCACCTTCAAAAGCATCGTAGAGAACATGTCCATAATCTTCCATTCATATCTAGCCTCCTGAACTACCTGTATCTGAGTCCTCTTTCTCAATCCATCAGCCATTCCATTTCCTTTCCCAGGCATGTAGGCAAGCTCAAAGTCAAAAGAATAAAGGTACTCAACCCAAATATGCTGTCTCAAATTCACATCATGCTGAGTAAAGATATACATTAAACTATTGAGGTATTTGAATACCACAAAATGCTCTCCCAAAAGATAATGTCTCAAATGGTGTAAATCATGCACAACTGCAGCTAACTTGAGATCTTGCACTAGGTAATTCCTATCATGTGGCCTCAACTGCTGAGACTTATATGAAACGACTCCTTCCCTTTCATAAGAAATTCTCTCACCTAGATACCTAATGCATCACAATAAATGTTTTAACTCTTTCCCATATTTGGAAAAATAATTATTGGGGATAAATTTAATCTCCCTTTAAGATCTTGAAAAACTGAATCTCAAAAATCTATCCACAAGTAATTTTCACCCTTCTTATTTAGGAATGTCAGGGGTTCTAGTAGGTGTGAAAAGTCCTATATAATGGGAATGTAGTGACCATAAAGTCCCTAAAAGATTCATACCTCCATTATGTTTTTTGGATGCTCCCACGAAAATACTGACCTCACTTTCTCTGTGTCTACAGATACTCTCATCTATGAAATAACATGGCACAAGAAGTGAATCTGGTCCATCAAATAGTGGATTTTTTAGATATTAACATATAACTGATGGTCTCTCATTTTACTCAGAATGATCTCAAGATGGGTGTCATGGTCATGTCGATTATGATAGTACACCAAAATATCATCAATGAAGACAACCAAAAAAGAGTCCAAGTAAGGATGGAACATTCAGTTAATCGGTGCCATGAAAACTGTTGGTGTGTTTATGAGATCGAATGGCTTAACCACATACTCGAATAGACCATACATGATATGAAATTTTTTAAGAGGTATATTTGATGGTCTAACAGACAACTAATGATAACATGATCTCAAATAAATCTTCAAGAACACCCAGGATCCTCAAATCTGATCAAAGAGATCATCAATCCAAGGCAAGGTATATCAGTTGTTGACCATCAACTAGTTCATCTTTTGATAACCCACCCAAAGTCAAAGTTACGATCCAACTTCTTTGAAAAAATAACAGGAGAACCCAAAGAAGAAGTACAGGGTCAGATGAAACCCTTTTCCTACAACTCCTCTAATTTCTTCTTGAGCCCCTGTAACTCTGGTGTAACCATTTTAAAAAAGAGTAATGGAAACTGGTGCTACTATTGAAAAATGATCTTAGAGAAATCCACCTATAACCTTGAAGGTAAACCTCAAATGAAATCTGTAAATACATATTTAAAATGATCCAACATTGAAAGAAACTCCATCTACCAATTCCCCTGATCATCTAGATATAAACTAGAAATATGGGATGTACTTTTTCCCCACCCATGATTCTTGGGTCCCACTCTGCTGACCTGGACATCCCATTCTCCATTGTGTAGGAAGGACCGACCCTCTGGTGAGGTGAAACTCACCCTATAACAATAAAATTCATTAATCGTGTGAAAGGAGACCATCCATTCAATTCTTATAATGACATAAAATCCTATCATCTCTAAGACATATAGGTCCCATAATAAGTCACAACCACTAACCTGAAGAGGGATCTCCTTCCACTAATGTACACTATCCCTCATAATCCCCATCATAGTTTCTACCATCATAACATCACCATATGTAATGATACAAAGCCCAAGGTTCTCCACAATTGAAACTAATATGACACTATGGGAAGCCCTAATTTCAAAAAGAGTATAAAAAAAACTACGGAAACTAGAATTGTAAATCTAACTGTAAAGGGTCCAAGATCCTGCTCTTTCTGGGTCTACTCCACAGAAAAAGTCTGACATGTACCGCAACCCTATGACCCTGCTTGTCTACCATTACCTGATCAACCATGCTATCTCTGAAAGCCTATGGACTAGCTACCATGAACATGACCTCCTCCTCGGCCTGAACATAATGAAGAACTCAAGTTCCCTAACTGAGGAGAAAGTTTTGGTGCTTATCCTGAATGTGGAGTCATAACTAATCCCCTCTAACTAGTTGCTGGTGTGAATAACTAGAAAATAAATGTTGAATATGACCCATCATGTCGCAAAATCGGCACTCAACTCGGTCCCTCGGGCACTGAGGTCTTGTGTGCCTGATCCTCCCGCACTGGTAGCACCTCACCTAGATATTAGTAGATACATATCTGCGACTGGAATCGTCAGGCGAAGGCTCCCAATAGTGCTTCCTTATATCAATCAAAGGAGTACCATCCCTGGATGTTGAACAACCCTAGTTCATAGCAAATGACTTCCTCATTTAATGCTCAGTAATCAATTCCTGGTTTAATATAACTATTTTTGATGTAATATTAAATACATTTACCAGCGATCAAATTTTATACCTGAGGCCATCCTCAAATATCCTAACCAAAGATAACTCATCACCTTCCAATGAAGGTGCAAAGTTATATAGATCTCTGAAATGAGAAGAATAATCCAACACTGAAAGAGCACCCTAGTCTAAATTCAGGAACTCTTAGGCTCGATCATCTCTCAACGTCTCAGTATAGAAGTAATCATAGAAGGTCCTATGAAACTCTTCCCAAGCCATATCCCAGGGAAGTCCTACGTTTGAGATAACATCGAACCATAACTTAGTGGAGTCACATAACATGTACTTCACAAGATTCAACATCCACTCATGAGTAATCTCCGAATTCTCAAAAATAGAAAGCATGGCCTCTAACCATGACTATACAGCCTATGCTCCTCCATCCCCAGAAAAAGTGGGAGGATGCTGCTGCTAGAACACCCACGTCAACTCTACCATATTCGGGGCATGATGTGCTGCTCCGTAGAATTTTTTCATCACCTTTATAAATCCTTCGCGGAACTGCGCATCAGCACCTATGTTCAGTATAATAGTTATTGCCAAGATGAGAATGATGGGAGGATCTACAGTTATTCCTCAATCTATCCTTTCCAGTGTCAGGTCATTGTCATGCACCTAGAACACAACCACATGATGTCTCGGTGGCATGACACTGTGATGTCAATCATAAACCTTAGTTTAAGATTATTAAAGATAAAAAAAAGAAGTACATCAAAGGACCAAAATAATAAATAATTCTAGTTTTTCAAAATAAGGATACATGGAGTGTATAACCCCTATACAGTGTGCTCCCCTAAGCTTTTAAAATGGAATGTACCTCTACCAAACGTGTACATGTAACACTCATACACATGGTGTGTTCCTCCAGAGACATGGAATGTACATGAATTTTTTCCTCTGCCCAAGTACATTTACATGGCTCAACCACACGGTTCTCTCTTAGATAACACTACATGGTGTGTTCACCCTCGACACAGTGTGTACTAGATCGGTTCCTTCAACCTGAGTCATTGTTCACACGTTAGGATACATGGTTGATTCTACATGGTATGTACAGGCTAGACATTACATGTACAAACTATGTTTCATCCACTGGTATCAATAGTCACACTACTGGATACATGGTTCTCTACACACGGTGTGTACAATTTAGACATGGAATGTTCTACAAAAAGATTCCCAACCCCATGTTTTGGATCACACAGTCAGTCACATGGTCAAGTACTACATGAAGTGTACTCCCAGTACACACTCTATACTAAAGAATCGTCTTTTCTTCCAAAATGGAAGAACACATGGCGTGTGTTCAGGACACTACACGCTGTGTTGTCTAGGTTTTCGTACAGTAAGTCTCCGAAACATCTCTTGAACCGTTAAAAATTTAATATTTTGTCCAAGGCATGACAAATTATGACCCATGAGATCCCTTACTCTTGTGAATTAGAGTATTTCATCCTTATTCATCTATAAACATAACAAAATTTAATTAAAGTTCAATCATGATCCACCAAATTCCGATCCCAGAGGGCCCATAACACCAAAGGGATCAAAGTTTGGAATCAATCCAAATGAAACATTGCATATTACAATAACCTATCAAAATAGTAGGTATTCAATCATGGTATCTATCATAAAAACATACATATCTATCATAACAGTTTTCACAACAGCCTGAAATCATTAATACACGCTAAATGGAATGACAAGAATGCATGCTATGTGATCTATAGAAAGTACCTATATGATGCATGAGATGGCATACCTTTATTGAATCACGTTAAAACAGAAATAAAACCTCAATATTATCAACTACTACAACAGAAAACATGTGATTCACCGAATGGTGAAATAAAATCAACTGTAACAATTTCCAAACCAGAAAAATTGAAATATTCAAGGTAACTTGGATGTTCCATGTACACGGGTTAGATACTCCTAGGAACAACTTATTAAAAACTACCCATTATCTCCTATATATATCTATAATAACCAAAAATTAAGAGAAAGTAGAAAAGAAACTCCTTTCATACCTCTTTTTATCGTCCCAGATCAGGGTTTCGACCAACGGTTCCCCAAACCCAGCTGGTCACAGAACCCAAAGTGCACTTCCCCAAATGCCAGAGGCTACTGACTAGCAGTGAGGGACATGGTCTAATAATGTATAAAATATTCCATTATTTGTAGAGTATACATAGTGGAATAAAAGATAGTTATATGTAGCAGATTTAGTAAGACCATACAACAAAAGTAAACCGCAGAAAACTAATCTTATAAACCACTGATGCACATATATATATAAATGATTCATGTCACATTTATCTAGGAAAGCATCCAAACAAGTCATAATGCTGGAAATAAAATACTAAAACCCATGTATGGAAAACAATAAACTCCAACAGCAACTCAAGCCTCAGCTTGGTCCCATTCTCTCCATCTCCAACTACAATCATGTACCTGATGAAGAAAAGAACTTTCCCTAATCTATACCTATAAACATATAATATGTTTGGGTCCAAATTCATGACCCAAATTTGTTGTGAGACAAATCCTAGTCGGAAACCACCAAAATATATATGAATAACATTTAATGAATGTATATAGTAGGAAATATATTGAAATGAAGCAATAAACTAGGAATTACCTTTATGTTAACAATCCTACAGTTTTAAATTACCTTAATTTTCATTTATGAATTATTCAAACCCCGGAATAACGTTACCCCAGGATATAGCCTAATCCCTATATCCCCTTGTATAATAGTGAAAATATATGTCTCAAAGGACCATCTAAACAACCTAGTAAGACCGATTCCAATCTAGTGCTTTGGCTTGGCAGACTCGCCACAATTATTCATTTATAAACATATAACCCTCTGGGAAATATCTCGTGGTATAAGCCCTATGGTATCAAATAGAATGGAGTAAAGATAACAACCTCCTAGGTATCTCTCATAGTCAATACCCTAGGTCTACATTGTATTACTAATTTAAACACGATCTCTGGGTAGCACTCACGGTCAATACCCCTAGGTCAACATAGAATAAATAATCCTAAATGTCCTATAGGTTGCTCTCACAATCAATAAACCCTAGGTAAAAATCAACACCAAGTCTCTCATGGTCCTATGTAAATAAACATGGAAATCCCTAAAGTTTTCCTGGTCCAAGGATCTCACGGTCCTTGGGAGATCAACGCGTATACAACATTCATTAAAGGCTCTACATGGAATTTTACTATCATATTGCTCAACATTGATCAATCATAATAACATGCATAAAAAATAACCAATACACTCTATTCTAACAACTCAATTCATGAAAAACAAGGTATAATTCATAGGAAACCTAGGCCAACTAGACCTAAAGAGTCAACTATTGAAACACACACATGGGATGTCCCATAAACAATGGAATACAATCATATGAAAAGGAAAAACCCCTTAAAAAACTACCAAGTAGTATCAGGTATTAAACAGGGTCAAAATCCAAAAAATTAAATTCCCCAACATAGATAGTCATCACTTTAAGCATATATAATCCAATGAAAATAGAAAAAAGGAACAAACCACCTACCTTGATGTGGTACGGTGAACAATATCCATCATCAGCCCTTGAATAAACCAAGAATGATGTAGATCTAGAAAAGGATCAAAATCATTCAACCATGAATAAATATCGAGAGTAGAGAAAACAAGAATAGAGGATTTTTAAAAATGGAGAACTCACCTGTGGAAATCCAACGGACCCAATGGAATCTCATTTGGAGCTCGGATGGAGTAAAAAGAGGAGCTTGATGTTTCTCAGCCATTCGTCACTCCCCTGTATGAGACAAAGGAAGAAGAAAAGTGTTCTGGAGATTAGACGTGACCCCACTCTGATTAATAAAATAAATAAATGTAAATAGTGTGTTCATTTAATGTACACGACGTGTACTAGCCTCAAGCGGCCCCCGATTTAGGCGGTCTTCTAGATCACCAACATGGCCTTGTGCTCAGCCATTACATGACCAATACACAACTTGTGTGGAAACCGAGTACATGGATGTACTCAGGAGTACACGACATGTACTTAGAAAATTTATATTTCTTCCTTTTTAATCCAAATAACTCGAAATAAAGATCCTAACCTAAAATGAAGATATTTTTTATTACACTCCTCAATGTGGGATACAAATATTTGTTTGGGGTGACAAGTTTTTTCGAAAATTCATCAGAAATTTTCTGAAACAATGTAGAGAGGGTGAGATAGTGTGTCACTTGGATTTACCTTTACCGTTAGAGAGGGTGAACAATGTGTTCCACATATTACATGTCTAAATATACATACAAAACCCATATCACATCATTGACTTGGGAGAGATAGACATTAACGATAGAGAGACTTTTGCAGAGAACCTGGTGGAGATCAAGGATTGACAAGAGAGGTTCTTTTGTGGATGGTCGATTCCTCTAGTGCACATTTGATTGTAGCATGGGAATCTCTAAGAGTTCACTTTGGAGTGAGAGGCTTAGATTCATCCTCATTATCCCCATTTGTTTCATTATACCTTGTTTTTTTTATTTCTATGATGTAAGGCCCTAAGGTGGGGAGAATGTAATGTCCATGATTTTCCATATAAATTTTTTTTAAAAATATATGGGATTATTTTGAGACCAAGTGCTGAGAGATACCATGATTCCAATTCCTAGAGTTCCCAGAACAAATTTTCAGATTATTTTTATGATTATTAAAAATATCTTGCATGCTAAATTTATTTATCTTTTAAAGAAGTTCTCTGATTTGAAATCTGAGGTCACCATTGTGCTCTGAGCAATGGGTTTTTCTTAAGCAGGACTTAATAGAAACCAGAGTGGGTCGACTGTGGAATATCTTTTTTGAATGTTTTTAGGATGAATAAAAATGATCAAAAAAAGTTTATTTTTTTTCTTTTAGAATTTCAGGATGACACATTAATGAAGCAATGCAGAGACAAGGAACCATTTCCCTTTCACAAAAGAAAAAATCTGGAGAAACTATTTCAAATCGAAATAGTAACACTGAAATGGGTCAATTTTGTTTCTTCCTTTAATTTGGGAAAATTATAGTGTTATAATTCATTACATTTAAGAATTTCCCTAGAGACTAAATATTACCCTAAGGAAGTAGAAACAAGCTCTCTTGCGGGTGACGATGAATGAAGAATCTTGACGAATGACCAATTGAGGACTTTCGTGGATAGGTCACCACCAATGATGAATCCCTTCTCCTGAATGATCCTTTTTCTAGGTAGGGGGTTTATTTTTTGTGTGATTGTGTTTCCCCATTCTAGTTTATAATGATAAACATGGACCAACCCATGAATAGTATGATACACGGTTCAATCATTTCTATAAGATGTTTAAAAATTCAGGATTAATGTGGGGATTAGATCATTGTGGTTTTAATTAATTCTTCGTGATTGCGCTAAGAAGAATGATTTCAAACAAACATGAACAAAGGCATCGACCATTATAAAGGGTGTTCTTGGTCAATTTTCTATCCTTGTTCTTATATTATTTTCCAACATATCGTCGTGGTCTTGTTGTAATTTCTTAGGAGGTTCCATACATGATTGGACCATCAAAGCAATGGCATGATGATCATGATCCCACAAAAGTGATGATTGTGACCCAAGGATCATGAAGGTCATGTCGACTCAAAAAATAGGATACCACAATATAGAGGCCCACAGAAGGGTAGTTGCCACTGTTGGCACATGGGGGCATGACGATATATTTGGAGGAGCCCGTAGTAACTGCCACGGGCGGTGGACAAGGCTATCAGCTCGAAGGTCAAAAGTAGGTATCAAGAGGATGTGATAGGAAGCCGCATCACGTGGAGCAGGGATGTGGTCAAGTTTAATTACGATTGGTCTCCTTAGTAACCATTGTGGGGCAGTTCAAGTGGTGACTGGACGCGTTGAAGGCAGATGTTAGTTGTGTTGAACATGTGGGGACACGACACCTACCACGTCTGGGTGGAGAGAACTGACCTGCATTAGTGGGCTGTGCTGGTTAGGCAGGCGAGCATTAGGTCGGGTCATCCCTTCGAGATAGGCTAGGTCATGGGAAACCCAAGTTGGGTTAGTTTGATTGATTCAGAATATACCCAGACCGAACTATCTCCTTTTTTACAAAAACAACCATAACTCTCAAACTGTGTGTCAGTTTGACGAACCATTTGTGTCTTTGGGACCCTTGAGAGGAGGTGGTATATTTAAGTTAATCTAATTGGATTTTTGTGGAATTTGGAATACATATTATGGCTCAAGTTGTTGGTTTTCTTGAAATGAGTGTGCTACGGATGAAATATAGGGAATGTTATGACCTAGAAGCTATGTGATTACCTAGATTGTGTGTCTTACCAAGGCTCAATGTCTTACGTAGACTGTGTGTCTTACCCAGGTTGTGTGTCTTACCTATATTTTGTGTCTTACCTAGACGGTGTGTCTAACTTAGACTATGTATCTTACCTAGAGTGAGACGATACTCCCTTGTCCCACCAGGGTGTGGGTCCTCTAGTCTCTCACAACACTCTAGATGATACCTACACTCTGTGTGTTGCATAAAATATGTGTGTTTCCAACACTCCATGTGTTACCGACACTCTGTGTGTTACCTACACTCCATGTGTTACCTACATGAGGGTATTGTGGATTTTTGCACAATCTTATTTATGGACCATAGACCTATACTTCATGTGAGATGACTCTACTGACTCTCTTGTTTATACTTATTTGAGGATACATATCGTGTACCACTTGGTAGTATACTAGGTGTATTTCTAAGTGATTGCTTTTTGGTATACCTCGTATGATTATTTTGTGTTATATTTCATAGTTATTATTTTTTGGTATATTTACTTATGATACCTTTGTGGTGTGGGGTCCCTATTGAGTATTTGTTTCTCACCCCTTCATGGTATTTACCCGCACTTTTCATGTCTTATGAAAATGATTGGAAAATTTGACGAAGTCCTTGGTGGACCAGAGACAGGGGTGTTTCCAGGTGACCTGATAGATGTGGTACACTTCCGTGACATACTAACAACATACTATACCTACACTATCTGTAGGGGATTCTGAATATGAGATCTAGGGGGTTGAAATTTTCCTTATTAATTGGCCTTGTATTTTGGATCACATTTATTCTATTTTATCCATTTCCCTAAGTGGGTTTCCTTAGTGGTTTTCATCCATGTTTACATAGTGTTTTCAGTTTCATCTTTTTCTTGGAGATAGGTACGTGCTTATATGTACTAAGGAAAATTCCTCCCACTTATGCTATATGCCTACTCAACACTAGTTTCTATCCCCTGGCATATGGGTGGTGGGGTTGGGGTAGTCACGACATGGGCCCCTAGGGACGGTTCGTGACATCCATAAATTGTGACTCTTCTACCTACTACGCCAAAATTGATACAAATTGAATTTATAAAAGACATCATATGTTTCCAAATTATCCCATATGTCGTTGCATCATTGATAGTTATTCTATCACCCTCTAGGAATCCCCAAATTCACAAATGGTATCACTATGTGATTTCCATATCATTCCATCATCCATAAAATTTCCCTTTCTTGACAAATAATAAATTTTTAAATAGTAATCCTATAATAATAACATCCACTGATGATGAAAAGTTCATTTCATGCTAGGGGAAGACATACCTTATTCTCTTATAGTATGTAATAACTAGAAAATGATCCATAATAAGGTAATGTCTCTACAAAATCAACGAAAATATAACTGCAACAATCTAAAGATTATCGAGGGAATAGTTATTGTCATGAGGAATTAAATGGTGAGGGCCATAAGAAACAAAAAATCAATGATATATTAGAACACAATTTAGGAAAAGATTCAATGTGTCACAAAAAGCCTCAAACTTTAATCCCACTACTAACGAACAAAGTACTAGAGTTCTTACCATGTTCTTATTTATGAACTCAAAAATATTCTGACATTATTCAATTCAAAAGAACTCTAAATATTTTATAGTTAAAGTTGATAGAGGATTCAAAACACAAGATAAATTATCTAATAACATTATATAATAACCTTAAATACTGAGGAAACTTCACACCTCTACCACTATCTTGGGGGATGTCCATGTAATATTAACCTCAATCATTGAAGGGTCTATAGGTACTACCTATCATGGCACAACATTCCTGAATAAATGGAATTTTTGATAACTAAAATCACACATAAACAACTTATATAATAGATTGTCATTAGGAAGAAATCTCAAAACATAATGATGCAACTCTACATGATACTAATCATACATAGAGTAGACAATGATTTCATTGTTGAAAACCACCATAAACATATCCATGAACCCTATAAACATTCCATTCATCAACCTTATGAACACAATTAAATCATTCATCACATCCAATAGAATCAATATTAACTCATAATTCCAATGATGATAAATGAAAGAAGTCTTCCAGATTTACTCATCCTTCACATGTATTTTATGATACCCTGAGCATAAATCAATTATCTAGAAACAACATTATCATGTTATTTAATTGAATAAATCATAAAATTTTCAAGAGGGTAGTAGTTCTTTATTTTAAATTGGTACATGTAATGATATTTCATATAATTCTACATACATCCATCTACATTCAATGTGAATAAAACTATTGCCCCCAAAAGTGACACACTGAGCCTAAAAAAACCTCACTATAATAGATAATCAATATAAACTAGAATCTTTCACTACAAAAAAGGTTCCATCCAATATAGAGACATTAATATAGGAGACACATATTATAGTAACTCAATCCCAAACTTGATCTCACATCTTGGGGAAAATTCTCAAACCTCTTACGGGAAAGAAACAAGGTAACACTTCAAAAACCCCGGTAAACACTGAATGTTGAACCTCTAACAGGGTCAACATCATCTTCACCAAAAACATAATAAGTAAAATATATGAATCTATCACATATGATGGAATTTCTCAGTAACAAAACATTTTGTTCTCCAAATTAGTATAAAACACCAAAACCTACCTCTTGAAAAAATTAAAAAACAACCTATAATAATTACAATGAATCCATATCATGGATAATTTATATAGTTTTATATAGTAACATTAAAATTCTAAAAAATAGTAGTGTTTTCCCAACACTAGCCCAATTTATCTATATACTTTATACAAGTCATGTCGACCTCTATCTAATGTAGTTGACACCATGGGTATTGGAATCCCCTCTACCTCAATCCCCAAAGCATGGATTAGGTAGGTAATATATTGTAGTGTGTTACATTGAATTCAAATAATGAATGACCCAATGTAGCAGAAAATAAAAGGAACCATGAGTGTTATCTAACATTCCCATAGATAGAAATGTCAAAGCATGATGCAGACCATGACTTACTCCATGGAATCAATGATTTTTCTTATGAAAACCTATATAGTCTTTCTCAAACATTGAGGATGAGGAACATCTCAAGCGTAAATTTTTTGGAATAACATGTGATGAAATACTTCTAATGTATGGGTTTTGAACTTGGTTCAGAATATTTTAAATAATTTCAAGGTGATTAATTTATCAAATTATATAAGTTGAACTTTGGGTGTTATTTTTTGAGGATTTGGATATTAATTTTGCATTTATTCATATGAATGTTTATTATTTTCCAGAATCATCTAACCTTATTATATCTTTTTTGGTATTTTCTAATGTATAATGATAGGATGAATCAATTTTTATCTTTTTGTAGAATTTTTTTGTTAATTAGTTTTTTATTTTTTTACTTCAGGCCTAAAAATTTAATTTTGAATACTCATCCTTTGAATAATATTATGATATTGTAGTGAGAACTTATTAATGGATGAAATTATACTTGTCAAGTATGTATATTTTCTTATATTTGTTAGTATAGATGGTAAACTAATTCATAAAATGAAGGAAAAATAAAATCAAAAAGTTATCATAATACTTTATTTATGATAAATTTATGGTCTTTTTCAAACCTCATCGATTTATGGTTATGGGGTCTATAACATTATCATGGTCATTCACATTCATATGATCAATGATATATATCATATTTTATCCTTATTTAGACATAATGTTTTTCCTCTATGTATATATTTTCATTTCACAGTAATATTAAACTATTTGGAAACCTAATTGTGTGTTATTCTAGAAGACCTTGGTTTTTTATTTCCCCTCTTTTAAAGAGGAATTTGTAAAAACTATTTTTATAATGTGGGGTTTCAACAATGGTATTTTTAGTTTTCAAACCCTTGATTATCGAGATATAGTTCCAATTGAAAGGGTGTAGTTTAATAAAGGGTGATAATGTAACATCTTGTGTTTTTAAAGGAATATTATCCTCAATTTATTAAATAACATTCAACACTGTACATTTATCAAATTATGAAATACTAAAAATTATTATTATATAAATTTGATTGCTATAAATAATTTTTTGAATTAGAAGGAAAGAATATTAATAATGACATAATGAAACATATATGATGTTTTTAATCAATAAAAATTAATTGAAGAATTAATATAAATCTATCACTCAATTTTTACAAATATTTAATTTATTTTTATAAAAACTAATATTTTCAAAAAAAATTATTGTTTTTTATGAGAAAATATTATTGTTAATTTCATAAAAATGTAGATACTTTATTTTTTAAAAACAGAATTATTTTTAAAATCAGAATACCACGTTTATATTATGGTGATATTTTGTCATTTTTCTGAATGGATTGATTTTTCTATAAATGGTGAGAAATACTGATTTTTATTAAAAAAATAATTGTCTTCAATGAAAAAATAATATTTTGTATTAATTTGAAATTTTAGTTAATTAAATAAAATTAAAAATTATCTAATAATTGAATTTGGAATGAATTTCATAATCTATTTTACTCTAAAAACATCGTAAAACTTAAAATGGAATATTTCTAAAAAATGGTGTTTCATTTCATTTTGCATTGTATTCTTAAATTAATTTTCACCACATATAAAAATGGATTTTTTTTAAAATGGCCTCCATGTTTTGAATCTAGAGGTATAAATTATCTAAATATTTTTTTTTTATTTTTAGTCATTATGAATCATAACCATGGTAAATAATTTTCACCAAAGTTACAATAGATCGAGTAATTAAGGTAAAAAATAATATGATAGAGACTAAAAAAAGACCCTAAAACTTGCCTTTAACCTATTGGATGAGTGGAATTCATCCATATCCATCCAAGTTTTTAAAAAATGGAAACATTGTTACATTTTTTTAATTCAAACATAATATGATTTGTTGTAAATAAAAGTCAACAATGGAATTATATTTGTTTTATTATATCAACATTTTTTACAAAGGGTTAAAAAGTGTCTATGTTTTGTTATAAAAGGGTTATCTGAAATCTGACTGAATTTTTAACATGTAAATTTATATTTAATCATTTCCAATGTAATAGCTACCCTGAATTATTATGTTGCACCAAAATGACTTATATGGAATTAATAAAAATATTAAATAAACAATTCTAAAAATGATAAAAGTAGTATAATTGGAATGTGTTATATTGTCAAAAAATATTATAGATAAAAAAGAAATATTATTGAGTTTGTAATTGATTGCATATGATTTCCAAAATCTGAATTTTTAGAATTCATATTAAATGGATAGTTCCAATAATTCCAATAATGTTATTTTATAATAAACAATATTATTTAAAATGATTTAAAATTCCCTAAAAACATATCTCTATCCTTGTTGTCGGCATATGTTAAAAAATTAATCTATATTGAATTTATTTACCAATTTTCCTTTTATAGTTATTATTATAACCCTTAAAGAGTAAAAAAAATATGTTTTCCACAAAATTTCTAAAAAGGTTAATGGGGGGGGGTAAACCAAAAATTTATGGCTAAAAACATTGCCTAGACATTTTCAATTTCTATAGTATTAGAGGATTTAGATCTATCATCATATTATCTTAGAATAATATAAGATTTTTTCTCAATCCATGATAATTAATTTCTTGTAATTTAATATTTTAGGTATTTAAAAATTTTCCCCTTCCCCATACATATAAATTGAACATGTTCTCTTATTTTCATGACACTTAAAAAGACTTGTAGTTCAGACAAGCTCTAACCAAATCAATTCCTAACCCAAATCTCTATATTCTATTGGCATTTTATTAGTTATAATACCATAATTATAGGGTTTTATGCATAAATAAATGGATATTGAATGATGACGTAGAAGACAAAGAACACACATAAATATTTAGACTCGAGGTAAGAGTCACTTTACTATAAGAACATCATTGTGTATGTTTGAATGATTTATTTTATAAACCATTCTCATCCTTTTCCATATTTTTTATATTATTTTCATGATGAATTTATATTGATATAAAATTACAATAGGGGTAATTTTGTACATATCATAACTTCTATTAAATGAATTTCAAAAGGAATTATTTATTTATTTTGCACAGAATCTTTTGAATCTCTTTCTAAATGAAAAAGACGACCGTTCTATTTTAATATCAAGGTATTAAATTTTTTACACACCGCCAAATCAGTTACATGATATTTGACATCATTTATAATCTTATATGTTTTGATTAATTATTAAAACCCTAATTCCATTTATTCTATATATTTTAATAATGGGTTATAAATGGATTGATATTTCGATATCCATACATATTTTTATTCTCGGTGTTAGATATCTCTCTAAACAATCCTTTTTCATAGGGTTATATTCCTTCCCTCTATAACTCAATTTTTCACTCTCTTTAATGTTATACATTGCCTCTAAATTTCCTATGTATGTCTCTAGAATACATACAAAGATTATTCTCCCTTCCATGAAGGGGTAATACATAATTGGCATTTATTTCACAAATTCCATCCTTATGAAATATCATTTGATTATGATATGTTGAAAGATTATGAAACACATTTATTTAAATGGTTAATGAATATGATTGATTTAATTTTGTTCCACACATAATCATGATCATGTTTTGATGGGTCCACCTAGTCAATTATCCAACGAATTGGGTAATGTTTTCATCTAATGAGACATTATGTAATGAGATATGGGAAAAAAATAATCCATTATGGGACTCTATCCACCATGTTATGTTGTCATGATAGTTAATATTAACCTATTAAAAAGACATTTTTTTTGTTTATTCCACATTTCCAATGATTCCATGCTCTTATGATACAATTTTATTTATTTTATTCATCAATGCTAATACGCATTAGCTTTCTCCATAATGAAATCAGTTTATACATTTAACTCACATTTTATTCTTCATTACCATGTTTATTCCAATATTTAATTTTTTTATCACATCTAGAAATTTAATTTTGTTTCAAAATTTTCAAAGGATGAGTCGGGGTAATAGTGACGTCAAGATGAAAAATGGGAAGATATGTCCAAAAAGGAAATCTTGGAATATAATAAAAGTTTTGTTTTCTGATAAAACTTCATACTAAGTGGAAGGGTCCACTTTGGGTTGTAATATTTATTTATAAGAGGGTGAAGGAATAATTCTATAAAAATATAAACCATAAATATAATTATATATAAGGAAACACATTATTAACATAAAACTCACTATCATGTTTTATTTATGGTTGGGTTCTTTTAGAATGGGTTTATATAGATTCTTATGCCGCATTTTGAAAACCCATACGCAACCACTAGAATTTGCAACTGACCCTTATGCTAGTAAGGTGATACCATGAAATAACAAAGGTGAAAATAGGATTACCCTTTAATAGAAATAATAAATATTCCCATACCATTATTCAGGTCCGAAAAAATTATAGCAACCATTACATTAATAAGTGATCACACTTACATTTGGTCATTGCGAACTTTACACAGTATTTGAAAACCCATACATACTCTTATATAGATTATGAAATTTCTAGATAACCATTAACCAGTTGTTAAAAATTAATTTTACCTTTATTAATAGTTTTAAATAAACATATTACCCTTACATATACAATTTAAAAACATGGAAACACTTATATAACCTAAAAAATTCTCCCTTACCTCTATAAAACATCAAAACCATGCTTAAGAGGGAAAAATTTATTGAAAATTTTAAATTTTTAATTAACATTGCTTAAGAATAATTATAAAAAGTGTTTTTTTATTACTATGAAATTTATAAAATAATTATAAAAATAAATAATGTACCTTAATAAACTCCAACATTAATTTCCAGAAAGGATTTAAAATTTATTATTTATTTTTAAACTATTTTAAAATCACTTCTCCAAATATAAAAAACAATCCCAGACTACCAAACACCTAATAATGATAAAGAATGATTTAGAAATCTTATAGAAATTTATAAAATATACCTCTTACACAATTATATTCTTTAATAATTTAAAATCTCACAATGGGAAGGAAACGATAGTGTGCAGATTAATCACCCTATGAGATACCTCTCAGTGATACCACAACAATTAGAAAAAAACAACCACTCTAGAGGAAACATTCATATTTCAATTAAAAACTATTAAAGAAATCTATAATTATATACTTTATTCGATACCTCGCCAAAAGAATAATTCTATTAACAAAACATTGAACCATGGAGAATAATAAATATCATATATCAACACAAGATCAGATACTTCATCCCAATATATTCAAACATTAAAAAATATTAAAATTTTGAGCACAATGTTTTCAATCCCTTTCCAATTTAATATCAAGAAATAACATCAAAGGATACACATATGGATAAAAAATACCAGCAATGAAAATATTTAAAACAAAAAATCAATAAAATAAAACATCACTTCAAAAATAGGAAATGTCCAAAATAATCACATCACAATGATTTAAATCAAAAAATGAAATCCATTTGGGGAAAACATCAATGTATCTAGCAAATAAAAAAATTTACTTAGGAAAGAAATCAGATGAAAACATATACATTACTTATTTTCATTTTTTAGGGTTGAAAATTTAATTCATATCATTTAGAAAAAATCATGCCCGACAATTCCTAAGAAAAATAGATCATCCTTATTGATTTACAACTTTTTTAAAAAATTATATGTTTTTATGACATTATTTCATTATGTAATATTGTTTAAAGATTTTTATACATATGCATAAATTTCAAATGTTTCATTAGTTATTATTAATACATCATTAGAATTCATATTGAAACAAGTTATGTTGAAAAATAATATTGTTAAAAACATTTAATAAAATTCATGTATTTAAAATTTTGGTAGGTTGGAAAAACTCTAAATTAGAACCATTAAATTAGAAACCACATTTTCTATTTTTAAATAATTGTTAATAAAAATAATATAATTCAATAAAAATTCAATAAATATTCTTAAAGTGTTTTTAATGTAAGATCGTGTTTTATGGAAGAGTTGAAATTTATTATTGAGGTAAAGATGTTACCAAAAAAATACATTTTTTATGTAGGTATCAGTAAAATATTTTCATATATTATTATACATAATTAATGATATTTTTCCCAAGAAAAGACTTAGAAGTAAAATTTCAAATAATAATTTATATGGGTAAATCTTTCAATTCATTTTAACACTTGTTAAACAAACTCACATTTCTAGTGTAGTATTTTTTTTACTTTTTTATGCTTCATAGAATTTTAATAGTCCACACATCACTAAAATTAAAAAAATGTTAAATATTAACCATATTGATAATATTGAGTATTATTAATCACTCTAATAATCATTTATAACCATTCATATTTAACATTATTTCTATGCTAACTCATATATATGGACAAGTTATATGATTTCATCAAATCAAAACACAATCTTTACCATGTTAATATCAATACGAATAATTTAAAAAATCAGACACCCCATTATAATATATGATTTTTATTATAAAAATTAGGTTTGAATATTCCCCTATCTAATAAAAAATCTTCAAATTTTGTTAACAAATAATTATTTACATGGGACATAGTCATTCAAAAACTACAAATGATTTAGCATTAAATTTTCCAATTATTATAGGTATAGGTAGTGAATTTAAAGGGATTTAAATTTACATGACATCATTCATAAACCAATATATGCATCAAGATTAACACAAATAGAGTTATCACAAGTATGAAAATCAATTGAAACATTCCAATGTACCATGATACTGTCTGCTTTGGGTGGAACTGACACAACTGCATAATTTTAAAAATTATCATGAAAAATAACGTCTCATGATGGGTAATGTGTATTCTATTTTAATATTCACATGTATATATCACACATTACAAATAAAATATAAATCATTTTTTGTGATATAAGTACATAAATCCATAAACACTTTATAAACATATTCACATAAACAGCTGATAATATATAATAATTTAATTCAATACATAGATAGAAATTAATCTGATACATGAAAGAAATTAATTCAAACAATACATAAAATATTATATTTCATTAAAATAGGGACCATATCACTTGGAATATTTGATGATTTTACTAATTTAAATTAATAATAAATCCAAGAACCCATTTCACATATAAAATTTCGATCTAAACCAGATCAAAATAATTGTATAAGAAGTACATGATGATTGAAACCCCTCCAAACAAACCATATCATAACATTGGTGATTTTAAGAAGAGATTTAAGAAAATGTCTTGGAAAATGGTACAGATCACTTACCTAATATCTTACCTCAATATAAACACTAGGCACAAGGAATGAGTTATGCCTACCATGTCTATGGGATAAAAAATGTGGTTTAGAAATAGGATGATGAAGTTGTAGAAATACTTATGGATCTATGAATTAATAGTCGGATTCCAAACAAATAGAAAAGTAGGATTACCTTTATTCTGATGGGATTTCAATAAAAAAGTAAAAATAATTTTTTATTCACTTAAGGAGGATAGTAATCAACGGGTTTGAGGATCATGAAGTCAATTAAAATTTTTAACTACACATTACAAATACAATTCATAAATTCCCAAGATAAGGGAGATCATCACTAACTAAAAATATTACTTTTTCAGTAAAAAATTCAACTATAAAATAGATATTATAATTTCCCCTAACAAAATAGTCGACTCCCCACACACCTCACGGAACAAGAAAAATTATATTTGAGCTATCCTACACAACATCATCACATCCAATGTAGCCAAGTTCTATCAATGAACATGATTCAAACTAAAAGAAATCATCATATACTCTTTCCAGACCTCTATCACATGATCTAAAATGGAGAATACATAATTCTATATACTCATACATTGGAACTCTTGGAGTTTCCTCATCCCCATGTTTTCATCATCTCCCTCCAGTCTTGCAGTGATTTACTAACCCATCTTGCTGAATATCTTTGGCATTAACCTAATTGAGAAATACAACTATAGTCATTCCATAAAAATAAAAACAAATACTAGGGGCTCCTATCCTGTGACAATTAATATTTTTTGTTAATTATTTTAATTCATTTAGGAATATTTCTCATTATCTTCATAGTTCAAACATCGAAACATACAAGATCGATGCATAATAATTTCCTAGGTATCTACCCAACTAGAAGAATCAACTATATTAACATGTAAAATAAAATTAAATGTACTTTTTTGTATCATAGGTGAACTTATTATCTCATTTCCAATCTTGTATCCCTTTTTTACATCGTATATTAACCCCAGCTAATATTGTTTTCCTAATAACCCAGGAACCCTCAGATGTTCCTAACTCTAAACTCTATCATATCTCTCATCCATCATCCTCTAATTCCTCTATCGCATACATTTAAAGGAAATATTCCTAGGCTATTAATAGATAAAAATGGATAATAATTCTCGAATCCTGTCACTAAAAGGGTATGGGTTGGATATTAGAACCAAGGATATATAATCACACATAATGAAGGCATTTCCCACACAATGATTTTTTATGTAAGAGTTTAGATGATAAAAACCACCAAATAAATCAGTATCATAATAAATGAAGATAAAATCCCTCCACATTATGTGATTTCATACATAACTAGATACAATTGAAAAAAATATTATAATGATATAATCCTTGATAGTGACAATATATCTCCAAGAGATCCTAAACAAATCCTCAAATGTGGAATGTCATGCTCTATTAATAACCATTAATGGGTTTAAATAAAAATAGTTTATATATAAATATGGTTAGAATAAGTTGTATAATAATTAGGATACATCCTAAAACCACTCTTAAAAAATTGAATTAATAAGAATAATTATTAATGAGTAAAAAAATTAAACAAACTCATAATCAAAATTTGTTTAATATTCATTTCCAATCCACACTATGGATCATTCATGAAATAATTCACATAAGTAAGACCATAATATTTAAAACATATATATGTAGGCTCCCTATAACAAATTCCTCATTGGGTTTCTTCTCTCAATCCTTAATGTCACAAGTTAAGAACTATAATCCCTTCCATAAATCAAGTTTTCCTATACATTAATCAGGCATTAACCTTACATAACATAGTCCTCCACCGAGCCCAACATCTCATGTTGGAATCAATATATATTTACATCTCATCATAATCACCATTCAATTCATAATAATCTATGTGTATATAATCCACTACGACCCATATACTTTCATTATACCTCAATCCATCACATCTCATGCATATGCATATGTGGGAATCCAAATCTAGAATGAATAGATATATGTTTTTGTGATAAAATAAAGCCATCACATCCTCTATAGCTCATGTATAGGAAATCACCCTCATTTATACTCACATGCGAGACTAAAACTGATGTGAGAGAATGGGATTGGGGGTAATCTTCCATTTATATCCTCCAAAAACGAGATTTTAGTTAAAACTACCACAAAAGTTTTAGTTGTTAGTTACACTTACAGTATGAGTGCGGTGTGTATGAAATAAAAAATATACCGAGTTGATATATTATACGAACACACAAAGGAAAACGATGTTCTTTAATAATCATGTATATTTAACATTTCATAGGTTTCCTGGACGCCACCTCTATGATTTATATTTCATATAATCATACCTAAATCAATTTAAATATAAATTAATTGAGTATACATTAATTATTATAATTCAATTTTTTTTATCAAAGATTAACATTTTTTTCTTTTAGTTCACCTTTAAGTAGAATCAATTTATTCTTGGGTGTATTGTGATGTGTGTTGTCATTATAATTATGAATCAAGAACCAACCTCATTCTTTCGTTATTTAGTTATATTTTTTTAAACATCCATTTACTCTAGCACTCAAACTAATCTTCCATTTAAATGATGCATTCAGTATGGGATGTGTAAAACTACAAACTATAGTTGGAAACTCGTCATATAAATGAAAATTTTTCATTGTACAACATGTAATAATCTAGTTGGAAATAAACATTGATGAGAAAAAATTCCTAAAAACACATCTGAACCACCCTAGTTTTCCACATCATTAAGAATAATATAACATCTCACAACCCATGCTAATTTTATCACCATAAATAGAACCATGTGCCTCCACCTCCAACATAACTAGAACCCCATACCACAAACATCATCATAATTATCACCACATTCCACCATTATAGCTTTAATAATCCCTATCCATTACTCAAAAAATATTGCATCCACGCAAGGTTATAAATTATTGATATGAAGTCTCTAAATATATAGAAAATAGATACATATTAACCATATATTTTCACAAATAATTTTATGGAAACTCCGAAAAAAAAAGAATTCTATCTTTTATCAAACAATTACGAGCCCACTCATCAAAAAAGAAATGATTCATGAAATTAATAAACATTCATTAACATACTTAAATAACCAATTCATAATAAATAAATCATTGTAAAACTATCAATATGATGTCAATGGATAAATATTATTTATTTAATATAATTTTTTCCTCATGTTGTTCTTTCACACATATACAATCTCAATGATAATGATCTCAACATTAATAATTTATTATAATAAAATAATTACTATATTTAAGTTATTATTTAATTATCATGAATATCAACCATGTTTATCAAACTATAAAAATATATACAACATTATCTAGTAAACATCAAGAGTCAATTGATAAAATAATGACTAATGAATACTAACTAAAAATTAATTTCCCATCATGAAATAATAAGCATTATTAACAAGAAATAATACACAATTAAATTCTTTTAAACAGATCCAAAATTGTAAAATAAATATCATTAATATCATTTATGTTGTTTGGAACAATGTCATGCTTTCATTTTGATATCATAAATTAATAATTAGATAATATAACTTGAATATACATTCCACACTCTTGGATAATTTCATGCATAATAACAGTTTCGCTATAACAAGCAATTATCCATTTCCACTTTCATTTGATAATATTAAAAATTATCAAACACTATTTTCGACATTAAATAATGAACTACTAAATTATGTTTTCCAAATTATTATCCAAATTTTAAAAAATATATTTCAATAATCAATTTCCATTTTCAATAATAACAAAATTATCGACCACAAGAAGAATTATTTCTATATTAATTCATGAAATACTAATAATGCCTATTTAACTATATTTTTTAATAAATAAACTAAAATTCCATTTCATTAAATAGTAAAACCACACTAATAACATTATTCTTCAATTAATTATATTACGATTTTTAGTTTATACATTTTTTATTTTAAATAATTATAAACAATATTAATTATCATCTAGTGACATTTACTCTCTCATTTTAAGATAATATTTTTATTATTAAAATTAATAACATATGTGATTAGAATAATATTAATTCTCTATGAATGTGATATTATTTATCCATTTCAATTCATAAATTAAAAATCCCTCAAATAATCATATTCTACATGAAATATTATCTTATTAAAGTATGAAATAATAAGATTTACATTAATAGATAACCATTTCTATTAAATAATAATATTTTTCTGAAATAATAATATTTTCTTCTATATAGATTTTCTAGATTCCTCAATAACCATTATTCATGTTATAACAAATTTTTTATCTTTATTGCTTTAATCAAATCCATTTAATCCATGAATCTAAAGAATCAGTAGTCCATAATGTCTGAAAACCCAAAGATATGTAACAAATCACCTAACTAGAGAAGAATATGCTTTTACACTACACCCCAAACAAAAAAGACAGAGGATGTATTTGTGATAGCTAAAGTGTGTTAAGTAAACATCCAAAATATTTATTATATGGAATAAATATATTGAATAAGGGAGTACTGATTGGAAAAACACAAATAAAATGGAGAAATAATCAAACATTTTAAATATGTTATTTTTGAATACATACATATATATATATATATATATGTTCCAGATGTAAATTTTATTCACTTTAAATTTCATATTAAAACCATTTCCAATTAATTTATATATATGTAAAATATTGATTGTGATATCTTTAAAACAAATGAAAACATTATATATATTTCTAAATGAGTCAATGGCCAATAAAATCATTGATTTGCAACAATTAAAACCATTAAAATGAGAAAAATAATACAAAGATGTAAAACATGGTGGAAATATGATTTTCATCCTTTAGAATGATACACTTATGTATGAATTATGTGATATATAAGGGTAACATTGTCTTAACCTTATGCATATTGGGTTTTAATGGTACCTTACTCAGTAATCAAATGGCCCTTACGCAGCTTTTAGAATAAATGACAAACCCTTACACTGGTTGAGTGTGACCTTTACATAGTAGATTAGAAAACAGGATTACCCTTATGTAGACTTTATAAGTCTCACCCAAACATTATTTGGTTCAAGGGAAACTGAGTTACTAGTTTGTTACTAACATAATTCTATTATAAGAGGATGATGTTTCCTTTAAACAACCTTTTAAAACTCAAACATTTCATTATATATATTGTAGAAAAATATGATTAGCATTATGATATTGCTCAAAAAAAGTTTCACCATATTTCATAGTAAAAAATTAACATCCTACCCTTTTGTATCCTATTTAAAAACTAATATACCCTTCCATAAGCTATTGAATATCCTTCTTACTTCTATGAAACATTAAAAGCACGTGTAACAGTAAATATTTTTAAAAAAAATTATTATAATTAATATAACTTATAAATAAATATGAACTTCGTGTTTTATTACATTAATTTTTTTAAGAAAAAAATACAAAAATAATTAAATTATATTCAAATACCAAAAAATTAATTTCAAAATAAAATATTGAAACATTTAAATTTCTGCATTAATTTTTAATCCATAAAAAACACACTTCATAACATATAAAAATCATATAAAAACTACAAGACATGTTATAATGAAAATAGAAGGCTCGAAAATATTTTAGACTGTTAAATTTTGTCTCTATATTTAATTTCTTATATTGGGTTTTCAATAGTGAGAAAGATGTTGTGAGAAACCTTAAATTGAATGAATATTTTCAGTTAATATGGAATATGTTTTTTTATATTTGGTTTATTGTTATATTTCACTTTACCTCATCCATTATCATGAATTTTTTATTTCATCGTCTGTATTGTTTTATTTTTTTATGATATGGATGTTTATGTACTCTCCATTTTTGGATTATTAATTTATTGTTTGAGGGGGAAATCATTCCTAGGGTTATGTACAATAATTCCTTGGTACTAGTGTCCATCCATGGGGATTGTAAATAACCTTTCAGCCTAGTGATATTCATGTTCACATACTCGCCCATGTGAATTATCAATAATGATTATTACAGAATCTATGTCCAAACCCACATCAAATTTAAAAAAATAGAGAATAAAATTTTTCATTAAGAACATCTCTACAAAATTTTATTTGGGCAGTGTAGTAAATATGGGAATTAATCACCATACCAATTTTATTTTTAATTATAATTAAATATATATTAATTAAGGATATTAATATATAATATTATATAATATTGATTTTATTAAGGAATTCATTGTACTATACTAAAATAATATTTTTTTGATTTTGTACATAACTATCAAAAAACCATATTTTATAATTCTATCATCATTCCCATAGAAAAAAAAAATGGTTTCTATGAGTATTAAGTAACAATAATCTGATTAATCACACATATGATATTAAAAATCAATCATTTGATATCCTAAATTATTACACCTTCTTTTAAACAATGCAATTTCTGGTATAACCTACCTCAAATTATGTTCATCTTAGGTTGATTTACATTTTAAAACCATAATATCTATATACTAAAACAAAAAATAATCACACCACTCTATTATATGAACTAAAGAAACCTAACAATATAATAAATGTATGTTACATCATTTAAAAAAATACACATCATATAATAAACCACACCCCAAAAAATTATAGGATTAGTTTTTTATAGGCTAGATATATAATAAATTTATAACACAACCATTCCCCAATACATCCCATAAATATTACATAAAAATTAAACCCTTATATACATATTTTATGTAATAATATACTTCATAACATGGAAATATTGAAAAATAGAAAAATAATAAAGGTTTGAGCTCTGAATCTTGATAAGGGGAGAACATAGGATATATTAATCAAAATTTATATGTGACCTTAAGATAGAACATTTGGAAATGAGAATATTATTATGTTAGATAGTCTTGATATAAAAAAATCATACCTATTAAAACATAGATCATAAATCATGATACATTAAATAAATCATTTGAGAAAACATAACATATGATTCAAAGGATTGTTGAAACATGATTCAATAATCACGAGTCAAGATAAAATTCCATTGGTATGATTTTTACCATAATAATGCAGCACTGAAAAAACCATATTAATCCTAACATATGATAAATTTAACCACCAATATAATCATATCATAATAGAATAGGTTATCCATCAACCCCTAATATCTTAGACATTGGATAACAACCAATGCCACAAAACATTTTTTACATGTTTTAACCCCAATGTCCCATAATGTTACCATGAGATATAAAAAATCACACATTACATTTGTGGGATATATAAATACCATCCATAATTTAATGATAAACCATTAATATATTTTTCACATGAACATTAAATGATTTATAATTCTCCCATACTTTAATTAACTCTAGTCAAATAATCGAGTTTTTTTAAAATGACCAAAAAAAATTATGTAAACAATAAAAATAATTTATTTGGATTATATAACTATATAATATCACAATTAATGTATATAAAACATTAAAGGATATTGAAAATTCTGAAATAATAATTTTTAAGACAATTAAAAACACCATTGAGAAATAATAAGAAAAAATAAATGAATTTTTAATATTATGTATTTTAAAAATAAATTATTTATAAATAAAAGAGAGTTTAAATTACCTGGTAAAATGATGAATACTTATAGAGGTATATTTTTAATTAAACCCAAGAAATAGGGTGGGAAATTTATTCATGTGTAAGTTATTAAAAAATATTTCATTCATAGAGTTGTAATAAAAGTCAAAGATAATTATAATTTCTATTGCGGAAAAAATTAAAAAGGAATTCCATTAATAATTTTGAAAACAAATTAAACTCCATTAAATGATGATACTATATAATAGGAAATGTATAATAATGATATTTATAAAAAAAACTAATGAATTTGAAGATGAAGAATAATGATTCCTAATTGAAAAGATGAGATAAGGCCGACTCCACTTATTGATAATTTTCAGTTGATTTGCGAACTAAAGGGAAGTGAAAAAATGGATAGAATCCAAGAAAAATCAACAAATAAATATTTGGTAAGAAAATATATTTGGTATTATATATAAATAATATACAATACCTATAACACCCTGAGTTTTATAGAACTTTTTTTTCTCTAAAATAAATTAATTTTCATTTATGCCTTATAATACCTTAATTCAAAAATTCCTTTCACACAACACCAACTCAAAGTACATTACATGGAACATGAACATGGAGTATGTTACATGGAACACCAAATTAGTGTAAATTACACACAAAAGTGTCTTAACATAAGTTACACATATCATTGAGTTTCTTTGAAACATCATTTCATTGTTATAATTATTTAAACAATATAATTATAACATATCCATTAAACATAGTAATATTAATAGTAATAAATAATTTTCAAATATTTTTTATAAAGGTTATATATATTAAAATTTGATAATGAAGGATATAATTTTTTATAATGTTCTTATAGGTTTAAAAATGATATTTTCTCAAATGAGCTGATTTTTATACCATTCTGGGAAAAATAATTTAAAAAATTAGACTCATTTAGAAATATAATTTGATAAAGAAAATATTTCTTGAATTTATAACGTAAAATTAGATTGTGGTTATTTTTTTTATTTTTCTAAGAAACATAAATTTTGGATAAATAGTGATGTATAAAAAATTTTAATTCAAAACATCTTTTTGGTCTAATTAATTTATAATGTAAAATTATATTTTAATTTGGATTATTTGTTTAATTAGATCATATAGTTGAGAATAAAACCAATTTGGGTCATTTGAATCAACCTCAAATTGAAAAAAATATATAAATAGAAAAATTTTGAATTTTTTTACTTTAGAAACCCACATTATTTACCTAGCTGTGGGATTTAATTTAACTTAATTTCTACCACTTCTATGTTCATGTATATGTGCGACTTACCATCTCAATGAACACTATATTCCATTTCATACTTCCATATTTTATTTATTATTATAATAAAAATATAATTAATATATATGATATTTATAACACGTTCTACATTATAGAAATCATGATATAAGTATAAGGACCAAATATATAACAAATTAAGATACATTCCAAGAACAAAAAAGGTATTACCCAAACAGAAACCATAACATTGAATTCATAACATGGGGATAATATAAATCAATAATTAAAACATATTAGGTATTAAATATAATAATATGTGTCTTTTTTATATTTATAATAAACATATGTTGAATATGTATGAGTTTTTTATGAGTACGATGAATGTCAAGACAAAAGGTGGAGGGATATTATTTCAATTTTTGATTATTCGAGATACAAGATTTATTCATCACCTATTAATTTTGTGTGGTGTGTATATATCAAATAAATTTATTCAATTACAATTATACTTAAATTTTTTTTATTTAAATATCCATTAAATGATCTATATTTCAAGGGGTTAATGTGTCAAAATCTACCAAATTGGTAAGACAATTATTTCTCAGTTTTACTTATTTTAGACACATGTTTTATTATGATTCTAAATTATTCTTTGAGGTATATATAATTACATTTTACATTATATATATTGAATATAATTCATTTAATTACAGTTTAATCTTAATTTAATTTCATCTTCTCACATAGAGAGTATGATACCAATTTACCATGTGCTAAGAGTTTAATAAAACAATATCATCCTTTATCGAGACTATTTATGATTATTCTTTTTTTATTGAAATCTTATGATCAAACTATGAATAATAATAATGAGTTTCCTTATCCTATATTTATTCAAGGTAACCCCGTGTATTATTACAATTTTCTCCACTCTTTGTTACTTAATATAATTAAGAAAATGTTTTTAAAAGAAATCATATCGTATTTCTCTCTTCTGTCAGAAAACAATTTTATTCAAAAACCATTTTTTGAAATAAGTTTTCAAAAATATTTTCAAATGATTACTGAAGATCATTTTAAGGATGAAATAATTTTAAAATCATTTTATGGGTTTTGAATCTTATTTTATATGTTTTTAAAGTAATTTTTATATGGAATGGTCTTCTAAAAAGTTTTATGTTTTAAAATTTGTTTTTAAATGTAGAAATATTATTTTCCAGAATAAATGTTTTTAAAATATCATTAAAATTTACTTCCAATCTAATATATCATCTTTTGGTTTTAACCATTTTTTATAGGGAAATTATTCAATGTTTCTATTCATATTTTTTCTCTGAATGTATTATGTTTTGATGTGATGAGGTTTATGAAACATGTTTATCTTTCAAGGGTTCTATGATTTTCAAGGATTTTTCCTTTCACATGTGATGTTTATGATGAATATATTTATTAAAACTTTATTTTCCATACGTTATGATATGATTACATGTTTATAATACACATTTCATTTCATGGGTTATGATGTAATTATTTATGATCTTATGGAATATGTATGTATGATTTAATAATGAGATGGTGGGACCTATATCTCCATCCAATGAATTTGGTAAAGATTTATATCTCATGAGATACCCATAGATTGAATGATAAATGAACCCAATTCAGTATTACAGTGCTGGAACAAGGAGTAAATTCAGTTCAGTTATATAGGGAACGAACGAGGAGTGAACATAGTTCAATAATAAAGGGATGGAATAGGGAGTGAACTTGGTTTAGTAAAGGAAATTTTCCACTAAGATGTCATTGACATAAATTACTTTACTACTATATAAATTATTAGGTAGTTTTTTGTGTCTTCAACAATTCCTTTTTTATTTCTATTTTATGCTTTTATGTCTTAGGTTATTTATTTCTTTATGATTCATATCTTATGAATGATAAATATTTATTCTATGATTCATGTTTATGGTTTTTGATATGCATGTTAGGATCTTTAAAATTCATGATCATGTTCTCAAACCCTTATGTTCATGATTATCCTTATGTATCTCATATTTTTACCCTTACTAATCATGTGATATCAACACTGTTTATGTTTTCTTCCCCCAAGTTATCAATATATGTATTATGTTATATGTGTCTAAAAAGTGTAATAGCAAAGAAGTACCTAGTGGGAGATGATGTAGATCATCTATGTAACTATGTTTATGTTTCCATATTTTTAAAGGCATTATACTAGTACTGTCTTTGAGAGTCCATTTGTATAATGTTCTAATTAATCTAAAAAAGTTATGTAATGTTAATGTATTAAATGTGAAGTTTGATATAACTGATATTGATGAAAAGGTATAGTTAACCATTGTAATCTAAGATGATAAAACTGTAGTGATACCCCTAAGGAAATGTTTATTGGTAAGTCTAAGTAATGGAAAAATTATAGGAAAATGTCATGGAATATTGGTAATGGATAGAGTGAGTAGTTTCTTATAAATGCATACCATCGCAAATACTAAAAGTGGATGTGGCTCTAGAACAAATGTATCTAGGGGTATCAACTCTAAAAATATGTTTTAGTCCTGACATGGGTTAATCTAGTACACGATAATAGGCATTTCTATACACCTCGTTTTACACTCCCAGAGTATATGCATTAGGAATTACTAAAATCCTAAATACCCAACATAATGTATTTAAATAGAATATAGATATTAAAAATATAATATAAACCTAAGCGTTTATAGAATAAAGAAGGTCTGATATGTTAGTCATATTATATGTGATTATTTATGATTACGAGGTTCGTTATTACGATAACTATTTCTTAATCTATGATTTTGGTTTTATTCAAAGGAAATAACCTAATGGAACCACATTAATAGTGACTACAGTGGAAAATGAAACGATTTTCCTCTTTAAAAATGTAATTCTATGGGATCTGTAATTAAAAAACCATTTCAATTATCATATAGAGTTTTAAAGTAATGAAATATGGTGGAAATTGAAATTACCAAATGGGGGAACGTTATTCTTTTTAGTCCTTCACGAGGAAACATCCACATTCTTTTAGAGGGTCTTCTATTTAAATTGTTGTTAAATAAGGGATCAATACTATTGAAAATTTATTATCCATTATCAAGTGTTTGGATCATGTGAAAGATATTTATGGATGTTTATCATTTAGAAGGTGAAGTATACATGTGATGGACTCTAAAAAAAAATATGAGACAACATGATGAGATTGAATCCATGTATTGTGATGAGTTGAAGAACGTATTTTCAATAAGAACATTCCTATTATTCATCATACTATGATGGGGACATATCTGCGTTAGTGGAAGAGAGGGGATCATGAATTTGTTGGTACCTATGAGGCTAATTTCATGGGACTTGTAAGGTACACTTCAGGAATTATCATCCAACCTGAATATAAAGTTGATAGGTTATTTTGTAGATTAAATCCTAGTGTTATAAGGGATTTTTCCATAATATAATTTATTATCTAAAAAGTGGTTTGGTGTTGTGAAATCAATGATAAAATGGAGGTCAGATTCATGATTCAATCTCATGTTTTTAATAAGAAAAAGAAGATAGAGTTCAGTGAAAAATCTAAAAATCCTGGAGAAAATAAGATGATTTTTTTAATTTATTCTCTAAATGTGGGAAGAATTATAGAGGAATTTATATAAGGGGGTCTAGTAAATGTTTTAAGTGCATAGAGGAAGATCAACAAGAAATTTATCATCGAAATTATGGGAATAAGTTAGCTAGAAATGCTAATGGAGAGAAAGATACAAAGAATACAGCTCACCCACATCAGTTGTACAAGTGTGAGGAGAATAATAATTTTGATAACCAGTTCCCAAACCAAATTTATGGTGACGATGATCAATGTCCAAAACTTCTTATTCCAAGGGAAAATAGGAAATCTCTTGCAATTTTTATTTCCGACGAGAGGTGTGATAATAACATGATGAAAGGTACACTTACCATCCACTCTAGAAAAGATAATGTCATATATTATTATTGATCTACCAACACTTTAATATCTATAAATTTTTATATGGGTCTTAAGATTTAAAAAAATAGATTACATGTGTAATAATAAGTGCATACCCATAATAGTAAAATTATTTCCTCAGATGTCTATGAATCTTCTCCGATTCATGTTTATGGGAATGTTATTCTTGAAAATTAGGTCATTCTTCCTTTTGTTGAATTTTTTGTAATATTATGAATGTATTTATTTCTATACATGAATCCCACATCAATGTTTGAGTCAAATATGTTATGTTTTATATTTTAAACCCTCCTTTGATCATCTATCAAGGTGACGATAAACAAAACTTTTTATGGGGATTAAATCTATTGTATGGTTATTAATTCCAATTAAAAAGGGTTGTTTATATTAGATGGTTTGGGAAAAAATAGATATAAATTATATCACTAGGGTTCATGAATTTTTGTATGTCTTTCTATAGGATATTCATAACCTTCAACCAAAACCTGAATTTGATATCCCAATTTAACTCAAACATAGTTCCGTAGTATTTTAAAACAATCCCTATAGAATATCTCCAATTGAGTTTTAGTAATTGGAGAAGTAACTCAATGAAAACATTTATGTGGGATTCATTCATCCATTTGTGTCACCATGGGGTTCATTTTTTCTCTTTGTGAAGAAGAATGGTTGTTCAATGAGACTCTGTATTGATTATCGGGAGTTAAACAAGATAAAAATAAAGAACATGTATCATTGTCCCCGTATTTATGACTTGTTTGATCAATTGTGTGGTTCTTAATACTCTTCCAAGATTGAAATTTATTATAGATACCATCTATTGAGGGTCAAGAAGGAAGATATGATAAATATGGAATTCGGTAGAGACACTATGAATATAAAGTGATTAATTTTAGGGTTACTAATTCCCCTACTATCTTTATGGACATGAAGAATAGATCCTTTAGAGATTACGTTGGCGAGTTTGTGGTAGTCTTTATAGATTATATTTTTATCAATTCAATGATCTTGAATATCACTTGATAATTTTACTAATTACCCTAAAAAGGAAAATATATATGAAAATTTTAAAAAATATGAATTTTGGCTATAATAAGTTTCACTTTTTGGTCACATAATCTTAAGATATGGAATATAAGTAGATCCATTAATGACAGAGGATATTGAATGCTGGCCTAAACCAACAACGGTGATTGTGATCCATAGATTTTATTGTTTAGTTTTATATTATCGATGGTTTTTTGGATAATTTATCATGGATATCTAATCCTACCACCATGTTAAATTAGAAGGGTATCATGTTCTTCTAGATAGATGAATGATTAGAAAATTTTATAGAACTAATGATAATGTTAGTTAGTTCTCATTTTATTACATTACCCTATATTGCAGAATGGTTTTCAATAATCAATGATACATCCAAGAAGGTATTGGGATGTGCTCTTATGTATAATAATATTATTATAGCCTATGACTCATGACAGCTAAAGATTCATGAGAAAAATTACCCAACTCATGATTTGGAGTTTGCATCAGTAATTTTTTTCATCAAAGATATGGATAGATTAAATCTATAAAATAACTATGATATATATACTAATCAAAATAGTACGAATTATATATTCACATTGAAGGAGTTGAACATGTTCATAAGTGGATGGTTTGAGCTGATAAAGGGTTATGACTACTCAATACATTTCCAGCCTGGGAAAGTGAACAAAGTGGCTTATGATTTGAGTCGAAAGGATTATTCTATATTATCCATGATGGGGATAACAAAATATCCCATATTTATATATTTGTAAAGGATGGATCTAGAAATCCTAATGAAAGGGGAAAATCATATCTTTCACAATAGAATGTTCAACCCTCTATCCAATATAAGGTTAAAGAGGAATAAAAGGATGATGTATAGATGAAAATGATTGTTTTAAATGTTCATGTGTTTAACCTTGATCAGGATGGAATGATATGGTCTAAGAAAGGTTTATTTAATCCTTCCATACAAGATTTGATGAAGGATATATTAGAAGAAACTCATAGTTTATTATTCTATATTCATCATGGATGTAAATAAATTTATTGGGACCTGAAAAAATACCTCTGGTGGGATGGAATGAATAGAGATATCATAGAGTTTGTTTCTCGGTGCATTGAAATACAAAGAGTTAAGGCTGAAAGAAAAAAGTGAAATAGGATGTTGCATCTACTACACATACCAGAATTGAAATGGGAGGACATCACTATGTATTTTTTCCATAGGACAACCCAACACCTATAAAGTGTTTAATTCAATGTGGTTTCTAGTAGATTGACTTAATAAGTCAGCACACTTCATCACTATCTGGGAAGACTTTTCTCTAGATAATCTTTCTAGGATATATATTAAGGAAGTGTTAAGTTTTCTTGGATTACCACATTCTATTATATCAAATTAAAATCTAATATTCACCAAAAACTTCTGAATAAATATTCTAAAACAAATTAATAGAGAATTGAGTTTCATCACTGATTATCATCATTAGACATATGGTTGGATTGAAAGAGAAATTCAAACCCTAGAGGATATGTTGAGATAGTATTCTATAGATTTCAATGGTTGTTCGAATCAAAAATGTCTTCTAGTTGAGTTTTTATACAACAATATATTTCACTAAAGTATTAAAATCGAACCTTATGAAGCCATCAATGGGAAGAAATTTAGAGCTCCAACATGCAAGGATCTATTTGGAAAAATAATTCTATTTGGACCTGAGATCATTGAAGAAATTTTTGGAAAGTTTAGAATAATTCAGAAACATATCAAGGTAGATCAAAGTAATAAAAAATTTATTTTGATAACCAATGACATAATCTAGAGTTTGAAGTTAGTGAAAAGGTGTTTATATGAATCTAACCCTAGAATAATGTCTGATATTTTGGAAGAAATTGAAACTAATGACATGGTATACCGATCCTTCTCCAATTCTTGATCATATCCGGATGATATCCTATTACTTTCTACTTCCACCGAATATCTCTGAAGTCCATGTTGTATTACATATATATCTCCAGAGGAAATACTCCCTTAAAATGTACTAAACACAGATGTCATACCTCTAGAGGAGGATCCTTCTTTTGAGGAAGAACCAGTAGAAATTCTGGATCATATAAATAAATTTATATGAAACAAGACCACTCACCTGGTCAACATATTGTGGATAAATCACTAGTTAGAGTAAGAAATGTGATAACATTAGGATATTATGAAGAATATATATCCCCATTTTTACCTAACTGATGAATTTCAAGGGTGATATTAATTCTAATGGCGATATAATGCAACACCCCAAATTTTCGAGGACATTTGTTTCTTGAAAAAAATTATTTTATTTTATGTCTTGTAATAAACTAAGTAAAATTTTCATTTGAAATAGCACTGAATCAGCATAAGTTACATTAAATCATGACATGGATTATGTTACATATAACACCAACTTGTTAAATGTTAGACACAACTACGACTTGGCGTACGTTACATGAAACACTAGGTTTCTATGAAACATCATTTTGTTGTTATAATTAATTATAAGGGATAATTACAACCTAGATGTAAAAAATAAAAAATTTAATAGTAATAATTACTTTTCAAGGATTTTTTATAATTGTTTCAAATAAATAAAACTTATTGATAAGTAAATATATTGTTTTTGGTAAAGTCCTTATATGTCTTAAAATACTATGTTCTCAAATGAACTACTTGTAATGTCCATTTCTCAATAATAATAAAATATATTTTAGCAATATTTAGAAATTTAATTTGTTAAAAATAAACATAATTTTTGAATTTATAATTTTTAAATTATACTAGGGTGAATTTTTGGGATTTTACTGAGAAACATCATTTTTGGATGAATAGTAAAAATACTGAATTTTAATTCAGAGCATTTTTTAAGCTAATTTATTTAAATGGTAAATTATATTTGATTTTTTAAAAAAAATTAAATTATATGTTTTTTTAAAATACAACTAATGGGGATCATTGGAATCAATTTTTAGTGGAATTTGAATATAAAAACATAGCATGCTTTTTTTTTAAACTCTACATTGTCAACCCGAATGCGAGATTAAATTTAAATTAATTTAAACCATATATATGATTGAAAATTTAAATAATGGATTCCATATTTTTAATGATAATAATTTAGGATTTATAATAATGTAAACAAAGTTTTTTTCGAAAAATATTATCGAAAGTAATTAAAAATAACTACGATGACTTAAAAAAAGATTAACTAAACAAAGGACTAAATCTTCAATTTAAGACCCAAATAATCCTAGAAGCCTATAAAGAATCCATTGGATGGAAATATTTCTTCCATATCCCCCCTTTTAGTTAATATTTTCCATTATTGGATCCACTTTAAACATGAGAACGTGGGTGGAATTCAATCTTAAAATATTTGCAAGAGTGCCACTCCTCCTCCACTATAAAAAATAATTCTCTCCTTTCACATCCTCACACCTATAAATAAACATAGGTTCAGAAATGATATGACCAATACAATCCTATGATTTCCTCGCTTGGACCTATATTTCAAACCTTATATGTAATGAAATCCAAGGAATCCCTTTGGTGCAAACCAAAAGGAGTTAACTAATTTAAAAGGTAATTCCTTCGAATGATCACATGTCTTTTATTTACATATATACTACCTAAAATATCTTTATTATATTTTCATATAATAAAAAAATTAAATCAAATATCCTTTTATAATTTAGTATTAATGTTTTTACCTACACTTATACACACTTCCATCAAATATGTAATGAAAATGCTATTTACGTCTATGGTGAACTACCACCTCACGAAATGATGATTGTTCATTTTTCCATTACCACCTCTAGTGGTGGAAATTATGATAGAAATACTATTTATATATGTTATATATTATATCTAGTATGTATTTATTCATATTTAATCCTTTTAAAAACATATATTTATACTTTCTATTTGGTGTGAATAAGATAATTTCATTTGAGGAACGGTGAACTACCACCCCTCAAAGTGATGTATTTTTTCACACACTACATGGAATGCATAAAGTATTATTTTAATGAATGTAAATGATATATATAAAATAATAATTCTAATGTAATTATAATATATATGTATATTTCATTTAATTTCTTTCATTCTATACAGCAACAAAAAAGGAAATGATGTTCATACGTACGTACAAGTTACCGTCTCCATGAATGACATATTCCCATTCATAATTCTATATTAAAAATGTTATTATAATAAAAAATATAAAAATATACATGATATTATTCTCATGGTCTAAATTATATAAATAATTATATAAGTATAAATTCCAAAAATATTGCTAATTAAGACACATAAAAAGAACAAAGAGGATATTACCCAAAGTGAAACCTTAACATATAATTGTTAACAATAGGGTAACATAAAGTAATATCAAACCATATAAGGAATTAGATATAAGAATATGGTTTTGTTTTATATATATATTAAACTCATAGTTATTATAGAGTAATTTTTATTAATATTAAGAGAGTCAAGACACAAGGTAAGTGGATTCCAACTCACATTTTATTTTTAGGGAGATACATGTTTTATTCACCACCCATTCCTTTAGTGTGGTGTGTATAAGGGCCATTAATGTATTCAATGATTAATATAAATAAGTTTATTTTTTTATACATATACACTAGAATATATTTATTCTATGGGGTTAATGAACAAAAATATACCAAATCAGTAAGACCATTTTGTCCAAATTTGTATTCCTTGAGACACATGTTTTATTATACACCTACATTATTTTTTAAAATGTATATACATGAATTTGAAATTTTATATTAGGAATATAATTTATTTCCTGTTATTTAAATCTTCTTGTAATTATATTTTCATACATGATGAGTATGATCTCATGTTACCATGTGGTAAGAGATTATTGGAACAATCTCATCATTTATTGAGATTATTTATGAGTATACATAATTTACTGAAATATTAGGTTCCGTCACTCAAGAACACTCATGAGTTTCTATCAACTATATTCTTCATCGTGTATCATTATATTAGTACAATTTTTCCCACCCTTTCTTATGTAATATAATTATAGAAATATTTTTTTCAAAAATAAAACTCTATTAATCTCCTCAGTGAGAAATATATTTTATTCAAAAATCATGTTTATTTATTTTTTAAATGATCCTAGAAGATAATTCTCAAGGAAAATAATTTTAGAAATGCTTTTTGGGTTTTAAAATTTTCATTTATATGTTTTAAAATATTTTTCCAATAAAAACATTTTCTAAAATGTTTTTGCTTTTGAAAAGTGTTTTTCAATTTAGAAATGATATTTTCTCCATGAATTTTTTTTAAAATGTTATCCAAAATTATTTTCCATTTAAGATAATGTCTTTTGGTATTACTCATGTCTTTATGGGGAAATTAATAAATTTTTCCATTTATATTTTTTCTCTATATATATTTAACTTTTATGGTATGATTTTTTTTAATCTCATTTCTCCTTCACGGGATATATGCTTTTGAAACCCACCTCATTTCATAAGTTATTTTTATAATTAAACAATTAAAAAACCTATATTTTATCCTCATGTTATTATATTATTACATGTTTTTAGTGCCGATTTCATTTCATGGGTTATGAAATGATTATTTATGATATTGTGAAAAATATATTAATGATTTAATTATGTGATGGGTGGGAAATATATCTCCCTCAAATTATTTGGGTAATGATTTATATTTATGGAATTAGATTAGTTCAAGATTACAGGGCTATAATGAGGAGTGAACACAATTCATTAATACAATGCTAGAACGGGGAGTAAAATCTATTCAGTAACATTGGCATGGAACAAGGATTTAGCTTAGTTTAATAATATAGGGCTAGAATAACGAGTGAACCCAATTCAGTAAAGGAATTTGTCCAGTGACATGGACTCGACAATAATGCCTTGAATATTATAGAAAAAAATTTATAAGATTTTGTGTCTTCTAAAATTCAATGTTTTTTCCTATGTTATGATTTCTAGTCTTAAGTAATTTATTTCCATATGATTCATTTTTTATGAAATTCCATGATTTATTCCATGATTCATGTTTATGATCTTTGATATTAAAGTTATGAACTTCTAATTTGTGATCATGTTCTTATACCCTTATGCTTATGATTATTATTATATACCTCCCATCATTACCCTTAATGAGAACATGAGATCACTCCTTTTAAATTTTCCTTCACCCTATTTAGGAAGATATGTAATATGTTTTAGGTATCTAATAAGGGTTATTGTCCAAAAAACATAGTGGGAGATGATGTATCTCATATAGGTACCTGTGTTTATGTTTCCATGTTTCCAAAGGAACTAGACTAGTATGGTCTCTAGGCCAATATTTTTATAATGTCTTAAGAATATTTTAAATGTTATGTAATGGTAATGTATGAAACCCGAGGGTCGCTATAATACCTCATGATTTAATATTAATCATAATAAATCTTGAAATCAATGTGGGATTGGAATAAAAACCCTATGTTTACTATTGATTCATAAGAAGGTTTTGTATCCTATATTACAATAAAGATAAACATATTAATAAATTATTTCCGAACCATAATTTTTTTCATTATCTTTTATAATATTAAATATATATAAATTTTTACATATATATTATCCAGTTATTCGTTATTCTCATCATATGATGTATGTAATGTTGATTTTTCTCAATATGGTTTATAATGGATATGAGAAACCTCATTCAATTATTAAAAATTTCACTATAAGTAGATAATTTAATATAGTTTAATCATACTATTTCAATGATTCATTTATTTCAATTCTCATTTGATGGAAGGTACAATTATGGTTTATAAGAGTGAAATCAATGACAAGTATGTTTTTGGTAATTTACTAATAACAACAAATTTATTTCTAATAAAAATTCATGTTTATGTCATCCTCCCATAACAATATTTAGGAAATGAATAAATTATTATTTTCATTTTTTAGAGATATTAATTTATTTCTGCTTTTTCTTGACGAAATTTATGGTGGTGGTGTGTCATTGTTCAAATAGGTTCTTTTTAAGAAAAATACAATCTGTTTTACTATTCAAATGTGTCAGTGTTTAGAGTTATTTTACTGCAAAATAATTTTAATATATTCATTATAATTGTAATATAATCTTATTATGTTGTAGAGTAATTCTTATAATCATTTATGTAGATAAGTTAATTAAATTTTTTTTTTGAAAACTATGTTCTTTTATGAAATCAATCCTTGAATTTAGTTCCTTCAGATTGAAAGATTTATGCCACATTCATGGAAATAGATGAAAAAATATATAATAAAAATTTATTAGAAAAAAATTAGTAATGATTCAGTAGATAATAAATGGATTCTAGTGGTTTAGAAGGGGTGGTGGAGAGGTCCTTTTATAGGTGAGTTTGAGGGGCATTTTTACAATGTTTCATAACTTAATGGATGTTGAAGATCATTTTAAAATTATAACTACAGTAATACGTTGAAAAAAACGAGGATATTTAATTTCCCCAGTATTAACATGCATTTTTATTTTTATAATTGTATATAACATCTTAATAATTTTCTATGGTTTATAGTTGTAAATTTTACCGATGTCATGCACTATTAATATCAATGAATTATAATTATGCATAAAAATGTAACTAGAATTATTAAATAATGTTTTCATGATGATAACATTTTTAACTCCATTTAGTCTAATTAATTTTATATGTTTGGGAAATTTTACTCTTAAATTATAACATAAAATATATTTTTTTTACAAAAAAAATCCTTTTTAAAATGTTATGTGTTATTAATATTATTTCATATCAATTACTTTTTAAATGAGTTATTAACTATTTTTTTTAATCTTCTAAAAATTAAATTTTTTATAATTTCATTTTAAGAAGATGATGTATTTAGTTTTTTGAAATAAAAATGCACAGAACATGAAAAGAATTGAGATAAAAATGTTTTTTGTATTAAATAATTTCTTTATTATTTATAATCAATTAATATTCAATATATGAATCATTTTTTTAGAGAAATTGTTTAAAACATTATAGAAAATTATACTACTGAAACATCTCATAAAATCATTGATAAATAATCTTTTCATTTCAATATGACCCAAAACACCTCTCATTTTGAATGTGGAGGGGGAAATGAGGGACCACTTTAGACCTCCACATTCATTAAAAAAAGGAAATGAAGGGAAATGAACTAATTATTAATATATCAATGGATGATTATGGTAGGATTTGTTATAGAACCCTTTTCTTATACCAGTAAAGAAAAAATCTAATGGATTTATTTTCATAAACATATTTTCCTTAGGGTATTAATGTGGGGAAGATCAATATGGATGAGTTCATCATGAACTCGTATAAGATGGTTGTTTCTGATGCTTTCGTTGGGGCGCGCGGATCCTTCTGTGAGGATGCAGAGCCGTTGCCCCAAATTCCTGCTTTCCAAAGGTGGGAAAAATCTTCTCCTTAATCAGGGATGTATGCTCCTTGATCGAAATGGGATGATGGGATGTAACTTCTTCCTTCCGTGGATTCCTCCTCGGAGCTCGTACCCTAGTCCAGGTCTCCCTTATAGACTTAAGACATTGTTCATGAAACTCTTCCCGACGCCATATCTTCATGGACACCTGTTAATTACACTACTTCTTTCAAGACATTCCAAGGGGTCTGTTCTCGGCAACAACCTTAAGTTAGGGGAGTAGTCATGTTGGGTATCACTAGCATGTCTGGACACTTGGGGATTTGGGTGTATGTCCTCTTTCCCTTATTATAGGGCTTCTCATGGGTGTGAAAGCCTGATTCATCCCACATCGATCATGGTGAATCATATTCCATGGGAATGTATATGAGGTTTTCCTTAGCTTCCCATGTTTAACACAGGGTATACCACAAGTTTAACATCCAGTGGAGACGGACCAGACTGATCAGAACACTGACTAGAGTGGATTAGATGGAGGAACCCCCTGGAGGGAATGCTGATATTAGGGCCAACACATGGGTGGATTCTTCCATTATGCTAAATGGAACGGGGAATGGGGTGGAATGTTCTCACTGGGATGTGGAGGATCGGGTATGAATTTAGGGTTAATGATGGATGGCTTCAGTGAAGTGGATGGATAATTGGACAGGTTTGACCCTTGGGTGACGCTGGTGTCAGGAAGAGGCTTTCTACATACCATACCTTGACATGGATCAAAGTCCTCGTAGTTCGGGATATGGGTCGAAGTCAGTGACCCGACCTGAATAGGGACCTGGGGTCTAGGTGTATGGTGGGCTTGAACCTCGTGGATTCTTCCTACATACCTTGCCTTGGTAAAGATCAAAGTCCTCGTAGTTCATGTGGAAAGGGACTTGGAACACCAACATAGAGAAGGTCGGGGCCAATGGTTGTTGGGATTGAACCTTGGGGAGGATTCCTACATACCTTACCTTGGTAAGGATCGAAGTCCTCATAGTTTGGTGATGGTGACAGCTTGTCGTCGATGGGGGACTCCAACAGATTACCATAGAAATAGGTTGAAAATGGATTACTGCTGAATAAGTCTGAACCTCAGGGAGGCTTCCTACGTACCATGTCTTCGCATGGATCAAGGCACACGTAGTTTGGGAATGGTGGGTGATGAACCGACGTTAAGATGGTTGAATCTATCAGGTGGTGGGCTTGAACATCGCGGAGGATTCCTACGTACAATTCCATGACCTGGATCAATGTCCTCGTAGTTCAGGAATCAGGTGGTGGGCTTGAACCTCGGGGAGGATTCCTACGTACCATGCCTTGACATGGATCAAAGTCCTCGTAGTTCGGGAATCAGGTGGTGGTCTTGAACCTTGGGGAGGCTTCCTACGTACCATGCCTTGACATGGATCAAAGTCCTCGTAGTTTGGAAATCAGGTGGTGGGCTTAAAGCTCAGGGAGGCCTCCTACATACCATGAATTGACATGGATCAATGTCCTCGTAGTTCAGGAATCAGGTGGTGCACTTAAACCTTTGGGAGGCTTCCTATGTATCATTCCTTGACAATGATCAAAGTACTCACAGTTCGAGAATCATGTGGTGGGATTGAAACTCGGGGAGGCTTTCTATGTAAAATGACATGACATGACTCAAAGTCCTCATAATTTGGGATGTGGGTGTCATCGTCGATGCTTACACTAAGCCTTCATGAGTCGTGATCGGCATGAGAAAAAAGAGGAGCAAGTAACTGACGATCACGTCACGAAAGGTGTGTCTGTGGGAAGTGGGGCTTACATGTTGAGCGGCCCAAAGGGGTTGGGACTTACTTCACGATGGAGGCCGGATGGCGAAAAAGCGCAGCGGGAGAAGGATTTGGGACTAAATAAAGCAGGAGCACCATTCCATATGAGGCCCTTTACCGGCTCTGGGGACCGAAGATGAAAGGATGAGCATGGATGATGCCTCCGGTAAGAAAATATATGGGATTACACCAAGGTGGCTTCCCTTTCCCTGTGGACAAACGCCACTCTGATAAGGATGATATCATCCCCTGTGAGGGGTGATCCCATCCTTGTGGAGATGAGTTGGCGTTGAGAATTTCCGAGGTGGGGGGGCCCCGCGTGCGAGGCACGGGGCAAGGTCACAGTTTAACGTCATGTGCTGAGGACAATTGTGCTTGACAGTTTAATGTCCTACAGCTCGGACGAGGCAGGTTCACTCCGCACCCCTAGTACTTACATAAGTGGTACCCTCTACTCCTTGATGCAGAGAGGGAATAGAAATAACCGTTGTGAGGTGGTGTCATAGAGAGAACCATCGAGGGATCCATGTTAGCATGGCTATGTGAAGAAGAAATAACCATTAGTGTGCCTATGGGAAGAAGCATGAAGCGAATCAACACAATGGGAAGAACATTCCAATGGGACATTGAAGTTACTTTATACGAGCCTAGAAGGACATACATGAAAATGATGTATAATGTGAATTCATAGGGTGTGAGAGACACCCACGAATGGAATCCATAAGAATATCATCAGACACTCGCGCAAAGGTTCACCCAAGGATTGTGGGGAACACAAGTGAAGAGGTAGCCGGAAAGCACTAGGGTGAGGGGTCCTGGAGAGTTGCGTTCAACCTTTATGGCTTGCATGAAAAATAAGAATCCCTAGGTGAAAAGCACTATGATGGAGTGAAATCAGTGAGGATTGGTACGTATGTTGAGCTGAGGATTTTTTTGCAACTAGAAAGGATTGCGTGAAAGGAGCATGAGTTGTGCACAATCAAGCGAGGCTGTGCGCAATGATTAGGGTGTGTGCAATTGAAGGGGATTGCGTGCAATTGGTCGGCCTGGGCGCAAGTGGAAGGGATTGTGCATAGGGGGTCGGACCCTAAAGGGATTGGAATTCAGTCTAAACCAAGGGGATCTCACACAAAGGCAGACCTTAGGGCGACATGGTGAAAAAACAACTGTACCTAAAATCTAACTTTGTGCATACGGAAGGCGAATTTCGCGCACAAGAGCCAGTTCAGATTCATCAGCACGGAAGTTGAAGGGGTATCCTTCTATTAATAAGCGTTCGGGGGAACAAAAAATAGGCTGGTTCAAAATAATTGTGGCCCGATGTCGACGGCGTGAAATGTCAACCGCGCGGGGTGGGTTTGTGAAATATTCTGTGCCCACGCAAAAGAACTCTCGCGAATCCTGGAGCATTCCACACATATATTATTTTTTTCGCACGACTCCTTTGGGCACCCTAGACTGGGTCCCCAGATCCAAATATGAATTTTCTTTGTCATTTTTAAACCTTCTTTATCCCTAGATCTTTTTTCAGCATCTAAAAATATCCCCCCTCAGAATCGGATCGGCGAGGGGCCGTAACTGTTGGATTCTAAGGGAAACACTGAAATGTAGAACTCTATAGGGTCCATGTGCGCTAAAAACCTAGATCGGCGTGAAAAAACCAAGGGGGAGAAGAATCCACTTTTCGGGTGCACACATAAACCAGGCTCTTCTTATAAAAAGCCGTTGTGGATCCCATGTTTCGTACGAATTTCCTCGCACGACAAGCTCCAAGCTCTAATGCACGAAACATTCTCTGGCCCCGCGTGAAAAACCACTCTATTTTCACACAATCCCACTGATATCAGGAATCTTCTTACATGAAAACCCATGGATATTTGTGCCACATTTTAATATTTCGCAACAACCGCTGATTTTTCGCGTAATCCTTTCATATTCTACGCAATCTACTCAAACACTTGTCAAAATAAAATGGACACAAACCAGGATGATGAGGGAGAAGTAACGTCTCTAGGGGATGAAATGGTCGCCAACCCGGAGGTTTATAGAGCCCATGGGATTGTCTCTAATAACCATACCCATTTAAATTTTCTAACCCCCGCCCAAAAGGGGTATCCCCTGTCCAACAATGTACCACTATGGGACTCCAATATTTTAGATGAGGTCCCTTTTCCAGGTTTTTAAGTCCATACACCACGGTCATGGGTGACCCGTGAGGATGACCTCCCCCAATACAACATCACCAAGAATGGTCATCCTACCAAAGTAACTAGGAATATGGATATTTACGTCCTGAATCCAAGTACTAGGACCATTTCAGGGAATGACCTTGTTGCGGATATTTCCCTGGCCCTCTATGAAAGCACCTTCCGTAAGAGTGTCACTGAAGAGGCTAAAGGCTGGCTGCAGGACTGGGACCTGTGGTCTAGAGGATACTTCACGACTGAATGGGCTTGGGATACTGGATTCACCATACATGTGACCAATTTGGGGCCGAGCTACGACATATTGGCTTGTTCGAGGTGGTGTGGACGTTGGAATTTCACTTCTACCGCCAGCATGATCTCGGGCCAGAGCTATTCACTCGGGGGTCCCCCGATATCGATACCTTCCATCTTAATCATGGGAAAGTTGGTATCAGTCTTTGGTACATTCACTGCATCAGGGTATCCCTTTGGAGGGCCACCAATATGGTGAATTCCTTCTGCCAATGAGCACTTGGGGAGACGTATCAAGAACCCCCATGCTGGAATGGCACTTATTGGAGTTGGCTAAGGAGTGGTTGGGGGTCCAGGATTTCCTAAAGGACATTGCTTACAAGGACTGGTTTAGTCGGTTCTTGGAAACGGATCCGGAAGTCAACATGTCAGGTTGAGGGAGACGATGTCCAACTGCGGCACAGGGGAACAAGAGAAGATCATTCTGGAGGATCCTGGAGGTGGGGAACAATCATTCATGGGGTTGTAGCAAAAATGAGACTCGGGACCTAAATGTTCGGTACACTGGATTCCTCGCCACATTCCGGAGTGGGTGGCTCTTATAGGTGAGGGACGCAAGGATGGGAGTCCGTCTAGTGACCCTGGTGATGGCTGGCATCATGGATGCTAATAAAAGATTCAATCTGGGGGTCCCTCTACTGGCTTGTCTGTTCACCATTTTGGGACGCATCTCTAGAGGGGGTTCACCAAGGATAATTTTTGGCCCCTTCCATATCTTCTATTTCTGGGTTCCGGCTCATTGTGCGGGATATACCTTTCTGAATTCCATCCTTCCATTTGGGTAATGGCCTGCGACCTTCCCTACTGAACATTATTGGGGTCATTCCATTGATGCTCAATGAGGAGAGTGTAAGGATTAGAATTGGTAACCATTCCAACATCAATTTTATCCAATTTTCCACCCCAACTGGCTAGATGATAGATAATGGGAAAGGATCACTAAAGACAAGGGAGTACTTCCAGAGCATTAGAGGTGGGGTGATTGTTTCCCGGATTGATGGTAAGATCTTCTATGAGCCTTACGTGTCATCCAGGTTCGCTAGGTAGTTTGGGTGCCTCCATGGGATTCCAAAAAAATTATACACAGATTTCTGGGAAGAAAGGAATCCCTGCATTCTTCGTCAAATGTGGATGATGTCCACGAACTATGCCTCCAGAGAGGTCATCACCATTCCTCCCACCAGAGTTGGCACTGGCCTCTCAACCGAGTATGCCCAACATTGGGTCATAACATACCTTGAGGGGCTTTTGCAGAATCAATTTCGGTAACTCAAGGTCGCCAGTGTGGAACTCGGGCGATGAGAGAGTAGGTAGAGTGTTGATTGAGATGTAAGATAGGAAACGCGTCAGACAATGGGCCCCACACAATCCGGGACCTCAGCAGTGGGGACGTCGCATGGCGTGGCCACACCCTTGTATCCTAGAGGAGGAGGGTCTTGTGGAGTGACCGGAGAACTTTTCGGGAAGAAAATAAGATATCTTCTTCAACATTATTAGGACGTAATCTTCTCAGTGCTATGGTTGGCCTAGATGACCCTGCGGAAGCTGGTGAGTACTGAAGCCCTATGGAAGAAGATAGTGCGGGACAAGATCCTTCTTCCAGAAATCGGGCTTGTTTGGATTGTCGACAGAGTGTAATTTCATCACCGGCATGCATATCTGATAGCCATAGACATGTATGCACGCCAATAGGGTCGGAGTGAGGATCCATATTTCTTGGTGAATGGGATGCTCGGCAAAGTGCATGATCTAGAAAAGATGCCTTCAGATGATGATGACAGAAATGATGATCCGGAGGGTAGCGAGATAGAAGAGGAGGAAGATGGAGAAGGTGAAGAAGAAGAGGATCTTGAAGGTGAAGGGTCTCAAGGGGAATCCCTCCATGGTAGTCTTCGGGGGAGTGGTGAGATTGTAGGCTCTGGTATAGATGTGACTGAGCTAATCAAGGTATACTTCAACCTGTATCTATAATCCTCTTTTATCCTCTCTCCTTTGAAATCCTTAATCCACCCTCCTTATCTTACTCAGGAGCATATTGGTGTTGATCAAGCGTCTTTAGTAGAAGGAGGGGGGAAGTGTAAATGGAACAAGTTGAGGCATCGATGCCCATTTTTGAACTGATGAGCGTTGAGGGATATCCCACTATGATAGCTCCAATAGCTGCCAGAACACTGGAGGCTGGCACCTTGGGTTCTTGTAAGTTCATTTCTTCGATACTGGTACTTACCGTCGGAGGAATAAATTGATTAGGGTGCTCATTGTCTATACAGTGATCACGACATTGGTGTCTCATCGGGCTGCTTGGCTCAAACCATCCGTGATCGAGTCAATAGAAAATGTACCGCCCTATCCAGGACATGCCTCCCAAACCGTGTCGTCCCCGACACTTGGTGAGTTGAGAGTGGTGGCATTCAATGTCGCTGTTGTCGGGGCAGGGATGGAAGTTGAAGAAGGTTCCACCAGGGTCAATGTGAGGGAGTAAGGTCACTCAGATGCTGAAGAGCCCAACCCCCTGGGAGGAATATCCGAGGAAGATCCTATAGCTAGCCTGTTGGCTATTTTTTTGTCTATCGGCCTGCTGATCCTAAGGAGATTCATGATTCGGACTTTAATGTGGACGCGGAGTGACGAATGATGCAACACAAACGGTGGAAGTGCATCAGGGGTTTTCCCAGTTAGCCTTATATGGAATGGCTGAAGCGGATGAGATCACTCCACACCTGGTGGAATTCCCTGTGTGCTGGAGGGGAATATTCTCAATGCCTTCACTCGTCAGTTCGTGAATACATGGCCGAGAATACGTTTCAGAGTATTCAGTGCTCCTGTGTCACCTAGTGTTAGGAGGAGTTGGAGAGTACCCGAGCATTTCTGAAGGTGGAGTAGGAGGTCCGACACCTCTAAGAATAGGTGAATGAAAATGAGCTATTCATTGCAAACTGTTCTGAACTCGTGGAGTGGTTGAGGGCCCAGCAAGAAGATGCCCAAGAACAACCAGTGGAAGCGAGTCATCAAATGAATGAACTTCAAAATGAACAGGCATGAGCACATACTAGGGTCAGTGAATTGTGCTTCATGGCCACTGATGAAGAGAGTCTCCACAGGGGGCAGAAAGTAGTCCTAGAGGCTACCAGAAAAAAGGTAGTGGCGTTGGAACGATCCATCCAGGAATCCGACCCTTAAGGGCCCTGTTTTGGTCAAATTCATAAAATTATTTGTCATTGGTGCTTCTTATTTTGAACTATATTCATGGAAAAATTTATTTACATGTCCCCTTGGTTTAATATACTCACCCATAATCCCGAAATAAATAGCAATACATTCCTAAGATAACATGGGCCTTACCCGATGTGAGAAACAAGGGATACTCGTACTATTACTACGTTTGATCGCAGGAGCGTCAAACAGGCTTCGGGCATTCAAGATTCGAATCTGTATTATTGATTACAAGAGGTAGGCTCGATCCAAGGAGGATAACCTCAGATCGATCGATTTATCGTCTTCTCAATGTGCTTTAGCGCACGAGCGGGGCAATTCCAAGGGAATTAGAATCAGTCCGAACATAGGTTAATGAAAAATGGGGATCACATTACCCCAAATTCGGAACACCATAGGAGGGAGTGGAAAGAAAGGATAACTGTTTACCATGTTCAAAACACAGTATCCCTATTGAGTTGGCCTGAAATATGGACAATAAATGAGGGCCAACTGCTGACCATGTTTGAAGCACGGGACCTAACTCAAAATATCGTCCATCAGTCTTCCAGAAAGTTCGCCCAGGATAGCAGGTGGACCATAATCCGAGCATCTACACATTTAGAGGGTCCCTTAAGACATGAAATAGGAAGAGTGTCCGAATAAAGGGTACACAAAGCTTGTAAGGTGAAGTGGTGGTTTGTTCGAACAGAATCCCACACTTTGAAACTATGCCACCATGGTGGTAGCACATTATGTAGGTGCATTAATATGATCATGGATCATTCTTATTTTGAGATAGGTCCTCTCTGGTGAGGGAGTTGTCGCTTCCCAATGTCATTATAGGTCATCCTTAAATTTTTCATGGAAAATTATACAGTAACAAAACTCCCCGAGGGGTCATGCCAAGGGGATGATAGTGAGAAAGGATGGGATTTGTGATTCTTGGGGCTGGACCTAAGATGAAATTTTTAGGCTTTCCTACATATCCCATAAGGATGGGAATAAAGCCATACATAGTTATAGAAAGGTTCTTAGTTTGTGTTCTTAGAACTCAGAACATGGACAATATGAAATCTGGGACACTCATGGCGATGTAACTCATACAACACGGCGTGAATGAGGACGAGGTCCACATCATCATGTGTTCCCTAGGGAGGTTTTAGGTTGAGGGACCGAAAATGAAAGTTATGCTGGGCCTGGGAGTAGGTCTCACAGGTGTTCCAACATATCCCATAAGGATGGGAATCAAGCCATACATAGTTCTAAGGGTTGGAACGGTAAGGTACCAGTACAAAGGATGAAAGGGGCATGTGGGTATGGCCTTCATACTAAAAAGGAGTGCCATTTGATAGATCTTTTTTGTCCTTTAGTATAGATTTGTTTTTGGAAGTGAGAGGCCAAGGACCTAGGGGCCCTAGTATCGCCAAGGGAATCAATACATATGCTGGCATTGACCAATGGTATGGTGGATTACTGATACCCGATGTGATATCCCCTATAATGAGGTCATCACAATGTAGTGCCGTTTTTTCGTCGTGCGGCCAGGACGATATTATCACAGTATAGGATCAGGTGATAGGACCATATAGTATAGTTTAAAGACATATGACTTGGACATGAAGGAATGCGCACGACGTGATAAAGAATACCCAATGTGAATGAGGACGAGATCCCCATCATCATGTGTGCAACTTCGGGAATGAAGCCTCAGGACAAGAGGACATTGAGGGTCAGAGGATAAGGGGCAAGAGATGCTGGCTCCCAGTTAGCTAGACGTGGAAATGTGATCTCCGGGTGATCGTACATATCCCATGTGGATGAGAATTGAGCCGCACATAGTTATTAGAGATGATATTAGTTTATGGTTATAGAGCTTGGACCGTGGGAGCCCCCCAAGAATGCCGTATTGTAGCTTTATCACTACGACGTCCATAGGCACCCTGAGGGATAGTGCCAGGAGTGTGATAATTCTACCTGGACTCGAAGGGGTGGAACTTAATGTGAATCATGTAACCAACATTCTATGCCTAAAGGGGATGGCGTGGCAATGGAGGATTACTGCTAACCATGTTCACAACACAACATCCATGTTGCACTAGCATAAAATGGGGACAAACAAATGAGCATCGACCACTGACCATATTCGCAATGCAGGACTTGTATCAATTTGTTGTCTGAAACCCTCGGGGATGCTGAACCGTAATGGTAGGAGATCCCTTAGGCCTAGAATCCATGTCATTTTGGGTGTCCCCTCAGTTGTGAAAGATAATGGAATCCCAAGTAAAGGGGAACATGAAGCCTGAAAAGTGAATGGAAACTTTCCCAAGTTGAATTTGACACTCCAGGTCCTAGACCAGAGTACTCTTGGACACATCGGCGAAACACTTTAAAGGGTTGAGGGGCTCAAATTGAGAGCAGCCAATTCGCACAGATGAGTACAGAAAAAATAGATGGAGAACTCTCATGAGAAATGGGGCATGGCACTATTGTCACAAACCCAACGTGAAGGAGGGAATAACCCTGTACCACAGAAATATATATCCCCCTCATGGAAATGAACATGACAAGGGTCCTAGGTGATAGGGAGATCTCTAAGAGATGGGACTAGACCCGAAATCTAAATGTTCGACTAGTCCTACGTATACCATGAGTATGGGAATCAAGCCACACGTAGTTCTTGAAGGTGCAGTTTAACGTCATGCAGGACAATGTGTGGATTAATGTCATGCGGGAAGGTGTGAAGATTAAAGTTGTGTGGGACAGTACAGTTTAATGTCATGTTGGACTGTATAGTTTAAAGTCATGCTGGACTGGCGTGTATTTTATGGTCATGCAGGACTAGCGTGCAATTTAGGGTCATGTGGGACTGGCCTGCAGTTTAGTGTCATACAGGATCAACATGCAGTTTAGGGTCATGTGGGTCCATCCAGTTTAAGGTTTTGCAGGACCATTAGGCTCAGTAAATGTTTTGCTTGAGGAACTTGGCATTAGTGGAAGGTGTTATACGCCCACCATCCACGGTCACCAGTGAGTATGCACCATTGGGGTAAACATTATGAACAATGAAAGGTCCTTACAATTTGGACTCTAACTTGGGTGGTTACCCACCAGGTATCATTTGTGTTCTCAGAGGCAGCACTAAGTCGCCTTGTATGAAATAGCGGAGGTGAACCTTCTTGTTCAAGTCTTGAGCCATCCTGCTCTGATGCCTTTCTAAATTGTGTAGGTAATGAAGACTATTATCGTCAAGTGCTTCTAATTCATCTAAAAGGATTTCATCCACTCTATATAGAGCATTATGGTCAAGGACCGATGTGCACAATGAGGAAAACTAAATCTCGATGGGAAGTATAGCCTCAGTTCCGTATACCAGGTAATATGGGGTCACATGGGTGGAATTAAGAGTCGTCGTCCAATAAGCCCAGAGGGCAATGGGGAGCTTTTGCAGGCAGCTATTCTTGTTTTGACCAACCATTTTCTGTAGGATGTGAGTGATGGTTTTATTGAATGCCTCAATCTACCAATTTTCTTGCACATGATAGTTAGAGGTATGGTTAGAGCGGATGTTGTGCTTGGCCTACAACATTTTCAACTCGACTGCTCGAATGTTGGTGTCTTTATCAGTGAGGATATCATGAGGCACCCCAAACCGATGGATGATATTGGAACTCACGAAGTCAACGATAGAACAACCCTTGACTTCCTTGAGAAAAACTTCCTCTTACTACTTGGAAATGAAATCCATAGCGGTCATAATGAACCAGAATTGGAAAGCCGTTGCTGGCAGATATAGTCCTATGACATCTAATCCCCAAAATTCAAAGGGCCAAGAGTACTTGGTAGTGTGGAGAGGCTTCGGTGGACGATGCATGAAGTTATCATGAACATGGCACGCATGGAACCTCTTGGAAATCAAGATGCATTTTGTGATCATGGAAGGCCAAAAATACCCTAATCTCCGGATCGGCTGGGACAGTTTTGGCACAACCTAATGGGCACTTCAGGAACCGACATGAACCTCATGCATGACCTAAGAAATATCAAACCCTTGAATGAAACAGAGGAGAAAACCATCTAACCTATGCTTGTAGAGGATCTGCTCAAGGCTGGACCACTCTTGATGGTAAACTACATTGCGCGGTGTCGGATTCGATGGTGCTCATCCCGGTTTGACGGGAGATTACCGTGTTGGAGGTATTCATTGATGGGTATCCTCTAATCGAAATTCATTTCGATCACAACATCCGGACGACCCGGGGGTCCTGAAGCGGAGGCACCGATGGTAAGATGGATTACCTGTGGGTCGTTACCACCATCTGGGGTAACATGATCTATGACTCTCCGATGTCCCACATAGATAATCAGATCATCCTGTTCGGGCTCCGAATGTGATGCAGCTAAGCTAGCCAAAGCATCTTCTCGTCCGTTCTGTGATCGAGGGACATGGGAAACCTCTTGCCGAGAAGGGAACTAGGCCATTAGGTGGAGAGTGTGTTCCAACAATGGTACGAGCTCTAGATTCTTGACAACATAGTCACCGTAGATCTACTTAATGACTAGCTCGAAGTCCCCTTTCACATGCAAATGGGGCACGTCGATCTTGAGGGCCAGCTCAAAGCCACTAATGAGGGCCTGATACTTCACCTCATTATTGGGGCATCCTTCCGACATTAGGAATGAGTAAGTAGAATGTCTTTCTTCGAGGTAATGAAAATGATACCCATGCCAACTCTATTGAGTCTAGGGTCATTGAGCCTCCTACCAGGGGGGCTCCGAGAGGCACCATGAAAGTGCATATGCCAACATGGGATTCCTTGATCGACTGAGAAGATTGCCTCATCGGTAAAATACAGGTACAAGGACCGGTCAGTGGGAGTTGAATGGCTAGTAAGGAAATCGGCCAACACCTCTCCCTTAATAGCCTTCTAAGGCAAGGACCTGATGTCAAAATGCTGGAGGATTACTTCCCACCGCGCTAGTCATACAGTCAACATGGGACAACTTAGGATGTACTTCAATGGATCTACCCGGGACACCAGCTATACGTCATGGTGCTGTAGGTAATGTCGCAATTTCTGTACGAAAAATACGAGCACAGGGTAGCTCTTCTCGATGGGAGAGTATCTGGTCTCCGTATCAAGGAGAAAGCGGCTAAGGTAGTGGAGGATGTTCTCTGTCCCCTAATTGTTCTTCTGGACGAGAAGGGCGCTGTGGGAACATTCCCGTGCGATGACATAGAGGACTAGAAGCTTCCCGAAGATGGGTGGCATCAAGAACAGATGCTGGAGAAAATACTGCTAGATTTCCTCAAAGGCAGTCTGGCACTCCTCATCCCACTCAAAAGAGGTTCCCTTCTTCATGATCCGAGAGAAGGGATTACACATTCCATCAAAATTCGCAATGAATCAGCATATGTAGGCCATGTGGCTTTAGAAACCTTGAAGCTCCCAAATATTACATTGGGGAGGAATCATGATGATTGTCTTGATCTTCTCTGGGTCTATCTTAATGCCCTGATACCTGACAACAAAACCAAGGAACTTTTCAGTGGGGATCCCGAAAGCACACTTCAAAGGGTTCATCTTTAGGTGGTGGGAAAGGAGGAAGCCGAACACTTTCTCAAGATCCTTGATATGGTCCTGGAGTTAGAGAGATTTGACCACCAGATCGTCCAAAAAGCATTCCACCCATGTCCTGAGGATTGGATTTAACATGTGGTGCATGGCCCGCTAATAGGTGTCACCCGCATTCTTCAGGCCGAAAGGCATAACATGGTAACAGTAACTAACTTGGGCACCCTGAAAGCATTGGAATATTCATCCTCAGGGACCATCCGGATCTAATTATATCCATAGTAACCATCCATGAAGGAGAGGGCTTGGAGCCCAGCCATATCATCGATTAACAATTCTGTCACTGGAAGTGGAAAATCATCTTTCCGACAATGGCGGTTGAGATCGCAGAAGTCGATACAGACTCTAATCTATCTATTATTCTTTCTAAATGGTACAATGTTGGCCTTCCATTTTGGGTACATGACTTCTTTAATGAACATGGTTGTGATATTCTTGTCATCATTGGCCTCGACCATGGCACTGTGAGAAAGGTGTGTCTTTTTGGGGGGTTGTTAGAACCCGTGATTATTTGTTGGAAGACCGAGGCGGTGGAAGGCTACTTGAGGATCTAGTCATGGAATATCATTGTAATACCTGGAAAACATGTCACGGTGATGTTTAAGGAAGCCTACATGTCGTTGCTTCTCTTTGGGGGGCATGGAGGCGCAGATCAATGCGGGTCTCGGGTCTGCCTCGCTTCCGATGTTTACCTATACCAACTCATCGATCGTGGAGGAGACACCTTCTTCAAAGGCAGAGGGAATCCTATATATTATCTTCTCTACATATAGAGGGATCTTCAGTGGGGGGAGATTATTTAGAGTTACCAAACCCTGATGGGAGGCTGGTACCAGCTTGAGCGGCAATGGTTATTGCATTGGGGAATTATGGTGCTGCCGAGACCATAGCATTGAAGGATGTCGACCCGATCCAATATGGTATCGGGCCTTAGGGGCCATGCTTGATAATATCAATGTAGTAGTGGTGCTTCGGTTAGAGCCGACTTATTCCATCCCAGCGAAACAGGAAAGTATGATGTACTGCAATTGCCATGAGCCAGACGCCCCGATACCTAAAGGGAGTGGGAGGCTCTGGGATCACTGAGGCCTGATTCGTATAATAATACGAACTGATATTCCAACATGGCCTGGATTTTGTAGCATGGTTCCCCCTTGTCCTGGAAATGAAATACATTTCTCCATATCAGAGGTCATGGCATCCAACTGATGGATCAGGAATACATGGGCATTATTCAAGCCTACCAAATGGTCTATCGTAATGGTGACCGGCTCAACTTCACTTGCCTAGTCTTTTTTATCATTGGTCTTGTAATATTCAACATCCAGGTAGTGGGATTCACAAGAGGCGAAAGAGATTCATCACCTTGGAGTACACCTATAACATCCCGCCATTTTATAACATAAACTTTCATTACATTACACATAACTGAGGATCTTTAAGGTCTAGTGTCTTGGAAACCAGGAACAAAATACATAAAAAAAACATAAAACATTCTTCTTAAACACTTGAAAGGCTTCTCCTTTAGTTCATCCTATGTTCATTATGCATCTCATAACCTGGGGACATACATCAAAAGAAGGGGTGAGCAGAAAGCCCAGTAAGGGAAACAAGAGGAACATTTTACATGGGAACTTGATATACTTCAATAAGGACATGAAAAGAACTTTAAGGCATGAGAAATAAATCATGAGGCATTTCATAATAAAAACAACATTTTTCATAACTTGAAGATGTGGCTACATCATTTAACATAGACAATCATGAACATATCACCAAGGTCCATCCCCAAGGTGTCATTTGAAAATTACCAAGGTTATTCACCAAGGTATCGTGAAAATTGTAATCTCTAGTGGTTACATCATTACCCAATGCATTGGAGCGCTATCAGGGCGCACCCTTAAATTTGCCTTTATTATCATGTGAGCCACATATATCATCATCAAACATTTCATAAATAACCCATATAGCATAAAATAAATGGGTTTCATTTCATAATCATAACGTTTTAAAAACTTCTTTAAAGACATGATCTTTACGTCACTTTAAACCCACAGAAAGGGAAAGCGGGTCTCATGTATGTAAATACCAGAATTTAAAATGGAACATTTTGATATATATGTGAATACCCTTGTATAAATAAGAGCTTTGAGTATTCACTTTATAACATAAAATAATTTTTGAGAAAAGAGAGAGGCATTTTGAGGGGAAAATTCTGCAGCATAACGGCTAAGTTTCGGGGTTTTAGAAAACATTGAAATGAGAGGGGACATGGGTCACCCACTCATAAATGATCCATAAAACAGTAGGGTGAAAGAGTAAGAAGGACATATAGACATGGTAATGAAATTTGAGGGACATACCATTTGAAATGAAAAACATGGAAGGAAAAAAAGAATAGATTTCTCTTAAGAAAATTCGGCAGCCTTACGGCGTCACTTAACTTCAAAAGAAAATTATTTGACAAGATCAAATAGGGTCCCTCATCATATGATCATAAGAGATCAGTATGATAGATATAGAGATCATACCCTAACATAATAAAAAGGAACTTGAAAGACTTGACATGAAAATCGAACTTGAAAAATGAGAAGGGTGAAAGAATCCCTTAAAAATTCGGCAGCCTAACGGCGTCACTTAAACTTTCATAAAACGAAATGATGAGAGTAAGAGGGGATCTCTCGTCATATAAACATGAAAGGTCAGTAAGAGGAATATAAAATAACATCCTCAAACATAAGAACATGGAGTATAAAAGAAAAGACATAAAAGAGATTACTTGAAAAGAAAGAGAGGGGTCGGATCCCTTACCTTAAAATGTGACTCTTGAAACTCAAAGGATTGAACCTTGAGGGTTTGGGGGAACCTTGGGAGGACTCTTTGGAAGGTAAGAAGACCAGAACTTCGTTGGGGGAGAGTTGGGAGTGAAAACTAAGGGAGGAAAGGGTGGGTATTTATAGGGAAAGTGAGGGGACAAAGCATTAATGGCCAAGGGACACCTCACTAGTGGTTTTGGCAAAACCATGGGCTTGCCCATGGTATTTGCCCATGTTATTGGACACTTGGGACACCTCACACCTTATCTTACTATTCATAATTCGACCATATTGAATATATACTTAATACATCATTTAATGATGTCATTAAACACCTGTAACTTAAAAACTATACTTTCACTATTCACCAAAAATTCAACTTTCTCAGAATAATCCCAAAATTTCACCTTAACCAAATATCAATGCTCTGATTTCAAAAATGAAATCCATTTTATAAAAATAATTTTCTAAATATTTTTAATTTAATTTTTAAATAAAAACACTATTCATCGAAAATTCACTTTTTTCAGAAAAATCCCCAAAAATTACCTTAGCATAATATCGATGCTCTGAGTTCAAAAATAAAGTCCTTTTTATAAAAATAATTTTCTATTTATTTTTAATTAAATTTTTAATTAAAAAACACTATTCATCTGAAAAAAAACTAATACTTGAATAATAATTTATGAAACCGTTATTTAACCATTTTATTGAATCACATTACTTAATCTAGGTGTCTAAATTATATTAAAACTTTCTTTGAGTGAAATTACTAATCCATTTGGTCATATTACTAATCCTAAGCGTAAAATCACTATTCATAATTTACTATTCATCAAAAATTAAGTTGATCTTATTAGACTCCAAATTCCTTACTGAACACTTTTGTAGAAGACCATTTTTTGAAAATCATTACACATCATTAGTTATTTAGGGTTTACATATATATTTCAAAATATCCCTTTTTCAAAATTCATCAATAAAATACATTCTAAAATTATCTAGACATTTGAAATTTCACAAACATCACTAAAGGAAGAAATCTCAATTTATTCACCCGAAAGGATTACACAAGGAAACTAGGGTCTCATCACATAGACCCTTATAAAACTGGCATAAGACCTAAGTGTAAGGTGTGCTATGGTGAGAGAATCTGAGGGAGTCTCAGATAACATTGCCCTAGTAGCAATCTCCACTAACTTGAACTTCTCCTGCAAGCGTTTTCGTTCAAGCTTGACACGCTGGAGCTCGGCTTGGGATTGGTCCAAAGCGAAGCCCACAGATGCTACCTCCTTCCCAAGCTCTGATAAGTGGGCTTCGTAAGGGTTGAGTCTACTGGATGAAGCCATCAACTCCTCTTTCTGCATTAACCATTAACATCTTAATAAATCATTAAGAGTAAGTTAATATAATACTCAAAAAGATTGGGTCGTTACATTCTTCCCCCCTTAAGAAATTTCGTCCCCGAAATTTATACTTGAGGCCTAGTCGAAAAGGTGAGGGTACTTTTGCTTCATTGTTTCCTCCGGCTCCCAAGTCGCCTCTTCATATTTATGATTCCCCCACAACACTTTCACAAGGTGGTTAGTCTTGTTTCGTAGAACCTTGTCTCTACGGTCCAAGATCTCCACTGGCTGCTCCTCATAAGAGAGGTCATGTTCAAGTTGTACCACCTCTGGGTTCAGTACATGCGAAGGGTCGGGTATGTACTTCCCCAAGAGAGATACATGAAAGACATCATGAACCTGAGCTAGGTTCGGTGGAAGTGCTAGACGATAGGCCACTGATCCTATGCGATCAAGGATTTCATAGGGGCCAATGTACCTAGGGCTGAGCATCCCTTTCTTCCCAAACCGCATGACTCTCTTCCATGGAGAAATTCGAAGGAAGACTTTGTCACCAACACTAAACTCCAAGTCCCTTCGACGATTGTCAGCATAACTCTTCTGCCGACTCTGAGCAGCCTTTATGTGTTGTTGGATGGCATGAACATGTTCCGTCATCTCTTGCACGAGATCAGGCCCAAGAAGCTTCCTCTCACCAGTTTCATCCCAACAAGTAGGAGTTCTACACCGCTTTCCATACAGAGCTTCATAGGGTTCCATCTGAATACTCGCATGGAAGCTGTTGTTATAGGAGAACTCCACTAATGGGAGGTGTTGATCCCATCCACCCTTAAATTCCATTGAGCATAATCTCAACATGTCTTCGAGTGTCTGAATAGTCCTTTCAGATTGGCCATCAATTTGAGGATGATAGGCCGTACTAAAATTCAATTCAGTATTCAGAGCATGTTGAAGACTTCTCCAGAATTTTGATGTGAATCTTGGGTCACGATCAGATACAATGGATAGTGGTACCCCATGCAGCCTTACCACTTCCTTCACGTATATCTTGGCAAGCTGATCCAGAGAGAAATCTTCCCGAATAGAGATAAAATGGGCTGTCTTGGTGAGACGGTCCACAATAACCCATATCGCATTGTTTCCTTTGGATGTTTTTGGGAGACCAGTTACAAAGTCCATGGTGATATTATCCCACTTCCATACTGGTATGGGTAGCGGTTGTAATACCCCCTTAGGAAGTTGTCTTTCTGCCTTTACTTGCTGACACACCAGGCACCTTGTAGTGTAATCGGCAATCTCCCCCTTCATGTTATCCCACCAATAATGATCACGAAGGTCTCTATACATCTTAGTGCTTCCCGGATGTATAGAGAAAGTAGAGCTATGAGCTTCATCCATCAGTTCTTTCTTTATCTCCAGAATAGATGGAACACATAGTCTTGTACGAAATTTCAATACACCTTCTTGATCAATATTGAAATCAGGGAACTTCCCATTCTTTACAGCCTCGAACTTCTCCTGCAGTAAAGGATCTTCTTTTTGAGCCTTCTTGATCTTCTCTAGTAATGAAGGTTGAGAAATCATTTGGGATAGGGTTGATGATGTCCCTTTCCTTATAATTCCCATGTCCAGTTTTACTAGATCTTTAATCAAGGGATCTCCCAGGATCCTCATTGTTGCCAGAACAACAGGATCTTTCCTGCTTAACGCATCCGCGACTTTGTTTTCTCTACCAGGGTGATAATGAATTGAACAATCATAGTCTTTAATAAGCTCCAACCATCTCCTTTGTCTCATGTTCAATTCTTTCTATGTGAAAATATACTTTAGACTTTGGTGGTAAGTGTATATATCACATTTCTCCCCATAAAGATAGTGCCTCCATATCGTTAGAGCAAAAACAACTGCCGCCAGCTCTAGATCATGCGTAGGATAATTCTGCTCATGAATCTTCAACTGTCGAGATGCATATGCAATTACTTTGTCATTTTGCATGAGGACGCACCCAAGCCCTTTCAGAGATGCATCGCTAAAAATAACGAAACCTTCTCCGATAGAGGGTAGTGTTAATACAGCTGCAGTAACCAATCTCTTCTTCAGCTCTTGGAAACTTTCCTCGCATTCCTTTGTCCAGATGAACTTAACCCCTTTTCGAGTCAACTTGGTTAGTGGATTAGAAAGCCGTGAAAAGTTTTTCACAAACCTCCTATAATATCCCGCTAAACCAAGGAAACTACGAATCTCAGTTACTGTTGTGGGTTGAGGCCACTCCTCCACAACCATTGTCTTTGCAGGGTCAACCGAGATTCCTTCATTGGTTACGATGTGCCCCAAGAAAGCCACTTGTTGTAACCAAAACTCACACTTGCTGAACTTCCCAAAGAGCCTCTCCTTCCGTAGAGTTTTCAAAATAACCCTCAGATGATTTTCATGCTCCTCACGACTTTTTGAATATATCAAAATATCATCAATAAAAACTACCACAAAGTTTTCAAGGTAGTCCTTAAAGACTCTATTCATCAAATCCATGAAAATAGCAGGAGCATTAGTCAAGCCGAAGGGCATAACAGTAAACTCATAATGCCCATATCTTGATCGGAAGGCAGTCTTTGGAATATCTTCCTTCTTCACCCTCAGTTGATGATAACCAGATCGAAGGTCAATCTTAGAGAAGAATTGAGCCCCACGAAGTTGGTCAAATAAATCATCAATTCTTGGAAGAGGGTATCTGTTCTTCACTGTGATCCCATTCAGTTCTCTATAATCAATGCATAGCCACATTGATCCATCCTTCTTCTTCACAAAGAGAACTGGTGCTCCCCAAGGAGACACACTCGGTCGGATAAACCCCTTCTCCAACAAGTCTTGGAGTTGTTTCTTTAGCTCCTCTAGCTCCACATTTTCCATTCTATACGGAGTCTTTGATATCGATTGAGACCCAGGTACGAGTTCAATGGAGAACTCTACCTCTCTTTCTAGGGGAGGTCCAGGTAACTCCTCAGGAAATACATCCATGTATTCTTGAACAATCGGAACATCTTCAATTTGTATGCTCCCTTTCCCTTCTTCATCATCACCGATTAACTCCATAAAGAAAGCTATAGGAGGTGCTTCTAGATAGGGATCAGTTCGGGATATCTCTCCTCGGAAGATAACTGTAGGTCGTTCATTCAAGACTACTGAGATTTCCTTACTTCTGCATTTGATCTTAGCATTATACTTTGAGAGCCAGTCCATCCCTAGTATAACGTCGAATTCCATCATGGGGATGACTACTAGATTTGCGATAAGATTGTGCTCACCAAAGTAAACACTAGAGTCTCTAAACACTGTTGATGCATGGATAATACCACTTGGAGTCTTGACTGACAACTCTACCTCAAGCAATTCGGGGATTGATTCTATATTCTTTGCAAACTTGGAAGAAATAAAGGAATGCGTAGAACCAGAATCAAATAAAGCACTTGCTAGTTTTGAGAGGACAACAAGAGTACCTGCTACCACATCGTTCGGAACTTCAACTTCAGTTGTTGTGATAGCGAAAGCACGACCTTTCTCCCTTGGCCTCTGCTGAGGTTGATGGTGATTCCCCTCCACCGCCCTCGGATTTGGACATTGATTAGCAAAGTGCCCAAGCTGTCCACACTTGAAGCATGTGACTTCGGGTAGGGCCAGAACCATCTTTCCTCTGTCGTTAGTGTTGGGAAGTTGAGGCTTCACATCACCACGACAATTCCGAGAAATATGGCCTTCTTTTCCACACCTATAGCACTTGCCACTTCCGATCAAGCAGTTCCCCGGATGCTTCTTCCCATATTTATTGCATGTGGCATGTTGCATATGCTTTCCACCTCTTTCCTGATCAAAACTTCTTCCCAGGCTCGGTTCTAGAGTTCTCTTCTTCTCATTATATTTGTGAGACCACTGTGTCTCCCCAAACTCTAGTTCAACTTTCATAGCACTTCGAACTATTTCTTCATAGCTATCGTAGTCCCTGTTGGCTAGATTCTTCCGCAGATGTGGTCGTAGTCTGCCAAAGAATCTATCAACCTTTCCATTAGGGTCCATGACAAAGCTTGAGGTATAATGGGAAAGCCTTGTGAAGTTCATCTCATAGCTTCCGACAGATTCGTTCTCCTTCTGCTTCAGCTCGAGAAACTCTTTCTCCATTTTCGTTCTCATGGAACGAGGGAAATACTTATTAAAGAAAATCCCCCGAAATTCTTCCCACTCCATAGCTTCCATCTCTCCTCGTGGCTTCGTGTTTTTGATCAGTGACCACCACTGATCAGCTTCTCCCTCTAGGCGGTAAACAGCAAGGGTGACTTTTTCTTGTTCCGAACAATGAAGTACAGAAAAGATCTTTTCAATGGAGCTTATCCATTGTTCCGCAACCAATGGGTCAGTAGATCCACTGAATGTTGGCGGTCGTTGACGCATGAAGGACTCAACAGAAAGTTGTTCCCTTCGTGGTGAGTTCGGCCTCTCATCTTGATTCAAGTTATTACTCATAACTTGAGTCAGTTGGTTCATCATTCGCATGAATGTTTCCATTCCGGCTTCCATCGGAGGGCCGTCAGCACATGGTGCATTGCGGTCACCATCGACACGGTTTCTCCTATTGCCCTCCATTTTCTAAAAGAATAAAACCTTAGTGAGAAACTTATTTCATTTATGAATCTTTTAACTAAGACTTCATGCTTAGACAATTATACTTCTCTATAATTCCTTCATAATGATTCATAAAAAGCTTGTGATTAACCAAACATATCCCCCGAGAGTGTCGTAACCAAGAGTGCAGCAAGGCCCGTTATCGTGCACCAGTTCCCGTTCGAGTCTAGCTCAAAGCGGTGTTTTCGGGTTTTACCCCTATGTACATCTGTGCCAGAGCCGCCTCTACCTGCTCGTATCCAGACAGGGATGTATTTGTTTGATAGACCACTTACTCAATACTTACCAAAATACCAGGAAGTTTTCCTATATTTAAACTTTTCTATAGGGTTCTACCTAAAGTTTTTATATCCTAATTTCCACAAATAACTAAACCATCATTTGATACCAACTATAACATCCCGCCATTTTATAACATAAACTTTCATTACATTACACATAACTGAGGATCTTTAAGATCTAGTGTCTTGGAAACCAGGAAAAAAATACATAAAAAAAACATAAAACATTCTTCTTAAACACTTGAAAGGCTTCTCCTTTAGTTCATCCTATGTTCATTATGCATCTCATAACCTGGGGACATACATCAAAAGAAGGGGTGAGCAGAAAGCCCAGTAAGGGAAACAAGAGGAACATTTTACATGGGAACTTGATATACTTCAATAAGGACATGAAAAGAACTTTAAGGCATGAGAAATAAATCATGAGGCATTTCATAATAAAAACAACATTTTTCATAACTTGAAGGTGTGGCTACATCATTTAACATAGACAATCATGAACATATCATCAAGGTCCATCCCCAAGGTGTCATTTGAAAATTACCAAGGTTATTCCCCAAGGTATCGTGAAAATTGTAATCTCTAGTGGTTACATCATTACCCAATGCATTGGAGCGCTATCAGGGCGCACCCTTAAATTTTCCTTTATTATCATGTGAGCCACATATATAATCATCAAACATTTCATAAATAACCCATATAGCATAAAATAAATGGGTTTCATTTCATAATCATAACGTTTTAAAAACTGCTTTAAAGACATGATCTTTACGTCACTTTAAACCCACAGAAAGGGAAAGCGGGTCTCATGTATGTAAATACCAGAATTTAAAATGGAACATTTTGATATATATGTGAATACCCTTGTATAAATAAGAGCTTTGAGTATTCACTTTATAACATAAAATAATTTTTGAGAAAAGAGAGAGGCATTTTGAGGGGAAAATTCTGCAGCATAACGGCTAAGTTTCGGGGTTTTAGAAAACATTGAAATGAGAGGGGACATGGGTCACCCACTCATAAATGATCCATAAAACAGTAGGGTGAAAGAGTAATAAGGACATATGGATATGGTAATGAAATTTGAGGGACATACCATTTGAAATGAAAAACATGGAAGGAAAAAAAAGATTAGATTTCTCTTAAGAAAATTCGGCAGCCTTACGGCGTCACTTAACTTCAAAATAAAATGATTTCACAAGATCAAATAGGGTCCCTCATCATATGATAATAAGAGATCAGTATGATAGATATAGAGATCATACCCCAACATAATAAAAAGGAACTTGAAAGACTTGACATGAAAATCGAAATTGAAAAATGAGAAGGGTGAAAGAATCCCTTAAAAATTCGGCAGCCTAACGACGTCACTTAAACTTTCATAAAACGAAATGATGAGAGTAAGAGGGGATATCTCATCATATAAACATGAAAGGTCAGTAAGAGGAATATAAAAGAACATCCTCAAACATAAGAACATGGAGTATAAAAGAAAAGACATAAAAGAGATTACTTGAAAAGAAAGAGAGGGGTCGGATCCCTTACCTTAAAATGTGACTCTTGAAACTCAAAGGATTGGACCTTGAGGGTTTGGGGGAACCTTGGGAGGACTCTTTGGAAGGTAAGAAGACCAGAACTTCGTTGGGGGAGAGTTGGGAGTGAAAACTAAGGGAGGAAAGGGTGGGTATTTATAGGGAAAGTGAGGGGACAAAGCATTAATGGCCAAGGGACACCTCACTAGTGGTTTTGGCAAAACCATGGGCTTGCCCATGGTATTTTCCCATGGTATTGGACACTTGGGACACCTCACACCTTATCTTACTATTCATAATTCGACCATATTGAATATATACTTAATACATCATTTAATAATGTCATTAAACACCTGTAACTTAAAAACTATACTTTCACTATTCACCAAAAATTCAACTTTCTCAGAATAATCCCAAAATTTCACCTTAACCAAATATCAATGCTCTGATTTCAAAATTGAAATCCATTTTATAAAAATAATTTTCTAAATATTTTTAATTTAATTTTTAAATAAAAACACTATTCATCGAAAATTCACTTTTTTCAGAAAAATCCCCAAAAATTACCTTAGCATAATATCGATGCTCTGAGTTCAAAAATAAAGTCCTTTTTATAAAAATAATTTTCTAATTATTTTTAATTAAATTTTTAATTAAAAAACACTATTCATCCGAAAAAAAACTAATACTTGAATAATAATTTATGAAACCGTTATTTAACCATTTTATTGAATCACATTACTTAATCTAGGTGTCTAAATTATATTAAAACTTTCTTTGAGTGAAATTACTAATCCATTTGGTCATATTACTAATCCTAAGCGTAAAATCACTATTCATAATTTACTATTCATCAAAAATTAAGTTGATCTTATTAGACTCCAAATTCCTTACTGAACACTTTTGTAGAAGACCATTTTTTGAAAATCATTACACATCATTAGTTATTTAGGGTTTACATATATATTTCAAAATATCCCTTTTTCAAAATTCATCAATAAAATACATTCTAAAATTATCTAGACATTTGAAATTTCACAAACATCACTAAAGGAAGAAATCTCAATTTATTCACCCGAAAGGATTACACAAGGAAACTAGGGTCTCATCACATAGCCCCTTATAAAACTGGCATAAGACCTAAGTGTAAGGTGTGCTATGGTGAGAGAATCTGAGGGAGTCTCAGATAACATTTCCCTAGTAGCAATCTCCACTAACTTGAACTTCTCCTGCAAGCGTTTTCGTTCAAGCATGACACGCTGGAGCTCGGCTTGGGCTTGGTCCAAAGCGAAGCCCACAGATGCTACCTCCTTCCCAAGCTCTGATAAGTGGGATTCGTAAGGGTTGAGTCTACTGGATGAAGCCATCAACTCCTCTTTCTGCATTAACCATTAACATCTTAATAAATCATTAAGAGTAAGTTAATATAATACTCAAAAAGATTGGGTCGTTACAACACCCACTCGACCATTAATGGAGTACTTGATGCATTAGTGATACAATTAGGGGACTGCCGCGTCTAGGTGGAGTCATGGCCTGCCCATCAATGCATTATAGGCAGTGTCCTGGGAGACAACCATAAACATGGTGCTAGAAACTAGGCCATCGAACTAGTTCTTCAAACAGAACTTGCTGACTAGGGTCTGCTCTGTCCTGTCGTATCCCTAGATTCTTAAATCGGAGGGAGTCATGTCATCTTTTTATAACCCCATCTTCCATGGTGTTTGTGTCAGGATAAGGTTAATCCCAGAGTCGGTGTCAAGGAGACAGTGGAAAACATCCACGCCGTTGAATTTGCCAGTGATGTACAATGGGTGGATGTGCCCCGGTATGGGGGAGCATTCATCCTCTCCAGATACCAAAATGGTGGCCTAGCATTGGGAATTTTCAAACACGTTAGTGTGGAAAGCCTATGCAGCTGCTACCTCTATCTCAAACTGGAGGGGGATCCTTAAATCCTCCACGAGTGCTTCCCGCATATCTAGAAACAGGATAAGGGATTCATGGATGGAAAGCCTTACCGGGATGCCAGTGAGGTGCTTGAGAACATCATACTTCCTCTCCAGGTGAGAACTTCTACTTGTAGGAAGCCGCTCTGTGATATGAGGCATGGTGGGCCCGGTCGTCCGGATTGGTGGCTGACTGGTACTGGGTATATACCACTACTCACTAGTCGAAGCCCAAAGAGTAGCTGCTAGATGAGGACCTGATGGTTGTGATCGGCTGTAGCAGGGCGAAGCAGCTCGTGATACAGCTGGAGTGGTTCTTCCTGATCTATTAGCACAAATGGTGGTGGAGGTAGGCCTGTCGACACTAGATGAAGAGGCTAAGCGTGCTGAGTTGTATGCTGGGCCTATTTTCTGTTGTTAGTGGCATGTGCGGCCTGGCTGGAGGTGCCAACTAATGTGCCTCGATGACCCATATAGTTGTGGCTTCGCTAACGTAGGCATCACCTGGGGACGTTGAGGTGGTTTTCCTGGAGATCCCCCTCATCGGGAGTCGTATAGGGTTTTACCAACTCCACAGTATTAACTGAAGCATACCGTTGACTACCACTTGATGATTCATCCATCACTGGTCAGATTCTGGGAGGGATACCCATATCAGGAGGCATCAAGTCACCGAGAGTGCGGAACGACGACAGCATCGGGGGGACACGTTTTTTTTTCTGCAACTGCCGACGCTTTCACGTATGAGACGAGGCCAACCGAGATGATGATATGGAAGTGGTAGTGATGTTTTCCGAAGGCTCTAGCTGATTCAGGCATTCGCAGATAAAGCAATGGGCACGAGAAACTGTTTTTCGGGCCATCTTGTTGTTATACTTCTGAGACCAGCGGTCAGAAACCTGCTGCCACTCGCATTCACTATCACTACTGCTGCCTGGATAAACAAATACATATGCCACTAGTACCGAGGCTTAGCCGAGCCTGACTATGTTGTTATCGACTTGGTCTTGGAGCCAGTATTTAAATACATATCACTTCTTGACGGTGTGCCCCAGAATCCGATGATAGGGGCATCATTTGGGGCGATCAATGAGATTCATCTCTTCTGACCTTCTACATTCAGGAAAGCATACAATCCCCTATTCCAAGGAACTTCTGAAATATTCAGGAACCTGATTCTCATTGAACAAGTAGGTCCTCTTTCTTCTATCCATAAAGGGGGCCCTTGGATCCTTACCCTGAAGAGGGGCCGGAGGGGCCTATCAAGGAGGCGGACCCTGATTGTCCTGCCTATGCGGTGGCAGTTCATTCTACGAGGGCACTTGCCGATGCTGAGGACACTGCTGAGCCAGGGGCTGTGCCTGAGGTGGATGGACTCTACGAGGCTGTGGGGCCGGTGCTACTAGTAGCAATTCTAGTTGCCTGGGGGATTCTATTTGAGCCACCAGGAAGGGCTCGGCTCTAGAAACCCTCCTTGCTGGGATTATAGAGGTCTATAGACGTGCCTAGCTGGCCTATTTCAGGGCATTTATGAGGATCTGGGTCTTATCTAGGAAGTCTCGGAACCCTCCGGGGTAGTTCTGAGTTATCAGGGCGGGAACCAGCTCTGTCTTGATGCTCCCTACGCACATCGTTAGTAATTTCTCCTGAGTCAGTGGAATGTAAAAGGAGTATGTGAGACCCTTCCACAAGGAAATAATGCCTGAGACTCGCTCATCAGGCCCTTGTTTTCACTCAAAGAGGTCTGTGATGAACGTTTTCTAGGTGGTGGAAATGAACTGGTAAAGGAATTTCCTTCTAAGGTCCTCCCAGCTGGTCACAGATCCGACGGGGAGTTGGTTGTACCTGATGAATGTTATCCCTTCCAGTGACTTAACAAAAAAGTAGAGCTTTTCATCCACCTGATGTGCTGGAGTTCATAATATATACCCACACCTTTAGTTGAAGTGGGCTAGGTGCTACGGTGGGTCACCCATCCTGTTAAAGGGGGATAAGGTGGGTTTCCCAAACCTGGAGGTGCCTACATATCATCAACCCATGCCAGGTAAGGCTTGCCATCTAGTGGGATTGAAACCTATCACGTTTCCAATGCCTCTAGGAGGGTAATGAGTGCTTCCATTGGATCATCTGTATGGGGGTCCCTGTCTTGATGGGGGTCCGTTACCACGAGTGCATTGTCAGGTTCTCCATTGCGGTAGACAAGCTCAGCGGCTCGTGGAGCAGCTGGTGGAGCGACCCTTGGGGCAGTCGGGGGAGCTCGAGTGGGGTTTCATGGATTTTCACACCATTCAGGAGTGTTTGGAAAGACATAGCAAGCCCTATTACCGTGAGATACGACTTCTACCCTGTTCGCGGGAGCGGCGTGATCAGGGTTGCCCGGGGGCAGCTCGCCAAGGGGAAGTTGTTCCTACCCCCGCAACCACATCCAAGGATCACCGTAGTCGGGTCATCGCTCCTCAACGCGTTCATCCAAGATTTTGTCGACCAACTTCTTCTGCTCATAAATTTTTTGGTGCAATGCGGCCTTCTCGGTTTCCTCCTCCATCTTCTGCACTGAAGCAGACGGGTCAGAGTGCTTGACAATTCAGAAGTGATCTTTAACCTTACCAGAATTTCGGATGACTTCCAATGCCTCGGTAGGCACATAGAGACCTAATAGGTTTCTCTTATAATGAGTAATCCTACATGATGGTTCCAGTAGTGTTGGCACATCCTCAGTGAGTACGTTCCCATCATGAAGTTCCAGCTCATTTTCCCCTCCCGACAGATCAGATATGTTGACTACAACTCTTCTCAGGGGAAAGTCTTCAAGGACACCTAGAGAGTTAGGCAACCAGTGAATAGCACTGAAGAAGAGGGAATCGTACTTCCCCCATCCACAAACTTGTTTTTGGGGGTAGCCTCCTTATTAACCTTGCGGAGTACTTGGAAACTCTGAATTTATTGATGTTGGAGGGCCCTGTAGTGACCAGGTGACTCAGGGTGCTGGACCACAGGGAGTGTGGCTTGGTCAACCAGACGACATTGTTCACCGATGTCTTCAAATTGAAATTGGATCTTCAGATAATTCACTCTCTGATGATGAAGGCACAAGTGGATCCTCCAGAGGGTTCCATAGAGACACTCAACTTCCCCTGGCATGAGAGATTCCAGCACACAAAAATTTGGTCCTGCGAATGGAAAAAACTTCTTAGTGAAGTGGCCCACTACAAGGATATTCCATAAGATCTTCAACTAAGATTTAGGTTCTGGACCTCTGTTGCCCCACTCGTTGACTGATGGTGGATGAGGAACTGATACCACTACTGAAGCAGACAGCCGGGACGACGGGCTGGCTGGTGGAGAATACGGCGAGCAGGCTGATTGGCCACCGAATCTTGGGCTGTCCTCTGAGGATTGTAGCGACCTGGACAATAAATCACCATAGGATGGAATGGATACCAGAGCTCCTGACACAACATCAAAATCTTCCATGGGTGGGATATTCCGAGACTCTTCCGCCATTGACCCCCAAAATATCTCTCTGTATTCTATAGTCGAGGCAGAGGGAACTTTCCAGAGATGGCGGTGGCGAATTCATGGTCTGTACATGGGGACATGAAAGGTTCTCGTACTCTAGGATATACCTTCATTGGGAGACAAAGATCCTATGGACCTCGCATTCTGGGTGTACAAGGCGGATGCGCCTCGTTCCTACCCCAGCCTTTGACTTGGAGGACTGAGGGGAGGGATCCAGCGCTGAGTCTTACTCTGCCTCAGAGTTTGAGAAGCGGACTGGTCTGATTCTTGTCTGACCCTCCCTAGAATTCCAATTACAGCGGAAAACACCTTCTCTCCTACCCCTGGGTGGCTCTTTGGGGAAGGTCCCACTTCTGTCATGAGGAGGTCATTTGGCCATACTGGTGCTGGGGAATTGAGAGCTCCCGACAGGGTTGGATGCGGTGCAAGGAACACTGGGGAAAATGTCGAAAGGGACATGAGGAGGACCTCAGTGGGAAGCGCTAGAGAAGGAAGGACCTCCGCTGGAGCAGACAGAAGCATAGGTAGGAGTGGAAGGAGCATGGTTAGGACTCTCATTCTCACTTTCTCTTACTACATCAGTGCAAGGAAGGTCCTCATACCAGTAAATCCAAGCATGGGTAGGACCTCCGTACTAGGCGTTGGTGAATGAAATTTGGCCTCCACCCCTCCGATCGATGGGGTGAGGAGGACCTTTTCCGGCTAGTAGAACGACATGGAGAGGACTTCCATGCTGGCGAGTGATTGGACATGCAATGTCTCCATACCTGTGGTCTGCGGCAGGGGGAGTGACCCCATACCCAGTGTAGTGAGCACAGGAGAGAGCCCCAAACAGAGTGTTGCTGTCATGGGGAAGACCCTCGCTTGGGTTGATGGTGGCATGGGGCAGAACTCCAAGCCATGTTTTAGAGTAGGGATGACCCACACCTTTCGTAGTGGCAGTATGGAGTGGGCCTCCACACTGGGATTAATTGTTGTAGATTGGTTCACAGCAGCCATCGCCTGTGCCGGTTACTGAGAGAGTCGACTCAGCCTACCCGTGGGGCGGTTGGGGCTTTGATCCAGGTCGGGGATAGAATTCCCCCTTCTCAACCTATGCAGGGAGTTGGGGATATGATTCATTGGTGGCTCGGGCCACAATAGTTGCTGACGTTGATTCCCCACGGCGGGCGTCCTCTTCTATTTGAGCTCGACGCTGGCATCGGGTCAGATGAACCAGAGCCGGTGGTGCAGGCCCATCGCTTACCTGCTCCTCAGTTTGGGGAACCAGGCGGCAGAGCTGACGGAGCCTGGTGGGAGCCCTCGTCGGGAGCCCTTGGAGCGGGACTCTGATCGGGCCAACCCGGACGTCCCCAACCTCGTCGGCGTAGGGCAGGGGGTTGTCAAGGCGTTCCAGGGAAAAGATCCCGAAACAATTGAATGTCAGGGTGGGGATCAGTGGCTCCCTGTGTGTCCCTCAGGGGAATTGTTGATGGAAAGATGCAGCCGCCTCGAGATCTAGGTGAGCCATATCCCTGGTGGGGATGATCCCCTCCTCCTCGTACCTGCGTACAAGGTCATTAATTACCCTTCGTTGGATAATTTCGGATGGGGAGAGGGGGCATGGGCGCCCAACAGTCACGAAGGTTGAGGACATAATGAAAGAGGAAGAACCTTGTAGGGTGGCTGCGCCGATATTGTCCCTGGACCTACGCGAGTGGGCAGGCAGTGATCGAGTTCCAGATGTAACAAATTGGATCTTGAAAGCAGGGAGATCAACTCATTAATACTGATAGGAAAATAAATTGACGTCTAGTTCCCTAGATTTGGTCCATCTTCTGGGGATAGTAAGAGGGTTCCACACTAACAATGTCGTAGAACGGGATGCTCAATATCCTAACTACCCCATTATCTGGAGAGTTTCATGTCCTTCATGTTATTTTCGTGGCAGGACATGGTGCCGGATGATCGGGTCTGATGACATGAAACTCCACCAATTCCTCGAATGCTACTAGTCTCCATACTGAGGAGAAGACCTTCACATCAGGTTCATCGTTTTTGTTTCTGATTATTTCGTCGGGGCGTGCGCATCCGTCTGTGAGGACGTACAGCTGTTGCCCTGCATTCCCGCTTTCCAAAGGCGGGCGTCATATACTCTTTATTTAGGGATGTCTACTCCTTGATCAAAACAGGATGATGGGATGTCGGTTCTTCCTTCCATGGATTCCTCCTGAGAGCTCTTCACCTAGTCCTTGTCTCCCTTATATACTTAAGAAAATTTTTGTGAAACTCTTCCCAGCGCCATATCTTTAGGGACACCGATTAGTTACACTGCTTCTCTGAAGACATTTTTTGGGGTCCGGTCAGGGCAGCAACCTTTGTATAGGGGAGTATTCACATTGGGCATCACAGGCACACCTGGATATTGGGGGATTGGTGTGTTTCACTTCTGTCACTTATTATAGGGCTTCTCCAGGGCGCAGAAGCCCGTGGCATCCCAAATCGAATGTGGGGAATCATAAGCCATGGGAATGTTTCAGAGGTTTTCCTTAGCTTCCCATGTTTAACACAGGGTATTCGGCAAGTTTAACATCCAGTGGAGATGGACCAGACTGATCAGACCACTGACTAGAGTGGATCAGATGGAGGAACACCATGGAGGGAACATCTATATAGGATCCAACACGTGGGTGGCTTCCCGAATGCTGCTAAATGGAATAGAGAATGGGGTGGCATGATCTCATCGGGATGTGGAGGCCCGGGTAAGAATTTAGGGTTGATGATGGATGGCTTATGTGAATTGGATGGAGAATGGGATGGGGTTGACCCTAGGGAGACGTTGGTGTTGGGCATGAGCCTCGAAGAGGCTTCCTATGTACCATGCCTTGACATGGACCAATGTCCTCGTAGTTTGGGATATGGGTTAGAGTTGGTGAACCGACGTGAATAGGGACCCGAGGTCTAGGTGGATGGTGGGCTTGAACCTCATGGAGGCTTCCTACATACGTTTCCTTGGCAAAGATCAATGTCCTTATAGTTCATGGAGAAAGGGGCTTGGCACATCGACACGGAAATGGTTGGGGCCAATGGTTGTTGGGCTTCAACCTAGAGGAGGCTTCCTACGTACATTAACATGGAAAGGATCATAGTCTTCGTAGTTTGGTTATGGTGATAGCTTTTTGTCGATGGGGGACTCGAACGATATACCGTTGAGATGGTTAGAAAACGACTTACTGCTAAATAGTGTTGAACCTTGTGGAGGCTTCCTACGTACCATGCCTTGGCATGGATCAAGGCCCACGTAGTTCGGGAAAGGTGGGTGGTGAACCGATGTGAAGATGGTCATATAGATCAGGTGGTGGGCTTGAACCGTGGGGAGGCTTCCTACGTACCATTCCTTGACATGGATCAAAGTCCTCGTAGTTCGTGAATTAGGTGGTGGGATAGAACCTCTGGGAGTCTTCCTACGTACCATGCCTTGACATGGATCAAAGTCCCCTTAGTTTAGGAATCAGGTGTTGGGCTTGATCCTCTGGGAGGGTTCTTACGTACCATGCCTTGACATGGATCAATGTCCTTGTAGTTCGGGAATCATGTGGTGGGCTTGAACCTCGGGGAGGCTCTTACGCATCATGACATGACATGGATCAATGTCCTCGTAGTTCCGGATTTAGGTGGTGGGATTAAACCTCAGAGAGGCTTCCTACATACCATGCCATGACTTGGATCAATGTCCTCATAGTTCGGGAATCAGGTGATGGGCTTGAACCTCGCAGAGGCTACCTACATACCATGCCTTGACATGGATCAAAGTACACATAGTTCGGGATGTGGGTGTCATGGGTGATGCTTACTCTATGACCACATGAGTCGTGCTCGGTGTTATAAACAAGAGGCATCAAGGACATGACGATCACGCCGTGAATGGTGCGTCTATGGGAAGTGGGGCTTACGCGTTGAGCGGTCCAAAGTTGTTGGGACTTACTCCAGGATAGAGGCCCGATGGTGAAAAAGTGCGGTGAGAGAGGGATTTGGGACCAAAGAAAGGAGGATCACCATTCCCTATCACACCCTTTGTTGGCCCTAGGGACCAAATATGAATGGAAAATTAAGGATGGTGCCTCTGGTAAAAAAAGCTAGGGGCTTACACCAAGTTGGATGCCCTTTCCCCGTGGACAAATGCCACTCCGATAAGTATGATATCATCCCTTGTGAGGGGTGATCCCATCCCCATGGAGATCAGTGGGGGTAGAGAATGTCCAAGGTGGGGGGACCCCATATGTGAGGCATGGGTTGAGGTCACCGTTTAACGTCATGTGCTGAGGAAGATAGTGCTTGGCAGTTTAACGTCCTGTAGCTCGGATGAGGTGGGTTCACTCCACACCCCTAGGACATACATAACCAGTACCCTCTGCTCCTTGGTGCATAGAGGGGACATGAAAAGCCATGGTGAGGGGGTGTCATAGAGCGAACCATCGAGGGGTCCACGTTAGCATGGCTATGAAAAAAATAAATAGTTCTTAGCATGCCTATGGGAAGAAGCATGAGGGGAAGCAACGCAATGGAAAGAACTGTCCAATGGACTTTGAAGTTACTTTTTATGAGCCTAGAAGGTCGTACGGGAAAATAGTGAATGATGTGGATGCCCGGGGAATGAGAGAAACCTGAGAATGGCATACATTAGAAGATCCTCAGACACTCGTGCAAAGGTATGCCCATGGAGTACGGGGAATGCAAGTGTAGAGGTAGACGGGAAGCACCGTGGTGATGGGTCACGGAGAGTTGCACGCGACCTTTGAGGCTTGCGCACGAAATAAGAATCCCTATGTGAAAAGAACCGGGCTAGCGTGAAATTAGTGAGGATTTTCACGTAAGTAGAGCTGAGGTTTGGCGCACAACTAGAAAGGATTGTGCACAATCAGGAGAGGCTGCGTGAAATGACTAGAGTGCATGCAATTGAAGGGGATTGCACACAATTGACTAGCCTGCGCACAATTGGAAGGGATTGTGTGTAGGTGGAAGACCCTAAAGGGATTGAAATTCAGTGTAAACAAAGGGGATCTCATGCAAAGGCAGACCCCGAGGCCACTTGGCGTGAAAAAAACTGTACTTGAAAGTAATCTTTGCATGCACGGAAGGAGAATTTCGTGCACGAGAGCCAGTTCAGATTCTTCAGCCTGGAAGTCAAAGGGGTCGCCTTCTATTTATAGGTGTTTGGGGGAGCGGAAAACAGGTCAGCAAAAAATAATTGTGTGCCAATGTCAGCGGCATGAAATGTCAACCGCGCTGGGTGGGGGCACGAAATATTCTATGCCCACGCCGAAGAACTCCCACAAATCCCGAAGCTTTCCGTGCAGGGCATATTTTGTTCGCGCACTTAGGAATTTTTTTCATGCGACTCCTCCACGCCCCCCAGACTAGGTCCCCGGATTCGAATACGACTTCTCTTTGTCCTTTTGAAACCTTCTTCATCCCTTGAGCGTTTTTCATCATCTACAATGGTATAATTATCAAGTGATAGTATTCCTATGGACCTATATTTCTTTAAATTTTGAAAAAATTTATCCTTCTAAGGATACAAGAAACCAATAATTTAATTTTGTACTTAGCTGGTTGATCTTCTCTTATTTAGTCTAATATCACACATGTGTTGGTTCCCACTTTTCATTAAAAAGTTTTTTTATCTGCAAAACGAATACAAATATAAATTCTTTGGATTTATTTTTCATTTATATTTGTATGAAATATTTAATTAAACACATTCTTCAAATGAGATCTATTATATAAAAATATAAAAAAATATTTTAATAATATGATACCTTTTTTTATAGATGATTAATTTTCTTAATTTCATTATTGATTATGTATTCAATGAATGATAATTAATTATTCAAAAATATTTTTTATTATGAGATTTGTTGTTTTTAAAATAACTTCTATCAATGAATAAATATTGCACATATACTCTTATTAAATTAAAATATTATTTTTAATCAAATATCATATTTTTTATTTATACTAATTTTCACTTTTTATAGATATCATATTATTCCTATAGGTAAAATAATTCTCTCAAATTATATTATTACATATATAAGTAAAAATTATCTTTTCCACCTATTAAAGGTATACATCAGAGTGTATTATTTTCATTATTAATAGAGTATTCATTATATTCAATTTTATTATGAAATATTGTGAAATAGAAGTTTATTTTTTTAATTTCATATTAAACATGTTGTGTATATATCATTTATAACCAAACATCATTAATATTAATGAAATATTGTCAATCTTATCATATTCATTAATTTATCAATCACATAATTCTATTTAATTTAGAATTAAAATTAAAATAATATTATTCTTTTCAAACATGAATAATAATTGAATTTAAAGTCCAAAAAATTATGGTTTATTGAATATAAAAATATGGAAGTGGGAACCAATGTATGGATGGAACCAATGCGAGCATAATATACTCCACTATTATATGCATTATTTCTATATGTTTTTGTCATGACCCATCCCCCGGGGCCCAGGCCATGTCTACCCCAAGCCCGCCTTCTATAGGCCAGGGGCTGGGGACTAGCACCAAAGGCATAAATCCCTAAAACTTGGAAGCTATTTCCTTTATAACCTAGAAATTCACACAATAGAGTACACGATGAAATAAAAACACCGAGTAAAACTCTATAACAAAAGAGTGCTGAAAAGTAAAAGGTGTGGAAATACAAGCCTAACTGTAAAGTACAAGAAACTGTTAAAAGGGAAAACAGCTCCAGGATCATCCACCAAGAAATCCTACCTACAGGGTAGGTACATATAGCCTCAATTGCACTCCACGTCGGTCCATCTCCTCAGTGTACTGTCACGCCGTGTGATCAAACTCCGGGTACCGTCCGGTCCTGGTATACTCAGCCTCAGTCAGCGATGTCCATCGTTTGAATCCAACAAGATGAGGTGTGGGAAAAGCCCATGCAGGGGTGAGTATAACGATACACAGTAGTGACCTCGATACCCTCAAGGTCTCAAAAAATCCAACAAAGGTTAAACCACAAGTTATGAAATCAACAGATAACCCCACTTAGGAATATGCCCAAACATATACCTAAGTTATAAAGTAATCCATATCAATCATGAGGAAAACAAAATAGTTACTGACTCAGCTCACACATGTATACAACTTTTGTAGAGAGTAAGAGATGATTATATGTAGCCACTAAATCATCTATTCTGTTGAACCCACACAAGATCTAGGTACAGAAATCAGAACTGTCGGACCCACACAGGATCTAGGAACACTAGTCAGAGTTTTCGAACCCACACAGGTTCCAGGACAACAGGTCGAAATTTAAAACCCACACAGGATCCAGGAACAGTATTCAGAGCTGTCAAACCCATACAGGATCCAGTAATAGTGCTTAGAACTGTTGAACCCACACATGATCCAGGAACTGTAGTCAGAGCTGTCGAACCCACACAGGATCCAGGACCAGCAGTTAGAACTGTCGAACCCACACAGGATCCAAGAACAGTAGTCAATGCTATCGAACCCACACAGGATCCAGGAAGTGTGGTTAGAACTGTCGAACCCAAACAGGATCTAGGAACAGTAGTTAGAGCAGTTAGCCACAAGGTTTCTGCAAAAGCACGCTTGATTTTGGGAGGGTCCACTCCTCAAGCGAAGTGTCGAAACATCAACTTCCACGAAGTCCCACAATGAAATATCGCGATGTTCTACCTCATCATAGGAGTATCAATGCAATAGACGGTGTGTCAATCGGATGTCCAGTCTGAGAGTTATTAGCCTTTTAGTCCTGGGGGCCTGGTTGGATTCATGAATGATCCAAACTGACCGTATCTCAACTATACCAAAAACTGCAGTTGGTTATACACAAAGGGACTATCAAGTTCCAAGATTACCAGATCCGCTGATGATTCATCAAATAGGCATTTGGTTCCAAAGATATGGTCGTAGAATGTAAAGGGTTAGTAGTAGGTCCAGGTCCGGTCTGACCCGGTCAGACCATCCTGACCCGACTTAGTTTGGGGCGACCCGGTTCGAGTCTACCCGGCCTGACCCATTGGGTGGGCCGGCCCATTGTGTTTGGCCCGGCCCACTGGTCCCAGCACAGCATGCCTTGAGGGTGGTTTGTCCTGGAGTGCCCAAGGGCGCGGCCTGAAACGGCTCGACTTGGAGGGCGCGACTGGGGCTAGTTTTCCCCGGGCACCGCGAGGGGGGTCATGGGCTAGCTCAAAAAGCTGGCACGACCAGGTGGTCGGGATGTCCCGGAGGAAGATGGGCAGACCGGCGGTCGGCCTGGAGGCGGGTATGCCTGACGGGAGGCGGCTGGGCAAGCCGGGTGGCGGCAGGCCAGGCCGGCGAGGGGCCGGCCAGGCCCGGAGGCAGCCGGGAAGCGGCCGGGAAGTGGCCTGGAAGGCCGGTTAGGGGTCATCTCGGCCGCTAGTGATGCGGGACACCGTGGGGAGGTGCGGGTCATAGAGGCCATACGTAGAGTGACCTTTGTCCTTTCTTCCTTCGTCGCCTCATCGTTTTGTCACCATGCCGAAGGATATCACAAAAGGGATCAATGGAGGGTGTTAGTCCATGATAGTTTGGCCTGCACCCTCTGTATTTAGGGTGAGAGGAATTAGTCTGTTAGAAAGAACCACAAAAATCCACTCGCAAAAGAAATCACCCCCGTTCTTCACTTTTAAAGAAAGGAAGAACATGTAACATAAATGAAAACAACCCCTACCTTTGTTCTAAGTTTGTTGACGTTGGTGCGGGGAAGAAGATGGATCGGTGGGAAAAGAAAGACGTCGGTGTTGTCGACATTTCCCTCGATAGTCGGTTTGTGCGCTAGCTTATCGTAGTAGACGATGTCCTACGTCGGAGTAGGTTCCGAGGAAGGAAGTCAAAGACAATCTTCACGTGACATTCTTCTTTTAAAGAATCCTTTTTCATGTAGGAAGCATAATCCTCCAAGTGTTGGGCATCGCGTCACATTACCAGTACTTCGTCGCTTAGTGAAGCCTTCCCAAAACCTCCTCCCAATCTTCCTATAAATAAGAGAGGGAGGGAGGTAGGTAACGATCATTGGAATTTATGACCGTTCATTTATTAGAAACCTTCATAAATTCCAACGACGTGGTTATTTAAATTTTAATGGACCAGGATAATTAAAGTATGCTGGCGCAATTTAAGATGTGTGTTGGATATAATTATGGGGTGGATACGAAGAGGCCCCCCCCACCATTAATAGGGACTTGAGAGGTTTCCACCAATTAATGGGAGGTTTCAAGGAGGTTTAAAAACACGGGTGGTCCCCACCACCATAACCTCTCATGGGATGTTATGGTTCAGGTGGTCCCCACCACCATAACCTTATATGGGAGGTTAAGGTGTAGTGGTCCCCACTTACAACCTCCATGTGGAGGTTTAGCTCTGATGGACCCCACCTGAAATATCCACATAGAATCTCATAATAAAATAAAATGGAGTCATTTTATTTTATTATTTTCCACGAAAAACATAAAAACTAACTTTCATTCTCGACCCACTACCATAAAGGTGATGTTCTCCTTAATCAAATACCAACATTGTGAGTTCAACATTGCCCTCAGATATCAATTCTAAGCACCATTTCAAAAGTTATAAAACACTGCTTGCGCGTTTACTGAACACACTTGAAGAATAGTTTAGAAAATTATTATCAGACACCCTCGACCTGCGCTGGTCTTGTTAGGCTCTTCATAGGTGAAACACACCCCAATGAACCCAGTGATATGCTTAGATATTCAATCCAAGTTACCGTTTAGAAGTAATGAATTTTACAATAAAATAATTGTCACTTAATTATTTTATTTGCGGCCAAAAACTAACTTCCTCTGGTGGCCCACACTGACCAAATTTAGTGTCTTTATAAAGAAGGAATACCCTCACACATTCAACGGTGGTCTCTGATTTTTAATCCGAGTTGCCATTTGTGAGTTATAAGCATTTGAAAAATAAAATAATATATTCAATTATTTTATTTATGATTATGCCATTTTTGGGTTTTCTCACAGAAGGCCCGCGCTGACTAATCTTAAGTCGTGCCTATGGTAAACCTTCCATTCTAAGCGCAACTGTGCCCTCATATTTCTGATCTGAGTTACCATTTAAGATTTATTCCACTTTTTTAGGAAAATTGTTTATACTAGTTTATTTAAGCTCAACAAAACATCGACAGATCATTTCGGGCACTCTGAGGCTCAAAATCGCGTGCTGTCATATTTTGCGAACTCGTAAAATTCCCATATATTTAGAAACAATTACATTGAAAATAAGAGTCTTTAAACTCTCCCCAAATTTGGGCTCTACGTCCCCATAAGACACAACTCATAATTAAGTGAACAAGTGGGGGTACTGAGTACCCATATGAGCCTCCCGCTCCCATGTGCTCTCTTGGAGGTTCCTGTTCTGCCATCGAACCCGCACTAGAGGTATCAACTGTCCACGATGGACCCTCTCCTGTAGATCCTCAATCTCTACTCGAACCTCCATAAATGTTTCCCCATCGTCGACGTCCATATCACCATGGATGATGATGTGAGAAGGGTCGTGGACGTATCTCCTCAATTGGGATACGTGGAAGACGTCATGCAACCGGTGCAACTGAGGTGAAAGTTCTAAGCGGTAAGGCACCTCGCCAACTCTTCTAAGGACCTGAAAAAGTCTGATGAACCTCAGAGATAACTGGTCACCTCATCCAAATCTTCGCAAACCATGTTGAGGTGAGACCTGTAGAAAGACTTGGTCACTATCCTCAAACTCTAGAGGTATCTGTCTCTGGATGGCATACAAATTATTCCAGCTCTGTGCATTCTTCATCCACTCCTGGATGATCTTTATCTTCTCTGTGTTAGCCTGTACTATCTATAGTCCCATGAGTACTGACTGCCCTGGGTCAGTCCAGCACAGTGGTGATCTGCAAGGTCGCCCGTATAATGCCTCAAAACGTGCTATGCCAATGGTGGAGTGATAGTTGTTGTTGTATGAAAACTCCACCAATGGTAAGTGATCCTCCCAACTGTGACCGTAGTCGAGGACATAAGAACGCTGCATGGCCTTGAGGGTATGAATGGTTTGCTCAGTCTGGCCATCCATCTCAGGATGGAAGGCGGTGCTCAAATGAAGCAACGTCCTAAATTTTTTTTGCAACCCCTTCCATACTCTGGAAGTAAAACGTGTGTCATGATCGGAGACAATCATCAAAGGTACTCCATGTAACCGTACAATCTCCTACACATAGAGACATCCCAAGATCTCCACTAAACCCTTCTCTTTGATCGGTATGAAGTGGGCCGTCAGGGTGAGTTGGTCAAAAATCACCCAAATCATGTCATGAACCCTGGATGTACGTGGAAATCCTGTCACAAATTCAATGGATATCCCATCCCAATTCCATTATGGGACCTCTTAAGGCTGAACCAATCCTGCTGGTAACTGGTGTTCTGCCTTCACTTGTTGACAAGTGAGGGATTAAGAGACCAACTCTGCAACTGTTTTCTTCATTCCCGACCACCAATGCTGTCGTCAGAGATCCTAGTACATCTTCGCCACTCCTGGATGTACTGCTAAAGGGGATGTGTGGAACTCCCCCAACACTAACTTCTGAAGTGACACTGGTACCATAGTAAATCCTCTGAAGAGGATGACATTCTCCCCACCTTTAGAAAAACCATTAGGTGTCTGCACTGTGGATATATGAGCATGTCGTGTCTCACAGTCAGCATCCCCATGTTGTGGCTCCCTGACTCGCTGAAGAAGTGAGGGAGTGACTGTAAGAGAATGTAGAAAAACTCCTACATCTCTATCCACAAAGGATATCTACATAGAGGCTAGCTGCTCTGTCACCTCACTCAGTAGATGCAGGCCAGACCTCCTGCTATGTGCGTCGCTACCATGTTCCCCTTCCTAGGAGTATAGACTATCTCAATGTCAACATTTTCTTCCATGAGGGTGTTGTTGGCCAACTCATGAGTGATTGGATACACCCTCCTATACATGAGTTTATCATGTGCTTCCTGGGTTTCCTTTTTCTCCGACCAAGGAAAACCCCATCATAATGTTCCCCATAAACCACATCATCTTTTACTAATATAGTCAATATGAGTGTGAACTATGTATGTCAAGTCCAAACCCAAACTAATTTTATAAGGCCTCGAATCTTCCACCATGAGGTTCCAACCAAAACTCTCACCTCAAGGGTCATATCACACCGTCTGCGTAAGTGTGATTATTGAGTCTCCTCCCAAAGGTATCTTTCGACATGAGGGTTAAGTCAACAGTTTTACTGGAAACTCTAGGTCTTGGAAAAGATTCGTGTATGGAAAGAATCATTTTTACCTATGTCTATTGATACGAGATCTATTAGTATACATATATTGTACCTCGATTCATTCCTAGAGCACTTGGGTCACATTCCTTGACTGCATGCAGCAACTCTCTTCCCCTGTCCTCCAACTCCATAAGCCTTGTGGGGTACACAAAAAGGGGGTGGTTGTAACATGTCGAAAAGTAAACAACCACATCCTACTCTCCTAGATCTGCTTCCACGTATTCTTCCCTGAAGATTCATGTATCCCTAATAAATGCTCTTCCTGAAACATTTTACATGCCCATGTCTCTAAGACTGGCAGCAGTTCCCTGCATTCCCACTGCTAACATTCACTGGTTGTATCCATTTAGCCAAGGAACATTCTACCACAAAGGTTATCTCTAGCACCCTAGTATAAGTACGAATGCATAGTGGAATAGTGTTGGATCATATGTCCTTTAAACACACCTCACTCAGAATTTTGAGCCCTGCGGTGCTAATCATATCGTATTCATCGAGTACCAAGAAAGATTGATGTCCTTCGATGAAAATTCAGCTACCAACATGTCATCCTGGCGAAGCTGTAGAAGTTATAGAGAACTCTCATCCACCTCCATGAGACAGTCCTCAGCTGTGTGGGAATCTATATCGTCTCAAAACCTTAGAGGCCTCTGTTACTGGAACTCGCACAACGGGCTCAGTTAGCGTGCACCATCCACCAGTGTCGCTGGTGCTATCTTCTTCCCAATAGGTCGTGGTGTAGCTGGTACACCACCCGAAGGTGCCAACATAGTAAGAGGGATATGTACCAGAGCCTCGTCGCTCGGTGGGATATTAGTGCTTACAACTATTGGAATTCTATCTAGATGTCTGTATGGAGGAATATAAAAAGAAACATATGTGAAATGGTCAAAATATTATACCTGGTGAGCTGACTTAAGAAATCACTGAGAAAACACACACGCAATCAGTGTTTTCATGCACTGAGTCAGAAATCCAAAGTCAGGGTCCTCGTGTATGGATACGTTGGTCGTCGCACCAACCCTGGACTCCCTGAACTGAAAAGCACACTCACTAAAATTAACACTATTACATCATAGAAAAGATCAGAGTCCTATGTTATGCGGTAGAACCGACTCCTCTAATACCAATTTTCCACGACCCGTCCCCCGAGGACGATGCTGTGACTACCCCAAGCTCGCTATCCATAGGCCAGGGGCTGGTGACATGCACCAATGGCGTAAATCCCTAAAACTATGAAGGAATTTCCTTTATAACCTGAAAATGCACACAATAGAGTACAAGATAAAAGCATAATACTATGTAAAACTGTATAACAAAAGAGTTCTGAAATGTAAAAGGGCTGAAAATAAAAGACCAACGGTAAATTACAGGAAACTGGAAAAAGGGAAAATGTCTCTTGAATCGTCCACCGGGAAATAATACCCAAAGGGTAGGTATAGATAGCCTCCACTAAACTCCACGTCTGTCCGTATCCTCAGTGTACCGTCATTCCATGTGGTTCACCTCTGGGTACACTCCAGCCCTGGTATACTTAGCCTCAGTCAGCATTGTCTGTCATCTTCATCCAACACAACGAGGTGCGGGAAAAGCCTGTGCAAGGGTGAGTATAACGATACTCAGTAGGGACCCTGAGACCCTCAAGGTCTCACAAAATCCAACAAGGATAAACCATAAGGTATGAAATCAATAGATAACCCCACATAGGTATATTCCCATACATATACCTAAGTTATCAAGTAATCCATCACAATCATGAGGAAAAACACAAAATTTACTGACTCATTTCACACAGGTATACATATTTTGTAGAGAGTAAGAGATGATTAGATGTAGCCACTAAATCATCTATTCTGTCGAAACCCCATAGGATCCAGGTACAGGAATCAGAATTGTCAAACCCACAAGGGATCCAGGAATAATAGTCAGAGCTATCGAACCCACACAGCTTCCAGGACCTGCGGTTAGAACTATTGAACCCACACAGGATCTAGGAACAAAATTCAGAGCTGTCGAACCCATACAAGATCTAGGAATATCGGTCATAACAATCGAACCCACACAGGATCCAGGAAGAGTAGTCAGAGCTGTCGAACCCACACAGGATCCAAGACCAGCGGTTAGAACTGTCAAACCTACTATGGATCCAGGAACAATAGTAATAGTTGTCGAACCCATAGAAGATCGAGGAACTGCTGTCAGAGCTGTCAAACCCAGACAAGATTCTGGAAGAGTATTCAGAGCTATCGAACCCACACATGATCTAGGAATAACGGTTAGAACTATGGAACCCACACAAGATCGAGGAACAGTAGTCAGAGTTGTCGAACCCACACTAGATTCTAGACCAGTAGTTAGAACTGTCAAACCCACACATGATCCAGGAACAATAGTCAGAGTTTTCAAACCCACACAGGATCCAAGAACAGTGATTATAACTTTCAAACCCATACAGGATCTTGGAACAGTAGTCAGAGCAGCCAGCCACATGGTTTCTGCACAAGCACGCATGATTCCAGGAGGGTCCACTCCTCAAGACAAGTGTCGAAACATCAACTTCCTTATAGTCCCAGAAAAAAATACCCTGATGGTCTGCCTCATCATAAGAGTCTGAAAAAAACAAAAAGTGCATCAATCAGATGCCCGATCTGAGAGTTATTAGCCTTTTAGTTCGAGGGGCACAATTGGATTTGTGCACGATCTAACCCAATCGTATCTCAACTATACCCCAAACTCTAGTAGGGTATACTCAAAGGGACCGCCAAGCTCCAAGATTTCCAGCGCCGCTGACGGTTCGTCAAACAGACGTCTAGTGCCAATGATATTTCCATAGAATGTAAAGGGTCGGTAGTAGGTCAGGGTGCGGTCCGACCTGGCCCAACATAGTCAGGGCCGACCCGATTCGGGTCGACCTAGACTGACCCGTTGGGTCTGGCTTGCCCAGTTGGTTGGGTCAGCCCGTTGGGTTTGGCCCGGACTGCTGGGCCCAACCCAGCAAGCCGTAAGGGTGGCCTGGCCCGGGCATGGGACCGGTTCTACTTGGAGCACTGCGAGGGCGCAACCCGGATCGGAGGGTGTGGTCGGGGCCTGTTTGGCCAGGGCGCTGTGATGGGGGCCATAGACCAGCTCAGAAGGCTAGTGCGACCAGGGCACTGGTTCGGCGGGGAGGTGGCCGGGTAGGCCGGGAGGTGGCCGAGCATGCTGGGTAGTGGCTGGGCAGGCCGGAGGTAGGCCGAAGGGTGGCCAGGAGGTGGCTGGGCAGGCCGGGAGGTGGCCGGGTAGGCGGGGAGGTGGTCGGGAAGTGTCCGAGCAGGCCGGCAGGGGCTCGGCTGGGGCCGGTTCGGAAAGTGGATGTGTGGGACACCGCGGCGCGGCACGGGTCATAGAGGCCGTGGGTAGTGCGACCTTTTTCGTTGTCGCCTTAGTCGCCTCATCGTTTCGTCTCCATGCTGAAGGATATCACAAAAGAGATCGACAGAGGGTGTCAGGCCATATTAGTTTGGCCCGCACCCGCCACATTTAGGGTGATAGAAATAGGTCCATTAGAATGAACCAAACAATCCACTAACAAAAAGAAAGCACCCTCGTTCTTCGTTTTGAAAGAAAGGAAGAACGTGGAACTTAAATGAAAATAACCCCTACCTTTGTTCGAGGTTTGTCGACACTGGTGCGGGGATGAAGATGGATCTTTGGGAAAAGATGGACTTCGGTGTCATCAGCGTTTTCCTCAATCATTGGTTTTTGTGTCGACTTGTTGTAGTCGAAGACATCCTACGTCAGTGTAGGTTCCAAGGAAGGAATTTGAAGTCGCTCCTCGCCGGTGTTCTTCATTGGAAGAATTCGTTTTTCATGGAGGAAACGTAATCCTCCAAGTGTTGGGTGTCACATCACCTTACCAGCTATATGTCGCTTAGTGAAGCTATCCAAACACCCCATCCCAAGATTCTTATATATAGGAGAGGGAGGTAGGTAGGTAACGATCAATGGAATTTATGACAGTTCATTTATCAGGAACCTTCCTAAATTCCCACGACGCAGTTATTTAAATTTAAAAGGAGCAAGATAATTGAATTATGTTGGCGCAATTTAAGAGGCGTGTTGGCTATAATTATTGGGAGGATACCAAGAGGCTCCCCCACATTGAATAGGGACTTGAGAGGTTTCTCCCAAATAATGCAAGGTTTCAACGAGGTTTAAAAACTCGGGTGGTCCCCACCACCATAACCTCTCATGGGAGGTTATGGTTTGGGTTTTCCTAACCACCATAACCTCTCATTGGTGGTTAAGGTGTGGTGGTCCCCACATCCATCTTCCATGTGGAGGTTTAGCTTTGTTGGACCCCACCTGAAATATCCACGTGAAACCTCAAAATAAAATAAAATGGAGATCGTTTTATTTTATTATTTTCCACGAAAATCCCAAAAACTAACTTTCATTATTGACCCACTACCGTTGAGGTGAAAGTCTCCATAAGTAAATACCAACACTGTGAGTTCAATGATCCCTCAGATTTCAATTCCGAGCACCGGTTCAAAAGTTAGAAAACGCCGCTCGTGCGCTTACTAAACGTACCTGAAAAAAAAGTTCGGAAAATTATTATCAGACATCCTCGAACCATGCCGGTCGAGGTTAGGCTCTGCCTTGGTGAAACACACCCCAAAGAACCTAGTGGTACTCTATAACTTTTAATCTGATTTACTGTTTTGATGTTATGAATTTTATAATAATATAATGGTCACTTAATTATTTTATTTGCAGCAAAAAACTAACTTTCTCTAGTGGCATGCGCTGGCCAAAGTTATGGTCTACATAACGAAATAATACCATCCTGAGTTCAATGGTGGTCTCAAATTTTTAATCCAAGTTTCCATTTTTGAGTTATAATAATTTGAAAAATAAAATAATTTATTTAATTATTTAATTTACAATTATGCCATTTTTGGGTTTTCTCATAGGAGGCCTGTGCCGACTAATCTTAAGTCGATCCTAGGGTAAACCCACCATTCTGAGCGGAATGGTGCCCTAGGATTTCTGATCCGAGTTACCATTTAAGAGTTATTCCACTTTGTTTAGGAAAAATTCTTATTCGCATTAACTCAAGCTCAACAAAACTTTGACGGATCATTCCGGGCACTCTGGGCCTCAGAATCCCACGCCGTCAAATTTCATGGACTCGTAAAATCCTTATATATTTTAAAAAAAATTTATGGAAATTCCGGGCCTTTATAGTTTTCTTATTTTATAACTATTACATTCAATTTTTATGGATGAATAGTTTTTAATTTTGAGAAGGATGTGGTTACATATCATTTTATTCCAAAATTTATTTTTATGGGAAAAATTTTAGAGTTGGGAAGGTTTTTGTATCTACGTGCCCTATTAAAAATGAATAGACATCTACATATAGTATTTATTATGATAAAATTTTATTGGATTCATTAATTACACTCTTTTATTAATTCTATCATTTCATGGTTTGAGTGAGTCCCAAGAGGAGTTAGGAAAAAATGTGTTATTTGGATTCCATTGCCTTTAATTTTTGTGTTTTAAATTTCTAAAAAATGGAGCATTGGATAATGAAATAAACATCATTGTCTAAAAAAAGAATAGTAGTTTTTTCAGGTTTTTGGGTATTTACTGTTTTGATATATCATAAATTTATGAGCATTTATAATTTCAAAATAATGTCAAATTAAATTAAATAAACATCAACTAATAATCCATATATATAATAATTTTAAATATACATTTTTTTAATTTTAAACATATCCTTTTTCTATATAAAAACCACCTAGAAGGTAGTGATATCCATAGATTGGTAAAAAGAACTTCTGGGATATATTTTTAACTTATTTTGACAATGTTTTTATTTTGTTTAATTGAATATTTTTCTTTTCATGTTCAATGTTATATAAAAAAATACATTAGTTTATTTAATATAATTCTCTCACATTATCATGAATATTTCAATGAGACAAATCTAAGGAATTGGGAATTTAAAAAAATAAAAAATATGATTATATAGGTATTTTATGGAATGTTTTAATATTGATTTCGCTAAATGATATGAATTTATTTATCGTTGAATCATGATTTAAACTCTATTTAAAATAAAATGTATTGATAAGATGAGTCTATTGTATTTGTGGTCATTTTTTGTATTTTTAACTTGAACTTATTGTTATGGATAGTTATGTAAGGATTATAAATTTTCTCATGATTTTAGAGGCCATAGAATTTGAAACATGTTATAAAACATATAATTATTTTATAATTGAATCGATCAGTAATTATTAATATATTAGGGTAATTTTAGTATATAAATTTTATTTTTTATGCATTGGATTGTGGAATCTTGGTGTCATGACTACAACAATATGTGGTATATTCGGTCCTAGATTCGACAATGCTAATGAATTCATAAAGTAGACCTTTTAAAAGATATAATATAAATTATTAATGTAAAAATTCTATATGATCCATTTATAAATCTGATCAGATAGAAAACATAAAATATATTCACTAATATTAATGAAGGTGCACAAGAGGGTGCCACTTAGAAGCCATGGTTATTCAAATTAGGTTTCATCATACGGGTTTATGGGGGAGGTATAACTGTAAATCAAAAAATAGTTATTCACTTTTTATAAGTACAATATATTACATAACAATATTTGAAAGGATTTCATAACAATTTTTGGTTTCATTTGTCTTGCTTACATTGTTTTTGTCATTTTCCTTATATTGAAATAATTGTTTTATACATTTAAGGGAATAATCAAAATGATTGTATATAATTGACTTATTATTGGTATTAACTTTTTTATAGATTTTACTTGTGTATTTATGTCATTATACACTTTTTTTAAAACATTCAATGATTAATTTTTATTATGCTTTGAATATATAAAGAATATGATATTTTATTATTCTGATTATATTGTTTAGTTTATAATTGATATTTTTTATGATTTAGAACTTGTTTAGAATAAATGAATCAAAATATGTTATTTTTTATTTTGTGATGTGGGAAAATATTACGATTCATTAATATGAAATAGTTTTTTGGGGTTATTTTGTTGATGATTATAAACCTAGATAAAAATTACCCTATCTCACTAACAGATTTGGTTTTCAGTTTACCTAGAAAAACAGATGATTCATAATCATTGGAAATATGATACATTATTTGTGGATTCATTCTATAGGGAAAAATATTTGGGTTTGAAATTATATTTTCATAATACATAATTTCAAATTATAGCATTGATCCACCTTCTATATATTAGTTCAATATAAAATTTACACTGAAGCATAAAATTACCTTATATAATCCAAAAATATGGAAAATGTGATTAAATATTAATCGAGGTATAACTTGATAGATATAGAATCTAACCATATGTACTTACTTAGAAAACCATGAGTTGTTTGGGTGATTGTGTGTGGTTTGGGTTTTCGTGTAGCTTTTAGAAGTAATTAATATACGGGGACCCATTCTTATGATATCATAAGATGTTATATATATGGTAAATGTGTCTTTGATGAGTTCTAGATAAAACTAATAAGATTTTAAATATTATAACAATACTATTATATGAGTTTATATTTTCAATTGGTTTTATACATTGTTCATCTTTGAAACATAGTTAATTGTTTTGCATGATGGTTAACTATTTCCCCATGAAAATAGTGCCAATTATATATTCTCACACCTTTTACCTATAAATAATTTTTTTAATGTTCATATATTTAAAAGGATATTTTGGGTTGTGCATCATGATACTTTTGACAACATATTTGTAGGTTTATAGTCCTTTTTTGGTTTAGAGGTATTTTATCTTCTATAATTAGTTTTTTTATATTCTTTATTTTAAGATGAGTTTTTAATTTAATATTTCACTATTGGGGATGTACTAAATTCATGTACGTTTACATTTTATATTGTTGGGTATTTTATTTTATGCATAATATAAGGGTTTTTTGGAGTAATTATTGGTAATATATTTATTGGGATAATGAATCAAATTTCATTTTTATGGATACTTATTTTTTTTAAATTTTCCAATGTCCTTGTTGATAGGTGACTGAGAAGTTCACTTTCTATTAGGTATTTATGTGAAATATTTCCTAAATAAGTATTACTCTAGATGATGAATAATAGACCACATCTATCATACCACATTTATTACAATATACACATAGATATTAAAATATTAAATAGAGAAAGAGAGTTAATATAATGTTTTAGACAAGTATCTCTACCACAATACCATTACTTTTATTAATCCCCACATATCACCATAAAATTTCAGACATTAATAATTTCATTAGAGCCCATATAACAAAGAATTTATTAGATGTTTATTAAAAAATTGACAATATGTGATATTATTTATAAAATATTGTTAAATGATAAATAAATTCTAAAGATAATTTTTAAAATTTATTATTATATATTAAAATCTGCTTAAATGTATTATTGGATTAAGTAATTAATGAAATATAGGTTACAATACATGAAAGGAAAAAACATATAAATTATCTATGTGATATATTATATCATTAATCAATCCCATGAATATCATATGGAGTGATATAACCCACATCACACCACATTATATCCCATTTTAGTCTACATTTTCCATAAATATTAAAAGTCCACAAAATACTCTTAAAAACATGAATACAAGACATATTTGTACATTATATATGTAATTATTTGATACTATATCTAAGTTACTTTTATATAAAACTAAGAACTACATCATATAAGATATCATATAAACTCATTAATGTCTAGATATAAATTTTGTGGAAAAATTAAATTATCATTTATATAGCCTTTATAAGAATCATCCCGATTGTCGTTAGTGCTAAACCTAATTGTGAAATATTAAATCATGACTATAATCTATGTTGATACCCTTGTAAAAAATATATTTTATTATATATATTTAAAATATGCTTTCATGATCTTTGTCTAACACACTTAATTCAAAAATAAGTTTCCCTCTTATGTATCTTCATACACCATGCATATCTGTATAGTCACTTTGTATCAGACAGAAATTATAACAACAAAACACCAAACATTTCAATCACATATAGTATAACTTTGTTATTATTTATTGTTTGAGTAATAATGATGATGATTGATGAATTAAGACCATGTAACTCATTCAAATATATGATAACATCATATATCACTCACATAAGAAAATCCATACAATTTATAAATCATTATCAATTGATGTATCAAATTACATACTCATCATATTTGTGATAAATCCATCATGGTTATGTGAAAACTACAATATGGTCAATAATATACTTAACCACCAAAAAACTAACACTCTCATTAGGATTATAATGAGAATTATATAAAAATTGGAGAAGTATATATATATAGAGAACCTTTTCATCATTGTAATATTTAATTTACAGAAAACATACACCTTAATTATTCTAGTGAAATTATGTATGTAATTCTAGGTAATGTGAAAAATAATCCATTTAAAACAATATCAAACACTTTTTTATAATAATTTAACTCTATATCCTTATCTTTTATACATGTAAGTATGAAAATCCATTTACACTTTTACGGATCTAATAATTTCTTGATTTTTAGGTAATGTCGGGATAGTATTCCCCCCTTGTATTCTTGGGTTTCATGAATTTCAGTATTGACCAATCCTACAATCCTTCCTCCTATGATGGGTGAGTAGTCATTGAATAATTAAATATATACCATGATGGATCCTTTCACAAATTAATCCTTTCAAAATCCTTAAATCACATCTAGCCTTCACCAAACTATTGTTGATCTTGAATTTCGAATGACTTTAGAATGGATCTCCCTTATTTCCAACTACCCAATATAATTCACAAAATATTAATATCTGCTCAATCATACTCATGGACTCAATAGATATTATCTTCATGAATTTGATAGAGTATTCAACCTTTTTTGGAAATATAGTGTGGGGGTCACACTCCTTGATTCACAATAAATGTTTATTTTCTTCTATATTAAAGCATATTTTCATCGGGATTAGTCATGAACCCTAGTTCCATTAAAATCATTCAAATTATATTTGTTTGGATTTTTTTCATTATAAATGAACAATTAAATTGTGTACATTGTATTTTATATCTATCATATAGGTTTGCATCCACCATTTCAAAATCCTACTATTATTATTTGGATAAGTAATTTGGTAGGTCAATGCCTATGTTATGATTCCCATAACATAGAGGATCTTTTCTCATTAATCATTATATTTTTATAAATTTTAAAATTTATAAAGACGAATATTATTTTTTCTCCAAATTTATTCGGGATATATTTTTATGGCTGATTTTTTCATATAAATCACTATCACATTTTCTTTCCTTCATAAATCTATAATTTCACCATTTTAGGGGATTCCATCACTGGATAAATTTATTCCATTATATTTGTGTTGATTAATTAGATGTAAACGATTCATTCGACAATGGTGACATAGATAAGATTCTAGTTTTAGGGATGATAGTGCAAATGATTTCTATGAATTGTGTGTCATTGGAATATATGGTATATTATAATCTATGGACTAATATACATGGATATAAAAGGAACATGGATTTCAAAAAATTGATATCTAGTATAATTGAGTTTCAAGATAATGGATATGTGAATTCTTATTTTGGGGAAGTGAATGGTATTATACACATGAACCTTTAACCATAGGCTATTGATGAAAAGGAAGGACAGTATAAAATCTAAATTAAAAGAAAATTAAGTTTATTATATGATGAATATAGATGAAATAACTAGTCATATAATTTAACAAGTCCCTGTGATGTTTTAAAATGTTGATCTAGTCCTTAAATTTCCAAATATCACTCTCCCCTCAATAACTATTTAGAAAAGTTCACCAGATAAATAAGTAGTGGTAATTAATGAATTAATATCTATACATTTTTATATAAAACCACAATAGAGGCCACATTACTAAACAAAATTTTTAATATTTGTGGGGCCATGTTCGATATAGAAAATTATTATTATAGAAATGTATTAGGGTGAAGAAATAAAAATAATAAAACTACACTAGATTTCCAAGTTGTAGTCCAGAAGGATTTCCATCATGAGGGTATGGAATCCTAGATTAATGGAAATGTAACTGACACAGTTCCATAGTTTTTTCATATTATTAATATAGTATTATTATTGGAGAATATTTTAGATTATGTAATATAAAAGGTAATAATAATGTAATTCTTTTAGGGGAATTTTTTTTAGTTTTAGGAAAAAAGCTATAAATTTAAATGTACTCAATTTTCCTTATCTAGATTATCACTAGATTATATGAAACATGGGTGATCCAATGAAATCCATAAGAAAATTAATTCTTGATATAATAGATTATAGACATGCTACCTTGATAAAATCCAATGTAATTATTACTTAAGTAATTTACCCACTTATATAGGCCACCAAGACAGGGATGAAGTAAGTGGTACATAGTTATAATGATTTGTGAATAATATATTTTCATGTCCACTCAACATCACTAAATGGGTGAATATAACTTTCATATTTCTATTATTAGAGAATTAAACAAGAAAAACATCATATACATTTATATAAATCCTGAGGATATGGACTAGGTGATGAATGGGAGAGATCCCTAGGGCCCCAATGACGATCTTCAATATTTCTATCTCCTAAAACATCATGTTTCTTTGCAAAAATTATGTTATAATTTATAAATCATTGGGGTATAAATGGTGGTATATAATTTTATTGAATCAATTATGTATTAAAACATCTAGCTTCACCAAGTAGTTGATATCATGAACTTATCTTGAAAATACTCATACTCTTATCCCGACTCAAATATTTAGTTTTATTAGGAAAAAAATATGAATCTTTTCTTATGTATATCATGTGTTTTTGATGTTATTAATTTACTGGTACTATATTGGTATGATCATGGAGGTAGGGGTGTACACTTAACCTAAAAATATGTCTCGTTTTGAAAATGAAAAAAATGGATTTGGATTTTATTTTTCTATATGAACAATTTCTCTCACTAATCAATTAATATAATCAAAACCAACGGGAATTTTTTATAACAATATATTATAGATAACATACTTATTTATTATTAAGGGGTTATTAATCATTCATCTATCTTGTCCTATATACATCACAAATTAATGTATTATAAAATAAAAAACTGTATTTTTTAAGATGTCATATATATTCATATTTCTAAAAAATTTCATTTTTGGAATATATTTTACTATACACTAACAAAAACGTAAATTTTTATACTATTCCAATCACATTTTAATATATAATGACATTATATATCTCAATTTTATTGACAAATTTGTATTCTTCCAAATTATTATGATATATTCACATTTAACACTAATTACATAATCATGTAATCGTAATCCAATTAATTAGGTGAATATGAAACTAAAATGTTTCATGTCCCGAAGTAAATTATGGCCATGTGTGGATTTAATAGTTATATTAAGGTTTAATCTTACCCTTGGGAAAAACCATTATTCAAGACATATAATTACAACTTGCCGTTCCTTATGTAATTTTTATGTGTTGTATAAAAAATATATATCTTGAATTATTCTATCTAATTAGTTAGAAATGTAAAAACAATTAGTAATATTTTAAATTAATTATATATCAATAAATAAAATTCAATAAAAAATATTCAAATATTATCATGAATTTGATTATATTCTTGATCAAGATCCTCACTACCACAAAACTGGGCATGGTCAGTGCCAACCTTTATCAGCGCTAACGAAAAAGCTCTGATAAAGGGGGGTATGTTTATCAGTGCTAAAAAAGCACTGATAAAATAACCCCTTTTTCAGTACTTTTTTTAGCTGATAAAGGTACCCCCTTTAACATCACTTTTTAGCACTATTAAAGGGTACCCCTTTATCAGTGCTTTTTTAGTAGTGCTCATAAAGTGGGGTCTTTATCAGTGCTTTTTTTAAAAGTGCTGATAAAGGGACTGCTTCCAAAAAATCATTAAAAAATATGTATTAATATTTAAATATATAGATATAGTTATATTGATATAAATATAATATATATTTTTTAAATATAATTTTATATATGTTTTAGATAAGTGTAAATATACAGTTACACTTAATATATAAGATATGTAGTGAAAATGGGTTATAAAAAAATTAAAAAAAATATTTTTAATTAATAATTTGCTATTTATTATGGAGTAATAGTAATTTCATAACAATTTGAAGAGTAAAAAAATAAAAATAAAAATTAAAAAAATATCCAAAATATGTTGAAAACACAACTCGAACTTCAAACGACCATAATTTTTGATCCGGGTGTCCGTTTAAGCTCTACAACATATCAAATCGAAGCCTGCGATGAGATCTACGCGCTATTGAACTAGGAAAATCCTTTTTCACAATTTGCAATGTTAAAAGTGGCCAATAAGGCCTCTAAAACTGATTTTTTAGTTTGGATACCCCGATTTTTTAACATAATGTGGATTTTTAGCCTCGTTTAAGGGGGTATTATTGGATTTTTTGGTGGGGACGGAATTTATTCCCAGGTATTACATTCATATTGATATTTTTTCTTTGAAATTTTATCGTTTTTTACAATGCACTGCTATTTATAATAAAAAATATAGCCATATATACATATTTTTTATATATTCACACATAAAAATTAATTTTTTTAAATAAATAATTACACATATTTACATATAAAATATTTTATCTTTATCTAAATAAAAACTAATATCAATTTTATTTAAAATACCAATTTATCAATATTTATATACCTATATATTAATCTAACTATATATGTACCTATATAATGTGTGTGTGTCTATATATTAACAAACTGATATATATATATATATTCTAACATATCTATATGAATATATATATATATGTATAATTATACTTATAGAAACACACAAACATATATATATATCTATGTGTGTGTGTGTTGTATATATGTATTTATTTACAGACACACAAAAAACAATTTTTATAATTGTATTGAAAACTAATCTTATATATATATTAATATACGAATAAATATATGGATAAAAAATATAACTAAATATTTATAAATAAATAGATATAAATTAATATTAATATACTAATAAATATATAAATATATAAATATAACTATATATGTATATATTTATATTAATACAAATATATAAATTTATATTAATACATGAATAAATATAAGTAAATATATATATATATATATATAAATAGATATATCACTTGTTGGAGAAAAAATCCAATTGGACGAGTGGTAAAGGCTTAGCGCGCATGGGGGGATGTCGTGAGTTCAAAACATGGTAGAGGCAGGCAGGGGCACGCGAATGGGTGAATTTGGGAGGGGGGATATAGCGCTATTAAAGGGGTCTACAAAGAGATGATAAAACATGGGGTGTCGTGGCTGGGGCTTGTGGGGGAGTGGGTAGGGCGGGGGCGCAGATAAATGGGGGGGGGGGAGAGCTGTTAAAAGACCCCTCTGATTTACAGATTTTTTTTAATTTTCTTAAATTTTTTAAATGTTTTTTAATTTTTTAACATTTATCAGCGCTAAAAAAAGCGCTGATAAAGGACCCTTTTATCAGCACTTCTTTAGCACTGATAATGGAGACCCCCTATCTTCGCCAGCATTAACAACGCTTTTTTAGCACTTTTAAAGGCCTTTTTAGCACTGATAAAATCAATAGTTGTAGTAGTTCATGTAACACTCAATAAATATTCATTATTTACTAAGCCTGTGAGGCATATTATGATACAATGGAAATGATTATTACTCCTAACGAAAAATTATCATATATCAAACCACATTTGTAAAATTATTTAATTTAATATTCACATTATTTTCAGACACTAAATTACCATTCATTTTACGAGAATTTCATATTTGTTTTTTAAATTTATTTTAAGAAATTTTTACTCAGTGTTTTTAAAATAATATATTTCTTCAAAATGACCTGTTTTGATATATTCGAAAAATATTTTTGTTCCCAAGGATTGTTAAATATCCCATGAATTCCATTATATATATAAAAAGTAAACATAATTGATTTAAATTTACAATAAGAATAATTTGTATGATTCAAGACCATAAATATTATTTTAAATAAAAATTGAAAAAATTCCTTATCAATATATTTTTAATAGATTTTATCATTCATTGGATAAAATAAAATTTAATATAAATTAATAATATATTAATTTTGATTAAATATAAAAAATATTTTTTTATAAAAGTAAGTTGGAACCCTATATAAAGTTGACAATTAAATTTTATTAAAAATTAATGTAATAAAAATATAAAGAAAGGTGTTTTCAATGATACCTTTTATATATGTTATTAAAATAAACTAATAGAACATTAGATGAAATAATACCACTAGTAAATTTCACACCATTAATAGTATTAACACTTTTAAGGGATTATTCTTATTAATATGGGTGTGCATCAAAAAATTCATTGGATTACAGAATATCCAAGAATTTTATCCATGAAGTAGTAAATTTACAAGAGATGTGCCAGGAGCCTTCAAAAAAGTTTTAGATGGTGGTTGTAGAGTTATATTTCATCTAGATGATAGAATATCTCTATTTATTTTTCTCCCACACTTCAATATTAACATTGATAATTTAAACTGAAAGGGTAGATGGAACACCAAAACTACCGTAATGGCATCTCAGGACATAACTATGGTGACCCCTATTGATTCCCCCAAAACTCACCCATCTCATACTTCCTTATAATGAAATATCAGGATAGAATTAATTTCACCCCACAAGAGTGATATTTCTAAAAAAAATAAATTATAACCAAGGGAGGTTAGAAGTTATTATTAATTCAAAGTCTCTTCATAATAGAGAGATCATGAAAAATATTATGATAGTGATAACTTTAGAAGAAAATGAACTCTCCATCAGTATCCAACATATGAGAGAAGGTGGAATTGAGGTTAAATGGGGTATGATAATGTATCATTGTAATGTGCGAATACCATATAAATTAATTTAGTTAAACATAAATCACTTAAACTATGATCAGTAGTTATTCGAGTGATGAAGGCTCGTACATAATTTAATAATATTATAGAAAGATGTATCTTGATGACATTGAATTTAAAAAAATATCCAAGATGAAATGACACAACACAGAATTAGTGGTATAGATTAGGAATAGGTTCCCTGTGTATTCCATATTTTACTGGAAAAGATAAAATCTAGAGAATAATGTTATGTTTAGATACTGAAAGTATAAATTAGTTAGGACAATATCTTATGAAAACCTCCATATCAGAATAAATTTGGGAGGTTTTGATCCACTATTTTTTTATCATATCTATCCAATTTTCCCTAACATTAGTATAATAGGTTTATTTGTGGTAATATATCAATATAGTAATAATACCATTTTACATATTATCTTATAATAGATTGTCCTCATGTGATATGAAGTTATTTAAGTCTACCACACATATGACCACCTCAAGAATGAATTTGATTGATAGTAAAATTTATTCATTTATTCTTACATGAAAATAAATTTTTAGATTAGTGAAATTAAGAAATTTATACAGGGGGTACCAATACAATTTTTAATCTAGATGACAATGGATTATTCCCTACTCTAAATCAATCTTGACTGAGAAGAATTACACAAGATAGATGACTGTTGAAAAGTCTAGATAAAGGATTCCATATACTAGAATTTACCATATCTGAGAAAACGTAGAAATATATCTCTATGAATTACAAGGGTTATAGGATTGACATTAATAAGACACCATATAAAATGGGCTTCTAGTGTTTTATTAAAAATTAGGAGATTTTTTATTCACATACCAGTAGAATCATTGGGGTTATTGTTTTTTCTAGGAAACTATTACTATCTTTATGTCATGTGCAATTCCACTAATAAAATTTTTTAGACATTGGTAATATTTTGATTAGGGAAACATGATATTTGTAACCCATAAAAGTGAAAAAAAATTATACAAGATCATATTTTACCAGACAGACCCTCCCATCCAGGGATAAAGACTTACCTTTATAGGCCATAAGTTTCTTCCTGAATAAGATTGAAATATTAGTAAAATGAAAAGATATGTACCTCACACAACTCATGATATCACTAGAGAAAGTTATTTGAATTACCCCTTACAAATTACATGGTCATTGAGCTTTTCCACTATCAAAGATGTATAAGTGCTCTTATGAAAAACTATTATTGTTTTGTTCATATGTGTCCTCTAAACTAAGACACTTTCATAATGAAAAGGATCTTGTTTTTTGAATATAATATTTTCCATATCTCCCTGAAGGGATAATATTATATTATTATCATAGATAATATGATTATGATTTGAAAGAACTCCAGAATCCCTGATAGGATTCATATTTCCATTATAAATAATGGTTGAGATAAACCTTCTAAGGGAGTCCTCAGAAATAGAAAATATAATTTTAGTGAGTGGATCACATTGTGTAAATCTGATTGAGAGTGAAATGTACAAATTAAGAGATAAATTTATTATAATTAATATTTCATCCAACCTTAAAATGTTATACACAATATTTTTTAATGTTCCATTGAATCTAAATAAGGATAATAGATTGAAAATTTCGCAATACATCATATCAAGATCCTTTTCAACGTCAAGTTTTAGAGAAATATTTCTCCCTATAGTGGAATGATATGAACTTTGACATACTCAGAGTTTGTGAATGAAAATGATATATGTTCATTATTTTGATAAAACACAAATAATTTAAAGATACAATCTTGTTTTGAATATTTGATTGATTATTATAAAGTATCATTCTAATGATCCTGAAAATAATGTTAACAAGATAAACATGCATGAAAATATATAATTCATTATAATGTTCAATATTATGAATAATGGAAATGAGAAAACCATTAACCTCATGTGGAAGATATCCATATAAAAATAATTGAGTAAAATTTCTACAAAAATAATTTTGAATGATCCATCAGTTTGTTTGGAATTGGAACTTGGTGAAACTATACGAACTATTAGTACATATTGTTTTAAGTATAAATATTACATCATTAATCTAAAATTAAAAGGGAAAAAATATGATTATGATATCTTCTTCCTATTGAACTTTCATGGGAATATTTCATTCCTTCAATAAAAAGATGATGCAAAGACCACTAAAGATTTTCTTTTAGTATGAAACAATATGATTAGAGAGAGAATATGTATTATTTAAAATTTTATCAATATATTTATGGATAGATATGGGTGTGTAATATTTTATATATCTTTTAATGTAATTGAATAATTTTATTTATTTTCCCCATTATTAATCAAATTTTCCTTGAAGTTATCCATTTAGGTGTTTTATTATTTGGTTTAATATATGGTTAAATTTATTGGAGGCTTCAACTACTAGATCAATATCAAAATAATTATAACTTTTAGTGTACTTTTCTAAAATATTATATATTTTGTATTCCAGTGAGACAATTTCATTGGTTAGTGATATGAAAGGATCATTTCTACATTCCTTCATCTCCCATTTTAATAAACTGCATTTTTTGGACATAATAAATGACATCATTCTTGCATATAAAAAACATTATGTGTCTTTTATAATCTTTAAACATTTTTTGTGAAGGGTCAAAACATTGATAAACATTTAAGGAATATGAGGATTATTGTATTTTTATACTAGGATTATTTGATTTGGGTTGTTATATGAATTTTTCATTGAAAATTATTAAATTAGTTTAATTTAGATATATCAAATGTAGTCCCATTGAAAATTCCCTATCAAGATTAATTTACACCATTTTATTATGATTATTATAATACTAGGTGTATTTCCAACCAACTTTGTTGAATTCCACCAAACAATTTCATTTAATGCGTTTCTTAAATTCCCTAGAGTATATATAGTAAGTAATTTCATCCAATATCTTGTACAAAATAAAGATGAATTTTATGTCTCCAAGGACTATATACTGGCCAATTATCTATAAATTCATGTAATAAATATCCTACCAAATACATATTCTATCACTGTATCTTATCTATTCATATATGGTGGGGAAAAATTGATACACTACAGTTATTCTAAACATGAAGGTAATTAATTGGAAACTTGAACAAATAATTGAATGGTTTTATAAATTATAATTTTCCAAACCCTCAATGGGTCAAGACCTTTGTATTGAAATTATTTTTATTAATTATATTAAAAGTGACACAACAAAGATATATACCCTTGTGTAAAATATCTTATTTGGTTCATAAAGTTCAAATATGGTTTGTTTATTATATTTAATATATAGTCTTAAAGAGATGGTTGTATCAGAGTTTTCTATACTAATGTAGTTTTAATAAAAAAATCATAATTTTTAATGTATTTGGATTTTGAACCCCCTTTCATATTCCCTTATAAACTTCTCTTTTTTGAATAGATCTTCCTTTATTCTAATTTCCAGGTTCCAGAGTTCCTTGAATGTTCGATCCTTCTATAATATTGTTGTGTATAAACATAAAAATATCATTTATGGGGTATTGTCAACAATGTAAATGTTATACCTTAAAGCAAGAGTGGGTCCAACATATTATACCTTAAAAAACGGGGTAGTAGTCACATTTTACATTTCTTATGAGCATGAATGTATTTTTACAGTCATCTAGGTGTCAATAATATCTATTATATTTCTATTAGGTTGTTTTGGGTCATCACATGGGATATGATACTCATTTTAGGGCAGGATGCCAACATTTTGAACATAATTATTTAAAATAGGAGTGTATCGAATAAAATATCTCATAATAAGGGTTGGTTGTACCAATTTTTGGTTCCTATGTAGTGGCCTAAATCCCTTCCCTCAACTGGGTGTCATTATTATCTAGTGTATTTTCATAATTTTTCTTTTTTATATTTTCAAGGGTTGTAGTTTCATAAAATTATATATTTTTTCATCACTTAACTCTAAAATATTTAACTACCTTAACAAACTATATAACATGATTCTCTATACGGGTTTGAAATCTATAAATACATAAAAAGTTCAAATATTTTAATCAACTATCACTTGGGTCCTAATTAATCTACAAGCATCAATATGTGTTATGTTTAATAGTTCTATCATTAATTATAAATTTCATTTAATGTATCCTTTTATGTGATTTTTATAAAATAACATTGAATTTCTTTTTATGTCTCTTAAAAACTAGTTTATTTTGGATCATTGTAATATACATGAATATCAATATATATTTCTATAATATTTTAGCTAAATATATATACATAAAAAATAAATGAATTTATATTGATTTATTTAAAATGATATGAAACTAAATTTATACATATTTATAATTTATTCACTATCCAGTAATAAAAACTTGTAAGCCTACAAAATTATAACAGAATATCCTAAATAAATAGAAGAAAACACGCAAAGAGAAAAGAACTATTCTATTTAATCATCATAAATTTATATACAAAATATTAATATAATTCAAAAATATAAAATATTATAATCGAATAATGTAAATAATTAAATAATATAAATATAATTTAGAAATCATTAGAATTTTGGTCTATTAAATGTATCATTGTTTTGAAAACTCTTATACAATGAAAATAAAATGTTAAAAATATAATTTTCAATTTATAAATGAAAAATAGATAAACTTAAGGGAATTTCTTTTTGAGTAGTGAATGAGAGAAAGAATAGGTATTTATATGAAATATAATGAATATTTAATGATTTTAGTATTAAATGATATTTAAAATTTTAATTGGCCATTAAAATAAAAACATAACTGTAATGAATCTTAAAATATCAAATTATTATCATTTACTAGTGATTAATAAATAAATATCAAAATTTTTATAATAGAAATTTATTTGAAAATAATAGTTTCCTACATTATTCATATGTATACATTTTAAATGTAGATGGTTATAAATTATTCAGAAAAATATTATATTTTAATTTAATATTAAAATGGTAGATTTACATATTATAAAAATTTATCAATAAGAATATATATATTAAACTTTTCTTTGATCATAAAATTAATTAATTATCCACAAAAAATTTATAAAATAAAAACAATTAGAAATATAGTCACTCACAATAAAAGAAATACTGTTTATTCAATACTAAATTCATTTTCTATGAGTTTTCTTATTTTATATAAATGTCATGTACATTAGATATTAAATTTTAAAAATAAACATGATTTTCGGATTAGAAACTAAAAATTATATTTTTGTATAATATTTGATTTTTTTCTAACAAAAATTGAATTTTTACTATATAAAATATTTACAAGCTAACATTTTTACTATATAAAATATTTACAAGATAAGATTTGTAAATTTTGGTTTTAAAATATTTAATAAACAATATATTTTTATTTTTAAACAAATAAAATTAATATAAAGAAAAACATTTCAATATTTTATTTACTGATACCTCTAACCTATGGGTATATAAACACCCCTTCCTCTTCCTCTGATGCACCTTACCCTTCCAAAAAATAATCAAAATATGTATATGAACTCATCTAGCCACGTTTTCATGTCTATGTTCTATCCAAGAATCCCTCTACTGATATCCTAAGACACAATCCAAAGGAGGTGATTCAAAAATCATAGGATTCACGAATCTTTCCTTAATTTTTTATTTAAGAGGTTTCAAAATTAATATCCATTAAAACACATTATAATTTTCATAAATAGTTTTATTTTCATTGTATTAATATTAATCTTATCATTTATTGGTTATATACTAAAATTCCCCTCCAATTGTTTTCCTTTTCAAAATCATTTACATTTTTAGAAAAAATGTCTCAAAACCCATGTCTCTTTATATTTTCCTCCACATACCCATTCAATTATAAAAGTTATAGTTACAAATAAAAATAAAATAGTATCTTATTTATAATAAAATCTTTTCATAGAACTCCAATACATAAATGAAGTTTTATTTTTAACTCATCCAAATATCTTATTCACCTATGGTGGTTTTATGCTAACTATTTGAAAGATAATGTTGTATTTTTTTAGTTATTATTTTCATATATATTTATAAAATTGAATTTAATTGTCTAATATAACCTTAAAACATAAATATTATCATTTTTATGATTATATTATCATAAAATTTCCATGATTTTAGTAATATTAAAATATAAAAATAAATATCATTATAACCAACTAAAATATACCTTCTAAGGAGGTTTCTTAGGATTATAACTGTTCACTAAGCTATTAAACTATACTAGTAATAGAATTAAAATTAAGAAATACCTTTATACTTTTAGATCTTATTGAATCACAATACAATTAGCTTTAATCTAAAAATTAAATTGAAGTTGTTTGTAACTATGATGTGAATAAACTCAAAACAAACGATGTAATAAAATTTAATCAAATATTGAAAAATAAATTATATTAAATGAATTAAAGAGAAAAACATTAACCAAATAATCATGATTTTTTTTCAAATTATGTTTATAATGACAAAAACATTATTATTATTGAATTTAAAGGACTATAGAAAAAAATATGAACTCAAGGTTAGAGTTTACCTTCCAAATATCCTTACATTTTATAAATTGGTCATAAACTATCTATCTCTACATATATATCATTTTTAAGTGGTTTGAATGTGTAACCTATTATTCCTACCATTATTTATTGTATATCCTAGTGGATATTTCAATCATATTTATTTATAGCTCTAACCATAAATTTTTTTATGGGTTCTATCATATAATTTTCACTTATTCAGATTATGTTATCTATCACAAAACACACTCTCTTTATTTATCTCTCCATTGACATTATCATTTAATTTTATATCCATTGTTTATATAATGGTTGTATTTTATTATTTTTCCTCAATTTATTTGGTTATTCTATTATTTAATTTACCATATACCCTTTATTGTATATAGTGATAATACAATATATTCTATCTTAAATATTGAACGGTGTTTACATAATATTTTTGTACATTAAATTAATATGGAAATATTTACAATCCATATGACTGTTAGTTCAGTATAGATAATTATTAATTACTTATTCATGTTTATATATGTTCTTGCATAAAAAATTATATACCTTATTGTTCATTTATTATTTTTATATGAGGAATCTATTGGACCAAGTATGTGATAGGTATGCCGACAAATTAAATCTTCCCCAAATAAAATATGAATTTTATAGAGATAACCTTCATTGGGTATTTGGTGTGAATGTCAACATTTTTATAAATAAATTAGAACATTGAATCAGATTTTAGCTAATGATTCCAACATTAAATCTATTGTAATTTCATTATCAAAATAAATAATATTTTATTTTTGTTTAGTGGTAACCACTACATCCATAATACAAGAGAAAATAAAACAACCAAACCACACAATAAAAATTGTTTTTTCAATAAAACCAGTATTTCCATAAATGATTCATGATGTCTTAGTGGAGACAGAACTATTGGTTATCATAAATAGTGAATTCATTGAAATAATATACCATCAAGAAGTCATGAGTAGAGTGGCACAAGGAAAAATTCTTGAAAATGATACCATGTTGATAATGGTACGATTACTAATATACTTTATTGAAACCCATGGGTTATATCCCATATTTTTTCTATGCTATTATTTATATAGAATCCTTTGAAAATTTATTCCTTTCTTGTAATTTATGTGATTTAATACTCAACATTAAAATTCCCTATAGTAAGCAAATGAGATCATATTTTGATTTGGTTTCCAAATTCTCCTAAAAAACCATGAATTACATTTGTTTTAATAAAAGGATATCCATTGAATAAATAAAAAAATTTATGTGTTTTTATTATGTACATATGTTTCAAAAGCAGTGTAATAATCATGTTTGTATCTAGTCTCATAATCCCCCAAAAGTATTTATTATAAAATCATTAAATTTTAAAATTGATTATCCACATTGAGTTGTTATTTCCAGGAGTTTTAATATCTATATTAGAAAATGTTTATTAAAATTATATGGAACTAGATTTATCAAAAAATATAAAATTCGTAAATATTTATCATAAACCCATAATAAATTCTATAATTTATTCTATAAATGTTATATTACATGACATAAATTTAATATAAATTGATAAAAAATATTTATTATAAATCATAGTTTTATTCATTTAAGAAATTAGTATATGGTACTTTTTATAAATTATTACTAATAAAAGGTTAGACACTTTTTTAATAACCATATTCATATTAATTATTTACCTATATATAATATCCTTGATGTTAGTTTAAAAGATGAGAAAATTATTTATATACGAAGGTAGTATCATTAGAACACAAAAATAACTGTTCAGGTATGGATCACTGTGTTTCCCCTTAAGATATTTTAAGCACATTGGATAATTTCATGAGGAAGTATCATGAATCATTCAATAGAACCAGTAATAAATTAAAGGATGTAAAATGGATTTAATCAATTAAAAAAAATATTTTTCACCATTGGATGCAATAAAATGGAGAAGGTAATTATGGATTTATTTTTGATAAAATGGTTATGTTGATCAATGGATTAAATTAATTAGAAATAATTTTATATAGAAATATATAGATATAATTTAATAAAATGATTCCAAGAAATAATTCATTGCGAAATATTTACCATGATATCCATGAGATATTTTGGATAAAATATTTTTAAACTTATTATAATTTGTGATGAAAATATTCCTATATAGGAGGAAAACTACAACATATTAGTGAGGCACTTTTCAAATTATGTATTAAATCTATAAAGAAACATTTTTACCTTCTTTGATTGAACAAATACATGTTTTTAGAGTGAATTCATCTATTAAAACATTTTTATTACATTGTTATAGAGTTAATAGTTATACAAGGACTAAGAAACAGTTCCCCAAATCATATATTACCTATGGAATGTAAGAGATGAATTTAATGATTGAGCATAGTATAGAAATAATATTGGAGGAAAAGAATAAAGGTATGGTAGAATTTAATATATATAATAACATTCTAAAGAATCATGTCGTCGATTCCTTAACGGTGTTAGGATCTTGTTTAACGTTTAGAGATAAAGTTCAATGATATCAGGAGTGAAATTTTAAGAGATATATTACTATTTTTAAATCATTGAAATATAAGAATATGGGAAACCATTCATCTTTTTGCAATAAGAATCGAGCTAATTTACCATAAAAGAGGATTAGGTACTATGGTTAGGCTTATAAAAATACTGGGATAGAAGTTGATGACTAAAATAATTTTATAGTAGGATCATGAAAATTAACATGCAAAAGGTATGACTCTCAAAAAACCTACTGAATAACTAAATATTTGAATATTTAAAGGGAACTGATTATTTCCATAGCCTAATTATAAAAAGAATGTTTGAGTTCCTAACAGAAATTATATATGGAATCATGATTATTTTAATGATAACCTCACCCATTTTACTTTGGTGGGAGTAAATAAAATTATAAGGTTATAATTTATTTATTTGTGATAATCTAAAATCAAATAATTTCCAGAATAATATCTTAAATATATATCTTAAATTATATATATATATATATATTAATTTTTTATTTTTTTATTTTTTATAATCCTAAAATTTATGTACCTTTATCAGTTATTAAATTTTAATTACCAAATACATGTCATACTAAAAATACTAAATTAATATAATAAACAAATTGAATAAAATACATTAAAAAAATAATTATTTTATTTACATGAGAAAAAATACATATAAATGATCGATGCACTCTATAAAATTAAAAAACTACAATGGGAAAATACAAAATATCATAAGAAAAAATTTAAATTTTAAAGCGCATTAAGCAACGAGAAATATTAGAACCTGGAAAAACTAAATATATAGAGAACCAGACAAGTGAAATACAATTCTTATTTTATAACTGATGAAATTACGACCTCGAATGTGTATTTTTGGAATGATAAATGAAAGAAATATAATATATTTATACTAAATATAACAAATATATGACGAGTAGTTAGGGTTTGGCTTAGTGGTAAACACCTCGTAATCCTACATGGAAAATGGGGGTTAAAACCCAATTGGGAACATGGTACTGTAGAAGTACTGTATCAGGTTACTATAGCAGTGACATGATTCTATAGTAGTAGTAGATACTATGTTGTACTATAGCAGGTAGAGTACTGTAGAATTACTATTCATAGAATTGGCCTTGGGCAAAAAAATTGGACCTACGGGCCATGTAATAGGTTAAATTCAGGGCCTTCAGGCTATGTAATGGGTCTCCCTCTACCCAATTAAAAGATGTATTTTCTTTGATTTAAATTATAAATTATGATTCAGCCCCATCCTTTAAAAAAAGGGAATATATGATCATTTGAATAGTATATGATCTTCAAAATTATAACAAGCTATTGAAAATTTAGCATCACTATGATTAATAGAAAAATGTCTTATAATTAATGTTTACTTTTAATTAACAATGCAAAATAAAAATTTTAAAATAAAGAAATTGTTTTTATTAAACATGTAACTTGATGTATGTTTATAAAATACAATTTTAACAAGTTATAATTAATGTTGTTAAAAAAATATTAAATTTTATATTAATTCTTAATTAAAGAATTATGTGTTTAGAAATTTATTATAAATGCAAAATTTAATATAATTTTTTAGAATGTAAAAAAATTAATTATTAATAGTATAATAATTAATTATTAAATATATTAAAATAGTCACTCTTATAAAGAGAAATAGAATTAATTCATGATATATATTTTTCTTATTAATTATATTGTTTAAAATCAACATTGATCATCTAAGAGGTTTTTTGTAAAACTAATAATATAGAATTAACATTTGGGATAAAAAAATTTAAATTATCTAAGGGAAAATTGGAGGAATCTTTCTAATAAATAATTTTTAATGAATAGTGTAAAATACAATTTTTATATTTATGATAATTATTATGAAATCATCAATAAATAAATATTCATCAAAAAAGTATAATACATTTATCATGATTTAAAATATACTTGAGGTGTATAATAATTAATTTAAACATAAATGATTAATTTTTAAACATAAAAATCTATTTTCAAAGAATAAGTTATATTTTATTCAAATAGAAACCTATTTTTTATTAAATTATTAATTATATTTCCATGTATCCATTTAGAATTAAGCTCCCAAAAACTATATTTTCAAATCATATTATAATAAATGTCATAATAATCAACACTATTCATAGTCTTGAGAATAAATAATAAAATAATTAATATTTTATTCATTGATTTTCATCCCACAAGGTTGCATAAACAACCCTTCTCCACCCGTTTCACCTAACTTCTAAAACACTATCTATTTACAAATATATTCTCAATTATCCACCTCCATAATTCAATAGACTCAATATAAGTATGTGATTCCAAATGAATATTATGGGATCCTAATTCACTCTTTAATTCTTATTTGCGAAAATTTTGTCTTAAAATTCCTCAAATATTACAAATAATGGACATCCATGATTATATTTCCATTTTATTAGCATCGGTAACATCTTTTATTGATGATATATTTATTTTTTCCTATTATCAGGACCTTTTTCATTAGTCTTTTGTATGTCTAAATATGGTACACAAAACACATGTCTCCTCAATGAATACTACCGATACTCCATGGATAATATAAGTGAAAATAATATTTATTCATAAAATACTATACTAATTACACTATAATGTTTTTTTGAAAAAAAATTATTTATTAGTTACTAAATTATTTTAAACAATTTTAGAAAACATCTTTCTATCATTGTTGTTTTATGAAACATCAGTAAATGAAGGAATTTAATTTTGAACTTATTTACTTCATTTATTTAAAAAATATGATTTCATATTTGAGTAAAAATTTATTATTGAATTCATGTAATGTTTACAATTCATGATTTATAAAATTTACATGATAAAAACAAAGTTAAATGTAATGAATCATAGTCATGTGAATAATCTACAACATTCTTGTTACACCCCAAGATTTCATAGTACATTATCTCGTTAAAGTAATTCAATAGCTTTCGCTACACGCAACACCGAGATCGAGTTCACCACAACTTACCAAAAAAGTCGTTCAAAAGTTTTTATGTGTAGTATTAACTTCATTTTGAATTTTATATACACCATATAATTTTTAGAATCCATATTATTTGTTTCTTAGACAAAATATAAGAACAAATTTTTTTTTTCAGATAAAAGAAGTATTTTAAAAAAATGCAATTTTACTGCATTTTAATGGAGAACATTTTTAAAACCAATATTTGAAACTTTTATATATTAAATTTAATGAAAATAAATTATTCTATATAATTGGGACATAAAAATTTAGTTTGGATAAATTTTGGCTACTTTTCTGATAATATTCATATTTTTATGAATAGTGAAAATACTAAATATTAACTAAAAACAAGTTTTTTAATCGAAATAATTTATTGTGTAAAATTACAAATTTGAGTGGTTTTAAAGTATTATTAGATTATATTTTTATCATTTAATATAATTTAGGTCATTAGATGTAATTTCACATTTAAAATAGACATAAACCAATGTGAATCTTTTGATAGTTATTATTTTTTTAAACACGCTTTTTGTTTCGACAACGGGAATAAATTTTAAATTAATTCCTTCCACTTATTTGTGTAGAATTTGGAAAAATGGATTCCATATTTGGAATTAGTAGTTACAATTTTTTTAAATAGGTAACATTTATTTTTAGACATTATGAATGTTTACTTCAATGAATATTTTGTTTACCATGGTTAAAAGGTAAATCTGGTAAATAAGGGTAAAAATATATTATTATAATAATATTAAATTATCATAAAATGTGTCCAATTACTATTGGTTGATACATGTCCGACCATGGGAATACTTGGGTTGATTTTGTGACCACTTGGGTTCACTTGAGAGTGATAATGACACTTTATATTAATTAATTTAATGTAATGACAAAAATGACAAAAAAATATATCTTTTAGTAAAACATTTTTTAAATTCTTTTATACAAGTTATATGTTTGACTATAAATATTAATTTTAATATAAAAATATTTTCTACATAATGGTATTTTATTTATAATTTTTAGACATTAAATAATTAAATTGATTTTTGACACAATGGTGATGCAGTGATTACCTTATTAATGAAAGAATCAAATAAACGGTATTATAAAAATTAAAATAAATATTATTTTAAAGTTTTTATGACATACACAAATTTTCATGTTGAATATGACATATTTTTATTGATTAAATGTATTTGTTTCGAAGTAATCATGTTGTATTGACTTTAACCAAAACAAAATACTAAATAGTGTCAAAATTGACATAAATGTGTTTTAAAAAACATATTATATTATTAAATGATATAATATTCCTACAAATATAAGGTTCGGCCAAAGAACATAGATAAGGTTATATATATTAATAATGATCCACTTGTGGTTATCTTGGCTTGTTATAGTAAGTTTATTAACCATATATTATAAAAATGCAAAGAAACATGGTAGATGTGAAACTATTAAACTAAGAATTAAATATAAATGATAAGGTTAATATGAAGACCTAAATATACATAAAACCTATTGGTAGGGATATTTTCGACCCATCCTCATCTTAAACTCGAAATAATTCATTTTGGGGCCATTAGAAATGGAAAATGATTTTATTATAAAATAATATTTCATGCTTTTCCAATAGTGACCCTCCCTCCTCTTATAAAAGGGCAGTTCTTCTCTCAAATTCAAACCTCCAAATCCATTTGGCTCGGGCAGACCTATTCCAATTATCCTCCCATCTTCCCTCACATCAACCTAGTGTCCTTACATTTATCAGAATTCCTACTTAAAGAGCCCGTTTGATCAACTCAAAAGGAAACACCTAAAGAAGAGGTGTTAATTTCACCACCCTATTTCAAGTTCCATTCTTATTCTAATTTCTATTTCTTTGTTGTTTCCATACCATAATAAAAAATCCAGTACCTTCTACATACTGTGATGTTATTATAAATATGGTACCACCATATTCATTATTCTATCCATCCTATAAATTAAAATGTCACCATACGTGTGTATGTACGGCTTACCGTCTCCACGTTGTGGTGTAGTTTGTTATTCAAACACATCATTATTCGGATGGATATAATAATGAGTATAACTAATTTATATAAAAAATATAACCTGTTAATGATTCAGTATATGGGATATACTATACAATTATATATGATTTCACCATCAATATAATGATATTGTCGCTCGTGCGTACGTACGGATTACCGTCTCCACGAATGCGATGAGATTCATTTCCACGTTCACCATTCAATAATGATTAAAAAAATATATATTATTAATAAGTTTTTAATATATGACATAATAATTATACTGGGGATATATATATATATATGTGTGTATTTACTAACATATATCTTATTCACTTACTTCTGTTCAATACGATATGAAAATGGAAACAACGTCTATGAGTACGTACGGCCTACCATCTCCATAAATGGTTCCTTTCATTTCATATATATATATATATATCTATTATAAATATTTATATTCTAAATATATATTATATATAAATCATGTTTTATATTCTATAAGTATTTAAATCATGATCTAAATGATCCGATCAAGAATAACAAGTTAAATCACTTACGATAAAGCAAGTGATTATTACCCAAAATGTTAATTTAACATGGAAATCATTATTTAATGGGGTGTATAAACTCCTAAATGAATCATCTATTATATAATAAATATGAATATGGGTCTGGTATAATTTAATAACATGCTATGGTCATTATACAGGAGGTTAAACGTACCCTCAACCAATGGAAAGTGCAAGGTAAGGGTTAATTTCACAATCTCTTTGTTATCTGAGGTTGTTCTTACGTAAGTATCTAGTTGAACATATTTATTATCCATGTCCATGTTTCAAAAATTATTTTTCAATGGGATTCTTTTTAAGGTAATTTTTTATTAAAACATTATTTTAAATTTTTTAAAATTTTATTCTTCGAAACCTATCTCATTAATGTCCGTGTTTTCCAAATGGTTTTTAGGATTTCTTTATATGTACATGAATGTTTTAAAATTTTAATTCCATTAAAAAGTTTTAACGTGGTATGGGAGACTTTGATTCTATACTATCTTTTAAATGAAATATTTTATAAATTATGTGACTTTTAAATAATTTCATGAAAAAGGGATCTTTCTCTCAAAGATTTGTACTGATCATTTTCAACTATGTCAACATCCTTTAAGTGATATTATTCTAGATCGAGGTTGATATATTATGATACAAATTTTCCATATTATATTGATGATTTTGTGATATATTTTACAATGGATGTGTTATTTTTATACCATTCAAGGTTTAGGGTTAATGTATTGACATTTCTTATGCTAGTGTTAATACGAATTTTTATGTTATGATTCAAACTTTTCATATGAAGAATGCATTGGACTTATTAAGTGACTGGTGGAGCCCTCTATAGCTTCTCAGTGAATTGGTAGGTCTCATGATACAATTAGACATGGAATTGGTCATTGAATTTCCCAAATTTGATATATAGTTTTGGTCGAGGCCTAAATCATTTTTAGACGTCTTGGACAAGGCCTTGACAAGATGTTTCAGAATGTCCGGCATTATACATTCCCTCAATATGAAAATAATTTTGATAGTTCATGTGGTTATTCAACTATTAGAATTACCATGATTATGTTTTATTATGGATTTTTTTACTCAACTCATATTCCTACCATAAAGTGTTCATGTTTATTATTTTTAAAGGAATGTGTTTTTAATTATTCACCATGCCTAATGTTTATGTTATCTTCCACTTTATTTCTTACCCTTACCGAGCGTTTGAGCTCATCCCTTTCTTAGGTTTCATTTTCCTAGGATTTTAAGAAGTGTATTATTATTGATATGCAGGGTTAAGCTAAGGGGAATAATGGGATTCTCAAATAACTATCCATTCTATATTTTGTGTTTGAAATTGTAATTTAAAGTTGATGGATGTATTCTATTTTCGAAATCTGCTAAACTGATCAGTCCATCGTGACTTGATTCCTTGTAATCCTGCCAATGTATTAAAATAATGCACTCGCTCTGGGATTTTGGGATCTCGGCATTATAGTTGGTAATAGGAGAAGTTTAGCAACATCCTTAGAAATAGATTTATATAAACTCTGATTAGAGAACATTACCCTAAGATAGACATTGAGGATCAGTATAGAAGAACATCCTAGAATTATGGTTTTGTTGAGATTTTGTGTATTTTCCAAGAAATACATCCTTTTTTGGATACGAGCAAGTAGAGGCGGCTCTGGCACTGTTGACACACCTTTCTTTCATAGAGTCAAACGACTGAAAAAAGGGAATACACTAAGCACAAATAGATTCATCCTTTTAAGAAACATCAAAAATTGAAAAAGGCATGAACAAGGATTTGTTTACACATGGGTCGCACAAGTTTCATCATGGTAGCACAAGTATACTTGAGTGCCAAATATTGGTCGCACAGGTGACTTGCGCGCCATATTTTATTTTCTCCCAAGGTCTTCAATGGCCTATAAATACCCACTATAGGCCCCCCATTTTGGGGATGGAAAAATCCAAAAGTCATATTTATGCTCTTGGTTCCCTAGTATCTACTTGAAGTCTTCTGAACACTTCTAAGGTAATTTCATACCTAGAATATAATATCTAAAAAGGATGAATAAGGCCTAAGTGTTGGAATTCATGAAAACTTGCGTGCCTAAGTGTATAACCCTTAAAAGAAATGAAGACACTTGCACGCCACCTTATCCCTTCAACAGAACTTGCACGCCACACTTTTGTAAGCCTCTTGGGATAATACCAAGGGCTTGAGCCAAGACTTGCCCAAGTATTACTCTATAGGTTGACCATTGCGTAAGTATACATGTGTCATACACATATAATTTCACAACCATGACTTGCGCGCCCAAACAGGACTTGCACGCCTACCTCTCTTTGGGTTCCTCTCCTACCTATTCAACTATTTTCTTCAAATCCACCTCTCTTATTCATGATTTAGCCTATAAAACCCTTTTCAAATCCACTTTTATCTTGGTTCCTCTATTTTCTTCCTTATCTGAAAGGAATTCTGTGGAACATCCCTCAAAACCTAGTGATTTACATATCTTTATGACACTAAGGTTAGAGATTTCATTCATTCAACCCCATCCTTTAAGATGAGAATATCTTTAATCTGGGCATCCTCTTTAGGAGTAATCCCCAAGTCTTAAATTCTATTGATATAGGTCTCCTTTTCAGGAGTATTCCCCAGATCACAAGTCCCCTAACCTAGGCATTCTTTTCAGGAGTAAGCCCCATTCATAATTCCCCTGACATGGGCCACCTTTTCAAGAGTAAGCCCCAGTCCAAGTTCCCTTAAAATGGGCATCCTCCTAAGGAGTAATCCCCAATAATAATTTTCTTTATCTTGGGAATCCTCCTCATGAGTAATCCCCACTCTCAAATTTTCTTAAAATGGGCATCCTTTTTAAGAGTAATACCTAGTCATCATTCCACTTAACCTGGGCCTACTTCTTAGGAATAAGACCGAGTCATAATTTCTCTTAACCAGTCTTATTTTCTTTAGATTTGGACTTCATTCTCAAGAATAAAACCCAATAATAAATACCCTCTAATTTGGGTATCCTTCTCAGGACTAAGTCCTATGTTATGTATCCAAATCTTCATAAAGCACATATACCTTTATGGACCTTGTTCACGGGATTCTTCACTGATGTAAGTCCCAATCTTCATCTATCTGGGTAGTCATACATATGTAAGCCCCACATCATTTTCTATGATTGCATCTTTCGTGGCACAATCGTTAGGTTTTACTAATACCTCTTGTTTCTCACACCGAGCATGACTAATGTGAGCTTTGAGTTTAAAAGTAATTATGACATCTTTATTTGGGCCATCAATCATGCATAGACTACATATTTATTCACTCGAACTACGTGGGTTCGGATTTCTTTTCTAAACAAGGATACGTAGGTAACCCATCTATAGGTACGATCCCAACTCTAAAATAATCCATGTCCTTCGGAACGACAATAAACTTCAAGTGCCCCATTGAGTGGATTTTAAACTAGTATGGTTATCAAAATGACCAAGTGATTACTATATAATGTGTTGAAGGATACTATTGACTAAGAATCTATAACAAATATGGATGATTCTCTATTGATGAAGAACATAAAATAAATATAAAATATTCTCTAAATCTCATACATATCAATTATTGATTGTCAAAATCTAAAGGAAAGATCATTTTCATACTTGTTAATTTAATAATGATTCACAAACATAACTCCAATCTATAAAGAGACTCCCGGAGTAGACTATAATTCCCCCCCAAAAGGTGTGATGAGTCCGACCTCCCATCCTTTCAACCAATACAAATTATTAAGCCTCATCAGTCCACAACTATTGAGCACCCACCTTTGGAAAGTAGATCCAAATGGATATAGAATCATTGGATCTTTCCGGTTCTACGAATAAACCAATAAGAAACCAATTGGAATGTTTAAACCATAAATAAATAAGGTCATTCCAATTTCCAGAGGAAACAAAAAATGGTGAACCCGACATGAATCCTTAACTAAGTTAAATGATGTTTTACTTATTTGTTAGGCCCCTATTTAACTTAATGTGAGGGCCAAAAAATAAATCAATATCATATGTACTCATCCAAAAAAATGTAGTTGCCAAAAATGTCTTGATTATGTCTATTATATCAAATAGGCACTCGTTTCCAAGATCTCTCTGAGTTATTGAAATGGATTATCTAAAGTTCACACTAGTGAATGCATCATTTTCTACTCCTACTAGATCCTCGTCCGCTCTGAGGACAACATCACCTACTCAGTGTCTTCAACGCTAGGTATCAAATTCACTGGTCAAGGAATACTGTCAACACGATACCATTCCGACTCTGGAGGCTGCTTGACAAGCCCTATAAGTCAATAATTCACTATGGTTGTCCGGACAAGGATGACCAATGATCAAGAAATAGGTGGTGCCAACCACCGTCTCCAACCATTTCAGGTCGTTATCCTCGGAACGCAATCACCAGTCCCTACCATATTATCAGGAGGTGAATGAGAAGGTCACTCAAGGCCTTAACTCAAGGAGACAGGAGTCCTTCCCTAGGGCTCCCATCAACAATCGCCGCCAGACTCATGTGGAAGTGCACCCTAAACATGATGAGGGTATCCCTTTTAGGGGTTCGGCTCAGGTTACTCAGACCTGATCATGCAAGACGAACCGCCAGAGGTGAAAAATGGTCAACATGGAGCAGGTTATAACTTTTCCACCTCCAGAGAAGTCTATCAAGCCAACTTGATGAAAAACAACGAGCGGGCATATACTGCTGTCTGTCCGGATGTTACTGCCCAATAGACTCGTCTAGCAGTAACATGCCAATCCCGCCAGACAATTCTAGTGGAGTATTATAAGCAGGCATATACACCTATTTATAACTCATCAACTAGTCAGCAGGCTCATCTGACTACAACCAAAGAAGCTGGCCAATTTAATATGGTGGAAAATGATAAGCAGGGACATAAACCTGTTTACAATCAACAATTATGTAAGCAGTATCTTCTACTAGTATTGAATGAAATTCGTCAACCATACTTGATGAAGAATACACAGCTTGCACATACACCTTCCAATGTTCATCAATCCTACCAATAGTATTGGTTGGTAGCACCCGGAGAAGTCAGTCGGAAAGCTCTGATGAAAAATTTGGAGCAGAACCAACTCTCTGCCCCCCATACATGAGTACTGTCAGAATTAAATGAAAGGAAAAGGAGGACATGATCCAGAACGCACACTTACTCAAGGCACAAAATGGACGTATATTCTCATTCTGGAATCTAAAGTCACGAAGCACATTCTGACAATGGTGAAAGTGCAGAAGAAAATCCATGCTCATATTCTGGATGCTTGTCAGAATATTATAACAGCTTCAGCAGCATCATAGGGAAAGAAATACAAATATGTCCCTACTAGTGGAGTGACACATGAACATATCACTCTGGAACAGATATACACTTCTGTTCCAGAATAAGTGGGTTGGGGGAATACTCTCCCATATCATACGGACAATCAAGTTCAGGAAAATTCACCGGATTTGAATGGAGATATTCAGAATAACCTGACTATTTCTCCTGAGCAAGCACATACACCTGCCCATAATAACCAATTTTGTCAAAAAGTTTTTCCTAAAGTGAGTAAGAATGCGTCTAAAAAAAGACACATCCAGCACAGTCATGAAATCGATAGCCAATATGTAATAAGTCCTTGCTCTATGCTGGAGTTCTTGATGCACTCAAACAATTATCTATTGCAACTCAAGATTTTACTCTCTCATTTCCCAATAGTGGGAACAATAATTTCGAAGGTCTTCATCAGAAACTTCCTCAAGAAGGCTTGCTTCATGACAGTTCGGTCTATCTCGAAGTATCATCTTCATATTAGAGCCATGATAACCCTCTACATGGCCAGAAGATCATGGAGAAAAAGGTTTCATCTTCTTTTGTAACCCACCATGGTGGTTCTCCCCATGATGATGAATTTAGCTTCGAAATTCCTCTCCGCAGTAGTAATTCGCATTGCCTGGAAAATTCTTCAAAGGACAATGTAGTAATGAGAAATATCTCTTATCTTGAGGCACTTGAAAATGTGAAGATAGTCATGTCTGATGATTTACCTCTTGCAGGTGAAATACTTTCTCAATCAGAAGATAGCCAGGGGTGTAGGTCATTCTCCGGACCACCCCTGGGTCATTCATCTTCTAGTATGATAAATTAATTCTCTAACAATATTTTTGAATCTGATGAAACCACAAGGAAGAACCAGCTCTGGTCTAATCAGGTAGAAGAATATGCATCGAATGATAAAGAGGAAGTGCTTAATATGAGAAAACAACTGGTGAAAGGTGATGTACCTGTCACGTTTTAGCCTTTGGATGACTCTCAGTATGATATTTCAGAGATGTTGATGGAAGATTGTATTCATGATATTAATCACAACATGTAGAAAACTCTCTGTCACTTGAAAGAAAAAATATTATGTTATGATTGATATGAAAATCATTTCAACATAATAGAAGGGTTACAAATCCGAATTGATTTGGCATCTCTCGTAGTTTCCCGATATCCAAAGGATGAAAAACAGTGGAGAGACCTTCAACGTTCATGCCTTGGCACACTAAAAAGGATGCGCCAGTTAATTGCCAATGCCCCATCTGATATTCATATCAGGGGACAGGGTGTTCATGGAGCACTGCATTTCACTATACACTCTAGTCAATATAGACCACTAAAGGTGGCCTCATGAAATGTTATTTCCCAGAACTGGCCACATCTAGCTAATTTTGGGCATTATCAAAGGCTTGCTCAGGAACATGCCTCAACTAGTTCTTCTCAATGTCATCCATACAGAGAACATGTTGTTGAATTACTCTTGAATCAGGAAAATGATAATATCAAATAGGCTTCTCATTTAGAGCGTTCATATCATCATGTGACAGAAGTGTCAGAAATCATTCAATGGTCTTTTGAGAAAGGTGATTTCAGTGGATATAGGTTGATGAATCCAGCCAATTTATGGACTAACTTTCGAAAGATCAGGAGAGATTTTAAGAAATTATCAGATGTAGTAGCTCAAGAACCACCCCAGCTTTCCAGACTGGGGACTCTTTTATCCCAACCCTTGGAATCAACATATAGGATTCGAGGAGTTGAGCAGGAACAGTAGGAACAGCCCTAGTCTATAGGACTGGGGACTTTTTCAAATCCTCAATCTCTTCCTTAGTGAAATCCAGTATTATCTTGATTAGGGAAGAAGACACAAGAGGAAGAAAGAGACTAATTATTAGGAGATTCCCTCAAAATTATGGTTCATCAAGAAGTTCTTGAGGGACCAAATCAATAGAAGGTGGTGTCTCATCAGGGACATGGAAAAATATAGTATCGCAGAAATGCCGATAGAAGAGATGAAATGCGTTATGCATCAATAAATTTCATCAATACTGTTGTTGCTAATCCTCTAGAACTCGAGGATCACTTAGAGGGATCAGATGAGGAAGTTCCTGCTCAAGAGGTTTTGCACACAGAGGAAAATGAAGAAGGTGTGTGTACATGAAACCAAAGGTTTACCTAGAATCTAGGTATTCCTTCAAGTAACCAACTTACCCCTCTCCAAAAGGTGTCCAGCAAGGGGAAAGGAAAAAAGTCATGTTTTTTTCCACCCTTCCTCTGGAGAAGGCCAATCACTCTCAGTAAGGAAATGATTCGCACAACAAGAGGAATAAATGAAGTAATTAGGGAGGTTGAATGTGGAACAACTTCAAGGTAGTCTTCCTCCTAAGCGGGCTATAGTCAGCCAGCGAAGGAAATTTGTCACAGCTACTGAGATAGATCAATAATATCCTTTTTACTAGTACACCATCAAAGGTCTAATCCTATGGGTCAAGCGCAACAACAATCATTGGTGGTACCATCAGTTGTAGTACCAGCCACCATACCTGTCCAAGCTCCAGTTATTACACCTGCTCAGGTCCACACTCAACCAGATGTTTCTCAAAAGTTAATAACAACTATTGAGTCATTAACAACTTGGTTGGAAGATATGGAGAGATAACGTGCACAAATTCAACCAGAAAAGAGATCTTACCCTGAATGGGTTGATACAATTCCTCCCCCATAAAATTTTTCAAGTTCCACATTCCCAATCTTTAATGTTTCGGGAGACCCAGAACAACACTTAACACATTTTGTTTCTCATTGGATCCTATGATGGGAAATCCTTAGCAACAAGAAGTTGTTAAGCTCAGGTGTTTTGTACAGTCATTACAAGGGCCTGCTTTTGTCTGGTATACAAGCTTGCAATCTTGGTCAATTACTGGGTGGGAGGATCTCTTTCAACGATTCCTTCTTCAATTCAGCTCAACTTTTCCAAAGAAAATATTTTTTGATCTTACAAATTGAATGCAAAGGGAGAATGAAAGAGTTTCATATTTCATTGCATTATGGAAAGGGTTAACATATTACCTAAGATTAGCACTCCCTCAAGAAGATTTTTTTCCAATCTGTGTGGCAAATTTTCATGATGAATTACACACACCATTGATCCCATTGAAATACACAGGAGGGTTTTGAGACCTTACTTAGATCGCTCAGCAGATCGAAGATTCTCTTACAAATACTAAGGATAAAACTCGTGTAATTCCATCAGCTCCAGGAAGGAGAATGGGTAAAGCAGAGACTGCTACAGTTACTCTTAAACAAACACCTGTACCTACTTCTACATCAAAACCTTCATCTAATCGAAGGTCTCCACCTCCTGAGCATCAACAATATAGTTCGTTTCATAAAGATGATCAAATATATCAAATATGGAAACAATTTGAAGAGTTAAAGAGCATAGTTTATTCTTTCCAAAATTAACAAGTTCATGGTTACTCCATTTTGGCTCTGGATAATAATTTGGGTCAGTTACCAAGGCCCAAAAGGCCAAACAAGGAAGGAGATAAAGATTGTCCCAACTATTTCCCATTTCATCAGATGTTGGGGCATCCCATTCATGAGTGTTTTGTCTTCAAAGTCCTCATACAAAAGATGGTGGAATCGGGACAGGTAACAATTAAAGGCTCTTCAACTCAGGTATCATGTGTTACTACTACAAATCCAGAGGAAGAAGGCGACCGACAAGAAGTCAAAATAAAAAATGCACAGAAATATGATGATTGGATGGTCAGAAAAACGATCATCTGACCTCATGCCATTTTATGAATGCAATTGAAGAAACCAATTGTGTATTTTGCTATGAATGCCACAAAAAACCCTGCTGTAGAAAAAGAAAAATCCTCAAAGGGGAGGCATAATTCAAAGAAATAGGAACAATTATAAAAAGATGAGATTGTGTCAAAACGCAAGTTTTTTTTTGACTCAGGTAGTTTTTATGCCTTCTAATTCAAAGCCACGGGAACCACCCCACCAAATGGAACAACCTAAATTGGCTAATCAGGCAGAGTCTTCATCAGATAAAGAGTTGATATTTGGTTATGTTTACATGATTCACTTAACAGATCCTTATACCAGTCATAGATTCGATCTTGATGAGCCTGAGTTCCCTATATCAATTAGAGGAATTAGTGCGAGTTCTGGAGGTCTAGGATATAGAGGAAGACGTGGATATCCCAAAAACCACAATTCCAATTATACCCCTACTATTCCATGCATGACAGATTCAGTCCTATAACAACTATTTTGGAGGATCGATTGGAGGTTACACCTTCTTCCTCTCAGCAAGTAAATATACCTAGTCGGTCAAATCTTCTAAATCTAGGAGTATTTCCAACTCCTAAACCGATACAAGAAGCATCTACTTCCAAAGCATCAAATTCTAAGCCATCTGTGAAACCACATGTTCCTGTTGGGAAACACATACCTTTGGATCAAAAATATGACATCTTGAAACATTTTTCCCAAGTACCGGCCATGTTATCAATTGTGGTTGCCTTGAATCTATCAAAAGATCTTCGGGAGGAAATCATTGAGGCTTTGTCAAGCCCTTAGGAATTCGCAACTGAAATTACTGCGGCTGAAGTCTACCATGAAGAGAATGATCCTGAAGAATACCATGCAGTGATATCTTTTATAGATGAAGATGAAGATGATGTTGTTCCTGGACATATTTGACCTTTGTATTTATTTGGAATGGTTAATTATGTAGAAATCCGATGAGCTTTCATTGATAATGGTTCAAGAGTCATCCTCATCCCCATTCGTACACTTTGTCTATTGGGCCTCACCGAATCAAATTTATCTCTTTCTACTTTGATGTTGCAAGGATATGATAAAAATTAACAAGAACCTCTGGGCGAGATCACACTCAGAACTCAGTTTGGAGATCTTGTATCCAATTCAGGTTTCATGGTTTTTCATCATGACACAACCTCTAATATTTTTCATGGAAGACCTGGGATACATCAACATGCAGTTATCCCTTCATCATACCATCAATGTCTCAAATATTGTTTCAATGGTCAAATTTGGACATTGTATGGTGATAAGGCCCCATTAAAAACATGTGAATCTCAATACATTGATGCGGAATTATATCATATGGAGGGAAAGGAGAAATCAACAACAAGGGAGGTTACCAAAGTTAATGATCCATATGGTTTGGAAAAGATTCTAGTAAACCCATTCATACATGTGATTACAGATTATGTGTTTCATATCTGTCAAATTGACAAGATAGACCCAAATCCAAAAACTCTTATGGAAACTTCTATAATGTCAATTACGGCAATCAATCCAGACAACATGGGAGAAATTGGTGATTCTCCAAGTAATGATGAAAGCTCAAATGGAGATGTCTTCATTTAATCCGATGAAATTCAGAAATTCTATACTTAGAAAACTAGACAAGAAAAAGTTATACCAATTTCATTGGTGAAAATGATGTCGATTCTCAATCCATCATCTCCTCTTTATTACCCAAGGAAGACCCTTCATCATCAATAGGGTTAGAAATGGATGCTTCTTCCTCAAGATTTTCAAATTTTAACATCTCTCCTGATCATGGAAATTCAGTTTCATCATCTACTATGAAATTAGAACCATAAGAGATAACACATGTTGAAGATGAAGAGGAAGATATCAGGGATGCTCTTCCAAAATTTGAAGAGGGTATCTATACCACTATAGATGAACTCAGATAAATAAATCTGGGTACAAAAGAAGATCCATGCCCCACTTTAATTAGTGTGGCCATGACTCTTGAAGAGAAAGAAATGTATATTTCGTTTTTAAAGAAAAATCAAGATATATTTGATTGGAATTATACAGAAATTCCAAGTCTTGATCCTGATGTTTCTACTCATCATTTGGGTTTTCCAGAAGAACATCAAGGATTCAAGCAAGCCATAGGAAGAACACACCCAACTTATGCTTCCAAAATTGAAGATGAAGTGGATAATATTACAAAATCTAACTTTGTCAGAGAAGTTCAATATCCCATGTGGATTACTAATATTGTCTATGTGAAAAAGAATAATGGAAAAATTAGAGTCTACATTGATTTCAGAGATCTTAATCGGCATTCTCCTAAGGATGATTTTCTAGTTCCGATCACAGATCTATTAATTGATGAAACAGCTGGCCATGAAGGACTTTACTTCATGGATGGCTATTCTGGGAATAATCTAATCCTAATGGCTCTAGAAGATGAAGAATCTATTGCTTTCAGAGCTCCTTAGGGTGTGTTTTTCTATCGGGTAATGCCATTTGGCCTGAAGAATGCAGGTGCAACATATTAGTGTGCCATCCACCGTATCTTCAAACCCTTTTAGGGAAATTTGTTGAATGTTATGCAAAAGATTTGGTGGTTAAATCCAATCAACATTCTAATCACTTGGATTATTTGGAAGTCATATTCCACAAAATTCGACCACATAATTTGAAGATGAACCTCTTGAAATGTGCTTTTGGGGTAACCTCAGAAAAATTTCTCGGCTTTTTTGTATGCCATCTTGGTATCGAAGTCGATCCCGAGAAGACAAAGTCAATCCATTGTATGTCACCTCCATGAAATATGAAATAATTGAAAGGACTTCGAGGACACTTGGACAATATTTGGAGTTTCATTGACAATCTAGCAGGAAAAAGTTTACCCTTTACAAAATTGATGAAGAAGGGAGTCACTTACTAGTGGACTGAAGAATGTCATGAAGCATTCAATATTCTCAGGAAATATCTCTTGAGTCTACCGGTATTAATGCCACCTATTGGAAGAAGGCCACTTATTCTTTATGTGATAGCTTTAGAGAGGTCATTGGGTGCCTTCCTTTCCCAAAAGAATGATGCTAGGAATGAAAACAAACTTTACTATCTTAGTCAGACTATGCTTGAAGAAGAAACCTGATATTCAAGTATTGAAAAGCACTGCCTAGCATTAATCGTTGATGTTCAGAAGTTGAGACACTACCTGCCACATCATGAGGTCCAATTGGTATCTTTCAGTAACCCACTCAAATTCATCTTTAGTAGTCCAATTCTTATAGGACGTCTGGCAAGGTGGGCAGTTATTTTGTAGTAATTAGATATCCAGTATGTGTCTCAAAAAGAAATAAAAGGGCCAAAATCAGGCTGATTTCCTTGCTGAAATTTCTTCAGTAGAAGATACATATTTAGATACTGAACTTCTTGATGAGGATGTCTTATCTATCGAAGATAATATTCAAACATTGGAAATGTACTTTGATGGTGCTTCTAGAAGTCCAACAGGGAAGAAAATGGAAGATTCTAAATTCAAAAATGTTGGGTTTGGAATTGTGCTCATTTCTCCAGAAAAGGTAGTGCTACCCTATTCCTTCTTATTGTGGGAAGGATGTACAAATAATGAAGCAGAATACCAAACTCTCATCATAGGATTGGAGTTGGCGCTTCAGGCACAAGTGAATCACTTAAAGGTGGAAGGTGATTCAGACCTGGTAATCAAACAAGTCAATGGAGATTATGCCATCAGAAAAGAAGAGTTAATCCCTTTGTATGATTATGTCATAGAGTTAATGAAAGAATTTACGTCAGAACTGACATTTTCTTATGTCCCATAATCAAAAAATTCTCAAGCCGATGCACTGGATAATGTGGCCACAACTTTGGCAGATCCAAATCGGGATAAAAAAATCTTCATTATTGCCCACCTTCGTACAATTTCACCTTATGTTCCAACCAGATCAGAATAAATCAATAAAATTAGTCCCATTTCTGAACCATATGGTCATACTATGGGATTTATGACACCTATCACGGAATACATTCAAAATGTAACACTCCCACCTGATAGAGCCGGGAAAGAACAAGTCCGAAGATGTGTGGTCAATTTTACTCTTTATGATAGCCCTGATCACCTAGAAAAAAAAATCTACAAAAGTGGTTTTGATGGAATTCTCTTCAGATGCATTAATGGTGAAGGGACAATGGTTTTCATGAAAGAATTACATGCAAGATTCTGTGGTTCCCAAAAGTATGGACATAGACTATCTGATCAAATTTGAAGGCTTGGATACTTTTGTCCTTCAATGATACAAGATTGTGTTGATTTCACTAAGAAGTGTCATTATTTCCAAGTATATTCGAACTTCATTCATCAACAGCCAGAGTTTCTTCATACAGCTAAATACTCATGAACATTTTCCACATGGGGAATGGATGTATTATGACCTTATTCTTCGTTTATATCCAAGCAGTTTAAGTATATTCTTACTACTACTGAATTCTTTTCCAAATGGGCAGAGGAAATACCTCTCAACGAAGTCAGTTCAAAAAGCATGGTTAGCTTCATCATGTCTAAAATCATTACCAGATTTGGTGTCCCTCATACCATATTGACGGACAATGGCACCAACTTCTATTCAGCCGAGGTAAGTAATATTTATCAAGAATGCAACATCAAATCCAATCATTCATCTTGGTATCAGGCAGTAGCCAATGGAAAAATATAAACCTTCAATAAGACTCTTTCAAACATACTAAAAAAGATGGTGGATAAAGATAAGAAATCATGGACTGATAAATGTTTTCATACTTTATGGGCTTATCGGACCACCACCCACACTGTTACACGGTCAACGCCATGCTCATTGGTATATGGAATGGAAACAGTCTTGCCCATTGAGATTCAATTACCCTCGCTCAGAGTTTCCATTTGTGATCATTCATCTACATATGAACAATATCAAAAGTGATTGGATGAATTGGAATGATTAGATGAAAAAATATTGTGCACCCTTCACCACTGGGAAGTCTATCAGAATCAAATAGCACGAGCTTTCAACAAAAAAGTTTCCTTCATTCATTCATTCACTGAGAATTGGTATTGATTCTCAGAACTCCAATTATTCCATGAAATAAAACTCCCAAGCATGAGAAAAAGTGGGAAGGACCTTACTCAATATATAAGGTCTACTCCAATGGAGCTTATTCTTTAATCACAATGGACGAAGAACTCATCACGACTCCAACCAATACCATATTTCTGAAGAAGTATTTTTTATAACAAAAATATGTGTATTTACAACATGACATTAAACTGTGTCATCCAACACGACGTTAAACTGTATTTTCCCCCTTACGTCCAACATGACGTTAGACTATGTCATCCTAGATATATGACGCTAAACTGTGCACCTCTTCATCCCACATGACGTTAAACTGTGAAAAAGTCCCTAATACATCCAACATGACTTTAAACTGTGTCCCCCATTGTCCTAGCTACATGACGATAAATTGTGGAGCACTCATCCTTTGTATATTATGTTCAACTATACAACCCCTCTTTTATCCATAGTGCATGACAATAAACTGCATAGTCCCCCCCCCACTAAGTCCTTACTGCATGAAATTAAACTGCACAGTCCCCCATTCATCCAACATGACGTTAAATAGTGTATTGTCCCTTATATGTCCTATATGACATTAAACTGTGCATTGTTAGGGTTGTTGCTACCTATTGTTTCTAACATTGAGCATGACTCATGTGAGCTTAGAGTAAACTTCAACCATAACACCAACTCTGGGCCGCTAACCATGTGTAAGTCCCATCACCATTTTTTAGGTCGTTGTCCTCAAGAAAAACTTGATCACCAATTCATTCTTTAATTGAACTACACAGACTTTATCCTTGACTTCTAGGTTGGGTACGTAGGCAACCCCCTGAGGTTCATGCCCAAAACCAATATATTCACATCGGTTCACCTCCATCTCATACAATTTTGATTCATGAAGCCGCCCCAAAAACCAATATTTTTTACATTGGTTCGCCATCTTCCTTGCTATATGACGTTAAAATATTGGAACTTTTGTCATGTACAAAAATAAACTACAATATTCTTTGACAGCCTCACATGAGAGAGAATCATTATTTACATTGATATCCAATCATGTTATATTCCAAAGACTACGTACATACATGGTAATTCCCAAACCATTAATCTTAGGTCAACCCATCATTGCACTAAATTCCACTTTCACCCTTCACTTGTACGAACCAAATCTGTACAGAGAGTATTTTAAGAACTATGTACGGATTGATTCCCATCCTTATGGGATACGTAGGAACGTTCGAGCGTCCCTCGAATCCAGCCACAAGTCTTTGGGCCTAACCCCTAATTCCACTTTCGTCCCTTTGCTGAAAAGTCCCCCCCCCCCCCGTGAAAACATGAATGTGGTATGAAAACCCTAGTCTTCGTTCACATCATATTTATAAAACACACATTGTGTATTTCTTATTATGGTCTGAGCTCTATGACCCTAAAATAAGATCTCATACACTATCATCAAACATGACGTTAAACTGTATTTCAAGAACTATGTATGGCTTGATTCCCATCCTTATGGGATACATAGTGAAGTCCAACAACTTAATCCAGGACCCAGCCACAACATGATTATAGTTAGCATTTCTCTGTGTACCTCTTTCATGCATTGGAAAATAATCATTTTCATGTGTCATACTCCTAACCTTAAATACGTCCAGATCTCCATAACCCTTTTCATGACTTTTGGTCACAAAATGTCCGATAACTGAGAGTTCTTTTTCCTGACTATGTAGCATGTTCCCTTAGGCGGCCTTGCATAAATAGTTTACATAACAAACTTCTCTGCCAAAAGATACTATTATTTGAATATGCAGCCAATTCCCTTAAGTGTCCCTTCATTATTCAACCCCCTAACAGGTTTTTCAAATAGTGGTAACTTTATTCTAGGGAGGAAAACCTCTTTTTCCCTTATTTGTCTTAATAATAATTGTAGGGATATACAAAAATATCCATCCTTAAAATATTTTTCCCATACTCTTTTTCATGATCTGAAAGTATTCAAGTATATGGTTTATATTTCCCTTCCCTACGTTTGGGTCAGACCTTTACATAAGTGACATTCATCCAATTATTTGGTAATCTTGATTTTAAATATCCTCTCCATATTCATGTACCTCACTCCATATTGCAGACTCTGTGCTTTGAAAAATTTGAATCTCCAAAAACATTAACTGGATTTTTAGCAATAGAAAATTAAAATTTCTGAGAGTTCTTTTGCCTAACTATGCAACACGTGCCCTTAGGCAGCCTTGCAAAAGTAGTCTACATAACAGACCTGTCAGCCAAAAGATGCTATTATTTGACTATGCAGCCATTTCCCTTAAGTGGCCCTACATAATTCAAACCCCTAACAGGTTTGTTAAATAGTGGTAACTTAATTCTTGGAAAATACTTCTTCTAATGCCTTTTACCCCTTTTTTAATATCATTCATCATATTCAAAATTTCTTAAGTCATAGTTTAAATATTTTTCCCTCATACTTAAATGTGGTAATATGTTATCAGAAAAATTATCATGGAATTGAGTCAATTTTAATCCCTTCGGTCAAAGCTATTTCAACCTTAAACATTAGCCTTTTTATGTCCGACATGCATAACATTAAACTTCCCACAAATGACAAGGGAACTATGAAAAAAAGTCAAGTCCCAGCTCACTAAACATACATTTTTTATTATGTATGTAATATTGAGAAATAATAAGATTCAATGTTTGTATGGTTATTTTTATAACCCTAGCAAAAAATAAAACTATTCTTAATAAGACCATTGTCTTAGGTAAAGATTTTAAGCAGGTAGCAAAAGAATGCAGCCACAAATGATTGAAGATGATAGTGTCTTTCATTGATACACAAGAGTTAGAAGGACGTCCATAGATTGAATTCTCTTCTATTTTTCAGAAATTACATGAGGCTTTCAACATAACTCTTAATTTGATGTACGGTATCCTGATCTTCATCAACAACCACTTGAAGCTCATGCACTCAACCAAATTCACTCGTTTTAGCTTGATGGGGTTCTTTCTTAGCATCTTCAATGGCTTTCTTACCATTCATTTGAACTCCTTCCAGTGAATTGTTAAGCTGGTCAAGTTCCCCAGTAACAACATCTAATTGTTGCTAGAGGCGCATATGCGGGACAACAGTCTCCCTGATCTTATGCTTCAGCTCCTTCAACTTGAAAGCATGATCAGCCTCAGCTCGGGACATTGTAGCCTCAAATTCGTTGATATTGGCCAACTGCCTCACTTCGGTTAGGTCTTGAAGACACCTATGTTCATCCTCCATCCGTAAAATGACTTGATACACCGCATCATGGATCTCTTGATATCCAAAACTTCCAAGTCCCAACATGACGAATAGGGATGACAGTTGTGGGATCTTTGAAGACAGCTCCACAAGAGGCACTTCAGATATGATCTTCCACATGTTCTGCCATGCCTTGAGTAGTGAAAATTGGAGCACCTTTTGTACCTCCGGGTCTGACTCAGCATCACTGCCACAAGGGGGAATATAATCCAGGATCAATACACTTAGATAAGTTACATGTTCTTCTCCTTCCCCCTGACCCTTTTTATTTCAATATATATTCCCGTTGGGGAAGAGGCTGAGGCTTCACCTCCAGATCTAACCACTAAAATTGATGACCCTGTATAGTCAATTGAATGTTTTATTTAGTTTCAAAGGATAAAAAAAGTTTATTAGGTTGTCTTTTAAATTATGTGAAACCACAGATATTATTATCTCTTACACAATGGTAGATCATCAACATGAGAAGGCTCCTCCCCATATTTCCTAGCATCAACAAGATTTTCAAGATGAGTTTCAGGAAGCTCTGTCATGTAACTCTTTACTTGAGCTAGTGTCTCTGCAATAGTAGAGTTGTCTATACCCCCTTCAGTCATTGGCAGTTCAGTAGATTGCTCAAATGGAACTGCACATTTTAACCAATCATGGTTAGAGATGTAATAAAAAGTTATTTTAACATGATGAAGGATAACAATCACGTCCAAAATCATCTAAATTACATGGTAATTTAAGATGATCTAAAATGTCTTCCAATGATGCACCATGTTTCATAAATTCATCCAAAGATATCTTAGATTCCTGGTTAGTCTCACTTGTGGGAGCATTCAATGTATCTTCATGGTGACCCTCATCCTATAGCCTCTGACCCCGGAAAATTTCTTCAGATAAAATTATGGCATCAATTGCAGTGGCCGCCAAATGTTCGGGTGTAGGTGTTGAACCTAAAGTATCATAGAATGGAATTCAGTTGAAGTTTTCATTCAGAATTCTATGAAGCATTATTAATTTACCAGAAGCAAGATCTTATCTCATGATAACAGTAGCAGGAGAAGTACTGGGGACAGACGCTGGCTCTTCTCCTGGAGCATCCAAGTCAGCATAAACTTGTGATTGTTCATCAGCACCCTCTGTTGTTCTCAGAGGAGGGTCAGTCCTCTCCCTCAAAGGGAAAATTGTGGAATCCCCTATAATCCCAAGATTTATGAGAAATATTTTCATGGGTTAAGACTCATGACTATCCGAAAGACTTACCACTACTGATGAAGCGTTTAACTGTGGACTTCTTCTTTCAATCCCGTTGCTTCTTTGGATTTTTAAGAGTGTTGACATCATCATATCCTAATACAGAAATTGGAGAATGAAAATCCTTGTCTAAATCCTCCTCCGTGGATTGATGGCCTGGAGATATGTCGCCCGGATTGCGAGGAGAATCAGCAGCTCCGAAGGAAGTTCCACCATGGCTATACTGTGGTGAAGGAACCTCAGCAATTCTTTTCTTTACAAGCTGCTAGATGAAGAAAGTAATTTCCTTGAGTAACAAAGCATTAGCTGGAATCAAGTTACAATGCAAATAAGGAAAGAGACTTACATCTTCAGGAGCCACATAATCGTGCCACACCTCATCTCCGGATGCACCAGTCCCCTCAGTGGTGCCAGGATTTATCATTTCCTTCACCCTCTTGGGGACATGAATGGAATCATCAGTGGCATATATGAGCTTATCCAGCTCTCTGATGTAAGCCTGCACTTCATCAGGGTTATCCTCGAAACATATATCGGTAGAGGCCCAAAGATTATTTATTCTAGGGATGTGTAGCACCTCACACGGGTCCAGCCATGTAGTTTTAGCATCGCAATATAAACTCTATCATGTCTGGACAGCCTCTGGTGGTAGATATTAAACATGTGTACTAGAAGGCTGCGAGGAGGGTCCTACAATCTTGGACTTCAACTCCTTCCCAGCTTCTGCGACTACAGATAAATGATAAGAAAATAAAACAGTTTTCTCTATAAAGTAATGGTGATTAAATTACCTCATTGAAGTAACTCACCAGGAGTCGATGGAGTGGGTCTCTTGATTCTTACAATATGATTATATCTTGCATGAGGCTGCTTTGAAACATGACATGCCTCATCATCCTCATCCTGAGAATCTGGTGAGTCAGCCCTGGGTGAGAAACCCAGTGAATCAGCTCCGGGTGTGGAAGAGTCACCTTCCAAATGAAGGGTTTCTTTCTCAATAGTTCTCTTATTTTTCCCCACCCGATGAACTAGATGATTTAGTACCCCTTCATGGTATGATGCTACCCAGTTCTCAGCATACCATGTAGTCAATTTACTCTCCGCTTTAGCAAGTGGTAGATCAGACACTGCCCCGGTATTCTCTATAGATGTTAGAAACCATAGTTGTAGGGAAACCACCAGATGCTGCTCTGACCTGACATGCATAAGAGGAGATAAAACAGTCTGCTGAAGACACTAGAATTTGCGTGGAAATATGTATGGATCATAGGCCTCACATATAATCTCTCTGCCAATCTTAATGGCCAATACAACATCACTAAAAGACAGCATGTATGACCTCAATTCTAGGTCGGTTGTTCCATAATCAAAAAACCGCCCGGTTGGCGGGTTCCCAGAAGGAATGAAATGGAATTACTTGAACATGCTCATCCTCACCTTCATATCATAGAATTTGAGGGATAACGGAGAAATTCCATAAAATTCCTACATTGATGGCCTGAAATAACTTACAGAACCTGTACTCCGTTCTGTATAGCATATGTCATGAAATTAGTGGTAATCCATCCCCACAAAAATTAGAATGGTCCCACTATTATCAAAGGAGACTTACGCAAAAATACATGGAGTAAACTCTTGTGAATATTCGTGAAAATGGGTGTGGCAAACCCAAACATTTTCCTCTCAGCCAACTTGGCTGTAACAACGAAGGTCCCTAGCCTGACACCTCCCTTCAAATCCCTGACTGGCAGAACATAAACACTGAGCTACAATGCTAAGAAGCCCGCCAGATGGGTCTTTTATAGGATTCTCTGATCCACTTCATACCCCACTTCTCAAATTCTCCCGCTTCTAGAGTCGGCCAGAATGTGCTATAATCACCCCTCTTATCTATTCTAGGGAATGTAGTAGGTTGAGTACATGTGGGGCCCTTCTCCTCCTTCTTGGTAAGAAACACATACATTCACTCCTCTGGATGAATATCCTTTCGAGATTGAGTTTTGGAGGTCTTTGAGTTCTTGAGCTTGTAGAAAATTTTCAATAATCCTCGAGCCAAAACCTGAGTCTTCTCCGAATCATTCCAAGTCACCTTGGGAGGGATGAATTCATCATACATATCACCCAAAATTTGATCCCCTAAGATCTTGTACACATCCCACAAACTGATGCCTATTTCTCCATGAGTCAAGTGGAATGAATTGTCTCTAGGCTCCAACGGCTGATTTTCTCTGGCACAAAGTCATCGTTCCTATAAACATATGTCTACCCAGCCCAGACGGCTTCATATATTGCAGCTCATTTCAAATACTTGACAATCATTGCGCAAGTTTGTCGGACCTTGTATGCCCACATCCATGTCGGATTCACACCTCCTCCAAGATGGAAGTCCCAAATCTTCTTACAGCATTTGGATTGATCTATCTAAGGGTTTGGAAAGATTGATGAATAAAAATGTGGTTGCAGCTCGGGCTTGCGAGGTTTCAGATTTGGGGCACATGGGCTATGATGCATTATGAAGGCCTTCTCCACTATTCCAGCATTTACAAACGATCCTCCAATTGAGATATTTTCTAAATAAAAATTGGTTTATGTTTGAAACCAATCATGTGGAAGATAATTCATTGCCTCTGGAATGTTGGCTTATTGCAGATGACCATGCCCATATAGAGGCAAGTAGATGCTCTGTGGAAAATTAAGATGATACTTATTCAAGTACGCGGCCAAATCTGGGAGAGTTCTGGTATAGATATTGCAATTATCATGGATAAAAATGCTCATCAAATCATCAATCCACTTTCTAGCCAGCTCATTATCCGTTCTAATTCTTCTGGGTGCCATTTAATCTGTGAAAAGGTTGAATAATTAACTATTAAGTAAGTTGATTTTTCATAAAATTTGTGAAGAGAAGTGAAGACATGTCTAAGGCATTAAGCTGCAAAAGTCCAATGTTGGAGCACAAGTGTATTTGTATCACGCAAGTTTGAGTGCGCAGGTATCACTACGCAAGTCAAAATACCTCTGCAGAAGCGCAACACAAAGAAACAATAAACCGCAGATAGCAGCACCTGCGCAGATGAGCGGAAAGCCGAATAAACATGCACGATGAGAGAAACCTGCATGGTGAGAGTGGGAATGTTTGAAAGCCGGTTTCTTTGCATGATAATGGCTTCATATTTATAGTCCAAGGTTTTACCCTACGCGCCACACCCTACGCTGCTCTCACCTGCGCACCTCCACTTGTGAGGTCAGAACTTGCGAGCCGCAGTTCCTTGGTTTTCTCCTTTACCTCAGAGACACACCCCCTTCCTTTCAGATCCAACTCTGAGGGGGGACTTTTGTTGATTCTCCTTTCTATCACAGTGTCTAATGACTGAAAAAATGGAATACCATAAGCACAAAGAGATTCATCCTTTGAAAAAACATCAAAAATTGGAAAAGGCATGAAAAAGGATTTTTTTACACATGGTTCGTGCAAGTTTCATCATGGTCGCACAAGTATACTTGTGCACCACATATTGGTCATACAGGTGACTTGCACACCCAATTTGATTTTTTCCCAAGGTCCTAAATGGCCTATAAATACCCCCTTTGGGTCCCCCATTTCGGGGACGGAAAAATCCAAAAGTCAGATTTAAGCTCTCGGCACCCTAGTCTATACTTAAAGTCTTCCAAACACATCTAAGGTAATTTATTACCTATAATGGAAGAACTAAATAGGAGTAATAATTCATAAGTGTTGGAATTCATCAACACTTATGCACCTAAGTGTCTAACACTTAAGGGAAATGAAGACGCTTGCGCGCCGCCTTATCCCTTCAACAGAACTTGTGAGACATCCTTTTGGAAGCCTCTAGGGATAATAATTAGGGCCTGAGCCAAGCCCCACCAATGTATTAACCTATGGGTTGACCATCGCGCAAGTATAAATTTGTTGCGCAAGTATACTTGGGCGACCAGGACTTGCATGCCCAAATAGGACTTGCGTGCCTCCGTCTTTTTGGGTGCCTCTCTTACCTATTCAACTATTGTTTTCAAATCCAACTCTCTTATTAAATATTTATCCTTCAAAACCCTCTTCAAAGACACTTTTGGCATGGTTCCTTTGTTGTCTTCCTTATCTGAAAAGAATTTTGTTGAAAATCTCTCAAAACCTAGTGATTTACATATCATTATGACACTAAGGTTAGAGATTTCATTCATTCAACCTCATCCTTTAAGATGAGAAGATCATTAATGTGGGCATCCTCCTTAGGAGTAAGCCCCAAATATTAAATTATTTTGATATAGGACTCCTTTTTGGTGTTATCCCGAGATCACAAGTCCCCTAACACGGGCCTCCTTTTCAAGAGTAATCCCTAGTCATAATTCCCCTTAGATGGGCCTCATTTTCAAAAGTAAGCCCCAATCCAAGTTCCCTTATAATGGGCATCCTCTTTAGGAGTAATCCCCAATAATAATTTTCCTTAACTTGAGCATCCTCCTTAGGGGTAATCCCCACTATCAAATTTCGTTAAAATGGGTATTCCCCTTTGGAGTAATCCCCTATCTTAATTACCCTTAACCTGGACCTCCTTCTCAGGAATAAGCCCCAGTCATAATTTCACTTAACCAGTCTTAATTTCTTATGATTTGGACTTCCTTCTTTGGAATAAAACCCAATCATATATCCCCTCTAATTTGGTCATCCTTCTCAAGATTAAGTCCTAAGTTATGTATCAAAATCTACATAAAGCACATATATCTATATGGACCATGTACCCGGGCTTCGTCCCTGAAGTAAGTCTCGATCTTCATCTATCTTGGTAGTCATACATACGTAATCCCTACATTATTTCCTATAATTTCATCTTTTGTGGAAGAATCATCATGTTTTTCTGATACCTCATGTTTCTCACACTGAGCATGACTCAATTGAGTTTAGAGTGTAAAAGTAATTATGAAATTTTTCTTTGGGCCATAAATCATGCATAAACTCCATATTTCTTCACTCGAACTACGTGGGTTCTGATTCCTTTTCTAAACTAGGATACATAGGTAGCCCATCTGTGGGTATGATACCAACTCTGAAATAATCCATGTCCTTCTGATCGACCATAAACTTCAAGTGCCCCACTGAGTGCAATTAAAACCAGTATGGTTATCATAATGACCAAGATATTTCTATATAATGTGTTGAAGGATTCCATTTCCTAAGAATCTCTAACAAATACAGATGAGTCTCTATCGATTAATCACATCAAATACATATAAAAGATTATCTAAATCTCATACATATCAATAATTTATTGTCAAAATCTAAAGGAATTCTCATTTCGATACATGGTAATTTAATAAGGATTCACGAACATAACTCAAATATATAAAGAGAGTTCCGAAGTACACAATAATTCCCCCCAAAAAGGTGTGATGAGTCCGACTTCCCATCCTCCTGACCAATGAAAATTCTTAAGCCTCATCGGTACACAACTAATGAGCACCTACCTTTGGAAAGTATTTCCAAATGGATATAGAATAATTGGATGTTTCCGGTTCTACGAATAAAGCCGTTAGAAACTGATTGGAATGCATGAACCTTAAACAAATAATGTCATACCTATATCTAGAAGAAACAGGTACAGATGTACCTAGGAGTGGAAACTCTGTCACAGAGTTTTAGGCTTGACCCAGGGTATCCAGGTACACGACAATGGGCCTAGATGCTCTCTTGGTTATGACACTCCCGGGAGACATGCTTAAGATAATTCACGTTTTCATTTAGCCATTATGAATGATTTAGGATTAAATACTTCCTTAATAAAAATATTTATGATTATAGATTATATGCATAATATTTTCAATTTATGTAAGGTATTTTACAAGTTTGGAATTTTGCATTGCGATTCATAAACTAAGCTATTGTATGCCATTGTTTAGAAATGAAGACTAGTAGAAGGAATGAGTACTCCAACAATACAGATGATCCAGAGAGTGAGAATGATCATATAATTCATGGTATTAAACCAAAATTTAGGAAAGAAATAGTATCCCATGTATTGTATTCATATGAATAAATAATATCATGTGTTATTAAGATAAGTAAATAATTATCTATTTCTTATGGCTTTGATGGGATGCAAGAGAAGAAAGGATATAAGAGAGAAAGGTGGATAAACGGAAGAGGGGAAAGAAGGATTTTCCCATATGTGATAAATGTGGAAAGAATCACCTTATTAAATTCTTGAAGGGAATGGGAGTTTGTTATAAGTGTGGGGAAAAAGGAGACCAAGTACATAATTAAAAGGGTAAGAAAAAGGTTTCAAATGTGTAATGATTCATCCGCTAGCAGTTGGGACACTACACAAATCAATGTCTAAATCATCAAAGTATGCCCCAAATGATGCTATTGGATAATAATCAAGTTATGATACTTCCACAGATGAAGAGGAATGACTAGTGTTATTATGTTGTTATTAAAGAATTATTTCATTTGAGTTTTTTATTAATGATGTACTGGTTATATGAATTATGGAAATAAATAAGGATTGTGTTGCAATACTATTTTATTAAGGATTTGAGATTATATGGTACGAAGTAAAGTGACACAGTTTCAGGTTAATTTTTTTTGTAAAATACAAGGTTCAAGGAAAGGTAAACCATAACATGGTCCTAATACTGATGTAATGATTTTTTAATAAGAGATGGTTGATTTGGATAAATTATATTGGATATTCTTGACTATGTTGGAACTGATTGATGGCTTGTTTATTCCATCATTGTTAGAGTATTTAAAAATTTTGGATATAAGGAATAAATCTAGAATTATAAAAGGAATATCGTAACTTTAATATAATCAATAAGGTTTTATTTTATTTCATGGTGTTTCTAGGTTTTAAGAGAATACATGATGAAGGTGCTTACATGTTATTATGTGGAAAAAAGGACCTTCATTGTGTTTACCATCCTTATAAATTTTAGACTGTGAGTTTGGATAGATTTATTTTGGATAAGTCTAAAATTTGGAATGGAATATGTTTGAAATTGGATACTATTGTTAGGGTTAAATAATTTCTTAAGATTATTTTTGGACTGTTATAAAAAGAACAACCCAGAGGTCAAGCGACAACTCGTCACGTCCGACAAGACTACTAGACTTGAACCCGCAACTAAAGGGCGACAAAGGGTGCATCACCTACCACTAGCCTATATTATGTACTAGTTTTTATAATGTAGTTTTTTAATAGTCTGACAAATGAATTATAATACATTATTTTCGGAACCCTATATGATTAGGATAAATTGAATATTTTTTAATTCTGTTATCTTTTGTAGTGAAAGATGAGTTTGAGGTAGGAATTAGTTGAAGGATGAAACTCTACCTGTAAAGTATATTTTTTCCCTTATTCTATGAATAAATTAATTATTAAACATTTGGTAAGGAATCTTAAAACCAAATTTTTTTTACCTTAACAACTTATGTTTTGTTGAACCATTGATATTTTAAATCATCTTGGATTGATGGCTTTGAGGCCCTGTATTTTACACTTATTTGTAATTGATGAACTCAATCACTCCCTATAAATATTTATGTTTTGAATCCAATTATTTGTCTCTAATTTCCACCTATGTTCTCTTAATAGAAATCATCATTTGGTGTTGACTTTTCCATTTCCCTTTCCCTATTATTATGACTAAATTCTATTAACCCAATTTCCGATGTGGGTTTTCCACAATGGTATTTTTTCTATTTTTAACTTTTTATTTTTGAAAAATAATATCAAATTGTGAGGACACAATTTATTGAAGGAGGGGAGAATGTAACACCCCATGATTTCATAGTACATTATCTCGTTAAAGTAATTCAATAGCTTGCACTACATCCAACACCGAGTTCGAGCGAACCACAACATACCAAACTAGTCGTTCAAAAGTGGTTATGAATAATATTAAATGAATTTTTAATTTTATATAATCCATATATTTTTAGAATCTAAATTAGGTGTTTCATAGACATAATATAAGAACAAATTCATTTTTTCAGATAAAAGAAGTATTTTTCAAAAAATGCCATTTTACCTCCTTTTAATGGAGAACCTTTTTAAAACGTATATTTGCCAGTTTTTTTATATTAAATTTAATGAAATTAAATTATTCTTTTGAATTAGGACATACTAATTTTTTTTGGATAAAGTTTTTGTACTTTTCTGATAACTTTAATATTTTTATCAATAGTGAAAAATACTAAATTTTAATTTAAACTACTTTTTAAATCAAAATAATTTACAGTGTTAAATTATAAATTTGAGTGGTTTTAAAGTGTAATAAGATTAAATTTTTATCATTTAATATAATTTAGGTAATTGTTTTTAATTTCACATTTAAAATGGACATAAACAAGTGTTAATATTTTGATAGTTATTGTTTCTTAAAAACACATTTATTTTACAACAAGAAATAATTTTAAATTAATTCATGCCACTTATGTGTTTTGAATTTGGAAAAATGGATTCCATATTTGGAATGAGGAAGTCCAAATTTTGTAAATAGGTAACTTTTATTTTTAGACATTATGAATATTTACTTCAGAGAATGTTTTATTTATTATGGTTAAAGGCTAAATCTGTTAAATAAGGGTAAACAAATATTATTATAAAAATTTTAAATTATACTAGAATTTTTCCTATTTCTATTTGTTGATACCTGTCTGACCATGGGAATAATTGGGTCGATTTTGGGATCACATGGTTCTACATTAGAGTGATAATTACACATTATATTAATTAATTTAAAGTAAAGACAAAAATGACATAAACATATATCTTTTAGTAAAACAATTTTTTCAAGGATTTAAATATGTTATATTTTTTACTATAAATATTAATTAGAAGATAAAACAATTTCCTACGTAATGGTATTTTATTTTCAATTTTTAGACATTATATAATTATATTTATTTATGTCACAATGATGATGCATTAATTAACTTATTAATGAACGAATCAAATAAATAGTATTATAAATATTTAAATAAATATAATTTCTATGTTTTTCTAAAATACAAAAATTTAATTGGTGTATATGACATGTTAGTATTGATTCAATGTAATTTGTTATAATTAATCAGGCTGTTATGATTTTAACAAAAAAATACTAAATAGTGTCAAAATTGACTTAAAATATGTTTTTAAAACTAATATTATATTATTAAATGATATAATATTCCTAAAAATCTAAAGTTCTACCAAAGGAATCAGATAAGGTTATATATATTAAGAAAAAACCACCTGGTATTCTCTTTCTTTTTCATAGTGTGTTTATTAACCATATAATATAAAAATACAAAGAAACATGGTAAATGTCAAAATATTTAAATAATAGTTAAATCTAAAAAATAATGTTAATATGATGACCTAAGGATGTCTAAAACCTATTTGATGAAAGGTTTTAAGCACATACCCACATTAACCTCGAAATAATTCATTTTGGGGCCAACAAAAAGTGATAATGATTTTATTATAAAATAATATTTCATGCTTTTCCTAAAGGGACCCTCACTCCTCGGATAAAACGTCACATCCACTTCTCTAAAATTCACACCTCCAATGCCATTTTGATCAGCCAAACCCTACCCAAATATGCTCCCAACCTCCCTAAAATCAACCAACAGTCCTTACTTTTATCATGATGTCTTCTTAAGGAGCCCTTTTGATCAACTCAAAAGGGAACACCTGAAGAAGAGGTAATAATTTCACAACCCTATTCCATGTTCTTTTCTACTTCGTCTTCCTCTCTCTTTGATTTTTCCATAAAAAATAATAACTACAGTACCTTATTTATATTGTGATGTTATTATTAATATGGTATATCCATATTCTTTATTCTATCCATCCTATAAATGAAAAAGTCACCATACGTGTGTATGTACGGCTTACCATCTCCATGTCGTGGTGTAGTTTGTTATTCAAACACTTCATTATTAGGATGGGTATAATAAAGAGTATAACTAATGTAAATAATAAATATAACATGTTAATTATTATTTATATATGATATACCGTCCAATTACATACGGTTTTATAATCAATATAATGATATTGTCGCTCGTGCGTACGTACAGATTATCGTCTCCATCAACGCAATGAGATTCATTTCCACATTAACCATTCTACAATGATTATAAAAATATATATTATTGATAAGTATGTAATATATGACACAATAATGCTATAGGATATATATATATTTATGTGTATGTATATACTTATGTATATCTTATTCACTCATTTCTGGTTAATACGATATGAAAACGAAATCAATGTTTATGCGTACGTACGACCTACCGTCTCCATAAACGATGCCTTAAATTTCATATATCTATCGAATAAAAAAATTTATATTCTAAATATATATAATATATAAATCAAGGTTTATATTCTGAAATTTTTTAAATCATGATCTAAATGATACGATCAAGAATAACATGTTAAAACATGTATGATAAAAAATGTGATTGTTTCACGAAATGTCAATTTAACATGTATATCAATATTAAATGGGTAGTGTTAAGTCTAAATGAATCATTTGAGATATAATAAATATGAATATGGTTCTGGTATAATTTAATAACATACTATTGTCATTATAAAGGAGGTTAAACGTACCCTCGACTAAAGGAAAGTGCAAGGTAATGGTTAATTTCACAATCTCTTTATTATCCGTGGTTATTTTTACATAATTATCTACTAGAACTTATTTATTATCCATTTCCTTGTTTCATAAAAGAGTTTTCAAAGAGATTTTTTAAGGTGGATTTTTATAAAACATAATTTTAAATATTTTAAATATGTATTCTTCTAATCCTTTCTCATTAATGTCCATGTTTATCAAATGGGTTTAAGGATTTATTCATATGGTCATGAATGATTTAAAATGATAATTCCATTAAAAAATTTCAATGGGGTATGGGACACTTTGATTCAAAACTATATTTTAAATGAATTTATTAATAAATTATTTGGATTTTAAATAATTTCATGAAAAAGAGATATTTCTCTCAAAGATTTTTTACTGATCATTTTCAACTATTTCAACATCCTTTACATGATATTATTCTTGATTGAGGATGATTTATTATGATAAAAATAGTCCATATTGTATTGTAAGTTTTGTGATATATTTGACTGTGGAAGTTTTATTTTGGTACCATTCATGGTTTAGGGTTAAATTATTGATATTTAATATCCTAGTTTTAATAAGAATTTTTATGTTATGTTTCAACCTTTTTATATGGGGAATGTATTGGAATTAGTAAGTAATGGGTGTAGCCCGCTATAGCTCCTCATTGCATCGGTAGGTCACATGAGACAATTAGACATGGAATTCGCCAAGGCCTTTCCCAATATTGATATATGGTATTGGCTGAGGCCTTAATCATTTTTAGATGTCTTGGTTGTGGCCTTGACAAGATGTTTCAAAATGTCTTCCATTATATATTCCATCATAATGAAAATATTATTGATGGTTCAGGTGGTTATTTGATAAGTAGAATACCCATGTTTATGTTTTATTATGGCATTATTTACTCAGCTCATATTCTAGCCATAAAGTGTTCATGTTTATTATTTGTAAAGGAATGTGTTTTCAATTATTCACCATGCCTAATTTTTATGTTATATTTAGATTTATTGCTTACCCTTACCGAGAATTTGAGCTCACCCCTTTCTTATGTTTCTTTTTCGTTGGATTCCAAGAAGTGTATTATTAATGATATGCAGGGTTAAGCTAAAGGGAATATTGGCGTTCCAAAAGAACTATTTATTCTGTATTTTTTGTTTGAAATTGGAATATAAAGTTGATTTATGTAATTTATTTTCCATGTCTTCTAAACTGATCGGTTCATCGGGAAATAATTCCTTGTAATCATGCTGATGTATTAATTTAATACACCGGCTCCAGGCTTCTGGGGTGGGGCATTACAATTCTTACCAAGGAGGATTCGGGGTATTATAAAAATTTACCAAACCATTGAAATATTCTACCTATGAAATTACATAATACATATACCATAAAATTATATGATCCAATATAACCCTTGGATAGTAAAATTTAGATTTAACCATTATATAGAAGGGTTTTCAAACATTGAATATAATGACATAAAAAAATTAACAAAAGAAAAATTAATATGATAAATGAATAATAAAAGATAATAAATGAATTTAAATAAAAATAATAATGACATAAACATTAAAATGCTTCAAAACCATCTAAATAATTATTATAACATTATTATTTTGGATTTCATAGGAGACAATAATCAATCCATGAATCTAGGAATTTTTTATCTTATATATTACCCTACATTGTTTAAATTGTATATATTTTCTTTCTACCCTTCAATTCCATTTGGGAAATTGGTTGAATATATACCTTAGTTATTTTTCATTTCATGTTGACATATAATTGTCTCATTACCTCTCGTATCAATATAAATCACATACCATATCTTTTTTGAGGGGTTCATTTGCATCAATTTTCATTTCTTATGATTTTTTCCCTATAACTATCTATATATCTCTCCTTAAAATATTTTTTAATCTATGACTGTTTTATTTATCTCATGGATGTATTCTGTAACAATTCCATTATTTCTATTATTATAATATTATTTATATGACCATATAACCATTTTTTAATATGTTAAAAATACCATATATTTCAAAATCCAACTTGAATGGTACTTACATGTTGGATTATTCTATTTATAATAATGTGAAAGTTAATACAATCCATTTAGAACGTATTCAAAAAGTGAATTTATTGATTACATGTACATGTTGATGTATGTGGTTCCAGTAGTATCATTTCATATTTTATTGTGAATTAATTCTTTTTTATTTGGTGAATGCATTGGAGTTTGTGATGAGAAGTTCCAAAGATTATATATCCCTTCAATATATTTTTAGGTCACATGAGGAAACCATTCTTTGGTATTTTTAGTTTCCTTCCGATTTATATAAGTGGTCTTGGAACAAGATCTCAATATTACATTTGTTTGTAACCAACCATATAAATTAAATATTATAGTGAATTTTAACTAAAACTCACTTTCTTAGATTCCAAAAAATATTTTATGTTTACGGATTTAGAGAGTCTAGATATAAATATTTTATAACAAAATAATATATTAAACTCTGAACAATTATACTTGGTATCAGTTTTTCCCGTACAACAAATGATTTAAGATATAAAATGTTCTTCTTCCAGGATATATTTTCAAAAATTTGATCTTAATATCATCTTTTCCCTATAAAAACTTAAATCCTAATATTTTTTAAAAATCTAGGATTATTTATGAAATATTACTTATTGAAATATAAATGATGAAATAAACTATCGATAAATTAATACTTATAGAACTTTTTCTTTTCAAAATAAAACATGGAGTTCTAAATATTCATTTTTCTTACACACAATATCAACTCCCCTAATTTTTTTTAAAATATCATATGATATATTAAAGAAAAAATGAAACTCTTAAATGTTTCATTCATTCATTGAATAAAAATATAATGATTTCTAAAGGTGTACTTTTCACCAGTAAAACAATCATGTATGTTCCATTAAATAAAATATCATTAACATACCTTTTGAAATCAGAATATTTTTATAAAAACTCATTACATGATTAGATTTATAATATATTATAATGAGGGAAAATTTCATATCAATCTTAAAATTTGGATAACCCTTATAGTTACACATAGAATAACATTTATAGTTACTCATAAAATGACCATCACAGATTCACTTGGAATAAACTTCAGGATAAATTCCCACAATATATTATGAGAAACCTAACCAGTTTACTTCATCCCTTTACCAAATCCATTATATACCTATTATTGGATCACCTAACATATGTTTATAACGTAACCACCCATCATCATAAAAAATATATAAGAACCCTAAAAACACAAAATCATGAAACAAAAAAATGTTCCTTTCACCCATTAGAAAACAAAATTCCAATTTTGATAGATAACATTAATTTAAATCCCATTTTCCAAAAATGAAACATCAATAAAAAAAATAAATAGTGTTTTTATTTGATTAAAACATGAAATATTATAATGGAATCAAAACATCATATAACTGTTATGGCGGTGTGAAAATTATTTCTCCTCATTTATGTTAAAAGAGGTCAATATTTTTTCTCTTGTAAATAATGTCAAAATGTAAAACGTATTCCTTGGAAAAACCCATATAATGATAAATGTAAATCCATTTATAAGTCACTTCGATGTATATAAATATATCTATTAAATAATTTAAAAAATTTGGACAAGGGTGAAAAAAGATGGAAAGGAATCATTAAATGAGGATTCTTTAAAGAAAGACCCCTACCATTAGTCTCACTTATCATGTATGTTATATATCTTTATGAATAATAAAAATATATTAAATATGTACTTTATTAAGAACCTATTTTTTTATTATACATTAAATTTTATCCATTTCAATTTTATATTTATTTATTTAATCAATTAAATTCACGTCAGCCATTTTGATGATATTTGTTTCATAATACCAAAATGGATTTGGTAAATTTTCTATGGTAAAAGAAGACATTATTAGATCATATATATAATAAAACTCATGAAATAAATATCATTTTTATATATAATTTAATATTTTAAAACTAATCATGGATAATGATTTATAAAAATTATCTAAATTATAATCATTGAGATGGTAATTCGTATGTACACATGAGAAACATTTCGATTTTTCATATATGATTATTGAAATATGGTAGGAAATATTTTTTTGATAATAATTTATACTTGTTGTTTTTTCATTCCATATTTTTTTTAAATTACCGAAACCTTCTTGAAACATTTATTTGAGAACTAATTTATATCCCAAGAGATTTATATTTTTTTGTTAGAAAACATTATCATATTCGGAAAATAGAAATAGTTCTTCTATAAAACAAATATAAACATCTTTTATTAAATCCAATCGATCAGAAAGATGGTTAGTCTCATACATCATAAAAACTATTATACTAACAAGTGGTTAGAAACATTTATTCTATATCACATTGAAAAAAGGTATAACCATCATATTGATGTTGAAAATGATACATTACATTTAACTTTTTAATTTTATTGGATTGGAAATAAATAGTGATGTCTACTATACTATCTGAAGTATATAATTTTAATATTTAGAATTATATCTTTTAGAAATAATACATAATATAATTGTAATGGTTATAAACTAAAAAATGTCAGAAAATGAAATGCTTAGCTGTCAAGATCTAGATCAATATCATTATGATCTTTCAAGTGAAAAATGTCTGAGGCCAATGAAACCAACTCGAAAACATGTCCATTAGAGGATTTCCTATAAATAGGACATCATTAGAAGATCTAAAATCATATTAATTTTCAACATAATTAATCTAAATATTTTTATTCATGAATATATCATTAAAATGTTTTGTAATATTTTGGGGAGATGATGTTCTATAGAATGAGGGTTTTAATTAATTTATATCTATTTTAATTTTTATTTGGTGAATCCAATTGTGGTACTTATTTAGGTATTACATGGATAGGAATACAGTGAATCTGATCAATCATATTGAGTTCTTTATGGGATTAGAATATGGATACCAATTATTATATTGAGTTCATTATTTTTTAATAAAGATAGAGCATATAACAATACATCATATCGATTGATTATGAGTGATTGGAAGACAGACGAATTTTGATCAATCATATCAATGAACCTTCTTGTAAGGAAACACATAAATTTTACAATTAGTAACAGTAGATATCATTATTTAGGATTTATGACTACATATCTCTTAAGGTTAAATATTAAATTCTTTTATTAAAACATATAAGTCATTATTATTATTATAAGAATACATATATTGTGTTTATAAAAGTTTTACCTTCCTTTATGAATTTGTATTAGAAAGTTAGTTATATATATATATTTAAAACAAATTATTTATCGATTTGACTCTTAGACAAAAAGGTACTCTGATATATCAGACACTTATAGGTTCTGATTTAATTACTCTAATAATCAGACCATATCTGAGTCTGATATTTTTGTCATTATATTTTTTTTGTTTTGTGTTAGTTTAAATTTTAAAATTACCACTAAACCCTCTCATGTATCCATCATAAACTCTTACTATTCAATAATTGTTAATAAATCAGGTTTTATTTCTACACTTATTGAGGGTTTTACATTCATTATAAACTAAAAGTTGGTTAGGTTATGCTATAAATTTTTAGCTTATAAATATTATTTACAGTAAACTTGTTTTGTAGAAAACTGTTTATATTATATTTAAGTTGATAGGTATAAATTTTTTAAATTTGTAAAAATTGAATCCCAATAAACCTCTTTTCATTGATGTAAATGATTATGACTACAATAGAGACTTGATGAAAATTTCTATTATCTTTATAGGAGTTGAAAAAATAAAAATCTTAATGGGTGATTATAAGAATAATGGGAAAAAAGTCACTTCATTTTCACATTAAGAAACACAAGAATATCAACTAAATTATAGAGTAAGGAATACTCCAATTTGTTATATGACTAGAAATATATATTCCAAAGTTTCACCATGTGAAATTGAAAATAGAATGTAGAAAGAGTTATAAGTTTCACACTTTTGAACATCTAACATTTTTGAGACTATCAGAGATATATTGTGATAAGAATATCAAGAATTTTATTTCTAAAATATAGAATTAGTAGAAAAAAATAATTAAATATTTAAATCTATGTTAATTATTTATATTATATTGGGTATAAACATCGAACATATGGAATCGTAGTAGAAATGATTATAGATATAATTCATAATGAATTTTAATCCTAACGAACAGATTTGGATGATATAAGGAAGATTGCAAATCCAACTCTTGATGATATTATTGGTACTCTCATTAAATATGATTGTAGATTCAAAAGAGATTATAAATAAATGAAAAAGATGAACAGATATGTTTCTCTTGAAACAACATCTAATTTTGTTAACATTTCCCAGTATACTATGATAGTTGTGAAATCATCAAAAAAGAATAAAGTTATTATTCAATATGATTATAGTTCATTAGATCCTTGTATTAATGAGTTATAAAGTCTTGGAAGAATGATGAATAATATTTTTGTAAAAAAATATTTATTTTTAGATATAATAAAATTCATAAGGGTAAGAATGAAAGGAAAAAATATTATGAGGTTATTTGTTATAAAAGAAAGAAAACTGGATAAGTTGACCAGAGTATCCTATGTTAAAATAAAATGATAATATTGAGATATATTTATATAGAAATGAATGGAAGTATTATAAGAATAAGGAAAAGAAAATTATGAAGGATTCTGACACATGTAATGCACGTGGATGAGATAGTTATTTGACCAATTACTTTGACAATGAAAGTTAAAAAATAGAAATATTGGATTAATTGTTGAAATACAAATAGTGAATAATTTTTTCATGTAAAAGGTACATAATGCTAAATCTCTTACCAATATATCATTAAATTCATACTATTCATAATTTAATTATAATAAAAAATATATACCCTCCCATGAAAATATTCCTTATTTAAAGACGATAAAACTTTACCAAATTATGAATATGTATCCAGGTTTTCTAGACATCTTGAAAATAAAAATATTAATGTTTCTAAAAAACAAGATGATTCTCAAGAAAAACATACAAAATTAAAATTAAAGGATAACTATTTTAGCTACTACATTATGAATTCATTCCTAAGATATTGCAAATTATAATTTTGAAAAAGTTACAATTTGAATAGAAATTGAAAAATAAATTTCTATAAATAATTGTTTACAAACTTATTTATCGAAAATTCGTTCTAAAACTAATAAAATTGAGTTTAAAAACTAATTTGTTAATCAACATTATGAAATATCTTGTTTGAAGAATTTTTTCCAAAGTATACTATTTTAACTAATAAAATTGAAAAAATGTATAAAATTTTTGAACTCATAATGATATTTTGTAACACCTTAAATTTTTTTAAATGAATATTTTAAAATAAATATAATTTCTTTTATATGTTACATTCCACACAACAACAATAAAAAATGAACAATTATATAAAAATTAAATATCATTTTTTAACATGAATAATTAAACTAGCTGTTAAATTGGTAGGAATGAATAGTTTTAAAAAAATAATAAAATTTAAATATTATATATTTAATAATATGTTTGAAATTAATCCAATTTTTTTAAGGAATAAAATAAAAAAAATATAATTTTAAATATAAAAATCTATAATTTTCTAAATACTGTTTTACAACCTTTTTAGGGCACACTTATTTTAAAACTAAATCCTTACACTTTTAAAAATTATATTTGATAAAATAAAATTAATATTATATAGATTAATATTAGAATTTACTTTGTTTTAATTTTCGGTTTTTTCGAATTTGTTTCACTTTTTGAGGAAAAGTAAAAAAATTTTGTATTTTAATTGAAAACTGACATTCCATATAAAAATTTTATAATGATAAATTATATTTTAAATTATTTTTAAAGTAAAATTAGATAAATAATAAATCTATTGATCCAATATAGTACATTTTAGCAACAAAATTTATTTTACCTTGATATAAAAAAATTTCAAATTTTCGAACATTTTAACATCAAAAAAACTCTTATTCTCAGCCTGTTTATCAGATTAATTTCAAATTAATTGTACTTATTTATGTGTTTTTAATATGGAAAAAATGGATTGTATATTTTTAATCCTAAGTTAAAAAATTATTAAATATTTCCCTTTTTATTTTGGAAAATACAAATAGTTAACTTAGTAATTTTAATTAGCACATTTAAGGGTAAATCAAGTAATTAAGGGTAAAATAATAATATAAATATTATAAATGTACCTTATAAATTTTTATAATTTTATTGGTTGAGAGAGTGTCAACCTATATCATCCTTGGGTAGATTTTATGGCCTCTTGGATCCACTTGGATGATTTTAAGCCTTTTATAGTATTTTATTTTATGAAATGTTAAATATTTCATATTAATGTTTTTAATAAATATTACACTTTTGATATGTGGTTATTCAAAAACTATATTCAAATTTAAATAGTAATTTGAACTGTAAAATACTTATCTTAATCTCGATAAAGAAATTTAGTTTTCACGAAATAAATAACAATCTTAAAGGCTTATATAATGAGGATGTATTAATTTTTTATTTCATTGAAATATCATATAAATGACGATAAAAATATTAAAATAAATAAAATTCGAGAAAATTAATGTCATAAAATAATTTTTAGGGGAATTTTACATGTTATTGACATTTTAAAATATTTAGTTATAAGAAATAATTTTTTATTAATTTTTGTCACGAACCAACCCGGGTCAACCTTGAACCTGTCACCCAAGCTGGTCTGCGACATGGCCCAAGAGGCATTCTCGATCCTCCCGGGCTGGTAACAAGCACCGGGGCATCAATAGAGGTCAATTGGGAACAATTTCACCCAGTGAAAAAAATAAAGCAGCAAAAAAGTAGAATATCATGATGTAAATAAGCAGAACGAAAAGAAAAAACGATCAAACACAACTGACTAACCTAACCACGACCACAACTCCTCATGACTCTGAGAGTCTCTCACCAGTCCACAACCAACTCTCACCCATGGTGAGCAATATTGAGTCAAACCTGCAACAGAAACTAAAAACAGAGAAACACTATAGGCATGAGTACTAAAACTCAATAGGCGTTCCCAACAAACTATTCCTAATGAACTACCATTAAATAAAGAATGCCCTAATTCTAGGTTTGAACAATAATATATCGAATATGGGTTTCCATACACACACTTTCATTTCTAAAACATGTAATAGTCCATTTACCTTCTTAATTTTAAAAAAGTTTAATGTTTGAAAGAAACAGGTGCATTGCATTTTAAAACGTTTTTTAATCAATTAAGAAATCTGAATTTAGAAATTTTTTTATTAAGGAAAACCACACACAACAAACAACACACACTAAGGGAAATGGAAAAAGTGGCACACATGGGCTAGAAACCGAACTAGACCTCTCAATAATCTTCCATAAACAAACAAACACTAAATGAAACATGGGTCGAAACTAGGAGCTCATGGACAATCCAGAACATAATATACATGTGACTCATCCTGAAGGTATGACTACTCTTGATGAAGTCATAACACCCTAATGCCCGATGTTTCCCTACATGGCCTAAACAAGGGGCCTAATCCCCTAGTAGAGTGTCATCCATACTAAGGGCCACTAGCTAGTGAGTAATCTAAACAGGTACAACAATCATTCTCAGAAGATTCACTTATTATGCCAGTTTCTCATGTCAACACATATAATAAACAAGAAAGGGGTGAGTCAATAAAGTCAATAAATCAGTACAAACATCAAAAAAAAAATCATGCAGTCAACGTACACTAAATATCACATCTTAGTCAACCCAATTAGAGTTTTCCAAAATAATTTATTTTATTAAAGTTCCAAACGGGCCTTCACCAATTTTATGGACACTCCTCATTTCTCAAGTCAACTAAAACACTTATTCGTGCTTCAAAATAAACCATTTATCAATAAACCTGAACTATATTTAAAATTCCATGAATTATGTTTAGAGCCCAAATGGTCATTCTTTCACTACTAGGTGTCTGCTCATCATGAAAATATTTCAAGTTTCATCTATAAAATATACAGGCATTTATTTTACACCGAGTGATTATTTAAAAATTGATTATCTAATAGTATTTCATATTTATTAAAATTAATAAATATCAAGAAATTAATAAATTATGAATTTAAAGGCTAATAGATTGGGGGACCTACCTCAGCACGCTGCCCAAACACAATGGTACGACACGCCTCGCGCGGGTGTACAAGAAAGCTCAAGCTGAAGACTGCAATATCGCGGGGTTACCTTGCAAATGTGATGCAAAAAACACACTATAACTAAAATTACACAAACATGGACTTGAAACAATCCAAACGAGAGAACAACGTGAAAGAACCACCTCGACAAGTTTTCACATCACAACTCGCATCGTTTACACTATTTAATAAACCACTTTACAATCCACATAGTGTTTACAAAAACCAGAAAGTGCCAAAATAACCAACTAATCACTTTAAAGAGCCAACAGAACATTTTAATAAAACAATTAAGAGTGCACAACCTGAAAAAAGAATACTAAACGATTATATCGACATTTAAAACATGTGTGACCAAACACAATTTCAAAACCAGGCTCGCATCCCAAATGTTATTTAATAATTCATTTAAAAATTTATTAAAAATTTTTAAAAAGAATATCACAGCTTTAAACACATGAAACCAACTCAATCATCATTTAATAAATTCTAAAATCTTTAAACCACAAGCAAGGGCCAATGGGACTAATTATGTTTTTTATGAAAAACCTATCAAATTCAGACCATAAGTTTAAACAAAATAATTTTGCACACAATATCAATTCGCATAAATAGAGTTAAATATATTACATGTAATTAAATTATTTTAAAAACTCAATTTACACATACTAGTTAATTATATCATTTACTAAATATAATTAATTAATTTTTATGCATAAGAAAATAATATATTTTTAATGCTAGAGGAGAGTGCAAGAGGGGTTCCTACATTAACCATGGATGGACCTCCGGAAGCCGGTGTGAAACCTCATTCGCACCGCAAACGCACCAACAAGAATCCAAAAACACCATATGAAATAATTTCGACACACCAATGTTATGATTTAATCCACAAATAACAAACCCTAAAACATGGAGAACACCAAAATAAGAAAATCTACCACCATGGGAGGTGTGCAGCGATGTGAGTTCATGGTGTAGGGGTTCGCTGTGGACGGTTCAAAGGGAAGGGGGGTGTAATGATGTGTAGGTGAAACATGAGGATGATATACAGAGAAGGGAGGTTAGGCGGCTGGTGCGCAGCGGTTGAAAGGGAGCGATGTACTACGAGTTCGAGCCGTAATGAACGAGGCACATCTAGGGGGAACTGCAGGCAGAGGGGAGGTTATTGGGGGGAAGACTATGGCAGGGGCGCTATGATGTTGTTGGATGGCTAGAGCAGGGAAAGGGGAAGGAGTGTGTCATCGTTGGTCGAACGAAGTAAGGAAGAGGCACCAGGGTCGGAGCATGCCGACTGCAGGTGGCCGGAAGGTGTGCGGGATGGCGGTCGGACAATAGTGCAGGACATGCAGATGGCGTACGGGAGGGGATGTGCCCCGTTTGTCCGAGCTACTAGAGGTGGGTGCTGGAAGGCTGATGGAGGTGCAAGGATGGCGCGACAAAAAGGGGGAGAGGTTACCAATAGTCACATTTCTTGACAGGAAGAGGGGGTGTGGATCGTGCTTTATCAAGGGGGAGCAGCCCCGGTTGGGGAGATAGGAATGGATATGGAGTTGGCAGCTAGCGTTTGGAAGGGGGGAAGAAATGTAAAATTGAAAAAAAGAAGGGAAAGGAAAGAGAAAAAATAGAATATAATAAAAAAAATAAAAAAAAAAGACCTTAATAAAATAACAAAGATAGTAATGATAATAATAATAAAATTTAATAATACTTGTAATCATAATTATCAGAATAATAAGGTTATCCATTTTATCTTTTACATTAAAAGTGGCATTAATAATTTTAATGACAATAATGGTAATAAATAATAACAATAATTTCATTTAATTATTAATAATTTTATTTTAATAACGCAAATGCACAGTCACCACGAACCTCTAGAGACTGCGCAGGAACTGTGTGTGTACTTTTGTCTGATCCAGAAGCTGTCAGACCTGTGATTGGGCTGCCCGCACGGTCTCTGCTAAACATGCAGTGCCTGTGCACTGGTCTACAACTTATCCCAAATCTCAAAAATAAATATATAAAGTTATATATAAATAATAATAAGAATTAATGACATCTTTATTGCGATCAATAATAATAATAGTAGTAATAATAAAATTATTAACCATAAAATTTTTAAACACAATAACTCACAAACATCACTCATTTTAAATTTTCCGAAGGCAAGCATATCATGTCGATTCCTATGCGGAGCCGCGTGGGGGTTTCCAAACTATGCTCTGTATGTGCACACAACAACATCTGCTGAAAATGTGCAGTTGGTAACATAACTCAAATGTTTTTCATTCGGGAGTCAAACCAAACCCCAAAAAAAATTTAAAAGTCATATAAATTTATACTATAAAAAAATATTTCGGGTGTGACAATTCTCCCAACCATAATGCTTTCTTCCCCTAGAATTCCACAAAAAGGTCAAGACCCAAAAGATAAAACTTCTTTGGTGTCACCCCCACCAAAATTTTAAGCACCTCTTGTTGATCAATCCAAACTGATGCAAAAGAATCCATGACACAACACTTTATCCTTAAAACAAAATAACCTTAACTGCCACCAAGCAGAACCCAAACCATCAATTTCAACAAGGGAACGAATGAACCTAAATCACCTATGAGAATTATCCCTATAATCTTAGTTCAACAGAACCATTAGGTGTACTCCAATACAAATGTTCACTCAATAGGAAGAACTTAGGATTAGGTGGCTCCGCACGTTACCACCTACCACAAAACTATACATAAAAAGAAACTATGATACTGACACAGGGAGGCCCGAATAGACTCCCCACCATATGGATTGGTCTATCTCTAAATAACATCAAGTGTAACTCTATGAGACCCACTGTGGGTCTCCCCACCATAATAACGGACGAGATTAATTGAATATGAAAACTTTCCACACAGACAAAAAACCCCACCACAAGGGTAGGGGAGGAAAGGGAAGGGCCTAATTGGTAGAGCATCAAAATTACCACCATTACTATATAAACGACATCACACCCTGGGAAGAAAACATACCATGCCACACTAAAGACAAGTTTACATCAAGTCCCTTTTTCACAGTTGGGGTTCTCCTAACTATGCACCAACTTCACTTTGGGACCTAAGGCTGGAGCTCTAATGATTGAAGAATATCCATCCTCGCAGTCAGGCTTCAGAATCCCCAAACACCACACACGAACTAGTGTTTTACCAAACACACGTATATTCAAAATAATGGTTTCAAGGAGGTTCAACAACAACCGTACATACAAATGAAGAAAAAGAAACACTGCAAAACACAACAAAAGATGATTACTACATCCCATAAACACTAAAATTAGAAAACCTCAAACGAATCCCCAAACATCGACCTACTCCTACTGTTGGGCTGAGGAGATCTTCGATGAGCCAAGTCTAGCTTCAGCGTGTTTCTTCGAAACACCGCGGTAGAATCGCTGCAAGTGACCCCAACGTCCATATGTGTGGAAGGGTCTCAGAGCACTCTGACATGTTGACCTCTTGTGACCCTGCCTACCACATTGGTGACAGATCACGACATTGTGTTGTGGAGAAGAAGACTGAAGGACTAAAGGCCTCTTGATTCATCTACCAACACCACCAGCATCAGGTCACTTCTCATCCTTTTTATCACCATCCTCTGTACTGCTTCCCAAAGATGGAGGATTTTCCACCTCAAGTCCTCCAACTTACCTAGCTTCATCCAAAAAGGCTTTACCCACAACATCCGAGAATGTGGTTTTGTTGAGCTCTTCAACTTTTTATCGCAGCTCAGGTCGGAGTCTAGAATCAAATTCTTGAGCCATCTCAGGATCATTCACAACAAACCACAGATTATATAGAACCAGGTCTATGAAACATCGATAGAACTCTAGTACTGATTCAACACCCTGCTGACGACAACACAACTCCATCCTCTTCCTTATCTTTTTCAACTCATATAAGTGTTTTTGGATGAATAATGACTTGAAAAAAATCCCATGTCAGATCATCCCAAGTCTGGTTCTAAGACACAAACTTCCACCATTTCTAGGTTGGGCCTTGAAGCATTACAATAGCCAAAATCACATTTAACAACTCAGTCAACCCTATGAAACTGAACTTCATCTCAATCTTCTGCAACCACTCCTCTACCTCAAGAGGCTCTCCTTGTCCATAAAAGATAGGAGGGTTCAGCTTCCAGAACTCCAGAACATAGTCTATGGGCTGATCAACTGGATGATTCGCTAAGGGAACACCACCCAAAGCTGCACCTTGGGAATCAATCAAACCATCATAGGGGTGAACACTATGGAAAAAGAAAAAAACATAATCAAAACATGGTCATTTCAATTTCAATTTCACTTTTCAAAATTTTACAAAATAAAACTTTACAAAACAATTTTCATAATGAAGGAAAACTCAAATGATTCACTTGGGGGAAACTAGTGATGATGGGTGACTCAGAAATATGGTTGGTGGCCATATGTCAGTCAAACGACCATCACAAGGAGCACTATAGGGTAATGTCTCTAGCTCCACATGGATTTCTAGTCCATGCGACCTCACGAAGGTCACTTTCCTGACTGCCATTTCATTTTCCAATATAAAACAATTCAAAAGAAACAAAATACACCAACAACCCAAACATCCCATAGTAACCTAAGGTTCAGAACGAGCAAGGGTTAATGATTTCCTTCTCGTCTGTATGCCTAGAGTCTCGACAATTCTACTCCTTCTACCATGAAAACAACAAATAATGATTGGTGCTATGAAAAACAATGTTTTCTCAAGAGCCAACCTGGCTCTGATACCATTTTGTAATGAACCAACCCGGGTCGAACCTGAACCGGTCTCCCAAGACGCTCCATGACATAGCCCGAGAAGTGTTCCTGATCCTCCTGGGTTGGCGACAAGCACCAGGGAATTAAAATAGATTAATGGGAACGATTTCTCCAAGTGAAAATAAATAAAGTATCAGAAAATTAGAAGATCGTAATGTTTATAAATAGCATGAAAAGAAAGAACGATCAAACACAACTGACTAACCTGACCACGACCATAACTCCTCGCGACTCGGAGAGTCGTTCAACAGTCCATAATCAACTCTCACCCACAATGAGTAAGATCGAGTCAAACCTACAACATAAACAAAAAACAGAAAAACATTATAGGATTGAGTATAAAAACTCACCAGGAGTACCCAAAAAATTATTCCCAATTCACTACCTTTAAAGAAATAATTCTCAAATTCTAGGTTTTAACTAAAAAATATTAAATATGGTTTTCCATACACACACATTCATTTAAAAAACAAGTAAAGGTCCATTTCCCTTCTTAATTTAAAATCAAGTTTAATGTATAAAAGAAATAGGAGCATTGAATTTTAAATCATTTTTTTAAACATTTTAGAAATCCTTATTTCAGTTTTTAGTAAAAAATAAAACCACACACAACACACAAAAAAACTAAGGGAAATGGAAAAAGTGGCACACATGGGCTAGAAACCGAATTAGACCTCTCAATCTTCTGCCACATACAAAAAAACACTAAAGATATCATGGGTCGAACCTAGGAGCTCGTGAACACTCTAGAACGTACTATATATGTGACTCATCCTGAAGGCATGCCTACTCTCGATGACGTCATAATTCCCTAACGCCTAGTGTTTCCCTACATGGCCTAACTGAGGGGCCCAATCCCCTAGTAGAGTGTCATCTATACTAAGGGCCACTAGCCAGTGTGTAATTTAAACTAGTGCAACAATCGTTCTCAGAAGATTCACTTACTATGCCAGGTTCCCATGTCAACACATATTATAAATACGAACGGGGTGAGTCAAAAAAGTGAATCAAGCAGTACAAACATCACACACAAATCATGCAGTCAACATACACTAAATATCACATCTGAGTCACCCCAAATATTGTTTTCCAAAATAATTTATTTTATTAAAGTGCCAAATGGTCCTTCACCAATTTTAAGGAAAATCCTCATTTCTCATGTGAACTGAAACACTTGTTTGTGCTTCAAAATAAACCATTTATCAATAAACCTGATCTATATTTAAAATTCCCCAAATTATGATTAAAGGGAAAACGAGCATTCTTTCACTACGAGGTGTCCGCTCATCAAGAAAATATGTCAAGTGTCATGTATAAAATAAAAGTATCTTTTTTACATCGAGTGATTATTTAAAAATTGATTATCTTATATTATTTATTATTTATTAAAATTAATAAAATATCAACCAATTAAGAAATTATGAATTTAAAGGCAAGTGCAGTGGGGGACTACCTCGGCTCGCTGCCCAAACACAATGGTGAGACACACCTCACGCGGGAGTATAATCAAGAACAACCTGAAGACCGCAATATCGTGAGGTTACCTTGGAAATGTGATTCAAAAAACAAAAAGTAACTAAAATTACACAAACACAGACTTGAAACAATCCAAACAAGCAATCAACGTGAAAGAACCACCTTGACATGTTTTCAAATCACAACTCGCACCATTGACACTATTTAATAAGACACTTTAAAATTCATAAAGTATTTACAAAAACCACACAACGCCAAAATAACCCACTAATCACTTTAAAGAGCCAACAGACCATTTTAAGAAAACATTTAAGAGTGCACAACCGGAAACAATCACATTACATGATGAGATCAACTTTTAAAACACGTGCGCCTAACACATTTTAAAAACCAGGCTCGCAGCACCCGTGTTATTTAATAAATCATTTAAAAATTTATTAAACAATTTTAAAAAGTATATCATGGTTTTAAACTCATGAAACCAACCCCAGAATCATTAAATAAATTCTAAAAACATTAAACCAGAAGCAAGGGATAGCGGGACTAATTATGATTTTCAAGAAAAACCCATCAAATTCAGACCATAAGTTTAAACAAAATAATTGTGCACGCAACATCAATTCGAATAAACAAGGTGCAATATATTAAATGTAACAAAATTATTTTAAAATCTCAATTTACACAAACTAGTTAATTAGGTCATATATTAAATATAATTAATTATTATTTAAGCACTGAAAAGAACCCAAGAAAATAATTTATTTTTAATTCTGGAGGAGAGTGCAAGGGGGGTTCATACCATAACTGTGGATGGACCTCCTGAAGCCGATGTGAAACCTCATTCGCACCGCAAATGCACAAATGAGAAGACAAAAAACCCTTTGGAATATGCTCGACACACCATAGTTATTATTTAATATGCAACTAACAAACCGTAAAACATAGAGAACACCAAAATCACAAAATCTACCACAAGGGGAGGTGTGCAGCGGAGTGAGGCCGGGGTGTAGGGGTTCGTAGTGATATGTTCAAAGGGATGGGGGTGTAAGGCTATTTAGGCGAAGCAGGAGGATGATTTTCAGATAAGGGAGGTTGGGTGGCTGGTGAACAGTGGTTGAAGTGAGTGGGGGCACTATGGGTTTGAGCGGGGAAGAACGGGGCATGTCCGGGGGGAACTGCAGGCAGAGGGGAGGTTCTGGGGGTAGAAGCCTGCGGCCTTGGTGCTACGATATTGTTTGTTGGACGGAATAGGGAATGGGGAAGGAGTCTGTTACCGTTGGTCAGACGAAGTATGTAAGAGGCGATGGAGTCGGAGCGTGCCGACTGCAGGTGGCCGGAAGGTGTGTGGGATAGTGGACGGACAAAAGTGCAGGATAAGTGGAGGGTGCATGGGAGGGGATGCACCCTTTTTGTGTGAGCTAAGTAATGTGGGTACTAGTAGGCCGAGGGAGGTGCGACAACAAGGGGGAGAGGTTGCCGCTGGTCAGATTGGCCAACAGGAAGAGGGGGTGTGGATCATGCTGCAATATGGGGGAGCAGCCCGCTCGGGGAGAGAGGAAGGGATAGGGAGTTGGCGGCTAGGGTTTGGAAAGAAGGAAGAAAAATAAAATTTAAAAAAAAAGAAGGTAAAAGAAAGAGAAAAAAAAGTAAGAAGATAATAAAAATAAATAAATAAAATAAAACCATAATAAAATAACTAATATTGTTATAATAATAATAATAATAAAATTTAATAGAACTAGTAATCATAATGATCATAATGATAAGGTCAAACTTTATAGTTTTTACATTAAAAGTGGCATTAATAATTTAAATATTATTAATGGTAATAACTAATAAAAATAATTTCATTTAATTAATAATAATTTTATTTGAGTAATGCAACTGCGCAGTCCCTGTATGCCTCTAGTGACTGTGCGCAAACTGTGTGTGAACTTTTATCTGATCCAGAAGCTGTTGGACCAGTGTTCGGGCTGTCTGCATGGTCTATGCTAAACATGCAGTGCCTATGCATTGGTCTAAAACTCAGCCCAACTCTAAAAAAAATAATAAGTAAATAACCATAACAATTAATAACATCATTATTAAGATCAATAATAATAATAATAATCAAATTACTAACCATAAAAATTTCAAACACAATAAATCACAAACATCGCTCATTTTAAATATTCTAAAGGCAACAAAATCTTGTTGATGCCTAAGTAGAGCCCCGCGGGGGTTTCCAAAAACGTGCTCCACCTGTGTGCCCAACAATGTCAGCTGAAAAACATACACTTTTTAAAATAAGTCAAAATTTTTTCATCTTGGACTCAACCCGAACCCCAACAAAATTTTAAAAGTCATATAAAATTATAATATAAAATAAAAAGATAGGTTGTGGTGTGGCAATTTTTTTAAAATTAAATGCAACGAAGAGCATCAAATTGACATTAATGTTGTATTAAAATAAATAATAATGTACTAAATGATATAAAATTTTAAAAAAATATATAAAATTTATCCATATGGATTATATAAGTTTTTTAATGTTATACATGATTCATTTATGGTTATTTCTCAATCTTATATTAAAAATATTGACCCACAAAGAGTAAAAATCCTTGTTGTAATGGTAAGAGATAAATGTATTAAATAAGTGTTAAAACCAAAAGATAAGGGTAAGAATTTTTCCAAAACATGTCTAAAAATTATTTGTTAAGGGTATTTCAACCAATAATAAACTTATATTTTAAATATTTTACTTTTTAGAAATTTCTAAATGAAAATTAATTTATATTTATTTCATATATTGAGATTTTCCTAAAGTTCCCCTCACATCAATAATAAAAATAAAATTCCTCCATCAAGTGTTCACACAACATTGAGAATTATATCTCAAAAAACCATAAAAATTACTTTGAAAAAAATCCTTATTCAGATTATAGTTATCTTGTTATTCCAAAAATACCAACTCTATATACCTTAATAAGAGATCTAATGGATGTCTGTCGAAGAATAGGTAATCGGTTTACATACTCATCAAAGTTCATTTCTTCCAATACATCCTCATAATGTGTTGTTTACATGATAAAGTAATAATTATAGTTTTTTCAATATTATGATATTTTATTATGATTATGGTAAAATAATATTCCACCTTTGATTCGTATTAGGAAAAAACAAAAGAATTGTGGGTGTGTGTACATATGGCTTACCCTCTTCACCCCGTAGTGTAACCCGTTTTTCCTCACCAATTTAAATGGATGGTTACAATGATTTAAATAATAGATATATATGATAATTATGACATGATATTTATTCTATAAATTTTAATAGAAAATAAAATTCTATACCCTTTCACAAATAAGGGAGTGATACCATTGCTCGTGTGTACATATGAGCTTCCATTTCCACGATACAGTACGATTGAATTTCCATGTTAAACATAAAATAATGATTATAAAAATTTATATAAGAAAAAAATATTATATCTGTGACATTAATATAATTTGGGATATAATGAAACTATATCTTATTAAAAATAATTGGCACTTACATGATGAACCATGCATAAGAAAATAAAGTAGTTAACACTTGAATCAATGGTAATAATGGAATATTATGAACAAACAGGTGATTAGATTATATAAGAGGATCAAATATTATATCATTGATATGAATATGATTCTAATATAAATTAATAATACGCTTTAAAAAATTATACATGAGATTTATAAAAGTAAAAATGACACGGTAGCTAAGTTAAGGGATTTCTTTACTCAATTTTCATGCATTAGGTTAAACAACTTCATCATTGATTAGATTATGTGTAATATGAATTTCAACACTATTATGTTTTATTTATAAATTTTTTTTCAATTTATAGTGGACACACATATTCTATTAATTTTATTAATTATAATATATTTTCTAAGGTTTATTTGACAATCTCATTATTATTTGGGATTGTTTATTCCTCAATTAGGGAATATTTTTCTTCTATTCCCATAATATCTTATTATTTTTAGAAAATGGTTTTAATAATATCCAATTAATTTTTAACTTCATTTTTAACCTTTTTTGACATTTAAAAATTTCATTAAAATGTATTTTTTTCCAAACGGGGTTTTTTTTAATTATATAGTGTGAGAGGAATAATCCTCTTCCACAATGCCTTAGATAGTTATAACATCCAATAAAATTATTCTTAATTATTTTCAAAAAAATTATTTGCCTATATAATTACATAGTGTTTTTAAAATAAGTGATTCTCAAATTTTAAAAAATATTATTTTCTCAGCAAAAAATAAATGATTTTATTAGAGTATTTACATCTTTGTCAACACCCTCTATTTAATCTTATGCTAAATTGAGTTTTATATCTAATTATATAATTTAACATATGTAATTTAATAGATTATGATTTAGTTTTACTCTTTATGTGATAAATACCATTCATAGTTTATGGTTAAAGTATTCACATTTCGTATGCTATTTTTTAATACGTATATCTATGTGATTTATGTTTTACCCGTTTCATATAAGGATTGAATTGAACATATTATGTGATGGGTGGGGACTGTTATAGCCCCTTAATGCATTTTAAGATCTCAAGAGACAAACTAGTTTGCGTATTGGTTATGGACTTACCCATTTCAGTATGTTGTTTTGGTCGAAGCCTTGACAGAATATTTATGGTATCCCGCGTTATTCAGTCCCTCATTATGTGATTTGTTAGTGACATTCCCAATTATTATTAGAGTACTTGAATTTAAATGGTTACGTTTCATTATCATGTGATTATTTTAATGAAATTATTTTATTTCACTTTATTCTTTCAATATTGTTCTAAATATTATGATTAAATGTCCTGTGATTCAGTTATTCACCTTTTTTTAATGTTTTTGCTTATTTTTTCATGATAACATCCTCGGTATGTATACCATTTTTAAGAACATAATCTCCCCATTTTCATATTTATCATTTCCCCTAGATTCCAATAAGATTATCATGTCTCCTATAAATAATTCTGTTCGGTTAATAATGGTGTTATCACATAAAATAATTTGGGTATTTTAAGTGTAAAATGTAAATTTAATTGCATGTATGTATTCTGTTTTCCAAAACTACTATATAGTTTGATCCTTTGGGTGTCATTACTTGTATAATATTTTAATGTAATAATTTAACCATTTACTTTAGGATACTAGTTTTGGGGTTTGTATAGTTTGTATTAATGGAAGTTTAGTACAAACTGTGGGATCTTTATTTTGGAAAACATAGATTAGGGAACACAATCCAATGACTAACTATAGAAGATATTTCAAAGATATCATCTTATAGATTTGGTAAATAACATGTAAAATCTAGTATGAACCTACGGAATCATATATTGATAAATATACTTGATTTATACATCCTATAAATGATTCTTTGTGACTATGTGATTTGTCACTACGATTATTGTTTCTCACACAGTTCATTTTATTTTAATAAATGGATGTAACTAGAAGGAACTGGTTTAAAATTTAATGTGATAGATAATGTGTCAAAGAAGTATGTAACCACTGCTATCATGATAGAAGAACCATAACGTTCTAACAAATTTTGTTGATATATTTTCATTAACATTGGAGTTATATACACTATCATGGATATATGAGATTAATGTTCTAAATGAATCTTTTGAGGTTTTATGTTATGATAGTTTATCAAGATAACAGATATTTGGGAGAAATTTTTGGTAGCACAAAACATTTTTTTAGTATGTTTGAAAAGATTATTTATCGAATAATTCATTTTCATTTTTTGGACATATAATTAAAGGTAAGGATAACAACTAGGCTTTATATGATCACTGTATTTAAGTTAATTATTAGTTATTATGTTACTGGGAATATAAAATGAGACATACGAGATGTCCTTTTTATTTAAAACATTTCTATAAAATTTAATATATTTTGGTTATTCATTGTGATGTTTATCACATTTTTGGATAACATTAATATATTTTGTGAAAAAAGGAATCCTGTGGGTTTGGTGACAACACGTCATATTTGGTAAGGCCATGATGTTTAAACCAGCAACCGAAGGGAGATAAGGGTGGATCACCTACCACTAGCCTATGTAAATTCCTGGTTATCATGACTTTTTTATCTAATAAATGTAATGGATAATGGATTTGTTTTATTTTTTGGAAACTTTTATCAAATAGAAAACCTTGGGATTGGAAAATTATATGATTATTGACTAAATAAAGTTGTTTCGAAGAAAGTTTGCTATTTTGAGAATTTGATAAGATTAAGATAAATAGAATATTATGAGGCATAAACCTTGAGTTGTATTTTTGATTAAAATAGTTTTTTTATGTTACGATTTATTTCATTTATGGAAATGGTTAGCATATATTTGAGATTGTGTGATTTAGGAAATTAATTTTTTTATGTGACATTAAGAGTTATTGATGTTATTTGGAAGACTATATGATCAAATCATTCTAATTTATGGGATTAAATATTAGTTTTTAATATTTATGAGGAAGGATAGCTATTTTATGAATGATATATGCGGAAATTTGGGTATTACCATTCAGTTTTAGAGATTCACACTTTTTTTCATCATATAAAGGTTTATTATTTTTAGGGAATTATCTTATCAGACCCTAACCATTTTAGTTTTAGTTAATGTATAAAGATAATAAGAATATATAGTTCAAAAAAATTTAGGTTTTCTGATCCATTTATGTTGATTTGGATTATTCCTGAATTAAAAATACATCTTATATACTCATCATTTGGAGAAAGATGAGTTGTGGTAGAAATTGATTAATGGATGAAACTCTACATGTTAGGTTAGTATGTTTCCTTTTGTTCTTAGTACAAGAAGTAAATTAACCTCTTAACAATAAGAAAAATATTTTGGAACAACAGAGTTACTTATTTATTTCAAATCCTGAAAAATTAATAGCTTTTAACCAATAAAAAATTCAGGGTTTTGGGATGGTCAATTTTCTAAAGACCATGTTCTCTATCTCTCTCCATTAGAACTTTATTGCTATATTTATCTTCCATGTCATGGTGTTCAAATCATAATAATGTTATCTTTTTAGAAATAATAATTTTGTTCTTACATTCATAGTTTTTTTCCCTCTTATTAAGGGGAATTTCTATTAAACCTATTTTTTATGTAGGATTCTCACTAAGGAATTCTGAAGTATAAAAATTTAATTTTTGGCGTGAAAATAAATATTATGAGGAACCAATTTATTGAAGGTGGGTAGAATCTAATACCCAAAAATTATATGACATGTCTCTTTTTTAAAAAAAATCAATCTCTTTGATATCTTACAATTTACACAACACCATGCTCAAAATAACAATGATATATAATTAAATATCATTATTATAACATGAATGTTATAACAAAGCCGTTAAATTGGAAGGAAAAAAATGTATTATCAAAATTATTAAATTTATATATAATATATTTAATTAATTTTTTTACATGCATCTAGTAAATTTACTATGTTTAAGATAAGGAGAAATCCAGTTTCATGCATAGAAGAAAATATTTTTATAGTCATTTTTACAGCCTTTTAATAGTGTACTAATTTTAAAACTAAAATATGACACCATTATAAATAATATTAGAGAAAATAAAAATAATTATTTTATTCAGAATATAAAAAATTAATTTTCTCAAATTTTTGGAATATTTTTGATTTGTTCCATTTTTGGATGAATAGTATAAGAATATTGCATTTTAATTGCAAATGAATTTTCATCTGAAAAATTAATAATGATAAATTTTATTTTAAATTTTTTTAATGTAAAATTAGATCAATAATACATATATTAATCCAATTTAGGTAATTGGTATCATTTTTGTATTTTATTTGTATATAAATACATATCAATATTTCAACATTTTCACTTAAAAACCCCCTTTTCTCACCTCGTATACGAGATTAATTTTAAATTAATTGAAGACATTTAATTGCGTTAAATTTAGAAAAATGGTTTCTATATTTGGAATCGTAAAATAAAAATTTACAAAAATATTTCATTTTTATTTATGGGAAATATAAATAGTAAACATAGTAATTTTAATTACCATAGTTAAGGGTAAATCATGTAATTAATGACCAAAATAATATTATAAATACTATTAAATTACACTAAAAATTTACCTAATATTATTTGATGAGTGAGTGATAACCTAAATCATCATTAGGAGTATTTTATGGCCTCCTGGATCCACATGGACGGCTTGAGTCCATTTTATTGTTTTTTTATTTTATGAAAATTAAAATATGTCATACCCATGTTTTTAACAAGTATTGCATCTTTAATATATTTTTATTCCGAACATATCTTCTATTATATATAATAATTCAAAAGATAAATTTTTTATCATAATCATGATAATTAATAATTATTTTTCAGGAAAGAAAAAATAATATTAAGGGCTTTCACAATGATGATTCAATAATTGATTAATTAAGGGATATAACAAATAAATGATTATAAAAATATTAAAATAAATATATTTTGAGATAATTAATTCCATAAATGAATTTTATAGATAAATTGGACATGTTATTAATGTATGAAAAAGATATCTACCAAACAACATTGTTTCATTTTTTTGTAAAATGAAATGTAATGAATAGTGTCCAACTAAACATTAATGTTATACTAAAATATATAATATTATACTAAATGATATAAAATATGAAAAAATATAAAATTGGGCCAAATAATTTGAATATGTATAAAATTTGTATCTAAATTCATTTATTTTTATTTTTATATTTTATAGTAACAATATTGAAACATAGATAGTAATAATTCATGTCGTCATGGTAAGAGTTAGAGGGATTAAATAAGGGTTTTAAACCAAATATATGGGTAAGAATGTGTCCTAAAGTGGTCGTAAAATTATTGGTTGAGATTATATCGACTAATAATAATATCATCGTAAATATAATTCACTTTAAAGTCAAATATAATTGAAAATTAATCTATATTAATTTAATATTTTGAGATTTTCCAAAAGGGAACCTCACATCAATTATAAATAGGTACCTCCTCCATCACTTCTTCACACAACTTTCATAAATCTAGCTTAGTAAAAACCTCAAAATGACTCTTCCAAAAATCCTTATATAGGTTACAGTGATCCTAATGTTCCAAAAATACCAACCCTATATCCATTAATAAGATATGTAAAGGAAGTTCACTGAATAATACGAAATCGTTTTTACCAAATCATCTAAGTTAATTTATTATTTTACTAACTCGTAATGTTCGATTTTAATGATAAAGTAATGAATAATAAATATTATAAATTAAAATATGTTATTATGATTATGGGAAAACTATATTATATCTTTTAAATATCTTAAAAAAAATGAAAGCACTCTACGTGCATGTATAAGGATAATCTTCAACACACTGTGGTGTACTCTATTTTTCATCACTACATTACATAGATAGATATAATGATTTAAATAATATATATATATATCACAATAAGAAAATGATATATATTCTTAAAATGTTAATTTACCATTAAATTCCATACCCTTTCACCAATAAGGGAATAAAACCCTTGATCATGCGTATGTATGACTAACCATCTCCACGATGTGATGTGATTCATTCTCCATATATTCAAGAATAATTATAAAAATTTATTTAATGAATAAATATGATAAATATTACCTAAATATCATTTTTTATTTTTAGGAACTATTTTATATGAATATGAGTAGGGACTAACATAATGAAACATGAATAAAAAAATGAAGCAGCGAACAGTCAAAATAATGGTAACAAAGAAATATTAATAAAAAATAGTTCATAAGATTATATAAAAGAATGACATTTGATATAAAAAACTTTGAATATGGTTCTATTATAAATTAATAATATTCTTTAAACCATTTTACCCAAGGTTTAGTTACTAAAAAAGAAAATCGAACTGAAGGAATTGGATTTATTAAATCAATTTTTATTCATTGGGTTGAAATTATATTTCATTAATTAAGTAATTTGTGAAATTAATTTAAACTGTAACATATATTTACCCTTGTATTATTCTTATTTATATCATTAACATGTAATAAATTCATTTTTTTAGTTTTATGATCTTTGTAAGGATTGTTTTCATAATCTCATCATTATTTGTGATTGATTATGTCTCCATTGGGGAATATTTTTCTTGCATGCCCATAGTTTCTAAAAATGTCTTAAAAAATGTTTTTAATATTTCACAATGATTGATTAATTTATTTTTTTCCCTTTCTAAATTTTTTAAAATTAGTTAAAATGTATATTATTTGTTTTCTAAACAAGGACCTTTGAGACTTTTTTGAAAAAAAATAAAGAAGGGATTTTTTATCTTATATATGAATAAGAGAATTATTCTATGATCATAAAACCTTAATTATTTATAATTAATTACAAGTATTACTAATTATTTTCATTTAAAATGTTTTCTTTTATAAATTCACAGCTTTTTAACAATAAGTGATTTCTAATGTGAAAAAGGGTATTTTCTTTAATAACTTTTTAATGGTTTTATATGAGTATTTTCATCAATGAGAAAACCATCTGTTGAATATTATGCTTAATTAAGGGTGACATCTAATGATACAATTTATCATATTTTATTGTATGGATTATGATTTAGTTTCAGTGTGGATGTTTTATTTTGATACCATTCATAGTTTATAGATAATGTGCGCCCATTTTCTCTGCCATATTTCAATATGAATATTTATATTGTTTATGTTTCATCAATTTATATGATAAATTATTTGTACATTGTATATGATGTTTGGGTCCCACTATAGCCTCTCTATTCATCGGTAGGTATCATAAGAACAACTAGTTTGGTTATTGGCAGAGGCATTAACCATCAATGTGTGGTGTGTTGGATGAATACTTTATGCTATATTTATGATGTCCCATATCATGCATCCCCATATTAAGATATTAGTTATTGTTATTCCATATTTTTATTCAATTATTAAAATATACATAGTTATGTTTTATTCTTATATGAATTTTTATATAGAAATATTTTATGGTCATTTATTCTTTCTATATTATGCTCAAGATTATGTTATTGTGGCTTGTTTTTGAATTATTAATTTTTCCTTAATGTTTATGTTTTTTTATTCATTATATTTTCTGATGTATGCATACCCTTTTTTAGATCATGAGCTCTCCCCTTTCATATGTTTCATTTTTCACCAATATTCCGAGAAGTATATTAAGAGGGATATTCAGTGTTATGCTAAAGAGAATATTTTTGTTCTCACATAAAATACATTTTTTACTTTAAGTTTAATATTTCATTTTAATTTCATGTATGTATCTAGTTTTCCCAAACTATTAAACAATTCATTCCTTCTAGATTTGAATACTTGTATAATATTTTGAGATAATAAAGTTACCATCAACACGTGAATACTAGGTTTGGGGTCTTTAGAAATTATTTGAAGGGGTTTTACTTACAAAATACATGTTTTTAGTAATAACTATTTTTTACAAAGGATATATTATTTTTCTATAAATTTCAAACTAGTAGAAATTAGAAAATATAATGCTATTTAAATAAGGGTTAATCATTTATTTTTCCTAAATATTACATTTATAAATAAATTAAATTTTCTAAACATATTAATTTTGGATAAAAATGGTTATCCAAAATCATATTTTTTTGATAGTACCATACCAATGATGGTTTGGGATGAATAAAACAAATATTTCTATCTTTAGTAAAATAGATAAATTACAAAAAAAATAATTTGTACATGGTAAGTGGTTTCTATAGTTATATGATTATCAATAAAGACTTCTTTAAAAAGATTATAAGGTTAAATATTGGCAATGTCACTTTCAAATATAATACTCAAAGAGAGATTTTTGCTATAGGTAACATTATTCTTCTAGAAAAATCTCTTAATTCAATTTTTTTTATTTTTTATGAATTAATCATATCCTTATATGAGCAATCCAATTATCTAATTAGGGTTATCTTATGAACATTTGAAATGACAAATGTACTATTCATAGTCGTAAATATGAGTTTATAATTTCTTCCAATCGGTATGAGAATGTTTACACATTAAATATAGAAGTACTCAGAATCCAATATATAACGTGCCTTAGAAAAATTAAATATAAATATTGGTTATATCATAGAATATTAGGATAATATAATATAATAAATTAGGCTAAACATTCTATGAAAGGACTTGTATAGGATCTACTGTAACATAGGTTTGATACTTTTAATGTTCATGATTCTATTCAATATGGGTAAAAATATAAGTGATGTTTTAAGTATATTATTTATGTCTAATATTATGATTATTTTTAGCTAGTTCACATTGAGTTATTTTTTCTTACACATACTAGAATTATTTGTGAAAAAACATTGTATTTTTTTAGTTTATTATTACCCTATATATATTTATGTTTATTTTATAACCAGTAAATATAATACATTTATTTGTTTTAAAATATTTTTACCCAAAAGTAAATAATATTTAATCACACTCCCAAATTACTATTTATAGTGATCATGGTAGAGATTTTTAAAAATATTATTCTGATACTTTTAGTAATAAAAAAGGTATTAAGAATAACTTTTCAGCACCAAGAACTACATATCAAAATGGTGTTGTTCAAAGAATATGTTGAGTTCTTAAAGATATTACTAGAAACATGAGGAATGAATTCTTAGTTTCTAAACATTTTTGTGTTGAAGTAGTTATTACTAGCGATTATTTTATAAATTTTTTATTAATTAAAACATTTATTAATAAAAATGATTATGAGTTATGAATAATAAGACAAAAAGTTTCATACTTCAATGTATTTAGTTGAAAATTATTAATCAAGAATACTAAAGATAAAATACCAAAATATACTCCAAAATATAATGATGGAATAATTTTAGGTTATTAAAAAACTACTAATTAACACAAATTATTTATTAAATTTACATGTACTATTTATAAAACCATACGTATTAAATTTGATGAAACTGAAACATTTGTTTTCAAAAAATAAATACCAAAATCTTCATGTGTTATTTAAAAAAAATCAACCTATTTTAGAGTTTTATTATCGCGAGAAAAAAAATTTATAATATAATTCTTAATTTTTTCATCAATAATATTTTCCAACAATTTTTGAAGAATTGACATTGGAAAATCAAAGAAATAAGTGGTTTCTTAGGATCATCCTATTGATTATATCATTGGTGAAATAGATTAACCAGTTATGCTTAAAAGTTCCCAATGAAATTAAATTAAACATATAGATTTATTATAAATGTTGAAACAAAAATGTATTTATGATGATTTAGGTTATAAGGATTAGTTAAAATAAATTTGAGATGAAAATAATGAGTTTGAAGGGAATAATTTCTGAACATTAGTTTGATGACCAAATAATACATCTATATTTGGAGTAAAATGTCTATTTAAGAAGAAATATGAAGAAAATGGAATACTATCACCAAATAAAGAAATAATTAATGTTAAGGGTTATAATCGACAAAAATGAATATACTTTGAATAAATTGATGCACTAGTAGACATACTTGAAGTTATTCGTATACTTCTAGATTAAACATCTCCATAAAATTTCAATGTATTTCATATAGTTGTGAAGTGTGATTTACATGATGGATATTATAAGGCCCCAACATTAAACCTTTCTTAATCTTGAGTTACTACAAGATTACACATTGAGGATCTTTTCAGGTTTAGAGTTTTAAAAAATTAGATCATAAAACTTGCATTACATTCTACATTTAAACAAATTGGTTACATAAAAGATAGTATTCATTCTTCCCATCAATGGAAACATATTTAAAATAAAACATGGATTCTTTCTTGACACATCCTTGACACTATCATCACATCATGTACCTTTCCCTTGAACTGTGAAAAACATTTCAAAAACATGGGATAAACATAAAATGCTCAGTAAGGCTTATAAAAATATGGAAAGGAAACATGAGTTCATATATACATAAGAATGAACTCATACTTTACCCATAAATCAAAGGCACTTTAACATACCTCATCAAATCATGAATAAATCATAGAAAACATAAGACATAAAAGGTAACTTGAGGCATTCATAACATTCTTACGTAGGGAGTAACCCTCTTGGTTACGTTTGGAATACCCACCATAGTATATTCCCCAAATATATTCGGAGAAACATTAACATTTCACTACTTTGCATTACCCAGTGCATTGGAGAGCTATATCGGGCTCACCCGCCCTTAGTTTATCACGGAACCACCCGTCTTCATAATAATGCCCAAGAACCTCAACATAATCGTATCACATAAAACATGCATAAAGGAAACATAACATTTCCACCATTCAATCACAAGATATCAATACAAAACATTGATAAAAAAACATTATGAAAACCATTTTCAATACCAAAATAAAAGAAAATTAAAACATGGTATTTATTTTTCTTTTAAAAAGAAGGTTTGGCTTATAGAGGAAGCCGAAACTCAAATAATGGTCACGACGGAGGAAAAGTCATTGTCTCCGCATACGTACGACAAAAACATTCCATTTTGTCGTTTAATAAACACTTTTTATAAAAAGATTCCTTTTGAATAAACTTAATTGTCAAAGGGGTTTATACACCGTATAAAATAAGGGTGTGTATAAAACAGAATATGCCTCAATGAAAGGAGATTGAGACGAAGTCCCTTACAAAGACGGTATCCTTGGTTTAAGGATAAATCAATTACATAATTACGTGTGACAAACTAATACACCAAATATAAGTGGATATTAAGTGTAAAATAATCAAAGGTCATTCACACATATTCAAAGGATGACATATTCAATAACTACATGTTGAACCCAAAGAAATCGAAATTGGGTTAAGAAGTTCCCTTGACAGCCTAATAGTGTCATATCAAAATGAGTTGATAAGAGATAAAAAAAAGTATCTCATCACTTGGAAATAAAATTTACATCAATAAGGATATATGAGAACATATCCCAACATAACAATATGTAAATTAAAATACCCAACAAAATAAGTCTTTTAAAAAGAAGAGGGTGAAAGGTTCCCTTACCGACATGGGTATCTTTCGAAACGTACACCTCGTGAAAGAAGGAAAATAAAACATTGATGTAAATACTCATAAAATAACGTATATTACACAATGAGTAAAATAATGGGCAGTACATACACCACTCAATGGAAATTATGGAAAATGTAGCATAAATCTTACGGGAATAAAATTGAGATGAAAAATCCCTTACGAAAACTCGACAGCCTAACGACGCCACATAAAACTTACAAAAATGGATTGATGAGATCAAATAGGGTATCTCATAATATTAACTTAAAGTTTATATAAAGAGGAATATAAAATAACATCCCCCAACATAAAAAATATGAGCTTAAAAGAAGTGACATAAAGGAGAGTACTTAAAAAGAAAGAGAGAGGTTAGATCTCTTACGAATATTTGGCAGCCTAACGGCGCCACTCAAAACTTCAAAAATGGATTGATGAGAGAGAGTAGGGTCTCTCATCACATGAACATAAAAATTACAGTATGATTGATATAAAATAACATCCCAATAACAAGAAAGGTGAGCTTTAAAAGGAATGACATAAAAGAGTGAACTTAAAAAGATAGAGAGGAGTGGGATCCCTTACCTCGAGTCCGACTTGACTCGATCGTTCTTTAATGTCCTGAATAATAAACATGAGTTAATTTACAATTTATTAAGAACCTTTTTCTAGTTCATTATTCATTTTTCCATGTTATAAACATTATTTAATCATTTAAGTTAATAATGTTTGTTTTGTCGATATTTGGTTCTTAAGTCGAAAGTGGACTTCGTACAATTACATGTTGTTCGTCTGGTCAAATGTTCATTATATCCAGAATTATATTCATGATTTGGATATCATATATCTCATATATATCCAGAATATACATGTATTTATAATATTACATAATCATTTAGAGGTAAGAAATGAAATGCACCGTTCATGGAGACGGTAAGCCGTACGTACGCATGAACGCTACTTTCATTTCTATGTCATATTAACGGAATTAAAAACAAATGCGAGGTATGTATATTTTAATTCCAGAATAATATTAATCAGTTATATGTAACATACATCATATATAATAACTTTAAATCCTTCCTTTATACATCCCACATATGGCATTAACGAATCAAATCACTTTGAGGGGGCGGTAGTCCGCAGTTCCTAAAATGAAATTATCGTGTTTACCCACAATGGAAACCATAAAGGTATGCCACAAAATAAAAAATACTGAAAAATAAACATATTATATATCATATATAAATATAGTGACATCTTAATGGCCACCTTTTAAAGTGTTATATGAGTGTTGAACAATCATCGTTTCGTGAGGCAGAAATCCGACATCCACAGAAACAGTATGTTCTTTAACCATTTGATGTAGGTGTGTGTAAGTGTAGCTCGAATGATTCTTATAACAACATCCTAGTATATTTAAGATACTTTAGTTGATACAAAATAAATAAATAAAAAGGGTTTAGGGGTTTGGAGAAGAAAAATAAAACAAAAGAACACAAGTGAAGACATTACCTTAAAATCGGGTAACTCCCTTTGGTTTGAGCTCAAAGGCTTCCTTGGGAAGACTTCTGCCCAAAGTGAGGCATCAAGGAGTTAGAGAGGGAAGTGGAGAGACAAAATGGGCAGGGTTTGGCCGAGCCAAAGGCTTTGGGAGTGTGGGTAAGGAGGTAGAGGTGGGGGCCTTTTATAAGAGGAGAGGAGGGACACTTTTGTAAAGTTACAAAATGTTACTTTATTTTCAAAAGAGTTTCGGATTTTAAAGGACCCACATTGATGTATTTAGAGGGTAAGGTGATAAGGGTTCTAAATACACTCATCCAATTGGTTTTGGACATGTGTAGGTCTTATATATAACATTATCATTACATTTTATTTAAATCGTTAAATAATGAGGTCATCATTGCATCATCATGATGTCATAAATAATTTAATTTATTTAATGTCTAAAAATTATAAAAAATATACTATGATGTAGGAGATCTTTTTATATTTACAATGACTATTTATAGTAAAAAATATGACTTGTATTACCCCATGTAAAAATTGTTTTAGTAAAACATCTCATGTTTGTGTCATTTTTACTTTAACATTAATTAAAAAGATATTTATGTCATTTTCCAACCAAAGTGGCTCCATGGGGTCCCCAAGTTGACCCATGGATTTTATTGGTCGGCCATGAAACATCCAATGAGGGTATGACATGTGTCTAGGTCATTTAATTTTATTAAAACATTATTCTTACCATAAACTACACTAATTACCTCTAATCGCGATTAAAAACTTAATAAGTTACTATTCACCAAAAAATTATTTTTATCCCATTGAACCACATTTTACTTCTTAATGACAACCATGTATGTCGGATTTTTGAAATTCAAAACACAAAGATGGAAAAATTTCATTTAAACCGAAAAATCAGTTTTTACATGTACTACTTAGTGGTTTCACTATTCATCAAAAATTGACGTTTTTCAGAAAAATCCCAAAAATTCACCCTAAGCTATATTTGATATTCTGAATTAAAAAATGAAGTCTAGATTAAAAAATTAAAAACATATAGGTCACATTAATTAATTTAATAATTAATTCCCGCTGTCAGAGCAAATAACGTGTTTTTATGAAACAATAAGTATCAAAAGATTGATACTAGTTTAAGTCTGATTTCACAGTGGAATTAATTCCAATGACCACTAATGGATTTAATGGTAAATATATATTCTAAATACAATTTAAAACCAATTCAAAAGATAGTCTAATAATATAAATAAATTAGATTAAAAAGAGGTTTTGAATTAAAATACAACATTTTACACTATTCATTAAAAATGAACTTTATCGGAACGATACCAAAAATTTACACAAAGTAAATTTTGATGTCACAATTATTAAGAAGAGTTTTATTTGGTACAATAGAATGTATAAGAGTGAACAAAACTATATTTAATGATGGTTCGCCATCAAAAGGTGATAAGTGAACTTTTAGTGAAAACTAGGGCAAATACGCCTAAAATTGAATTCTTTCCGTATTTTAAGCCTTTATCTTTTATTGGATAAATGTAAAAACATTTAAAAACATATATAATCATATATTAGTTATTTATATCCATTCCCGCCAATACAATGGGTACATGTTAACTACAATTTAAAATAATATTATTTTATTATTAGAGTGCAATGTAAGATTCCCACGAAACTCGTTGTTGCGTGTTGGGTACGCCATCGAGCATAGCGTCCGTTTTAAAGTCATATTAATATTTTATTCAAAAATATGGATAAATATGAAAATGTCATATTCTTTATTTACCTGGGGTGTTACATCCTTCCCCCCTTTTGGGAATTTGCATCCTCGCAATTTTTAAAATTGAGCTTGGAAACATCCTTGATAGTCCCACATCGGAACAAGAGTCGGTAAAACAATCACTTTAAAATAAAGGAAGATAAGTACAGAGGTCACCGGAGTTAACCCATACTAGGATTCCATGTAGAAAAACATGGACATGGAAGAAAAAGCAAAGGGTCATGTTCTTGAGGGAGAGTGATAGTAAACATGTCTAGGAGAAAGTTAACCATAAGAAAATCACAAACTTGTGATGGGTTAAACGGTATTCGATTCCCAATTACGAAAAGATAATAGACAATATTTTTGTTTTAAGTTACTTTTCATTGAGGAATTTATTCATAAGGAAACATAATCACATATCATGTTGACTTTCAACTTTTACTAGATTCCTTAATCAAACTCATATTTTTTTTCCAAAAGACGAGTATTTACGGAGACTTGTTCGCATTAAGAGTACTATACTCAACTTCTAGAGAATCACCTAATCCACCAAAGAGAACTATATACTTCCAATGTCTTTAGGATTTAACCAAAACCAAAACCAAAAAGGTTAGTACAAGGTCAGATAATCCAGAAAAGGATAACCCTTTAAAAAGAAAATCTATGCTTAATCTCAAAAATTTGTCCAACAAAACCCAAAGATCAACGAGGACCATCCGATAAACAATTTGTCCATAAAATTTTTCAAATTAACCCAATCTAAGATGCAACCCAAATATTTTAAGGATTTAGTCACATAGTCTTCCAAGTTAAATCGTAACATTTATCTCCAAACAACATCAGTTGCTCATTAAGTCTCGTATTGAAAAGTAATTAACCTAATCACATATCCTCCGTGATAGGATAATCATTTTCATAAATAACCCAAAATCAACTTACTCTTAATTCATAAAATCATCTAACTAAAAATAATCAGTCAAACTAACCAGGGACTTCACGTAGTCCAGTGGTAGGCGATAAATACCAGTTTCACTTTGGTTGTGGGTTCGATTCCCGTAGCTTTGTCCGACGCGACAGGTTATCACACGGTATGCGTGTTGTCCTTTTTCCAAAACTATATAATTTTCAAATAATTCCCCAAAAAGGGATAAAATCATCAAAAATAGCCATAACATAATTTAACCTCAATTTTATCTAATGCCTTTCACATCAATCATAACATATAGTGACCCATAATTACCTCAAAAGTAAGGATCATATAAACCCAAATGGTTCTTTATAACTATATCCACAAAATAAAATATAATTATTCCTTGAATAAAATTTGCATATATTAAACATCAGGGTTACACATACTATAAAAAGTCTTCTAATGTAACCCCATCATCAAAAGAGACTTAATACTCGTAAGAATTTCACCATAACTCTTGAAGCCCTTATATGTTGACATATTACTCATTCAACATTCTTCATGACCCATTAACCATTCCTTTCCAACTTATTCTGAAATACTTCTTTCCTACAAACAAAATCATGAATCAGATCCTAAGATTCAAAAATAGGAAAACAATAGTTATGAAATAATACATACCTTTGATTGGTAATTGTCAGTTTCTTCATCCTCAATCGGAATGGCATTAGGTATTGGTAAAGAAACATGTGTATGCTCTTAGTGATCCCATTCACGAAACTTCTTCATAGGACATGTGTTTGCATAATTACCATGCACACCACATTTAAAACATTCAATTGATCCCTCAGAAATAACTTCTTTCCCTTTCCTCGAGTCAACAGGATGCTTCCTTTTTCCATGGAAGGTTCTTGCTTTATGACCTTCATTTCCACATCTATAGTGTATTTATGTCTCTTTGAAACATTTTCCTAGGTGTTTCTTTCCACATTTTTGACACATAGTTTATTCAACACACTTACCATTATGATTATTACCTGTAGTTCCGTAGGGATTTGTTTCTCGCAAATATGATGCCTTTGAGAAATCACCAAGGTATTGGTGGTCAATCATGACTCCAGATAGTTGGTTGAGGATAATCACAAGAGTTCTCATTGCAGCTCCCATATCATTCAGTTGCTTGATCAAAAAACTGTCACAGTTTCCTTCACATCCACTGTTACTTTGGTGCTTGCTAGATCCATCCATTTACAAAAACCAAAAAGGTCATTTTGAGTATATCAAAAAAACCATCATGTACTATGGAGGAAGATAAACACTAAGATATACTTACTCATTCACTTTAACTAAAACTATGACTCTTTCTGAAATCCTAACCATTATGGTAATGCCACTTATGCTTAAAGAATACCCTAACCTCTAAAGTTATCTAAACCGACCTCTGATACCAACTATAAGGCCCCAGCCTTAAACCATACTTAATCTTGAGTTACTACAAGATTACACATTGAGGATCTTTTCAGGTTTAGATTTTTAGAGAATTATATCCTAAAACTTTCATTACATTCCACATTTAAACAAAGTGTTTACATAAAAGACAGTATTCATTCTTCCCATAAATGGAAAAATATTTAAAATAAAACATGGATTCATTCTTGACACATCCTTGACACTATCATCACGTCATGTACCTTTCCCTCGACCTGTGAAAAATATTTCAAAAACATGGGATGAGCATAAAAAGATCAGTGAGGGTTATAAAAATATGGAAAGGAAACATGAGTTCATATATACATAAGAATGAAATCATACTTTACCCATAAAACATAGGCACTTTAACATACCTCATCAAATCATGAATAAATCATAGAAAACATAAGACATAAAAGGTAACATGAGGCATTCATAACATTCTTACGTAGGGAGTAACCCTCTTGGTGACGTTTGGAATACCCACCACAGTATATTCCCTAAAACTCTTCGGAGAATCCTTAACGTTTCACTCCTTCACATTACCCAATGCATTGGAGAGCTATATCGGGCTCACCCGCCCTTAGTTTATCACGGAACCACCCATCTTCATAATAATTCCCAAGATCCTCAACATAATCGTATCATATAAAATATGCATAAAGGAAACATACAATTTCCACCTTTCAATCACAAGATATAAATACAACACATTTGTAAAAAAACATTATTAAAACCATTTTCAATACCAAAATAAAAGAAAAGTAAAACATGGTATTTATTTTTCTTTTAAGAAGAATGTAGGGCTTGTAGAGGAAGCCGAAACTCAAATAATGGTCATGACGGCGGAGAAGTCGTTGTTGCCGCATACGTACGACAAAAACATTCCATTTTGTAATTTAATAAAAAATTCATATAAAAATATTCCTTTTGAATAAACGTAAAAGTCAAAGGGGTTTATACATCGTATAAGAGAAGGTTGTGTATAAAATAGAATATGCCTCAATGAAAGGAGATTGAGACGAAGTCCCTTACAAAGACGATATCCTTGGTTTAAGGATAAATCAATTACATAATTATGTGTGACAAACTAATACACCAGATATAAGTGCATATTAAGTGTAAAATAATCAATGGTCATTCACACATATTCCAAGGATGTCATATTCAATAACTACAAGTTGAACCCAAAGAAATCGAAATTTGGTTAAGAAGTTCCCTTGACAGCCTAACGGCGTCACATCAAAATGAGTTGATGGGAGATAAAAAAAGGATCTCATCCCTTGGACATAAAATTTACATCAATAAGGATATATGAGAACATATCCCAACATAACAATATGTAAATTAAAAGACCCAACAATAGATGTCTTTTAAAAAGAGGAGGGTAAAAGGTTCCCTTACCGACATGGGTATCTTTCTAAACATACAACTCGTGAAAGAAAGACAATACAACATCGATGTAAATACTCATAAAGAAAGTATATTACACAATGAGTAAAATAATGGGCAGTACATACACCACTCAATGGAAATTATGGAAAATGTAGCATAAATCTCACGGGAATAAAAGTGAGATGAAAAATCCCTTACGAAAACTCGGCAGCCTAACGATGCCACATAAAACATAAAAATATGGATTGATGAGATCAAATAGGGTATCTCATAATATGAACATAATGTTTATAGAAATAGGAATATAATAGAAAATCCCCAACATAAAAAATCGGAGCTGAAAAGAAGTGACATAAAGGAGGGTACTTAAAAAGAAAGAGAGAGGTTAGATCTCTTACGAATATTTGGCAGCCTAACGGTGCCACTCAAAACTTCCAAAATGGATTGATGAGAGAGAATAGGGTCTCTCATTACATGAACATAAAAATTACAGTAAGATTAATATAAAATAACATCCCAATAACAAGAAATAGGAGCTTCAAAAGGAATGACATAAAAGAGTGTACTTAAAAAGAAAGAGAGGAGTAGGATCCCTTACCTCGGGTCCGACTTGACTCGATCGTTATTTAACGCCCTGAATAATAAACATGAGTTAATTTCAACCTTATTAAGAACCTTTTTCTAGTTCATTATTCCTTTTTCCATGTTATAAACATTATGTAATCAGTTATTTTAATAATGTTTGTTTTGTCGATATTTGGTTCTTAAGTCGAAAGTGGACTTCTTACAATTACATGTTGTTCGTGTGGTCAAATGTTCATTATATCCAGAATTACATTCACGATTTGGATATCATATATATCATATATATCCAGAATATAAATGTATTTATAATATTACATAATCATTTAGAGGTAAGAAATGAAATTCACCGTTCATGGAGACGGTAAGCCGTACGTACGCATTAACGCTACTTTCATTTCTATGTCATATTAATGGAATTAAAACCAAAGGAGAGGTATGTATATTTTAATTCCAGAATTATATTCATCATTTATATGTAAGATAAATCAAATATAATAACTTTAAATCCATATTTTATGCATCCCACATATGGCATTAACGAATCAAATCACTTTGAGGGGGCGGTAGTCCGCACTTCCTAAAATGAAATTATCGTGTTTACCCACAATGGAAACCATAAAGGTATGCCACAAAAGAAAAATAAAGAAACATAAACATATTATATATCATATATAAATATAGTTACATCTTAATGGCCACCTTTTAAGGTCTGATATGAGTGTTGAACAATAATCGTTTCGTGAGGCAGAAATTTTCCATCCACAGAAACAGTATGTTCTTTAACCATTTGATGTAGGTGTGTGTAAGTGTAGATCTAATTATTCTTATAACAAAATCCTAGTATATTAATAATACTGTAGTTGTTACAAAATAAATGAATAAAAAGGGTTTAGGGGGTTGAAGAAGCAAAATAAAACAAAAGAACACAAGTGAAGACATTACCTTAAAATCGGGTAACTCCCTTTGGTTTGAGATCAAAGGATTCCTTGGGAAGACTTATTCCCAAAGTTAGGATTAAAGGAGTTATAGAGGGAAGTGGAGAGAAAACCATGGTCAGGGTTTGGCCGAGCCAAAGGCTTTGGGAGTGTGGGTAAGGAGGTAGAGGTGGGGGCCTTTTATAAGAGGAGAGGAGGGGCACTCTTGTAAAGTAACAAAATGTTACATTATTTTCAAAATGCGTTTCAGATTTTAAAGGTCCCAAATTGATGTATTTCTAGGATAAGGTGATAAGGGTTCGAAATCCACTCATCCAATATGTTTTGGACATGTGTAGGTCTTAGATATTACATTATCTTTCAATTTTATTTAAATTGTTAAATAATGATGTCATCGCTGCATCATCATGATGTCATAAATAATTTAATTTATTTAATGTAAAAAAATTATAAAAAAACTACTATTATGTATGAAATATTTTTATCTTTCCAATTACTATTTATAGTCAAAAATATGACTTGTATAACCACATGTAAAAATTGTTTTAGTAAAACATCTCATGTTTGTGTCATTTTTACTTTAACATTAAATAAAAAGATATTTATTTCATTTTCCAACCAATGTGGCTCCATGGGGTCCCCAAGTTGACCCATGGATTTTCTTGGTCTGCCATGACACATCCAATGAGGGTAGGACATGTGTCTAGGTCATTTAATTTTATTAAAACATTATTCATACCATAAACTACACTAATTACCTCTAATCGCGATTAAAAACTTAATAAGTTACTATTCACCCAAAAAATTATTTTTATCCCATTGAACCACATTTTACATCTTAATGACGACCATGTTTGTAGGATTTTTTAAATTCAAAAAAAAAGATGGGAAAATTTCATTTAAACAGAAAAATCAGTTTTTATAAGTACCACTTAGTGGTTTCACTATTCATCAAAAATTGTCATTTTTCAGAAAAATACCAAAAATTCACCCTAAGCTATATTTGATATTATGAAATCAAAAATGAAGACTATTTTAAAAAATTCAAAACATATAATTCACATTAATTAATTTAAAAATTAATTCCCATTGTCAGAGCAAATAGCGTGTTTTTATGAAACAATAATATCAAATGATTGACACTAGTTTAAGTCTGATTTCAAAGTGAAATTAATTCCAACATCCACTATTGGATTTAATGGTAAAAATATATTCTAATTTTACTTTAAAACCAATTCAAAAGATAATCTAATCATATAAATAAATTAGATTAAAAAGAGGTTTTGAATTAAAATACATCATTTTGCACTATTTATTAAAAAATGAACTTTATCGGAAAGATACCAAAAATTTACACAATGTAAATTTTTATGTCCCAATTCTTAAGAAGAGTTTTATTTGGTCCAATAGAATGTATAAGAGTTATCAAAACTATATATAATGATGGTTCGCCATCAAAAGGCGATAAGTGAACCTTTAGTGAAAACTAGGGCATATACGCCTAAAATTGAATTCTTTCCGTATTTTAATCCTTTATCTTTTATTGGATATATGTAAAAACATTTAAAAACATATATAATCATATTTTAGTTATTTCTATCCATTCCCTCTAATACAACAGCTACATGTTAACTACCATTTAAAATAATATTATTTTATTATTAGAGTGCAACGTAAGATTCCCAAGAAACTCGTTGTTGCGTGTTGGGTACGCCATCGAGCACAACATCCCCTTTAAAGTAATATTAATATTTTATTCACAAATATGGATAAATATAAAAATTTCATATTCTTTATTTACCTGGGGTGTTACAGATATGTTCGTGAGGGGGTTTATGTAAAAAAACCATTAATTATAAAAATAAAAAGTATAAAAAACATGTTTATGAACATACCAAGGTACATTGTGGTCTTAAACAAGCCTCTAGGGTTTCCTATGATAACATAAATATATATTTCTTACAAAATGATTTTTTAACAGAGATATGGATCAAAATATATTCATTGATGAAATTAATAAAAATATTTTTTCTTGTAAACATCTATGATGATAAAATAATATTTGGCTCAACTCGGAAATCATTAATAGATTATTTTAGAGATATTATGAAATGAATTTTTAAAATTTGTGTGACAGGTGAGTTGATATAAATTCTAGTTTTTCAAAAATTCAAAAAAACCAATGTAAATTTTATATATCAACATAATAATGAAAAATATTTACTAAAAAATTGAGGAATGACAATAGTAAAATTATTAGTTCTCATATCAGAAACTCAAATACATTAGTTCTTATTGAAGATATGAATTGAGTTCAACCAAATACTTTTAGAGTATTTATGGTAAGTTTAGTTTATGTAACAAATACTTAACAATTTTTATTTTTTTGTATTATTATGTTCTATATATCAAGAAAGTATAAAATAATCACATCCTAAATGTGTTAAATGATTTATTTCTTTACCTTAAGGGAACTATGGACTTTTGTTTTTTATGTTCCACTAGAAATCCTTCTGCTACAAATTTGTTTTTCAGATGTTGAATTTTTTGTGGATGAAGTGTGGATTGGAAATGTACTTATAAAACATGTAATTTCTTAGTAGAATCATTAGTTTCTTGTTCTCAAATAAATATCTGGTTAGGATAAATTTCCACTACTAACGCTATATATGCAGCAGCTAGAATTTTTGATGCTGACATTTTGTGGATGCAACACTCATTCACTTATTATTATAAAAGATTTAATAAAAATAAAATTTATTATGACAACACAAATGACATTTTATTGTTAAAAAATAAACATATCACTGACAAGAAAAGAATAAAGATAAAAGACCCAATTTTCCTTAGGATAACACACAAAAATGAGATATCATTTTACAATTTATCATTATTCAAGATAAAGTTGATTATATTTTCACTAAACCACTTATTTCTAATAGATTTTATAAATTAAACAGAATCATGGAATGAGAAATATCATTTTATTATTCATATCTACATCATTTTTATCAATCTATTTACATTAATGAACTTATTTTCATCGTGTGGGGGGGTACAAATGTTTGAGTTTTCTAAAAACATATTTTTTCTAAAACATATGTTTTTAAAAAAACATATTAAATATTTTATTTTTCCAAAAATTTAAAATATTGGAGTGAAATTTGTTATTAATTTTTTTATTGTTATAATATTGTAAATGTTTTTTGTAGGTAAAATTTATTAAAAAAAGTTGGATTAAAATTTTATTAAATGTTTTTAAAAATAAAAACCTTTACAAAAAATTCCATTCTCAAAAACATTTATGAAAATATACCCAAAAATATTAATCTTATTAAAATTCATCATAATCTGCTTCCTTATAAAAAAACAAGAAAAATATGTTACTTATACCTATGAAAACGTTTCTACTCAGAAATGTACTCTTATGTTCTTTATGTTTTTTTATCCATATCATTAGTTTATATATGTTTTTATGCATATTATTTTAGTTTTACAAACATTATTTTGTTACAAACATATGGTTTTCTAATCAGATTGTCTCTCACTCTAATAAATGTTTTCATAAAAAATATAAGAGTTTATGTTTGTATTTAAAATAATTCTTATATTAAATCAAAATCATTTGATCAAATAAGGATACATAATCTAGGTCATTGAAATTCTAATAATTTGAATGGTCACACCTAATTCATATATAAGGGTGGGTTACCAAATGTCCCGCATCAATTTTCAATATTTTTTACACTGAGTCTCATCACTTATTTTAGTGATCACTAAAAAGTTTTTCCATTCCTCGAATTTCCATTACAAGACTCAATATGATGGAAACAAATAAAGAATTCAATAAAAAAGGAATTGGTTAAAGAAAGACTCCCTAATAAGAAATGTTATTAGAAATATGATTTTATTCTGAAAAGAGTTATCAAATTTAAATATTGAGAAAATAATTTTATTATGTAAGATTATTTTTAATTATATTATGGAGAGATTGATTGGGAATTCTTTGCTTCGTATGAATTTATATATTGGAAATGTAAAGAAAAATTTTCCTTTATGTTCATTATTGTGAAGTAAAAAAAATTATGAAAAAGTTAAAGAGATGTTATAAGTTCCTTATCATGGTGAAGGTTATCTTTCATCAGACATGTTACTAGATAAGTTTAGAGTCTTTATTATTGAAAAAGATGAGGAATCCTTGTTTTATGTTTTTGATAAAGTAAAAAATGTTTCTCAATTAATACCAAATTAATAGATTATCACATTGTGTCTCAAGGTTATATCATACTGAGAAAGTGTGAAAGTGATACCCTAAAAGTATCATATATAATTTTTTTTATTTCATAAATAATATTACACAAACCAACCTTATTGTTTTTGTTTTCATTATAATGGAATATTTTATATAGGCCTCAATAAATTCAATGATTTTAATATTTTTTATTTTATTGAATGTTTTTTATTAAGGGTATGTAAGTTTTTCATGTAAATAATCAGAATTATCCAATGATAAAAAATATTTTATTAATTAGTGAAGAAACTATGTTTAGAATGAAGATCTTTTCCGCAATGTTGAAAAGGATTTTCAAAAAAGTAGATGGATTTACATCTAATTCACATCCTTCTAAAAATGAGAAGGGTTTTTTGAAGAAAAAATTTTAAGTATTGTCCTATAATGAAAAAAAATCTATTTTTATTTTGGATGAATATTTTAAAAAATTTATGGAACATAAGGAAATGAAGAAACTAAGGGATCTAGAATTTAGTCTTGATAAGGCAGAGGCCTTATCATTAAAAATTAGGATTGATGATGTGATGAAGGAATCTAAAAAGTTAATGATATAGAAGAAGTTGGTAATGAATGATAATATTGTTTAAAATTTAATGATGGATGTGGAAAAAGTTTCATAGAATAAAATTATATCTGTATATCCTATATTAGTGGTTCATCCATCTCTTCATCTAGAAAAATTATCTCACAAAAATAAGACTATTCCAAATGTCAGATCACAATTTATAGAATCTTTAGTTGTTACTTCAATATTACCTTTTATAGTTCGATCAATTGATGATAAGGGTAAAGGTAATGTGGTTTTTAAAGAATTCACTAAATCAGACCCAAAAAAGGTCATAAGTTGTATTTATAAGGAATAACAATCAATTCCAAAAATGTTTGGTAATTTTGTTCTCAAAACAACATAGTATAACAAAATGTATTGAAAGAATAATAAGTAGAGTTATAAGAATAATTAAAATAAGAAGATGTATAATAAGAGAAATATGTTAAAAAACAAGAGATAAAAAAAATAAAAAAAAATTACATCACATATGTCTTCATCTTTAACCCCAATTTCATTCCCAAGATAATAATGATATAGATATAGAAAATTCATGGTATAAAAAATCCTCATTTAAAGGGGAAGAAAAGACTTATTCAAAATAATATGAAGAATATCAAAAATCTGAGACAAAATTATATGAAAAGGATTAATTGGATATGGATAGATATTTTTTGAAAATCTCAGAGCATGAATATCTAGATGAAAAAAAGAAGATTGATATATGACTATTCCCTCAATAAGATCCTAAAACATTATCAGTGTCATCGAACTCTAATCCAAGAATTTCTTAGAAATAATATAATAATAATTTCTAAACCGTAAAATTCTTAATTGATTTAAAAAATATCTTAAAAAATAAATAGGAATGATCTAAATTGATTTTAAATGGACTAAATGAAAAATTGTAATCACTAGATGTTTTAATGAATCAGTTTTTAAGATTGAATTTGACTTGAAATATTTCTATGCAAAGATTAATTCATATAAGAGATCATAAAATTATACGGTGAAATGGTAAAATCAAGTTTTAATCGATCCTAAATATTATGATGATATTTTTTTTGTAATTGAATAATCCTTTCATAAAATGGATGAACCCTTTGACAAGTTATCAACAAATATCTTATCCCGAGTCACATTTGTATAAGACTTTAAATAAATTTCATATGATTACAATAATGAAGTAAATGTTTTTAAGGGAAAGGTTCACAAATCAGAGTCAGAAAATTGAATACTCCAAACATGTAAGGATGATTTGTTCCTTATAAAGGAATAAAATATAATGATTACTGAGTATATTGAGAGGTATAAATTAGAAGAGTAGAAGAAAGTGTTCATGGATGATAATATTTGGAATCTTGAGTCAAAAGACATATAATATCATAAGGATAATTATTATATTAATATAATAATAGATATTGTGAAAAATCTATTTAATATAGAATATAAATTTTCATTTGAACTATGGATGTAAATTTTTAAATATTTTCAATGAATGTTAAATATGAATAAATTTTTATACAAATTATTTAGATCTGAATGTCTTCTGATATATTTTGATATATGTACATTATTTTATATATTGTATTATTAGTTAATTCACATACAATTTTTTCATATGTTATTATTTTTTAAATTTTATGGAAATTATATTTTTTCACTACTAATTTTGTAAATAACAAAAGTGTAGAAGTTTTTTGTTCTTTTGGGAAAATATTATGGGGATAAATTCAACAGAGATATATTTAAGGGGGAGTTCTAAAACATTAGAAGTGTTTGATAAGTCATTGGGATAAGTTTTGGTAGTATTTATTTAAGGGGTTATTATAAAATGAATAAAAAAATTGTTGATACCTTATATCAAATCATAAAGGAATCATAATCTTATGGGGATTTAATATATGTAGTATATATTCAATGTTCATGAATTATTAAAGGGATATAATTTTTTCAATGTTATTATTTTTATTTTTAAGAGTTGTGTTTTGTGATTTCTAAAAATGTTGTGATTTTTTATTTTAAAGTTACACTTTTTACATTTAGTATCTTTAGTTTTGGAAATCACAAACGTCTTAAAACATTATTTCACTACCTTTTGATATACTAAGAGGTTTGGTATGTTTTTTTAGAAAATATTATTTTATATCGATCATTGAAATAGTTCTAATGTAAAATGAATGTAACGTTCCATTACTCAATCAGATCCATCAAACCAAAGGATAGTCTAATACCTTAGAACAACTATTGTACGGAACAATGGTTAGAAAAACATCAAGTCTATTAGAATAAATAAATTATAACCATTTTACTAACATTGATACTGATACATAGGGTTCACCTTCATTTAGTTTATCTGATTAACAATCAATAGTAAAGTCTATTAAACTAGCTAATGATTATAATTCGAGTAGTTAGAATTATATCTATCAGATAGAATCGATTATAGATTTATAATATTGATAAATTAAATAGTGTTGGGAAAATAAATGATTAGATATCAAGATCATGATTAAAATCATTAAGAGTTCTCAAGTGCAAGATGTCGAGGGTTGTTGCAACCAACTTCGGAATATGTCCATTGTATGATTTAATATAAATAAGAAGTAATTTGAGTGGATGGGAGTTGATGAATTTGAAACTCAATTCATCTAATATCAGTTGGAATGAATATCTCATTACAATGTTTTTTAATATTTTAGAGGGTTTATGGAAGGATTTTTTATTTTATTTCTTAAAATCAAAGACAACAACAAGGACAGTGAGGAGACAAAACCCACTGGCCCTATAAACAAAAATGCTAATAGAGCCAACTGAGTCAAAAAAACAAAAAAGGTCAAGGGGGCTAAAGAAGTGAAGCCCAAGAACATCCTTAATAGCGACGTCCACACCGGCCGGAGGAAGAGACCCAAGGGAGTCGAACACCAAAAGAGGGTGGTCATGGGATTCCATAGAGGGTTTATGTTCTTAGGAATAATTGTGAGGGTTGTAATTACATTTGAATTATTTTATTTTGTATTTGGTGAATCCCATCATGAACTAAAAGAGGCATTTCAGGGAAAGGAATATGGTTAATATAATCCATTGAATCGAGGGTTTAAGAGGAGATAAAGATATAGAACGATATTCATTTTGAGGAATTTCTTGTTCAATAAAGTCAGATCTAATACTAATCTATTAGATTGTTGGATTCCATGGGATTAGGAGATAGATCCATATCAATCATCGTATAAAGGGATTTTATGGAAATAGATGATAGACCTTTTATATTGGGTATTAAAGCTGTGGATATATTCAGTCAGTATTTCTGACTACCTTAACTATTAAGGTTAAAGAGTATATTCTTTTATTAAGGCTTGTAATTCATTATTACTATTATAAACTTATATTTTTCATATTTATATTCATTTTAATTTCTGATGTGCATGTTTATTAGAAAGTTGATTATGATGTTATCTTTATATTAAATTATTTATTAATGTGACTTTGAGACTGTTAATTTATATTGATATACTGTACACTTTCTAGTTACCATTTAATTAATCTAAGCATCAAATTTTCAGTGAGTCTAATCTTTTTTATATAAGTGGATTTTCATTTTTTTAGTTTAAAATTTTAAACAACAATTCACCCTCCCATACTATAGCCATCATAAACTCTTATGATCCAATATTATTTTATATTTCACAAAAAATTAATTATATACTAAATAGAATGTTATTTCTTAGAATATATTTATATATGTCATCCATGGGATTTAGTGAAGAAAAATGAATCACATCGCATTTTTGAGGTGTTAATCCGTAGGTATGCACGAATAACGTTATATGTTTTTAGTAAATAGAAAGATAAGAAAATGAATGATATATAATCATTTAAGAATGATAAATATGTCATGAATATAATATATAAGAATTAATTCCATCATTATAACCTTCCAAGGTTGTGGTGACGTAAAACGAATTACATCTTTTCGAGAGAAATTAGTCTATCATACGGATGAACGATGATTTTGTTTCCCTTTGGATAAAATGGGATATGGATATATGTAATTCCATTAACATAATAACATATTAGTATAGTCATTATAATATTGATATTATTTTATCATGGTTTAATAGTATTTTATTGATGTGTAATTAGAATTAAAACTAAAACATGTTGTTAAAAACTGTACCTCAACATAGGGAAGTCTCATTTTCTTAATACCTTAATCCATCTAAGGTTGGTATTACTCAAAAAGTAAGAACTATTTAATTTTGGAAGATATTATAAGAAGTTATTTGGGTATGTATTGGGGGACCATAAATTATTTTTTTCAGTAAATAAATGAGAATAATTGATTCCCTTTTATAAGATGGAGGAGGAGCACTCATGGAATTTATTAAAAAATTAAATTAATATAAATTAGTTTTGATGTCCAAATGAATCAAAATTTATGATATTAAAATATAAAAATATTATGAGTCAAAAAACACTTAAAAAATAAGTTGTTTTTCAAATTTGGATCACATTTTTACCCTGATCTTTGTTTAACCCTTCGTTAACCCTGTTAACTATTACAGAAATATGACTGTTTTCTACACTTAATGGGTAACTATAAATACATTTAAAGTAAAAAACCCATAAATAGACCATATTTGATTTAATTAACCATATATAATTATTTTTTCCATGTTTATTATTATTTGGAAGTTAAAATCATTTAATAAATATTAATTATAATAAAATAAAATTACTATCAATTTTCGAACTATTCATTTAATTAACCCTTTAAAACTACAAATAAATGATTTCATTTAAATCCAATGAATAAAAAATATCAAATAAGTCATGTTTATATAAATATTTTTGATTTAAATATATTCAATCAAATCATATGATTTTTTAACATTTCTAAAATCATTTATTTTGTTTTTTAATTTAATCAATAATTATTCTATTAGCATTGAATTTGATTTCAAGGTAAATATTTCATCATAAAAAAATTTTAAAATCATATTACATGATATCAATTTCATTTATATCTCATAATAATATTTTTAACTAGACATATTTTCTTGTTATCCTTATTATAATAGTATTATAGTTTTTTAAATTAAGAGAGATAAATTTTTAGAATTATATTCATTTAAATATTATAATGAATATAAAATGACTAAGTGGAAGTAAATAAATAGAACCAAATTTTAGATTATTATGGATTATAAATAATCATTCAAAAAAATTAAGGCATGTGTTATGGTCATTTTTAGGTCCCTATCATATTATGTTTATCTTTAATTACCTGATTTAACCATTAATGTGGAAATAAAAATTACTAACGATACTATACATGATGTACAAAAAGTAAATGGGACATATTTATCAAATTTGGACCCCATGATTAAAAATTTGTAATCCATTTTAAATTATTGATTATTCATAATTGTAAAAATTTAATTTAATTTTAATCTGATAAAACATAACAGAATTTATTTTCCATAAAATGTTGTTTTTAATAACATGTTTCTATACCAAATTTCATTTAGAAAATTAATTAAAAGTATAATAATTGTATTAATATTAATATAAAAAATATAATAAAAATATAAAACTAATATGAAATGTAATTTTACATTTAAAATGATTTTAAATAAAATAGAATTCCAATAAAGGCATTATATTTCAATATTCATTGAAAAAAATATTTCCAAAAAATTCAAAAAAAATAATCATAAGATAATTTTGACCTGTTTAATTCAAAAATGAATTAAATTTTATCAAATTAAAATTATATAATTTAGAAATAAATATTTTATATAAACCCATAAAATGTATAAAACCCATAAACTGTATAAAACCCATATAATATATGAAACCCAATTTTGTAAGAAATAAAGAATTTTAATTTTGATTAAAAAATTCTCTTATATTTTTATGATAAATATAAATTTATAAAACATCAGTAGTAAATATATTAAAAAAAATTTATATAAATATTAATTGGTTTATTATATCCTTCCCCTTTTTTTAAATTTCATTATCACAATATTATTTACCTATTAAACAAGTGGGGATATCTTCCCCTCAACGAATTTTCAGATTTCCATGTTTCTTATACTACCATATTGGTACTATAGAAGTTATTAAGATGGTGAATTAACTTATTATTAAATAAATTATTTCTATTCTCAAGAATATGAATATTATATTTCTCAAAATAATTTTTATCTTCCAACTAAACTACCTTAGGGATCAAAACATGTGATGAATTTGGAACATTATTTCGTAAAATCAAAACACAAAAAAACATTTCTTTACCTAGGATAAACTCAGAGGAAATGATACATTGAATGAAAATGGTCTAAAATCCTCTATAATTTCATATCTACCAATTAACCATGAACTAAGATTCCCTTTTTAAATCAAAAATCAATAAACATTTCCACAAAGTTACATTACGAAAAAACATGATCCACACCTCCAAATAAATATCTTTATTTGATTATCTTTAATGATTTTCTACCTACCATAGGTTTTCCTCATATGTTTTTGAATATTCATTAAATGATAAACCATTTATTCTACAAATTATATTCCCTTTGACATTATTTCTCCCACTTAAACCCAAAACTATGGAGTTGAACACCACTTTCTATATAATTCCTTGAAAGTGTGAACTTTAAAGAGGAACAAATAGTGTTTTTTTATGAAAACTCAACTAAGGAAATATACTGACCCCAAATTCATTGTAAATTCATTGTAAAAACATGGAGCTTGTATTTCATGTTATAATCATTCACTTGGATTCTCCATCTGATTGATGGTGAATTTACGCCCAAAAAATTAATTAAATGCCCAATGCCTTTTTATACCATATCCAAAACATTAGAAGAAATCCTATAATCACAATCATATGAAATAGAGTGAGGGAATATATATAACATGATTATATCACTATTATATAATCGATAAATTTATCTACAGAGAGGGTATCTCAAATGGGAAGGAAATGTGAAAATTTAGTTAATCGATTAACAATAACCCCAAATGCATTATTATCTTAGGATGTCATTGGAAATCTAACCATGAAATACATGGATACATTTTTTAAAATTCAACTCTTCAACTGAGAAAGGCTTATTCATCCCCTTATAAAATTTTCATTCTTCGTTAAACTATTTAAAAGTCAATTATTTCATGGTAAAATAAAAAATACCTATTTTAATTCAATCCTACTAATAATACAATGAAAATATGTCATATAACATAGTGCTTCCATAATGAATGAAAAATGGTAAACTATAAGCTTCACTCAATAATTATATCATTATCTTGTAGTCAAATGGAATACCTAATGTTGTTCTAAATATAAAAAAAATCTTTAGTAATGCTAAATTCCAGAAACATACCCTTATTAAAAAAGTAAAACTTTTCATGTAACTCATGACACTCCTTCTGAGCTTAATTAATTCTTATTGATATATTTTATTATCTAGAAACTATAACAAAATAGAAGAGGATCATAGATGCACAAAACATAGTCCAAAATTCATCAATTAATTATCCAAAGTGTCATATTACAAAGGTAACAACATTAATGAAGCATTACGTTTCAGACTCAAAACATCAGCTTAATTGTTTTCTTTTTTGAGGAAAAAAATCAATTTTGTATCCATAATTAGTTATTGATTCAATCCATCTTCTCTATCTGATGTCCATATCAATATATTTGAATATTTACGTAAAATTATCATGATCATTATATATTTCACACCAAAATTTATATAAAGGATGCCCTTAGATTTTTTATGCAAACATTATGTCTAATAGTTCGAGGTCATGTGTTGGATACTTTTTTTTCCATCTGGTTGAAATTGACATGAAAGTAAAGTAATTACCCAATCGTTCTACATTAAGACACAACCATGTAATTTAAATATAATAAATTTACATGACAAAGATAAAAATTTTGGATGGATGAGATAAAACTATGAAATTAAATAATCTTCTATTCAATTCCTCTAAATAGTCACCAAATTATTTTTTCCATGTGAATTTAACTCTTTTTATAGTTAACTTATTCAGTTCTCTAGATAACCATGAAATGTTTTCAAAAAAACATCAAATAATAACTCACTAATATAATAATACTATAAATATCAGTAACATTTATTGTTTTTTCCATTCATCAACTACTTTAGTTTTAGAGAGAATAACTATTATGTCATATTTATTTATGATCATTTTGAGTAATTAAATTTATTGTAAAAAAACACATTTTCTATGTTTTCTATATAAATTATTGTGTTTCATGTTTTTTAAAAATCTCCCTAGAAATTTCTCATGGTCCTCATAAGATTAATAATACACCAAAATAACATTAATAAAAACCATGAAAAACGTATCAAAAAATTCATCAAAACTCTATTTATAAAATCTATAAATAGAAATGGGTAAATTTTCAACCCAAATATCATAACCACAAAACCATAATTATTTTATCTTTTACAATAAATTATTTTCACATTTTCAACACTCTTCACCTTCAAATGATGGTACCCATAACTTAGGTCATCCTTTAAAAAACATTTACCTCCCTTGTGATGATCTAACTAGTCATCAATATGGGGAAAAAATATGTATTGAGAATATAAATGTTATTAAAATTTGTAAAATAAATTAAAATACTCATGGGGACATATATATATATATATTTATAATATAATCACCCTATTTTAAAATTATTGGAAAAATTAATCATTTATCATGAAACTCGTACATCCGCTTTTTCAAATCTAGAAGATTAATTTTGAGCCATTCAGTAAGGGGGGTTTTTAAATTATATTATCCATATTAAATAATTTAATACTAGATTCTACTTCCTGGGTAGGAGAAACTTTATTGAACACATCAGTATAATCATCTAGGTATATTTTAACTCCTAGAATATCATTAATTTGAGTAGATCCCTTATTTTCAATAATATTGGAAAGATAACTTTCATTTACATTTGTTAAAAATTTATAAACTTCTTAATATGTTATAAAATGTATTATTTTATTATTTTATAATAACACAAACTCCTTCTGAAAACAAATTCCTTATATCTATAGTATATTTTATCATCCAATATTGTAAGACAATTCATACCAATAAAAAAATCGAACCTAGGTAGGGGAATGAAAATAAGGTTTTTATATAATGTATTTCTATAGAAAATTATTTTATATTCTTATAATTTCTATATACCCTAATACTTACTGCAAGTGTATTTACTACATATTTTATTGTAATTTCTTGAGAAAAAATTTACAATTTACATGATAATATCTTAAATATGAAGGAATGGGCTATCCCAGAATCAAAAAAAAACATTAATATAATATGAATAATAAGAAATGTACATTTTATCACATTATTTGATTTCATGACATCTAATGAAGTATTTTAAATGCATTTAACCACACTATTCTTTTTATAGTCCAATTTTTTACTATCAATGTAACATCCCGAATAAATAATGAATTTTATATTTTTATATTTTTTAATATTTGTGAATTAAATATTAATTTTATATAATAAGGGATTATATGTTTTCGGATGTACCTAACACGCAATAATGGGTTTCTCCAAAGTCTAATGTTGCACACAATGCTGAGTCACACTGAAAAATAATAATATAATATTATTTTAAATGGAAATTAACGTCTAGCCACAGTATTTGTGAGAATGAATAGAACAAACTAAAATATTATTACACATGTTTGTTAAATGTTTATACATTTATCCAAAAAAATTAGAAGCTTAAAATAAGAAAGAATCCAATTTTAAGCATAATACTCTAATATTCTTTCAAGGGTTGATTTACCGCCCTATGATTGTGAACCATTTTTAAATATTTTTTTTTCAATTTAATATGTTCTATTTGATAATATAATATTATTCTTTAAGACTGGGAAATCAAAATTTACTTTGGATGAAATTTTGGAATTTTTCTGATAATGTTTATTTTTTAATGAATAGTGAAAATACAATATTTTAATTCAAAACTTCATTTTAATATAATTTATTTATAAGGATATATTTACTTTTTAATTTGTTCTAAAGTTTAATGATGTTATATTTTTCTAATTTAATCCAATTTTGTTCATTGGAAGTAATTTCAATTTGATATTGGACATAAACAAGTGTCAATCTTTTGGTAGTTATTATTTATTAAAAACATGTTTTATGTTTTGACAACAGGAATTAATTTAAAATTAATTAATGAAAATTCTATGTTTTTAATTTATTAAAATATACATCATTTTTGAAATCGGAATATCAAATATATCTTAGGATAAATTTTTGGTATTTTTCTAAAAAAATTCAATTTTAGATGAATAGTGAAAACACTTAGTAGTTGTTAAAAAATTGAATTCTTCATTTTAATAAAAATTTACCGCTTATATGAATTGAATTTAAAAAACCAGACATACATGGTTGTTATTAGTATATAAAATGTGGTTCAATATGATGAAAATATTTTTTTGGTGAAAAGTAACTTTTGACATTTATTTACCACAGTTAAAGTTTAATAGGTTGATCCAATGTAAAAAATAAAATCATAATAATATAAAATTACCATAAAATGGTTCCTAATCTTATTGGTTGATACATGTCTGATCATGGGAATCTTTGGGTCGATTTTGGAACCCCATGGATCCACTTGGGAGTGATAATGATACTTTATATTAATTTATTTAAAATAAAGACAAAAATTACTTAAACATATATCTTTTAGTAAATAAATTTTTATATGGGGTTATATAAGTTATATCATCAACTATAAATATTCATTATAACACTAAAACATTTCCTACATTACGGTATTTTATTTATAATTTTTAGATATCAAATAAATAAAATTATTTATGACAGAATAAAGATGTAGTGTTTACCTCATTAAAGAATGAATTAAATAATTATGATTATAAAAATTAAAACAATATCCAAAACCAGTTTAATTCTTATTGGATGATATTATTTAAAACAAGAGTCATCTTATCTTTATCTATAAAATGTTTTGGACCTTTAGAAAACGAAAATCATTTTATAATAAAATAATATTTTCAAATATTCCTAAAGATCCCCTCCTCCCCCTTTTAAAAATCCCTTACCTCTAACACATTACTCATACCATTCAAGCCACTTTTTCTCATCCAAACATTACCCAAATAATCTCTAACGATCCCTACCTTCTTTCGAGAAGTGTTCCCTTATGCAAAAGTCAATTCAAGTAAACCTTTTGGTTCAAACCAAAGGGAGCTACCCGATTTAAAGGAAACGTCTTCCCGTAAGTTCTTTTGTTTTATTTTCCTTATCCAACCCCCTAAATTCTCTTTATTTATTTATTTTATAACAAAAAAGGACATTAAATATACTAGTATTTTTTTACTATAATTATTCAAACTAAACTTACACACACCTTCATCTAATGGGTAAAGAGCAAACTATTTCAGTGGATGACGAACTACTTCCTCACGAAATGATGACCATTCAATATTCTCCTACCACCACTTATGGTGGCCATTATGATGAGAATTTATATATATTTGATATATATTATATTTATATTGTGTCTATACCTCTATATTGTTCATTTATATAATTCATTTATGGTTTCCATAGTGGGTAAATATGATAATTTCATTCGAGGAAATGCATACTACAGCCCCCCTCAAAGTGATATGGCTCGTCCATGCCATACATGGAACGTATAAAAGATGAAGTTACAGAAATTATTTATATGGTAGTATACTGGAATTATAAAATACTGATGTATCATTATGTTTTCATTCCATTAAATAAAAAATAGAAATGAAAGTAGTGTTAATGTGTACGTACGACTTACCGTCTCCATGAATGGTGCATTTCATTTTTTTAGAGTTGGTGTCCTGAGAACCAACTGTTTATACATTTATTACATGAATGTACACTTATTAAATATTATTAATTGTTCAACATGAATATAATATAATAATGTCCTGGAATATTTTTTTCATTAATAAGGTCATGGAAGATCCCCTATGTGATGAGAACCTTGAAATTCTATAACTATATTCTTAAATATTTTTCAATGGTTGGATGTCATACTATAACAGGACACATAGTATACAAACCGTTATGTGAGAGTACTCGTAAGAAGATGAGACTCTCTATCTCATGGAGTTCACACTTGTAAATCTCCAAGATGGGAGATTATGAGAACATACCAACAAGTAGTAATTCTGTATGTCTTGGTTTAATCGGATATTGCTATCAACGAGAATGTGTAATGGTCCTTAGACTGGAAGATAATAATTAACTCATGTCATGACTCACACACATAGATTTGATGACAACAACTGTTACGAAGACTGTTGGTGGGATGTAGGGTACATTGGGTGCATCACGAATGACATGTTGTTAATGGATAAGTCGAGGAAGGATTTTTCCCTTCCATATTTAAGGAAGTAGATATCTCAAGCCCTTTGATTGAAATAGAACTATTTCCCAAATTCCATGGAAATGGTGTCATGGCGAGTTTATTTCTCGAATTCAAATAATGAAGGATATAGTATATAGGTTTATGACACTGCCATGAAACCTTTTCGATGAGATATTGAGACAAAGGATTAAATTACATAGTAATCATTCATATGAGGTGACACATCAATGTGGCGCCAACTTCTTTCTCTTGGGTTCCTTAACCCCTTGCTAGACAGTAATCTTGGACTTTAGGAAAGCCCGCCTAATTCCAATAAGAAAGAGGCATATAGGGTCACACACTAAAGGTATCCAAGTATCTCAAGTAGAATAAATATTATTCCTGAATGTGGTTTAATAATTATTCAAGGAAGCCTAAAGAGTTTTAATGTTGGAGGAAGAATAAAATGAAGAAAAGATATTGAAACCCTTTACATTGAATGTATATTTTGTGTAGTTGTCATTTTGGAATGGAAATGAAAAATGAGTACACACTGTGTATTAATGATTACATGTCATGTACTTTTTCCAGTCAGGATTTTGAGGAACTAATATTGTTTTATTAAATGATATTTATTATAATATGTGTGGGTGCATGTCAAGGAATTAATGACTAGACATGGGGGTTTTCAATAAAAGTTAATGAAATAAATAAAATCCGTAACGCATTTATTTATTAACAAAAATCTATAACCTCAAACCCGATTATAAATATCCTCAAAACCCAAACACTTTTCCCAAATCGTTGTGCACAACAATTCTGGAGAATTATCTTAAGGCTAAAAGGAATTCTTCCTCCAAGAATGTTGTTAATACCTAGAGAGATCCTCCTCCATCAGATCAAGGAGATCTAAGGAGGAAAATGAATGAAAATACTTCTCTACACTAGCTCCCAGTGATTCCTTTAGCAACATCCAGAGATACGTGGTGCATGTTTGGATCACCACTAGAGGAAGTCTACAGTTGGATTCTATGATGTTACAACGAATTGCATTGGAATGTGATCAGAAATATCAATGAAGAAATAACGCCATAAAATTCACTTTATTTAAATTAATTAAATTAATTATAATCAACCTATGATGATCCTCTTTTGTGGTTTTGGAACTATTTTTCTTCTTTTTTTATTTCTGTGATTCGATCCGAGGAGTCTTGTGTTTATTGTCATATTGATCCTGGATTTATCATTGATAATGAAAAAAATTCAATTGGTCACATCCACCAACGTGATTCCACTGCACTCGGGACCTTCAAGTGGTATTAGAGGGGTCACAATGTTTATTATAGTTATTTAATTTTCATTTATAATTTACACATTTATATTTGATTCAATTCAAGATAAATCACTCTATAAAGCTGAATGAAAAAGATCCATTCTTCCTCCTTCGTTTCTTGATTCACATCACAGAAATGACCTTTCAATTTAAATTTTGATTAAAATAAAAATGAAGAACTCATCCGGAGGAGCTTCTCATTGTATCTATACAGCACATGAATACAAGGTGTGTAGTGAAATCTACACCCGTGTACTTAGGTTCAACGAACAGATAGTGGTCTTCCAAACCACGCCATGTGAATTGAGCATACCTATGTTTTTTTAATACACTGTATTGACTAGAATAGAATGGAACATGGAAACCAAAATACACGGCATATATGTTGAATCAACATGCCGTGTAGTCCGATCCGGCTAAGGTGAATCCATGTACTAGGAGATTCCATGTAACTGCGTACATGGGATTTCCAGGTTGGTTACCATGTGACAAGGAAGTACATGTCATGTTAGATTATTCTACATGCCATTTTCTCCAAAAATTTCCACAGTACAAAATACATGCCAAAGCCCCCAGCGTGTACTTTGGATAAAGGGTGAAAAAAATACACACCATGTAATAGAGCCTACACGCCATGTACTTTCATGTAATAGAATTTCACCAGGTTTCCTCCGATTTACAAAGACCCGTACAAAGACTATGGATGAGAAGAATCTCAAGGAATTTATGAAAGGAATTTAAGAGAAATAATTCATTAATTATAAGATCATAATTAATTGAATTCAAGCAACACATTTCTTTAATAAAATAATGATTATAATAATTTGAATACTAAATATTAATAAATGTCATTGCATGCTGTAGATGATCATGAGCTAGACCAAATACCCTTTGTGTGTGTATGGTTTCATTTAAATTTATTTAATTTAATTTCATTGGTCTGCGAGACTTATTCTAATAAAATGTACGGCTTGTGTTCCCATGGTTTCTTTCATGTAAACCCCATGTAATAGAGGATCTACTAAGAAATAGGAGATGGTTCAAAATCCAAATCTAAGGAAAAACCAACCCAGAAAGATACAAAGGTGGACAGGTGGGAGTTGAAAAACACAAACCATCGGGTTCATGGTGTTTTTTCCTATGTCTGGATTAGCTTATCAAAACCACTAAATAAGATAACCAATATATGCTTATGATCATGACATCTTATTTTATTTCTTCTTGATTGCATAGTTTATTTATTATGTATGTGTTGTCGTGCTCACATAGTTAATGAAATAAAAAAGCATGCAAAGATGGAATAAAATAAAAACTAGACCATGTGTAAATATTATCATAACAGGGTTAATCACTTAAGCAAGCATCACTTAATATTAACAAGCACATGATAATGTGAAACTACACATAAAGGATCTAAATACCTCAAATAATATATTAAGTTAGACCAAGCCTTCTATTTCTTTATTAAGGGAAAGAATCAGCAAAACTATGTGTTTGACCTACCCTTGTTGGGACACATACATTAATAAAGGAAGATCTTATGAATGTTTTGGGTTGAAATAAACATTTTACATCAAGAGGAGTATCCCTTGATATACATGGTTTAAAATATAGGAACATGTTGAGGAAATCTATGTTAGGATTTTAGGATTGGGGATTCCACTCAACAGATCAAGGAACTATAAGCTCAGAGTTATCAAAGACCTGCCTACCAAAATACCTTTAAATATCATGACCAACCCCTGTTGGGGTTATACCTAGGGGAATATGGATCCTTTCCACTATAATGTCATAGAAAATAGGCATTCCATGTTCAATGGTCGGGGCCATTGGGGCATGATAAAATTGTGGGGGAAATAATAAATTCATTTATTATTTTTCATAAAATGCAATCAAAAGGGACTGATAAATCTGCTCATTTAATTTTTAGAATAAATTTGAAAAACATGTCAACCACATTTTCTCTACGATCAATTATGAATAAAGACAATATCCTCACCAGAAAAAACTTTTAGGAATGGTTTAGGCGCTTTCGGGTTATCCTATGCCATGAACGAAAGTTTTACATGCTGGTGTCCTCACTTCCTAATTCACTTGCACAAGGGGCCGTTGATGAAGATTTACTGGTCTATAATCAACATTTGAATGATGCAATCGATGTTCAATGTTTGATGCTATCATCAATGTCTAGTGAGTTCATGAAGTCTCATGAATACATCGATGCCTATAGCATGATCGAGCACCTCCATGGTCTATACCAAGAGAGATAAAGACAAGAAATATTTGAGATCTCCATGGCTCGATCTCAGAGAATGATTAGAGAGGGTTCCCCAGTTCGGAATCATATATCAAGATAATTGGCTACATTGAGCGCTTGGAAGTTCTATGGTTTAAACTCCCCAATGAACTAGGCACCGATCTTATTCTGGAATCACACCCCCAGCGCTTTTCTATCTTTTTTGTAAATTTGAACATGGACAACATTGAGAAGTCTCTATCTGATATTCTTATCCTCATTCAACCAGTTTATAATGATATGAAGCATGAAAAGCCATATGTCCTAATGGTGAATAAAAGGAAATGGATGGCGAAGAGCTTTAAGACTATAGATTCTTCAAGGACTTCCAAGAAAAGGAATATCAAAGGGCATGAAAGAGAATAGGAGGTTGTTCATTTCGCATGAGGCATGAAGGGCCATAAGAAGAAAAACTGCACCCAGCCAAGGATGCGAGGGGAAGCGTCACGTGAATTTTTTATCGAATGAAATTTATCTATTTATACCATTTGGGTATTAGATATTTCTTGTGGTGCTCACATATATATCCAAATATAGGAACCAAGTAGATTTAGAAAGATTGAATTAGGTGAGGTGGATCTGCGAGCATCCAATGTAGCCAGACTCGCTGTTGTAGTTGTCGGAGACTACCACCTCACATTGAATACTATGATGGTATTGGTATTTAATTGATATTATAATGTACGCTCTATAGAAAAAAAACATTATTTCAGTATCCAGATTAGATACTGATGGATTCATCTTCAAGTTTGGAAATGAATGTTGCTACTTTTATAAAGATATCATTTGTTTTAGTAGGGAACATTTATATAACGACCATTATGTGTTATACTACACAAACCAAGTAATGGAAATCAATTACAATGTTAATTCACATGAATCATACCACACCCAAATTTGGCATCACTGACTAGGACAAGTCAATGAGAAACGTTTGACAAAATTACCTCAAGATGGGTATGTTGATTCTTTCTAACTAAAACCCCTTTGTGTATGTCATGCGTGTCTAAAATGAAAAATGACCAAATACCCATTTAGTGGGATATGTGAAAGGGTTGAAGAGCTTCTAGAATTAGTTCACACAGATGTGTGTGGACCATTCCCAATTGAAGAAAGGGGTGGGCTCTTGTACTTCATAACTTTTACTGATGATTTTAGTAGATATGGATATATTTACATAATGAGTTATAAGTCAGATTATTTTTATCGGTTCAAATAATAAATAAATGAAGTTTATAACTAGCTTGGTAAGAAGATTAATAAAAACCACTTAGACAGAGGAATATAATATCTTAATCAGGAAATCATTGATTTCTTATGGGAGTTTGGGATTATATCTCAACCCACTCAACCTTGCACACCTTAGTGGAATGGTGTAAGTGGAAGGAAGAACCACACCCTATTGGACACGGTGAGATCAATGATTAGTCATGCGAGTCTTTCATTATCTTTTTGGGGATATGCATTACAAAAATCTGCACACATACTAAACCAAGTACAAACTAAATCGATAAATGGTATTCTATATGTGTTATGGAGTAGATGAAAATCCATGTTATCAAATTTACATGTGTGGGGTAGCGAAGCATTTTTAAGGCCTCTTTAGGTAAGAAACATTCACCCCGTGGAAAAAAGTGTACCTGTATAGGACATCCCAAGGAAACAATGGGATATAACTTATACAACCCCTCTGATAAAAAGGTTATAGTGGCATGAAGCACCATATTCCTTGAGAGGGAGAACATATCCTAAAGATATAGTGAGAGGGAGATAGATTTCGATGAAGTTGAGGCTCAAGACATGTAGGAGTTGGTATAAGAACATATTCCATAAATCCTCGTGGAAGAACAATCTATTCCAATCACACAAGAACTGGTTAGGAGCACGAGAGAGGTGAGAGAACTAGAATTATATGGTTTTCTTGTCACTGAGGATGGTGACTCATTATTGGTTGACAATTATAGTCCTCTTACCAACAAGGAAGAAGGTGAAGGCACAAACATTGCCAAGTGGAAAGAATCCATGAATTCTGAAATAGATTCCATGTACCAAAACCTAGACTAGATTTTGGTAGATCCTCCATTTTATGTAAAGCCTTTTGGTAATAAAAGGGTATTCAAGAAGAAACTGTACATGAAGGGACAAGTCAGAACCTAAAAGGCACGACTGGTTGCGAAAGGTTTTAGACAGTGTCAAGGAATTGACTATGATGAAGCCTTTTCAATAGCTACGATGATGAAATCCATCAGAATCCTATTTCCATTGCCGCTTATCATGACTATGAAATTTGGAAAGTGGATGTAAAAACAACATTCCATAATGGGAACCTCCAGGTAGATGTCTACACGACACAACCTGAAGGGTTTGTGACTCCAAAGGATGTGAACAAGGTATGAAAGTTGCAAAAATCTATTTATGGATTAAAGAAAGCATCAAGGTCACGGAACATTCATTTTTATGAAGCTGTAACATCATTTGGATTTGTTATGAATGAATGTGATCCCTATGTCTACAAATGGTTTAGAGGAAGTGAATTTTTTTTCCTAATAGTATATGTTGATGACATATTACTATTTGGAAATGAAGTACTTGTCTTACAGTAAGTTAAGGCATGGTTGGATAAGTTATTCTCAATGAAGGACTTAGGTGAAGTAGCATATATTCTTGGGATCAAGATCCATCTTGATAGATCCTAGAGAATGTTGGGCCTAAGTCAAAGTACATACATTAACAAGATACAGAAGAGATTCTGTATGTAACAGTCCAAGAGGGGATTGTTTCCAGTGTCACATGGTATTCATCTTTCCAAGAAAATGAGTCCTCATACACTTGAGGAATGAATAAAAATGGAAAGGATCCCTTAAGCTTCCACGATCAGGTCAATCATGTATTCTATGCTATGTACAAGTCTAGATGTTTCTTACACATTAAGTGTGGTAGGAAAATATCAAGATGATCTATGAGACCACCAATGGATGGCAGTCAAGACTGTCCTTAAGTATCTGAGGTATACAAAGGATATTTTCATGGTTTATGAAGGCGATGAGAAACTAGCCATCATAGGACAGGTAGATGATAGTTTACAGACTGATCAAGATGACATGAAGTCTCATAGTTTATTCATCTTCAGTTTTAATGGAGGTGCAGTGAGCTGGAAGTGCTCAAAGCAATGGGTGGTCACAGATTCTATAGTAGAGTCTAAGTATATCACAGCTTCTGAGGTAGATAAATAAGCAGTATGGATGTGAAGCTTCATCCATGAGTTGGATATAATACCTAGTAGTAAAGATATTATCACACTGTATTGTGATAATACTGCAGTGGTGGAACTTGAAAAAGATCTATGGTCACATCAGCGGACGAAGAACATACTTCAGAAGTATCATCTCTTGAGGGAATTTTCTTAGAGAGATATAGTTGTAGTGAGAAATATTTCCACAGAAGACAACATGGTGGACCCCATGACTAAAGCTATGACTCAGCAGAAACATGATCATTATGTGAGTTCTAGTAGACTAGAAGTCATAGGCAGTTGGCTCTAGTCGAAGTGGGAGTTTGTTATAATTGGTGTCTGGAGAACCAACTATTTATACTTTGATTACATGAATGTAGACTTATTATATATTTTTCATTTTTCTGCCTGACTATTATATAATAATGTCCTCGAATATTTTTTTCATTAATAAGGTCTTGGAAGATCCCTACTATGATGAGAATCTTGAAATGCTAAAACAATATTCTTAAATAAAGTTCTATGGATAGATGACATACTATGATATGAATCATACTATATAGACCGTCATGTGTGGGTACTCGTAAATAGTTGAGACTCTCTCTCATAAATTTCGCACATGGTAATCTCCAAGATGAGAGATTTTGAGAACATACCCGCAAGTAGTAATTATGCATGTCATGGAATCATTGGACATTTCTGTCTATGACCATGTGTAATGGTCCTTACACTAGAATATTATCATTAACTCATGTCATTAATCATGCACTTAGATTTGCTAACGAAAACCGTCACAACGACAGTTGGCAGGAAGTAGAGTACGTTGGGTGCGTCATGAATGACATGTTGTAAATGGATAATTCGAGGAAGGATTTGTCCCTTCCATATTTATGTAAGTAGATATCTCAGGCCCTTTCATTGATGTATAACTATCGCCTAAATTCCATGGACATGGTGTCAGAATGAGTTTTTTTCAAGAAGTAAAAGAATGATGGATTAAGCATATAGGTTTATGACATTACCATGAAACCTACTTAATGGGATACTATGATAATGGGATTAAATCAATTGGTAAGCATTCATATGAGGTGGCATGTCATTGTAGCATCAAATTTTTTCTCTTGAGTTCCTTGACTGTTTTCTAGAATGTAATCTTGGACTTTTGGCATGCTCGCCTAATGCCAACGAAAAAGAGGCCTAGAGGGTCACAGACTATGTGTATCCAAGTATCTCAAGTAAAATAAATATTATTCTTGTATGTGGTTTAATATTTATTCAAGGAATACTAAATTGTTTTTTTATTTGAGGATGATTAAAATCAAAACAATATATACACACCGTGTACATTGAATGTACATGCCGTGTAGTTTTCATTTTGGAATGGAAATAAAAAACGAGTACACGCTAGGTATTAATGATTACACGCCGTGTAGTTTTTCCAGTTAGGATTTTGAGGTAATAATACCTTTTAATTAAATTATATTTATTATAATCAGTGTGGGAACATGTCAAGGAATTAATGATTGGATGTGGCAGTTTTCAATAAGTGTTAATGAAATAAATAAAATGTGTAATGCATTAATTTATTGTCATAACTCGATAACCTCAAACCCAATTATAAATATCCCCAAAACCCCAACACATTTCCATAATCGTTGTGCACAAAAATTCCGGAGAATTATCTAAAGGCTGAAAGAACTACTTCCTCCATGAATGCTCTCAAGATCAAGGGAGATCCTCCTCCATTGGATCAAGGCGATCTAAGGCAGACAACACAAGAAAAGGTTTCTCCACGCTAGCACCAAGAGATTCCTTTGGCGATGTCCAGAGATACGTGGTGAACATGTTGATCACCACTACAGGAATTATACACATGACTTCTCTGATGAAATGACAAATCACATCGGTATGTGATCAGAAATATCAAAAAAGAAAGAATGACATAAAAGGTACCTATTTTCAATTAATTAAATTATTTATAATCAACTTGTGATGATCCTCCTTTGTGGTTCCAAAACTATTCTTCTTCTTTATCTATTTTTATGATTAAATTCATGGAGACTGGCGTTTATCATCGTATTGATCCCGGACTGATCATTGCTAATGACAAAAAGTCATGTGGGAACATCCTCCAACGTGCTTCTACTGTGCCTGGGACCTTCACATTTCTTATCTCCAAATTTTATGTACTATTATAAATACATATATATATATATATAATCAATACATATGATATATATGATATCTAAATCATGAATATAATACTGTAGATAATGTAATTTTTATCTCCTAAACGTCATTTAATTATAAGAAGTACATTTTTGACTCAAGTTCCAAATATCGACAAAACAGCCATTACTAACTTAAATGATTACATAATTTATATAACATGATAATAAGTGATATAAAAGAAATAATAAACATGAAAATTGTTCTTAGTCTAGTATAAATTAACTTTATTTTATTATTTCGTACATTAAAGAATTAACGAGTCTAGTTTGACATGAGGTTAGTGGTTTTTTCTCAATATCCATTCATTGAGGCATATTTTGTTTTATACACGACTCTCTTTTATACCGTGTATAAACATATTCTACATTTCATTTCCTTCAAAGTGAATCTTTTTCTTCAAGGTGTTTTACTAAATGACAAAAAAGAATGTTTCTTTTAATGTAAGCGGTGACAATGACCTTTTCCACCACCACAATTATTATTTGATCTTTGATTTCATTAATAAGCCGAAATGTTTGTGAAAATAAAGCAATTCCACATACTATTTTTATGTACTTTGGTATTGAAAATGGTTTTTAGAAAGTATTGATTATCTCAAAATCTTTAAATGATATATTTTGATTGAAAATATGGAAATGTTATCTTTCCCTTATGAGTGTTTTATGTCTTGTGAATAAGTAATGGTTCTTGGGAATTGTTTACGTATATGGGTGGTTCCATAATAAACCATGGGTGGGTGAGCCCGAGATAGCCCTCTAATGCATTGGGTAACATGATGGAGGTAAACATTATTGTTTCTTCTAAGAGATTTATGAATATACTATGATGGGTATTCCAATTGTAACTCCCTACGGAGATGTGAAAGCTATAATGTAAGTATGTTATGGTTTCCAAAAGTTACCTTTATGATTTGTGATTACTATGTGTTATTCATAGATCTTATGATCTCATGAGGTAAGTAAAAGAGTTTTTGTTTTGTATGTATTTATGGACTAATGATATCTTTCTTTATTTTATAACACTTACTAAGCTTTTTATACTCATCCCATGTTTTTGAAATTTTCTCATAGGAAATAAAGATAAAGAGGGTCAAGGATGGGATCAAGGAAAAGTAATTCTGTCTAAAACATGGAACTAGACATGACTATTTTTTAAGAGTTATTATTTTACTAAAAAATAGAAACTGAGTAGAAGTGACTACTTTGTAATTTATGAGATCTAATGTAATAGTTATGGCATAATTCTATAGAACTCTTAACTTGAAAATTTTCTCATTGAGAATTATCCATTTTATTCTAGATTATGTAATATTTTAAGGATGGTTCCTTATAGTTGGAATCATAGGTCAGTTTAGACAACATTAGGAGTTAGGATATTGTTAAATTAACATCCATAAATTAATTTATGGGGAAATTGAAATGATATATCATTTACAGTTTACCATGTTACCTCATATAATATATTTTTGTTCAGAATGGTTTTTCATAAAGAAAACAGGGAAGTTGTGTTGGGAATGCATACCGAAGGAAATAGCCTTCTAAATCAGCATCTTGAGAAGGTTAGAATCAGAATTGAATAGTTTTTTGCACTGATGGATCAATTGACTCAGGTGAAAAATGGTGGTTGTGTTTATTGATGATATTATGGATTATTTTAAACGTAAAGAGAAGCATAAAAGTCATTTAAGGGTAGTATTGAAAACCTTAAAAAATAAACTGTATGGGAAATTCAGAAAGTGTGTGTTTGCATTATGACAAATTTCTTTCCATGGAAACATTATTTAAAAAATGGCATAATTTTTTATCCTGTTAAAGAAAAATTTATTTAAGAATGGCCAAGATCTACCAATATCACATAGATTCGTAGTTTTCTTCAATTAATGGGTTATTACCATAGGTTTGTTGAAAATTTTGCATGGTTATCTCGCCCACTGACTAAGTTAACTTGAAAAGGTGTTAATAAAATTTGTAAAAAAGAATGTGATGATTTTTTCAAGAATTGAAAAGAATATTGGTGAATTCCCCTATTTTAGAATTACCTTCCAGATATGGTGAGATTGTTATATACAGTGATTCTTCGTTGAAAGGACTTAGTTGTGTAGATTCACAGAATGATCATGTAATTTCTTATGCTTTACGTCATTTGAAACCTCTTGAGTTAAATTACCCTACACAAGATTTTTAATTACCTGCTGTTGTTTTTTATTTAAAAATTCGGAGGCCTCATTTTTATGGAGTAAAATGTGAAATATATACCGACCAAAAAAGTTTAAAGATTATATTCACACAAAGAGAATTAAACATGAGACAGAGGAGATGGCTAGAATTAATCAAGGATTATGATGGCATGATCCATTACCATCCTAGAAAAGAAAATAAAGTGGATGATGCTTTGAGACGAACAAGTAATGCTTCATTAACCATGATATGTTTGGAATAAGATCCTTTGATTAAATATTTGATGAAATTTGGCATAGAAGTTTTTGGTACATGAAATTACTCTATTTTGTTTCAAGTGTCAGTGAAATCATCTCTATCAGATAAAATTAAGCAAGCACAGAAGGAAAATAGTGAGTTGTAGAAAATGTTTGAGTTGGTTCAGAAAGGTATGTTACACGATTTTAACATTGATAATGATTTTTTTTATATTTGGAAAGAAATTATGCATACCCTGTGATTCACAGTTGAAGAATGAGTTGTTATTTGAATCTCATAGTTCTCCATTTTCAGTTCATCCTGACAATACTATGATATATGGAGATCTTGAGGAGTATTACTAATGGGATGGAATGAAAAGAGATATTTCTAATTTTACTGGGAAGTGTTTGACTTGTCAATAGGTTAAAGAAGAGAAGTAGTTACCAAAAGGGATGCTTTAGTTTTTACTAGTTCTAGAGTTGAAATTGGAAAACAGAACCATGGAATTCATTGTGGGATTACTAATGAAATATCAAAGTAATAATGCAATATTGGTTATTGTTGATCGATTTACTAAATCTACTCATTTCCTTCCAATGTGTGATACTATCTCTCTAGATAAACTATCTCGGTTGTATGTTAAAGAGATAGTTATAGTTCATGGAGTTCCCTTCAACATTGTATATGATCGTGATCCCAGGTTCACTTCTATCTTTTTAAAAGGCCTTTAGAATTTTTTGGTTACTAAATTAAATTTTAATACATAGTTTCATCCTCAATCAAATAGGCAGGCAGAATGAACAATTCATACCTTGGAGAATATGCGGCGTGCTTGTTCACTGGATTACCAGGGAAGGAGGGACCAACATATTTCCTTGGTTGAGTTTTCTTGTAATAACATTTTTCATTATAGTATACCGATGGGTCCATTTGAGGCATTATATTTGATGTGGGTTTGAACTCCATTTTTTGGGATAAATTAGGTGAAAGGAAGCTGATGGGACCAAAATTGCTAAAAGAGACGGTAGAAAACGTTTTTTCGATTCAGAAGCACATGAGAAAAACTCAGAGCGGCCAGAGAAGTTATGCGGATAACCGGATAAAGTATCTTTCATTTGATGTAGGTGATCATGTCTTTATCAATTTTTCTCCATAAAACAGAGTGATGTGTTTTTGTAAGAAGGGAATGTTGAGTATGAGCTTCATTAGACCTTATGGAATCCTAGAGAATGTGGGATTAGTCGCATACATAGTGGATTTACATATATGTTTATCAAATGTAGACAATTTTTTTCTTGTTTCAATGTTGAGAATGCATATGTTGGACCCTTCTCATGTTTTGAGCCTAGAGGTAGTTCCGATGGAAGAAAATATATCTTATGAGGAACAACCAGTCTAGATTCTTGACTGAAGAGAGAAAGTGTTGCAGAACAAAATAATTAATCAGGTAAGGGTTTTGTTAAAAAACATATGGTTGAAGAGGTAACGTGGGAATCTTAAAATTTTATGAGAGATAAATATCCCCACATATTAGATAAGTGAATAAAAATTACATGGACACAATTTCCGAAATGGGGAAGGTTGTAACATCCCAGGTAAATAAGGAATATGATATTTTCATATTTATTAATATTTATGAATGAAATATTAATTTTAATTAAAATTGGATTCATTTTTTTGATGGCGTACCTAACACGCAACAATGGTTTTCTCCAAAGTCTAATGTTTCACACAATACTAAGTCATACTAAAAAATAATAATATAAAATTATTTTAAATGGTAGTTAACGCCAAGACATTGTATTGGTGAGAATTAACAAAACTAACTACAATATTATTATACATGTTTGTTAATTTTTTTTACATTTATCCAATAAATTTCAGAGGCTTAAAATAAGAAAGAATCATATTTTAATCAAAAACACTCAAATATTCTTTAAATGGACGATTTACCACCTTTTAATGGAGAACAATTTTTAAATCTAGTTTTTGTCACTTTTATATGTTTTATATGACAAAATAATATTTTTCTTTATGATCGGGACTTAAAAAAATTTATGAAATTTTTTGTATTTTTCGGATAATGTTAATTTTTTAATGAATAGTGAAAATACTTTAGTTTAATTCCAAACTGCCCTTTAATATAATCTATTTATAAGGATATATTATCTTTTTAATTGGTTTTAAAGTGTATATATATTGTTTTTTTACTATTTAATCCAATGGTAGTCATTGGAGGTAATTTCACTTTGAAATTGGACTTAAACAAGTGCCAATCATTTGATAGTTATTATTTCTTAGAAACACGTTTTTTATGGTTTTGAAAATGGGAATTAATTTTAAAATAATTAATGAAAATTATATATTTTTAATTTCGTAAAATAGACACAATTTTTTAATTTGGAATATCAAATATTTCTTTGGCTGATTTTTTGGTATTTTTCTGAAATACTTCAATTTTTTATGAATAGTAAAAAAAACTAAGTAGTAGTTAAATAATCAACTTCTTCATTTAAATGAAATTTTACTGCTTCTGTGAACTGAATTTTGAAAATATGACATACATGGTTATTATTAGTAAGTATATCTGGTTCAATAATATGGAAATAATTTTTGGTGAATAGTAACTTTGGACTTTTATTTTCTACGGTTAAAGGAAAATATGGTAATTCAATGTAAAAATAATATTATAATAATAAAAAATTACCCTAACATGTGTACTAATCCTATTTGATGACACAATCCAACCATGGGAATCCTTGTGTCGATTTTGGGATCCCATGGATCCACATGAGAGTGATAATGACACTTTATATTAATTAATTTAAAATAATGATAAAAATGACATAAACATATATATTTTAGTAAATCAATTTTTAAATGGGGTTATATATGTTATATCTTAAACTATAAATATTAATTAGAAATATAAATATATTTCCTACATCATGGTATTTTATTTATAATTTTTAGATATAAATAAATAAAATTATTTATGACACAATAATGATGTAGTGTTTACCTCATTAATGAATGATTTAAATAAATAAGTTAATAAAAATTAAAAAAATTCCAATACCTATCCAATTCCCACTATATGGTTTTATTTCTAAAAAGACTCATCTTATCTTCCAAATTAATAAGTTTTGGATCATTTTAAACGGAAAATCATTATACAATAAAATAATATTTTCAAACATTCATAAAGAGACCCTCCTCCCCTTATAAAAAGCCCTCAACTCTAACCCATTACTCACATCTCTCAAGCCCCATGGCTTGCCCAAAATATGCACAAATAAGTTCTCAAGATCCCTATAGTCCTCCTTGAATCTTTCCCCAATATTTAATGGAATTCAAGTAAACCTTTTGGTTACAACCAAAGAGAGATACCCGATTTAAATGTAACATCTTCTCTTATGTTCTTTTGTTTTATTTTACTTCGCCACCACTCAAAAAACTCTTTATTTATTTATTTCATATAAATAAAATTATCTTTAATATACTAGGTTTTTGTTATGGGAAATATTCAAACTACACTTTCACACACCTCCATCTAATAGGTATAGAATATACTGTTTCTGTTGAAGGAGAACTACTACCTCACCAAAAGTTGATTGTTCAATATTTTCCTACCACGTATTATGGTGGCCATTATGAGGGAAATATATTTTTATGTGATATATATTATATTTATATTTTCCTTATCCTTTTTTATTTTTCAATTATAGAATACCTTTATGGTTTCCATAGTGGGTAAATACGATAATTTCATTTGGGGAAGTGCATACTACTGCCCCCTCAAAATTATATGACTCGTTCATACCATACGTGGAACATATAAAGGATGTATTTAATGAAATTAATTATATTATATTATAATGGAATTATAATATAACTATGTATCATTATGTTTTCATTCTATTAAATATGAAATAGAAATGAAAGTAGCGTTCAAGAGTATATACAACTTACCGTCTCAATGAACGGTGCATTTCATTTCTTATCTCCAAATGTTTTGTACTATTATAAATAAATATATATACTGAATATATATATATATATATATATATATATGATATCTAAATAATGAATATCATTATGGAGATAATGGAATTTTGACAGCATGAACAACCTGTAATTATAATAAGTTCATTCTTTACTCAAGAACTAAATATCGACAAAATGACCGTTATTGACTTAAATGATTACATAATGTTTATGAAATAGAATTTAGTGATATAAAAGGAATAATAAACTTGGAAAATGTTCTTAAGAATGTTGAAATTAAGTTTAGTTTTTTTAGATTAAACAATAAACATGTCAAGTCGGACACGAGGGAAGGGACTCCGTCTCAATCTCATTTCATTGAGGCATATTTTGTTTTATACACAAAATCTTTTATATGGTGTATAAACACCATTGAAATTTAATTTCATTCAAAATGAATCTTTTTCTACAAGGAATTTTAGTAAATGACAAAAAATAATGCTTCTCTTAACGTAAGCGGTGACAACGACCTTTTTCGCCACCTCGTGTATTATTTGATCTTTGGCTACCTTAACAAGTAGTAATGCGTTTAAAAGGAAAATAAATACCATATACCATTTTTAAGCTTTTTGGTATTGAAAATGGTTTTCATAATGTATTTAATATCTCAATTTATTTAAATGATGTGGTGTGATTGAAATGTGGAAATGTTATCTTTCCTTTATGATAGTTTTATTTTTTAGGAATAAGTAATGGTTCTTGGTCATTATTCACGTATATGGGTTCTTTCATGATAAACCTAGCGCAGGTGAGCCCGAGGTAGCTCTCCAATGCACTGGGTAACATAACAGAGGTAATTTTTAATGATTCTCCTAAGAGATTTAAGGAATATACTATAATTGGTATTCCCAATGTAACTCCCTATATAGATGTGAAATCTATAATGTACGTATGTTATGAATGCCAAAAGTTACCTTTATGATTTGTGATTACTATGTGAAATTCATCAATATTATGATCTCATTAGGTAAGTAAATGATTTTATGTTTTGTATGTATTTATGTACTAATGTTTTCTTTATTTATTTTATACCCCTTACTGAGGTTTAAATTCTCATCCCATGGTTTTGAAATGTTTTTGACTAGACATAATGATGAATATGGTTGATGTTGGGATCAAGGAAAAGTCATGTTGTCTAAAACATGGAACTAGACAAGAATATTTTTTTAAGAGTTTTTAATTTATGAAAAAATTGGAAACTTACTAGAAGTGTCTACTTTGTAATTTTTGAGATGTAATGTAATAGTTGTGGCCTAATTCTCTAAAACTATAAACCTAAAAAGATCCTTAATGGGAATTATCCATTAATTTCAAGATTATATAATTTCTTAAGGATGGGTCCTTATAGTTAATTTTTTTCTTCTTTGGAGAGTCGTGAACATAATGACTCATCTTGCTACTTTTAAAACAAATTACAACCTATTTACAAAAATTCATCATAACACTACAAATATATTTTTCATTCCAACAATATTCCATATTCCAAATCATACCACATCAAATGAACTTACCATATTTTAGAAGGTATTACCAAATATAATTTTTACTATAATTACCAAAGGCTAAAATCATGATATTCATTCCATCATATTTATTATATCGGTTCTTCTTATTTTTCTCCCACCTATAATTTTTTTTATTTTTCTTATTTTAAAACATTTTATCATATGAAAACTATATTTCCACTATCTTTACATATTGAACAAGATTATAAAAACATTAAATTTCTATTTAATACATTTCCCCTTGGTATTTTTGATTCAATACTATGTAAAAACAATTAAGCTTACTCTTAAGACAAGTGATAAAATTTAGTGTATACCATTCCAATCTAGTGAATATTTCATCATGTGAATCTAATTAATCATTATACCTTTACCTAAATTACACTTTTTACATTCATTATTAAGTCTAATAGATTTAGGAAAATATTTCTAATAGATTATATTGTTAAAATCATCACATTATAAGGCATAAGTCTCCTCACTTTCCTTGATATTATTGATTGTTGACCTCCACTATTCAGAATTGCCTTCAAAATGACAAATAAAATGACTTAAATTTTGACGATATGAATATCCCATGGAATAAAATCTCTTTTATTTAGATTTAATACATCCTTCATCTACCACTGGGTTAAAAGATCCAAATATTTATTGAGTGCTGTATCTTATAAAATGTACCACTTTTAACATGTCCCCCTTCTATAGATATGGGGTTTTTCTAGAATGGAAACCACCAACATTATTTTCCTATATCAATAGATCCATCATTGGTAAAACTAATCATTTCTAATTATAGCTATTTTAGGTTTTTCATTGTAAAGGATATCTTCCCCTTGGCGATTTCCTAATTTAGATTCCTTATTTCCCTTAGATAAAACCATTTTGAATCAACATAGTGTAGATACAATAACATTTTAATATTAAAATTATACATTTTTTAAACTAAAAAAAATTAAATTACTTTAATGATATTCAATATAAATTATCAGAATTCTTAATGTCACAAAATCATCTCTTTGTTACCTATTTTAAGAACCCAGACTTATACATTACATTTCCTAGGGACATTAAACTAGAATTAACATTAATAAATTTAAGTAGATAATTTTTATTTCTTGTTTTAGAAATTAAGGTCCTAAATATTATATAAAAACATCTACTTTATAATGGGAACACTTATACTTAGTATCTATTTTTCCCATGAAAAAAAATCTTACGATATAATATGTTTCCTTATCAAGCCATATCTTAAAAAATATGATCATAACCTCATCATTGACCATGGTCGTTAAAAATACTATGATTTTTTAAATATATGTGATAAGTACAAAAGTATTAATATGGGACATAAAAAATAATGAATTTTTTATTCCATGAATAATTATAAATATTTTCCATTTGAAAATAAAATTCTTGGTTAATTTATTTTATTACCCATGATATAAAATTATCTACCAAAATATTTTTATAGAAAATTTCCTATAAAATCCTAAAGTAAAAAAACTATAATAAGTCAAGGTTTCATAAAATAATAAAAAAACTAATAAATTTTATTATAGAGCTTCACATTTCATCCTTAAAGATAAACATATACTTTCTGTAAATCATAATATCATTATCTTACTTTATGAAATCATAATATTTTTGTAAAAAAAACATAAGAAGAATAAATATATAATATAATAAATTTAGACATAATTTTTATATCACTCTTATAAATGGGATAACCTTAATAGATTCACATATAATACCCTTTCTATTTATACATAAGAAACCATAAAAGTTAAACTCATAATACACTTCATGGTAAATTTATATAATCTCTTTGAAGAATCCTAATCGGTTAACTCCGTCCTATTATAAAATTCATTCAAGAGATTTAATGGAAACACCTACTCTTGGTTTATAAGGGTACCACATATAATCATATTAATGCTAGAGAACTATGAAAAATTACATAAAATCTTTTTCCATAATGATGTTCTTTTCACCCAAGAGAAAAAAAAAATCAAATTTTGATATATCTAATTCATTTTATAACAATTTGTTAAAAAAATTATAGAATAAATGGAATGATTACTTTTTTTTAAAAATGATTTAATTATGAAAAAACAACCTAAACAATAAATAATGGTTATGGTGGTAAGAAAAGACATTTTCATCGTATGAGTAAAAATAAAACATTTAATAATGTTATTGTTTTTAGTTACTAAAAAGATAAGAAATTAAATGATATATTATCATTTAATAATGATAAATATATCAAGAAAATCATATAAATAAATTAATTCAATGTAGTTAACCCACTATTAGAGATGATTATAGAAGAAAAATTACATCGGTTATTAAGGCTATAATTTTCTATACACACAAATGGTGGTATTCTTTCACATTTGATGGATGATTAGATGTATATACAATAATATATTAACATAATAACATGTAATTATATATATTTTATTATATTAAATATTTCATATAGGAATAATATAATGTCAAATATGTGGAGGATGAAATAAAAATAAAACGTGCAGTTAAAAACAACACCTCTTCTTGAGAAACGCTCTATTTTTTAAACCATTAACCCCTATAAGTTTGGTAATATTCATAAAAAATACCTATAGAATGAGGGAATGAATTATAAGAACTTATTTTTTTGTTATTGTTTAACAACTATTTTTTTTTGTATAAATACATGATAATAAGTTGTCCCATTTATAAGAGAGGGGAGGGTCACTCATGGAATTTCATAATTTATTAAAGTAATATAAATTTATTTTTATTGAAAAACGAATAAAAACGAATAATATTAAAATATAATATGAATTTTAGTTAAAATTATATCAAATAATAAGTTTTCTAAAATTTTAATCACATTTTTTCCTTATCATTGTTTTAACCCTTCATTAACCCATTTGACAATTATAGTGATATCAATGATTTTCTAATCATAAGTAGTTAATGTAGTTACTATAAAAAGAAAAAAATGATTGAAAAAAATAACATGGTAGATGTAGTAAACCATATAATTTATAATTTTATGAAATTTATATTATTAATAATTTTAAATAATTTAATAAAATTTTCAAAATTATAAAATAACATTAATTTCATTTTTGAAAAAATTCTTTTTATTTGAATTTTAAAACTACATGAATAAATTATTTAAAATAAATTGAATCCAAACCTATATAATATGTCATCACTATGTAGTAAAATAATTTAAAACTAAGATTCATTAAAATCCTATCATTGTTAAAAACTTAAAATTATTTATTTTATTTTGATATTAATTAAATAATAACGACATCAGCATCACATAAGATGTTAAGGTAATAACTTCATCACTGAAGTTTTATAACAAATAACCATGACCCACAAAATAATTTTTATTTAAAAAAATTATTTAAAAAAATTATTTTTTTATTTCAATGTTGAAAATACTATAATTATTTAAAGAAAGTGTTTAGTAGTTGTTTTCTTTATAGACACTTAAATATTATAAAGGAAAAAATCTCATCTAAATGGAAACAAGACCATATACTCTATTTTTGAATGACTTTTTACACCTTATTATCATCAATTAAAATTATGTAAAGTGTTATGGTATTTTTTTTATTATTTATGCATTTATTTTCAACATTCTTTACATGATATACAATTTTCCATAGTGATAAAAATTATTAAGTTTACTATACATTATGTCCAAAAATAAAAGTAATCTATATAGAAAATTAATTCCTCCTAAATTAAAATATAGTATCCAATTTTTATGATCATAAAAACACAAGTTTAATAGTTTAACTTAAAATTGAACTGACAAAATTCACGGAAAAACAATTTTCTAGAAAATGACCTTTTAGATAAAAATTGTTTTTATTAAAAATTCAAGTATAAAATTTATTAAAAATACCATCATTTTTTTATGCTTAATAAAATAAACTAATTAAATTTTAAAAATATTCCCAAATAAAATATTACATAATAAATAATTGAAATTAAAATAAATTTTTAAATAAAATCATTATTTTTCACTATTCTTTGAAGAATTAATATTTTCAGAACATTCTAAAAAATTAATCCTAAGATAATTTTTAAATTTTAAATTATAAAATTAATGTTCATTTACTCAAATTAAAAATATATAATATAGAAATTACAATTTTAAATAAAACCATATATTGTTCAAAACTCAATTTATTAAGAAATAATGATTTTTCCTTTTGAATGAAAAATTGTCTAATATTTTTGTATTGAATATAAATCCATGAAATATAACTAATATACATAGGAAAATTTTGTATATATGTAATAACTCGGATTTTCAAATGTTTATGATTTCTAATATTAATCGTTCAATCACTATGTGATCTATTATTTTTATCTATAAAATTATATTATTTCCATTGTTTTCTGCACTATTTATTTTTATTGTCATTTAATTATTTATATGGAATATATTGGGTATTTATTATTTACACGTCAATTTTTCTAATTTTATCATGTTAAAAATGCTATATATTACTATAATTATGAGATGAACCATTTTATATTCATTCTCCATTTCACCAGGAAACCATGAACAATGTTTCATGTAATCTAATGATATGAAAATGAAAAGAAAAATTAATATACATATATATATATTAGATATATACTAATTTATAATGTTATTTATCCTAAATAATTTATCTAACCACCTAATACTACTTAAAATTTTATTCTATAAGTTTTTAGTGTCATAAATGATTAATAGCTTGAGGTTTCTAATGTTGGGGTTGTTATTTTTTGTATTAGATGATTATTAATAGAAATATTGAGAAAAATATTTATAAAAAAAATATAGTTAAAAAAATTGTTAAATATTTAGAATTTGTTTTTAAATTATACTGTAATTGCCACTTTTTTTAATTGTATTTCTAATATATTCTTATGAATTATATATTATTAATTATAAATAATAGGGTTATTTATAAAATAATCAGTAAATTTCAATTTTAAAAAATTGTGGCTAATAAAATTTTTGGAGGCCATGTAAAAACCTATACATCATGTTGTGATTTATATTTTGATAAAATTAATTACTATACTCAGATAATTGAAAAAATATCTATATACTTGAAGCATTTCCATCAGTTTTCAAAAATAACTATTCCTTTATGGGTAATCAAGTTTCCCCACCTTAAGGTGTAACATTGGATTGTTTTATGCGCTAGCTGACTCTGTTATTTGATTTAATAATTAATCCATGATTGCTAGACTAATAAATTAAATCTCTATGTTACATATTCAATTACATGGGATATAGTGAAATTGATAAGGTAATTATTGTTATATATCTTATAAAGGGAGATGTTGAACAATAGTTTCCATTAATAAAAAATACTAAGGTGGAGGATATAAAAATCATGAAATGGAATATTTTCAATGAAATATTCATTATCAATTACTTCAATTCAGAGTAGTGAGCTCATAAAAAATTGAAATTTCATAATTTCATATTATAGGTGGAATAAATTGTTGCTGAGTATGACAATATATTTAAATGATAAGAGTGAAATTCTATAAATTATATATTAAATAATTGATGTTAGATAAATTGATTGTCTAATAGACTTATCTCATGTCAAAAATTTACATTATTCTCTAAAAAATTAATCAAATGAGGATATAGTGAGTATTTTCATCAAGAATTATATGGATTTCTCTAAGTCTTTTATTTTAAAATGAATGAATGATATAAAGATTATGGAAAAGTGTAGTTAATAAACATCATTCTAGAATAATAATAAAGTAATGTTAGAAAAGAGAATAAATAGTAAATACTAGAAATAATTTTTTTGATTTGTATTATTCTTCTTTAAGATGTATATTCATTTTAGTTATATATATAATAGTATAAATTTTTTCTATCGAAAAAGGAATAGTTTTATTTTAATAAATTTTTTTATGAATTAAATTATTTTATTTTAAATTTAAATTTATTGATTATTGAAATTGAATTCAATTAAAAATACATCATTTTTAAAATCTGTATATAAAATATAACATAGGAATAATTTTTCATATATCTATGAATATTTTGATATTTGGTGAGTAGTAAAAATGTTGAATTTTCAAAAAATATAATTTATAATTATTAAATCATGTAATTAAAAAATACCATTACATTTTCTATTTGTTATTGAGGTAAAATAATATACACATGATAAAATATAATATAAATAATTCCATAGGAATCAATATAATTTTTTTTTGTTATAAGTGTTTTTTTCTTAAACTGAAATTAAAAAAACCTTTTTTATAGTCTTTTGTGCACTTATATTGATAGTGTTTTTATCTACATACACAAATTGTAACCTAAAAAATAAATTTCATTTTTTGAATAATGAATTAAAGATTATTTAATGAGATCAATTTAAAATTTTTAATTATAATTGTGGTAAAAATGTGTCACCACTATAAAGGGTAAATCGAGTTTATTAAGTTAAAAACTAAGTTATAGGGCCCCAAAACCCACCATTAATTCTTATTTTGTGATTTAATATCTAAATTTCTAACCATTTAATATAAATTTTATAATTATTTTAATATTTTACCAAAAATAAAAATCAATAATATAAAAAATGGTTAGAAAAACTATAGGTGTGCCAATTCCCACACTTATAAAAGAGAACCTCATATCCTGCATTATTTAGACCTTATGAGCATTCAATTCCATTATATACCTACCTAGACACCTAGTTATAATTCTTATACACATATTTTATATCATGAATATGCCAAAAAATAAATCATAGAAGGCATATGGTGTAATCCAAAGGGATTCATGTGAAGAGAATGAAAAAGTCCTAACAAACCTATTTTAAAATTATTTATTATTCTTCCAACTTGAAATATTTATCAACCATGATAAAATAATTTCATAAAAATCTTAAATTTATTATAATTTTTCTATCATTAATCTATATACTTATTTAATATCTTTTTTCCTCTTATGAGATATTAAAATGTCGCTCATGTGTACATGTTGAATAACACCTCCATGAAGTTAGGTGTTTCATTTTTCATCAAATAATCACATTGATGAATATAATGATATAACAAATGATATATATTATATTTATGACATTATTATATTTTTTATTGATAATTTATTTCTCACATTATTAACATTTTCTTTCATTGAAAATTGATATAGTCGCGTGTGCGTACATGTGGAAGCCCACCTCATTAAGATATGTTATTAATTTTTCATTTTCATATTATAATGTTTTTAATAAGGTTGAAAATAATGAAAACTATGAAAAAGATGAATTTTTTTTATTATTTAGTCATAAAAATTTAAATAATTTACTCATTTTCCACCAATTACATAAAAACAAAAATGACATTCATGCTTACGTACAAACAATAGTCGGCATAAAATGATGTGTTTTATTTTATAAAATAACATTACTTTGTTTCATTTTAAAATTGGATGAAATTAATTAATATAATAAATAAAAAATTTTAATTATTGTATAAACAATGTAACCATATCATCTTTCACCATGTTAAACACACAAATGTGTTTTTAGGTTATTAAATAAACGACCGATAAATATCCAATGTGTACTAAATAATTTTTATAATTGTATAGAAAAAATTAATAAATGAAATAAATTGATTGTTAAAAAATTTATAAACATGAAAAAAATATTTAAGAATTTTTTAAATATATTATAATTTTATTATTCAAGAATTAGAGAACACATGAAATTTGATATAACATAAGGTAAGTGAATTTTCATTAAGACCCGGTTTTAATGAATTCCATTCTTATATTTTTCATCCATTCCCATTTATATTAAAATGATTAATTTATATTATTATAAATACATTTAATGATTTTAAATTTCATTTTGTACTACTTTTGACATACTTATAATTGGTATTAAAATGACTCTTTGAAATATTTAATTAATGATTAATTTTGATATTTTTTATTAATGTTAATAATGATTAATTTTAAAATTATATGGACTGATAAATATTTCATAGAATCATATCATTTATTCATTATCAAGATTCATTTTTAGGATTCCATGGTAATATTCAAATAATATGTTTCTATCAATATTTTTTGAATTTAATTTTTTATAAAATTTTCTATGTAAATAGATAAATTATATCATTATTATGATATAAATGAAAGTGTTATTCCATATTGTATTGAATTCAAATAAAATGGGAATAATGATCAATGTTCAAGATATATGTATTTATTTGTTTCTATGGTTATTGGATGTTTTATTTTATTTACTGGTTACCCTAATATGGATTTGATGATGGGGGGTCCTGATATAGCTCTCTAATGAAATGGGTAATGTGATGGAGTTTATCAGTTATAGGTTAGTCCTAATACATATGAGAATTATCTAGTTATGTGACTCCATAGTAATAGTTATTATAAGATTGAATGGAAAATTATTGTCCCAGGGTACTTATATGGTATAGATTCAATGATTTATAAATAAATTTTGTTTATTTCCAAAGGTTAGATAATGAACTTATCTCTTGAAGTAGTGTTCATGAATTTTTTATAATGGTGAAACAAATTAAAGGAAAAGTATTCACAATATTTCCTTTTTTATAATAAACCCTTATTATTGTAATATTACATTTATAATTTCATATTTCATGTTTCATGAAATATACTAAGAAATTATGGGTTATTCCTGATGTGGAAAATATATATTTGAGATCAACTATTTTTTTATTATGGAAAACATATTTATGGATTTTTCAGGCACAAAAATAGACTAATAGGTTTCTTTTATTTTATATGAATTATAGAGATTTGTTTTCACATCGTATGTTTTTAAGAAAAATAATACGGATTAAAAGTAGGATGAAAATTTTATAAATTTAGATTCTTATATATGGGATTTATATTGAATGATGAAACAGTTTTATTAATAAGAACATGGTTTGTGCGAATAATGGATTTGTTATAGAATTTTACGATTTTTTTTAAATATTTTACCAAATTATCAAAAAAAAGCTAAAATATCATATATAGATATATATATATATATATATATATATATAATAATTTTCATCAAAAGTTATATATCATGTAATTATGTGTTTTTAATTTATATGGTGTTATTGTTATTATTATACCAATGGATGAAAAAACATTAGAGGTTAAGGTGAAAATAAAAGACACTTTAATGATATAAGAATCTGTGGTTATATTATTATGAGATGGATTTGTAATATTTAAATGTTTCTTCATCTAATCCATGTATGTTATGAATTGTTTTTTTAAAATAAATGTAGAAACGGGGGTTGAAAGTCATCGGGAACATAATATCCTTATTGACCAGTAACATAGAATAATCATAATTTGAAAAAATAAGTGTAATGATATGATTACTTAGTTGAAATACGAAATTGATCAGAGAACCAATATTGAAGAGAGACTGAATTATTTCTATAGAAACATATCTATAGTGGAACATTTCATTAAATAACACCATACAGTATTCCGTGGATCATTAGATCTAGTTAATGAAGAATGATGTATCATTGTATTGGGAGATATATTTTATTTTTTTTAATATGCATAACATAATATGGTATGATTTCTATATATCATTTTTTTGATGAAGTCTTTTAATGGTGGAAATTGATTAAAAACTCTAAGGAAGGGTAAGAAATTGATGCCATGAAATAGATAGAATTTAAAGATATTTTCCTTTGAAAAATTTATTCAATATATATTTTACATCAACTGTAAAGGAAATTTATAGAATTTAGTCAAAAGGATGACTGTTTTTATGCTAATTAAGTAAATTTTACTGTATTAGCCAGTTATGCACCTACACCATCAGAGTAAATTTGATTGATTTTACCTAAAATTGATTCCAGTTTTATAAATGGAAATAGTTACTCATATTATTATGATAAAATGCATGATTTATTTAGAATGTTGAGATGGAGTTTGAATAATTTTAAAAAAATAAGGATAATAAGTAATCATTGTTGAAGGAAATAATGATGTTTTTGTTGAGGAAACCTAATGTTAGGAAAATTTAGTTACGCCTTGTGGTGAGTGTGGAAGGAATCATTCTATAGAATGCATTATGTGATATTTTAATAGTTTATAATGTGTAAAGAATAAAACCATGGATCATGACTAAAAAGAAACAAGTAATGAATGTGGTAAATATGATAACAGAAAGCATGAAGTGAAAATTTTCAATTTTACTGAGATGGGTTGAAACTCTAATGCATGTCCATGGTAAGTTACTGAAGTTGGGAATCATTAAGATTGACAATATAATGGCTAATAAAAGTCTTTTATCTAATATTATAGAAGATAAAAGACCCTCAAATAATGCAGTGATAGGTGTATTACTTATTTTTTAGACTATTCTAATGACTTATTTGATTCAAGATCCATGAATTATTTTATATATATGAAATTGGAAACCAAAATAGACTTACGATATCAATAAATGATGACATTACTCTTGGTAAAAAATCATCTAGGTAGTATAAATTCAATAAGATTATCTAAAAATCATCTAGTTATCATATACAAAATTACTTTTCAAAAAAACCATTTCATATTTCCCATTACGTAGTTTTATTTTATTCATGTTATTTATTTACATTTAGTTTATCATGCTAAGAAAGATTGTAGGTTTACAAAACAAAATCGTAATGTGTTTCTATTTGTATATAATAATGATTTATATAATTGATGACATATCAATATGCATAGAAACTGATAGAAGTTGGAAAAGAATATCATATTGCACATATTTTTTAGAAAAATATAATTTTTAAAATTGGTTATGTGATCGTATTAAATGAATATGTTGTTGTATTTATTAAGGATTTTCTTTGTATTATTCTCAATTGTTAGGATTTGTTTACTGTTTAATTAGTTTTTTATGCTATGAAAATAATAATAACTATATACCAAGTAGCTTCAGTTGAGTTGTAAGAATTGAAAAGGAAATTTTAGGAGTATCTTAATAAGGGATACATTTCCCCTACAATTTCTCTTTATGATTATCATTTTTTTGTTAGAAATAATGTTTTATTCTATGATTTTGTGTGTTGGTTATAAATATATCAATCATATCACTATTAAGAATAAGTATATATCTCCAAATATAAATGATATGTTTGAATATCTCCAGGGTAAAAAATATTTATGAATGATTGGTCTCATGTCTTTGTATCACCAACTCAAGGTTAAGGAGGAGATAATTTCATGGATGGTGTTATGTGCGATATATACTCATTATAAATTTGTGATTAGGCCTTTCAGGATATAAAACACATCAAATATATTTATGGATATAAGGAATATAATGTTCCATTTATATTTGGATACATTTTTTTGTCTTGTTCATCAATTATGTTCTATTATACCCTAATATAAATATGGATCATGAGAAGAACCTAAGGACTTTCATTTATGATGTTAATATAATTTAATGTGTATTGTAAATTTTTTAATTGTTAATTTTTGTTTCAGTGAATTTTTTTTAATGGGAATATTTTTTAAGTATAGTATAACTATGCATTATTCTAAAAATAAAGTAGAGAAATCATTTCTAGTGAGAATTTTTTTAATAACATTTTATGTTTTCGTGGATTAACTTGTTAACATTTCATGTTTGTTAAGAAAATTGCTTTTAAATATTTCCCTTTAACACCTTGTTTGCTCTTAAGGCATTCCTTGTCCTTTGTTTTGGAATCATTTCTATTTATTTGGGTATTTTTTAAATGGAACAAGATAAATCACCATATTATGGGAATTTATATTTCGTGTAAAGTGGATACACATCATGTGGTTTTCTCATGGTAGATATTATGGATTTTTTTCATGGAGTGACAAGGTAAATAGATGTTTTAAACAAATGGGGGTGCATTTTTCATCATCATTTTACTTCTTACGATCACACTCATTGAAAGTAATACACTTTATATATTCCCCTTACCCATAATTTTAAACTAGGAATCATGGATTATTTTTTAACCTACATCCATTCCATCTTGACCTAGAGCTATCCCTATATAATTTTGGAATTCCCCAATCACTCCAGACCTATCGCATGATGATTGATCATTATGTTGGTTGTGGTGTGTCTCTTCAAGGGACCAATCTTCTTGTATCTAGTGATCTATATTTCATTCCTCTAGGGATTTTGATAGGTCATATGGGTATCGATGGATCTTGAAACTATTTTTTTGAATCTTGATTCTAGGTTGATTTACTCGATCATTTGTGCCTTCATTTCCTCTTGGAATTTCATGTTGTGGGTGATGATTTTCATGAATATATTTAGGTGGTTCCTTTTTATATTTTCCCATATCATTAAATCTGAATTTTATTTATTTTATTTAAATTTCCTCAAATTTATTTATGAAATCCTACTTAGAGGAAAAATTGAATTGGCCAAGAATTTTCAAAAAAACCCTCATTCCAAATGAAATTGGGATTTGAGGAATGAATTCAAATCAATGGAATTTATGAAATTATTTTTGAATAGATATTACAAAATAGATTAAATTTATTTTATTAAAACCTATGAATGGTTTTTTTTATAAGGATTGAATTGATAAAAAAGGGATATTTTAAAAAATATTAAATCATAATATTGAAATGGAAAAGTGTGTAATTGAATTGTAAACGATTATTGATCTAAAATGAAATGATTTTTCATTTTTTAATTGATTTATTCAGAACATAATAGACGAGGTAGTTAGTGGGTGATTTGAGATAACCATACTAGGTAGGTAATTCCTAGTAATGGTTTGATGATGATAACACTAACAAAAACATTCCTAGTAGATCATATGCTTTATGGGATATTGATGAGTCCTATTCAGACAGATCAGAAGGGACGTATGTAAAAATATTAACATGATCACTAATATAAGAGTGTGGGGATCCTATAATCTGGAACTATCGTACTGTAGGAAAGATAACGATGGTTCTTAGTGTGTTTTTTTATTATAAATTCCATTGATTATGAAACTGTTTTATTCATGCATGTTGATTTAAATAAATTTCATTATATAAATTTTTATTTAATCCACGATTGAAATGTTTTTCATCCATTTAATAGAATTATGTTTTGTTATAAATATGAAAAGGATATATTATTATATTCATTGTCTTATATGAAATTTAAAGCATGATTTCATTTATTATGATTGAATATTGTTATGGAACAGATGGTGAGACCTTTCTAGGATTTTTATCTCACACCATACCTTTTCCTTTAGGTGTTTGTAGATTTAATTATATTTGGCCTAAGAAAATGAAATGTTTCTATAGGATAAGGTGGATGTTATTGATCTATTGGGCTCAAAGTAGTGTGTCCATTAGGACATTTAGTTTATACTTTTAGGTTTCGAGTACTTTATGAGGTGTTATATTAGGGTTTTTATATATCTATTTGGTTTCTTGTACTATCTTCATTTGGATTTTTGTGATTAAAGATGTATATCTATTATCATTCATTCTTTTGGAGTGAATTAGTTCCATATTTAACCTTATAATATTAATGTTTCTAGTTTTTAACCAATGTGGATCAAGAATTCCCTTCAAGCTATATCAATTCCCGCTTAGGTATCAGGGTAATAGGGTATTAAGGATAGTTCAAGAACATGTGGTTTTCAAGGAAGGTGAAGAATATCTCCTTGATGTTAGTATGGAGTTTGAGATATATTGTCTAGAAATATGGTGTTGTTTTGAGATATTTCTTGGAAAAAACTCATCATAACGAGGAATATGTCACCATGTGTAGTCTGGGAAATAAATTTTGAAGAATATTTTACTTATTCTCCCTAGTTTTTATGTGGATAGTTTGAAATCCTAATATTAATTTATTTATTTGATGGGTTTAATTTGCATATTGATCATGTTTGATTGTTGATATGAGTAATATTTTAACATATTCAATGTTATTTGGTGATTCTTTGTAGCATCATACCTCCATGAATACGTACAAATAGAATCTAGGAGGAATATTGTAATGAAACATAGAGATATAATCCTACTATAAACCATAACCTCATTGAGATTAGTCTATGTTCTTTCCACGCTCTAGGACTATAATGACCCAATGATTCATTAATGGAAATCCCACTTGATCTAATTAAATGTCTCTTTATGTATAATGTTTATATAAAATGTCACCTTTTTGGTTTTATGTTATGAATTGTGACCGTTACTTTTATAGTCGTTGAACTGTGATCACATGATTAGTATAAATATAAGGATTTAACGATCCCAATTTACTCAAACAAAAGAAGTGATGGCCTCATCCAGTAGAATTGCTCCATACGAAGCCAATTTGTCAGAGATCAGAAAAGAGGTGGCATCCTTGGGCTTTGCTCTTGACCAAGCCCAAGCTGAGCATCATCATGTCATGCTCGAACGAGACCATATATGGGAAAAGTGGAGGTTGATAGAGATTACCACATGAGCGATGTTATCTGAGCCACCCCAAGAGTCTGTCACCATCGTACACCTTACTATTAGGTCTTATGCGGCTATTTTAAGGTGTTATGTAACAAATCTGTAGTACTATGTTCAAGTACATTATTTTAGTATATAATAATTAATATACTTTCTTTTCATCATTGATACATTGTAAATAGTTCTTAATGTAAAAGTAGTGTTTTTAGTCATTATTTAATTAAGAAATCTATTTTATTAAATTAAGGGATTTTTGATTTAAATAGTATTTTAATAAAATATTATTATAATTATTATTAAATTAATTTTTATTATATATAAATTATCATATAATTTTATGAATGCAATTATAATTTTTATTATGGTTTGAAATCCATTTCTGTCAAAACCCGTGAATTTTCGATAAATGTCGGGTTTTATTTTAAATGTGAAAATTAACATATTTAGAAAATTATTTGAATAAAATAAATGATATTTCTGGAATCAGGATGTCGAAGTTATCCAATGGTGAATTTTTCATAATTTTCTGAGACATTCAACTTTTTGGGTAAAAAATTAAATATCGGTTAAATATATAATGTGTTTTTTGACATCATAATGACCCAATAGTGATGTAATAAAATACTCTAAGATTTATTTTCGTCCAATATATTTTTTACCATTAAAATAATGTAATTTTGAGTTTGTTTGACTTACTTTTCAAAGAATTAATGGACCCCTCAAGACTTATTAAACATCTTGTCTTTTTAAATTTTTTTCCATGGGATTGTGACTCACCTCCCCAAAAGCAACCCAATTATTTTAAGAAGTTATGACTTTGGCCTTATAAAATAATTTTTTCCTCTTCCCTTTTCCAAAAACCATGAGCAAATACCATGAGCTGAATTGTGGTTTGGATTAGATTAATGTAAGGGGTCCCAAACCTAAATAATAAATAATTCACTCACATTTCCTATATAAACCCACCCAAGCTCCTACTTCCTCCTCACTAAAATCCTTTGTAGTTCATACAACCTCTACCCTAATCTCTCTTGAATCCTTCTAAGTTTCCCCATGATCCCAATAAGCCTCTCTCAATCCTATCTCAAGCATTGTAAGCACACTTCCAAGTAAGGGGTTTTCTTCCTTTCACTTTTTTGTCCAATTTTCTTAATATTATTATGCCCTTTTATTTCAAATTATAAATGCTGGGGTATGATTTCTCACCTCCCCCATACTACCCTCTTATTGTTTGAATGATGTAATACCCCTTTATCTCTCATTAAATTCCCCCCATGTACAACCGTTACTATGCCGAAATTCCAAAAGGAACTTCTCTCTCTTCAATTATATTCAAACAATACATTTGTATCATAAATCTGAATCCCATTACAATTGTTTGGACATGTATATATATAACCCCCTTACAGTCCATTTCATTTAAATATGATGAGACACCCCTTTCTCTCTCATCAACCATTTTTATGAATTCTTATGTCACGTCGTTACACTGTTGAAATTGCACCGATTTTCTAAACCAATGCCTTTGTGTAGTGAATACCATGCCCATTTCTCCATAAAGGGTATTCACCTTTATGAACATTTACTTATTGATTATAAAGATACATGTATTAATTCATCATTCCTTTACCCTCTAATAAATGATTATGTTTAATGAATCCATGTTTTATGATCCATTTGGCACACTTATGCATGAAATGAAATGTTTAAGAAGGGTGTGCCCTTATAGCGCTCCAATGCATTGGGTAAAGTATACTATCATGATACATCATGTAGAATGAGTGCTGACACATGCTAATTCAAGTGCAACAAGGGTTTACTCGAGGTTCATGTGCAATGAGTATTTACTCACGCTCCATGTGCAATGATCTTTGGCTCATGCTAATTCCGTGTTAAGTGTTTTTTTGCCACATTTCCATGTTATGATTATCCTGCTTTATCATGCCTTTATGTTCATGTTTCTCTTGTGATCTATTTATATTCCTATTGTCTAACATGTATTATACTCCTCATGTATTCCATGTTTATTCCCTTACTATGATTTATAGCTCACCCCTTTTCTTATGCATGTCCTCTGGTTATTCCATGCAATGATAAGTACGAGGGAATGTAGTGGTCATGTAAAGGAAGTTTTCAATAAAGATGTTTTATTTCATGTTTTATGTTGTTATGTAATGATCCTAAGCCCCAAAGACACTAGACCTCTCGATCTTCCATGTTGTATCAAGTGAATAGTTTATGTAAAAAATCATATTTATGTTTGTAATAAAGACATGGTTTACATAGTTGGTATCAGAGGATAGGTTTAGTTATTTTTGGGATTAGGATTAAAAAACCTTAGTAAATCCTTAAATACAAGACTAAGTATAATAAAAAAACATCCCTAAGTTTTGGTAAGTACTGAGTAAGTGGTTTATCAAGCAAATACATCGCTGTCTAGATTCGAGTAGGTAGAGGTGGCTCTGGCTCAGATGTATCCTAGGGGTAAAACCAGAAAACACCGCTTTGAGCTAGACTCGAATGGGAACTGGTGCACGACAACGGGCCTTTCTGCACTCTTGGTTACAACACTCCCGGGGGATATGTTTTGATAAATTCACAAGAATGGTATGAACTGTTATTAAGGGAATTAAAAAAATACCCTAAGAATATATTTTAGAAAGTAGATCATGAAAAGCATAGATTAATGCCTATAGACTAATGAGTTAATAAAATAAAAGTTTATTTATAAGTCATCAACTTTTGTCTTTGGATTACCCGTTATGTGTTACCCCCTATTTTTCCTTTTATTCCAGTCAATGGTCGGTAATAGGAGGACTCGGGCTAGCAACTGATGTTATGATCAGTGTGATGACTATACTAATTAGATGCCCAATCCAATGGGAGTGGGAATCATGAACTTTGTCACGCTTCTTTCTCATCTAACTCAATCTTTGAATAGAAACACGGGTCAAGAGAACATCCAAACCCCCCTAACAAAGAACAAGTCACTATCGATAGCTTCATGAGACAATGGCCTCCTACTTTTAGTGGATCATCCGATCCCATAATCGCTGAACAATGGATCAACTCCATTGAACTGATCTTCTCTATCCTTCAATTTTCTGAACAAGATAAGGTTCTCCTGGTGGCTTATCGTATGGAGGGTGAAGCTGATCAATGGTGGATGTTGATAAAAAATACGAAGCCTGAGGAGGAGATCGAGGCGTTGGAATGGAAGGATTTCCAAAAGATGTTTTTCGATAAATATTTTCCGCGCACCCTCCGACATAAGATGGAATGGGACTTCCTTTCCCTCAAGTAAAAAGAGGAATAATCTGCTGGAGCGTACGAGGAAAACATCACAACACTTGCATGATACACTTCCGGATTTGTCGTTACCCCCAAATTCAGGGTTGCTCGCTTCTTTGGTGGGCTGAAGCCTAGCCTGCTGAAAGCATTAGCGATCTGTGACTTCGACAGCTATGAGGAAATTGTCTGATTTTCACCCAAGGTCGAAATGGAGATCGGGGAATAATAGGGGTATCATGGGGAAAATAATAATAAGGTGGAATTCAATGCTGGTGGTCCGATGGATAAATTCAACAGTGCTAACAAGATCCAGCACCCCACTTGCCAAAAGTGTAGAAAGAAGAACCCTGGAAATTGCCTCAAGGGGATGAGGAAATGCTTTAGCTATAGAAGATAAGGGAACCTAGCTGTTAATTGTCAGCAAAAAAGACCCGCAGCTGCAACAGAGGAGAGGAACGCTCCATTTGAACCTAAACGCATTGTTCATTGCTACAACAGCAAAGAACCTGGGCATTTTTCAAATCACTGACCTAATCCAAGGGTTTTCAAAGGAAACCAACAACCTCCAAGGCAGCAAAGAAGAGATTTTTCCATCACTTCTGCCGAAGTTTACCCCGAAAATGAAGTGGTGACAGGTACGCTAGTTATTCATTCATGAATATAGAAAATAATTTTTGATTTAGGTTCTACGAATTCTTTTATATCATGAATGTTTAGTAGAAAAATCCCAGCACCACCAAAAATCATTGAAGTGAAGATATCAGTGAGTACGACATATGGGGCAATCATTACATCCCATGAATATAAGTCCTACACTATCATAATATGTGGATTTAATTTCCCCGTGAACCTCATCATACTCCCTCTGGTGGAATTTGATTCAATTCTTGGAATGGATTGGCTTTCCTTATATAGAGCCAACATAAATTGTCGGGAGAGGGAAATCGCACTCCATATGGAGAATCGACCCCCAATTGTTTACAAGTGTAAGGAGGAAGATGAATCTCCTTTAGCTCCATCATCTCAAGCATGGATATTACTGACCTTTGAGCATGCGTATTTGGCTCAGATGATTGAGTCCAATGAAGAAAACACCTATGAAGAAATTCCTATTGTGAGGGAATTCGCTGAAGTGTTTCCTGAGGAACTGCCTGGTATTCCTCCTAGAAGAGATGTTGAATTCTCAATTGACCTTATACCAGGGGCTCTAAAAATATCCTAGACTCCATATAGAATGGATGTTATAGAGATTCAAGAGCTAAAGAATCAACTATATGAGAATCTGGATAAATGGTTTATACGACCAAGTGCTTCACCATAGGGTACACATGTCCTCTTCATCAAGAAGAAGGATGGGTCAATGTGCCTTTGCATCAATTATCGTGAGCTCAAAAAAATCATGATAAAGAACAAGTATCCTCTCCCAAAAATTGATGACTTGTTTGATCATCTTTGTGGAGAACAATACTTCTCCAAGGTAGATTTGTGGTTGAGATATTATCAAGTAAGGGTGAACAAGGAAGATGTCCCCAAGACTGCTTTTCGTAAAAGATACGGGCACTATGAATTCATAGTAATGCCTTTCGGACTCACTAATGTTCCAGAAATATTCATGTTCTTGATGAATATAGTCTTTAGAGATTACCTCGACAAATTTTTGGTAGTCTTTATAGATGATATTCTAATATACTCCAAAACCAAGGAGGATCGTGAGGAGCATTTAAGAACTGTACTTGAGACTTTTCACAAGAAGAAGCTCTATGCCAAGTACAGCATGTGTGAGTTCTGGTTGAAGGAGGTCTCATTCTTGGGCCATATGATCACAAGCAATGGAACAACTGTGGATCCCTCCAAAACAGATAGAATTGAGGGATGGTCATGGCCAACATCGGTAACGGATATCCGTAGCTTCTTGGGGTTAGCTGGATATTATCGACGATTTGTGAGAAATTTCTCATGATTTTCCAACCCTCTTTCCAAGCTAACTCGAAAGGGTGTAATGTTTTCTTGGAGTAATGAATTCAAAGAAAACATCAAGGAGTTGAAAAAAAGGCTTATCACTACGCTCGTGCTCACTTTACCCACAAGTGGGGAAATTGTTGTTGTATTCAGTGATGCTTCGAAGAAGGGCTTAGGTTGTGTATTGATGGAGAATGATAATGTGATATCCTATGCCTCAAGGAAGTTGAAAATCCATGAGCGAAACTATCCAACGCATGATTTGGAGTTGGCAGCGGTGATCTTTTCCCTGAAAATCTGGCGGAATTATCTCTATGGGGAGAAATGTGAGATATATACTAACCACAAGAGTCTTAAATATATATTCACACAGAAAAAGCTTAATATGCGCCAGATAATATGGATAGAGCTCATCAAAGATTATGACTATTCAATACATTACCACCCTAGGAAAGAAAACAAGGTGGCATATTCCCTAAGTAGAAAGGACACAACAATTTTATCAATGATGAGAATTGGGAAGGATCCAATCTTCTTAGACTTGATGAAGATGGACATGGGAACCATAAAGAAAGAAACATCACTAAGACATTCACAAATGATTGCTCAACCATCCCATTTGTAAAGGTTAAAGGATTCTAAAAAGGATGACTTGGGAATTCAGGAAAAAGTGGAAGCTATACAAAAGGAAAGTCCTCAGAGTTTAATGTTAATGAAGAAGGAATTGTGCGGTTTAGGAAAAGACTATGTGTTCCATCAAGTCTGGAGCTGAAGAAGAAACTTTTGGATGGTGCACATAGTTCAAATTTTTCTCTTCACCCAGGGAGCACAATGATGTATCGAGATCTCCGAGAAAAAATTTGGTGGGATAATATGAAAAAGGAGATCGCTGAATATACATCAAAGTGCCTGGTGTGCCAGCAAGTGAAGGCAGAGAGGCAGAAGTATAAGGGGATGATGCAACCATTGCCCATACCATAATAGAAATGGGAGAACATCACCATGGACTTTGTCACCGGACTTCCGAGGTCATGTAAAGGCAGCAATGCAATCTGGGTTGTGGTGGATCGTCTTACAAAGACCGCACACTTCATTGATATCTGGGAGGATGTCTCATTGGATCAACTGGCACTGATATATATCAGGGAAGTGGTAAGGCTACATGGAGTGCCACTATCTATTGTGTCTGACCGAGATCCAAGATTCATCTCTATGTTTTGGAAGAGTCTTCAACATGATCTGAATAATGAACTGAACATCAGTACATCTTATCATCCACAAACTGATGGCCAATCCGAGTGGACTATCCAAACACTTGAGGAAATGTTGAGAGTCTGATCAATGGAAATTAAAGGAGGATAGGATCAACATCTTCCTCTGGTTGAGTTCTCTTATAATAATAGTTTCCACTCGAGCATCCAAATGGAACCTTATGATGACCTGTATGGGAAAAGGTTCAAAACATCGGCATGTTGGGATGTGGTCGATGAACCAAAGGTACTTGGACCAGAAATGGTCAAAGAAATGGTGGAGAAGGTGAAAACCATTCAAAATCATATTAAGGCAACCCAGAGTCGATAGAAGAGTTATGAAGATAATCCTCGATTAGACCTTGAGATTAAAGTTGGAGACATGGTTTTTCTATGCATTTCTCTATGGAAGAAGTTCATGAGGTTTGAAAAGAAATGGAAATAATTCGAAGGCACATCGGCCCCTTTGAGATTCTTGATCGTGTTGGGACTGTGGCCTATCGACTAGCACTTATACCTACCATGACCAAAGTACATGATGTCTTTCATGTTTCCCTCTTAAAGAAGCACATACCAGACCCTTCACATGTACTCTCTTCTGAGGTGGTACAGTTGGAGGATGATCTTTCTTGTGAGGAGGAACCAGTGAAGATCTTAGATCATAGAGAAAAAGTTATACGAAATTAGACAATGCCCGTTTTCAAGGTGTTGTGGAGAAACCACAAGTTTGAAGAAGCTACTTGGGAATAGGAGGAAATGATGAAGCTGAGTTACCCAAAAACTTGTTTTAGTGTGGGAAAAGGAATTTTTTTAGGGCGAAATTTCTTAACGGGGGAATATTGTAATGACCCAAAGTTTCATTAATGGAAATCCCACATGATCTAATTAAATATATCTTTATGTAAAACGTTTATATAAAAGTTCAACTTCTTTGGTTTTATGTTAAGAATTGTGACCGTTACTTTTATAGCTGTTGAACAATGATCACATGATTAGTATAAATATAAGGCTTTAACAAACCCAATTTACTCATACAAATGAAATGATGGCCTCATCCTGTAGAATTGCTCCATACGAATCCCATTTGTCAGATCTTGAAAAGGAGGTGGCATCCTTGGGCATCATTCTTGACCGAGCCCAAGCTGAGCTTCATCATGTCAATCTCGAACGAGACCATCTACTGGAAAAGTGGAAGTTTATATAGATTCCCACTCGAGCGATGTTATCTGAGCCACCCCAAGAGATTGTCACCATCTCACACCTTACCCTTAGGTCTTATGCGGCAGTTTTAAAGGGTTATGTAACAAATCTCTAGTACTATGTTCATGTACATTATTTTTGTATATAATAATGAATATACTTTATTGTCATCATTGATACATTGTAAATAGTTTTTAAAGTACAAGTAGTGTTTTTAGTCATTATTTAATTAAGAAATATATTTTATTAAATTAAGGGATTTTTGAATTAAATAATATTTTAATAAACAATTATTAATATTATTAAATTAATTTGTATTATACATAAATGATCATATAATTTTACGAATGCAATTATAATTTTTATTAAGGTTTGAAATCCATTTCTGTCAAAACCCGTGAATTTTAGATAAATGTCGGTTTTTATATTAAAAGTGAAAATTAACATATTTAAAAAATTATTTAAATAAAATAAATGATATTTCTAGAATCATGATGTTGAAATTATCCAACGGTGAATTTTTTATAATTTTCTGAGACAATCAAATTTTTAGGTAAAAAATTAAATACCTTTTAAATATATATTGTTTTTATGACATCATAATGACCCAATAGTGATGTAATAAAATACTATAAGATTTATGTTCGGCCAATATATGTTCTAACAATAAAATAATGTGATTTTGGGTTTGATTGAATTACTTTTCAAAGCATTAATGGACCCCTAAAGACTTATTAAACATCTTGTTTTTTTAAATTATTTTCCATGGGAGTGTGACTCATCTCCACATAAGAAACCCCACTATTTTAAGAAGTTCGGACATTGCCCTTATAAAAAGTTTTTTTCCTTTTACCTTTTCCAAAAACCATGGGCAAAAACCATGAGCAAGATTGTGGTTTGGATTAGTTTAATGTATGGGGTCCCAAACCTAAATAATAAATAATTCACTCACCTTTCCTATATAAACCCACCAAAGATCACACTTCCTCCTCACTAAAATCCTTTGGAGTTTGTCCAACCTCTTCCTTATTCTCTCTAGAATCCTCCCAAGGTTCCCTAAGCTCCAATGAAGCCTCTCTAAAGCCTCTCTCAATCCATGGAATCACACTTCCATGTAAGGGTTTTTCTTCCTTTAACATTTTTTGTCCAATTTTTTTAATATTGTTATGCCCTTTTATTTTCAATTATAAATGCTGGGGTATGATTTCTAACCTCCCCCATACTGCTCTATTTTTGTTTGAAAGATGGGAGACCCCTTTCTCTCTCATTAAATGCCTCCCATGTACACTCATTACTATTCCAAAATTCCGAAAGGAGTTTCTCTCTATTCATTTACATTCAAGCAATACTTTTGTATCATGAATCTAAATTCCATTACAATTTTTTGGACATGTATTTATATGACCCCATTAATGTTCATTTCATGTAAATATGATGAGACACCCCTTTCCCTCTCATCAACCATTTTTATGAATTCTTATGTCACGCTGTTACGCTACCGAAATTGCACAAATTTTCTAAACCAATGCCTCTCTGTAGTGAATACGATGCACATTTCTCCATCATTTGTATTCACCTTTATGAACATTTACTTATTGATTATAAGGTTTCATTTATGAATTCCACATTTTTTTATCGTGGAATAAATGATTATGTTTAATCAATCCATGTTTTATGATCCATGTGGCACACTTGTCAAATAAATGAAATGTTTAAGAATGGTGTGCCCTTATAGAGCTCCAATGCATTCGGTAAAGTATAATATCATGATACGTCACGTGCAATGAGTGTTGAATCATGATAATTCAAGTGAAACTATGGTTTACTCGTGCTTCATGTTCAGTGAGGATTTACTCATGCTCCATGTTCAATGAGCCTTGGCTCATGCTAATTCCATGCTAAGTGTTGTTGCCACGTTTCCATGTTATGATTATCATGCTTTATCATGCCTTTATGTTCATGTTTTTATTGTGCTCTATTGATATTCCTATTGTCTAAAATGTATTGTACTCATCATCTATATCATGTTTATTCCCTTACTGGGCTTTATAGCTCACCCATTTTCTTATGCATGTCCTCAGGTTATCCCATGCAATGCTAAGTATGAGGGAATGTAGTGGTCATGTAAAGTAAGCTTTAAATAAAGATGATGTATTTCCTGTTTTATGTTGTTATGTAATGATCATAATCCCAAAAGACACTAGACCTCTCGATCTTCCATGTTTTATCAAGTGAATATTTTATGTAATAAATGATGTTTATGTTTGTAATAAAAGCAGGGTTGCCAAAAATACAGGCATCTGAACAAGTTCCGGTTCAAGATCTAGTTATGGAACATCATAGGGATGAATCTAAAAATCATTCTCATGAGTTTATTAAAAAAAACACCAGCGTTCCATGGATTTAATTGATATAAAAAATCTATGTATTGGTTAAAAATGATAGAGATTCTATTTTACTTCTAGGAAACTGAAAATTTGATTAAGGTAAAATGTGACCCCTTTAAGCTAGAGGTACCCAACATGTGATAGTGGGACACAATGGTGACTATGAAGAAATACGTGGTTTTCGAGTGGATGGACATTAAATTTATTTTAATTGACTAGTTCCATATAGAATCTTTGGTGTTGGCTAAGGATATGGAGTTTTTCAAACTCAAGCTGTCTGACATTGGCATGAATAAATATGTGAATTTCTTTTAGGATCATTTGAATCTTCAACATGAAATTTTATCAAATTGAGAAGATAAATACATGATTGTTTTAGTTGGTACTTTGATCTAATATTCAGTCATATATTTTCTTACTAATTATATCCCCTTTTTTGACGCGATGGACTGGGCATTAATGGTTAAACATGATCTAGCAGGTAATTCAGGGTTGACCATTTTCACATAGTGGTATTTATTGAGTTATATTAAAAATAATAAGGAGTATGATGAGTTTCATGGTGGTCCTCTATAATAGGGTTCTTTAGACATCCTTTAGTTCATCAAATAGGCCATTTTACTTTCTACCAGCGTGGAAATCCAGAGCATTTCAATCAGTTTTTCACTATGGAAAAAAAGATATGTGGTTCCTACATACATTTGGTCCCTTGAAAAAGTTATATCATATTTTATCTACTCCATGTAGTGTCATGGATTGTGATAACCAAAAATAATTATGGTAAGATCAGATTATTCAAGATCATATGTGTTCTAACCAAATGCATCTAGAATTCATCTTCTTCACACAGTGGAAGATTCCCCATAAGAATCTAATATAAGTCCAATGACTGTCAGAGGTACCATCTCTATAGCTACATCATTCATGACTTCTTTATTTGATATTTATGTATCAAATTCATATATATTGACTCGTATAGTAGTCCTTCTAAATAATCCTTCAAATATCTATCTTATGTATTAGATATCACTAAAACCCTCGAAATGAAGAGAGTTTAGGGTTTTCATTCTCATGATTTTGTTTCTAGTTATTACATAATTATATTACCTATGATTTTCTATTTCATAATATAAAATATATAGATTAAATTTTTGGTATAGATTGGTTCATTCCTAATAAAGACGAAATTTGTTTCTATCTACAATTATTATCCTTTATTTCACCTAATGTTGTGTATTTTGTATTTCAGAGAGAATGATACCTGAGGTTAGTAGTATATTTACTATATTTTCTTGGGTTATGGAAACTAATATTAGTGTTTTTTCTTGATATGGAGTGGGAATCATTAAGGTGTGATCTTCCTCCAGTTCTCATCAAGTTTCCTGATGTTTTTACTTCTAAATTCTCTAGTTCTCCACTATTAATTGGGTTACTATTTTCTATTGATTCATTAACCACAACACAACCGATATATATACATTCGTACCTTATGGGACCAAATTATATTAAATAGTTAGAGATTTAGTTGGTTGATCTGTTAGATAAAGGCTCTATAGTCCTGATTGTGTTACCTTGGGATCACCTTCCATCTATATTAAGAAATTTGATGGGACACCTCACATATGTGTTTATTTCTTGAAACTCAACTGAGTTAGAGTAAAGAAAATGTATATGTACCATGGTAAATGATCTATTTGACCAGTTGAAGAGGATAAAGTGGTTCCAGAATACCTATCATTGATATATTTATAACTAGTTGAGAGTAAATGAATCTGAAATTTATAAAACTAACTTTTAGAGTATTTATGGTCATTTTTTGTACCTTGTGATTCTATTTGGTCAAACCAATGCTCTTTTAGACTATAGATTTTATGAAAATGATATTCCATGATTTTCTTGATACATTCATCCTGGCCTTTTGGGATGAATTCCTAACTTGTCTATGTTGAAGGAGGATCACATATGTCATCTAGGGGAAATTATATAATTTTGAATAAACTAGTAACTTTATTCCATGCTTTTGGAATTTGATTTCTGGATTTAGTAAATGATGTTCTGGGAACATGTGGTTTCAAAACATGGTATCTCATTTGATCCTATGTAGGTGAAAGATATAATGACATGGGAGTATCCACATTATGTTTCCATGATTTAGATATTCTTAGTTCTAGAGGGATATTGACACTTATTAGTAAATGATTTCTCAATATTGGTTTCCATGATGACCACACTCACTATAAAGGGAGTGATGTTTTCTTGGTATAAGAAATGCCCGAGTTTTTTTGTCTAGATGAATCATATTTTGGATTTTTTTCCAATGTTAAATATTCTAGAGGCCAAGGAGGGATATGTGGTCTCCTATAATGCATTAGGTTTAGGGTTGGGATTTGTTATTTTGTTATGTGATCATGTGGCATCCTATGGATTGAGACAACATAGGCTATAAAAGAAGAATTACCAGGCCCATGAACTTGAACATGAAGTTTTGATGCTTTCACTAATGAGTTGGATGCATTATCATTTTGTATAATGGTGTACAATGTATTATGACTATAAGAAATTATGTTACATCTTTTCTTATAAATATTTAAATCTTCCCCATAGGTGCTAGGTGGAGTACCTTTAATCCTTTGATATCAAAAGTTTCCATAGAGCAGGGTAAGGTAATGACATTTCTGATTCTTTGAGAAGTAAATATCAAACCTATGTTGTGAAATAATCATTGGAACTGTGGAACATGATGGATAATTTTGAATGGTTACATTTCTGAGTCTCGGAAATTGGGGCCTAGGTTTTCTTGGAAGGTGTTTATTTTTCATCTTCTTTTCTCAAGATTGTTCATCAGGAATAGTAGCTTAACGATGAATCCTATGGTGTTAGGGACTCTCTTTATGGGGGGAGACCTTTGCTGAGTGGTCATTATCCATGATGGGTATTCTATGTTTTTGAATGGGGTTTTTTGTTTCATTATCTACAAAGAAATATATGTTATGGTATTTACATAATTCCCAATGGAATGGTTTCCATGAAACCAAAATGATCTTTTGTGATATGCAACAATGATTCTAGTGGATAGGTATGAGATGAGACATTACTACCTTTTTATTTCAATTTTATTCATTCCAACATGTAATGATTAAGGACCAGAGACGTTTTGTTTTGTTTTATCCACTTGTAAAAAAAAATTGATGCGGGATGATATGTTTTATGGAAATATTGGGTTTTTTTTATGTACCCAGAGATAGAATAATTAAATATGGGTTGTGATCAATAGGCTGCCCAAATTGGATCACATTATACCCATTTATGACAGAACTAATGTTGAGGAGGATCAATAATTATTTGTGGGATATATTTTTCATTTTCATGGATTTCCGTTTTCTATAGTATTTAAAAGAGTTCCTCATTTTACATCTCTCTTTTGGAGAAATCTCCAGGTGGCAATGGGTATCGGGTAATTTTGAGTATAGAATACCATCTGTAGATCGATAGAAAGATAAGGATATATATATAGATTCTTGGGGATATTATACGTGCATTCATCCTTTGTAACGACCCAAACATTCATGAATGGAAATCCATATTGATCTAATTAAATGCATCTTTATGTAAAATGTTTATATAAAATGTCAACTTATTTGGTTTTCTATTAAGAATTGTGACAGTTTCTAATATAGAAGTTGAACATTGATCACATGATTAGTAGAAATATAGGGCTTTAATGAATCCAATTTACTCAGACAAAGGAAGCGATGGCCTCATCCAGTAGACATGCCCCATACGAAGCCCATTTGTCAGAACTCATAAAATATGTGGTATCATTAGGCATCACTCTTGACCAATCCCATGTCGAGCTTCAACCGGTTAATCTCAAGAAGGACCACCTACTAGAGAAGTGGAAGTTGATAGAGATTACCACCCAAGCAATGTTATCCGAGCCACCCCAAGAGTTTGGCACCATCGCACACCTTACACTTTGGTCTTATGCGGATTTTATAAGGGGTTATGTAACAAGACATTAGCACTATGGTTATGTACATTATTTTTGTATATAATAATGAATATATTTTCATGTTATTTTTTTACCTCGTAAATAGTTTTTAAAGCTCAAATAGTGTTTTTAGTTAATATTCAACAATGAAATCTATTTTGATGAATTAATGGATTTTTATATTAAATAATATTTTAATAAAAATTTATTATTATTATTATTAGATTAATTTTTATTATATATAATTGATCGTATAATTTTATGAATTCAATTTTTATTTATATTAATGTTTGAAAGCTATTTTTTTTCAAAAACCATGAATTTTCGATAAATGTCAGTTTTTATTTTAAAAGTGAAAATTAACATATTTATAAAACTATTTAGATAAAATTAATATTATTTCTGGAATCAGGATGTTGAAATTAACAATGGGTGGATTTTTCATAATTTTTTGATACAATCAAATTTATGTGTAAAAATTAAATACTGTTTAAATATATAATGTGGTTTATGACATCATAATGACCTAATTGTGATTTAATAAAATACTATAAGCCTTTTATTCTTACAGTATATATCTTACCACTAAAATAATGTGATTTTGAGTTTGTTTGACTAATTTCACAAAGCATTAATGGACCCTTCAATGCTTATTAGACATCTTGTCTTTTTAAATTATTTTACTTGGGAGTGTAACTCACATCAACATAAGAAAACCCATTATTTTATGATTTTTGGACTTTGTAATTATAAAATATTTTATTCCACTACCCTTTGAAAAAAACCATGGGAAACAACTATGGGGTGTTTTGTGGTTTGAATTAGTTTAATGTTAGGTGTCCCAACCCTAAATAATAAAGAATATTCTCACCTTTCCTATATAAACCCACCCAAGATCACACATTCTCCTCACTCAAATCCTTTGCAGTTCGTCCAAACATTGACCTACTCTACCTAGAATCCTCAAAAGGTTACTCAAGATCCCAATAAGCCTCTCTTAATCCACTCTCAAGCCTTTGTAAGCACACTTCCAAGTAAGGGTTTTTCTTCCTTTCTCATTTTTTATCCAATTTTCTTAATATTGTTATGGACTTTTAATTTCAATTATAAATGTTGAGGTATGGTTTCACACCTCCACCATACTTCCCTATTTATGTTTGAATTATTAGAGACCCCTTTCTCTCTCAATAAATGCCTCCCATGTACACCTGTTACTATGCCGAAATTCTGTGAGGGATTTCTCTCTCTTCTTTTACATCCAAGTGATCATTTTGTATTATGAATCTAAATTCCAATAAAATTGTTGGGACATGTATCTATATGAACCCCTTATAGTCCATTTCATGTACATATAATGAGACACCTCTTTATCTTTCATTAACCATTTCTTTGTGAATTCTTACGCCTCACCATTACGCTGCCGAAATTGGATCTATTTTCCATGCCAATGTCATAGTTTAGTTAATACCATGCCCATATCTCTATCAAGGGTATTAAAATTTATGAAAAATTAGTAATTGATTATAAAGATTCATGAATGAATTCCACATTCCTTTATCATGGAATAAATGATGATGTTTTATGAATCCAAGTTATATGATCCATGTGGAACACTAATGCATGAAATGAAATGTTTAAGAAGGGTGCGCCCTTATAGCCCTCTAATGCATTGGGTAAAGTATAGTATCATGATACATAATGTGAAATGGGTGTTGAATCATGATAATTCATGTGAAATGAGGTTTTATTCGTGCTTCATGTGCAATGAGGATTTACTCATGCCCCATGTGCAATGACCCTTGGCTCATGCTAATTCCCTGTTAAGTGTTTCTTCCACATTTCCATGTAATGATTATCATGCATTATCATGGCGTTATTTTTATGCTTTTCTTTTCCTCTATTGATATGACTATTGTCTAACATGTATTGTATTCCTCATTTTATTCCATGATTATTCTCTTATTGGGCTTTATAGATCACCCTTTTCTTATGCATGTCCTCAGGTTATCCCATGCAATGTTATGTATGAGGGAATGCAGTGGTCATGTAAAGGAAGTTTTCAATAAATATATTTTATTTCATCTTTTTAGTTGTTATGTAATTTTTCTAAGCTCTAAAGACACTAGAACTCTCAATCATCCATGTTGTATTAAGTGAAGGTTTTATGTAACAAATCAAGTTTATGTTTGAAATAAAAAGTATGTTTCGCACAGTTGGTATCAAAGGATAGTTTTAGTTATTTTTTGGATTTGGATTAGAAAAACCTAGTAAATCCTTAGAGAAAAGACTATTTATAATAAAAACATCCCTAAGTTTTTATGGTTACTGAGTGAGTGGTTTATCAAGTAAATACATCCCTGTCTAGATACGAGTAGGTAGAGGCGGCTCTGGCAGAGATTTATCCTAGGGGTAAAACCTGAAAACACCACCTTGAGCTAGACTCGAACGAGAACTAGTGCACGAAAATGGGCCTTGCTGCACTCTTGGTTATGAAAATCCTGGGGGATATGTTTTGGTAAATTCATAAGATTATTATAAACCATTATTAAGGGACAAAAAACACCCTATGAATATATATTAGAAAGTAGATCATGTATAACATTGACTGGAGCCAGTAGATTCATATGTCAAGGGAGTAAATTTTATTTATAATTCGTCAGTTTTTTCTTTGTATTACCCTTTATGTGTTACCCTTAACTTTCTGTTTCTTCCAAACAATGGCTGGTAATAGAAGGACTCGGGCTAATAACCAATAGGATGATCAATGTGATGACTGTACTAATGAGATGCCCAATCCAATGGGAGAAGGAATCATGAACATTGCCATGCTTCTATCTAAGATACCTCAAGCTTTGAATATAATCATGGGTCATGAGGAATGTTCAACCTCCCCTAAGAAATAACAAGTCGCTATCGAGAGCTTCCTAAGACAAAGGCCTCCAACTTTTAATGGATTATCTGATCCCTATTGATGCTCCTTTCATCTTAGATTCTAAAAACTGGAAAAGGGGAATATCTTAAGCCAAAAGTGATTCATCCTTTGAAAAAATATAAAAAATTGGAAAAGGAATGAATAAGAAGAACATTGCACAAGGGTGGCGCACGTTCTACCATGGTCGCGCAAGTACACTTGCGCACCACATTTTCGATCGCGCAAGTCACATGCGTGCCATAAGTGATAACCGCCCGGGGTCTTCTCCAGCCTATAAATACCCCCGGTGGGCCCCCCATTTCAAGAGGAATTTTTTCCAGAATTCAGATCTAGAGATCTGAACAACCACGTCTCTTATTCAGGTCGTCCGAACACTTCTTAGGTAATTCTTTACTTAGAATGGAAGGTCTAAACAAGAGGAGTAAGGTCTAAGTGTTAGAATTCACTAACACTTGCGCGCCTAAGTGTTTTTCCCTTAGGGGAAATGGACAAACTTGCGCGCCGCCCAACTTCTTCACCATAACTTGCGCGCCATATTCTGGAAATCCTCTAGGGATAATTCTAAAGGCTTTGATCAAGGATCTCCCAAATATTACTCTAAGGGTTGAAAATTGCACAAGTAACTATGTGTCGCACAGGTATACCTGCGTGACCAGGACTTGTGCGCCCACGCAGTACCTACGCGCCTTCCAGGACTTGCGTGCCCCTTCTATTTTTGGGTGCCCTTATTACCCATTTAACCCTTCTTATGCCATTCCACCTCTCCTATTCAAGATTCAGTCTTCAAGACACTCTTCAAAGCCATTTATGGCCTGTTTTTTTGATTAAATTCCTTATCTAAAATGAATTATGTGGAACATCTCTCAAAACCTAGTGATTTACACAAATTTATGTCTATATGGTCAGAGATTTCATTCATTCAACCTCATCCTTTAAGATGATAGAACCCTTAACCTGGGCTTCCTTTTCATGAATAGGCCCCTGTCTCAAATATGGGCATCCTCCTTAGGAGTAGGTCCCAAGTCCTCATTAATATGGGCCTCCTTTTCATGAGTAAGCCTCAGTTTCAAGTCCTATTAATTTGGGCATCCTCCTTAGGAGTAAGCCCCAACCATAATTCATTTACCTGGGTTCCCTTTTCAGAAATAAACCCCAGTTTTAAAGTTTCTTAATATGGACATCCTCCTTATGAGTAAGCCCCAAGTCCCTTAATTTTTCATGTCCCTTAACCTTGGCTTCCTTCTCAGGAGTAAGCCCCAGTCTTAATTTCTCTTAACCAGTCATAATTAACTTTTGATCTGGGCTTCCTTCTCTGGAATAAAACCCAATCATAAGTCCCCTCCTAACTTGGGAATCCTCCTTAGGAGTAAGCCCCAAGATTAGAGTATTCAAAAATCCATAAAGTAAATATACTTTTATAGACCTTGTTCCGGGATTTCTTCCTTGAAGTAAATCTTAATCTTCATCTATTTGGGCAGTCATACATACATAAGCCACACATCATTTGTTATGATTACATCTTTCATGTAATAATTGTCTGACTTTACCAATACTTCTTGTTTCTCACACCGAGCATGACTCATGTGAGCTTAGAGTGTAAAATTAATTATGACATATTTCTTTGGGCCATCAATCATAAACATCATATTCCCTTACTCAAACTACATGGGTTCTGATTCTTTTTCCAAAATAAAGGATTCGTATGTAGCCCATCAGCGGGTACGATCCCAACTCTGAAATAATCCATGCCCTTGTGAATGAAAATAAACTTCAAGTGCCCCATTGAGTGGCTTTAAAACCAGTATGGTTATCATATTGACCAAGAGACTTTTTATGTACCAAATGATACCATTGAATAAGAATTTCTAACAAATACATATGATTCTCTATCGATTAAGAACCTCGAATACATATAAATGATTTTCTAAATTTTCTACATATCAATCATTGATTGTAAAATCTAATGGAAAGATAATTTTATACATGGTAATGTAATAAGGATTCACGAACATAACTTAAACATATAAATAGTGTCCCGGAATAGACAATAATTCCCCCCAAAAGTGTGTGATGATTCTGACCTCCCATTTTCTCAACCAATTCAAATTCTTAACCCTTATCAGTTCACAACTAATGAGAACCTACCTTTGGAAAGTAGGTCCAAATGGATATAGAATCATTGGATGTTTCTGGTTTTACGAACAAACCGGTTAGAAAATGCTTGGAATGTTTGAATCAAAACCCACAAGGTCATTCCCAATTCCAGAGGGAAACAAAAAATGGTGAACCCGACGTGAATCTATAACCAAGTTAAAATGATGTTTTACTTATTTGTTAGGCCCCTATTTAAAACTCAATGACAGGGCCAACAAAGAAATCATTGACATATGTGCTCATCCAAAAGATGTAGTGGCTGAATTTATCTTGATTACGTCTGTTATATAAACCAGGAACTCTTTTCCAAGATTTTCTGCATTCTATGAAATGGTTGCTCTCAAGATCACACCTGTAAATATCGTTGCTATGAATGCCATTGCTGCTACTCCTGCTTGATCTTCGTCCGCTCTGAGGATGACATCACCTACTCAGTGTCTTCAACGCTGGGTATCAAATGCGCTGGTTAAGGAGTATCGTCCAAACTGTTCCATTCCAACTCTGGAGGCTTCCCGACAAGCCCTTTAAGTGAACAACTCACACCGTTCATCCAGAAAACGACGACCCGTGATCAAGAAGCAGGCGGTGCTAACCACCGTCTACAACCGTTTCCGGTCATTATCCCCAGAACTCAATCATCATTCACTCCCATATTTTGAGGAGGTGAATGAGCAGGCCCCTCATGGCCTTAATGCAAAGAAAGATGAGTTCTTACCAAGGGTTCCTATCAACAATTGCTGCCAGACTCATGCGATAGTGCACCCTCAACATGATGAGGGTACTGACACGAGGTATTAGAATCAGGTTCCTCGAACCCGAGACGGCAAGACGAATCTCCCGAGGCAAAATCCGGTTAACAGTGAGAAGGTTCTCATCTCTGCCATCTCCAGAGAAGTCCACCAACCTAACTTGGTGGCAAGCAACGAGCGGGCACATACACCAGTCCATTTTAATTCCACTGTCTAGCAGACTCGTCTGGAAACATCAAACCAATCCTGCCAGGAAATTCCGGCAGAGTACTATAGGCAGGAACATATAATTATTTATACATCATCAGCTAGTCAGTAGGATCGTCTGACTACATATGATGGAGCTCATCAACCACGTTCTGAGAAGTGCAATCAGTAGGCACATACACCTGCTAGTATTGATCAAGCCTACCAACGGTCTCGTTTGGTAGCACCAGGAGATTTCATTCGAAAAGCTCAGGTGACAAACATGAGGTAGACTCAACTATTTTCCCCCATATTTAAAAACTGTTAGGATTCACTGACAGGAAAAGGAGGATAGAAGCATGAACAAACACCTACTCCAAGCACAGAATGGACGTATATCCTCGTTCTGGCAGCTGAAGTCACCAAGCACGTTCTGTCAATGGTGAAAGAGCAGAAGCAAATCCCTGGTCATATTCTAGATGCTTTCCATGATATTATAGCAGCTTCAACAACATCTAAAGGAAAGACACATAAATCTATCCCTACCAGTGGAGTGACACATCAATAATTCACTCTGGAACAGACACACACATCTGTTTTAGTCCAAGAGGGTTGTGGGGCATACACCCTCATATCATACGGACAACCAAGTCAGGCACATACACATGATTTGAGTCGAGATCATCAGCCTAACCTGGCCATCTCTCCTGATCAGGCACATACACCTGCTCAGAGCAGCCACTTTCGTCAACAAGTGGTTACCAAGGGGAGTAAGAAGGTGTCTAAGAAAAATACCCGCCCAACACAGTCAAGAGATCAAGAGCCAATCTGTAACAAGGACTTGCTCGATGCTGGTGTTATTGAAGCCCTCAGATAGTTATCTATTGGAATTCAAGATTATACTCCCTCATTTCCCAATAGTGGTTACATTAATTCTGAAGGTCTTTAACAGAAACTTCCTCAGGAAGGCTTTCTTCATGAAAATTCGGTCGATCTCAATGTTTCATCTTCAGATGAGAGCCACAGGAACCCTCTGTGTCGTCAAAAGACCAAGGAGCAAAAGATCTCATCTTTTTCTGTAACCCACCTTGGTGGTCCTCCCCATGATGATGAATTTCACTATGAATGTCCTCCCCACCGTAGTGATTCACATTTCCCGGAAAATGCTCTAGTGGAAAATGTAGTGCAGAGAAAGCCCACTTATCTTGAGGCACATGCAAATGCGAAACCAGTCATGTCTGATGCTTCATCGCTAGCAGGTGAAATACTTTCTCAATCAGAAGATAGTCCAGGCTATAGGACATTCTCCGAACCACACTTAAGTCATGCATATTCTAGTTTGATCAGTGATTTCTCTACCAATATTGTTTAATCTGATGAAGCAACAAGGAAGAACCAGCTCTGGTCAAATCAGGTAGAAGAATCTTCATTGAATGATAAAGAGGAAATGCAGAACATGAGAAAACAACTGGTGAAAGGTGAAGTTCCGGTCATGTTTTGGCCTCTGGCTGACTCTCAGTATGACATTCTAGAGATATTGATAGAAGATGGAATTCATGATATCTGTCTCAACATATGGAAAACTCATTGTCAGTTGAAAAAGAAAATATTATCTTATGATGAATATAAAAATCATGTCAAGATAATAGAAGGGTTACAATGCCAGATTGTTTTGGCATCTCTATCTGCCTCTCGATATCCGAAGGCTGAAAAGAAGCAGAGAGCCCTTCAGCGTTCATTCCATGGAGCACTAAGAAGATTGTGCTAGTTAATTTCCAATTCCCTATCTTGTATTCATGTCATAGTATGGGGTGTTCATGGATCACTACATTTCATTGTGCTCTCCCGTCAGCAAAGTCGGCCGAAAATGGTCTCATGCAATGTTATTGCCCATGGCCGGCCATAGTCAAATGGGTTTTGTTTGTAATCAAAAGATTTCCCAAGAACAAGCCTCAACTAGTTCTTCTCAAAATCAAGAACACAGAGAACAAGTTGTTGAATTACTTATGCATGAAGCAAACGATCATATTGAACATTCCTCTCATATGGAGAAATCCCATCATCAAGTGACAGAAGTGTTAGAAATCATCCAACGGTCTTTTGAGCCGGGTGATGAAAGTGGATGTCTATTGATGCATCCAACTAATTTCTAGACCAAGTATCGCATGATCAGGAGAGCTTTTAAGAAATTCTCAGATATAGCATGTTAAGAGCCACCCCAGCTATCTAGACTGGGGACTCTTTTAACCCTACCCTCATAATCAACAAATAGGATTCAAGGATTTGAGCGAGAACAGCAGGAACAACCCCAGTCCAACAGACTGGGGACAATTCAAATCCTCAATCTTTCCCTCAAAGAAAATTGGTGTTCTCTTGATTGGGGAAGAAGAAACAAGAGGAACGAAGAGCCAAATTATCAGAATATTCTCTCCAAATTACGGTTTTCCAAGAAGTTCCTGAGGGATCGAATCAACAAAAGGAAATGTCTCATCAAAGACATGGAAGAAGACAATATCAAAGGAATGCCGATTGGAGGAATGCAATGCATTATGCATCAATAAATGTCATCAGTTCCGTGGTTGCTGATCCACCAGATGAGGCTCACTCAGAGGGATTAGATTAAGAGGTTCATGTTCAAGAAGTTGTACACACATACACAAATGAAGAAGGTGTGTATACACAAAATCAAAAGTTTTCCCAAAATCTGGGTGTTCCTTCAAATAACCCACTTACCCCTCTCCTAAAGGGATCAATGAAGGGGAAGGGAAAGAATTAGGTTACATATCTTTCCTCTGGAGAAGGCCAATCTCTCTTATTAGATAAAATATTTGCACAACATGCGGAAGAAATGAAGGAGTTAAGAAATATGAATGCATAACTACTTCTGGGTAGTCTTCTTCTTAAGCATGCTGGAGTTAGTCAGCCAAGGGAATTTGTTGCAGCTACTGAGATGGATCAAGAATATCCTCCTCTATTAGTACACCCTCATAGGTCTAATTCTACGGGTCCAGTGAAACAAAAATTGGCAGTTCTACCATCAGTTGGAGCACTAGTCACCATACCTGTCCGGACTCTAATTATTGCACCTTCCCAAGTCCAAGTTCAACCGGATGATTCTCAAAATATAATAACTACCATTGAGTCATTAACAGCTCGGTTAGAGACTATGGAAGGGAAGCGTGCATAGGTTCAACCAGAAAAGAGAGCTTACCCTGAATGGGTTAATGAAATCCCTCCCCCATCAAGTATTGGGAACCCTATATTCCCTATTTTCAATAGATCAGGTGATCTTGAATAGAATTGGATGCATTACGTGTCTTGTTTTGATCCTATGATGGGAACTCCGGTGCAGCATGAAGTAGTGAAACTCAGATGCTTCGTGTGAACCTTGTGATGACCAGCTTTTGTTAGGTATATGATCTTGCAATCCTAGTCAATTACCAGATGGGAAGATCTCCATCAACAATTTCTTCTTTAGTTCAGCTCAACTTTTCCAAGGAGAACAATTTTTGATCTTACAAACTGTAAGAAAAGGGAGAATGAAAGAGTCTCATATTTCATTGCTCGCTGGAAGGGATTAAAATATTCCCTATGCTTAGCACTCCCTTAAGAATAATTTTTGACAATATGTGTGGAAAATCTGCGTGAATAATTACGCACGATGTTGATCCCTGTGAAATACACAGGAGGGTTTCGAGACCTTACTTCAAACACTCAACAGGTTGAAGATTCTCTTATAAAGACTAAGGATAATGCTCGTATAATTCCATCATCTCCAGGAAGGATAATGGGTAAAGTAGAGACTGCTAAAATTATGCTTAAACAAGCACCTGTACCAGCTTCTACCTCAAAACCTTCATCTTCTCGAAGGGCTCCACCTCCTGAGCGTCAACAACAAAGGACATTTCATCAAGACGGTCAAAGAGATCAAACACGGAAAAAATTTTATGAGTTGAAGAGTAAAGTTTATTCATTCTGAAATGAACAAGTTCCTGGTTACTTCATTTCGTACTTGGAGAATATTTTGGTTCAGCTTCCGAGGCCCAAGAGGCCAAACAAGTAAGGAGATGAATACCGTCCCAATTATTTCCCATTTCATCAGATGATGGGGAATCCCATAAAAGAGTGTTTTGTCTCCAAATACCTCCTCCAAAAGATGGTCGACTCAAGGCAAGTCAAACTAAAAGGCTGTTCAGCCAAGGTAGCATGTGTTACTGCTACAGTTCCAGAAGAAGAAGGCGAATGGAAAGAAGTTAACAGCAAAAATGCACAGAAATATGATGATTGGATGGTCAAGGAAAACAATCAACCGAACTAATGCAATTTTGAAAACGCAATTGATGAAACCAATTGTGTCTTCTGCTATGGATGCCACAACAAAATCCTCTTAAGAGGACAAATCCTCAAAAGGGTGGCATAATTCCAAGAAAGAGGAACAATCAGAAGAAGATGAGTAGGTGTCAAAGCCTAATTTGTCTTTTACTATGGCATATTTCATGCCATCTACTTCAAAGCCATGGGCACCATCGCACCAAGCGGCACAACATAAAATGGCTAGTTAGGTAGAGTCTTCATCAGATGAAGATTTAATCTTTGGTTCTATTAATATGATTCATTTAACATATCCTTATGACAGTCGCGGTTTCGATTTTGATGAGCCCAAATTCCCTACATAAAATAGAGGAATCAGAGGGAGTTATAGGGGTATGTGATATAGAGGAAGTCATGGATATCCTAGAATCCACTATTCTAATTCTACACCTATGAGAACTGTGTACGCAGCAAAAACTCATGGTAGATCCCTTCAGCGAGCTCAGCAAGAACAAGAAATTTCTTCCACTAATAGAAAATTCAGTCCTGGTGCAGATATTCTGGAGGATATGTTAGGGGTTCCATCTTTATCCTCCCAACAAGTAAATGGATCTAATCGGTCTAATCTTCCAATGCCAAGAATCTTGAAAACTCTTATCCCGACACAAGATGCATCAACTTCCAAAGCATCAGCTTCCAAGGCATCTGCTAAACCACATGGTCCTATTGGGAAACGCAAAACTCTGGATCAAAAGTATGATTTATTGAAACACCTGGGCCATGTACCAGCCAAGTTATCAATTATGGATGCTTTGAATCTGTCAAAGGATCTCTGGGAGGCACTCATCGAGGCTTTGTCATGTCCTCAAGTGTTTGAAATAGAAATTGTTGCAGCTGAAGTCTATAACGTAGAGAATAATCCTACGGAATTCCATGCAGTGGTATCTTTCACAGATGAAGATGAAGATGATGTTGTACATGGACATATTAGACCTTTGTAATTATTTGTCAATGTCAATGGTGTAGACGTCCGAAGAGCTTTCATTGATAATGGTTCAAGAGTAAACCTCATGCCCATTCGTACAATTCATCGATTGGGCCTCACAGAATCTGATTTATCTTCTTCTACCATGATGTTACAAGGATACGATAAAAATGAACAAGAACCACTGGGTAATGTTACACTCAGAACTCAGTTTGGAAATCTTGTATCCAATTCAGATTTCATGGTTGTTGATCAAGACTCCGCCTTCAACATCTTACTAGGAAGACCCTGGATACATCAACATGCGGCTATCCCTTCATCATACCATCAATGTCTCAAATATTGATTCGATGGTCAATTTGGGACATTTTATGGTGATAAGGCCCCATTCAAGATATGTGAATCTCAATACATTTATGCGTAATTCTTTCACATGAAGGGAAAGGAGAAATCCATAACAAGGTAGATTACCAAAGTTAATTCTCCATATGGTTTGAAGAAGACTCCAGTAAATACATTTGCACATGTGAGTACAGATTATGTGTTGTCGATCAGTAAAATTGACAAGATAGACTCAAATAAAAATACACTTATGGAAATATCCATAATGTCAATTATGGCAGTCGAGCAAGACAACATGGGAGAAATTGGTGATCCATCAGGAAATAATGAAATCTCAAATAGAGATGTCTTCATTTCATCTGTTGAAATCCAGCAGGTCTATACTTCACCAACTAGGCCATAAGAAGTGATAGCAACGTCATAGGTGAACAATGATGTTGATTCTCAATCCTCCATATCCTCTTTATTACCCAAGGAAGACCCTTCATCATCAATTGGGTCAGAAATGGAACCATCTTCTTGAAGATGTTCAAATTTTAACATCTCTTTTAATCATGGAAATTCATCTCCATCATCTACTATGAAAGTAGAAACAGAAGAAATAACACATGTTGAAGAAGAAGAAGATGTTCTCAGGGATGCACCTCCAGCATTTGAAGAGGGTATCTCTACCACCGTGGATGAACTCAGTGAAATAAATCTGGGTACAAAAGAAGATCCATGCCCCATTTTAATCTGTGCGGCCATGACTCTTAAAGAGAAAGATATGTATATTTCCTTTCTAAAGAAAAATAGATACATATATTCTTGTAACTATAGAGAGATGCTCGGGATTGATCCTGATGTTGTTACTCATCATTTGGGTTTACCAGAAGAACATCGAGGATTTAAACAAGCCGTTAGAAGAACACACCCAACCTATGCTTCCAAAATTGATGCTAAAGTGGATAAGATTATCAAATCTAACTTCATCAGAGAAGTTCAATATCCTATGTGGTTGGCTAATATTGTCCCTGTGAATAAGAAGAATGGACGAATTAGAGTTTTCATCGATTTCAGGGATCTTAATCGCCATTGTCCTAAGAATAATTTCCCAGTTCTGATTACAGAACTTTTAATTGATGAAATAGCTGGCTATGAAGCACTTTCCATCATGGATGGATATTTTGGATATAATAAAATCTGAATGGCCCCAGAAGATGAGTAATCCATAGCCTTTAGAGCCCCTCGGGGTGTGTTTTTCTACCGGGTAATGCCCTTTGGCTTAAATAATGCAGGTGAAACATATCAGCATGCCATGCATCGTATCTTCAAATCCTTTTTAGGGATGTTTTTTGAATACTATGTGGACGATTTGGTGTTAAAATCCAAACAACTTTATAATCACTTGTTTTATTTGGAAGTCATGTTCCGCAAGCTTCGACAACAAAATTTGAAGATGAACCCCTTAAAATGTGCTTTTGGGGTAACCTTAGAAAAATTTCTCGGCTTTTTTGTTATCCATCATGGTTTTGAAGTCGATCATGAGAAGTCAAAGTCAATATTTCGTATGTCACCTCCTCAAAATTTGAAAGAATTAAGTGGAATTCAAGGACACATAACCTATATTCGGTGTTTCATCGCCAATTTGGCAGACAAAAGTTTACCCTTCACCAAATTGATGAAGAAGGGGGTCACTTACCAGTGGACTAAATAATGTCAAGAAGCATTCGATATTCTCATGAAATACCTCTTGAGTCCACCGGTACTGATGCCACCTTTTGCAGGAAGGCCACTTATCCTCTACGTGACAGCCTTAGAGCGATCATTGGGTGCCTTTCTTCCTCAGAAGAATGATGATGGGAATGAAAACAGTCTCTACTATCTCAGTCTGACAATTCCTGAAGCAGAAACCCAGTATTCAAATATTGAGAAGTGCTGCCTAGCATTAATCTTTGCAGTTCAGAAGTTGAGACACTACCTACAACATCACGAGGTCCAATTGGTATCGTGAAATAACCTGCTCAAATTCGTCCTTAGTCATCCAATGCTTACAGGACGTCTGGAAAGTTGGGCAGTAATTTTGCAGCAATTTGACATTCATTATGTGGCTCAAAAGGAAATAAAGGGCCAACCTCTGGCTGATTTCCATGGTAAACACCCTTCAATGGAAGACACATCTTCAGATATTGAACTCTCTGATGAGGAAGTCTTCTCTATTAATGAAAGTCTTTAAATGTGGAAAATGTAATTTTATGGTGCTTCCTGAAGTCCAACAGAGAGGAAAATGGAAAATCTTAAATTCAACAAAGTTGGCTTAGGAATTGTGCTCATTTCTCCAGAAAAGGCAGTGTTACCTTATTACTTCTTATTGTGGGAAGGTGGTACCAATAATGAAGCAGAATACCAAGATCGCATCGTAGGCTTGGAATTGGCGCTTCAACACAAGTGAATCACTTAAAGGTGAAAGGTGATTCAGACCTAGTAATCAAACAAGTCAGTGAGGATTATTCCATCAGAAAAGAAGTACTAATACCTTTGTATGATTACTTCAGAGAGATAATGGTGGAATTCCCTTTAGAAATGACATTTTCTTATGTCCAAAGATAAAAAAATGCTCAAACTGATGCGCTGGCTAATATAGCCACAGCTCTGGAAGATCCAAATCGGGACGAGTCAACCATAAGTATTGCCCACCATTGTGCAATTTCTCCTTATGTTCAAATCAGAACAGAGGAAATTAATGAAATTAGTCCCATTTCGGAACCGTATGGTCATACTACAGGATGAATGTCACTTATCAGGGAATACCTTCAAAATTGAACACTTCCCCCTGATAGAGGCGAGAAAGAACAAATCTGGTGACGTGTGGTCAATTTTACTCTTTATGATAGCCTAGATCACCTAGAGAAAATTCTATACAAACGTGGTTTTGAGGGAATTATCATTAGATGCATTGATGGTGAAGAGACAATGGTTGTCATGAAGGAAGTGCATGCAGGAGTCTGTGGTGCCCACCAGTCTGGACATAGACTGTCTGATCAGATTCGAAGGCTTGGATACTTTTGGCCTTCAATGATACAAGATTGTCTTGATTTCACAAATAAATGTCATTCATGCCCAATACATGCCAATTTCATTCATCAACATCCAGAGTTGCTTCATACAGCTAAATACTCGTTCCCATTTTCCACATGGAAAATGGAAGTGGTGGGACCTTACCCTTCAGCTACGGCCAAGTAGTTTAAGTATATTCTTACTGCTACTGACTTCTTTTCCAAATGGGCAGAGGCAATACCTCTCAAGGAAGTTAGTTCTAAATGCATTGTTAGCTTCATCAAGTCTAACATCATTACCAGATTTGGTGTCCCTCAGACCATATTGAGGGACAATGGCACCAACTCTTGTTCAGCTAAGATGAAGAATTTATATCAAGAATACAACATCAAGTCTAATAATTCATCTTGGTATCATGCAGCGGCTAATGGCCAGATAGAAGCCTTCAACAAGAATTTTCAAAATATACTGCAAAAAATGGCGTATAAAGATAAGATATCATGGCCTGATAATCTCTTTCATGATTTATGGGCTTATCAGACTACCACCCGCACTACAACGTGGTCAACTCCACATTCACTGGTATATGGAACGGAATCCGTGTTTCCCATTGATGTTCATCTACCCTCTCTCAGAGTAGCCATTTGTGATCAGTCATCTACAGATGAACAATCTCAAAAGCGATTTAATGAATTGGAATGGTTAGATGAGAAACGATTGTGCACTTTTCACCACTTGAAAGTCTATCAGAATCGAATAACACGAGATTTCAACAAAAAAGTTCGTCTTCATTCATTCACTCAGGGAGAATTGGTATTAGTTCTCATAACTCCAATGATACCAGGAATGAAACCTCCCAAGATTGAGCCAAAATGGGAAGGACCTTACTCAAGAAATAAGGTCTACTCCAATGGAGCTTATTCTTTAATCTCAATGGATGGAGAAATAATCACTACTCCAACCAATGCTATATTTCTGAAGAAATATTTTGTATGAACACAAAATACAGTAACGGTCCATGCATATGACCTTAAACTATATTCCCACCCCTTACGTCCAGCATGAAGTTAAACTGTGTCCCCCTTCATCGTCCTTGCTATATGATGTTAAACTATATAGAAGTCCCTTACATCCAACAAGATATTAAACTGCATAACCAACGGTCCATGCATACGACCTTGAACTATTGGCACTTACGTCCAACATGACGCTAAACTGTATCGTCCCTTTTTCATCCAAAATGACATTAAACTGTGAAAAAGTCCTTAATACGTCCAACATGAAGTTAAATGGTGTACTCTATTATCCTCACTATATAACATTAAACTGCACAGTCCTCTTTTTGTCCCACATGACATTAAACTGTATTGTCCCCATCATCATTACTACATGATGATAAACTGTACAGAATGTCCATTAATATGTCCTACATGACATTAAACTGTACTTTGTCCCGACTACATGACATTAAACTGTGCAACACCAATAGTCCTAACTGCAAGACTATAAACTGCATAGTCCCTTTATATGTCCTACATGACATTAAACTATGAATCGTTAGGGTTGTTCCTACCTCTTTTTTCTCACACTGAGTATGAATCACGTGAGCTTAGAGAAAACATCAACCATAACACTCTCTCTGGTCTACTAACCATGTGTAAGTCCCAACACTATTTTTTAGGTCTTTGTCCCCAAGAACAACTTGATCACTAATTTATTCTTTAATTAAACTATGAGGACTTTGATCCTTTCCTTATAGGCTGGGTACGTAGGCAGCCTCCGAAGGTTCAAGACCAAAACTAATCTCTTCACATCATTTCACCTCCATCTCATACGATGTTGATTCATGAAACTGCACTTAGAATCAATATCTTTATATTGGTTCACTTTCGTCCTTGCTATAAGAAATTAAACTATACAACACTTTTGTCCTATGTGATAATAAACTATAACATTCTTTTATACCCTCACCTGAGAGGGAATGTAGCACCCCACCCCAGTTACCCAGAGTCGGTGCATTACTTCGTAACATTGGCATGATCACAAAAGATCAAGTCTCGAAAAACAGATTAGTTTAGTAGCCTTGGAAACACTAGATACATTCATAAATGTTACATTACATCATAAATTGAAAATCTACAATAACAATGTCTTCATAGTCCACACTCATATCCTCTTCTGACTATCCCTGCAGGTCATTCCTAAAATACTTCTTCACATCCTGGAAAATATTAAAAGATTGAAAGGGGTGAGCTCAGATGCTCAGTAATGATAACAATATTGCGGAAGCTTTAATAAATAGACATAAACATTTAAGGAAAAGTATAACTAAAACAAAATCCTTTTAAACTTGAACATCAACATAATATGGAAAAAGTAAAATGAGATAATTCCATTTACTTCTTCACATGGACATTCTACTGGTCGAATAATCACATGAAATATCATTAACCACTTTCATAATGATGGAATGCATAATTCCAGACTATCATAACCACGTAGCCAAGGCCTCGTGCCAAGACCACAAATAAGATTTTGTCAAGGCCTCGTTCCAAGACACTAGTTTGTCTCATGAGACCTACCGATGCATCGAGGAGCTATAGCGGGCTCCACCCATCACTTATTAAGTCCAATGCATTCCTCATATGAACAGGTTTAAACATATCATATAACATAATCACATAAAATATGCATAAAGTAAACATAACATTTCCACATTTCAATCACAAGATATCAATACAACACATTGATATAATAAAACCTATTTCAAAACCATTTTCAATACCAAAATAAAATAAAATTAAAACGTGATATTTATTTTTCTTTTTTATAAAAAAAGTAAGGCTTCTAGAGGAATTCGAAACCCAAATAATGGTCACGGCGGCAGAGAAGTCGTTGTCGCCGCATATGTACAGAACGAAAAACATTCCCTTTTTTCATTTAGTAAAACGCTTCGTATAAAAAAGTTTCCTTTTGAATAAACGTAAAACTCAAAGGGGATTATACACCGTATAAAAGAAAGTTGTGTATAAAACCAAATATGCCTCAATGAAAGGAGATTGAGACGAAGTCCTTAAAAAGATCATTTTTAAAATAAAATAGATCTATTATGTGTATTCACTATAGGTACACATAATGAAAGTAAAAATACAAAATAAGACATAATAATATCATGACATAATTTGAAAGTAGGAGATTAACCCAAAGAATTGAAATTGGGTTAAGAAGTTCCCTTACCTCGTGTTCGAATTGACTCGACCGTTCTTTAACCTCCTGAATAATAAACTAGAGTTAATATCTACCTTATTAAGAACCATTTTCAATTTAATTATCCTTTTTATATCACTTATTACAATGTTATGAACATTATGTAATTATTTAAGTTAATAACGGTCATTTTGTCGATCTTTGGTACTTGAGTCAATAATAAACTTATTATAATTAAAATTTGTTCATGTGGTAAAATATACATTAAATCCAGAATTATATTCATGATATAGATATCATATATGTCATATATATCCAGTATATACATTCATTTATAATATTCTATAATGTTTAGAGGTAAGAAATGAAATGCACCGTTCATGGAGACGGTAAGCCGTACGTACGCATGAACGCTACTTTCATTTCTATTTCATATTTAATGAAATCATAATGATATAAAGGTATATTATAATTCCATTATATCATCATATATAATATCATTTACTCCATCCTTTATACATCCCACATATGGCATTAACGATTCAAATCACTTTGAGGGGGCGGTAGTCCGCACTTCCTAAAATGAAAATATCGCGTTTACCCATAATGGAAATAACAAAGGTATGCCATAAATGAAAAATACAGAACCTTAAGTAAAACATAAACATATTATATATCATTTATAAATATAGTGACATCTTAATGGCCACCTTTGAAGGTGTTTTATGAGTGTTGAACAATCATCGTTTCGTGAGGCAGAAATTCGCCATCCACAGAAACCGTATGTTCTTTAACCATTAGATGTAGGTGTGTGTAATTGTAGCTATAATACTCATTATAACAACATCCTAGTATATTGAGGATACGGGTGTTGTTACAAAAGAAAGGAATAAAAAGAAGTTATGGATTTGGATAAGCAAAATAAAACAAAATAACATAAGAGAAGACATTACCTTAAAATTGGGTAACTCTTTTGATTTGAGCCAAAGGCTTCCTTGGGAAGACTTCTGACCAAAGTGAGGCTTCTAGGAGTAAGGGAGGGATGTTGGGAGAGTATTTAGGCAGAGTATGGCCGAGCCAAAAGGCTTTGAAAGTGTGAGTAAGGTGGTAGAGGTGGGGTCCTTTTATAAGTGGAGAGGAGGGGCACTCTTGGAAAGTAAAGAAAAGTCACATTATTATAAAATGAGTTTCGGATTTTAGAGGTCCCACACTTATATAATTCGAGGGTAAGGTGATAAGGGTTCGAAATATACTCATACAATAGGTTTTTGACAAGTGTAAGCCTTGGATTTTACATTATCTTTTTATTTTATTTAAATCGTTAAATAATGAGGTTATCCCTGCATCATCATGATGTCATAAATAATTTAATTTATTTAATGTCTAAAAATTATATGAAAAATACAATGATGTAGGAAATATTTTTAGCTTTCCAGTGACAATTTATAGTCAAACATATGACTTTTATAACCCCATGTAAAAAATGTTTTAGTAAAACATTTCATGTTTGTGTCATTTTTTACTTTAACATTAAATAAAAGGTATTTATGTCATTTTCCAACTAAAGTGGCTCCATGGGGTCCCCAAGTTGACCCATGGATTGTCTTGTTCGTCCATGGCACATCCAATGAGGGTAGGACATGTGTCAAGCTCATATCATATAATTAAAACATTATTTTTACCTTAAACTACACTAATTACCTCTAATCGCGATTAAGAACTTTAAAGTTACTATTCACCAAAAAAAATTATTTTATTCTCATTGAACCACATTTTAATTCTTAATGACAAGAAAGTATGTCGGATTTTTGAAATTCAAAACATAGAAGTGGTAATGGTTCATTTTAACGAAAAATCAGTTTTTTAACAACCACTTAGTGGTTTCACAATTCATAAAAAATTGAAGTTTTTCAGAATAAGCCCAAAATTTCACCCTAAGCTATAATTGATATTCCGAATTCAAAAATGATATATTTTACAAAATTCCAAACATATAAGTTGCATTAATTAATTTTATAATTAATTCCCGTTGTTACAACAAATAGCGTGTTTTTAAGAAACAATTTATATCAAAAGATTGGCAATTGTTTATGTCCAATTTCAATGTTAAATTAATTATAATGACCACCATTGGATAAAATGGTAAAAATATATTCTAATTATATTTTAAAACTACTAAAGAGTATAATTTACCACAATAAATTATTTTGATTAAAAAAGTTGTTTTATGTATTTTTTCACTATTTATAAAAAATTGGAAGTTCTCAGAAAGTTACAAAAAATTCAACTTAGGATAATTTCGATATTACGAATACAAAAATGAAGTCCATTTTGAAATATAAAATTTCTATAAATTTAAAAAGTGGTTATTAATATTCATAATAGCTACTTTGATTAGTTGCGGTGTGTTAGAACTCGAAGTTGCGTACAATGCAAGCTATTGAATTATTGAATGAGAAGCGTATCATGGAAGCTCGGGGTGTTACATTCTCCCATCCTTCAATAAATTGCGTACTCACAATTTGAAAATTTTCTTTGATATCAAAAGGTTGAAAATAGAAAATAGCTTTGTGGAAAACCCACATCGGAAATAAGGTTAATAAATATATAACATTAAAAGAAAGCAACATAAGTACAAAGGTCACCCGAGATAGCCCATTCTAGGATTCTATGAAAATATGGATATAGAGGAGAAACAAACCATCATGGTCTGATGGAGAGTTATAGAAAACAGGATTAGGAGAAAGTTTAACTACAAGAAAATCGCAACCTTGTGATTGGTTAAACGATCATTGATTCCTGAGTAGGAAAAGTTAACCGAGAACATTTTTGTTTTGAGTTACCTTTTATAAAGTTGAGGAATTTATTTAGGAGATTTACTAAGAACGTAAGGGAATGTACATACTTGTCATGTAGACTTTCATTCTTTAATAAATTTTTACCACAAACCCATCTTTCACTCTAAAAGGTAATACAAATCAAAAATATTCTATTTATCTTAATTGTATAAGGTTCCAAATATTAACACATACCATTTAGATTAGTAAAACTATTTTGTAATAACCAGGGACTTCCTGTAGGCTAGTGGTAGGTAATAAAGGCCTGTCGCACTATGGTTGTGGGTTCGATTCCTGAAGCTTTGTCCGAAGCGACGGGTTATGCCCCACCCTGTAGGTTGTCCTTTTCCTAAAATTATTGTATTATAATATTCCAAAAATAATCTTTAGAAATGTTTTAACCTTAAACAATACTGTCAAAAGATCAACTTAATCCATTCCAACCTTTATAGTTATCCAAAATACCTCCGTCCAGACTTTTTCTAAAAGGTCTCAAAATTCCAAAATCAATTGTAAGATCAGATTCCCCAAACAAAGAAAAGTTTCTCTTATTGTAACATACTAAAAATATGATTACCTTAATCATATTAAAACCTTAATGAAATCAAAAAGTACTGCAGTACAATCCTTATATATATCACATTATTTTTATAACCAGAATATAATCCTTGAGTCCAAAAGCACCAATACATTAATTATTCCGCTTAAACTGTAGTCACAGCATAAGATTGGCCTTGATCCCTTGGCCTTTTCTGAGGTAAGTTTCCTTGACGCTTAGGAAATTCATTTGCATAATGCCCCATTTCTCTACAATTATAGCATTCAACATTGATAGCCTCTTTCTTTCGCTTGCAATCACGTGCCTGGTGACCTTTTTCTCAACATTTATAACAAAATCCCATTCCTTTTAGGCATGTACCAGGGTGATTCTTCCAACAATTATCACGTAATGGAAAATCCTTCTTTCCCTTTTTCCCTTTATCCGTCTCTTGTTCCACCGTTCTCTTCTTCTCTTGCTTTACTTTGTTGTCATAAGACCTTGAGAATTCCTTTTTTATCTTGATAGCACACGAGACAATATCTTCATATTGTGAGAAGGATTGTGATACTAAAGCTCGACGGAGAAATGGTTTTAACCCATAAAAGAAACGATCAATCTTACTCCTTGGGTTACGCATATAATCGGTAGCATGCCTTGCTAACCTTGTAAAGTTAGCCTCATACTTTGCAACATTCTCATCCTCCTTCTGCCTCAGACTCAGAAATTGCATTCCCATATCTACTCGATGGTCATGAGGAAAGTATTTTTCTAAGAAAATCTCCTTGAACTCCCTCCATCCCATATTCGATATGTCATCATCTTCATTTGTGTTTTGAATCAATGGCCACCATTGATCAGCATCTCCAGTGAGGCGGTAAACTGCCATGATAACCTTTTCCCCTTCAGTACTCCCCAAGGCGTGGAATATTTTCTCTAAGTATTTTATCCATTGCTCAGCTACTAATGGATTTGTAGCCCCATTAAATGTTTGTGGTTGTCGCCTCATGAAGCAGTCTAACATTGATCCTCCACGTTGCGGATCAGGGTGCTCCATACGAGTAAGGTTGTTATTCATAACCTGATTGAGTTGTCCCAGTATGGTAATAAGTTGATCTGCACCAGTTGTATCTCCAGCTCCACAATAATTATCTTGAGCAGGAGGGAAATCCCTACATGGAGTGCGTGCATTGATACAGTTTCCATTCTTTCCACTAGGCGCCATTTCTAAACAATGGCATAAACTAGATTAGTTTATGAATCAAAATACATAATTCCGTACTTGTAAAACACTTAACACTAATTGAACTATTTTATTGATATAATCCATAATCATAAAAAAAGTTTTCTTTGAGGAAATATATACTCATAACCCTTCATAGTGGTTTGTAAAAAAATGAGATTTATCCTAATCATATCCCCCGGGAGTGTCGTAACCAAGAGTGTAGCAAGGCCCGTTGTCGTGCACCAGTTCCCGTTCGAGTCTAGCTCAAAGTGGTGTTTTCGGGTTTTACCCCTAGGTACATCTGTGCCAGAGCCACCTCTACCTGCTCGTATCCAGACAGGGATTTATTTCTCGGAAAACTCACAACATCTCTACAATACCAAAATTCTAGTAAGTTCTTCTATACTAATCCTCAAAGTCTATCTTTGGGCTATGTGCTCTAATCAGAGTTTATCTAAATCTAGCTTCCAAGGTTAGTACTAAACTGCCTCTGATACCAACTGTAACGCCCTGACCCCAGTTACCCAGAGTCGGTGCATTACTTCGTAACATTGGCATGATCACAAAAGATCAAGTCTAGAAAGACCGATTAGTTTAGTAGCCTAGGAAACACTAGATACATTCATAAATGATACATTACATAATAAATTGAAAATATACAATAACAAAGTCTTCATAGTCCACACTCATATCCTCTTCTGACTATCCCTGCAGGTCATTCCTAAAATACTTCTTCACATCCTGGAAAATATTAAAACATTGAAAGGGGTGAGCTCAGATACTCAGTAAGGATAACAATATTGCAGAAGCTTTCATAAATAGACATAAACATTTAAGGCAAAGTATAACTAAAACAGAAGCCTTTTAAACTTGAACATCAACATAATATGGCAAATGTAAAATGAGATAATTCCATTTACTTCTTCACATTGATATTCTACTGGTCGAATACTCACATGAAATATCATTAACCACTTTTATAATGATGGAATGCATAATGCCAGACTATCATAACCACGTATCCAAGGCCTCGTGCCAAGACCACAAATAAAATTTTGTCAAGGCCTCGTGCCAAGACACTAGTTTGTCTCATGAGACCTGCTGATGCATCGAGGAGCTATAACGGGCTCCACCTTTCACTTATTACGTCCAATTCATTCCTCATATAAACAGGTTTAAACATATCATATAACATAGTCACATAAAATATGCATAAAGGAAACATAACATTTACACATTTCAATCACAAGATATCAATACAACACATTGATATAATAAAACCTCTTTCAAAACCATTTTCAATACCAAAATAAAAGAAAATTAAAACTTGATATTTATTTGTCATTTTTTTAAAAAAAAAATTAATGCTTGTAGAGGAAGCCGAAACCCAAATAATGGTCACGGCGGCGGAGAAGTCGTTGTCTCCGCATATGTACGGAAAGAAAAACATTCCCTTTTTTTCGTTTAGTAAAACTCTTCGTATAAAAAATATTCCTTTTGAATAAACGTAAAAGTCAAAGGGGTTTATACACCATATAAAAGAAAGTTGTGTATAAAACCAAATATGCCTCAATGAAAGGAGATTGAGACGAAGTCCTTAAAAAGATAATTTTTAAAATAAAATAGATCTATTATGTGTATTCACTATAGGTACACATAAACAAAGTAAAAATACAAAATAATACATAATAATATCATGACATAATATGAAAGTAGGAGATTAACCCAAAGAATGGAAATTGGGTTAACAAGTTCCCTTACCTCGTGTCCGAATTGACTCGACCGTTCTTTAACCTCCTGAATAATAAACTAGAGTTAATATATACCTTATTAAGAACCATTTTCAATTTAATTATCCTTTTTATATCACTTATTACAATGTTATGAACATTATGTAATTATTTAAGTTAATAACGGTCGTTTTTTCGATCTTTGGTACTTGAGTCAACAATAAACTTCTTATAATTAAAAGTTGTTCATGTGGTGAAATATCCATTAAATCCAGAATTATATTCATGATATAGATATCATATATCTCATATATATCCAGTATATACATGCATTTATAATATTCCATAACGTTTAGAGGTAAGAAATGAAATGCATCGTTCATGGAGACGGTAAGCCGTACGTACGCATGAACGCTACTTTCATTTCTATTTCATATTTAATGAAATCATAATGATATAAAGGTATATTATAATTCCATTATATCATCATATATAATATCATTTACTCCAACCTTTATACATCCCTCATATGGCATTAACGATTCAAATCACTTTGAGGGGGCGGTAGTCCGCACTTCCTAAAATGAAAATATCGCGTTTACCCATAATGGAAATAATAAAGGTATGCCATAAATGGAAAATAAAGAACCTTAAGTAAAACATAAACATATTATATATCATTTATAAATAGAGTGACATCTTAATGGCCACCTTTGAAGGTGTTTTATAAGTGTTGAACAATCATCGTTTCGTGAGGCAGAAATTCGCCATCCACAGAAACCGTATGTTCTTTAACCATTAGATGTATGTGTGTGTAATTGTAGCTCGAATACTCATTATAACAACATCCTAGTATATTGAGGATACTGGTGTTGTTACAAAAGAAAGGAATAAAAAGAGTTTATGGGTTTGGATAAGCAAAATAAAACAAAATAACATAAGAGAAGACATTACCTTAAAATTGGGTAACTCTTTTGATTTGAGCCAAAGGCTTCCTTGGGAAGACTTCTAACCAAAGAGAGGCTTCTAGGATTAAGGGAGGGAAGTTGGGAGAGTATTTGGGCAGAGGTTGGCCGAGCCAAAAGGCTTTGAAAGTGTGAGTAAGGTGGTAGAGGTGAGGGCTTTTTATAAGTGGAGAGGAGGGGCACTCTTGGAAAGTAAAGAAAAGTCACTTTATTATAAAATGAGTTTCGGATTTTAGAGGTCCCACACTTATATAATTCGAGGGTAAGGTGAGAAGGGTTCAAAATATACTCATCCAATAGGTTTTTGACAAGTGTAAGCCTTGGATTTTACATTATCTATTTATTTTATTTAAATCGTTAAATAATGAGGTCATCGCTGCATCATCATGATGTCATAAATAATTTAATTTATTTAATGTCTAAAAATTATAAAAAGGATGCTATGATGTAGGAAATCTTTTTCTATTTCCAATGACAATTTGTAGTCAAAAATATGACTTTTATAACCCCATGTAAAAAATGTGTTAGTAAAACATTTCATGTTTGTGTCATTTTTTACTTTAACATTAAATAAAAGGTATTTATGTCATTTTCCAACTAAAGTGGCTCCATGGGGTCCCCAAGTTGACCCATGGATTGTCTTGGTCGGTAATGGCACTTCCAATGAGGGTAGGACATGTGTCAAGCTCATCTCATATTATTAAAACATTATTTTTACCTTAAACAACACTAATTACCTATAATCGCGATTAAGAACTTAAAAGTTACAATTCACCAAAAAATTATTTTAATCTCATTGAACCACATTTTACTTCCTAATGAAAACCATGTCTGTCGTATTTTAGAAATTCAAAACACAGAAATGGTAATGTTTCATTTTAATGAAAAATCAGTTGTTTAACAACCACTTAGTTGTTTCACTATTCATCAAAAATTGAAGTTTTTTAGAATAAGGCCAAAATTTCACCCTAATCTATAATTGATATTCCGAATTCAAAAATGATGTCTATTTTAAAAAATTCCAAACATATAATTTGCATTAATTAATTTTATAATTAATTCCCGCTGTTACAACAAATAGTGTGTTTTTAAGAAACAATTTATATCAAAAGATTGGCAATTGTTTATGTCCAATTTCAATGTTAAATTAATTCTAATGACCACCATTGGATAAAATGGTAAAAATATATTCTAATTATAAATTAAAACCACTAAAAAGTATAATTTACCAAAATAAATTATTTTGATTAAAAAAGTTGTTTTAAGTATTTTTTCACTATTCATAAAAAATTGTAAGTTCTCAGAAAGTTACAAAAAAATCAACTTAGGATAATTTCGATATTACGAATACAAAAATGAAGTCCATTTTGAAATATAAAATTTCTATAAATTTAAAAAGTGGTTATTACTATTCATAACGGCTACTTTGATTTGTTGGGGTGTGTTAGAACTCGAAGTTGCGTACAATGCAAGCTATTGGATTATTGAATGAGAAGCACATCATGGAAGATCAGGGTGTTACATGGAATCATTATTTACATTGATTTTCAATCATGTTTCATTTCAAAGACTACGTGCATACATGGTAATGCCCGAACCTTTTATCCTGGGTTAAATAATCATTGCACTAAAGTCCCCTTTCACCCTTTACATGTACGAACCAAATTTGTACAAAGGGTATTTCTAGAACTATGTGGGCTTGATTCCCATCCTTATGGGATATGTAGGAACATTTGAGTGTCCCTTGAATCCATCCCCATGCCTTTTTGGCCTAACCCCAAATTCCAATTTCAGTCCCTTGGCTGAAAAGTCCCCATGAAAGCACAGACTGTGTATTTCTTATAATGGGTCGAGCACTATGACCTTCAACTAAGATATCCTATACTTTTGTCCCGCATGACGTTAAACTGTAGTTTAAGAACTACGTATGGCTTGATTCCCATCCTTATGGGATACGTAGTGAAGTCCAGCATTTCAATTCTGGACCTAGCCACAACATGATAATGGTTAGAATTGATCTGTGTATCTCTGTATACATTAGACAATACCCATCTTTATGTTTCATAATCCTAACCTTGAATATTTTAATATCTTCATAACCATTTTCTTGACTTCTAGTCACAAAAATGTCAAATTTCTGAGAGTTCTTTTGCCTGACTATGCAGCTCGTGCCCTTAGGAGGCCTTGCATAAACAGTCTCCATAACAGTTTTGTCAGCCAAAAGATACTATTATTTGACTATGCATCCAATGCCCTTTGGTGGCCCTGTATAATTCACCCCCCTAACGGGTTTGTCGGAAACTGGTAACTTCATTCTTGTGAAGAAAGCCTCTATTTTCCTTATTTGTCTTAAATGAAAATATGTAGGGATTGGAAAAAAATATCCATCCTTAACATATTTATCCTATATCCTTTTTCAGGATCTGAAAGTATTCAAGTCAATGGTTTATATTCTCCTTCCCTACGGTTGGGTCAGACCTTCGTAGGAGTGATATCCATCATGTTCTTCGATAATCTTGTATGGAAATATAATCTCCATATTCAAGTACCTATTTCCGTACAGAAAACTCTATACTTTGGAAAAATTGAATCTCCATAAACTTTCACTGGCTGTTTAGCACTAGGAAAGTAAATTTCTGAGAGTTCTTTTTCCTGAATATGCAGTACGTGCCCTTAGGCGGCCTTGCATAAATAGTCTACATAATGAACTTGTCATCCAAAAGATGCTATTTATTTGACTATGTAGCCAATGCCCTTAGGTGGCCCTGCATAATTCAACCCCCTAACGAGTTTGTTAAATATTGGTAACTTCATTCTTGGGAACTACTTCTTCTAATGCCTTTTATCACTTTTTCATATCATTCCTTAGATTCAAATATTCTTAAGTCATAGTTTACAAATTTTCCCTCATACTTGAGTATGGTAATATGTTTTCAGATGAATTGTCAAAGAATTGAGTCAATTTTAATTCATTCGGTCAAATCCATTTCGACCTTAAAAATTAGCCCTTTTATGTCCAATGTGCATGACTTTAAACTTCCCACAAAAGAAAAAGGAACTCTGAATAAAAGTAATGTTCTAGCTCACTAAACATACATTTTGTATGATTTAGGTAATAATGAGCAATTAAAAGATTCAAAGTTTGTAGGGTTATTTATATTAATCCTAGTAAAAATCAAACCATGCTTACTAGGCCCATTGGATTAGGTAAAATTTAAATCAGGTAGAAGGAAAATACATGCATAAGTGGTCGAAGATGAAAGCATTCCTTCCATTTTATGCACAAGAAATAGATGGAAATCCATAGATTGAAGTCTCTTAACTTTTCCAAGAAATTATACGAGGCTGTCAACATAAGTCTTCACATGATGTACAACATCCCGAGCTTCATCAGCAGCCACATGAAGCTCATGCACCCGACCAAATTCACTGTTTTCAGCTTGATGGAGTGCTTTCTTGGCATCTGAATTGGATTTCATACCACTTGTTTGAGCTCCCTCCAGTGAATTACTGAGTTTTTCAAGTTCCCCAGTAATAGCATCTATCTTTTTCTGAAGGTTCATCTCTTGAACGACTTTATCTTTGATCTTAGGCTTCAACTCCTTCATCTTGGAAGCATAGTCAGCCTCAGCTCAGGATACTGCAGCCTCAAATTAGCTAATATTGACTGACAGCTTCACCCTGGCCAGATCATCACGGAACTTTTGCTCTTCCTCCCTTCTTAATATGACTTGTTTCACCACGGTATGGATCTTTTGGTATCCAAAACCTCCAAGTCCTAGAATGATGAACTGGGACGAAAATTGGGAAATCATTGATGATAGCTCGTCAAGAGGCACTTCAGATTTGATTTTCCATATGTTGTTTCATTCCTTGTGTCGTGAAAATATGAGCGCCTTAGGAACCTCCAGGTATGATTCGACATCATCATCACAGGGGGGCATGTAATCTGGGATTAATGCACTTAGAGAAGTGCCATGTTCTGCTCCTTCCCCCCTGACCCTGGTAGCTTCACCTTCTACTATTGTTTGGGAAGAGGTTGAGACTTCACCTCCAGTTATAACCATTGAAGTTGATAGCCCTGTTTGATCAATAAAAATTATGGTTAGTCTCATATAATAAGGGAAATTTATTTTCTATCTTGAATACTCAGTACAATCATTACCTAACAGTAGATCAGTAGATTGAGAAGACTCCTCCCCATCTTTCCAAGTTTCAACAGGATCTTCAAGATGGGTCTCAGGAAGGTTTACTGGATTTAGCTCCGCATGAGCTAATGTTTCTGCAATGGTAGGGTTGAAATCAATGTCCACACCCTCTTCAGGCATTGGCAGTTCAGCAGCTTCTATGGATGGAACTACATATTATTTTCAGTCATGATTAAAAGTGTAAATTATAAGAAAATTTACTGGACGAAGGATAACACTCATGTCCAAGGTCTTTTAAATCACATAATAACTTAGCATGATAATAAAATTCTTCAAAAGACATGCCACAATTCATCATTTCTTCCAATGATATTTCAGAATCCAGGTTGGTCTCACTAGTGGGAGCATTTGATGTGTCCTCTTGGAAACCCTCATTCTGCGGCCCCTGACCCTGGACAACTTCTTCAGGCAGGATGGAAGATTCAGTTACTGCGGCCGCCAATGATACTAGTGCAGGTTCATCTCTACTTGTAGCAACAACAGGAGCAATGCAGGGAATAGATGTTGGCTCTTTTTCAGAAGCAGCCAAGTTAGCCTGAATTTGAGTTTGTTCCACATCACCCTCTATGGTCCTCAAAGGAGGATCAGTCCTTTCCCATAGAGGGGAAATTGAATAAGCCCCTGTAATCCCAAAAACATGAGCAATCTCTTTCATGGTTTAAAATTTCATGATTATCCGAAGGACTTACCACTACTGATAAAGCATTTAGCGGTGGACTTCCTCCTTCGTCACAATTTTCCTGTTGGCTTTTTGGGAGTATCGGCAGTCTACCTTATAGGCACTTGAATGGGATAATAGAAAGCCATGTCCAAATCCTCATTCATGGCCTGTTGTCCTAGAGATATCTCACCCGACTCGTGGGGAGATTCAGCCGCATCCCCAATGGCAGTACCACCAGGGCTATATTTTGGCGAAGTAACCTTAGTAGTTTTTTTATTTGCAAGCTGCAAGATGAAGAGAATAATTTCCTTAAGTAACAGAGCTTCGACTGAAATCAAGTTGCAAAGAAAATAAGTAAAGAAAACATACATCTTCAGGATCCACGTACTCATGCCACTCCTCATCAGTGGCGTCGTGATCCATTGTTTTCCTTACCCTCTTGGTGATAGGGATAAAATCATCGGTGTCATATATATAGGTCCTCAACTCTTGGACATAGGCTCTTACTTCATCAGGATTATCATTGAAATGAATATTTGCAGGAGCCTGAAGAGTTCCTATTCCAAGAAGATGTATCCCTTCACATAGCTCCATCCAGATAGTTTTAGTATCGCAGTATACATCCCGCCATGTCTGGATGTCCTCTGGTCATAGATATGCAGGTGTACTAGAAGGTTCTGAAGAGGGTCCTACAACCTTGGATTTTAATTTCTTTCCAGCTCCTGCAATTATAAAAGGATAATTAAAACTTTTTACTCTATAAATTTACTTGTGATTAAATTGTATCAATATATTAACTCACCAGGAGTTGATAGAGTAGCTCTCTTTATTATGACAAGAGGATTATATACGACACTTGGCCGCTTTGACACATGTTGTATCTCCTGAGGATCTGATGAACCAGCCTTAGTTGAAGAACTCGGTGAACCAGCATCAGGAGTGGAACAATCAACTGCCACCTGAATGGTTTCTTTCTCAAAGGTTCCCTTCTTCTTCACAACCCGATAAACAGGTTCATTCAATATGGCTTCAGGATATGACGTTATCAAGTTTTCAGCATACCATATGGTAAAATTTCTTACCGCTTCAGTTTCTGGAAAGTCAAATACTACCCCGGTCCTTTACATAGCCATTAGAAACCATAGTTACCAAGAAAACATTAGATGCTTCCTTGATCTGATGTGCACTGGAGGAGATACAACAGTTGTCGGCAGACACCTGAATTTGCATGCAAATCGATATGGATCATAGGCCTCACATATAATTTCCCCATCAATTCTAGTGGCCAGTACACCAACTCTACATGCCAGTATGTGAGACCACTATTCCAAGCTAGATGATCCATCATCAACAAATCACCCCGTCGGTGGATTTCCATAGGGAAAGAAGTATAATTCCTTATGCATACCCAGCCTTGGCCTAATATCATAGGAATTGAGGGCCAAAGGAAAAAATCCAGAGAAGGCCTGAACAGACAGCCTGAAAGAACTTCTAGGAATCTATATTCCATTCTGTACATCATATATCCGAAAGTGATTGGCAATCAATCCCTATAAAACTAGGAATGGTCGCACTAATATCAAAGGAGTTTACCCATATAGACATGGAGTAATCTCCTGTGAATATTTTCCAAACCTGGGGTAGCCACCCCCACCATCTTCCCCTCAGCCAACTTGGTTGCGGAAACGAAGGTCCCTGTCCTGACGCCTCCCTTCGAATCTCTGACGGGATAGAGATAGACACTGCACCATAACTCTAAAAAGCCTTCCAGATGGGTCTTCTTCGGGATTTTATGATTCAATTCATACCCCCATTTCTCAAACTCCCCTTCTTCCAGAGTCGGCAAGAATGTTCCAGGAACACCTCTCTTATCTTCTCTAGGGTAGCTAGTAGGACGAGTATAGGTGGTCCCTTTTTCCCTATACTCCTTGAGAAACACATCCATCCATTACTCTGGGTGAATATCCCTTCTACAATGAGTCTTTGAAGTCTTTGAGATTTGGAGTTTATGATAAATCTTCAATAACTCTGGAACCAAATTTGGAGTCTTCTTTATATCATTCAAAGTTGCCTTTGGAGGAATGAATTCATCATACATATCACCCAAAATTGGAACCCTTAAGATCCTGTAGACATCCCACAAACTAATTCCTACTTCTCCATGGTTCATATGGAAAGAATTCGTTTCTGGGCTCTAGCAGCTAAGAAACTCCGGTGCAAAATTATCATTCCTATAAACATATGTTTTCCCATCCCAGACGGCTTCGTAAATTGCATCTCCCTTCAGATCCTCGACAAACTCTAAACAAGTTTGTCGCACCCAATAATCCCACATCCAAGTTGGCTTCACCCCTCCACCAGAACGGAATTCCCATTTTTCCGTCCAGCCTTTGGATTGATCCATCTAAGAATTTCGAATGATTGAAGGATAACAATGTTTTTGCAGCTCAGGTTTGTGAGGTTGCATATCTGGTGCACACAAGCTATGATGCATTATATAGGATTTCTTTACTGTCCCATCATTAGAAAATGTTTCTGTGATTGATACATTTTCTGAAGAAAAGTTGGTATACGACTGAATCCATGAATACGGGAGATAGTTCTTTTCCTCTAGATATTGAAATCTTACACATGACCATGGCCATACAGAGGAAGATAGATGTTGTGCGGGAAATCAAACTGATATTTCTTCAGATACTTGGAGAAATCCAGAAGAGTGCTATCACAGATGGAATAGTAATCATGGCCAACGATGTCCATCAAATCATCAATTCTTTTTCTTTACAGTTCATCAGCCACTCTGATTCTCTTTGGATCCATTTGATCTGCACAAAATTTGAATAATAAACTCTTAAAGTATGTTAATTTTTCATAAAATTTGTGATGGATTTGAAGAAATTGGATAATTCATTAAGGCGCGCAAGTCCCATAGTTGGCGTGCAAGTATCCTTCGGTCGCGCAAGTATTGGGTGTGCAGGTATCACCACGCAAGTCCAAATACCTTAACAGAAGCGTGACTCAAGAAAGAAGAAGCGCAGAAGAGTGAAAGTCGGAAGTCCACTTGTGCGCCGAGAGCAGAAAAAAGTGGGAGCCAGATGCTTTGCGCAATGTGAGGCCATCTATTTATAGATGAGGCCATACCCATGCGCTCCGGACCTTGCGCGGCCAAAGCCCTTTTGCGCGCCATACCCTGCGAGCCCTAATTTCCTTTTGATTCTCGATTTCCTTAGAGTCAAATCCTCATTTTCTTTTGAATCCAACTCTGAGGGGGGACTTTTTTCGATGCTTCTTTCGTCATAGAGTCTAAATATGGGAAAAAGGGAATATCTTATTCCCAATGTGATTCATCCTTTGAAAAAATATCAAAAATTGACAAAGGAATGAATAATAAGAACATTTCACAAGGATCACGCAAGTTCTACCATGGTCACGCAAGTACACTTGCGCGCCGCATTTCCGGTTGCAAAACTCACTTGCGTGCCCTAAGTGATAACTTCCCGGGGTCTTCTCCAGCCTATAAATACCCAAGGTGGGGCCCCCATTTCAGTAGGAATTTTTTCCATAATTCAAATATAGATCTCTGAACACCCAAGTCTCTTCTTCAGGTCTTCCGAACACTTATAAGGTAATTCCTTACCTAGAATGGAAGGAATAAACAAGAGGAGTAAGGTCTAAGTGTTATAATTCACTAACACTTGCACGCCTAAGTGTTCTACCATTAATGGAAATGGAGACACTTGTGCGCCGCCCTACTTCTTCACCATAACTTGCGTGCCATCTTCTGGAAAACCTCTAGGGATAATTCTAAATTCTTTGATCAATGATCGGCCAAATATTAATCTAAGGGTTGAAAATGGCGCATGTAACCATGTGCCGTGAAGGTATACCTGCGCAACCAAGAACTGCGCGCCCACGCAGTACCTGCGCGCCTGCCAGGACTTGCACGCCCCTTTTATTTTTTGGTGCCCTTCCTACCCATTTAACCCCTCTTATGCCATTACACCTCTCCTATTCAAGATTCAGTCCTCAAGACACTCTTCAAAGCCATTTATGGCATGTTTTCTTGATTGACTTCCTTATCTGAAAGGAATTCCGTGGAACATCTCTCAAAACCTAGTGATTTACACATCTTCATGTCACTATGGTCAGAGATTTCATTCATTCAACCTCATCCTTTAAGATGAGAGAACCCTTAACCTGGGATTCCTTTTCAGGAATAAGCCCCAGTCTCAAATATAGGCATCCTTTTTAAGAGTAATCCCAAATTACTCATTAATCTGTGCCTCCTTTTCATGAGTAAGCCCTAGTGTCAAGTCCTCTTAATATGGGCATCCTCCTTAGGAGTAAGCACCAACCATAATTCCTTTAACCTGGGCTACCGTTTAGGATTAAACCCCAGTTTTAAAGTTTCCAAATATGGACATCCTCTTTAAGAGTAAGCCCTAAGTCCCTTATTTTTTCAAGTCCCTTAACATGGGTTTCCCTCTCAGGAATAAGCCCCAGTCTTAATTTCTGTTAAACAGTCGTAATTTACTTTTGATCTGGGCTTCCTTCTCATGAATAAAACCCAATCAAAAGTCCCCTCCTAACATGGTCATCCTTCTTAGGAGTAATCCCCAATATTAGAGTATTCAAATATCCATAAAGTACTTATATTTTTATGGACCCTGTTCCTGGATTTCTTCCCTGAAGTAAATCTTAATCTTCTCATATTTGGGCAGTCATACATACATAAGCCCCACATCATTTATTATGATTACATATTTCATGGCACAATTGAATGACATTACCAATACCACTTGTTTCTCACACCGAGCATGACTCATGTGATCTTAGAGTGTAAAAGTAATTATGACATCTTTTTTTGGTCCATCAATCATAAACATCATATTCCATTACTTGAACTACGCGGGTTATGATTCCTTTTCCAAGACGAAGGATGTGTAGGTATCCAATCAGTGGGTACGATCCCAACTCTGAAATAATCCATGTCCTTCTGAATGAAAATAAACTTCAAGTTCCCCACTGAGTGGCTTTAAAACCAGTATGTTTATCATAATGGCCAAGAGACCTTTTATGTACCGAAGGATACCATTGACTAAGAATCTGTAACAAATACAGATGATTTTCTATCGATGAAGAACCTCGAATTCATATAAAAGATTCTCTAAATTTTCTACATATCAATCATTGATTGACAGATCTAAAGAAAATCACATTGTATACTTGGTAATGTAATAAGGATTCATGAATATAACATAAATCTATTAAGAGGGTCCCAGAATAGATAATAATTCCCCCCAAAAGGGTGTGATGAGTCTGACCTCCCATCCTCTCGACCAATGATAATTCTTAAGCCTTATCAGTTCACAACTAATGAGCACCTACCATTGGAATGTAGGTCCAAATGGATATAGAATCATTGGATGTTTCTAGTTCTACAAACAAACCCATTAGAAACTTCCTGGAATGTTTGAATCTTAAAACAACGAGGTCATTCCAAATTCCAAAGGGAAACAATCCCTCAATCGTCGAACAATAGATAAACTCCATTGAAAATATCATCTCCATACTTCAATATTATGAACAAGAGAAGGTTCTTATAGCTACTTATCATATGTCGGGAAAAGATTATCAATTGAGGATGTTGATAAAAAATATGATGCCTGAGGCGGAGATCAAGGCTTTGGAATGGAATGATTTTATGAAGATTTTTTTTGATAAATATTTTCCGCACACCTTCCGACTTAAGATGGAAAGGGACTTCCTTGCCCTCAAGAAAAAAGAAGAAGAATCTGTTGGAGCGTATGACAAAAAATTTGGACGTCTTGCACGATATACTTCTGGCTTTGTCATTACACCTGAACGAAAGGTTTACCGCATCTTTTGTGGGCTAAAACCTAGCCTGCGGAAAGCACTGGAAATATGTGACTTCGACCGCTATGAGGAAATTGTCTGATGTGCCCTCAAGGTTGAAATGAAAGTCATAGAATCTCAGGGGTATCACTGGGATAAGAATCGTAAGGTGGATTCAATGCATATAGATCAATGGATAAATCCAACAGTCCTAAGAATATCCAGCACCCCACATGCCAAATGTGCGTAAAGAAGAACCCCATAAATTTCTTGAAGGGTAAAATAAAATGCTTTAGGTGTGGATGAGAAGGGCACCTAGCTGTTAACTATCAGCAAGAAAGACCCACAACTATGACAGAAGAGAGGAACACTTCGTTCAAACCTCAACGCATGGTTCATTGCTACAACTGCAAAGAACCAAGGAATCTTGCAAATTAGTTCCCTAAGCCAAGGGTTTTCAGAGGCAACCAACAACCTCCAAGCCTGCAAGGGCGAGCTGTTTCCATCACTACTGCCAAAGTGAACCCAAAAAAAGAAGTGGTGACAGGTACCCTAGTTATTCATTCAATAATAGTGAACATACATTTTGATTATGGTTCTACGCATTCATTTATATCTTGAATGTTTAGTAGAACTATACCATTACCAGCACAGATCATGGAAGTGAATATATCAGTGAGTATTGAAAATGGGGTGATCATTTCATCCCATGAATATTACTCCTCCCCAGTCATAATATCTGGGTTGAACATCCCGAAGAACCTCTTCATACTCCCTCTGGTGGAATTTGATGCAATTCATAGCATGGATTGGATTTCCTTTTATAGATCCAACATAAATTTCCATGAGAGGTAAATCAATCTCCATGTGGTGGATTGACCCCTGATTATTTACAAGTGAAAGGAGGAAGATGAATCTTCTTTGGATCTATCGTCACAAGCGTGAATATTACTGCCCTCTTAGCACGCATATCGGGCTCAGATGATTGAGTCTAAAGAAGCAACCATCCTTGAAGACATGCCTATTGTGAGGGAATTCACTAAAGTGTTTCTCGAGGAATTGCATGGTCTTCCCCCTAGAAGAGATGTTTAATTCTCAATTGAACTTATACCTAGGGAATTTCTAATATCCAAAAACTCCATATAGAATGGATGTTGTGGAGTGTGAAGAGCTGAATAAACAACTACAGGAGAATCTGGATAAAGGGTTTATACGCCCAAGTGCTTCACTATGTGGTACAGTAGTCCTCTTCATCAAGAAGAAGGATGGATCAATGCGCCTTTGCATCGATTATAGTGAGATCAAAAAAATCCCAATAAAGAACTAGTATCCTCTCCCACGAATTGATGACTTTTTTGATCAGCTGCATGGAGAACAAAACTTCTCCAAGGTGGATTTGTGGTCGGGATATTATCAACTAAGGGTGAAGAAGGAAGATATCCCCAAGACTGGTTTTCGTACAAGATACTAGCACTATGAATTCATAGTAATGCCTTTTAGACTCACTAATGCTCCATAACTTTACATGGACCTAATGAATAGAGTCTATAGAGATTAGCTCAACAAATTTGTGGTAGTCATTATAGATGATGTTCTGATACACTCCAAAACCAAGGAGAACTATGATGAGTATATAATAACTGTACTAGGGACCTTGTAGAAGGAGAAGATCTATTCCAAGTACAATAAGTGTTAGTTCTGGTTGAAGGAGGTATCACTATTGGGGAATATCAACACAAGAAATGGGATATCTGTGGATCCCAACAAAATAGATGCAATTGATGGATGGTCGAGGCCAACATCAGTAACAGATATCTGTAGTTTCTTGGGGTTACCTAGATATTATCGACAATTTGTGAGAAATTTATCATGATTGTCCAACCCTTTTACCAATCTAACTGGGAAGGGAGTAAAGTCTTCTTGGAGTGATGGATGTGAAAAAGTTTCAAGGAGTAGAAAATGGGGATTATCACTACGACCGTGCTCACTTTACGCACAAGTGGAGAACATTTCGTGGTATTCAGTGATGCTTTGATGAAGGGAATGGGATGTGTGTTGAGGAAAAATGAAAATGTCATTGACAATGCTTCAAGGAAATTGAAATTTCATGAACAGAACTATCCAACACATGACCTCGAGCTGGCTGTAGTGATCTTCACATTGAAAATTTGATGGCATCATATATTTGGGGTGAAGTGTGAAATATATACAGACCACAAAAGCATCGATTATATATTCACATAGAAAGAGTTGAATATGCCCCAATAAAGATGGTTGGAGCTGATCAAAGACTATGAATGCTCAATCCATTACCACCCCGGGAAAGCGAATAGGGTGGAAGATGCTCTAAGTAGAAAGGACCCAGCGATTCTATCCTTGATGAGAGTTGAAAAGGATCCAATATTCTTTGATTTGATGAATATGGACATGGGAATCATAAAGAAGGGAACATCATCAATCCTTTCACAAATGATTGATCACCCATCACTTTTGGAAAGGTTAAAGGATGATCAAAAGGATGATGTGGGAATTCCTGAAAAATTGGAATGTATCAAAAAAGGGAACCCCTCTGAGTTTAATGTTAATGAAGAAGGAATTGTGAGATTTGGGAAAAGACTATGTGTTCCATCACTTCCGGAGAGGAAGAAAGGACTTTTGGATGATGCACATAGTTAAAATTTCTCTATTCACCTAGGAAACACAAAGATGTATCAAGATATCCAAGAGCATTATTGGTGGGATAATATAAAGAAGGAGATCACAGAATATACATCAATGTGCCTGGTGTGTCAGCATGTGAAGGAAGAGAGGTAAGAGTCTAAGGGGATGATGCAGTCATTGGTCTTACCAGAATGGAAATTTGAGAACATCACCATGGACTTTGTCACCGGACATCCAAAGACATCCAAAGGAAACAATGCAATCTGGGATGTTGTGGATCGTCTTAAAAATTCTGTACCCTTCATCGCTATTTGGGAGGATTTATAATTAGATCAACTAGCATAGATATATATCAGGGAAGTGGTAAGGCTACATGGAGTACCATTATCCATTTTTTCTGATCGAGATCCTAGATTCACCACAATGTTTTTGAAGAGTCTTCAATATGCTCTGAATACTGAACTGAACATCAGTACGGTTTATCATCCTAAAACTGATGGCCAATCCAAGCGGACTATCAAAACACTTGAGGACATGTTGAGAGAATTCTCAATGGAACCTAAAGGAAGAGGGGATCAACATCTTCCTGTGGTTGAGTTCTCTTATAATAAAACTTTCCACTCGAGCATCCAAATGGCACCATATGAATCCCTTTATGGGAAAAGGTGTAGAACACCGGCGTGTTGGGATGAGGTCGGTGAGCGTAAGCTTTATGGATCAGAAATGGTCGATGAAATGGTGGAGAAGGTGAAAAATATTCAGCAGCATATCAAGGATGCCTAGAGTCGACAGAAGAGTTTTGCAGATAACAGTCAACGAGACCTTGAGTTTAAAGTTGGAGACAAGGTTTTTCTACGCATATCTCCATGGATGATGGTCATGAGGTTTGGAACGAAAGGTAAGTTAAGTACAAGGTACATCGACCCCTTCGATATTATTGATCGTGTTGGGGATGTGGCCTATCAACTAGCACTTCCACCTACCATGGCCAAATTATATGATGTCCTTCATGTATCCCTCTTAAGGAAGTACATACCAGACCCTTCATATGTACTCTCTTCAAAGGTGGTACAGTTAGTGTATGATCTTTGTTATGATGAGCAACCAGTGAAGAACTTAGACCGTAGAGAAAAAGTTCTACGAAATAAGACAATGCCCATCATCAAGGTGTTGTGAAAAAACAACAAGTATGAAGAAGCGACGTGGGAATCAGAGGAAGTGATGAAGCAAAGTTACCCGCAATTGATTTAGTGTGGGAAATGGAAATTTCGAGGGTGAAATATCATAAGGGGGAAATATTGTAACGACCTAAACATTCATTAATGCAAATCCCTCTTGATCTAATTAAATTTCTATTTATATAATATTTTTATATAAAATGTCAACTTGTTTGGTTTTATGTTACGAATTGTGATAGTAGCTAATATATCCATTGAATAGTGATCACATGATTAGTATAATTATAGGGCTTTAAAGAATCCAATTTACTCAGAAAAATGAAGAGATGGCCTCATCCAGTAGACGTGCCCCAAACATAGACCATTTTTCGGAACATGGAAAAGGGGTGGCATCATTGGGATTCTCTCTTGACCAATCCCAAGCTGAGCATCAACAGTTTAATATTGAGTGGGGCCACCTATGAGAGAGGTGTAAGTTGATAGAGATTACCACCCGAGCATTGTTATCTAAGCCACCCCAAGAGTCTGTCAGCATCACACACCTTACTCTTCAGTCTTATGCGTGTGCTATAAGGGCTTATGTAACAAGACCATAGCACTATGGTTATGTACATTAATTTTGTATATAATAAAAAATATAATTTAATGTTATTTTTGTTAACTTGTAAATAGTTTTCAAAACTCAAATAGAATTTTTAGTTACTATTAAACTGAGAAATATATTGTGATGAATTGATGAATTTTTTTATTAAATAATATTTGAATAAAATATTATTATTATTATTATTAAATGAATTTTTATTAAATATAAATGATCATATAATTTTATGAATGCAACTTTAATTTTTATTAAGGTTTGAAATCCATTTTTTTCCAAACCCATGAATTTTATATGAATGTCTATTTGTATTTTAAAAGTGAAAATTAAATATTTTGAAAATTATTTTGATAAAATGAATATTATTTCTGGAATCCGGATGTTCAAATTATCAAACAGTGAATTTTTCATAATTTTCTAAGACAATCAATTTTTTGTGTAAAAATTAAATACCATTTAAATATAAAATGTGATTTATGACATCATAATGACCCAAGAGTGATATAATAAAATACTATAAGAATTATGTTCGGAAAATATATGTCTTACCATAAAGAATTATGTGATTTTGGGTTTTTATTACTTATTTTACAAATCATTAATGGACCCTTCAAAGCTTATTAAACATCTTGTCTTTTTAAATTGTTTTCCATTGGAGTGTGACTCACCTCCACATAAGAAAGCCCATTATTTTAAGAATTTATGAATTTGGACTTATAAAATATTTTTTTCCACCCTCCTTTTTCAAAAACCATGGGAAAAACCAGGGGATGGTTTGTGTTTTGAATTAGTTTAATGTGAGGTGTCCCAACCCTAAATAATAAAAAATTCCATCACCTTTCCTATATAAACCCACCCAAGAGCCCAATTTCTCCTCACTCAATGCCTTTGGAGTTCCTCCAACCTCTTCCCTACTCTCCTATAATCCTCCCAAGGTGACCCAAGCTCCCAAGAATCCTCTCTCAAGCCTCTCTCAAGCCTTTGGAAGCACACATCCAAGTAAGGGTTTTTCTTTATTTCTCATTTTTGCCCAATTTTATTAATTTTGTTATGCCCTTTTAATTTCAATTATCATGGTTGGGGTCTGTTTTTCAATCTGCTCCATACTTCCCTCTTTATGTTTGAATTATTATATACTCCTATATCTCTCAATAAATGCCTCCCATGTACACCCATTACTATGCCGAAATTCCATGAGGGATTTCACTCTATTATTTTTCATCCAAGTAATCCTTTTGTATTATGAATCTAAATTCAATTAAAATTTTTGGTTCATCTATCTATACAATCCCCCTACTATCCATTTCATGTACATATGATGATACACCCCTTTCTCTCTCATCAACCATTTTTTTATGAATTCTTACGTCACGCCGTTTTGCTGTCGAAATTGCGCAGATTTTCCAAGCCAATGTCATTGTGTAGTGAATACCATGCCCATATCTCTATCAAGGGTATTAAACTTTATGCACATTTACTTATTGATTATAAATTTTCATTTATGAATTCCAAATTCCATTATATTAGAATTAATGACGATGTTTTATGAATCCATGTTATATGATCCATGTGGCACACATATGCATGCAATGAAATGTTTAAGAAGGGCGCACCCTTATAGAGATCCAATGCATTGGGTAAAGTATTGTATCATGAGAAATCATGTTCAATGGGTGTTTACTCATGATAATTCAAGTGCAATGAGGTTTTAATCGTGCTTCATGTGCAATGAGGATTTACTCATGCTCCATGTGCAATGAGCCTTGGGTCATGCTAATTTCATGTTAGGTGTTTTTGCCACATTTTCATGTAATTATTATCATGATTTATCATGCCTTTATGATTATGATTCTGGTGTTCTCTATTGATATGACTATTGTCTAACATGTATTGTATTCCACATGTTATTCCATGATTATTACCTTACTGGGCTTTGTAGATCACCCTTTTCTTATGCATGTCCTCAGGTTATCCCATGGAATGCTAAGTACGAGAGAATGCAGTGGTCATGTAAAGTAATTTTTCAATAAAGATGTTATATTTCAAGTTTTAAGTTCTTATGTAATGTTCCTAATCCCCAAAGACACTAGAACTCTCAATTTTCAATGTTGCATCAAGTGAATGTTTTATGTAATAAATCAAGTTTTAGTTTGAAATAAAAAGTTGCGTTGCCACATCCTTGAATTTGGAAGATCTTAGGATGATCATTTTGGGATACTTTAGCTTACATAAAACAATATTTACCAGTATGTAATTATAGTGGATCATTTTAATGAATTTCATGGAATTCCATGTAAATATCCTTCGTGTGATTCTGAGATCAACGAAACAACCATAGTGGATCGAGTTTGGTCCAGGAGATGAAATAAAAGAATAGTTTGATTTGTTGGGGAATGTTGGTGGAATAAAGATAGTATAAATATTATTCTGATATTCAATGTAAAAATTTGGATTTTTATGTTGGTGACCAAGTGTTCTTGAAATTTTCTCCCTTCATAGGTTATCAGGTGCATGTGAGGAAAGGTAATCATGCTCCTTGGTTTTTGTGACATTTTAAGGGTTTTTATCCTATGGGGAATGTGTATTAATATATATCTATTCCACAATAGATGATATCAATACATAATGTGTTTCATAGATCACATATTCATAACTATATTTCTGACCCATATCATGTATTGATCTTGGTGGATCTTAATTTAGAGTCTAATTTATCTATGACGAAGCATCCAATATGGATATTTGATTCTGATAAAATGTTACTTCATTTGAGAATGATACACTTGGTCTATTTTCTATTCTATCAGGGTTATAATACATGTGATACATGGTAGAGGGAGGAACTAATGAGGAGTACTGACCTCATATTTTTCATATAAAAAATATTGACAGGATTCCCTAGCAAAACTATATTTATGGTGGGGATATTTGAAAACCATTTTATCTCATATGGATAAAATTTTACTTTGATTTTTCTTGCTTTATTTTTTTTTGGGCTTTTGTATAGGGAACTATAAGATGCACTTTCTACTTTAAATTTTAACATCATGTATTGTGGTCACACATCATGTGGTATTCTTAGAAAAGATGTCTAGAATTTGGTTCATGATGCAAAATGGTTAAATTTGGGTTTCAAACAATTTGTGAGTATTTTTTATCCTTTCATATCATAGGATTTCAAGCCCTAAAAGTAATTCACATCATGTATTCCCCCAACCTAGGCTTTTAATGTAGTTGGCTTGTTTGATATTAATTATTTCAACCTATAATCATCCCCTTTTTTGTAGAGTGACCCATAGGTGATTTGAGTTAACCAATCACTAAGGATCATTCATTTGAAAATTAACCATCATATTGGTTATGGTGTATCTATTTGGGTATGTATTCTTCATGTATCATCCAACCACTCTTTGTTTAATATTTAGAGTTTGATATGTTATGTTGGGATTGATGGATCAAAACTCATTGCTATTGAATATTTATTCTAGGATGAGTTTCAATATATTTTAGACCTTCATTTTCCATTGTAGAGACTCATTGTGGGTGTTTTATTTTTATGATTAATAGTGGATAGTTTTTTATATTCCTATATATAATTAATCATTTATTTCATTTAGTTTATTTAAATTTATTTTAATTTATTTATGAATCCAAAATTTCAGAAGAATTTAAATTTTGATTTTAAAAGGTATGGAATGTTTGGAAAACCCCTAATTCAAATGGAAATGGAATATTTGGGGTGAATATAATTTGATAGAATTTAGGAAATGATTTTGGAATTGAATTTTTAAAATGTATTAAATTGAGTTGATAAAAAACATTGACTTTTTTTTAAAATTCTTTAATTGATGATAAACCCATGTTTTTTTAAAATTGAATTTCCATTATGTATAGGAAAAGTTGATAATTGAATCCTGATTGGGGATTTATTTTAAATGGAATGATTTTACTTTTCCAATTGATTTATTGAGAACATGAGATCCTAGGTAGATAGTGGGTTATTTGGGATTATCATTCTTGGATGGTGATTTTATACAGATGGATTTATGATGAAAACTCTAACAAAAGCTTATTTAGGTAAATCTTATACCTGATGGTATATTGATGAGTACACATTGAATTCAACATTACTGACGACTATACATATATTTCTATAATCATAAAAATGAGAGTGTGAGCATCCTATAATTGGAAACTATCATACAATTCGATAGATGATCATGGTTCTTATTGTGATTGTGTTTATTATAAAATCCAATGATTATGAAACTACCATATTAACAATATTTGATTTATAATTTTATTTATATAAAATATATATTTAATTCATGATTTAAATGATTAAGATTTTTTTTAATAGAATCATTATTTGTTGTAAATATTAAACTGATATATTATCCCATTCATTGTATTATTTAAAATTAAAAGAATGATTTAGTTTTATATTTTTGAAACTCCCCAAAATTATAAAGATGAAACATTGTATTTTTTAACATGTATGACACAAAACAAAAAGTGTATAAGGGAATATAATATTTAATGAATTTACAATATATTTATAATTTTAAATAAACTCAATCTGTGTTATATATTTTAACGCACAAGTTACTGAATTAGCTTACGTCTCATGTAACCACACGTTTCTTTAGTATCATGCATTATATGTACGATTTATTCTCACTTATTAATAGTAATATTATTATTTAAAATGATAATTTTCTATATTTAGTTTAAATATAGGAAATGAAAATTTTTAACGAACTTTTGAAATCATTTGGTTAAATTCATTTGTTACCAATTATTTAGAAATGAAAAAAAATAAAATGAATATAAATGAAATTTTTTATTCTTATCATAGTGTTTTATCCTAATAAATTTAATAAATTTATATTTTTTAATGATACTAATGATATTTATATATTATAAATTCAATAAAATGTTTTTTAAATTCATCTAACATATTTTATTAGAATATCATAAGAACAATCCCAATTTTATGCAAAAATAATAATAATTTTAAAAAGGTCTGTTTTTTGCCTTCTAAGGGAATAAATGATTTAAAACAACATATTTTTTATTTTATAAATAATATATTTCTAAATAAAATCTATTTTACAAATAATAACATCAAAATTATTTTACTGTGAATTTTTAGTATTTTTCAGAGAAGATTCAATTTTTGATAAATTGTGAAAAATACCGAATTTTAACTAGACAATACTTTTTATTATAAATAAAAAATAATGTCAAATTAAATTTTTAATTGGTTTTCAAGTTATATTATATTTAATATAAATATTTTAATCAAATTTATGTCATTCGAATCATTTTCATATTGAATTTGGATATAAAAACAAATCAATCTTTTTAAATTTCTCACACCACCTAATCCATTTTTTCCATCCAAACCCATCCCAAATAGCTTCGTAAAATCCATAACCTCAAATTAAAAGAAAATATTTTGGATGAAATCCAATAAATGATCCATTTTTATATAAACAAAAATGAGTTACCAAAATAATATGAAACATTCTTCAACGATCACTTTTGATTAATTTCTTTCTCCACCCCTTTAATTGTTTTTATATGATGATTATATAATAACCTTAGTATCATAAATATAACGAGATTTTTTTATGTAAATTTTACTACCTAAATTCATAGAAACTTCTATATAATGTTATATTCCATCACCATTTGAATGTATGGTGGACTACCACCTTAAAAACTGATGTTGTTCGTTATTCCATTTCCACATTTAAAGGTAGGGAAAAATGATGATTTTATAGTTTACATATTATATATATAATACTTATAATTTATTTATTATTATATAAATATTTTATAACACATAACTTCAGGCTTTACATTTTTTGGGAATACGATAACATCATTTGTAGGCGTGTGGACTTCCGCCTCCACAAAGAGATGTGAATCGTGCACACATTACATGGGATTTATTAAGGGTGTTTTCAATTAAAAATTGAGATAATATGAAATTAATATGATTTTTTAATTATAATATACATATATATCATTTACCCTTGTTTCTTTTAATAAGATAATTAAATTGATGCATCATTCATGTGTACGTACGACCCACCATCTCGATGAATGGTGTATTCCATTTGCTATCTCAAAACATTATAGATTAATATAATACATATATACTGAATATATATTATTTTTTAATCATGGTTTTCATTATTCTAATGATTAAATCATGATCTATGTAAAAGGAATACAAAATAACAAATCAAAACATACTCAACAAACAAGACAATTAACACCTGAAACGATTAAAATACTTTACAAATGGGTTTGAAGATATTATAATAAAACCATATCTGATATTAAAAAAATATTTATAGTTAATTTCTAAGTTATAAACATAAATATTACCATTATATAGGTGTTAAATTATTTTCTCCCAAAAGGAAACACAAGGTAAGTGTTGATGTTTAAATTTCATTCCGTTGAGGCATATTGTATAATTATGCAACTAATATCTTTTATATGGTTTATACACTACTAATTTGACATGTAATATCATGAATATTTCATTACATATTGTGTTATAAGGCTCAATTTGAATTTTTTTATCAATGGGTATTTTAATTAAGAGTTACCGAGTGGAAAAGGGTTTCTTAACCCGATTTATTTTCGTTAGGTTGTATTACTTCCTCATTGTCATTAATATTTTGTGGATACATGTGTAATTAAATTTAATATATATTTATGTATTTAGTATTTTTATATTTGTATATATATTTTATACACATAATCAATTCATTTATTAATTCCCACTTCATCTTTATGATCATTTTAAGTGATTATTTCACAATATTATTCTAATCAAGATTAATAATTCTTGAAATTAAATTAAAGGAATTATTATGATAATGGTATAATAATCCCATTAATTTTATTCTCATATGGTTATTCGTGATCTTTTTAATTTAATAGTATAATTTTTCACTGTTTGGAACTCAGAGTGTTTTAGATAATGTTTATTTTAAGAAAACCCAACATTTTTTCTCTCTTCAATCAAAAATCTATTTTCTTTCAAGTAAATGATTCATAAAAATGATTTAAAAAATATTTATAACCTTTTAAAAATGATTAATTAAAGTAATTTTTACCCGCTTTTTCTTTTAAAAATATTTTCAAAGGAATCTCTTTGACCCTTTCTAAACAAATAACTTTCCTAAACTTTTTTCGATGAAAAGGGAATGTACATTTTACCTTTTATGAAATTTTCATAATTACCCAAATTCATTTCATTAAAGATTACATTGAAATTTTTCAAAGATATTTTTGAATAATTTTTTATAAGTAATTTTAAAAGTAATTTTATTTTCAAGCTATTTTTCAAAATGAAATGGATATTTTCTTGATTAATGTTTTTGAATATATGTTAAGTTAATTTCTAGTTATCAACATCAACAACAATTTATACCTTATAAACATGGGATTTGTTTTATTTTTACTATCCTTATTCATACCGTTGATGGTTTATGGTTTCTTTGACCAAGGATAGTATGGAAATCCAGAACTATTCATCCTATTTTTATTCCCCTTGAAATATTCAATTTATTATTATCATGATACATTAAATCTCCCTTAAATATCAATATTATTTTTCAGGGATATGTTTATTGTATAAATTTTATACCATCTAGATGTAGAATGTTTACATTGAATGTAATTTGAATTAATTTGAGAATATTTATTGATCAACATCTTTTACTCAAATTTGATATTTGATCAGGCACATTTTTTAATTTAGATTAATTATTTGATATATAAGGAATTATTTGGACATCAAAGATATAGGTTGGAGAATGGTTAATAAAATACCATTTATGCATCTGTAGTATCATGGTAACAATCAAATAGATAGCCTAAGGTATTTAGGTTTTCACCAAGTATGTTTTAAACCATCTAGAAGATATATCATCTCTTTAAAGGTTTCATGTTCATATTAAACATATATTTTGATAATGAATAATTTCCTTTATTTATTATTTTTTTATCATTATTATCCATGATATTTACACTTTGAAAAAAGTATGGATTCATTTCATTGTTAGTTTATTTATCAAATGAAATGTGTGTCTAATTATTTAACTTGGAATATTGATTATGCCTTATCCAGTTATTTAAAGACCATTTTACTTTAGATATTTACCTTGCCATATTTATTATGCAATATCTCCTAGTTTAATGATTACATGGCATGTGTGTTTAGTTATTAAACATTATAACTTCATTCTTCTCATAGATTAATTACTTCTTTCATTATTCTATACCCTTATTGACTTTATTATCTATCCATTATTTTGTATCCTTTCCCCTTGAATCATAAAAGTGTACTAAAAAATATATAAAAAAATGTTCTATATGGGAAAAAGTTATCATTGAATTAAAGAAATTATAATTAGTTTATTAATCGGTAATACAAGAGCCATGTGAGTATTTAGTTTACCAAGGTTGTTAAGCACTTAAATTGATCGTGACTTGATTCCTTGTAATCATGCTAATATAATGGTAATATGCACCGACTTTGGGATTACTAGGGTCTGATCACTACAGTCTATATCATTGTTTTATGTTACAAAACTTGGTAACTAAATTTATAAAATAATATATTTCAGAACAGAATGAAAAGGTATAATTTTAGGATAAATATTAAATTACATCCTAATATATCTGTTATATAGAGATTTTGTGGTCTTCCTAACAATACATCCATCTCTAGGTAATACAAGTGGATTTGGTTCTGTAATAAATTTTCCTAGGGTTAATAACTCAGAATAAAGAACGTTGTGCTTGACTTGAGGATAACATGGTACATGAAAATTGGGCCTTACTACACACTTGGTTTGAGACTGTGATGAATATTCTTAGGATAATTCAAATTTTATTTACAAAACATTAGTAAGAATTTGAATAAATTATGAAAATTAATAACCTACTTTAAAACTATGGTTTTATATATTAAAATTAATGTTTCATGATTTTTACGTCATAAAAATTAATATATAGTTTTTAAACATTGATAATTGTTTTTTAAAATGTTTTTTTGGCTATTAGTCAATTGGTGGAACCCAATGTAATTATGTTAATATAGATGAATAAGGGAAAGACAGTGATAATGATAAAACAAACTGGGTGTTGATAGGAGTTAAATATATCATGTTCATGTCTAATTAGTTTTCTCAAATATGATTTACAACATATAACTTCACCAAATCACAAAGTCACCATAGATGGGATGGATGGAGTTTTCTAAGAGCTTGAGTGGTAGAGACCATGGAGAAAAAAATGTTCAATATCCATCATGTACCAAATATGGAAGGGGAAACCCAATAATATGTCTCAATAGAACGGTTAAATGATTTATGTGTGGGAAAGAAGGACGTAAAAAATTATTTTCGGATGAAAAATTTACACATATGATGGAAGGAAATAAATACCATAAGAAGGATCCATTTATAGTTCATTCCCTTAAATATGGAATACATGGGAATTAACCATGTCAATTCCCTCTTAAAAAGGATAAAATATAGGCCAAGAACGCCATTATGTGGAAATAAATGGATGAAGTATTTATGTATTGAGGTTGTATTCATATTTCTAGTTAAAAGGATATTTAATTATTAAATTTCCCGGATTTCTATCATAATTATTTTCAAAATTATATTAATATGTTTTAAAAAATTAAAACATGTATTCTGGGTGACAACCCATCATGTTGGGAAAGGTGGTGTGCCTTGAACCCAGGACCAAAGGATGATAAGTGTTTAATGCCTACTTCTGGCCGACGTGATGTCCTTCTTAATATGTCATTGCTTTTAGTTAAATATTTAATGAATAAATTTGATTGATGAAGAAATAATAATAATTTTTAGTTTTATAGATTAATTTATTAGCCACACTAGTCTTGGAGAATTCTTAGAGACAAATGGAAATACATTTCACAATTTTATGGGCCTTATGATATGTTAAAAGTGTATTTTTTGCTTAAAAGTAATTTATAGATATTCATTTATTGAAGTTTGGGATGAATTGGAAATTTATAGAACCACATAAAAAAGTAGAAATTATATTTCAGTAATAGAAATATATCAGGTTAGTTTGCTTTTTTATATCCTTAGGCAGTAAAAAATTACCCAATAGTATGAAAAATGGATTTGAAACAAAACAATTATCTGAGTACATTTATTTTTATTTAATTGGTGTTCTTAAAAATCATAATATATTTATTACCTTGATTCCCATAACAGTGCATTGTTTATTCAATTTTTTGTGATCAATTTTCTCAATCACCCTCTATAATTATTTACACTTTTCCTCCAAGTCTAAATTTTTACGTTCACTAATGTTCTACTACTTAGAAACCTAGTTATATGTTATTCCACAAGACCTTTTTACTTCTAATGGTATCTTATTAAGAGGATATTTTATTAAATCCTATATAATTTGGAGTTTTTAACAAGTAAATGTTATAATATAAAACTACAGATTATTGAGATTAGGCTAAAACTGTGAGCCCACAATTTAGTTAATATGGTGAGAATGTAAGGCCACAAAATACTAATGTAATAACATTGTATTCAATAGCATGTATGAAATGAAACAAAAAGATTAATAAGGAATATAATATCTCTAGACTTAAATATGTAGTTACTATTTTATATAAATTCAATATATTTTATATCTTTCAACTCACGCAATACATAATTATCTTACATCTCACGTAATGATGAGTTTCTTCGATAGCTTGTGTTACATAAGAGACTGAGTTTTAATGAATACTATTAGTATTGTTATTTTAAATAAAAAATTTCCTCTAGAATTTAAATTAGTATTTATAAATAAAACTAACTAAATTATGAAAATATCTAGTTGAATTCAATGGTTATGAATTAATTAGAAGGGAAATGAAAATCACATTGAATATAAAGGATGTTATTTTATGTTCACAAATGTGTTTTATCTTAATAAAAAAAATTAATTAATATTAGTGAATGAGATTAAAAAAATTTATATATTATTTAAACAAATAAAATATTTTCTACATTCATAAAATAGATTTTATAGGCATAAAATATCATAAAACCAATTTTACATATAAAAAGACATATTATTACTGTGGTAGATTTTCCTCCTTTTAATAGAACACAAATTTTAAAACTACATTTCAAAAAATTTATAAATTTTATTTTTTAATATAATATTCATATATGAAATTTAAATTTAAAAATTTTCTTAGGTTAAAATTTTTGTATCTTTCTATGATTTTTCATTTTTTTAATGAATAGTGACAAATTATTGAATTTTAATTGAAATCTACTTTTTAGGTAATCAATATAATGTTAAATTATATTTGGAATTTATTTTAAAGGAAAATGGTTTAAATTGTTGATATATTATTCCAATATAGGTAATTTTAATCAATTTTATTTTGAAATTGCAAATTAAAACATTTCAAACTTGGGATCATTTTCACTTTAAAACCCCTCTTTATAGTTTCATCTATGGGATTAATTTTAAAATAATTTCTATTTATAATATGGTTGGAATTCGGAAAATGGATTTGTAATTTGGAATAAAAATAATATATAATTTCTAATTAGTTAAACATAATTTTTCTTCCCAAAAACATTAGTGAAATAAATTAAAATTATTCAAAGTGAATAAAACTAAAAGTATCCTAACAAATGTAAATCATGGGTATAATTCCTTCTATAAAAAATTTATAACATTGCCCATCCTCCACTGTAAAAGGAAATCACCCCTCCCAGTTATTCACAACTCCAATAAAATTTATTTCAAACAAACCCTACCAAATAGCTCCCCAAATACTATCCTCTCATCACACATGAATCAATTTTATCAGACTCAAACTAATTAATTGTTTCACATAAACAAAATACAGTTACCTGAATAAGAGGTAACATTATTCAATGATCACTTTTTTTTCATTTATCCCTACACCGCATAAATTATTTTAAACTATTTATTATATAATAAACGTAGTGTCTATAATATAGTAATATGTTTTTAGGTCAATTGTACGACCTACACTCACATAAACTTCTTTTAAATGTGATATACAATCATTGTATGTGTGTATGAAAGACTACTACCTTGCGAGCTGATTTCATTCATTCATAAATTACCCCCTTCCATGTTGAGAATAATTATAGACTTTTCAATTATAATATATATATGTGTGTGTTATTTATAATTTATTTATAGTTCTTTAATTATTGTATAACACATTCCTTCATGCTTTCCATTTTGTGGGGATACGATAACATCGTTTGTGGATGTATGAACTTCCACCTCCTCATATCGATGCGATTCATTAATGAATTACATAGAACGTATTAATATTGGTTTTAATGATAATATGGGATAAATATGACATTATTTTTATTCTATAATTGTAATACACATATATACCATTTTCTATTCTTTCTTTTCATATGATAATAAAATGTATGTAGCAATCATGCATACATACAACATACCATCTCAATGAATGGTGTACTTCATTTTATATCTCAAAACTTTTTGGATTTATGTAAATACATATATAATAAATATATGTAATATTTATATCATTTTTTACATTCTAGAGATGATGAAATCCTGATAGAAGTAATAGGAATGAAAAATAAAAAATCTATACATGATCGAAAAACACGGCAATTGACACTCAAAATGATGAAAATAATTAATAAATAGGATATAATGTATTATAAGAAGATAATATATCATATTATAAATATTTTGATGGTACTGTTATATTTTATCCACTTGATTGAAGCCAATATATATGAGGTTAAAGGATGTTCAAACAAAAGAAAACACAAGGTAAGGGTTTTCCTCTCAGTTTCATTTCATACATTCATATTGTATTATTATGTCTCTAATTCATTTTATATGGTGTATACATGTAATATCATGAATAATTCATTATTCATGTTATTTTATGTTAATATTTTAATTACTTCATCTAAAGGGATTTGAATTAATATTTACCATCTAAAAAATAATTTTATAACCTAATTTGTTTTCATTGGGTTATATAAATTCCTCATCATCATTAATATTATATGATTATTGATATAATGAATTTTACTATATATTGATTTATTTAATCACATTAAAAATCTAATTATAGTTATTACATATAATCAATTCATTTTAATTCTCACATCACCAGTTTTATCATTTTAAGGGTTTATTCAACAATATCATTTAAATCGAGATTACTTCTTCTTCAAATTCCATTAAAGGCTCTTCAATGATAATTATTCGATATACCCTTTACTTTTTTATCATATCATTATTCAAGTCATTTTTCATGTAATTATAATATTTTTTAACTCTTTGGTACACCAAATGTTTTAGAATTTTTTTTTATGAAAACACAACTTCATTTCTCTCTTCGGTCAGAAATCTGTTTTCTTTTAAAACCTTGTTTTATAAAAATGTTTTCAAATTTTTTTAAATTTTTAAATATTTTATTAAAGTAATTTTTACAAATTTTTCCTTTAAATTTTTTTTCAATGTAATATTATTATCCATTTCCGAGATGGAAACATTTTATTCATTTTTACCATGAAAAAATATTTTTTTACCTTTTTTGGAAAGTAAAAAATTACCCGCTATAATTTATTTGAAACAGACATTAAAATTTTGAACTTTATTTTTAATGAAAATGTTTCGAAAAGTGATTTTAATAGAAATGGTATTTTCCAAATGATTTTAAAATAGAAAGGATATTTTCCGGAATAATGTTGTAAAGATATTTTAGGGTCTTTATATTCATCAATGGAAATAACCATTTATCCTTACTCCACTTGGGATATGATATATTGATACCGTCCTTATTCTCACTCCACATAGATTTGTATTTCTTTGAAATAGGATATAATTTAAATTAGCTACCTTCATTATTTTTTTGGTACTTTGAAATATTAAATTTCCTATGATCATTAGACATTAAATACCCCTAAAATATCAATATAATTTATCTGGGATATGTTTATTGATTAAACAGTATACAATTTCTATGTACACTATTTAAATTGAATGTTAATTGAATTTCCTAGTAAATATTGATAAGCCTATAAGTTTTTTTTGTTAGGATATTTGATAAGGAAAAATGTTTTTGAATTAAATAGATAATTTGATATACGAGGACTGATTTGGAAATGAAAGACATGGGTTGGTGACCAGTTAATGAAAGCCCCTCGATGCATCAATAAGCTCATGGGATTAAACAGTTGTCTAGCCTAAGCTAAGCGGGTTTCCACCCTATAGGTTTTAAACCATATAGAGGATAAATATTTATGGTAAATGTCTCATGTTCTTGGGAATAATTTCTTCTAATAATTAATTATTTCCTTCATTTATTATTCAATTATCATTATTATACATGATATTTTCACTATGAAAAAAATATGGATTCATTTCCTTCATAGTATTATCATTAAATGGCATGTGTCTTTAGTTATTTACCTTTTCATATTGATTATATCTTTTCTTGTTTTTTAAATGTCATGTGTCTTATGCTATTTAGTATTCCATATTATTTATGTACTCCCTCTTAGTTTAATGGTTTCATGGAATGTGTGTTTAGTTATTTACCATTACATATTGATAATGCTCATTGATTAAATATAGTTTCCACTGTAAATTACCCTTACTGAGTATCTTTCCTTACCTTTATTTTGATTCATTTCTCTAGGAATACAATATGTGTACTAAAAATATATGAAAGGATGTGCTAAGTAGGACTTAATTTATCCTTAACTGAAAAAAAAAATTATTTTTTAATTTGTGTATTAATTTTAAATAAAATATCATTGTATGTATCCCGTTTAACAAGAATACTAAACTCTTCAGTCAGTCTAGATTTGATTCCATATAGATATTCTAATGAAATAGTTGTAGACACCATCTTTGGGATTACTGGGGTTTGGTGGCTACAATTATGAAATCTTTTTATGGAACATATGGTGATACCGTACTAGAAATTTTAGTTCACACCCTATCTTATCCATAGAGAATTTATAGATTTCTTTATTTCAGGTCCAAGAAAAGAGAAAGGACCTAAAATAAGAGGTGTGTTATCAGAATCTATTGGGATTGGAAATTTGTGTCCTTTACTATGTTGATTTTATCATGTAATGTTCAATATATTTTAATGATCTAATATTTTCAGTTTTTATACATGTTCGGTTTCATTTACTATCTCCTTAAAATGTTTTCAGAATACTAATTTTTATATAATAACTTTTATTTTTTGTGGAAAATATATTATTTATTTTATCTTTTATGAATCTAGGTTCAAATCACTAACTCATACTGATAAGGAACACCCTTCATACTATGTCTTTGTTGATCTAGTTATCAAGGTACCATGGTATTCATGATGGTTTATAAAAATCCCACTAAAAATTTTACTCAAAAAGGATTTATATTCTTATAGAAAATTGAAGGTGATGATTTCTTTTAAAAATTGAAAAGGATTTTTGTTCAATCGCTAGTTTCATAATTTCTAAAAAGATATAGTAAATATCCAATTTTATGTGTTGATTCATTAATGGTACATGGTTGTATTTAATAAATATAGATGGGGGTTATCATGTATCTATTATTTCAATTAAAATCCCATGAGATAAGTTATCATACACATGGCCTTAATCTAGATTCATTTGATTTTAATTTAAAAACTCGGATACATCATTCAAATTGTGGGATATGTAAATAATTTACTAATTAAAAAAGTATAAAATATATATTCACTAAACTAAGTTGAACACAAGGTAGGGAACAATGATAGAAGTTATTAAGTATAATTATCACATAATTAACTATCATCCAGGTAAAGTAAACCTGGTAGATGATTCCTTTAGTAAAAAATATAATACATCAGTAACTATGTTATGATTTAAACATACTACTTTATTTTATTATTTAATGAATGTTCTCTAAAAAATTATATATATAGAAAATTAATCAATTTTGGATCAGGTATTTTTGAAATCATCTTTGTTATAAATAATTCATAAGCATGATAAGGATGATCTTGTTTTTAATGAAAGAGTATAATTAGTCATGAATGGTAGGTTTCTGGAGTTTAATATGGATAAATAATGTGTAAATCAATTTTGAAACTGGATTCTGTAAAAGTGATTCCCAAATAAGTAGAAATTTTTATGTGATTTTAAAAACTATTATTTTTTATTTTTATTATATAAGAACCAATATATATATATATATATTTGATAATATTTTTGGTCGATAGGTATGAAGAATGATATATCTTATTTTACCATCAAATATTTGACATGTCAAATCGATAAAGCTTAGAGAAAAATTCAAAAATAGATTATTCACCATTTTCCAATGTATTATTGGAAGTGGTATAATATATCCATATATTTAATGGTGGTATTAACAAATAAGGATTGAGGAAACCGTTGGGTTTGAGTTATTTATGATAATTTAACCAAATCATCACATTTTCTACCTATATGAGATACTATGACTATAGATTGTATTTCATGAAATTTTCTCAAGGAAAATATAGAGTTACATTGATTTACTCTTTCCATTATATAAATTTTCGATACTATGAATATAAAAAATTTTAATGGATTTAAAATATGACAGTGATTTAATTAAAATTTAGTACAAAATTTGATCATCAATATGATGGACAATGAGATTGTACAATTTAAACATATGTGAATATTACCAGAGGTTTCTCATTATATTATTAGAGAATATGAGATTTGCTTCTATAGATAGTTGAACTTTCATATAATAATAGTTTAATTCAAGAATACATATTGAACCTTTTGAGAAATTATATGGAATATTGTGTCGTACTCCAACATGTTAGGATAATGTTGGTTAGAGAAAACTTCATTAACCATAATTTTTATAAGAGATGGTTAATAAGGTAAATAGGATTCTCGAACACTTTAGTGTAGCTTAGAGTATGAGTTATACATATCCCAAGAAGAAAGATCTCTCACTTTAGGAAAGCCTGGATTTTTTTATAAATGATTCCCCTTGGAAAATTTTTATACATTATTGAAGAAATTTAAATTTAAGACTATTATTTATTTGTCTATATATAATTAAAAAATTCAATCAATTTTTTTAGATTAGTGTTATTACTAGGCTTATATCATGTACATGATGTTTTTAATGTTTTGTTTCGAAGAACGAATATACCTAATGTAACTAATATTTTCAGTGCCAAAATTTTATAGTTATGAGATAATATCTTTTATAAATAAATGTTTCTTTATATTATGTATTTTAGAGAGTATTTAAAAGGAAATAAGGTGATTCATTAGGTTACGATTTTATAGAGGAATAACATGATTGAGGGATAAACCTGGGAATCAAAAAACTATATGAGGGATAATTAATGAATAAAATCTTTAAGCTGTGATTTTATAAGGTGGAATAATTTGACATAGGTTGTGATCATATAAATAATTAAATTTTATGATTTAAAAGAGTGATTTATAATATAATCTCATGTGTGGTACCGAACAATACAAGTTAATATTGAAATAAAATGAAAACTGATGGACTTAACCACATAACCATTCCCCAAAACCCAACTAACCCATACCACCCTAGCTGGGAAATAGGGGAAATATAATTTTTTTTCAATATAAAGGAATAGTTTTCTTTAACTAAAATTCCTCCCATGATATACACTGAATTATTTAAGTGATACATTTTTTAATTTTGAATATCTAATTTGATTAAAAGGACAGAATTTTTTAATAACATATCAAATATAATTGACGATGATTGTTTTATTTTTAGAAAAAGATGTATTTTATATTAAATAGTTAAAAGTTATAATTTTTATAAACCATTCATTTATTTTCATTATATAAATTAAATGAAAAGATCTGTTATATTTTATATTTATATGTAGAGTAATATAAGATCCATTTTATTAAATATAATATAAATCATTTTATAAGAGGTAAATTTATAGTTGATTTTTTATAAGGTCATTCTTATACCTAAAAACAAAATAATAAAACAATTTTTAATTTTGTTTTGAAACCATATTAAAATTAATATCAGTCACTGATAAAAATTGAAACAAGAAAAGAATATTCCAAATTTTGAATTACTGTATTTTAATATATTAATATTATAAATTTAATTTTCATAAATTATTAATTATTATCTTGGTCAAAGTATGTCCCACAGTAAAGGCTAAATCATGTTAATTAACGTACTAACTATGTGATAATACAAAAAAATATTAATTTTTATTAGGTGATAGAATTTTAACCCTTGTAACCATATATTCGAAATTATATAATTTTTATCCTCTCTACTAATCTTTTTAATTTATAATATTTATATGTTTAGAAAAATTCCAAGTCCCTCACTCCCCTCTCTTATAAAAGAGCACTTCCCCTATTCCCTTATTAATAATTTTTAGTCAATATTTTGGAAGATCTCTACCCAAAACGCTCCCCAATATCAATAAACTATTAACAGATATATTTTTGTCCTCAAAATACCAATAATATAGGGGTGAATGTTCAATCTAAAGGTATATATCTGAGGAGAAGGTAGAAGATTGAAACGATATATTTTACGTTTTTATATTATACTACCTTGTTCCAATATTATTATGAAAATGATGAAATAAAATACAAATAATCTTACATATTTTTATTACTATTATTATTATTAGGTTAAAAAAATTCATCTCCATTTCCATCTTATGGGAAATAATAATGTCACTCGTGCATACATGTGAAATACCACCTCCACTGAGTGATGAGCATCGATTTCATCGAGAGATCAAATGGATTGTTGTAATGATTTACTATATTTATATATTTTATATTTATGGAAAATTTATGTTCCTAGAAAGTGTATATATTACATTCCTTCTTTATCTTTCCACCCTTTGGAAATTGATAATTTCGTTAATGCATGCATGTTGAATGCCACATCCATAAAGAAATCTGATTTATTTTTTTATTTTACTATATAATGTTGTTCATAATTATGGAATCAATGAATAAATATAAAACTTATATCTTATTTATGATTTTGTAAAAGTAAAATATTATTTTCACTAATTCTTCCAAACATAAAAATATGGTGTTCATACATACATATAGACTATCATCCTTATAGAATGATGTTATGAATTTTCCATAAGTTCCACACATGGTGGGTTTTAAAAATGTATATAAATTAAAAAATGATTAATATAACATATTTTTGATTATATATATTATATAACCATAATCCCTTTGATAATAATAAAGAAATAGTTTTTGATGTTATTATTGAATGACCCCAAAACATTCAATGTTAAAATAATCTTTTAAATAACAAAAATTATACATGATAATTAATTAAATTAAAGATAAATTTTAATGTAACGCAAATTAAAAAGGAAAATAAAAAATTAGAAACCAAATATATATCTATTACTCAAATTTTATAGATCGTACAATGTAATATGATGCATAAGGTAATGAAATTTTCTTTAAAACCATGATTTGAAGTATTCATTTCAAATATTATTCTACCATGCCATTTTACTTAAAAAAATTAAATATTATTATTATTTTTACTAAAAATTATGTTAAAATTACTTTTAAGCTTCATTTAAGCTTTTTTAATGTTTCATAAATGAATATTTTAAATATTTATAGAATTAGTAATTTTGACATTTTTTATCAAAGTGAAAGAGGAATTAATTTAATATATATATAATGGTCACGTTTTCCCTCCATTGTAAATGTTATTAATTATGAATAATTTTTTAAAATTCTTGATGGATATTTCTAAATAAAATATTTTTCTCAATATTTTATCAATTCTTATAATTATATATTTTTATACGGAAATGAAAAATCTTTCTCCAATTTATGAGAAAATTTTAAATTTTATTGATATTGTTCTTCAATTACAATTCAAATGAGATTTATTATTAATTTTCAATATATTTGTGTTTTATTATATAAAAAGTTCCTGATATGTTATATAAATTATGGTTGACCAAGTATAGTTCTGATGATAGGTGAGCCTGATTTATCTTTCCAATGCATTGGGTAATGTGATTTTCTTTGCTGGTTATAGGTTACTCTTTAGAGATATAGGAATTATCTAGTGAGGAGATTCAATTATAAGGGTTATTTTAGGGTAGGCTTGTGGATAGTTTTTAAAGGTACATATATGATATTATTTTAATGACTTATAATGTAAATTTTTAAATTAAAAAATTTAAAAAATGGGTTTATATTTTTACATAATGTTTCTGAATTTTTATTATAAAATGAATGGATTGTTTTCATAGAAGGTAATTCATGAATTTTCATGTTTTCCAAGAAAACCTTATGATTAGGATTTTTTCCTTATGAATGCATAAAACATTTTTTTATCGTTATAAATTAATTATGTTTCATTAAAGATTAAATAAATATATATTTGAGATCACCTTTTTATTTTGAAAAATTAAGAATTACTTAATGAATTTTCATGTTTACAAATATACTAATGGGTTTAATTTATTTTATGTACCGTATTTAAATATTCATTTTATCAACCCAAAATTTTAAATGATTTTCGTTGGGCGTAATGATGGGAGATAATGTAAATAAATTTAGAGTTCATGATATTGGGGTCACCTTCAATGAATCATGTTTATCATTATAAATAACTTTTTTTGGGAAAATGGATACTATGTGTAATTATCCACATCATTATGAATGGTTTTTACATATAATGTAAAATCTATACAAGAAAGATCCTTAAAATGGTTAAATTTTTAACTATTGTTATAAATCATTTAATTTGTAGTGGTGGATGTTATCAAGTGTTATAAGAAATTAAATCAAGGGATAATTGATGGAAGTAACAATGTAGGGATTTCATAGAGGGCTTGTGAGTTATTTAGATGTGCATAGATAAAGAACATTAATGCTATGAGTTAAATAGAAAGAGATGTTCTACTAATTTTAAATTCCATAAGTATAATTATATGATAAACTTTTATAATCAATTCCCCAAGTGTGAAGGGAATATAATTAAAAGATAAAGATGGAGTAAAAGAATTATTATGAAATTACTATGACCTTACTTGAAGATCCAAATGATGTTATATTAATATCAGCAAATTAATATAGTAAAAGTTATATATCCTTGAAGAAGTGATACATAATGTTGTATAATACATAAAAAATAGTATAGTTTAATGAATATATATATATATGAATATTATAAGGGAATTGATGACTTCTATGGTATATTAATTAATATAGAAGAATGATTTCTATACAAAAATAATATATTTAGTCATATATATTTTTATCATACATTGACACATTGTTTACTATGGAGACTAAGAATAATGTGAGGAAATACTTTTTTAAAAGGGGGATCTGACATCATAGAATTTCAATATATATTTTAATATTATTTAAAATCAAATAATATATAATTATTTTTAATAAATTTATTTTCTTTATTTATGATGATAGGAAAAAATAATTTATATATATTTATTACATATTTAAATTTTATTAGAAAATATAATTTATTAAAAAATTATTAATAAAATATGGTTATTACCTGGAGAAAACTCATAAAGAGAACATAATTATTTTTTTCATAATATTAAACATTACCTAGAAATGATATATATTCTCCCTAAAATTAAAAAGTTTGAATTGGGATAATAAAAAATATATATAACATTTATATCATTTCAAAATAATGTATGATTTTTTTTACAAAAGAACTCACCACATTATGTTGATAATCACCATGTCAAGGTCGTTGTAATCATGTGTTATATAGTACCATTTCATGGTGCATATGGAGATATGATATATGAAATCATATGGAAAAATGTTTCATTCTAATCAACATATATTTTTAGGGTCATGATATATCATATAATGATGTGTTAATTAAATTAATTTTATAAAGAGATTTAGCATGTCCTTTAAACCATTAGATATAATATAAAATATACTTTCATTTCAAAGAAATGAAATATTTTAACTCTAATAGGATACATAATTAATTGAATGAGTCACACATAATGGAGATTAATATAACTCATTTGACATATAGGAGATTATTCTCACATATATGAAACTTTATCAAACTATATTCTCTCCAATTTGAGTAATGTAATTGGTGATCTCACACCAATTGGAGAAAGGATGTTTACTAAATTGTTTTAAGATTATAGTAGTTCGTGGATAACATTAGAGGAGATAACAAAATGGTTTTTTATTAGGAACCTTCACCAAATTATCTACCAATAATTATAGAAATAATGTAATGTTATGTAAGTATAAATTATTATTTTAACATTTAAAAATTTAATATTAGTAGGATATTTCAAATGAAATTTTGGTTTTTCTAATTGATAATGGTCAAAAATATGTTCCATGAATCTCATAAGTTTTAAAATTGAAACTAATAATGATAGTTATATTTCATAATGATCTATTTAGAGAAATAGAATATGTATCTAACTAGGTAACATAAAACTCTCCCTTTAATATGAACATTTTATTATGGATCATTTTGACCATGGCGCTAACGTTACAAAAATAGACACAACACATTCATATTTATTTTTTATGTATTAATGAACCTAAAACTATCATTTTATAAATGGATCATTTCTTATGTATCATTGATGAGGTAAAGTATCATTAGGAAAACCCCCACGTCAAAGTCATAAATAATAATTTGTTTCTCAAAATGAATTGGATTCTAAAAATGACTTGCATAAAATGGGTAGTCTAAATAAAATTGTTCTAAAAATTGCAATTAGAAATGGAATATTTTTACCACAAAAATGGAATGAATAATATCATGGTGTAACCCATTTTTAGTTAATATTATTGAAAATTATATAGTAGTTAAATTTATCAATAACTTTTATTGTTCTTAGCTTAAAAGACCTACACCGAATCCATTTTACATTATAAACATTAAAATAGGATTGATAATGTTAACATTTTAATATTTTTATCTCATGTTAAATAATTTTATTATTCATTTAATTGTGTTATTCCTATTTAATTATTCATCAATATATAATTTTCAAATTTATTTGGATATTACTTATGCCACATTTTAAATTATTTATCTATTTATTTTAAAATATTCATTCAAAAATATTGAAAAACAGATTTATATTTTATCTACCATAAATATAGAATATAATTGATGTTACACAATTGATTTTAGAGGTCAAATATAGTTTATACATATTTTTTTATGTGTCCCCCCTAGCTTAATTTTGTATAGATTGTAATTTTCATTTAATAATAAACCATTACACGAAATAGTTTTTATATAATATTCATGGAATGAAACTAGATATGTGTTAGTATGTCTACAATTAGTTATTAAGTCAGTAATACAAGATTTGAGTTATATATGTTTTTTACACATAAATATGAAAAAAACATTAATTTGGTTAATGGAATAGGAATTGTAAAACTAAATTTTTATAATCAAAAATATATAAATGAGTAAAATAAGGGATAATAATTATTTTATGTGTTGAAAATGGTTTGGAATTAATATAAATTTGGAATACAGTAAATTGGAGAGAATTTACAAAAAATATTTAAATTATATGTGTGATATTTATTCAAAATCAATTACTTGTTTAGCTCAAGATCATCCCACCAGTTGGTTCTATGAAAAAATTGGATTCCCATTGATGATCATGATTAAGTAATGGTAGAAATTGATAAACCTATGATTTATATAACTAAATCACATTATTATTTTCTAGAAATAGAGCTGGGAGCACAATTTTATAAGATTATAGAGGAATAGATTCATGCTTTCTGTTGGTAGGATTTGGGAAAAGTGTTGTCTTTTAAACAATGAAAGTGTTATATCTGATATAAATGACCATGAAATATACATAAATAACTATTTTTTAATATTCACCATAATGTGAGATCAAAACATAGAGATATATGGATCATGGGCCACTTTAGGTAATTATTTATAAGGAAATAATGTTTCTAGGAGTACATTCATTTAATGTTTTTAATGAAAAGTTAAAAAAATGATACTCACCCATTGATTTCTATTGTTATATGTTATGGAAGGAATCCTGGTCATAAGTTTGAGGTATCTTATATGTATAAAATAGGGAATAATTCTATATTAGTACATAAGATTATCAATTTTTGTCCAAGATAATAATTCTATGAATTTGGATGTGAATTTAAAAAAAAAATTGTCAAACTCTAGATCATGTGTATTAGATGTTGGCTGTTAAAAGAACATTTTTACAGATAAAACAATCTCAAAATAGTATAGTGTTAATGTAATTTGTATATATATTTGTTTTGAAATGAGGAAATAGTTATTACATTGGTGTTTATCCCTTACAATCAAATTATACTTATTGAACTTGTTCAAAAAAACAAAAAGTAATTATGATGTCTTTTCAATGCACAAAAAATTAGTTTTGTTCCTTTTTTCTAAAGGATGTATTTTTATTTGTTATTATTAAAATTATTTTTTCATATAAATAAAACAATGTTTTATGGAATTTTTAATATGGAGAATTTTTTATATATTATGAACATATGTAATCAAATCCACAACATTAAGAAAAATAAATTCTATGTTAATATAACTCCAGTTAACTATGGAATTGTCACCATAGACATTTAATAATAAAACAAATTAAAATAATTAATTTTTATAGTGTTTTATAATATATTGATAATCAATCATTTGATTATTTTTATCCTATTTGTTAGAAAAAATAACAAAACCATGTTTTTGTAGAAAATTGGAGATTGATAATGGTCTATTGGATCATAAACATAGTAAAGTACATAAAACAATGAGTAATCAAGAATGTTTTAGTTATTTGAAAATTTTATCATTGACATATGTCATTAGTCAATATAGTTCTATTTATTTAATGATATACATGTTTGAAATCTGTCAAAGTTTCAAATGCTTTAGAAAAAAATATAGAATCAGTAGTGAGAAAGTATTAATATTATCTGATCATATCTGGGTTGTGAATATATGTTGAGGGAATTCATTAACCAATAGAGATATTATTTAATTTTTAAATAAAATACTATATCAAGAACATTATAGTTAAATTATTTTTCATAGAGAAGGAATCATACTATTTTAGATATGGTTTTATCCGTGGGGAGATAGTGTAGCCTTATTATTTCAATTTTCGGTTATGCTGCAAAGACGGATGCATTCCTACTTACCCAAATTCCATAAAAAGTATTCATTAATACATATTATAATATAATAATAATAATAAAACGTCCATATTTATTATTTATATTGATTTGGTATTACGGAATATTCGTATGATATTTTGATTTTGAAATTGTTTTCCCAAAATTAAAAATATTCCTAATTTTGGGTTATTCTAAGGAGAAATGGTATAATATTTCTATAATAATATTAAAAAATGGTTCTTATATTTTAATTTCCTTGAATTTAAATAAATTTATCAATTATATAGTGATTGGAGTGTTAGAAATAGGGATATTCAAGGCCAAAAAAATGAAAGTTCTCTTGAGATACGTATTGAATTAGTTCTTAAAAGTGTTTTGGAAGAAAAAAATGACTGATGTTATATAATATCTATCAAGTTACCGAAGGATTCCCTTGAAACCTAAAATATTTAATATTTGGTGAAAAATCCATTAAGTAATTTTTCAGTGTATTTTGGTGGATTGTGTTTGTTGACAAAGAGGATTTATAAGGACAGTTCTAGAGTTCCATTATGTCTTTTGATTATATACATTAAGAATTGATTCAAGATAAAGGTTTGGAATCATTGGAAGTTGTAATGGAATTTTTTTTAATAAAAATTTAAAATAATTCCCAATGTTTTTCATATGATTTGGCCTCAAATAACGATTTTATGTATGGAAATGGAATGATTTCCTCATAGAAAATTTTTTATGCGGACAACATGTGTGTTTTTAGTAACCACAAAGGATTCCATCATTTTTTGGATAATGTGGAAAAATAAAATGCATCAAAAAGGAATATGTAGACTATAATTGAATTTAAGGAACATATATGATTTTTTTGTTGGTGAATACAGTGATTTATGGGGTTCAAAGAATGAATAATCGTGCTATGTTGATCGTATAGCTTGTTCAGTATGTGGTGATGGATAATATAAAATATATATTTTAGTAATTTTTATTAGAATGTTCCATGTTATTTCATTTCCCATATAATAGAACCCTAATCACATCATTTAGAAAATCATATTTCATTAGATATTATCATCATTGGAAGAAATTAGATAAGAATGAAGCGTTTCATGAAAGATAATCTCTCTAGATGATGTTTTTCTGTAAAGAGGTAATTTTTTTAGGCCATTGATATAAGTGGTTTCCAGGTCACTGTAGCTACAAAAGGAAAAGATAATCATGAATCCTCATCCATTTGTGAAGTGTAGGCATTCCGTGAATCAAAGTTGGCCCTTGAGGTACCTGCACTATGTGGTGTAGTGGTTCCCAAAAAATGTATTAAGTTAGTTCATTAAGGGTAAAAAAACTATTAAAAAAACACTATAAGGAAAATGTTATGTAGTGAAGGGTATTTCATATACATGGTGAAATATAGACATCATGACACACCATTTTGTGAAACAGTTCCAATGTATTTCAAAAGAACAAAATATTCCACTAAAAGAGTAGTGACCCCACAAATGTTGTGAGAGTGGTAATCTTTCAAATTTTTATTGTTTCTAAATATTGAGGAAAAATGTGTCCACATATAAATTTTAAACAATATTTCTCTTTATTTGATTTGGTACATAGTAATATTACCTTTTTATGCTTCTTGGACATATCATAGTATGGATGAACAATGTAAAATTGTCATATATTCTACATGTTTTCATTTATACACATACATTTCTATGATAAAGAGAGATAATATCATTTTGTTTATTAAAAAACAAGATCTATTTTTGTTGTAATTATATTTTTTAAAACCATAATTTACCCCACCTCTCCGGGTATTTAACCTAGTAGGGCTTCCAATTATTATCAGAGTCATATGTTAAATTTTGCATTTATCTCAATGGAGTTTAAATGGGTGTTTTTAATCATAAGTGATTGTTGTCCTTCTATGGAAACAATTTTCAATTATAGATGAATCGAATGCAGCAAAATTTCCAATATTTAGTAATGTAAGTTTTTACAATAGAGATTTAGGGTATTTTGACCACTATGGATAGTGGTGCATTATCAGAAGATATTTAAAGGGAATTTGATTCCAACACCAAATGAATCCACTCTTTAGCCATATCCCTACCCAATGAAATCTATATAATCTTTATATTGGGTAATTCATCCCATTATATGTTGGAAAATTTACTAAGTATTTATGAGGGATAGTCGATATTTAGAGAAACAAAACTATAGGTTCTTTGGAACAAGTATAAGGATATGATAATTCAACCTAATTAGTTTATATATTCATTCATTAATTGGGTTAATTTCACTATGGATGACATGCGTGGTCTCATAAAAATTATTTAAGATGTAAGGGTCTTTAAGTGTATCTTGATATTTCATCCACATTTCTCAAATATGAATGTTTTTGTAATGGAAGATAATGATCCTAAGAAGATGAAATTAAATATTTACATAGTAATATTATTTCATAGAAGATAAGAAATGATAATAATTTTTCTATTAAAAAAAGAAATTCCAAATAAGTGGCATTCAATACAATAAAGAATCTCACTATTTAAGATGGTTGGAAATATTAGAGATGGTTGAGGTGATTCCATTCCTTTCCTAAAAATATACCAAGAGATAAAATAATGATCAGAGGGAAAATCCCATTATGCATGATTTCAATGTGAAAATGGATGACATCTTGCGATAATGTTCCCTAAGAATTTTCCAGAAAATTATGAGGATGAAGTCAAAATTCCAATGAATAAGATATTAGACTACATGAAATTTAAGAGAAATGTTGAGGGAAATTTACTCAAAGAAAGAGAATATTCTTTCACAAAAAATTATAGGTCATAATAATATGATGTTTAAGAGTTGGAGAACATCATGTATCATAGAGAAAATGATATGGTGGAGCTATAGGTATCTCCTCGAAAAAGTATGAACGAAAAAATAATGATGAAATTTAAGTAAGGGTTGATTAACATGTTGGATTATAAGCTCCTCTCGAGGATATAGATTTTTGGAGATTATAAAAGAAGAAGTAAAATGTATTGTTTCATGATTCCAAACATTATTTTAAGGATGTAGGAAGAATAGAATCCTAAGATGGAGGAATAAATGGAAAATATGAAGTCCGTAATTCCATTGAACTCAGAAATGTTCATTGAGTACAAGTACATATTTTAGTAATTAAAAAGAGTAATCAATGGTTTGACTATCATATAAAATTATAAAATCAAACATATTGGAGAAAATGAAGAGGAATTTGTCGACGTATGTATAAATTTTTAATATAAAGAGTGAACCATTAATCCTTGTATGAAATCAGGAAAGAAGACCACTCAGGTGATACAAAATATAGATGTGGAAAATTTTAGTCTAGAAAGTAAAGAATAACAATCATATTCAAATAACAACAACATTATGTGGATTTATTGAAAATAGAAATCTATTGTGATTTATATCAGACCATAAGAACCGACTCTAAAGTTAAAATTTTATTAGGGTATAAATAAGAATAATTATATTCACATAAAGTAATAAATAATATGGCCTATAATAATTTATAAGGATACACCACATATCAGGTGTTATTGTTGTTAAGAGATGGTATATTCTTAATTATTATGTTCTGTAACCAAATTTTACTGAAGAGAATAAGATAAACAATGAGACCCAAATAAAGTAAAATATTACAAGAATAATTTTGATTGACATTACATTGGGTATATAGGATTCAGACACATTTCTAGATATTTTCCATAAATAATTTATATGAGTATACCTAAGAAGACCCTAAAGTGGTCATAAGTTACAGCTCACCAAATCATTGAATGACTTGATTGGTCAAAATTTATTTATATAACTACAAGATAATGTTGGTCTATAATACTATGAATATAGTCATTTTTATAAATCCATAATGTCTATGAAGTCAAAGAGATGGATCCAAATGAAAAGAGTTTATTAATAAGTGGTTGCATAGATTTCCATTAAATCATCAAGTCATCCTGGTGTTTAGATCCAGGATAGTGGATTCACATACCATATGATGGTAAATAAGGATTTTTTTCATGTATCAAATTTGACAAGGAATGTGTTTTAACATTTGTAAATGATAAAGTAATAAGGGTTAGTGTCTCTAGAAAATTACAATTTGGGGAAAAGATATGAAACATGCATATGTCTTCGATGTGTAAGATCTCAGTCACAACATTCTAGGTGTTAGAATATTGTGTGACTTGTGTCATGATATAAGGTTTAGAAAAAATATGTGTTTAATCAAAGTAAAAGATTGTATAGTGTATTTATAGTAAAATAAAATTAAGGGTAATCTTTATCTTATGAGGGAGAAGAAGATAGGTTCTTTTTTTCTATAGAGGAAAAAAATAGTTTGTATTATTAATATATTTTCCATCTACACCAACTAACCCATTAATATATGATAAAAATGTGATGTACCTTGATATGTCCCTAATCTATCACATGACCGTACTAAAAAATGTGATACTTCTGAACAAGGGAATAATATTAAAAAGTGAAGTAAGGAAAAAGAAAAAAATCAACTAAAGTGGTTGAATTATTGCATGAATATGTTTTTGGACTGATCCCATCAAGAAACATGAAGGGGAATATGACTTATGTTGTCCCCATTGATGATTTCAGTAGGATAGAATGGGTATTTGAAATTTCCCCCAAGTAAAAGGTGTTCAGCTTCATAAAAAAATAATGTGAGGAATGTAAAAATATGTTTTAATAGACGATTTTGAATTTTCATAATGATAATGGTATGAAATTCAAAAACATGCAATTGTAAGATTAAATCAAAAAATATAGGCTAAGGCATCGAGTTTTACTAGTGATAACTCCTTAAAAATGTAGTGATTGAGGGGATAAATAAAATCATAAACAACATGGCTACAAAAATTATTATAAAAAATGACCTACTAGATATATTAATAAAGGAAGTAGTGTTGACATAATACTACATATCCCAAAGGGAACTATTGTGTTTGATTGATGAAAATACTCCATACAAGCTATGTTATTTAAAAAATCCAACATTAGAATAATTTCACATATTTTGAAGTAAGTGTTTTATTCTCTAAAATGACAAAAATAGGTAATGTGAATCATGTATAAGTGACGGTATATTTCATGGTTACTATTAAGAAATAAAATAATATAAATGATTCAAAAATAGTAAAGGAAAGGTTGTTTAATAAAATGATTCCACTATTGTAGAGAATGAATAGAATATTGAAAAACAGAGTAAATAGTTATATGATCATAGTGATGAAGATGTAAGAAAATATAGAGGAGTGGACAAGGAAAATTATAATTTTGGAGATGATACTGATGGAGAGAATAAGGAAGTCAAATCTGTCTATTCTTATATGTCAACAAGTGGAAACGAAATTTATAGAAAAGACATCCTTAATGACCAGGCCATTTTAGTTCAAACACGGTGAATGAATTCATTATTTTAGAAATATTTTCTATATTAGGTAGTGCCTAAATATTTTATTGAAGAATCTATATTTGAAATGTGGGTTCATGGTATAAATGAAGTGATTGACCAAATTGACATGAATCATAATTCAGATCCTATTTCGAGACCAATAAAAAAGAATTTCATCTGAACCAATTGGATTTTTTATAACAAGATGAATGGAGACAGAACATTTATTTGAAATAAATAAAAACTAATGTGTAAATGGTACTATAAGATAAATGTAATCAATGTTGATGATACATTTTCACCTATTTCAAGTCTTAACACTGTTCACATATTCATTTCCATAGAAATTAAAAAGAAATTCAATGTTTTCAAGATGGATGTAAATTGTTCAATATTGAATGTTGTTTTATGGGAAGAAAAATATATCATGAAGTGATATAGTTATCTTTTTCATGGTTAAGTGAAAAGAGTTTGTATGTTATGGACGGATGTATCTGGGTTGCGGCCAATATTGAGTGCATGGTAATCAAGGCCTAGTCAGTTTTTATTTAAACACACATTTCACCATGGTGGAGTTGATTACACTCACTATGTCAAAAAATTATATTAATAAATAGATTATAGTTTTGGTGTATGTCAATGATATAATATTTTTTGAATCAAATGAGGTGAAATGTAATATTATCATATAATTCATTAAAGGTGACCTCTAAATGTAAAATATTGGAGAACCAACATTTTTTCTATAATTTATAGGTGAAAAGGGTGGAGAAACATATTAATTTCTCCATAAGAATATTCCAATGATTTTTCAGAATATTTTGGATTCCAACATCCAAGATGATGATGACTCTTATGGCTATATTGATGAAACAATCATGAGATTAGGAAGGAAAGTGGTTAATGTCACAAATATCGTCTTATCATTGGTACTCTCTTATACATAATAGGGACATGACCTAATATTTTTTCTCATATTCCAAGCAGCATGATATCAATATATTCCAAATGAGCACCGCATGCATGCATTAAAAATAATTATTTGGTATATCACCGGAGAAATGAATTTATGTTTTTTGTACAATGAAAATTCTCAGCAAGTGTTATTTGGATATACATATGCACATTGGTCTGGTTTAGCAGATGATAGAAAATAGACATCAGTTGGTGCATTTTATCTTGGAATATTGTGTGTTTCCTGTCTAATAATAAAACCATATTACATTTCTATGATCTATTTTGAATTTTAATATATTGTTTCTACTCAATATTGCATAAAATTATTGTGGATGAATCATCAATATAATGATATGGGAGTTGAATTAATGTATCTAATGAGAATCGATTGTGATAATTCAAGTTCTATAATACTTAATTGATATCCATTCCATCAATCATGGATCTTCCACATTGAAATCATATATAATTTTATCATGAAGAAGGTGGAGCAATGGAATGTGAAGGTGGAGTATGTGCTTATATAACTATAGGTTGCAAACATATTGATGAATTACAATGAAAAATATTATTTTGAGCACTATAAACTAGTTCTTAGAGTTCAATTGACTCCCCAAACTTGATAAGGTGGGGATGTGGGATCCCCTTATCCCAAGGGTTGATGTGTTTTTCCTTTATGTTCTAAGATGTGTTCTTTATAATGTTACATCCATAGAGGAGTGACACATTGGTTCATCAAAAAATGATGAGAAAATAACTTGATCAAGATATGAGGAGAATATTAGAGGGAGTTTGGTGAAGTATGGGGGGATTTTTAAATCTGATGATTCTATTGATGATCAATCAAAGGATTCATATCAAGATACATATGGTTTGTGATGAAATCAATTGACTATTTTTGGAATGAAGTCATTCATTGATGAAATTTTCATGCTACTTGTGATTCTATCACTGATGATGGATCATGTGGGATCAGAGTTTGTGTTGGGTAAATCATTGATCACAATTTAGAACCATATGAATATGAATTTTTGGTAGAATATATAAAAATATTTAAAGTTTAATCAAATGTTGAAGAGTTTTTAACAAACTAAAAGGGGGATCTTATTGTGAAAAAATACCTGAAGGAAACATTACATTGTATTTGAGTTTATTTGTTGTTGAAAATGAGGGTTGAAAATGTCGAATATGGATCTCAATTTTGACTGTTGACTAGGTGTGTTGAAAAAATCTTCATGAAAGAGGTATCGAAGCACTAGAAGTGGTACACAAATTGTTCGTTTAATATTTTATCATTCCCCAGTGTTTCCAATATTTTTTTACCTTAATAAAAGTTCATGTATGTCGAAGGAAATATTTTTCCATTGAAGTTTCTTTATGCTAACTAAAATGGAAGAATGCAAAAATACAACATATATCGTCTATTGAGATTGAAATATGTGAAGTAAGAGTCTTCTTAAAGGATTATACTGACTAGAAAGATGATTTTGGGCCTTAAAGGAATTGTCGTTTGTGGGATAATATGTTAAATTAAGGGGAACCATGAACAAATAACTATAATATATAAACTAGATATAATTTTTAGTATACGGTGACCACTGATTCACAAAAGAGATTTTGGTAATTGTGACTATAATTTTTTGTGGAATTTCATTACTTATATAAATGAACCCTAATCACATCATTAAGAGGATAAAATTTCATTACATAATATCATCGCTGGAAGAATTCAGATAAGACCTAAGTTGTTCATGAAGTAGTATTTCTAAAAAGGAGGTGGTTCATAAAAGAGTTAATGCACAACGGAAGATCGGAGAAGGGTTCTGCTGGACTTTGTATCTCACAAAAGGAAATGTCTGTCTCGAAGCATCAGCCTTCCATGAAGTGAAGGAAGTCCAAAAAAAAGGCATTTTGTGAAGAACTAGTGGTACATTTTCCATAGGTTTCCATAAATGGATTAAGGTAGATCAAAATGGATCAAAAACTGTCCTGGAAAAGACTATTTGGAAATAAAATGTTACGTGGTGAAGTGTATTTCATCTAGTGGGAAAAAATTCAACATTAGGGAAAACCCATGTGTGAAAAAGTTCTTAGGTGTTTCAGAACAACATAAGATTCCTATAAAATAAAAATGATCACAATTAAGTTGAGAGATCATTTATATTTCAAATTTTTATTGGTTTTAAACTAATAGGGACAATTAATCCAATCCAAACATTATAACGGTTGTGAAATTTAGTGGAGTTGGTACATATCCACATTGCGATTGTATGCTCCTAAGATGTAACCCATGGACGATGAACTAAGTAAAAATTATGTGTGTCATGAATGCTTTATTTATACTCATAAATTTATATGGGAAAGGGATAGAAGAGAATTTTTCAATGATGAAACAAACTTACATGGTTCGATAGTTATAATATATCATACCCAGATTAGTCCCCCTCAGGTTATTTAACATATTTGGGCTTACATCATTTTATATAAAATGATGAAGAAATAATATTAATCTATTATGAAAATATCTCATAAGAATAGTGTATTGAGAGTTTTTATTGTGATAAATCGTAAATTCCTTGATGTCTTGGTTGGAAACTATATACAGTAACCAGGTTTGGAACGTGGTGGATGTACCTGATAGAGTGAGATCCATTGAATTTAGGTTCGTTTTCCATAGGGAAATTTGACATGAAAATAAAGTGTCTTCCTATAAAGATTATATGGTTATTAATGGTTTAAAAACATCATAATATTGACTATGAGGAATAATTTTATCCAGATGTGATGTTAAATTCCATTTAAATATCATAGAAATAATATTTCACTATGATTGTGAGATGTATAAAATATTTTTCAAAAACTCTTTATTGACAAGAATTTAGTTGAGAATTTATTTATGATATTATATAAATAATTTGATGTTACAAATGAGTATTTTAGTTTTGAATGTTTCTATATTGAATTTATGGATTAATGTAATTTTCATAGAGTTCCAACATCCAATTTGTTGAAAAAATCATGTAGTTTAATTTCATATAAATTTGGATTCTTCTTAAATAAAAAAATGAGATTACTAGGGATATTGTTTTTTATATTGTGTGTAGATAAAATATTATTAATTGGAAAAAAATTCATTATTTACATTCTATAATTGGATCAAAAGGAAATTTCCTCTCAATTAAAAAAATGAGTGATGCATCATGAATACTATATATGATGATCTATAGAGATAGATAAAATAGAAGGTAATATAGATGCCATGATCAGTTAAAAGAATCTATTTTATGGTCAATACATGATCTCATATACACCTATCTATTTTTTAAAGGCTTTAAACTAGAGAAAATGGACAATAATTTCCATGGGAGACTATACCCTCAATCTAACCCCATTGTTTTATTCCCAAATTCGTTTAAAAATTCAGTATGGCTCATATTTAGAATGAACATTCCAAAAATACCTATAAAAAAACATGGGAGATGACATGAAACATGATGTATAAAATAGAATGATGTAAAATACTTATATGATGCATCAAAATAGATTAGACAAGTACCATCAGCTAAACCAAAAAAACTACTACTAAATTTATAAACAGAAAACTATATAGTGTAAGCTAAAAGATAACTAAAAATAAATGCATTGATTCCCACCCAACTCAAATAATCTATCCTTAAAAATCCTCCACCTCTATAATATCCTAGGAATGTACCCTAATATCTTAAATAAATAACAAAAGGATGATTTACCACATATCACAGTCCCAAACCCATGCCCAAATACACTTTGTAGGGTTCAATTTGTGTCCAATCTAATCCCTAGTGATTGGCCATCCTATATAACCACCACCAAAAATTAATTTCATTATCACTCAAGTTGGGGATTTCAATTTATAACCTATACTAAAACACAACTAAAACCCCATTTCAATCTTTGTGGTCTCACTATCCGATCTCACATACAGTTCTAATAAATTCACTCATAAATAACCCAACATTAACAATCAAAACCAAGGCATTATCACTCAATGAGTGGTCATCCAGGACATATCACTCATAAAAAGGACCTGTCCATGTCAACTACACTTTCACTTGGTGTGTGGATCAGTATCATGGAAAATAAGATCCCAACTCTCCCATATCGATCATATTAATTACATGTATCTCATGGTAGGTCTAATCCATAGGATCATCTCCCACAGTACTATTCATCACCTATCAAAACAATATCATGAGAACATGTTTGCAAAAACATAAAAGTGCCTCACTACCGATCTCAAAGCACACCAACTCACACACACATAATTTTCATTATCTTGAATTAATAAAAACACCAAGAAATAAAATAAAGAAGAACAAAAACATAGATTGTTTTTAATATATGGTATCTTCCAAATGACGTCAAAATAACCCAAACCATATCAATCCGGACACATTGGATATCCACTAAAAACTAATTCATATCCTTTTTAAAAATCATTTATAAAATGGACTTTGTTCCATCATACTCGATTTAGTCACAGAGACAAAATCCCAATGAAACATTCCTCAGAAAAATGCATTATCATTTTCAAATAGTATTGAAAACCTATTTTTAAATTAAACATTCAACATTAAATTCCATTTCAATAAAATCAAATTTTAAAAATTATGTCCTATGTTCTTTGAAAACCACTCATACCACAAAAAAAATCCACAAAGAGGGACACTAATACTCATTAGACTAGGGAGCCACAATCAAACTATTTTTCATGTTTTTAAGTCAATGATGACTATAAGTATGACACAATTTAATCCCATAATTATAGTGAAAAAACACAATTCATGAATTATATAGGTATGTAATAATAATTTTCTCACATAAATATTATATCATCAGAAGAAAAAGAATCATTATAATGTAAATTCCACACACCACATAATATGATCATAAATCCATCACTTGATCATATCAACATCCCTAGTGTCAACAAGAACCTATCTCATCAATAAACACCATCAAATCAATCAATATTAAAAAAACTAAAATTACTAGAATTGATTCCAAACACAATGGGATCCCCCATAACATTGAAACAATGATAATCTTGTAATGATATACTGTGAACACACACTAAGGCCTAATAAATGAAAATCCACAAACTAATTACTTTACATTATGGTTAATATTTTACAAAAGATATGGAAAGTATAAATAAAAACAATGTAAACAATAAATTAATGTTAATGATGAATAATTTATTAATTTATTCCACCTTGTAAATCATTTAAAATTCACAAATAAAATACCCATCAATATAGCTAATTTAACGAAGCATTAATGAAATATTACTCCAAAAACACTAATCAGCCAAACAAAATCATTGTATAATGAGGGAATATTAAGGAGTATAAATTATACAATTGTACCATGAATAAGAGAAAAATAATTATTCAAATCTAAAGGGGAACAAAGAGATTTAGGAGGAGATCCAGATAAGGATTTTTCACCCCTCTTCCACATTCTTGGATAAGGAAGAGCTAGAGAGGGTTAGCTATATAAACCCTAGGGAAAAAAGAAAATTAACCCTAATAAACTCAGCAACCTCCCTTTACAGTGTTTCCAAATGGTAAATATTGAAATTCTCCCTCATTAATGTTTCATATTACATACCCATAGGGTAGCTATGTATGGAAACATCCCCAACACCATGTTATGGTGTAGACCAAGACATCATGGAACCACCCACCTCTATAGGTAAATCTAAGGGCCCTTCATCTAGATCTATATCCATTGTACAATCCTATGGTTATTTCATAGGGTTACCTCATCCATGCCTCATTGTGGTGTGGCCTTCCTAGGTTTGTCATACTAGACAACTGGGAGGTCAGGCATCCTAGGAAACCTAAATAAAATATCACTTGTGGATCTATCATCACCCTTCCTAAGAAAAAACAACTAAAATGAAATACCCATAATTGTTACATGGATCCCAAATAGTAGATTAAAAATAAGTTATAGGTCTACCCAAACCCATTACAAAGTCCTCATGAGCACCCCAACTGCCAACTACTCTATATTCCATATTCCAAAATACCACATTAAGATTTTTAAACTATCAGAACTCCAATATGAGTCTTGATTGAGAATAGAAACCTACACCAAGTCAAAAATTCAAATTCCATTTAGAATGACCAACCCTTGAGGATGATGGTCATTACATACTCTTCAATATAATACCTCTCATCTCCAAGATACCATTTTATTACTTCAACCATGAATCCCAACCTACATTATTATCATACCATTATCAACCCACTACATTCAATCACTGAGTGTCGAATTCACTTATATTTCACAACATTAAACTCAAATCCCAATGATATTATATATTATTCAAAATTTCAGGTTTGATCCTCAAACCACCTCAACGGTCTCCCAGTAAATTCACCAGATAGGTTTTCTACCTCACTTCATCCAACATCAAAAGAAAAAAATTATCAATCCTCCTATTCATGACTTTCCTCAAAACTATAATCAAAAACCCACTAATACATTACTATAATAGTGCACCACCTAGTCATTATTCTTTAACACCAGAAAAAATTTCTAGATCATTGGAACACCAATGCCATGGATTAATCCCAAAAAACAGTGTTATTCAACTATTAAATCCTCAACTAATCCATGCAACCACCATTCCCTACTCACAATCACCAGCGCATCGCCATCCAATTAAGGCATATATCAAACTACCTCCACCATTAATATTCCATTTCTAATACATTATATAAACTAAATAAAGTACCCAAATCCCGAAATTGGGTCCACTATCTCCCCATCACCCCTCTATCACCTAAATCATCTACCTATGAGTTTATCTAAACCCAAAAAACTTTTTCAATTAGTTTCATACATCCATTACTTATTTGATACTCCCTAACATATAAGTATTCTTTTAATCTTTCCACTAAACTATACGTGTGATCTCTACCACCCATGTATTATTTTATACCATGAAAAATGAATTTACATAACTAGATCACTAAAAATATAGTTCCAAATGAAAAACATAGATAACCAAGCTTAATATAGTTCACATCCACACCCATTTATCTTAAAATAAAAAAACATATTCAGATCTTCCCGAGGCTTGTAGTGATCCCCGCAATAATTACTCACTTCCATTGACCAATTCAAACTTGTGGTTCTCTATATTATAGGAATTTTCAATTTAAAACATTTCCCAAGTAGTAAAAACCATAAAATCATATATATATTACATTGGGGGTATATTCCATGAACCTGGAAAATTAATGTATCACTACTCAATCCCATCATCATCAAACAACCTTGATATAAATATATTTAAATATCTCAAAACAGCCGCGGTAGACCCACAAAATAGATAATCAAAACCGATGGTTCCTCAGGGCCCCTCATAGAAATCCATGAAAACCCAATACACCTAAATACCCGTTCCTTTTCCCACTAGCTGACATAAATTTATCCAAACTTCGAAATTCTTATGGTGTTCTAAACAAAAACTCTTCAAAATATATGAACTCAACTCTAAAAATTAGTCTATTCTCTATTGGAAACCAAAGAAATATGGATTTTATAGGTAAGGTTTTATTTTTTTTAAACCCTATTAAAATAAATTTAAATTAAATAAACTCACATTTGTTTTAAAAACATATCTTAATATCTATGATATTTCACCAAATATAGAAAAACCCAAAAAAACATAGCCTTATTTGTCACTTTTTTGAAAACCAATTCCATTTAAGAATCCATTTTAATATAAATTTTCCAAAATATTTAACAAATATATTTCAAACCCACTTTCAATAAATTTCCTAAAAATTTGAAATTCCTAGTCACTTTCATATCTACAAATCGATGAAAAAATTAAAAAAACCAACATTCAAAACCATTTCATTAAAACATCATTCCATCACATGAGTTTTATTGAAAAACTATGTTTTCCCAAAAAACCACACATCTAAAAACCATTTCCCTAAGATGAGAAATAAACACATCAATATATAAAATTATCAACCATGATCCATAAATAAATATTAATATAATCACTCCATATAATATATTCAAGGAATCATCTAATATATTATAATCTTATTCAATTGAACAACACTAAACATATTCCCATTTATAATTACCCTTGAAGGAAATTATCAGTATGTATATGTGACTCACTAGAATCAACTCAAGTTGTATGACAGATACTAAGCCTCATCCATCCCAAATTGGGATTCTCAATCTAACCAAACACATTGATCCTCATAGAGTGTCTTTTCCCAGACCTGGAAATCCCCTGGAAACATGGGGTCCAAATGATGTCAGGGTGGAACTATTAGTGATCAGTCTAGCTCCCATTCACAGAACATGTAACTCTACATCTGAATAAAAGTACCACATTCCAAGACATGCTCAAATAAAAACTTATAATTCCCCATATCTGGTCACCTGAATAGATCCAATAAAAGGGTTACTATATGAACTCAAGTATACTTCCCAATATTTCATGGGATACATGTTACTAGATAGGGAATTTCATAGTCTTAAATAGACTATTACCTCAAAACTAGTCTTTGGGGGTCAATCCTAAATTTTATAAAAATTATTCCTAACCATTTCAAATAGCTGACATCGAAAAAATTCCTTTCACCATAAAACAAAGAGTCGATATTACCCCATATACAAGAATATAATGTTGTAAACAATCTCTATGATGCATTAAAATAGAACAGAGAAATAGTTTCACATAAAAAAATAAAATGGGATTCATATAAATAAACGAAACAATTTTTTAGTACATATTGAATGAGAAATAAATATTAATAAATAGCCATCATCTCAACATACACATCCAACATGATGAATAATCGACCTCTATGACTTTATGAACATGTAACACCTGAAATCTCTATGAGATACCTCTACCCATAGTGAAAATTGGAATATCTATCCATGGACATTTAATCCCATTACATGTACATGGGTATGTTTTTATTTCAATGAACTTTTTAGAATCCATGATCTGTTGATATACTAAGTGATACATTAATTAGGTGGATGGTCATGCTTCATATACAATAACATATAATGATGTTCACTTAGAACACCCACTTGAATGAATAACATATAATTCACAAAAAGAACATATTACTTTTCATTATTTACTGACCTAGCCACCAAGACAACATACCATACCTACATCAGCAAATTCAAGTTGGAAAAGTAATAGAATAAAAAAGTCCATACCCATACCAAAATTCCATGGGTAGGGTTACATTCATTTCATAACTCATTCCATGTGTCTATCAATACTATCATATTCAAGGGAGGCTACACCAACAACCAGCTATCACCTTGTCACTCAATACAGGGTAATCCATCCATAACCCATATAGTATCACAGAATTGACTAGATCTCATTCGTGGTTGCCCCACCATCATATCTCACATACCAATCCAATAATCTCACATATAGATGACCCAACATCTAACTATTGACCGATGTCTTCTCACTTAGGTCAAGGTCAACAATTCTATTGTCCCATAGATGATGTTGGCCACTATCTCTAACTATAATGGTTTTAATTATCACGAATCATGTCATATATTAACATATATCTCAACTTATGTTAAATATTTTATGTTATCTGACAGCATTATCTTGAATATCATATTATTTCATTTATATAACTATTTGTGTGTGTTTAATTATTTTAAAGATTACAACAAATTATCTATGTGTTTTTGAGTTTTAAAAATCTCTAACTTCGATTAAATAAAAGAGAGACAGAACATCTAAAATTATCAAACTATGAGTCACTGGCACCGACTGACAGGTTACTCAGAAACATTCATATGAATCACTGAGAGAAGGATTAAACAATCATATATTCTATGTATGTGAATCTAACACCATTGGAAAGACCCACTGTTGGACATGACACCGATAGATAGATGACTCATTGTTGCACATGACTCACCGACATAGATAACCAACCATCAGTCCAAGTGACCTAATGTTGCATGATGCTACTGACGCAAGGACTCACCATTATTAGAAATTTCATACTGATATTTTAACTGTCTCACAGACAGAAGGAAGGACTCACTATTGAAACATGTCACCGATGAAATAAGACATCGGTAGAAGAAGAAACCCACAAAAAGACACATCGATTAAAGGGGACACTAATAGAAAGACACACCGATAAAAGGATACACCCAAAGACGAGTCAGTAATTGACTATTTAAATATGAATTTATTAATATTATTTATAATGGTCATATTTTTGTTATTTCCTGACTCTGAAAAAATTAATGGCTACTTTCATACTTGACAGTTGACATTGCGATGTACGAGGTATCTCTACATGCACATTATTGGGAGAAAAAGTTTATCGAGGAAAAAACGTATGTGATAATCAAAAGAGGAGGAGTGTGGTGGACTAGAAGCAGTGCATTCCATGTGAATAGATATGAAAACTGAAGAACATCAACTCTCATTCAACTACTATAAACCTAATAACTCAAAAAAACATATGGGTAGATAAAGAAATCAAGATAAACCTGCTGAGTTGACCTTGAACATATTTCGAACAAGAAGATGATCATGTCATGCCCCTAGAATCTAGAACACAGAGGCTACAACACTTTGTTTTGAAGGTAACTTATAGAAGAAGAATCGAACTTCAAATCCACAAAATCAAATTATTCCAAAGATTCACTTCGTAACAAAAATAGCCTTCTAAACCCAACTCTAAATCTTCAAACTCTGTTGTGTTCATTTATTTACATTTTTGAGAAATGTGTTTATATTTCTGTTACACACACACACACAGACTCCTATGCATAACAAGAGGATACCTGATATCCTTAAACTAACATTCTATTTATCATTTTCTTATCCCACTTAGAAATATAGAAGAAGTCAAGTGTGACATATTTTCTTTTTTCCCAAGAAGAACTATGGTAGATGTCTAGTGTGACCTGGACAACCATGTGTGTTGTTGTGAACCCCAATCCGTGGTGTAGAACAAAATGATTATTAATTTAAAAATCATATAAGAAGATGATAACTAAGTGGAGATGACTATGTATCAGCTTGAGAATAAAACACTTGTTATTTCTGCTGTGTTTTTAATCTTTAGTTTTATACTGTTTTATCACATATTTCATAAAACCAAATTGAACACTGATAGTTAGTTTAGAAAGTTTTTATAATTATTTTGAACTAGTACATTGGTTTTAAAAGAAATATTAATCATTATATTAGTATAACTGTGAACTAATAAAACTTTTTTTAAATTAATTGAATATTCATAACTCTTATAAATTCACAACAAAATGGATTCGATTATATTTTTAATTTGGTGATGTTTTCATAGAACCAAATATTAAACAAATTTTTTATGGATACTTCATTCACCCCCATCATGATTAATATACTTCAACCAACATTTGGTACAAGAGGATTTTGTAATTTTTAGTTTTCAAAATCATTCTCAATCTTTTTAAACTATGATTTTAGTTATATTTCAATGATCTTAACATTTCTATCTATACTAAATTTTTATCTCTTTAAATTATTTTTCTAATATTTTGATTATGGATAATATAATGTAAGGATCCACTAAAAATAAACTACCTTTCATCAATGGAACCAATTTTGCTCAGTGGATTCTTAAAATAAAAATACATTAAGAAAGTATGTGGTTGGAAATCTGGATTGCTAATGAAAGTAAATATGAAATCCTTGAAACTACTAGGAACACTTGGGGTGAAGCCACCAAGACTGCCAATAATAATAAATGTAAAGAAATTAATGATCTATATTTTTCACTAACTGATTAAGATTTTAATTGCATTTATACATGTAAAACTACTCATGAGATTTGGGACACTTTTTATATATCCCATAAAAGAACATAAAATGATAAAGTGATGAGATTTAATACTTATACTATTAAATATGAAAAACATTGAATGAATCCTAATGAATCTATTTCTGATATGTATCTTAGGTTCAATGAAATTGTGAACACCATGATTTAATTTTTAAGAGTTTTCATAACAATGGAACAGATCATGAGGATTCTAAGATGTTTACCAAAGAGATGGTGAGGGAAATCAGTATCAATTAGAGAATAATAAGACATTGATAAAATTCCAGTGAAGAAAATAATTGGAAAACGAATGGTGTATGAAGATGAGAAAAAGGTGAATCAATAAGAAGAAGATCCAAAGAGAAAATTTGTAGCCTTCCAGAGAACTACCTATAAGAATAATAGAGAAGAGAAGGTGGTATCCTCTTTTTAAAGCACCAGTAATAACAAATCAACATCTGATAGTGATGACGAGATGGCTCATTTGACCAGATGATTCAGGAAATTTTATTAGAAGAATAATTTTTTCAAGAATCCCAACTATAAAAGACGATATGATTATAAGGGAAACTAAAAAAAGGACTATAAAAGAAATTAAAAATCTGAGGTGATTGTATGGTATGAATGAAAGAGTACTGGAAAATTCAAAGGTGAATATACAATGTTAAAATACAAAAAGAAGTATCAAAATGAAGACAGGAAGTATAAGAAAACTATGATGGTCACATGTAGTGCTTCTTAGGATAGCTCTAGTTAATCAGCATCATCTCACGATGAGAAAGATGACATGGAAAATCAATGTCTTATGAAAAACACATCTGAGGTATCTTTAGATTCCCCTACACAAAATTCATATTGTTCTGAAAATAAAAGAGATTCATTGAATTTGAAAAGTGATGAACAGTTTGAATACGACAACATGATGGAAGATGATTATATTGATCTAAAATAAAAATATAAATCATTAAACAAACAATATGCTCTTACTGTAACTGTTAAATATGAACATACTACTAAATTGGAAAGAATACTCAACTTATCAAAGAAAAAATGAATTAAAAATGTCTAATGGGAAAATGAAGAAAGATTTAGAGAAGTTTACAAATGAAAAATATGATCTTCTTCAAATTATAGGTAAAAAGATAGGTCCTTACTATAATTATGGTATTAGATATCATCCTAGATGGAGAAACTTATCGAAAAAAAAATTTCTAACTAAATCTAGAAAATCAGTTCTTTTACCTAAAAAACAAAAATATACTACTAGTACCAGTTCAAAAAAATCATTTACTACCTGTAGTTTTTATGGACCAAATAAATATTATTTTTGAATCATGTTGCATAACTTTTATAGGAATCCGATAAGGAAAATGTGGTTACCTAAATCATTAATTACTAATTTCACTTGACCCAAACAAGTCTCGGTACCAAAATCTATTTTGGTTGATTATTATGTAGGAAAGTTGTTTGAAGAGATCCTGCAAGATTCAGTGGTACTTGGACAGTGGATGTTCAAGACGCATGACAAGGGATTATTCAAGCTTCAAGAACCTAATCAATATTGATGGTGGATATGTCACCTTTGGTGACAATTCTAAAGGAAACATAATTGGCTTAGGACAGATTGGTAACTCTAGCTCAGTTTTAATTTCTAAATTACTTTTTTTTATGGACTGAAATATAATTTTAATTGTATTTCACAATTATGTGATGATGTATTTCAAGTTAAATTTGAAAATTGTGCTTGCAATGTTTTTAACTCTAAAATTGAATTGTATTTTTCTTCTTTTAGAAATGATAATGTAAATTCTATTAACATAGATTCTATAGATTCTCAAAATGATTCATGTTTAAGTTCCTTTCATAGAGTCTTGGATTTGTAATAAAAGATTATGCCACTGTAACGTAAATAATATTAGAAATATTACTAGAAAAGGACTAGTCAAGGATATACCCAAACTTGTGTTTCCAAATAATGAAGTCTGTAATCCTTGTTAAAAGGGGAAACAATTCAAGATATCTTTCAAATCAACAAAAGACGATTAAACTTCTCAACCATTAGAGTTGGTTCACATGGATTTGTTTTGAACATCTTGAGTTTCTAGTTTAAATGGGAAGAATTATGTCTATGTTTTTGTAGATGACTATTTTTGGAATATGTGGACTTAATTCATAGATCACAAAAGTGAATCATGTACTTACATCACCAAGTACTCTAAAATTGTGGAAAATATTAGTGGACTTAGAATTAAATCCTTAAGAATTAACCATCACCGTGATTTTTAAAATCAACACTTTTAATCAATTTTACCACACAATGGCTACATTAATAACTCCCCCCCCCCATAGGTCTCCTCAACAAAATGGAGTTGAATAAATGAAAAATAGAACAATACAGAAGATATCTAGAACAATGTTTAATGAATATGATCTACCTATTTAATTTTGGATGGAGGATGTGAATATATATTTCTACATAATTAACATAGTTTTAATTATACCTATCCTCAAGAATACTTCTTATGTGTTTTGGAACAATATAAAACCAAAGTTAGTTTTTTTTGAAAAGAAGGACAGATAACATTAACGACGAAGATCAACAGCCGTACAAGCGAAAATCCATGAAGAGAAATTGTCCAGCCAGAGCTGGTTGACATCGAAGAGGCCTGAGGCTGCCAACTGGTGGGCCACATTATTTCCTTCCCTTTTGGTAAAGGATAAGGTACAATAAGAAAAGCCTTTTCGAAGCACGCGAATTCTCCTGGTGATGGAGCCAAATAAATGGAGTCTGCCATCGTTGTTGCTGATAGCATCGATTATGGTGAGGCAGTCAGACTCAATGATGATATCAACCCATCCATGATCCATAGTGAGCATCATACAGGCAGGGATGGCCATGGATTCAGCAACTGCAGGCTCCTAGAAATCCTGATGTAGTTCATATTTGGCATTAAGGATTTTCCCCAGATGGTTTCGGGCTAGGAGGCCTAGGGTGATAAGCCCATCCTTTAGGAGTGATGCATCCACATTAATCTTAAGGGTCCCTTATGTTGGGGGATTCCAATAAAGGGGAAGGGAGGGGGTAACACCTGGCATAAAATTTCCATTGTGGTCTTTCCAGCCCTCAATCCAGGAGGTGGCCCATTCAATCCATAATTCAGGGGCTTTGTGAGCTTGATGAAAAATTTAATCGTTGCGCCAGACCCAGATAATCCAGAACAGAGTGCAAAGTGAACCTGAAGAAGTCAAGGAAAGAGAGGAGCACCACCGCCTCAGAAGATCGGGAATGTCAGAGGCCGATGCCAATGAAGCCGTAGAAGTCAGGCACCATTTATTCCAAATTTTCTCTTCTCCCATGCAGTGAATGATGGCGTGCAAAAGAGTTTCAGGAGTGTTTGGGCAGAAAGGGAAAAAAGCAGAACTAGCCATATGTCGGTGAGCGAGGAAGCTTGTGGATGGGAGAGTACCCGTGCAGACCTGCCACCAAAACCGGCGAATTTTAGGGGGAGCGTTGAGCTTCCACCCCAAGTTCCATGGTCCCTCAACCCGGCCGTCTGAGTGGTTGTCAAGAGCTAGTCTATAGCCAGACCGCACCATGTATTCACCCGAGGACTCATTGATGCAGAAAAGATGGTCGGGGCCTGTATCGGGGACCCATGGAATGCTAAGGATGATTCTTTGATCCCTTTCATTAAAATAATAAAGGATTTTTTCCAGACACCACCCCTGTCCCTGGTCGAAAAGAAGGCAGCTGATAGTGGCGTTTTTGAGACCTGGTTGGGCGGGTGATGTAGCGCGCATACCATCCTTATCGATAAGCCAAGGATCAGTCCAGATTTTGACTGATGAGACAAACCCTATCCTCCATCCTAGTCATTTTTTCAGGAGGTTTTTAGCCCCCAGATGCTTCTCCAGAGGAAGCTAGGATGTGAACCAAGAGAGGGAGCACGAAAGTCTGTGTGGGGAAAGTACCTATCCCGGAGAACCCGTGCACAAAGAGATGATGAGTGGTGAAGAAGTCTCCATCATTGCTTGGCCAAAAGTGCATCATTGAAGAGATACAGATTCCGTAATCCCATCCATCCCTCTTATTTGGAATTTCAGAGTTTCTCCCATGCCATCCAGTGGGGTCGATTCCTCCCATCATTCTTCCCCCACTAGAAATTGGCAGTGTGTGTGTCGATCTGGTCGACGATGAAAGTTGGGAGCCTAAATAGGGAAATAAAGTTGGTGGGAATGGATTGTATAATAGCTTTGATGAGGGTCTCTTTTCCAGCTTTAGAAATTCCTTTAGGGGACCAGCCTAGAATTTTTTTCTCGATCTTCTCCACAAGAGATGTGAATATTTCTTTTTTGGATCGGCCAATCACCGTGGTAACCCACAGGTACTTCTGATGTTTCAAAACCATATGGATACCAATTGATGTGCAAAGCTCTTCCCTATTAGAAATAGGAACCCCAGCATTGAATGAAATTTTAGATTTTCCAAGATTGATAAATTGTATAGACGCCCTCTCATACTGTTGGATCGCTTGGCTGATTACCCGACATTCATTAATTGTTGCTCTAGAAAATAAGAGGCAGTCATCGGCAAAGAAAAGATGCGACACCGATGGGAAAACACGGAAGACCTTAGCCCCATGAATAGATTTAGAGGATGCAGCCATGTAAATAAGATTATAGAACACATCATCCACCAGAATGAAGAGAAAAGGGGATAGGGGATCTCCTTGGCGATGGCATCGATATGGGGAGAATCCTCTGGTGAGCTCCCTGTTGACCTTGATTTTGAAGGAGACCGTCGAGATTCATTCCATGATAATATCTGTCCATTTAGCGCAAAAACCCATTTTCAGCATGACCATACAAATGAAGCGCCATTCCACTCTATCGTAGGCCTTGGTCATATCCCGTTTCCAGGCCATGGTTCCTCTTTTCGTCGTAGATCATGATTTCATAGAATAGAACACTTCATGGGCCACAATCACATTGTCAGTAATCAGTCTCTTGGCCACGAAGGCGTTATGAGTCTCCGAGATAATATCAGGTAGCCAAGGCCGCAGCCGATTGACAAGGATATTAGAGAAGATTTTGTATGAGACGTTACAAAGGCTGATAGGTCTCAAATCAGGGATCTACAGAGGTTTCTTGATTTTGGTAATGAGGACAAGGAGAGTTTCATTGATGGAAGCAATAACAGTATTCCAATCCTAGATATTTTTTATCATGTTGCAGATGTCGGGACCGATAATGAGCCAGTATTGTTTAAAGAAGAGGGCATGGAACCCATCCAGTCCTAGAGCCTTAGTGGGATGAAGTTGTTTAAGTGCCTAGCGTATCTCGGCATCTGTCACAAATTTGGTGAGCTGTCTATTGATCTCATCAGTGATCACGGGTCTGATACAATCTTCCACGTCGGCAGACATGAAAGGGGTTCCTGCAGTGAATGTGTTCTGTAAATAGTCTGTCAAGGCCTTGTGGATACCATTTTTGTTAGAGACTTTGCTTCCATCGGGATGTAAGATGAAAGTAATAGAATTTTTCCTTCACCTAGCTGAAGCTTTCTGGTGAAAAAACTGGGTATTAGAGTCCCCCTCTTTAAGGTGGTTATCCCACGCCCGCATGGCCCAAAAACATTCCTTGACATGCAGGGCCATTTCAACATCTCTTTGCGTGGCTCCAATCTTAGAGAGAATGAAATTAGATGTGGGTTTATTGAGGAGGTTTCTCAATCTCTTTTCAAGGATATCACAGTGCTGGTTAGGGTGGCGGAATTTCGTATTGCTCCAAGACCTCAGATCAGATGCGACCTGCTGGAGATTGAGGAAAACATCCACTTGAGTGGTTTTCCAACTTGAACAGATCACCTCTTCGCATTCCTGATATTTTGACCAGATGCTCTCAAATCTGAAGGGTCTGAGAAGTTGTGTATTTTATTCATCTTGCGTGCAATCAATGAGAATTGGACTGTGGTTTGAGAAGTTAAGGGCCATATGGCTGATGTGAAACATACTGAACAGATTAATCCAATCAGTAGAACCCATAAATCTATCAAGGTGGTCAGCGACGTGGGTGACTTCGGAATTTATCCGAAACTAAGTAAAATGATTACCTGTATACCCCAAATCGACCAGGTCCGCCCTAGCGACTGCGTCCTTGAAGTTTGACATTGAAGCTGAGGCTCGAGATCATCCGCCCCTCTTTCCCTTATGAAACGTAACTTCATTTAAATCTCCTCCAAAGAGGATAGGGCTCAGTAAATCATGTCGCAGCTTGCACAGAAGATCCCATTACTTCACCTTCTCATTATGGGATTGCCATCCATAGAAACCCACAAAGGTCAATGATGAATGAGAGTCTGTTTGGATAGTCACGGCCACATGGTGCGAGGAGAAGGAAATTTTTTTGACGTCGATATTGTCCTTCCATAGAAGACAAAGTCCCCCAGCATGGCCTTGTCTGGTCATCGGAAAGTAGCCTTGGAAGCCGCACTTCATAGAAATACCATTGGTGTCTTTGTTTTCCAGAATGGTTTCGGACATGAAAACCATATCGGGGCGAATTTGAGAGCAATTTCACTGAAGCATGCGAACTATTTGTGGGTTTCCAAGCCCACGATAGTTCCAGCATGAGGCAATCATTGCACTAGGTGGGGCTGGGTCTCACCTGCCATCACCTTTGGTTCCTTCGGACAAGTTTCTCTACTTTTCATTTTCCATCTCTTATTGGGATACCTCCTAGGGTGGCCTATTTCATTATGTCTTTTCCGGAATCCAGGTGTAGGGTCTTCTATAGGACCAACACTCACTCCTCATTGCACCCTTTTCCATGTTAGACAGGTATTTGGGCCCGGTAATGAAGTCCTCATCATTCCATGAGCCTCCATTGTTAGAGTTGTAGCTGCAGTCGGTTGTGGGTCAGGGTCCAGATCTGGTGGTTCGATGTGCATCAACATTGGTTTTGAACAATGTATTGGTGGTTCAATGTGCTTCATCGCCAACTCTATTGATGTTTTGGAGTTGTCCTCATGGGGGTTATGATAAACTCATGCATCTCTCTAAGTGGGAGGGCTAGCTGAAGGGAGATCCACTGGTCCAGTCATATGAGATTTCCCAGGAATGGGTTCCTCCTGACTGATATGTGCCAGTGTGAGACGGTCACGATCCTTTTGTTTTTCCATCTCAGGGATAACAGAATATTTATTCATTTTGGAGCAGAGCCACGGGCCATATTAGGGGATAATGTTTCCCGGTCCAATCTTATGTTTAGTGATGCACTTTTTTTCCAGATGGCCAAGGTGACGGTAGGAAAAGCAGAAGATTGGAAGTTTATCAAAATTGAATGATATCCAAATGTTGGTGTCTTCTATTTTCAGGAAAATTCCTCTCATCAGCGGCTCTAACACTTCAATTTCTGCCTTGATCAGAACCTTGGGGCCCCATTGTATTGGGTCTGAGCTATCCCAGTCAATAAAGTGACCTAAACTGTCCCCGATTTCTCTCATAATTCGTTCCGTTCTGGTATGGAAGGGAACTCCTTTAATTCTTATCAAAAAGGGGGAGAGGGTTAAATTCACACGCTGGATATCGTCCCCCCCTTTGAATTCTTACATGAGGAGGAGTTTTTTATCGAATGACCATGTTCGGCCCCACAATATTCTGTCTCTATCTCTCTCGTTGAAGAACTCAAAGACGAAGCGATTGACCCCCACTTCCTGGATATCCACTCCTGCCTGTAGTTTCCAGATGTTCTGTAGAGTATTTTTGAAAGCCCCCTGATTTACCAAAATGTTTTCCATTAACTTTCCATCCACGAGAAGAGACATGCACTTATCTGGAAGTGTGTCATTATTTCTCCATGCCTCGATGGTCACCTTTTATTTGTCTGTCAAGGACAACCTCATCCATTGATTCACAAGTTCATCATCCATAGAGAAATACCAAAATATTTTGCAAATCCCCAAAATACTGGTGCCCTAGTGGACCCCACAGACCTAGAACCCTTGCAAAGGAACTTGTCAATTGCTCTGAATAAAACGCCTGGTGCACAAGATGACCCAGTCCAGCCACACACAAATCAGGACCGGTCCAACAGATAAGTCACTAGGCTGGACACTCCTTCGTGGCCACCCAGCGCAATCCACCCGAAAGTTATTTCAATGTTTTTGGTTGAAAAGTACATATTTTTAATACAAAGGATAGTCTTGAAAAAATTTCATCCAAGAGTGATGAATTAATATTCCAGGGTTATTCAACTCTTGTAAATAATATAGAGTCTTTAATAACAGAACCAAGTGTGTGGAAGAATCTGTACATATCAAATTTGATGAAAAAAATTCACATGAATCTAAGATCACTTTAAAAAACCTTTAATATGATACGTCAAATCTTCACATAAATGAAAAATCATCTACTCCTTCAGTCAAGAAATCATTTCATTCAAACAGTTGTAGAAATTCTTTAGAATCTGAACATGATGAACCCAAACCTATAGATGAACCTAAAGTTAAGAGCCCCTCATTTTCTAGATCAATTATAACTCTTAAGAACAATCCTTTAGATGTTTTTTTTGGAGACTTAGATAAAGGGACACAAACTAGAGTTTCACTTAGAAATCAATTTTAAAATCAAGCCTTTTTGTCACAACATGAACCAAAAAACATCAATGTTGAAATTAAAAATTAATTTGGAGTGATGGCTATACAAGAAAAACATTATAAATTTGAAATAAATAAAGTCTTGAAACTTGTGGATATACCCAAGGACAGCTTAACCATAGGCACTAAGTGGGTGTTTTGGAATAAGGTAGATTAATCTTGTAATATTGTTAGAAATAAAGAAATAATAGTTACACAAGGTTATAGTCTGGAAGAATGCATTGACTAGGAATAAAATTTTCACCTATTTCTAGACATAAATCCATTAGAATACTCCTTTCTTATGATACCCATCTTAATTTCAAAAAATTTCAAATGGATGTCACAAGTGTATTTCAAAATAAGTGTATTGTTGAGTATGTTTTTGTTGATCAACCCCTAGTTTTACAAAACCTCATTTATAATATCATGTTTTTAAACTAACAAAAGCTTTATATGGTTGAAAATAAGATCCAAGAGATTGTTATGATAGAATAAGTATTTTTTCTTATTTAAAAAGGTTTTAAAATAGAATTGATGATCCAAATATTTTTATAAATTGAATTTATAATGATACTTTTTAGTAATTCAGAACAATGTTGATGATATTATTTTTGCATCATGAAGAAATTATTCATGTATTGAATTTTTAAATATGATGAAAAATGACATCCCGGTGTGCCCGAAATGAGTTTTTGAACTTATTTTCGAGTACATTCAATAAATGCACGAGCAGAATTTTCTATATTTTGGACCAGTGCTCGGATTAAAAATCTAAGGGCACTATTAAATCCACAACACCAAGATTCACTTATTGGAAGCTTCAAATCAACCACATTAGGTCAGGAGAAAAATATATATTTTGTGACTTTTTAAAGAAAAGTTAAATAACATGTAATTGTTATTTTATTTATTTTTCTTTTTCCTACCACCTGTTGAGCAGTGGTGGTGGGGACCACTGAGGTGGTCAGAAATTTAATTATGGGGTGTTAATTGTACAATTACACATTGGTTGCGTAACCACATCTCATTTAATAAATGTGACAATTTAATTACGTCAATTAATTATTCACATTAAGTACATAAATTAACGATGCACATTTATTGCATAAATTATAGAACCTAATTAATTATTCAAGGTGTTTCTCACCTTCCCCCATCCTATTTAAATAGGGCTTGGGGAGGGGTATTGGCATGGCTTCATCAAGCGAGGAACCCCTGACAATGTGACGCCACATCATCCACCTATGGAGAATGGAGGATTGACAATGCCCGTTGTAGGATCGATATGATGGAAGACGGATGATGGAGTCCAATGCGCAAGAACCTTATCCTTCGTTAGCAATACCCTCGAACGTGGAAGAACCACTATCCACAACATCCCCAATAAATCATGATGTAGGGGTTGTCATTTAATTCATGATTTTTCCCTCGATTTTTATTCCTCGTTCTTGTGTTTGTGGGAGGTTATTGTAGGGGATTTGAATGGGGTTAAAAATTATTAAAATGTGATGAATAATTACCTCCCACTTGTTATAATGCTAATGGGGTGGATGCAGGCTGAATGAAAAATCCCCAGACCCTCTGTCACTTTTTTTTAATGTTGCGTTATTTGGGGACAGTTTTCCCAATTCGATGACAGAATGAGACATGGGGTCACATTGTAATGGAGGCAGTCTGAGAGGCCCGTAGGCATAGACAAGAATGGAAATTGAGCACTGGAGCATCGTTCGAGCCCTGTGAAATCTCTACCGCTGAGGCACTGAGGCAGTGGCACCATTGACAGACACCAACAGCAGAGACTACGGCCGGTTCTTGCCATCTGTGGAGGAGCACAGCGCCGCTCGATGCCGTAGTGGCTAGACAGGCGGCCGATAGTGGGCCGACCACGGGGGTGGAGGCGGAGCACCTTTGCGCACTACATTGAAGGAGATATGTGCCTTGAAGTCATGATGAGCTGGTAGGGACTCGTTTCCTATGGGACCTGCGGGTGACACGGTGGCGCCATCTGCCACCCCCATTAGGTGAAACTGAATGGTTCTATGAGCCATTTGGTAGGTAGGCCACATTCCCCTCGTAGGGAATACCAACAGCAAGGGCCACATGGCCCGGCGGGCTGTGGTCATCCGTCAGCCCAGGCCGGTCCACGGCCCAGAAGACCAAGCCCGTCGTGGCCTAGCCTAGTCAGGTCAGTCAAGGATGGTGCACGACCAAGCGGGCCGAGCAATCTGTGGCCCAGCCAAACCAGTCCGGCAGGGGTCGGACTGGACCGAGACCCCTCTTATGCCATGAAATACTTAAATAACCATATCTTGCGATCCATACATCCATTTGACGAACTGTATACAATGCTGTGATCATTTGAGAGAGACGGTCCTTTTGAGATATGCCAGGAGTGTTTTTAAAAAATTTGGAGTAAAGATGGGTTGGATCGACTCCAAATCCAACTAGGCCCTCACCACTAAAATGTCAATAACTTACAGACCGGGCATCTGGTGGATGTGCCATTTATTGCATTGCAACCCTTATGATGTGCCAAATCATCATGTTATTTCACCATGGGACTTAGTACCAGTATAAATCTGGCCGATGACATGAGGAGCGGTTCTCATAGAATCAAGTGCGCTTTGAGCAAGAATCTAGTGGCTGGCTATGACATAAAGAAAAAGGGAGACCAATATAGTTCAGACTCAGAAACACTATAGTGGGATGATCTAGCTATACGACTAATCATCCCTACCTTGGTACCAGCAACCAATACGGGTGAGCACCAACGATCAATACTGGTTAGAACTAGCGACCATTACGGGTCAACATCTAGTGACCAATACGGGTCAGCATACAATGAACTATACAGGTCAGCATACATTGACCTATATGAGTCAACATTATAGTTACTACGGATATGATGATCTCTCTTTACGACTAGTCATCCATATCCTAGTAACATTCATGTTATACCATTAGATTGACCTGTCTCTTTTTCTTATGCTTCATGATTTAGATCAAGATTGTGATATTACCTTTGTGGTATTTCTTGTGATGTTTTTATTTGTGTATTAGTGAGAAACCTTTAGGCGTCTCGGGGTCCCCTACTAAGTTTTTATACACCCACTGCATGGGATCTTCCCGCACGTGTGTGTCTGGTGTGCACTATTAACGATACGAGGAAGAATTTGGGGGTTTGGGACATGGTGGAGCTTGGTGTGAGGGAAGCAATCGAGATCCTATTCTTTGACTTCAGACATACAGCTAATACCCTCCCGATAGAGCTCCAGGGAGGATGGGATATCTGTTTACATTCTTTTTAGTTTCTAGGGCTTGTATTATGGCCCATATTTTTTAGTTTACAGTCGTACTTGTGGTTGGAATTTACTCTCACATTTATACATTACTTATGTTGGTTGTTTATTTTAGTTTCCCTATTTTTATTTTGTGTAGATCTCTAGATAAATGCCTACCCTATTCGAAAAATGGCTCCAAGTACTAGTCACCAACCCCTGGCCTATGGAATGTGGTCTTGGGGTAGTCACATCTGGGCCCCGTGGGACGGGTCATGACAAAGTTGTATCATAGGGTCGTCAGTTCTACCAGAAGAACTAAAAGTCTGCTTTTAATGAGGCAATGATGTACAATGTCATTAGTTTAGTTTTCAATATAGGGATTCCAGTGTTGGTGTGGTGGTCGATGTATCCATACACTAGGACAATGAATTATATTTTCCGACTTGGTACATGAAAACACCCATTGAGAGTGTTTTGAAAAGCATTCTTGATCTTCTTCAGTTAGCCCACTGGGTATAAATTTTCGACTATGGAGCATCTATTGCTTATAGGATTCCTCCACAAAGATATCCAGGTAGGATTCAGGTAAGAGATTGTGATAGTGGCCCACCGAGTGACGAGGAGTCAGTACAAGGGCCACTCACAGTGATGGCACATTTGGGAGGTGTACCAGTAACACCACCACCCATTGAGAAGCAGATGCTACTAGTGGATCATGTATGCTGACTGAGAGTGTTGAATGAGTTACAGAGATAGAGTCATCAGTGGTTTTGAGGAACGATAGACCCCCAGGAATTAGAGGACTAGGATGAGGTAGTTTCTTCGGTCATTCTTTTAGTAGGGACATCTGCTGATAATTTGGATATCTTGTCCACTAGCCTTCATCATGGCTCCACATGATGATGGTGGAGCTTGATTCTCTAGGTTCATGAGGAGATGACCATGTAACACCCCCAAATGATAAAGGGTTAAATGCCTAAATGATATGACTCATGTCAACAAGTTGCACCTTCCTTTTTAGGAGCCTACCTGATTAGAACTCCACATTTAAGTGTGCATGTCCTGGAGTAGTGATCAGGATGGGTGACCTCCAGGGAAGCTTCTCAGGGTGCGTGTGAGTGAGGAAAAAACACACTAGAAAGGACATGTGTTGGCATGTGAGGACATTCATTAGTCAGATAACCCGTCCGGGCATATGGGATGGACATAGGGTGGGGCCCATGTGTATGTGGGGAATTTGGTGGGCGGGGCCCAGTTGTCACATTTGGTATCAGAGGTGGTACCCAGACTTTGCAGTGCACTGCCTGGGTTGAGATGCAGGGCCCACAATGAGGACATTTTTCTCAAAAGGGGGGGGGGTGATTGTAACACCCCCAAATGATAAAGGTTTAAATGACAATATGATATGACACATATCAAGAAGGCACACCTTCCTTTTCAGGACCCTACCAGATTAGAACTCCACAGTTAAGTGTGTTCGGCATGATGTAGTGATCAGGATGGGTAAACTCCTGGAAATTTTCCCAAGATATGTGTGAGTGAGGAAAAAACACACTGGAAAGTAGATCTATTGTCCTGTGGGGATTGTCATTCGTCAGATAAACCATCCGGGCACGTGGGTGGGACCTAGGGTGGGGACCACGTGTCTTCGGGGCATCTGGTGGGTCGGGCCCAGTTTTCACAGAACATCACCTGGCCGGACATTGATAGCATTTTTATGGCGGAGTTCATGACAACGATACTACAATCCGTGCGTATTCATAACCTATTTCATCTCAAGTAGGGCATCAAGAATGAGGCTCAGTACTATGTGAGATTTACTGACCTCTCTCGATATTCTACTAACATGGCACATGGCCCTTACTTTAGGGACTGAACCTTTGAGAAGGGGCTCTGATTAGAGATCATAGCTTCGATAGTTTCTCTCATAATCCCAATGCACGTTGGGGTGCTAGAGAGAGATTTGTTGATAGAGGGCTTACTTCCTGACAAGGCACTGAATGTGGGAGCCCCGACCAGATGACAAGTAGCAGAGTCATCTACAGCTGGCAGTAGACAAACGACTTATAAGGCCAAGATGGATAGACCTTGTGGAGGGTGACCCAGGGATTCAGGGTCAGAGGTGTGAGGCTCAACAGTCTGAGGGAGACAACAATAAGGAATGATATGTTTTTCCTGTGGGGAGAGGGTTATAGAGCTCAAAATGTTGTGCTCTAAGGGGGGGTGGTGGGTGGGGTTATTGTAACACCCCCAAATGATAAAAGGTTAAATGAAATAATGAGATGACTCATGTCGACATAGTGCACCTTCCTTTTAAAGAGCCTACCTGATTAGAAATCCACAGTTAAGGGTGCTGGGCCGGGAGTAGTGATCAGGATGGGTGACCTCCTGGGATGTTTCTCAGGGTGTGTGTGAGTGAGGACAAAAAAATCTGGAAAGGACATGTGTTAGACTATGGGGATTGTCATTAGTCAGATAACATGTCCGGGCATGTGGGTGGAACCTAGGGTGGGGCCCACGTGTCTGCAGGGCATCTAGTGGTCGGGGCCCAGTTGTCACAGACCATCACCTGGCCGGACATTGAGAGCCTTTTAAAGTCGGAGTTCATGCTAGAAACACTACACTCTGTGCCTATTCATAAGTTATTGCATCTAAATTAGGGGATTCGGACTGTGTCTTAGTACTCAGTGAGATTTACTGAACTCTCTCAATATTCCACTAACATGGTACAAGACCCTTACTTTAGGGATTGAACCATTGAGCAAGGGCTCTGATTATAGATCAGAGCTTCGATAGTTTCTCTCAGCATCCCAACGCAGGCTGGGGTGCTAGAGTGAGCATTGTTGATAGAGAGCTTATATCCTGAGCATGTATTGAAAGTGGGAGCCCATAAAAGATGACAAGCAGAAAAGTCTTCTACAACTAGCAGTAGATAGGAAACACAAAAGCCCGAGTAGGCTAAACCTTGCGGATGGTGTCCCGGGGATGCAGGGTCAGAGGAGCGAGGATCGAGAGTCCGAGGGAGACACTAATGAGGCATGATATGTTTTTTCCGACTGGGACAGGGTTACAGAGCTCATGACTATTCGAATCCCCTTGAGAGTGATCATCAAATGGTGGAGGGGCCACCGAGAGAGCGGTAGTGGAAGGATCATGAGTGATATCCTGGTGGCAGACGAGTCTGGGGAGCAGGACAGGTAGTGGGAGGTGGTTGGGGTCACCAGGAACTCCCACCACCATACCTAGGTGGTCCACCACGAGCTTATGGAGTAGGTGGAAGGGGACAAACACAGCTTTCGTCGGTTGATTCTAATGATCCTGATGTCCTTGGGATGATATGAGGTACAATTTATATCATCTCTACATTAGCAGTAGTTATTATCAACACATCTGTGATTTACAGAACTCTCTCGATATTCCACTAACATGGTACGAGACCCTTACTTTAGGGACTAAACTTTTGAGGAGGGGATCTGATTAGAGTTCATAGCTTCGATTGTTTCTCTTTGCATCCCAACGTAGGTTGGGGTGCTAGAGATAGCATTGTTGATAGAGAGCTTACTTCTTGAGAAGGCACTGAAAGTGGGAGCCCCTACCAGATGACAAGTAGCGGAATCATCTACAACTAGCATTAGATAGACGATGTAGAAGTCCAGGTAGGCTAGACCTTGCGGAGGGTGACCCGGGGATGCCGGGTCAGAGGTGTGAGGCTCAAGAGTCTGAGGTAGACACCAATGAGGCATGATATGTTTTTCCGGCGGGGACAGGATTACAGAGCTCAAGACTTTTTGAATCCCCATATGGATGATCAACAAATGGTGGAGGGGCCACTCAGGTAGCGGTAGTGGAAGGATAATGAGTTTTAGCCTATAGGTAGACAAGTCTGGGAGAAGGGAATGTAGTGGGAGGTGGTTGGGGTCACCAAGATCTACCACCACCACCCCCGGGTGGTCTACCATGATCATAGAGAGTATGTGGATGAGGATAGACCAGATTTCATCAGTTGAAGCTCACAATCCTGACATCCCTGAGATAATACAAGGTATGATCTGTATCTTCTCTACTTTATCAGTAGTTCTTATCAACATAGGTTCTAGCCATTATTTCTTTTATAAAGACTTAGTTTGAGACTCTGAGATTTCGACGTAGCTTTTTTCTTGAACCTTGTGTTTGGATAGTCCTATGGGAGAAGATTCAGCGACCACACACTGGTGCTGATAGTGTAATCTTACTCTCAGATGAGATAGATTCATATGGGATCTTCTAGTAGCAATGTTGAAGCCCTATGATTTCATTCTAGGCTTAAACTAGCTATCAGTAGTTCATATACAAATTGACTGCTTGAGACGTACAGTGCGATGTACGCACAGAGATGGAGGGCAATTTTAGGTTGTTGGTGAGATGGAAAACATAGAAACACGAGATGGACATGCGCTCAGGAGGGTGTATCTGATAACATATTAGCTTTCATGCATGACCTTAGACTTAGTGGATGAGGTGAGTCCATAGATTCTAGCAGTGGTGGATGAGTATGAGGACTTCTTTCCAGAAGAGGTCACCGGACCAGCTCCTCATAGAGAGGTAGACTTCTGTATTGACTTGTACCCTAGAACAACCCTGATATCTACATCAGCATATCAGATGACCCCTTCAAGGATCCGGAAGTTGAGGGTATAGTGGGTGGACTTACAGAGGAAGGGATTCATAAGGCCTATTGTTTCTCCATGGGCATCCCTTGTTTTGTTTTCCAAGAAGTAAGATGGAAGCTAGTGGATATGCATGGACTTATGGCGCCTAAAAAAGGTGACAATGAAGAACAAGTATCCTCTACCAAGGATCGATGATCTCTTCGACTAGCTGAAGGGAGCTCGTTGGTTTTCAAATATAGACCTCAGATCAAGCTATCACCAGCTCAGGGTATGAGATAAGAATGTATTGAAGATATCCTTCAGATGTTCGTATGGCCATTACATGTTCTTGGTGATGCCTTTCGACATGACCAATACTCTAGTAGTGTTCATCGGTCTCATGAACCGAATCTTTCATCCAAACCTTGATCACATTGTGGTGGTTTTATAGATGACATCTTGGTGTTCTTAGTGTATGAGGAAGAGCACGATGTACACTTGAGGATAGTTCTGGACACACTTTGGGAGCACCAGATATATTGTCAGCTCTCTAAGTGTGAGTTATAAATATGGAAGTTCAACTTCATAGGTCACATAATCTTAGAGGCTGGAGTTATAGTGGATCCAGTGAAGATCAAGGTGGTACATGCCTGGGAGGCACCAAAGAGTGTTACTGAGGTTCTTAGCTTCCTTGGATTAACAGTCTACTATCGGAGCTTTATACTAGATTTATCTAGAGAATAATCAGCCATGAAAACCTTAAATACGAAGGGGAAACCCTTCCTGTGGCCAGAGACATGCCGGCAGATCATTCAATAGTTGAGGTAGATCTTGAAAAACGCTCCCTTACTTAGGTTTCCAGAGTAGGTCACTGACAAAGTGGTTGACTGTGATGCATTAGGGACCTGAATCGGTTGCATCCTGATGTAGGATGGGGTAGTGATTGCTTATGGCTCAAAATAGATGAGGCCTCTTGAGAAGAATTATGAGACTCACGATTTGGAGTTGGCAATAGTAGTCTTCACACTGAATATGTGGCGACAAAACTTGATGGGTGAGCAGTTCTTTGTTTACTCAGACCACAAAAGTCTCATATATTTCTTCACAGAGAATGATCTGAATCTAATATAGAGATGTTCGCTAGAGATACTCCCAGATATTACTTTGAGATAGTCTATACTCATTGTAAGGGGAATGTAGTGCCAGATTCACTTAGCTAGAGATTGATTTCACAGCTACTGAACGAGGCTTTAGAGAAGTTAGACTCGCTTCAGATATCGTACATGGATAGAGATGAGATAGTCTTCCTCTAATCGATGGTAGTTTCCCATCCACTCCTTCAGCAATTCAGGGAGATGAAACTCAAAGAAAACAACTGCAAGTCTACAAGTGCTCATATATCCTCTAGCCATGCACCTGATGGGTATTCTAAAGGTGGGGAGCATGCTATCCTTTTCAGAGGGTGTACAGTTGTACTAGTGGAGCTATAAGAGGAGTTGCTGAGGGAGTTCCAAAAATCCCCCTTGGCAGTACATCCAGTAATGATAAAGATGTATCAGGGCCTCTGGAGTTAATACTGGTGGCTAGGGGTGATGAAATATGTGGCAATGTTTTTTTTCTAGATGCATCATTTTGCAGCAAGTGAAGTCCGACAACTAGGTACCAGCATGCTTGAACCAACCCCATGAGATAATAGTGTGGAAGTGGGAAGAGATATCAATCGACTTCGTGATGGGGTTACCATGTACGTCTATAGGTAATGATACCATCTAGGTGATCATTTACTAACTCACCTTGTCAGCCCACTTCCTTGCTATTCATGAGAAGGATTCGATAGAGATCTTAGGAAGTATCTACATTCAGTAGATCCTGCGACTTCATGGGGTACCATTGATGATAGTCTTAGACTGCGATGCACGATTCACTTCTCGGTTGGGGAAAGGATTGTTGGAGGCTTTCAAGACTCAACTTCACTTTAGCATGACTTTTTCGTTCGCAGACAGATGGTCAGAGTGAGCGAACCATCCAGACCATAGAGGACATTATTCGTGCATGTGTTATAGATTTTGGTCGTAGTTGGGAGGACCACCTACACTTGGTGGAGTTTTTGTACAACAAAAAACATCACTCCACCATTAGTATGCCCCCCATTGAGGAATTTTATGGTTGACCGTGAAGATCGCCCTTGTGATGGATTGATCTAGGAGAGTCAGCACTCATTGGCCCAGAGATGGTACATGCCTCCACTGAGATGGTACAGGTCATCCAAGAGAGGATGAATAGTACACACAGCCGATAGAAGTCCTATACTAATAGGCGATAGATACCACTAACGTTCTAGGTGGGGGACCACATATTCTTGCGAGTATCCCTTTGACAGGAAATACAGAAATTTTGTACAGGTGGAAAACTCCCACCAGGGTTTATAGGGTCATTATTGATACTACGGAGGATTTGTGAGGTGGCGTACCACTTGGAAGTACCACCGCAGTTGGAGAGGGTGCATGATCTCATCCATGTGTCCCAGCTGGGGAGCTGTGTTCATGTCCCATCTCACATCATTGACCATGGAATGTTGGATATTGATGACGGGGTGACTTTTGAGGAGTACCCAGTGGAGATAGAGTATCGACAAGGATTGGATCCATCATGGGCGGTCGATACCTCTGGTGCACGTTCTGTGGCAGCAAGAGAATCTCCATGAGAGCCCATCGAAGTGAGAGGATCATATGTGTGCCCAATACACATATCTGTTTCTGTAGCCTAGTTTGTCTATTGAGGATGTAAATCCCTAATGTGGGGAAAATGTAAAGACCCAAATAATACCAATTAATTTTTTAAATTATTTTGTATTTTTATGAGTCTGCAAAAAATTATGACTTGTGATTCTGAGGCCTAGTGTGCCTAGAATGAATTTCAGAACATTGTTTCGGGTATGTTGAGTAAACGGGTAGAAGACATTTTCTATCTTTTGAACTGAAGCTCGGATTAAAAATCTGAGGGCACCATTGAATCCGCAACACCAGAATTAACTAAAGGGAATCTTCATTTCAATCGTAGTAGGTCAGGAGAAAAAGCAAAATTTTGGGACTTTTTAAAGAAAAGTAAAATAACATGTAATGGTTATTTTAATTATTATTCTTTTTCTACCACATGTTGAGTGGTAGTGGAGGGGATCATAAAGGTGGTAAGACCATTAATTTTGAGATGTTAATTGCATGGTTACACTTTGGTTTCATAACCACCTCTTATGTAATTAATGAGCCACATTAATTACGTAAATTAATGAGGAACATTAATTAGGTAAATTAATGAACCTCATTAATTATTCAAGGTGTTTCTCTCCATCCCCCATCTATTTAAATGGAGCACAGGGTGGGTTTTGGCATGACTTCTTCAAACGAGGAACCCCTTACAGAGTGACGCCACACCTTCCCCCGACGAAGAATGGAGGATTGATGATGCTCGTTGTAGGATCGATACGATGGTCGATGGATGAGGAACACCAATGCACATAAACATTATCCTTTGTCTACTATACCCTCGAACGTGGTAGCACCACCATTCACGACGTCCCCAACGAATCACGAGGTAAGGGTTTTCTTTTAATTCTATAATTTTCCCTCGATTTCTATCCCTCTTTCCTATGTTTGTGGGAGGTTATTGCGGGGGATTTGAATGGGGTTAAAAATTATAAAAATGTAATAAATAATTACCTCCCTATTTTTATAACACTAACACAGGGGGCACAAGACAAACAAACAAGGCCCAAAACCTCTGTTGCTTGTTTTTTTTCGTTTTTTGAGGACGGATTTACAAATTTTATGGCAACACAAGACAGAGGGTCACGCTATGACAACGGTTGTCTGGGAGGCTTTTCAGCGAATATGGGAATGGAAATAGTGCTCAAGAGCATTGTAGGTGCCCCATAGATGCTCCACCATCATATCACCGATGTGGCGACACCGACGACTGGTGCCGGTGGCGGAGACGGTGGCCAGTGCTCACCTTCCACGGAGGAGTGTGACACCGAGGTGGCCAGATAGTCAGCTAAGAGTGGGAAAGACGCAGGGGTAGAGGCTATGCGCCTTCACGCACCTTGCTGAAGGAGAGCCACAGCTTGAAACTGCTATGAGCTAGTAGGGACCCGCTTCCTGCAGGTCCATTGGGTGACAAGGCAGTTCCACCTGGCTCCACCTTAGGTGAAACTAAATGGATCTTTGAGCTGTTTGGGGGGCAGGTCATGCGCCCCACATGGGGCACCCCAGCAAGTCGGGCCGCATCGCTCGGTAGGACACACCCATCTAGAGGCCCTAGTAGGTCTACAGGCCAATGGACCAGGCCCACTGCAGCCCAGGCTAATAGGGCTGCCCCAGGACGAATCGAGCCAGGCCGGGTACGACCTAGATTGGTTCTGGCCAGGTCGGCCGGACCCCTTCCCCTCTCAGGCCTAGAAACACTTAAGTCACTGTAACATCCGTACCAGACTTCGGTTTGATGGACAGTTGGTGGCACTTGAATCCTTGGACTGAGACGGTCCTTTTGAGATACTCAAAAAGAGATTTGGAGAATGTTTGAGTAAGCCTGGGTTTGATTGACTCGGAATCCAACCGGGACCTCGACACTAAAATGCCAATGACTTACATATCGGGGGTTTTGTGGACGCACCTTCTATTTTTTTCGAACCCTTATAATGCGATAGATCATTGGGTAACTTTTTCGTGGGAATTAGTACTGATTGAAATATGACCGGTGGCTTGAGGAGTGGTTCTCCTAGAATCAAGCGTGCTATGAGCAGGAATCTAGTGGCTAGCTGTGACATAAAGAAGAATAGCGACCAATACGGGTCAGCATTAGAAACTCTAGAGTGTGATGATCTAGCTGTATGACTAAGCATCCCTACCTCTATACTAGTGACCAATACGGGTCAGCACAAGTGACCATTATGGGTCAACACCAACGACCAATATAGGTCATCACCAACGACCAATACGGGTCAACACTAGCGACCAATAAGGGTTAACATCTAGCGACCAATATGGGTCAGCATACAGTGACCTATACAGGTCAGCAAACAATGATCTATATGATTTTTCAATAGAGTTACTACAGATAGAATGATATGGCTTTACAACTAGTCATACATATCATAGTTACTTTGAAGTTATAACATTAGAATGAGATATCACATTTACTTTCTGATTCATGATTTAGATCATGGTTGTGATATTAAATTTGTGGTATTTCTTGTGATGTATTCCTTGGTGAATTATGGAGAGACCTTTGGGGTTCTCGGGTCCCCTACTTAGTTGTTATACTCACCCTTGCACGGGCTTTGCCTGCATGTGTGTGTCTGGTGCAGACTACTGACTCTCTGAGGCAGAATTTGGAGGTTCGGGACTTGGTGGATCTTGGTGAGATGGGAGATTTCTAGATCCTACTCAACTAATTCATACTTATAGATAATACCCTCTAGGTAGAGATCTAGGGAAAAGTCAATAACTTTTTACATTATTTTCAGTTTCTTGGGCTTGTATTCTGACCCACTGTTTTCAGTTTGCAGTTGTACTTGTGGTTGTACTTTACTATCACAGTTATAACATAATTTTGTTTGTTGTTTACTTCAGTTTCCCTGTTTTGAGTGTGTACATATCTCTAATGAAATTCCTTCCCTCTTCAAGAAAATACTTCAGCTGCTAGTCACCATCCTCTGGCCTATGGATGGCAGGCTTGGGGTATCACATCTGGGCCCCGTGGGATGAGTCATGACAAAGAAATTCTTCGTTGTTGAAGGTTTTGTGAGATCAAGGAAGAATTGAGTGGTTCACAAACAATGACTAAGTCTTTTAACTGAATCTTTTATATGAATTCTACTCGAATATGGAACTCTTTCTGGAAGGAAGTGATGTTGAAAGGGTGAAGTCATTTGTGAAATGGAAGAGAATCGTTTTCTCTTCAATTATTTGGGATGAGTGTCTTATGGTACCTCATGAAATAAGGTTTGATGATTTCCAAGGTACTTATCCTCCTGAAAGTGATTTATTTTTATCTAAGATAGCTCTGAAAGAGAAATCTGGAAATGAGGAACACGTGAGACCCATTTCCTCAGAACAGAATGGTGAAAAAGGAATTTTATTCATGTTTATTCAGCTTCAGATATGACCTGGGAAAGGAGATTTTGTTTGACTATAGTATCACGTTGTATATTAGTGTGTTTTCAACATAATAGAGTCAAATGGAATATTTGTAGATATATGATGGTAGAAATTAATGAGATAATAAAACATAGTAGTATGTCAAATTATCATTTCTATCCCTGAATGATTTTAGCTATGCTAAAGGAATAAAGGGTGTGCATGTGAATTCGATGATGTTGTAGTTAGTAAATGTAGTGGTTTTTGGTTAAGTTCTAACATCTGTATGAGAATAAAAATTTATTAGATGCCATGGAATAAGGAGTGGGTTGGTTATGAAGATAAATTGTATAAGAATATTAATCCTATAGATCATCCAGTTAGACTAAGGGATCTAACGGATCGTGGCCTCTATCCAGATGAACAAGTAACCTATTCTTCAATTGAGGAAGAGGATCATGCTACTCTTATCAGAGATGTGGGATCAAAAGATGATGATAGAAGTGACCCAGACACTACTGGACCAACAAAAAACATCTCTATTGTACCTTCATGTCCACATATGTAATTACCTTCTCATGATCCTATTCTCAATTCTACTTGTACAGAAGAAATAGAAGTTGTGGGCAGTGTGGAGCATATCACTGATTCTCATGGATAAGAAGATATAGAGAAATAAGTTGTTAGTGGTGAAAGAGGTTTAGAATTAGGAAGGGAAGTATAAGTTCTAAAAGTTGATGATGAATCTAGAGATGGAAAGGATGAAGAAGGTGAAAATGAGTAATGTAGTGAAAGTGGCAGTGATAGTGAATTTGATCATCCGAATGATAATCAAGGTTCTATTACTATGGAAGTTGCTAAAACTAAAACTTGTGTATCTGTAGAGGGTTCTGTTAAGGAAAAAGAATGATTCTCCAGATTAACCAGTTGTTGTTGTTTTTTATACTAGAAAAAAACACTACATAAAAAAATCAACCTATACAGGAATCCTTGACTGAGGGGGAGAAATTTTCCCTAAAAGTTGATAATGAGGGGGATCCTCAAGGACCAGTTTCTCAAGATAATAAAGAACAAAAAATAAGAAGAGTAATATTTGATACTCTTACTACTCTAGATTCTGATGTTGTTTCCGAATGGGTATGGAATCCTGGTTTCGTATCCCTAGGATTGGATAATGAAGATTCTCAGGATGAAGTTTTTTCACTTGCTATAAGGGAACCCCTGGATGTGACCACTTCTAGTGACTATTTCAATAAGGATGATTTTAAATAATTAAAGAAAGATATATGGTCCTCCATAAGACACATAATACAATATAAGATGATGTATGAGATTGATGAAGCTATTAGAGGGAATAGTGAGCATACGTATAATTTGAGAGTTATCTGATCTATGGATGATGGTGTAAAGTTCGCTAGAGCCTCTAGTTCTACTTCAGCCTCAACCAGTCTGTCTCAAACTGAGGCTGCTTCAATATCAAATATATTGATTAAAAAAATTCAACCAAATCTAATCACAACTGCAGAGACAATTGTGACAATATACACAATGCTCGAGAATGGCATGAATAAGGTAACAACTGGGATCAATGATTTAACCCCTCGGATATAGGAATACAATGTAAACTCTCATGAAAGGAATTTAGAAACATGTTCCTCATTTTAATGCTCTGGAGTTTTCGAATCTAAGAAATGATGTTATAGAACATACATCATATTCTCTTGCTTCGATATCTAACCCACCTACTCAGTCATCCCAATCTGCAGATATTTCTAATGTTAGTTCAGTTTTGAAAGAGGATCTCCTAGATTTGATTGAAAGTATGGAAAAAGTTGAGGACACATGAGATAAGTTGCATGATCATGTGAATTATTATACAGGGAGTGCTTCTCAAACTCAGGAATAGATGATCGAAAGGATTAATGAGTTTTTCTCCAAAATCATATTAAAAAATAAAATAACCAACCTTTTTATGTATTTGACCACAAAGCATACTCTTCCTCAAGTGAAAAAGGTCTTTAAGGATCAGATTCATAATATCAGATAATTTACTCCCTTATTGGACATGTTCTAAAAAGAAGATGATTTTGTAAAGGCTTTGAAATATGGTGAAGAGATTATTAAATAGTTCATCAAGCTATTAAAAACATTTCTCCATATCCAAGGTGAATCCATTGTGGTACCTATTACTACTCCACTTCTATCTTCTTGTTCAATGCATGCTCAACCTCATAAGTCAGTTTCTCAAGATTTATTTCATATCATACCACTCATTATTGGAAATGTTCATCCTCTACATCTTTCTTAGAACAGACTAGCCCTAGATTATACAGTTTCTAATGGAGTGCCTCTGCCTCCTCTCAAAATCCATTCATACACTCTTATTTCTCAATATAGTCCTCATAATGAACCTTCCATTGATCCTTATGATTAGGGCGAGGAACCCCATGATCCTACCCTCTTTTGTGGAGTGACATTTTTTTATTGGGTCGCGTCATTGTACATTTTATTTTTCAGTGTATTGTGTTTAATAATTCTATTTCATTGTCTCTAGTATTCTATTCTTCATGTTCTTTTCACCATCTAATATTTACTAATCTCAAATGGGGGAGAATTTTGTTAAGCATTATTATGATTTTACACATTATTATGTGATTATGCTTCTGTGATACAATATTTTAATAATCTCTTAGATATCTTATGATTCCCTAATGGTACATAATAATTCCATGATTTGTGATTACCAAAACAGGGGATATTGTTGGCCTATAGAAGTTGTTGTCCACTATCTCTAACTATAATGGATTTAATTATCACAAACTAGGTCATATATTAACATATTTCATACCTCATGTTAAATATTGTAATTTAGGTCACAACATTATCTTGAATATCATATCATTAATTTATATAAAAATTTGTGTGTGTTTAAGTCTTTTTAAGATTATAAGTTATTATCTTTGTGTTTATGAGTTTTAACACTCTATGACTTTGCTGAAATGAAAGACAGAAAAAACATCTAAAATTACTTATATATGAGTCACTAACACTAACAAATAGGTGACTCACCAACATGCATATGACTAAAAAACAGATAGATCCAACATGCATATATTCTATGTATGTGAATATGACACCATTGGAAATAATCATCATTGGACTAGAAACTGATAGACAGATGACTCATCGTTGCATGTGACTCACCGACACAGATGACCTACTGTCAGTCCAAGTGACCTACCATTGCATGATGTCATTGACACAAGGACTCACAGTCATTATAAATGTCTCAACGATAGTTCCATTATCTCACTAACAGAAGGAAGGAATCTCTATTTAAACAAATCACTAATGAAATTAGACACCAATCAAAGGAGACACCAATAGAAAGAAACTCCGGTAAAATGATACATCTTTAAAAAGACACACTGATAACATTAGACACTGATAGATGGAGACATAGATAGATGAATCACCTATAAACTATTTAAATATTCATTTGTTAATATTATATCTAATGGTCGTATTTGTGTTATTTAATGACTCTAACATAATTAATTCATACATGCAAACATTCATGTAGACAACATAATTTACGAGGTATCTCCACATACACATTGTTAGGTTAAAAAGTTTATATATGGAAAAAAACATGTGAGAATCAAAATAAAAGAAGTGTGGTGGACTAGAAGAAGTGTATGATGTGTGTGAAGTGAGGAATACCTAAAGAACATCAACTCTCATTCAAATACTATAAACCCAAGAACTCAAAATAATGATCATATGAGTAGGTCATGAAATAAAGCTAAACTAGATAAGCTAACCTTGAACATATTTTGAATAAGAAGATGAACATATCATACTCTTGGAATCCAAAAAATAGAGGCCATTACACTCTGTTTTGGATCCAAATTATAGAAGAAGACTCGAACTTCAAATCCACTACATCAAATAAGTCCAAATCTTCACTGCATAACACACATAGCCTTATAAACTTAAATCTACATCTTTAAGCTATGTTTTTTTATTTATTTACATTTTTAAGTAGTGTGTATCAGTCTATTACAGAATCACTCACTCATGGACATCATTTTTGGATAAACGATATCCTCAAACTCACATTCTATTTATCATTTTGAATCCCACATAGAACTGTGGAAGAGGTCATTTGTGACCTATTAGCTATTTCCCCTGAAAAATGTGGTTGAGGACAAGTGTGACTTGGATAGCCATGTGTGCTATTGTGAACCACAATCTCAGGTGTGGATCAAAATGTTTTTTAATTTGAAATGCTTAATAAAAGGTGATCACTAAGTGGGGAGGACTAAGTCTCATCTTGAGACTGAACCTCTTGTTTATTTCTACTATATTTTTTCTCTTTAGTTTTAGTGTGTTTTATCACATATTTCATAAAACTAAATTAAACTCTGATTGTTAGTTTAGCAAGGGTTTATTACTATTTTGAACCACTAGGTTAGTTTCAGAAGTCATATTAATCATTACATTAGTATATCTTAGAACTATTAAATCTTTTGAGAAATTAATTGAACATTCAAGAATCTTATAAATTCACTAAAAACTGGCTTAAATTATATTTTTAGATGGGGGTAGTTTTCAAAGAACCAAATTTTAAACAAAATTTTTTATAGATACTCATTTCACCCCCCCCCCCACTTGAGTAATCTACTCCAACAAACACATTCCATCTCAATTTTTTAAATACACGTTCCATGAACCCAACCCTATCTTTCATTTTATGTTATGACATCATGAAAACATAGATCCTATCTCTCTCATAGAGATCCTACCAATTCCATCTCACTCATGGTGAGGATAGGCTTCACGATCTCATCCTAAAAAATTATATGTCACCAATAAAAAGAATCATGTTAGTACATGTTGGAAATAAAAAATAGGGATCCCATCCTAATATCAAAACATTATTTCTCTTAATAAAGTCACTAGTCACTCTGGATCTAGCCTCATATCACATCACTTCTCATTCTTCTATGTGTTTAGTTTCCATTTAGAGAAACCGAAAACATTAATACCAAAATAATGTTTTCATTAGGATATGCACATAACACACTTCTTAACGTATCAAAAAAGAAACAAACCACATAACATAATATGGATGGAAATCAACCAATCATTCTGTGTAAAATAGGGAAACTCTAATAGGAGGACTAATAGACCATAAACCATTAAATTAACCCTCCTGGTATTCCCTTTAAATACTAAGTAAAATAAATTTTTCAAATAATTTAAAAAAGGGTCTTTGATCCATATTAATCATGAAAATAACATATCTAAAATCACATCAAAATGTTCTATAGAAAACCCATTTACCATTCTCAAATTAAATTCAAATACCATTTATCAAATTTAAAAATAAAAAATTAATTCTATTTTAGTAAATTATTCTATTTAGAATCCCATTTAATTTTTTTTCCAATTCTTTAAAAAAAACACACACCACCAAGAACTAAACTAAAAGGGTAATTGGTAATTCTTCCACCATGGTGCCACTGTTAAACCATTTATAAAGCTATGTGATCCAGTGTTTTGAAAAGGCTAATAAGTTTCCATCCCAACAATATGGATTACCAAAAAATTATTGAAATATAGGAGAAAATAATAATAATACTTACACCATAATATAATACCACAAAAATTATGATATCCAAGTAATATAATGGAAACCTACCTCAAAATATAATAATAAATATTTCCCATTCTTATACCAACCTCAATTGATCACATGAGAACCTATTCATCAATAAAAATTATCAAATTATATAATTATACTTTTAAAACAAAAATCCAAATTTATAATAATTAACACAAAATACATGGAGCGACATCATAGTGTAGAAACCATGCACCCTGTCCAATTCAATGAAAAACCCAAAAAATAATTACTCAAATTGATAAATAAATTTAACCAAAATCTTCGAAATTCAGAATGAATTTTATTTAATCCAATAACTTATGGATTTTAATGAAATAAGGGTTGATTCCTTCATCCCAACACATCCATTATATGTCACACTTGAAATACCCATCCAACAGAAAAATGTCACCTTTATCTTTTGAAAATGGCCTCTCAAAATCCTAACTAGATGAACCAAACCGGTGGGGAAAAAAGGATAACAAATATGGGGATGAATGGAGGATATCACACATTAAATAATATTACAAAAACTACCCTTAAACCTCCCATACATATGGAGAAGAAAGAGATGATGTAGGAGAGAGAATGGGAGCTCTTAAACCCTCTTTTACGTTCTTGGAGCAAGAGGATCATGATGAGATTCCAAATAAAAACCATTAGGAAAAGACCAAAAAACCTGTAATAAACATTGTGGGACCCATTGTGGTTTGTTCATAGTACCCAAGATGCAAGCCCCCATCACCTATGTGTTATATGCTATAACCCTCTAGGTTGTAGAATTGGGTCACATACCAATACTTCATCTATGTAGTATAGAATGTTTCATTATGTAACCCATATTATGTGGGTACCTTGAGGTCCATTTACCTTGAGAACCCTCCTTGTTGTAGCACTAAGGCTATGACATGGTTCTTTATTATCTAGACACACATCGGTGTGTCCCTCCAAATTATGGCATAGATGGCCTGGATAACTCCTAACCAGTCATTGTAACTCCATGGTATATAGATAATGATTGTTTCATGACCCTTGCAGGGCACAAGTCACTGTTCTATAACACCTGGTTTTTCACCGTTGTTCCCTTCCTATATCTCCACTACCACCTAAACCCCTTTTTAATGACCTCTTGAGAACCCAAAAAACCAACAGAGCCCCATTCAAAACCAAAAAAAAACTCTTTATTTTAAATTTTTAGATAATAGAGATAATTTACCATATAAATATATTATATGGTCCATTATATATTGTCTTGAACTAACCTAATGGGGTCCAACCTATGAATTCCCCAAGCCCACCTCCAATATGACTGGGGCTGGAAACCAACATCGAGTTGGCTTATCCCAAAAGGGGATGCATCAACTAAAAGTATCTATACACAGTCACAAATCTATATGACCACACAAGGCTGGAATTTAAAATAAATTAAATAATGCAGGCATCCATCAGTGATCCCATGAATGAGAATGCAAGTGAAGTGTTTAATGCAGAAAAGTGGAAAAATAAAATCTAGAACAAAGACTTTAAATAGTATAACCTTATCTAAGGGAGAAGACTAAATTCAAATTCAAAATCCCAGTAAAGCAAATTAGTCTGAAAATATCCATCTTTTCTCCACCCACTCCATGTCTTCCTAGGACACCATTAAATGTGATGTCATATGAATAAGAAAATACATGAGCAGGAAAAGACCATTCAAGGGTGAGTATAAAAATAATCGTTAAGAAATCACAAAAAATACTAAACAAGAATCACCATGTATAGTTATCTCAATACTCGATATAACAATCAATATTTAAGATAAGAAACTAGATATACCTAGTAAGGACCACACGCCACTAGTTGGTCAAAACCGACCATTATCCCAAGGACTCTTCTCAACGTAACACTCATTTTAGGAGAGTACACTCTATGAGACATTATATCATCTGATATAGTCAACTAAGAAGTCTAAATCATCAGAGCCCAACCAAAGAAACTTTGTTGGTCCAAGAAGACACTGATACTCAAATAGGGGGTCATGACCAGAACTGTTAGGGGACAACACAAACTCAATTGGGATCAACCTGTTATGTAGGGGGTAATATATCAATGATACGACCACAAATATCAATAAAAATTTCTATATAAAATATAACAACCCTGCTCATGGAGGACACACCAATTCCGCAAACCCCATCTAAGGAACAAGGGATGATAGAGGATCACACTCCAGTCTCGTGGAGGTACCCCAAAACTCTATCTGAGACTCAGCCTCTAGAGGGGATCAAAATCCAGTGATGTAGATGTAATGAAACATTGTATCCTCAAGGGAATTATCCAAGGGAACATTATAAATATATAAAATTCTATGATAAGGAATCAAAGTGATACAAACACTCTTGAAATGAGTACACAACATATAACATAGGGTATACGATGTGTCTAGATATCCCCATATATGAACCAGTGAATGATCCTCATAATACATGTATGTCAATGTGTAAAAGCCAAGTAAAAGGTGTATATAGTGTGTAGGGACAAGTGGCACCCTACCTATGTCACATAGTCATGTCCTTGTAAATTAGATGTGTTTGTGTACTGACCCATGTATAATTGGCCATGTTTGTGTCCAAGTACATGGCATGACACTTGGTCATTTAATTTTCCTAGTTCCCTTGTACTTTACAATGTACAAAAAGATCCAACAAGAAAGGGTTATACAGTATTTTATAGGGTGTATATGTCGTTTCATCCTCATCATCATCCTAAAACCACAACCCCCATTGAGAAGGCCTCATACAATGAGTTATCCTGATTTACAAGCCATATTTCTCGTTATTTTTTATAAATCCACACTATGTTCATTCATTGCATATATTTTCCACCACCACCATCAATATTACCAAATAACTCAAGATAGGGCTTGAACGACCTTTCTGTTGATTGTTCTCTAGATTCGGTCCACCAAACAGATCATAAAAACATCTATTGTCATTTGTATTTCCACACATCACACAGTAAGAGAGATATCCCTCGAATCAGTTCTATTTTGTCTAATCTACCCACTTCTATCTTTGATCCATGAACTTCAACATCCATCACATGTAATTCCAAATGTTTTAATCCATTTAACAAAACAACTTCGCACTACAATAAAAAATCGGGTATTGGTTTAAGAGTTGGACAAAATTAATATGTGTAATGATCAAAAAATGAAATATTAGAGAAATATGTAAGCCATAAATGAGAGTAATGAACGTAATTCACGGTTCTTTTTTCCTTGATTCTTTTTTAAAGAAGAACAAAGTGAAGAAAAACAACACAAAATTCTAAAATTCCATCAAAATAAATCTATCAATGATGCACGTATCAATTCTATTTATTGAATTGATCTGCATTAATATAGTATTATCAAATATGTTGGAAATAAAAAAACAAACCATCTAGAGTTTGGATCGATCATTGATGAAGAACAATTGTGTTTCTATACTTTGTGAGATCCATTGACTCTGTTGGCCCAGTGATCCATGATCTTGTATCGATCAGTCATTGTTCACCATGAAATCTCTCCTCTAATAGATCTATAGGGTTTTTATCCAACTCTATGATAATGTTCATAGTATTATAATTTAATTATATATCATTCACTACATCAAAATAAACAAACTTAATTAATTATTTCATTTATTTCATTTAGTGACACCTATACTAAATTATTCTGAAATGATACATGCTAACAAAGATTATTTCATACCTACTGTAAAACTCACATTATAAACTCAATGTTTTCATCATATTTATTTTCTACTATCTTGTTCGGGAGTAATTCCCCTTTTTTAGAAAATTGTGCATGCATTGAATTTAATATATTTAATATTTTTAAAAATTTATTCTCGGTACAGTAGGCCATCAGGTTTCATGAAAACTCAGAACCATGTCTCAAAATTTATCAATTTAATATCTAAAATTAATACATCGAATAACCAAGACATTAAATTCTAACCGCCAACAGATTTTATTTCCTGAAATTCCAAAACAAGGGATACAAAATTAGATGTGGATTCTAGGAATGAATATATGCCACTATCACCCATTTTCTCTCCAAAATATTCTCATTCTACCACCAGACATGCACTAAATGAATCAATCTCCCATGAAGGATCCCCTCCTTCCAATCCTTGATATCTACTGGGAACTCGGAAAAGAATTCATCATCATTGATGTACAAATAACCTCTGTCAATAACTTGTAATGGGTCATACATGTACCTTATCAACTATGATCCAGGGAATATGTCATGTACTTGGTATAATAGTGAATTTATTCCTAGGTAGTGCACCACCTCTCCAACTATACACAATATCTGGATGAGACCGATTAATCTCATATATAAATTTTCACTACGTCTAAATATTCTCAAACCATATCTAGGTGATACTCTTAATAAAAAATGGAATGACTCCTTGAAATCCAAAGGTCTCTATCATTAGTACACATAATACATATGATAGCTCTTTGGAGTCTTCATCTTCTCTTGAATGATATTCATCTTCTCTATAGTGGATCACACCAACAATGAGAACATTAGTGTGAAATCTCCTAAATCATTCCAACAAAGTGGTGACTTACAGGGTCACCAGTACTAATCCTTTAATGGTTACATACCTATTGTCATGTGGTTTCTTTTGTTGTATGAAAACTCTAATAAGGTTAGGTGATCCTACAATCTATATCCAATGTACAACATGAATGCTTGAAACATTTTCTCCAAGACCTGGATTGTCTACTTTGTATAGACGTTAGTATGGGGGTGAAATGTAGTGATCAAGAGATAATAAATGACAAAAACTCCTAAAATCCCATCCATAATGATGATGTGATGTGAGCATCATGTTCATAGATTATTTTCAAGGAACTATATTAACTTAGACAATATTAATCAAGTATAGGCTCTCGAAGCTCTCTACTGAACTCTGCTCTTGAATGGATATAAATTTGGAATTCGTGGTGATTTAGTCTATAATAACTCAGACTGAATCATTTCCCATGTATGTGTGTAGTAATCCCATAACACAGTGAATGGATATCGCATCCCACATATACTACAGAACCTCTAGGTGTTGATCTAATCCCACCAGAACCTAGTGCTCAACCTTCATCTAATGATAAGTGAGGCATCATGAGAACAACTTTGCAAATCCCTTCTTCATACCTGGCCACCAAACCTGATGTCAGAGGTCATGGTACAAAATTTCGACACTTGGATTTACCTCCAAATGGGATGTATGAAACTACCAAAACAACTACATTGACAATATAAATTTCATCATTTTCCTCTCTCTAAAAATTATATCCTTCTCCCATGATTCATCATTTTTATTAGGTGCAGGTCCAGTGGATATTAAAGTTTGTAAGGTTTCCCAGTTGGTATCTACGCATTGAGAATATCTAACACATTATAAATGTTGAGGGGTAACTACCATCAACTAAAGATATGAGGCACTATAAATTTTCATAAATGAAAATTGTAATGGGTCTAACAGATATGGATCATCTGCCAAAAAATTGAGAACAAGATCTCCTGGTGAGAGCATCCTCTACCATGTCCCCATTCACAATACTATAGAAAATATCATATTCATAGTCCTATAGTAATTCTAGACATTGACTCTATCTCATGTTAATATCCTTAAGGGTAATGATATACTTGAGAATCTTGTGGTCTGAGTAAATGTTAAACCATTCTCCCATTTGGTAGTGTCACCAAATATTATATTTGAAGACTATCACCACTAAATCAAGATAATGGGTCACATAGTTACTCTCATGTGGTCTAAAATATCATTAAATAGCATCATAGCACCACAAATTCTAGTCCTCGATGCTTCTTAGAACCCTATGTAATCAACACCCTCCTCTAAAAATCTAAAGACATGCATGTTTTTATACATGTATATCAGTTTCTAAGAGCACTATAATACCCTTTCCATCCACATGAATATGTTCCTCATTAATTCTAATGATGTAATGTGTTCTTCCACACTAGAGAAGTTGGGTAAAAAACTCTAATAGTTCCCTTCCTACTGAAGGAAACTCTACACCTCAGTAACATTATTGGGTGGCTCACAATCAAGCACTACCTCAGCCATTGGTGGGTCAACTGAAACTCTAACTTCTTAGATGATGTGTCTAAGAATAGTGACCTATATAATCAAAAACTAACATATTAATAGATTACTATAAAGATGGTTTTCTTGGTTTGCATCTAGGATCATCCTCAAGTGTCTCACATACTCCTCCATGTATGCTAAATACAATAGGATGTCATCAATGAAGCCTCCCATGAATTGGTCTAGGAAGTGTGGATGATCCAATTCGTGAGTCCCATTAACACTATTGGTGAATTATTCATGCCAATCAATATCACCAATTACTCATAGTGGCCACGGAAATATCAACATTTCATCTTCGTTATATCAGTGTCCCATACATATAGATTGTGATAGCATAATCTGATGTGAATCATTGAGAACCAGTGTTCCCTTATTAGCTGGTCGAAGATGTCATTGATCCTAAAGAGTGGATACTTATTTATCACTGTCAACTAGTTAAAGATTCATTAATCAACAGATAACCTGAATCTCTTGTCCTCCTTATTGGAAAACAACACATGGTATGTTTGGGTGGAAACATTGGCTCTTACAAATCCATTCTCCTTCAAGTCGACCAATGAAAACCTGATCTCTGAAATCCCCAAGGGGGGCATTTGATCTATTGGTGTAGATATCAGTGCCATTACATAATAAATGTTTATGTAGATTTCAAGATCACAATGAGGATGTAAATTCGATACTTCTTCAGGTATGATGTCCTCGTACTCCAACACCACCATAGAAATTTGATGGCCCAATGCATCCACTACTCCTAGAGTTATTCTAGCTAAATAGTGATTAATGGGTTGCACTATATTATTTCTAAGATCATCCCATCACACCATGATTTCCCTTTCACATAAAAAGGAAAATCACATCTCGTCAACTGGTACAAACCACATCCCTCACCTAAAATAGTAATTCTGGGAATGAAAAATAAATATCCAATCCATACCTAATATGAAATTGTAAGACATAATTGATGATATGAAGAGATACCATAAAAAACTCTCAGCACAAAGAATTAGATTACACTATTGTAACATGTGTCTAATTACTGATTTACCGCCTTTTGGAGTCTCTAATCGCAATGGTCGACTCAAATGTTCAACTGAAATATCTTATTCTTGAACAAGATAAGTGGAATGGATGGAATTACATGCACCTATTTCTATCAATTCTACAAATAATGTATAAAATACATAGATCATACATTATATCACCCTTGGAGCCTTGGGGTCATTGGACTCCATAGTTTGAATCTGTCCTTGTCTATATCTACCAGCTTCTTAAGCCTTCCATGAACCACCCGGTGGTGGTGGTCGTAGTAGGTCAACCCTTAGACCACCTCTTACCTCCCTTCCAGCCACTCTACTATGTCTTCATACCTATGAAACACCCTTATCTTACCTCTATGTATATCTATGTGGACAATATAAAATCTCAGTATAATCTCTATGATGGGTCAGACAATCCAAATCTAGATTTCCATGACCATAATAGGTGAAACATCGTCTGTCCCTTGGCTAATTTGATCCACATTGAAAGCCATGCATTTCTATCATCGAGTGCTGATATTGCTTCATATAGAATCTAACATTCTTGGATCCCAATGAATATCATTTCTTACCTTTATCTAAGGTCTCATCTACTAGGTCCTCATTAATTTATCCCACTATTGGTGCCTACAATTCCAAAAAAACTCTCCACCAACAGGGATCACTCGAGAACCCTAAACATAGATGTGAATGCAAATGGATACCACTAAATCCATTATGTCCTATCACAATCACTGTTCAATGGTGTGAGATTTGATGAGATGTTCCCACACTATATCCAAGGAGTAATCTAATAGATCATTAAACCTCACTGAGTACTCCTACATGGTCAAAATACCCTATTGTAGATGTAGAAGATGTTTTATAACAACTGATTACAATGCAGATGGAAATAACTCTTCCCTGAAAATATTATCAATGCATGACTAAGAGAGAGTTGTTGCATCATGTGACTCAGTTACTAAAATCCACCATAAGTGAATATATCCAGGAAGAATAATCACCATTAGGACCTTCATATTAACTATAGATATATCTACAATGTTTAAAACATTAGATACTACCTCTAACAAGTCCAAAACCACCTAGAGGTATGGCTCACCCTGTAACCTTTGAGGTCTCTACCATTGATACTCATATGACACACTAAGCTTGCATGCATCCTCAGTAGGTACTGCATGTACTAGTTCTTGCTCAACGTGTGGTGGTATAGATATTAAACCACCAGAACGTCTATCTCTAGTCGGTTCCCCTTTACTGATTCCTAATCAATAGGTGGCTCAACCTCATGATAATATTGGGTGAGCCTATCTAGTTTTGTTCATGGAGGCATCCAAGAATAAAACGAGATGTAACACTGTTAATGAGTATATTTTTCTAGATGAATCATGAACCATATAGAAAACACATACATTCCTTTATGATACATGTAAGAAATGTTTTCCCTTCAACCAATATTTACATGTACAATGTTGAAAGACAAGTGATTAGAGTCTTCATGTATGGATACATCATCCATCGCACCATCACTAGTGTACTTGTCCTGAAATCCCGAAATGAAACAATAAACATTATTACCCTCAAACCATTCTCTCCAACTCTGTTAAAAAGGTAGAATTATTCTCCTCAAATTCCACTATATCATTACCCAACCCCCCTTGGTCTGGCCTGTGACAACCCAAAGGCTGCCCTCAATAGGCCAGTGGTTGATGACCAGTACTGAGTAGGAATATCCCACAAATTGGAGGCATTATTCTAAAGTATATGTACCCACACAAACATCTCCCTAACCACAATCTAATGAAATCTAAAAAAATTAAACAATGCATGAATACATATAAGACCCCATAACAGATTATGGAAATTATTTACCAAATGTAAAAACGGGAAAAATAGATGCCAAACCAAAAATAGTAAAGAGTCTAACATACTCAAACGGTGAGGAATAAAGTTAATTAAAATATCATAGTAATGTACCTGAGTCTGAAAATCTCTAAATATACTCCACTCCCTCCCTCTCCTCCAAAGACACCATCAAATGGGTCATTATCTACATAAGACATGAAACATGTGGGCAAATCCCATGGAAGGATGAGTATAAAAATACATAATATGGTACCCCAAAACACTAAACTCGAAGAGACATGTATTTTCAAATAAATAAAATATATATCCATCTGTCTATACCAGAAACACCTTGATATAATTCAAAAATACCCCATGCCACTATAAAGTTATAACTAGCTATTAACCACAAGATTCTTCTCGAGGTAAAACCTGTTATGGGGGAGTCCACTTCATGATTCTTGAAATCGTTCTAGACACTCGACGAAGACATATAGATCATTGTTCCATATCCATGAAAACTTTTTGGTCTTAGAATATCCTGATACATATATTTGGGGTCACGCTGATAACCACTAGGGGGCACCGTGAAACCAATCTAGATCAACCCACTAGGTAGGGGATCATATATCAATGATACCAAAAACCCTACTTATGCAGCCTAATAGATGGGGGATCGACTCCCTACTCATTTTGGTCACGCTGATAATAGAATCTCCACTTGGGGAACAAGGGATGAACGAGGAACAAACTCCAGTCTCATGGAGGGACACCACAACCCTATTTAATACTCTGAATCTATAGGGATCGTAATCCTATGATGTGGATGTAATGTGAAAATATACCCATTAGGTATTGGACCAAGGTAACACGCTCAACCTATACTATTCCAAGAAAAAAAATGAAGAGCTAAAAACACTCTTGAAGGGGGTATATGGTGTGTATCAAAGGATATATAGTGTGTATAGAAATATACATATCTACCCATGTGGAAGAGCCTTACACTACATGTACGTTTCAGTGTACATAAAACGTAGAAGCAGTACACAAAATGTTGAGAAACACGATACCCTACCCATGTCCATTGGATGTGTCTGTGTATAGTGTATGTGTTTTTTTATGGCGGATGTGTCTGTGTAATAGCCTGGGTACTCTAGGAAATGTCAGGGTACGTTTTTCTCTATCCATGTACCTCCCAAAGTAAATGACTAGCCAACCAATAAGTTTCACATTTCGTGTGATAGGGGTTACACACAATGTGATCTTTATATTCATCGTGAAACACTAGCCGCCATTGAATAGGCCCCACAAGGTGTCTTATCTTGATTTACACACCATTTTTCTCAATATTTCCTAGTAATCCCTTCCTTGTTCACATGTCACCCCGATTCACCACCTCATCCATTAATCACACCCAAAAACATCGAATTTGGGTTGACTGACCTCACCATCGATAGTTCACTGGATTCCGTCAACCAAAAAGATGTGTGAAAATTCATTCATCATTTTCATTTCCACACATCACCCGGGATAAAACTCATAAATCAGTTCTTTTATCCCCAATCTACCTATCATCATTTTCTACCATTATCCCGCAACTACCATCACATTTTGGACCCATGGTTTGGATCCATTATGCCGAAAAACAGTCACACAATGATTGAAAACCAGGTATTGGTTTAAACAATTTCCTAAAGGAAAAAATTGATCAAATAAAAAATTGGGGAGAAATTAATAATCCATATTGTGTGCGGAATGAATCCCATCGATTTTTTGTTTGGAAACTATTTGTATTCATAGAAGAATATGTACCAAGAAAGAGAATACACACTAAAAAACATAAAAATTCCATTAAAATAAATCTTACATTAATTTGTGTAAAAATTATGTTCATGGAATTGATCTGTGTTCATCTGAGATTTGGAAAAGGATAGAAATTACACAAAACACATCCTACATAGATTTTTGATCGATCGTTGAAAAATAATAGTTATGTTGTAATCGTTGATGGGATCCTCCAAATCCTTATACATAATGATCACTGATCTCATCCCAACCCATCATCGTTCAGAAAGATAACTATACATCAATGGATACATGTTCTCTAGGATTTTTGTGGACAGTATTGAGATAATTTCCACTTCTGTATACTTAAATGATATGTGGGTATCTGCATCTAAATAAAATATATAAATTATTTATATAATTTATTTCATTTAAGTAATCTCATGATTAATTCTTCATTAATGGAACATGTCAATATATATTATGCCACACTTAGGGTAAAACTGACTTTTTGAACTCAATGGTTCCCTTTGATATCTAATCTGGGCCAATATTCAGGAGTAATAAAATTTTTCTAAAAAACATGCATGTGCCTTATATTTATTATATTAAATATTTTTCAGAAATTTAATTTGGGAATATTGGGCCTTAGAATAAAAATCTACCTCAGCACCTGGTGTAAAAAATAATCCATTTAAAATCAAAAAAATACAGGGAAAATTAATTAAATTACATATATGTCATGAATTTGATATGTCCTAATGTAGAATATGATTTATGCATAAAAATTAAATACAAATATGATGCTAGTGGATGTACTTGGATTTTATTCTATAATAACCTTATTTTCACAATAATAAGTGATGATATGCTCTTGGTCATTTCAATATTGGATGAGCCCATTATAATGGGGAAAATGATTCTTCTTTCCAATAAAATAAATTCCATATGAAATTTCAATTTGGTTATTAGTTTTTCCTAAATGTTGGAACAACTGGTTAAAAGAGTTCCAATTAAGACATTATAATAAAATTGAGAGTATAAGTAGTGCACATCACAACATTAGATTTTATGAATGAAGTTGTTTGGATCAAGGATCACATTTTAAAACGTATGGTGGTTCTTATAATTAAGGTAGAAATTGAGCTCTACCATGAAAATAGTGAATCAATTTAGTATAGGAAGTAACCTTTGTGCCACCAAGGTACCAAATACAATCTTTGAAAATATAATCTCTTCAAAAAAAATCAATGAGATAAGCAATATAAAGTTTTTTTGGGGGATTCATATTAAAATGTAGTGAATCCTTTGAATAAACAAATTACAAACAAAAAATGGAAAGTTCATATTAATAGATCATTATTAGAGACATTAGATACTATATGTAACTATTTTATAAATGTATCGTTGTTTTATAATAAATGTAATATCTATTAATCTATCATTTATATGTGCTTACTTTATATTTTATGAATAGTGGAATAATAATATCACATTAATGTAACAATTTCAGTTTTCCCTAATCAATGATCATTATAGAGTATAATTTATTTTAATGACATGTTATGTTTATCATGACTATAATCTTGTGTTCAATACAAATAGTTCCATGAAATATAAAGAATAGACTCTTGATATTGTAGTTTCATATTTTTTTTGACTGACTCAATAACATATATCATAGGGAATTCTATAGGTTCACTGATAATATTAGGGGTGTATAAGTAGTATGAGTCCACAATATAGAAGGTCGGAATAATACATATCCTAAGAAACATCATAATTTGATACTTTTCATAGGAATTTATTTTGCATTATAAAATCAGGGAGTAGTTACGTATGTTTTTGTTAATTCTATTAGTAAGATTCTAACAAATATGAGATTTGTACATGTGTATGAGAAGAAAATACATATGGGCCCTTTATTAAATTGATGTAATTAAATCTGTGTCCCTTCTTAATTTAGTGACATATAACGCACTCCTATTCTGGTATGAATGATATGTGATATATTAATTCAAACTGTGTAGTTTATTTAGAAAATAATGATTATATGATTTATCCTATAATAAATTGACATGCTCCATGTCCTTAGGTCACAATATGTCTTAGAAAGAGGGATTATACAATCATGTGATTTTTTTATATAGATAAATCTTATCGTGGACATCTTTATACAATGAGATGAGTCTGTTTCATCAATACCATTCCAAAAGACTTTATTTTAGGAGTATCACAACTATTTTAGAGGATTTACATTGATTTCAATTGGGGATTATTGAATTCAAAAAAAAATAATGTAAAACACCCCACATGATCGCACTTATGGTCATGGAATGAGGATTTATTATCATATAAAGTATTTTTCCAAAAATATAGAATGAATATGATAATAATTTGAAAGAGAGTTTGGATGGATTCACAAGGAGTTTCAATTTTTATGTAATGTATATATGTCTTCTCTTAAACTGATAATTTGTAGTTTTTTCACTATAGATCAAAACTTGTGTGGTGATAATTACTATCTTGTGGTTAGATATTTTACATGGTAAATGGGACTATGTCTTGGTTTATGTGGAAGAATTATATATTATATCATTAAATCATATTATCATTTTGATTGTAATGTTTATTTTATATTATTATACATAAAATGATAATTTTTTTGTTATATTAATGTTAAAAAGAGTGTAACCATTCCATTTAATCATTAATATGGAAGAGAAAATGTCTTTCCGACTAATAATATTCCAAAAATTATAATATTAAGAGTCCGGTTCATTCATATGAGGAGAAAGATAAAATAGTGATTCTTAGACCCCATTTAAAAAACAGGATATTATTCTTTCATAGTTTAAATTTTTTATCAATGTCTCTTCTTGGTATTTCATGGAATAGGTTATAAAACATTGTTTGGAGAATGGAGGTATTTTCGAAGTTTTGGGTGATTATAGTGGGTGTTGGAAACCATTGAATAAAGGAACACAATTATATTTTCACAGGGAATTTGATCAAACACACTAGTAATGATGATCAAAATCATTGACATTGACGTATTCTAAGATTTTCATTTTATAATTTTATTCGATCATTTTATCATAGTACAATCATGGGAATAGATTTAATGTAATATTTCACTTAAATTATGCATAATGATGTCCTATAAATTCCATCAAATATTTTTGAGTCCGGATCTCCTAAAATTTTCACGACCATGCAAAATTATATAAAAATAAAATATTTGAAAATATGATTGAAATTTGATAAATTAAAAATTGTGAACCCCGAGATATTTTTTTGAATTATGATTTAAGGAAATAATATGTATTTATAAAATATATAAATAAAATATTACTACTGTAATAGTAACTAAATATCAAAAAGATAACTATCAATTGAAATTATCACCATACTATTAGCAATAATATAATTGAAAATAAATAATTTCTACAAATAAAAATATTTAAATATATATATATAGAAATATCATTAGGTTACTTCTTAAAATATTAACATTAGATCACGTGTGAGAATATAGTATTAATATGGTATGTTTTAATAAATTTTTAAAATTATTAATTATAATATTAATATTATCATAATTTTATTTACTATTTTTTATATTAATCATGATTAAATTATACTGTAAATTTTTCTTATTGTATATAAATAATAAATTAAAAACATATAATAATTAAGAGATAATAAAAAAAATTAAATTTGAATAACAAAATATATAGGTTTTATTGATGATAAAATCGTTTCTCAATGTATTATTTGATTTCATTTTATAGATAATCTTATAATATTCTAAATTTATAATTTACAAAATTGGATTTGTTTTTGTAACCATTTAGTAAATATTTCATTTAGTTAAATTTTTGGTATATTTAATAAATGTTTTTTTATTTGATAGATAAGTATATTGTTTATACATATACAATAAGTATTATAAAATTATTATTATGTAAATATGGTAGAAAATTTTGATAAACATTTATAACTTATTAAAATGACTTTAATGAGGAAAATAATACATTTAAAAATAATATACTAAATTCCAAATCACGTCAATAAATTTTCAAATCCATGGTTTAATTTTATTTTAATAAAAAAAGAAAATATTCTTCATTACATAATTTTAAATATTTCAAAGATTAAATTCATATTTAGTGTCTTAAAATATCAAATAAATCAATATTTCTTAGATAAAATAAATAAATATCATTATAGTCACCATTATTCATAGTATTGAGGTTAAATAAAAAAGTATATAACATTGAATTCATAGATAAACCTCCCCATTAGATATTTTGTGAGGATATAAGTCCCCCCAGATGATTAGATGCAATCCAACAAAGGTGAGGCAAAAAGGCAAAGCATGGGCCCCAAGTTACCATTCTTTTCCTATTTGAGATTATTCTATCATAAAACTATTTTGAAGATCTATTTATCATTCATAAATAATTTTATTGTAATTATATTCAGTTTCATTTAATCCGTTATTTATGAAATATTACCCATTCCTTCTCATTGAACCAAATTTTTAAAACTTGTTACTGTATCAAAATAAGAGTCATAAAAAATTCGTTATCTTTCAATTTTCCCCGTACCAATTTTATAATCTCAATTTTAATTAAAACTAATAGTAAAATAGTATCTTAATTATAATATAATGTTTTTAATAAATTAATATATTTATTATTTATTCACTTCTTTTAGACACTTTTAAAAACATCAGTCACTAATGGTGGTTTTTTACTACCTAAGGGACTAATGATGTTTAATTTTTCACGTATTACATTCATGGATATTAAAAAAAATGATTTCATGATTTAATATAGGATTAGTTATCAACTATTATGATTTAAATGCTCTATAAATGACAATATAACAATGATATTAATTATTTTCCAATTAAATTATCATAACTAATTCATCCGTCTATATTTTTTTACCATTAAATATTCACAAAATTTTAATAGCCTAAAAAATTGTAAAACTATAATTAATTTTGAATTACATAAACTATATACATTCAAATTACTTTTGATTATGTGACTATTAAATAGTGGTCTTTTACTATTATGATTACATCAAAGAAACTTCAAAACAATAGACCAAAAAATCATAAAATGATCGATGATGGAAAAAATAATCAAATAAATTAATAATACAGGATAGTAAATGTGCTAAAATGTAAAATAATACTGAAATAAAGTTTAAAAAATTTATGAAATAAATAATTCAAAATATTTTATTATTGGTATTTATCGGGAAATGAAGGGTTCTTGGATTTGAGGTAACATATTTTCAATAAATTATCCTTATATTTTATAAATTATTTCTATATTTTCCATCTCCAATTTTATTTCACTTATAAGATAATTTAAATGTATAAATTACATTTCTTCCCCTTATTTTTTATACAGCCTTGTATTTTTGGAACTCTTATAAATTTATAAATTATACCTTATGTTATTAGTAACGTATTTTTATAGTAAATTTACATTTTTCATGGTTATGTTCTTTTCCACTATCTTTATATCCAACTTGAAATTATATTTATCTATAATGTTGTAGCAAATAAGGCATTTCAAGAAGGGTTTACTTGATGTTTAATACAAACATACAATTTTTTATACTCTTTATTGTGATTGGTAATCACTAAATATATAAGTACTGATTGTAGGACCCCATGACACCCTGAGAGGGGAGGGGTGAATCAGGGTGTCATCTTTTTCTCTTAATGTGATGAATCTTGTCCCTATGTTGGTAGGAACTTGTAAAACTTGTATGATGGATATGGTCAGCAAACAAACATTCAAATGCAATGAGTCGACACAACACTTTTACTTAGTTCACTACTAAGGGCTACGTCCAAGGAGCATATGCCGACAGGTTTCCGGTCGTACCTAATTCCACTATTCTTCAGTAGTTGTGGATTACAATGGTTAAGTAACAGTCACTCTTTCCCAGGCTCACTACCTTTACAAAGGTACCGGGATAGCTCACTGCGTCCCTCAGGTCACTCTCGTTGACTCCCCCTGGCTCACTACCTTTTGTGGAGTCCCACTCAGTTTATATATGTGAAGGTCTCTTCAACAGATTCGCATTGAAGTCTTTGCCTCTTCTTAGAATGAGACTCTGTTTGCATCATAGTCCTAAGTTGATTCTCTTTTGAAATCAATCTTCTACTTTAGTGCAATACCTAAATGCACTAAATCTCCTTCTTCTCTTCCTTCAATTGCCAATACTGACACCTAATTGAATTGTTATATTTCCCAGTCTATGTGAAGATCTGAGTTTAGTTGCACAATCTTTATTCTTCTCTTCGCAAAGCACAACGAGGGTGTCAAACACCAGTCATGTGTGTGCGGTACTACTTCTCTTCGTAAAACCAAAGGGTTCACTATTCTTCCATCTTCGCAAAGCAGATATGAGAGTGCTAAGCACCTGTCAATGGCTTATGGGACCCCCAAATATTTCGTCCACCCTTCCCGGTGCCTTGTGCATAAAATTCAAACCATGCGCATAAAAATAACTTTTTGGTGCGAAAAAGGCTTTTCACACAACACTTCTTTTTTGTGGAGAACATCTCTTTTTTGCACAACTTCTTTTTCACGCAATAATATATACCTCAATTTTTACGCACACTAGAGCTCGAGATTTTCCTAAGTGTCGAGCCACCCGTAATGAGAGGGTTTCATCTCAAATTTATAGGTGTTTTTGATCCTGCACATAAAACCCATTCTTGCTCGTAAAACAATCTCTCAGTTCTTTGAATTATGCATAGCTTCCTTTTATTCTTGTGCACCGCCTTGGTTTTTTGCGCATCTCATGACTTCACCATTTTTCATCATTTTGAACTTGAATCCTCTCTTGCACGTAAAACCTCAAACCCAGATTTTGCACACAACAAATTTTTCGCACACATGTTTGATTTTCCACGCACATGGCACGAACATCTCAGATGTTTCGTGCACCTCTTGCCTTTATGAATTTTCAGTGTTTCTAATTCGAGACACCTCTTTTGTGAAACAACTTGCTACGATATTTCACACACCATGCAGTTTTTCACGCACGCCACTGTTTTTCACACAAACCTGCTGTTTTTCGCTTAACCCTTGATTTTTTGAGCACACCTCCTGATATAGGCTTTGGCTGTAACCTTCAATATAGGCTTCGACCGTAACCATCATACTTCTTTTCGGTGATTTTCTTTCTTCAACAACTCTTCTTCTTCAACCGTCATTCTCTACTTCATGCAAAATATATGATTCAATTCTTCAATTAGTCTCTTTCATGGTTCTCATGCAATCATGGATAATTGCATGGTCTTCATCAAATCCTCATTCTTCTTCTATCAACCTAAGATGGATTATACATCACCATTATCCACTGTGATAAACAATGTGTCACCTTTGAAACAATTTTTTCAATTTATTATCAGTACTACATTCATCTGAATTTCCATTCCTCTATTTCATTGGATTACTTCTTGATCTTCTTCATATTGATCGTAATTGACGACTATTTACAACAAATACAACCTTATATAGAAATTGGTCCCAACAGTGATTCTAAAATATCAAATTAATAATAACATAAAATCATTACGAAAATGAAATAATCTAAAATATATTTCTTAACGGAATCATTATGTAATGTTGAACTAGAATAGTAAAAAATGAAACATTTCATTAGATTTTTGGAATTCATATCCAAAAAATCATTCAAAATAATATCTATTAAATGATATAAATAGTTCAAATCAAAGAATCCTTATTTTAATCCAAACTAGTTGGATAATAAATACTTAGATCCAAAGGAACTAATTTCAAAATACTTGAACCTTCAAAGAACTAAAATATAAAAAATACAAGGTGTATCCTTGTACATACTCGTCATATGTAGAAAACAGAAATCACTATATCTAAGAGCTACTTTAATCACATGAAAGGCATTAAGTACTATCCATATAAATCATTGAACTAGATGTTCAATGTCAAATATTTATATCCATAAAATTTATTTGTTCACATAGGATCATAAGAAAAAAATAAATATTAGAGCATTTAAAATAATTTCCTCGAAGCTAAATTCTATAAGAACTCCCTAAAAACACCAACAAACATAATCACTCATGAAATGAGAAAGATCAAATATCTTTAATTGAAGTATTCTAGGAACTTTTATTTTGAAATGACTTAGTCTCTATTAATAAGTTCCTATATCAAAAACAATTCAGTGGTAAAATAAATTGTTATCATGTCTGGTTTACAACAATAAAAAAATCAAATGGTTTATCTAGATCATCATGCTAAATTGGTTTTTGTGACCTCATTTTCTTATATAAATTCATGGTTTAGAATTATATATTAGGAAAATTTAAGTAAGGTGTTTCAAATGTATAAATATAACTAACAAAACCCTAAATTAAACACAATTAAACTGTGAAGTATTGTATTTAAAAAAAATTGATAGATTTGAAGTCATTCAAAAAATTACACAACAATTTCTATATTTTTTTTAAATCAAAATATATATGATAGAAATGTATGTTTACCTTTATTGAAAATAATTATATTTGGTAGAACTATTATTAAACTATCTGTAGGAATGATTCATAATACTAAAATTATTCCCCATAAAAAAGGAGTCGGTCTAATATTTTTTACCCTTTGAAAAAGAAAACATATGAATGAATATAACCCCACCAAGTGATTTTAGAAAACCATCAATTAAAAATAACATGGAGAGCTGACTAATTTTAATAATTATAGAAATTAGAAATGTAAACCTATTTATCATGAAGACTTAAAATTATATGAATAATATAAATTTATTATTTCATTTGAGATTTATCTACCACTTGTTAAAGACTTTTAAATCCATCCTCTTGAACAACAGGATATTGATTCTATTATTTTGATTGTTTCTTGAACTCGTTTAATCCTTTTTATAATGATATATTTATATCATGAGCATAAAAATGATGATATAATTAACCATAATATATTTTATCATCATTTTTATGTTCATTAAAATGTTAGTTATGTTAAAAAATGAACTTTTAGGACTTTTATAGTACCTAAGTATTTAAAATCATATTCGGTAATGGGAAAATATGGAAATCCCACTATGATATTGAAAAATAATAGTCATGGAGTTACTTCTATTAGAATGAATATTTTTTTTCATGTTTTCTCCATAATCTCTATTAAAAATTATAATTGATGCTTAGTTTGATCCCTCTAATAACATTCTTTAATATATGAACATTCATTTGAGGCTTTTTTTGAAACATATTCAGTAACCTCATCTTCCAGTTAATCTTTTAGATATGTATTCTTCTCTAGTGTGACATTTCAAATATTTATATTATTATATTACTATGATCATTCTTATTCAAAAAATCCATTCTACCGTTATCCTTACAGAAACATACCTTTATTAGATATTTTTAAATATATTAGATTCAAATATTAAGAATATTATTTTAATGTATATTTCTTCATCATATAAAGTCGAATTAGTTTTCCATGCCTTATCCTTAAATGACTATTTACATTTAGGAGAATAAAATGTTGAAGTACATTATGAATATACTGATATAAAAAATTAATTAATTGAATATTTCTTTATAGGAACATCATCTATAGATTCATCCAATTATCTATATTTCTAAAATTTCCATACAGATGGTAGTGATAAGGATTTAGATAATGGTTGTCATGGTATTATTAAATAGTAAAATTCTCTTATATTATACAAGTACCTAAAATATATAAATTCTTCTTTACTATTTTCCAAAATTCAGGCCACATTTCATTATAATAATAATTGAAAAGTTAATTCCCAATTTTATTACATATATGAAAAATATTTTCTACTTCTCCTCTTTCATTGGGAAAATTTTATCTTTTCTAAAAGATTTTACTACCATTATAATTAACTAAAATATGCCTTTATTGGATTATTCATTCAATATTTATCCAAATATCATCTATATTCATATATAAATAATATACCTTCTTCTCTTCTAGTCTCATGGGTTTCTTTTCAAGAGTTCTGAAATATTTTTCATTTCACTAAATATGGGAATTAATAGTCAAAAAAATTTCAGTATCATTATGATTGTGTTAATTTATATAATATTTAATAATATTATAGTGACACTTCTTATATATTTGTATACTTGTAGATATTTAATATCTAGACAATTCATAGAAACAATTTTCTCATAGAAATCATAGATTATTTAAATTCTATAAGTAGTATCATAAATCAGAATATTATCCTCAAACATTCTTGTGTTCTGAAATATTTAATCAAATCTTTCTAAAAAAATTAATATAATCCCTACATAATATTCTAAATTATTAATGGATCTTCATATTCACCAGGAAATCACAAATAGGCTCAATATAAACACAAATGAACATGCTAATATTTGTTTTCTTTTACCATATTGATAATTATCTATATAAGAATCCCAAAAATTTTCCATCTCTCTCACCATTTCTCATCATTAAAAACCTTAGAATCCATTTAAAATTGATCCTTGATTTTATATCATGATGTTCAAACTTATAAAAAATCTATATAACAAAGATAATGATATCAATATTTCTTCTTTTATTGGACATTCCACACAAATCCTTGAACTTGTTTGATATGAACAATCAATCTTTATATTGAAGTAAAATTATTTCATCTATAAATGTTTTCAAAGTCATGAAAAAATCATGTTATTAAATTACAAACATAACATTTATCCCACAACCATATTCCTCAAAAATTGTATCTGAATAAAATTATCATACAATACAATGATAAAAAACAAAAATTATTACCATAAAAAGTGGTCAACTCCCCATCATAAAATGAAATATTTTTATTCAGTTGGTATCAATTATTTTTACAACAATCAATAAAAAACCTTTAGTTATTATCTCTTAGATTGTAATCTCATTATAACATTATAAGAAAATTCAAAATCAATTCAAAGAGATTGAAATGTTCTAATTCCAAAATATTGGTTCATCCAAATAAGTGAAAAAACTTTATCAAGGATCTTCAAGTCTTTATATAAAAACCCACTGTGTTTCTAAAATATTGAACATAAACTCAATATATAGTCAAACCAAATAACCAAAAAAATATTGAATTCAAATCTCATTGAACATATGAATTCTAAATTTCATAACTAATAAATTTGGTTACCAATGACCGTAAAATATAAAAAGAAATATATAATTTTCTTAAACAAGATAATTAGTGGTGGTTTTTTTTGTGTATTGTTGGTACTTCAAACTGTTGTGTATTTAATTTTAAGTAGTCATTTAAAGGGTGTTTCTTTAATTTCATGAATTTTATTCTCTATCATTTTGGTAGCATTTTGTGGTGATTTCATTTTTATTTAGCGATGGTTTTTTATAAAAATTAATATCTGAGGGGAATAAAAATAAAATCAAACTAACCTCCACTGAATATATTATCAGTGGTTAACCTTAACCACCATTGAAAATATTTTACGTAATTTAATTAAATGTGGTTACTAAAAACCAATTCAAAAACAAAATATTTTAAAAAAAATATTTAATAAGAAAATTTACATATAGAAAATCTGACATGAAATCAACATAATCAAGAATGTATGATAATCTCATCATATATACGTCATAAATTCCCATTTATATATACAAACATCCACATTCATCATAACCATAGTCTCAGTAAATCCATACATCTCTCAACCAATACCTCAGTTACTAATGTACATATAAAGTATTTCCAACAACAATCCTTTCCAAATATACAAACATTTCATGACTTTTATTCCATCCTTTAACCTCGACATCATCTCAAAAACTAAAACCAACCATTTCATATAATAAACTGTAACAAAAAATAAAAAAATATGATAAATTATTAGTAACAAAAAGGGACTATATAACCTTAGTGTGGGGAGGGTGAATCCGAGGATGAATATTCTTTTCATAATTATCCCTTCAAAATAGGATCCTTACCACTTTATTATAAGGGTCACTTTGTTTGCACTTATGTTCTAATGTTGATCTTATTATTGCCCTATTTATCTGATGATAATGATGCTTTGAATGTAATGGAGGAATGTAAACACACATGCACATAGATGTTTACATGGTTTACCCTCACTAGTCTATGTCCAAGGAGTATACAAAAGCGATGTACCGTTGTACCAAATCCACTAAATATCACTTCTAATAATTTTTGGGCTAGATCACTTCTATTACCAGGATCACTACCTTTAAAATGTTTGGGGTTAGCTCACTGCTTTTCCAAGGGTCACTCCACATTTCTCTCTCTCTGGCTCACTATCGGTAAAAAGGATAACCTTCTTCCTATTCATTTTCCCACTACATTGGAAAGGATCCACTCAAAGTTTATGGAATTATATTTCTCTTAATTTTCTATAATTAATTCATACTCTAATATATTTATAATTCTTGTGTTGATGTGCAATTTTAATCCACTGATGAATACCCCTTTACCATTGAACACTGAGAGATAACATTTGAAAAAATATTTCAAATCGCACTGCTTTACAAATCTCCATATTTTGAAAATCTTGAATTAGCCTTCTAAATGATCCTTCCTCTTCAAAAGTCACAACCCTTTGTAAATATCACAAATTATTAGAGCACACAACTTCTTACAGATGAAACCTTCATAGAGCTTAGGGTGTCACAGAGCTCAATCCTACGTAGAGTGACTTCCTTCACGAAGCTCACAGAGACAACAAGGAACACCCCTTCTTCATAAAGCTCTCAATACATAGAGGTATTAACTTTGGTCAATACTAGAATAATATTTTAACAAAGATCAAGCCTTTCTATGAAACCTTGCATTTTGGATCATCCCTTTCTTCACGAAATCAAAACAATTATAGATTTTATTTATTAAACTCATTAGGAATAAAGAGGGGTGTCGTCTTATTTATAGGCATGGTCGAATGTAGGGATCCGCATCATTCAGTGCAATTTTTGTATCATTCATAATAGTCTTTGTGATGCATCTTCCCATTTAATAGCACCACTAAAATTTTTCATTGTCTCAATTCCCTCATTCAAAATCTTTGCACCAATTCCACAATGCTCTTCACCTCTTCTGTTCACCAATCTTGTCATAATTGCATATCTCTCCATAAAAATTCTTCATGTATTTGTGAAATCCACTTCATAAAGCCCATATTCATGACACTCATTCATTTTCCATATTTTTATGAGATCATAATGGACATACACTTTTCTCAGCGATCACCATGCACTAAATTTTGGACCACAAAAATTTGGAAATCATTGGAAAACGGTGCCACCTTGTATCTATTCTTTTTTACTACCTCCAGATCGTAATTTACATTTTCATGGTGCTTTTTCAACATGGGTAGTTAACAATATCTCTAGAAGTTGACAATTCACAATGAAAACTAGCATTGTAAACAAACACGACCAACCAATAAATGTTGTAATGTTACCTTGATGGATGTTTTATTAACACAAATCATAATTATTGTAGAATAATTGATAATGTGTGAAAATACCCTAGAGAATAAGAAATATCAAAAATAACTTCTAAATAATGTATTAGATTTGAAAAATCTACCCCTACCGACTGTCAGTATATTCTACCATCAATGAAAACCATAACATTTAAGAAATGAAATACGAAAGAGAAAAAACATATTATGATCACGACATTGCACACATTTTTTTAATAAAATATATGATATTTTGACATAAAATAAATAATAAAATTCGAAAAACACATTAAAAAAATTACATACTTAAGATATGAATCAAAACTTGAAACTGAAAAGTGATAAGTAAATATTCTATTTCATTTTTAACTATATGTGTGGGGCACTTGAAATTTACATAATAAAAAAATTTAAATACTTTAATATCACAACAAGTATTATATTTGAAAATCAACCCATTGATGGTTGTACCATTATTTCACATCAATCTGAGGTCATTTTGTTTTGTTTTGACCATCCCACACATGTTTTCATGTTTTCAAACACTAAAATTTTGTTTATATCTATCTTGGGAAAAGTATAATTCGGAATGATGTTCCATCAGTTCCAATATTTCACAATTCAATATTCGGTTATTATCCCATAATTTAAAGGTAATTTAACATCATTTTTATGGTTTTGACTCCAAAACACATATTTATAAAGGATTTTTTTCCATTATGAAGTGTTTTCTATGTAATTCCAACCATACATCATGTTATATTGATTTTTTGTCTATATCTTTGCATAAAAAATTACTCATCCATGGTTTTCCCATGATTTCTCATTAATATAAGGTCATATTCTATTTTTTTACCATTCCATGCACATTTTATTGTTTCAAAACACCTAAAACATATCTATAGACATTCAGATCAAATCAAAATATAGAATCATTTGTCATCAGTACATAAATTTTAAAATTAAATATACATTTGGTTTCCTCTAATTTATGGAAATCTAACATCTTTTTCTTGGTTTTGAACCCTAAAACACTTTTTTAATGTCATTAGGAACTTTATGAAGATTTTATAAATTCATTCTAACCACAATGCATGTTAGATTGATGTTTTCCCTATGTGTACACATAAAAAATAACTCAAAATTGGGTTTTCCATGATTCTACATAAATATGAGTTCTTTCTCTATGGTTTTTTGCATTCTTCTCACATTTTAGTGTTTTAAATCAATAAAAATGGGTTTATGACCATCCAATGATAACTGTATTTGAAAATGACGTTACATAACTTCTACATTTTACAATTCAATATAAAATCCTTTTACTATAATATCAAGGAAATACAACATTGCTTACCTAGTTTAGACCCTCTTAATAAGTGTTTTTAGAATCGTTTCTAAATTTAATATGTGCTTACTAAGTCATTTCAACCACAATGAATATTGAACTAGCATTTTTTCAACAAATACACATCTACAACTACTTATCTATGCTTTAACCCTGATTTCACATCAATATGAGGTATTTTTTATCATTTTGACCATTCCACAAACTTTTAATAGTTAAAAAACAGTAAAAATGATTTTACATCCATTCCAAAAAATTTATACTTTATAATGAAGTTATCTCAGTTAATACATTAATAATTAAAGATACGGTAATTTTCATATTAATTTTGGGAAATCCCAAAACGTTTCTCGAGTTTTGATCCCCCAAATAATGTTTTTAAAAGATTTTGTATGTTCAAAAACTATGCACTGAGTTGTTATGACCACACCACATGTCATATTGACATGTCATCTATTTATACACATTAGAAATAAGTAATCTGTGGTTTCCCAATTACTTGAAATCAATATGAGGTTGCTTGATATCATTTTGACCCTTTAATGCACTATTTAGTGTTTAAATACAGTAAAAAAATATTTACTAGAATCCAAGAAAACCATATTTTGGAAGTGTGTGTCTTAATTTCCTACATTTTAAAATTCAATATAAGGTAATTTTCCCCGGCTTTTAGGGAAATGTAACATAGTTTTCCTGGTTTTGACCCCCAAAAACATGTTTTGAAAGACTTTTACCATTGAAAATCATTTATCAAGTCATTCAACCCACATCCCATACTAGATTAACATGTATTCATTGAGAGCATATCAAAAATAACTCATTGGTTGTTTTCCCATGATCCAAATCAACATGATGTCAGTTTATATGGTTTTGATGATTCCACACACATTTTAGTGTTTTAAAATACTAAAACCCTTTTATGTCCATATTTGGATGACTATAATTTATAATGATATTCCCTCAGTTCCTACATTTCAAAATTCATTCTATAGTCATTCACCTATGATTTCATGGAAAAGTGACATCATTTTCTGATTTTGACCCCCCTCATAATTTTTTAAAGGATTTTATATGATTAAGAAGTGTTTACCATGTAATTTTGACAAAACTGCATGTTAGATTTACATTCTGTCTGCATGTACATGTCAAAAATAACTCACAGATGTTTTCCCCTTGATTCCACATCAATATGATGTAATTTTATATTGTTTTTATCATTATACATGTTTTAGTGTTTTAAAAATTAAAAATGTATTTACTACTATCCCAAGAAAACCATAATTTGGAATGATATTTAATTAGTCATGTATCTCAAAATTCAATCTACAATCATTTCCCCCTAATTTCAGGGAAATAAAACATTACTTTCTTGGTTTTGACCCCCTAAAACATGTTTTTAATGGCTTTTTGACCTTTAATAAGATTTTACCGAACCAGTTCGACCAAAATACATGTCGTATTGATGCATTGTTTGCACACCCGCAATAAAAAATAACTCTACGGTTGGATTCCCATTATTTTAAAACAATATGAGGTATTTTTCTATCATTTCATTCCTCATTGCATATTGTGTTATTTTAAACCACTAAAAACATGTTTACAGAATTCTTGGGTAAACTGTAATTTTCAATGACAGGCTTTCAATTTCTCAATTTCACAATTCTATATACAACATTTTTCTCTTGATTTCAGGGTAAAAAAATCATGGTTTTTACCCTCCACATATAATTCTAAATTCTTTTGTAGCTTTAATAGTTTTTTACTAAGCTAAAATAAAAAAGAAAACAATATCATATTGTTTTCAAACATATAGAGAATGATCAAAAATTAATTTATGATCTGTAGGAATCAACTACATGCCAATGTACAACAATATATTGTTGGTATAACATGGTATTCTATTTATAATTAGATGAAAAATTTCTATTTTATTTCTATACATTGTATATGAACTTTGAAAATGGGAAAATTATCTATAGAATTTTTAATTTACCCCATTGAGATGATATATAAGGATGGTAATTTCCTTAGGTATAATACCAGTCATCTGTATAAATATATAAAATAATTAATTTTCCATTTATGACCACCATTTATCCTTTGTTTTCCAATAAGATATATGTTCTTGTAATTTTTATTTCAATCGTATAATTTCTCTTTGTATTTCATGTTCAATGACACTACTCAAACCCCCGCTAGGTGAAGTAGTAACAAATGACATCACCATACCAAAGACAGCAGAAGAAGTATGCACAAAACCAATCCCATGTATAATTATGGTATTCTTCTTCCATAAAACTATTCCAACTACATCATTCTGGGAAACAGATGATGATTCTGCAGGGATCACATCCATGAAATCTTGAAATCTAAATTATTAACAAAAAAATATTACCAATTATTTTATAAAATATTTTAACATTATAATATTATCTAATTAATAAATGTTTCATTAATATTTATTATTATTTAGTTACTATAAAAACATAATAATGAAAATTATATTTTAACAAAAAACAAGCCTTAAACCCAATTATATGGGTCTGGATAAATGTATCAGACAATTATAAATTAGTATCATTTGATCCTTGTATCTGTTCCCATTTAATTTTTTTACGGATTTATAGTTTTTTTAATATTTTTTTCATTATTATGTTTTTATAGTATTGAAATAATTTGAAACGGCAGTGAAACGTACTTAATCCAGCATTTTTGGTATGTCCATTGAAAAATATTCCTTCTAGTTTCTATTCATCCTTAAAACACATATCTGTTCGACCAATAGAGTGACATAATTCATCTTCCTTTATAATAAAATATAAACAAGTTAGAATAAGCCTTGAGTTATGATAAAATGATATAAATAAAAATGAATAAAATACAAACCAATTTTTTTAATGAACAAGTATGTGACCCGATGTGAGAAATGACTATCTTCTAATATTTCAAATTATTTTTTTAACAATTCCTAAAAAAAATAGTTACATTAAGAAAAAATCTACCTTTATTGTGTCTATGTTATTATGATACATCAAAATATTAAATTACCTCATGATATTCATCATTATTGATATCAAAAATTATATTCAATTTCTCTAGATAAATGCCTTCAGTAACTTTCTCAAACATCTACCATGAGAATAGAGAATTTTCATTAAACTCATTCCATAATCTCTATTTAAAATATCTCTATTTCTTACCCAAGTATTTCAAAGTCCTAACCATGAAATAAAGTTAGGGACATCAAAATGAATAAACATCTAGAAATGAAAAAAAGTATACTTTATAAGTATAATATATAATTTACTCATTCTTTTAAATTAGTTATCTAGGAATGATAAATTAATATTACATTTTATTTAGTATCAAAGCCCTCATTTTTCTAAGATGTAGGAATACGCCTCTAAAGTTTGTAATTAATGGAAAATATCTCTATCATGAAATCAAAAAAGAATCATCCCATATATTCTAACCATGTCATTAGTAATCACTCAAAAATATTCTAATGGAATGATAATCTTGATGTCTTAATGGTCCCATTCATCTATCGTGTTCATATTTGTATCCCTTAAAGGTTTTATTTATCTATTTGAAAAATCAATTATACTATGAATAAAATATATGGTTTTTTTTAAAATTTATATACACACTAGTAAGGGTAACTCACCAATATCCCCTATATGGATGAGTGACCAACTGCTCATTCATTGGAGGAGAATTAGGTGGTAGGATACCAACAACAACTAGGAAATGTCTAGCTCACTAATAGTCTTTGGTAAAATATAATCACTATAATCCATATTAGATGATCTTATCCATTTCATTCTTTGAGATACCGATCATCACAGATCCTTAATTTTTTTTTGTTCTCTGTATTCCTACATTTTAAATTATTTTTGTATATTAAATTTATAAAAAATGTGAAACAAAATTTTTTTTACAAAAAAATAGAATAAAAACTAGAACAATGTATATATGTATGAAATACTTATCAATGAAAAAATTTTAATATATATTTATTATAAATTTATACATTCTATTATATTTAGCTTCATTATCTTTATTTTTATAAACCTTTGTTATGATGAGTTCTTCATTTTCACCATCAATTGCATGTTCTACTATTTTTATATTGTCCAAAAAAACTGATCAATGTTTTATGGTTGATAAGTTCCACTTCCATAACAAACCAATTTATCTTCATCACCAATATCATATAATTTTATATACTTTATGTGTAAAAAAACACTCCAAACATCATGCATTTCATCATCCACATAAGAAAACATCTTACCCGATGAATAAAAGATAAATGGATTATTCTCAATGTGTTCATCGACATCAATAATGCGAGAGAAGTTTATTGAAGTAAAATTTATTGAATATTTCATTATACCCCTATCTTTGTTGATCTACTTGAATTTTAATATAACAACTGGAAACAATACATGATAGTTTAATTCAACTATTTCATACATCTATCCATCGAAACTGACCTCTATAAGTGTAAATAAACCACTATTTTGATTTCTCTAGTGTTCTTCACAATAAATATAATGAAACCTGAGGCCATGAATATTATAGGCATTAAATATATTATCCTTACATAGAGAAAAATGATCCAAAAAATTCAGATCTACTAATATCATATATCAATTCTCAACATTCATTTTCTACACAAAAATATATAAAGTGTTAATTTATTATAGACAAAATAACTAAACTAAAATAGTTTGATCATTAGTATATACTTAAATGACAAGAAATAAATTTGAAAATATCCTTATTAATAGAATTTTTTAATTTCAATTCATTATAAGCTCGACCACTTAGACGCCTCTTTGTTTGCAGTATTAATTCTTCAATGAATGGATCTATAATATAACGATTGAGTACCACATATATATGTTTCTATAGAAACTCTAATTTAGTCGGTGTAAATTTTAATCCCATTCTAATTGTTCATCAAATAGTTTGAAATACTGAGGATTGATTTTTAGAATGAGAATTAGTGGATATGATGTTATCACATCAAGAACATTAGAATCTAGTCTCAATCCAATAGAAATACCTAAAACAAAAGGTTAAGAACTCTTTCAATATATAACCTTAAAAATAAGACCATTTTGGTTGAGATTTATTCTTCATATATGAATTCAAATGACCTAAGTACCTGATGAAAAAAATAAATATAAAAAAAATTGTTTATTGATTTAATAAAATAATACTTCCCAATAAAAATAAAAATATTATCAATGTTCCTCTAAATTGGATACATCTATTGATAGTGTAACTAATAACCAATTTTAGCTTCTTCAATGAAATTAAAAAACAAATTAATCATGAATATAAAAAATAAAGGGTGAAATAAAATATCTAAATGATAATATTTCAAAACCATTCTTTCATGAATTTTATGATGCTTAGTTGGATTTAGTTTTTTTAAAAATAATCCATGAAAAAAGAACAAAACTCTATAAGAATCATTGTTGCTTTTTAAGTAAATTATTACACATTGCCAACAACAATAAATACATTTTTAAAATATGCGAGTCATGAATTTTCTGTACATGTGACATTTTATGTTTTGTTTCAACACACCTGGATATGTAAGTTCAAAATCCATATAACACTTTAAAATTCTTAAATTTTAAATAAATACATCTTTATAATGATTTTTCATTTTAAAAATAGTTAAAGGATACACACCATTATAATTTTTCCAGCAACCATTATTCATATTCATTGACTCCAAATCCTTATGATCATTAAGGTGATCATTTCATTTACCTCAATCATTAATAAATGTAAAAATTACATAATCGTAGAATTTCTTCTCAATTTGAATTATGTCAAGATTATGATGTATCAAATTAAACATATAATAACAAAGTTTAAAAAATGTACTCTTTTTCTTCCATTTTTTTATTCCAACCACTTTATACACTATTTCTAACACCCATTCCCCCCTTCTTTAAGTTAGTGAAATTTCCCAAATTCTTCTATGACATTCATTAATTATGAAAAGATTTCTAAACTAGATAACACCTTCAGTGACTTTATCATTTCAATATATCCATTGAATCATTTATTTTTTAACCTAAATTTAATAAATTCGTTATGAAATAAAAAATGACACATAAAAAAACATTTTCTACTATGAGGTAATCATTTAGGTTTAGAAAAAAATTAAAAATTTCATAAGAAAACCAGTATGAGGGTTTATCCAAATAAATTTCCTAGTCTAAGAAATTTAGTAATTTTCCAAAATAAAAGAACATGAATTTTGAAAAGTTTTCTAGTTCAATCATAATATGTTTCATGCCATGTTCCCATAATTATAATAATTCAGTGAATAGAGGTTAATGGTACACATCAATGTCATTACTTGACTTTTTTTTCTTTAAATAATCATAAAAATATTGAACGAAATATTCTTCATACACATCCATATAGGTAATTTATAGGGGATCAAAAAAAATATTCCAATGAAACAATAAGAACTTAATGTACCAAAGGGTTAAAACAATCAGAACCCATTCCCAAACATACCTTCCGAGGATTTGATGAAAAAATGGATATAGGAAATCAAACATGTTCTATAATGTTGAATCTTCTAGATGTATCATCATTCCATCAATACTATTATGATCATGTCAATTCATATCATATTCAGTTTTAGATGACATGAATAATCTTTACAAGTGTGGTTTTAGTGGAAAATACTACATTACCATTCTAGGAGTTTTATTCATCTCTTTCTTCTTGGGGTTTCAATGATCTATACACTAATTGATGTCCATTTACATCCACCCTCCTTAATGACATCTTATAAATTCTTCTTTATCATACACTTCCCCCTAGTAAAGCGTGAAATCATTGGAGAATTCATGTATTTTTGTATAATCAAGTTCAATTTTGTTGATCACTTTCTTCATCTCATAAAATGATGAATGGATATTAGCTTTAAAAAATTCATCATGAATCTACTATAAAATCTGGGGAATTTATTTTTTTAGTAATTCTATAAAGAAACATGATATGATAAAACTTGTATATAAAAGGAAACATTGTATACCTGTCTCACCTTTCAAATAGTTATTTTTTTCCAACAATAACTAATTCATAAAAATAATTTTTTTGGTCACTACATTTCTGAGAAATAATAATTGGCTCAGGATCAACTAAAGGGTCAATTGATATATTAAAATTAGGGACATTGTATTCTAAAAAACAAAATATTTCATCTAGTAAATTTCAAATTGAATTATCCTCTTTCAGGTCACTTAGTGTTTTTTTGAGAGTATGTCATTATTTTGTATTTCCCAGACATTTGATTCACCATTCCAAATCCAACATACGAATTGAATAGGAAAATCTTTAAATATCAAATTCCCATATAATTCATTTCTATTTAAATATCACTTGAATTTAGAATCAGGACATTTGTATTTTATTCTATCATCCACTGATCTGTTTTCAATTGCATAATCAAAAAAATTATGCAAACCCTTGGATTACATAGGTGTTTTTTGAGATAAATTAATCAATCTGTTATCCATAGGTATTGTATTTTCGTTTTTATCCTAGTAAATTATGATATAGAGATAAAAATAGACAATAAAACTAGTAAAAATAATATTAAACATCACCCATCTTCACCATTGACCTATGTAGGATATTGATTCAGTATAAAACAAATTCAACATAAAAATCAATATATTAAACATTATATGTATAAATTTTATATTTTTCATGTTTTAAATTAGTAATTTATATATCAGATACAAGATTCTTATGTATCTATCCCTTTCATTAATAATGATGAAAATAAGGTTTTGTTGTATCTAAAAACATGAACTTGAAACTCTGATATCATATGAAATTTTCTCTTTTAGTCTAAAATTAAATTTGTTACATTCATAAAATATAAATTGTATTCATGGAAAATATAAATTCATATAAAAATCAATTATAAAACCCAAATAAACGTAAATATTTTCAGCATTCCATTGATAAAAAAAATGATAAAACCAAAACATCTCACCAATCAAGAACCACCAATAAAACCTCATATACTCTAGGCTCGGTAAATATAAGACTTAAAACTGATTACCATCACTATTTTAAATTGTAAATATACATCGATAGAAAATGGAATCACCCTATGAAAAATCCAAATGTAATTACCTTAACCTTTTTCAGAAAAACATTCTAGGGAGAAAAAATCAAAATAACATGAAACATAATATCAAATAAGTAATACTCCACAACTTGAATCAAATGAAACCAAACTAGACCAAGAAATATGCTAAAAAATATAACCCACCACATTTAAAACACAATTAATAAATTTACCATTTCCACTTAAAAAAAATTAAATAAATGTCTCAAATCGTATTGATTAAATATTAATATATCAAAAAATATTTTCCCCTTTTAGACATAAAATATTTTTATCTATTTTAGAAATTTAGAAAAAATTGATTTCTAAAGCTTTTATTATTATTTAAAATACCCCCATAATTTCATTATTCAATCATCTACGGTTAGTAATAAATATTTCCGAAAATCATTCACATGAAAAAAAATTACAAATTTTTTTTGCAACTCAACAAGACACCAAGATTGATAATTAAAACAAAAACATTTGAAACAATTAATGTTTTAAAATAATTCATAGAAATCAAATATAAATCAATAATAAAATTCTCAAAAAAAATTTGAAAAATTTAAAATAACACCAAATAAATGTTTTAAAATGATTTGAGTCATAACCAATGTTTTTCTAAAAAAAATCATTTTGGATATATCACATATAAAAATAGCACTATAGAAACTATAAATTTAAAAACATTTTATTATTAATTCATTTTATTGAATATTTTAATAAAACAATAACAAGTATGAAATAAAATATGTAATTAAATGTTAAATATAAAACATATTGATATTATTTATAATTATATCATTATATGAATATTTATAATAATCAAACATGAAACTTAATAATATTCCTAAATATGTATACTTATTCTAATTATAAAAAATTAAATTTTATAAAACAAAAAATTAATATTTCTTATTAATATTAACCATAAAATTTATTTATATTATAGATAATTAAACATGAAATTTATTGAAATTTTAAATAATTATGCTCGTAACATAAATAATAAATCAATTGAAATATTTATAAGAACTTAAATCTCAAAAAATGGAAAATTTACAACAATGATCTATTTAGTAGTTGTGAAAATAGCTCGAGTATCAATAGTTAGGGCTCATTCGGGAGTGGCTATAAGGGGGAAAGTGAGATATGGAAAGCACTGCATGGTGGAGAGAGAGAGTTTGTGCATGGGGATTAGGGAGATTGGGTGACGGGGAAAGGGGTGTGTCATTGAGTGCTCTAGGGATAGGGGATTGCATGTGGGAGAATGGGGTGTATCCATGGGTGAGGGGAGAGAAACTAGGGATTAAGGGATAGGGTGTACTTGAGGGATAAGGGGGAGCAACGAGTGAGGGGATAGCGATCAGCAGTAAGGGGGTGGTGAGGGCAGATGGGGAGGCGAGTAGGGAGGGAGCATCGCTATGTGAGGGCCTAGGGGAGAAGTGGGGTGTGGTGGTTATGTCATCTGATGAGTGGTGATGGGGATAAGGGGGTTCAGTGAAAAAAAGGGATTGATAATGTTGGGGGGGGGGGGTTGGGGAGAGGGGTGGGGTTCTTTGGGTGAACATGGAGTTGGGGTATAGTCCAAAATTGGTTTTTTTAAAAACATTTATCATCTGTTTTAATAATACTACCTCTAAATGTTAAAAATTTTGAGGTGTTTTAATGTAACCACATTACTATTATTATTTTTCTATTTCAATTTATTTAGTGGCAGATATTAAACCACAGTGAATAAATTAATTCTAAAAGATATTTTTTGTTGTGATTTTATATAGTAAAAAGTTGTAAAATATTTTTAATTCTAAGAGAAAATAATAATAAAAATAATCTTTCTAAAGACACATATTGATTAAAAAGGATGATCTTATTCTGAATAAAATTATTCCTGAAGATATATAAAAAAACTAAATTATCTTCAATATAAACCTTTGTAATTTAGAGAAGCAGCACATGACCTTTAGAAATATGTATTAATCTGTGTAATATTTCAAAATATATCACAAATATAAATTTACACATATCTTTGTATTACTTGTTTCAGTTTATGGTACTAGTATTTCCTTCCAAAGGGAGATATTTGGAATTTCTTTGACAAACTTTCATGGGTTTAGAAATGATAATGAATAGTAATTTCTAAACCAATATAGTTTGAGACCTCTAATATTGAATAGTTTCAAGCTAATTCAAAAAATATATACTATTCTAAAATAGTTGAAGAATTATCAATGAACAATGAATATTCTAGTTACCTCTTCTCTTACACTTCATAAGGAATGGTTCACTCATTGGAATACAATAATTTTGTTGAAATAGGATTTATTATAAGATTTAAAGATGAATCATTCATATTTCCTTGATGGTTAAAATATTTTTTAATATTATTAAAATTTCCCCTTCTATAAGTAAAATTAGATTCTAGCTTATTTACAAAATAAACTTCATATTGATGTTTTACAATTTTTTGAAATGGACTAGGTTGACCAGACTATCTACACAATCTGACATATGATAAGTCCTCAAGTGTGCCTCCCCATATGCCAAAGGCTACCAACATGTCGAGAGTGTCTAAAAGGGTATACCAGAGAACCTTTTCCTTTGGATCATAGTGAAAAAATAAATAAATAGTATGACAACAAATAGAATGCATTATATAGACTCGTAGTCATGATATACACTTATAGAAACTTTTCACCCATAATGCCAACCATATATATATAAAAATAAATAAAATTCCAAACACATGGATCTACTAATAAAATTGATCCACTCCACGTACCTGCCCTCTAATAATGATCTAACTTCTCAGACTATAACTTCATACTATACATGAGTGGTTCTACTCAATCATGAAACCCCAATACTTCACCCAATCCATAGTTCAACCCGTGCTCTATCCACAATCTTCCACATGATATTCATGTGCACATATTTTAACATGTAGAGGGTGAAAAATATATCTCACCTGGCCACCCCCAATTGTGGTCCCAATACCTATTATTATAATACACGAATTCATAACATGAATTGACCAATATAGAAGAATAAAAAATGCGTAAAAGTAAAAAAATTTAAATAAAAATGAAAATGACAAAAAAATGGGATCTATCCTAACTACCAAGGTAATTTTACCCCCACTAATGTCCCCATTGAAGGACATATTGTTAGTTTCTCAACAAGATAAACATCTCCTCAATCATCAACTAGATTAAAGAGGATCTCTAAATGTAATTAATGTCAACATGCCTATATTCAAAATCCTAGAATATCTTCATATGTGTCTAAGGAAACAGTTCCCACCTACAGGGAACAAGGAATCAAATATTATGATCATAAATAGCAAGAGGAACATTTAGGTCAACACAAACAGAGAACCAAATTATGTATCGACATTCCAATATAACTAGCTGGATGAAATATTCCATCAATTGGGTACACTCATTTTCCAAATAATCTTACTGGGAGGGAAACCATCCATCCCATAAATTAATAATACAATCGATCAGTGCCTCAACACCCCATTAATCCTAATCCCCATGAAATATCTAATACTAATCTTAGGGTGGTTTAGACTCATCCAGATCACCCATTATCTCTATATAACCTCCAAACATCATCTAACTAGTATAGGCTATAATTTAATCGTTCTCATGGAAAAGACATACCCAAGAGTGTCCTAATGGTCTCATCTCTTATAAAATCATTATAAATAATATGATCAAGAAGACCTGGAATAATTCATCAACCATAGGTTTAGATGATGGCTAAACCCGCCTTTGGGATCATAGACACAATGGATCAGACCATAATATATGGGTTCTATGGTGACACCCAATGTATCCAATCATGAATCTGACACTAACCATCTCATGGTTAATAGAATATGGGGAACCACAATGGTCCCTTTTATAATATATATGTAAAAATAGGTTCCATGAAAAATAAATGAAACTCATCTAGAGGCAAAGACACCAAACTCGTCAATTATCATCACCTAGAGAGTGAGGAAATATCTTGAGGTCCATGTAAACCATTATAAATAATTCTTAATGGAACCTAGATCCTCTTGGAAACCCATGGTTCCACCCCATACAAAAGGATCTAAATTAACTAAACCTCAAGAAACCCCCTAGCATAACCCATCCATGAAACTACATGATCCCACCCTGTAGAGACCCAAATCTTGACGTACATTGATATTACATTACTTTTTTGAAATACTTAATACATAACAAAAACAGACACCCAAGGACTGTAATAGTGTATTGTCTTTGGAAACTCAGAACATAATCTTCTAAGAATGGTGAAAGATCTTCAACACGTCCCATAAAGATCTTCCCATTTTGTTTTCTTACCTAAAACTTTTATTTATATCCTGGGGAAAATAACTCATATAAAGGGTGATCTCAAATGCTCTGTAAGGGTAATCATAGAGAAAATAAAACGAACCATATACATTTGAACATAAAAACATGAACATAATGTTTAAACATCAAAATCTTGAGAAATGACATAAAATATGGCAGTACACAAGTCATAGATTATAAAGGAACATTTATCAAGATAAAATATCATGGGGATAAAACATGTAATTGTGGCATCCATTAAGCACATGTTATGATTTCCATAGTAGCCAAGGCATTTCTGCCAAGACCATCATAGTGGACAAAGTCCATTACTGAACTGGGATTACTTATCGTTCCAGACATTTCTATATCAAGAGATATAGATCATTAAAAAATGAATTGGAGGAATATATAGGTCCCACCCATCTCATAATGAAATCATTATTTCATATACCACAAAATAAACATAAATCAGTCATCATAACCCAACGAATAAAATGAGTTTGATAAACATTATCCCATCATAACATAATCTATATAAAACAATAGATATAATTTCATCATAAAAAAATTAAAACATGTAAATAATTTAAACATTATTCTTGAAACATAACCATATTGAATAATGTCATTATAGATGGAAAATATTTTTGATAAAACACTTGAAATAAATTCTTGAGGAAAATATCCTTTCTTCTTTTAAATCAATTTATTTTCTTAAAATGATGTGCAATTTTAAAAGAAAATAATTTTCACAAAAATAATCAGGAAATATTGTATAGGAAGCTTAATGGAAATAAGTCATTATGAAACTTTAAAAATATGTGCATTCCGTATAAGTTAAAAAAAATCTTCTCGTACTTTTTTCGGAAAAACCAAAAAGTACCTCGTATGGTAAAAAAAGAAATATTCCTTTCATACCACATAGTAAAAGTAAAAAAGGGGTAATCATGACTTTAAACATACATGGAAGAATAGTAAATACTTTATTAAATCATTTTTCTAAAACATGGAAATGGATGATAATTATAACCCCAGAAAATACTTATTAATAAACAATCTCAGATAAAAATGAGATTAGAAAATTATCCCTTACCTTATGACCAATTACTTCTGTATGTGTCCGAGACTCCTGTATAGTGGCTTTAAACAAATTATTAACTTCTAACAGGTCCATAATAATAATTATGATATCATATATGATTCACTTACGACTTTATATTACCCATTCATTGGTGAATTCCATGTTAAAGCGACGTTTTGGGTAAAATTATTTCATTTATCGTACATGTTTTGACTTGTAATTATTCATATGATTACCGAGATCATGATTAAATATTTTCGGAATGTAAAACATGATTTTTATAGTTTATATATTCATCATATAAATATATATAATAGATCAATAAATGGAACGAAATACACCGTTCATGGAGACGGTAGGCCGTACGTACGCATGAAAGCTGTTTTCATTTCCTTATTAAACTAAATGGAAGTAAATGACATATATATATATACATAAATTATGTAGAATTATTATTTCATATATTTCATGATTACTTATTATATATACATTATAATCATTCTTTAATGGTGAAAATGTAGAATGAATCTCATCGCGTCGTGGAGACGGTAATCCGTACGTACGCACGAGCAATGATATTGTTCCCATAATTATTGAATCGTATTGGAGTGGATGATATAATATCTCAGAATTAGTATCATGTTATAATAATCATACATAGTTATTCTTTACACCATTAAACCCATCCATGTAAGGTGGTGGTGGAAAAGCATATTACACCACAGTGTGGAGATGGTATTCTGTACGTACACACGCATGGCAATTTCATTTTTCATAGGATGGATAGAAGGTGAAATATGTTTGTAACATATCAGTATATGAGGGATACTTATGTAATTACTTTATAATGAAACAAATAAAGAAGAGGAAGTATAAAAAGAAATAAATTTTAAAGAATTGATAAAGGATATTACCTCTTCTTTGACGCGCCTCTTCTAAACCCCCTCTTAGGGCACTATAGTTGATCATTAAAGAATACCAGGACCTCTAGAATGTTTATAAAGACTTATAGAAAATAAATGGATAGGTTTTGGCCGAGCATGAAGGCTCAAAATGCTGTAAATAGGAGAGGAATGATGTATCCTTTTATAAGAGAGTATAGGGGCACTTTTGGAAACCTCTAAAATATTAACTTATAATAAACTCAAACCCCACCTAAAAACCTCCAAAATGACTCAACATAGAATATGAGATGAGATAGGGTTGTAATATCATCAACCAATAAAATTTAGACATGTTGGTAATTTATTTTAAACCTTATCAACTTGATTAATCCTTATTTAATCTTCATAATTTTATTTATGGTAAAAATATTCTAAATTTTAAATTGTTATAAATAATTAATTATGTTTTGTGAATTGTTTATAATTGGATACGCAGTTAAAGTTTCTACCATTTAAATTTCAATTATAATTTTTAATTTTTTTTAAAATTTTTAAACAATTTAATAATATGTTATTTTTATAAAATAATAATTGTGTCAATTTTGACACTATTCATTTATTTGAATTTAAATAAAATACACATAGAGGATATATGAAAAAAAGATAATAGATTCATAACATATCATATTTATCTAGAAAATTCTAGGAGCACATTAAATATTTCATATAATATTTATTTTAATAATTTTAAAACCATTTATTTGATATTTCTATCAATAAAATAATTTCTACAACACATTCTGTCACCATTAATGATAATTATCTAACGCCTAATTTCTTTGAATAAATACACATGATTTAGATAATTTTATTATCTTTCTGGTGACTATTTATGTTCAATGTTTTATGAATTTCATCACTAAATTATAATTATTACACTTATAAGATATAAGAGAGTGACATGTTGTCACTTTCTTTGGTTTTAATAATAATTACATTATTTTCATGGTCAAAAGTCCATGAAATGAATCTATTATGACCCTTAGGTGATATAGTTCTACTTTTATTCATCCAATAGAATTTTTTCAGGTGATAGGATAATTTTATAATCTTATTTTTACCCTTAATTACATGATTTACCTTTAACTGTAGTAAAACAATTACTGTAGTTACTATTTATAATGTATAATAATAAAAATTAGACTATTAGTATACATTTTATTAATGACTCCAAATATGGAATCTATTTTTCTGTATTCATAACACCGAAGTGGTGGTATTTAATTTAAAATTAATCCCGCTGTTGAGAAAACAGATTTTAAAAGATAAAACGTTGCAAAAGATTGAAATGTTATTACCTATGAATTCAATGTAAAATTAATGATAATGACTTACATTATATTAAATGGTAAAAATATATTCTATTTATACTTTAAACCATTAATTATTATATTTTAACCATATAAATTATCTCAATGAAAATAGTTGTTTTTAATTAAAATTTATCTTATTTTTACGATTCATCAAATTATAAAAGTTAACAGAAAAATATTAAAAAATTATCCAAAGTAAATTTTTATATCATTATTGAAATAAATGATTTTATTTCATGAAATTGAACTTATAAATGTGTCAAAAACTATATTTAAAGTGGGTGCTCCATCAAATGGCGGTAAAACTGCATTTTTTAAAAAATAATTTTTGTACCCGAAAATTTTATTGTGTTATTATACCAGGTTCTAGATAATATGTTAGATGAATGATAATGTTATATAATTAAAAATTTGGGTAATATTATTCATAACATCTTGTTCATAATAATATTATAAAAATATGTCATTGTTAAGTGAAACTCGGTATTGTGTACAACACATGCTATTGAGGAAGGTCACTCTTGCATGCAACAGAAGCCAAGAATATGGTTTGAGTATACTACTATCTAATACGGTGTTGCATATAGAACAAGATAATCTTGGTGTATCATACAAAAAAGACTTCAAATAAACTAAAACGAGTTTTCTCATAAAATTTCAGGGTGTTACATTCTACCCCCCTTAAAATGAATTTCACCCTCGAAATTCGTCGGGGTTATAAATGGTTTACTACTTGAAAGTTTCATTCATATAAACCGAAATTGTAAAAAGGAATACCAAAAAATAATTTTAAAAAGTAAAGTATGAAACTTAATGGTTACCCAAATCAACTCATCATTGGGTTTCCATATAGGATAACATAGGTGAAAATATGGATATGGGAGAGAAATCTAACAATCAAGTTTTGATGGAGAGTTGTAAAGAACATGGCTATGAAAAAATCCAACAATAAAAAAGCAATAAGTTTGTGAGGATATATGGTACAATATAATTCATCTAATATGAGAGTACTAGGACAACATTTTTTGTTTTCAAGATCATTTCCCTAAGGTTGATGAATTTTCTTCATAAGAATAAATACTTACATGATATCAGTGAAATATCGTCGGTGGTCATTCCATGAACAATTTCCACTTAATTTCATATTTAAAGAAATGAAGATGAATTTTTCCTTTTAAAAATGTTAGTAGATCATGCGATAGAATGATAGGTTATTCCATCTGTCCCAAAAAGTTAGCAAATGTTATTATATATACATAAGTCCAACTATGGTGAGATTAACCATATATGATTCCAAAATCGGACTTATACTTCAACTATCATACCGCTAAATAAAATAAAAATAATTTCTACTAACCAAGGACATCCTGTAGGCTAGTGGAAGGTGTTAAAGGCCTATCACACTTCGGTTGTGGGTCTGATTCCCGCAACCTTGTCCAATGCGACGGGTTGTTTCTCATCCTATGGGTTTTCCTTTTTCTAAAACTATACTATTATAACATTTCAGAAATAATATCAAAATTTTCTAGCCTTAAACAATACTATCTGATGTCTACCATTTTGAGATGCTATGTGAGTATGATATACTCTATAATACCAAATGTAGGGCCAAAATAATAGAGATATTGAATAAATTATCTAATGATGCTTAATATACAAGGGCGGGGGGGGGGGGTGAATTGTAGTTTTTAAAAAAATCTTTTGGAAGTTTAAAAGAAGGTATTATTTAACAACTTTAAACAAGGAAATTAACAAAACCTCTAGTTCTACACACATTATTGACTCCATAAATATGATTCCGAGAAAGTGATTCTGGAAAATATGGTTCTGAAAAATGAAACATAATGAATTTTTAAAAAGAAGAAGATTCTACCTTAAATATTATAGAATCTAACTAAATCAGAGAGCATGTATAAGGAAGTATGAGATATTTATACTTTCCTCAACAAAAAAATGCAGCGGAAAACATGAAACAAAAAAAGTAACAAGTAGTAAATCTTTTAACCAGAAGAGAAGGGTATCCAACAACCTTGGATAAAGGACCTTTGATTTATACTTTCAAAAAAGTCTATCTTACTCACACTAGGGTAAAACCTCGATATGAAGATCAGAGTCTGTCATGATATCCCCGCAAGCCCTCAACTTCAAGGTAGTCGGGACCTCTATCTTCCTCAGTAACGAAACCCTCAATTTCAAGGTAGTCGGCACCTCTGTCTTCATATCCCCGGAAGCCCTTGATTTTACACAGTAACAATCGGAGTCACACAAAGAAAATCTGAACAAGAACTTCAGTACGCACTAAGAAATAAAGAATCTCTCTCTAGAAATCTCTTCATCAGCATGTAATCTCTAGATTTTTCAACTTGTCGTGAGCTCTTTAAAATGAGCTCCTATTTATAAGCACTGATTCAACGGTTGGATCCCTCCTCCAACGGTCATATTTTGTCCTTGAATTTTGGATGGACATGTATATGTGTCACTCAAAAAATGGTTGGTTAGTAACTGAATGCACGACATCATTTTATAAAAAAGAAATGTAAGAAAAAATATGGTTACATAACTAAAATAAAATATCTGGAATGTAAGCAAATGAAAGTTTAGAGTCTAACCAAAAATGAATTCAGAGTCTATAATAAAGGGATATTCGGATTCTATTTTCTAGGAATTCAGAACCTAAACACTATAGAATTCCACAGTCTAAATTTCGAAGAAATTCGGAATCTGGATTCATAAGAATTCGGAACCAGAACATTAAATGTTAGGAGTCAGAGTTCAAGAGAATTCGGAGTCAGAAATCATAAGAGTTCGGAGTGTGTATTTAGAGAACTCTGAGTCGGAACTCAGAAGAGTTCATAACCATAATTCATATTCAGAATTCAGAGTCAGTCCTCAAATGAGTTCGTAACCATAATTCATATTCCAAATTCGGAGTCTGAACTCAAAAGAGTTCATAACCAGAATTCATATTCAGAATTCTGAGTCAGAACACCGAAGAGTTCATAACCAGAATTCTGAGAATTCGGATCCTAAAACAGAATGCTTCATATATAGGTATTTATAGGATTCTGAGGATTTGGATACAAACTGAATTTTACACTTGGAAAATTTTTGATATGAACCATAAAAACATGGTAAGGATAAATTTCCTTGGGGAAACGTTTTTTTCCTTATAGAAGTAAAACACATAGTAAAATGATATTTTCCTGGAGATAAGGTGTTTGTGATTTTCAAAATAAGAAGGAATTTTAAAGTCATAAGGAAACCTTGATGAATTAATAATCTCCCCCAGGTATAATGGAATGGAAAAGACATAAGGAAAACCTTAATGACTCACCAATATCTCCCTTTCTAGAAAGCACAAACATTCTTATGAAAAATAATATAAGGACTTAGACAATTATTCTAGATTTTGAAATAAAACTTATCTCCCTTTTCATATTGTCAAAGATGAATATGACTAACTCCCCCTTAGGCTTTGGAACACTAAGGGTCGTATTATAGATTTCCGGAATGAGATTTTTCATTATCTTTAGTACAGAAATCATTGTAATGAAAACTCCCCCTTAGATAAACTCCCCCTCACTTAGGGATATTTCTTCTTTACTGAGCATTATTTTTCCTTTCTACCCCTTTGTGATTTTTAAAAAGAGTTTGAGGGAATGGAAAAAAATATGGTACTTGAAATATTAGTACAAACATGAAAACATAAAAGAGAAACCAAAATTTCATTTAGATTGGAATAATTTGTACTATGGAAAAAATCAAAAGATCAGATTTATTTTCCTTCCTTTTCCTTGGGTATGAATTTCTTCCCAATGGTTTTTAGCTTCTTTATCTCCTTGCGATCGTCCTCTACATGCTTCTATAAGGCTTTGATCCTATAATCATGAGACTTAAAAGCCTATTCTTGATCCTTCAACAAGTTATCTTGATTGACTATCTCCTCTTCAATATCGATCCAGAGATCCCTTTCCCTCTTCCAGATTTGAGCAACAAGGTACAACATCCCATTTAGATCATTGACCTCCTGAATTTGAGTATTTTGCTCAGGATTTAGCTTTTCCTCAAAGATTTTTGTGAGATCCTTGATTTTTCTATCTTCATTATCAAATTCTTCCTTAACTACCTGTTGAAAGCCATCAAGCTCTCTCAAGTATTCAACTATTTTCTTTGATCGGTTGACCACTTTATTACAAGATTTAATTTGGGCATCATATTTGATGAGTAAGTTCTTGTAATCAGCTTTAATATTTACACACCTATCCATCACCATGGATACATAATCCAATTTTTTATTCAAGCTATGTTAGAGAATCTGAAATCTAAATTCAATGGTTGGAAATATCGAAATGGTGTTAACAAGCTTCTACAATGATTCAATGACAAAAAAATGTCGTAGGGCCGATGATTCCGAATCTAAGAGTTTTCTTGGTAGAGTCTCTTTCTTTATCTCAACAAGCTTCCTCTTCGAATATCCACCAGCTTCCTTTCAATTTAAAAAAAACTTGGTTGGTGAATCCACAATCACCTATTTCTTGTTATCGGTTCTCAGAATAGCATCCTCATTAGGAGACTCATGTTCGTTGTTAGACAGCTGAAAAACTCTATCTTCATATATCTTCTATTTATCAGCTCCTGCCTCAGCATCTTCAGGGTGAATAAAGTGATGATTATATATTTCTTCCCTTGATAATTTATTAACTTCTTCTTCACCCTTTTCATCTTCACCTTCCTCATCCTTCCTAGGAGTTTGGACCTTTGAAGACTCTACTTCAGAAGTTAGGATGGATAACTTCTCGGATGGGGTTTCCTTTTCATGAAAGTCCTCCACTTTCATAATCAAATAAAATGTATCATCACTGCTTTCAGCTTCTTCTTCTACTTATTTGACAGGTTCTTTTTCAACATCCTTCTCTTGGGCTTTTTCTGGAGTCATTCACTTCTTCCCCGGAGTCACAGGTAAGGGTTATACCAAGAAATATTTCGGTATAGGAATATTCTCGGATTCTATTTCAGTATCCCTCAGAAGGTATTGACAAATTTCAGCCATAAACTTTTTCTTTTTTTTCTTCTTTTCCTTAGCTTGCTTCTCAATCTCATCAGATGCCTTCTCTTTCAAAGCTTTGGACTCTGTAGGATCAAAGCCAAACTATGGATCTCCTTCCTTATGATTATTTTTTTCCTCCCTCCACTTGGAAACGACCTCATCAGGATAATCTTTCTTCTTCTTGGGCATCAGAGGTGTGGATTGAGTTTCTCTAGATTCTAAGATTTTTCCTTCTTCTACCACTTCCTTCAACTTACTCTTCTTACCTCATTTTTTTGATGGTTCGGGATCCTCTTGTTCCTTCAGAGCAACTTCAGCCTCTTCCTCTGGTAAGGCATAGAATTGTCATGTCTCCTTAGAGAAACCAACTTTCATCCTCTTGAGAGTATCATCACTGATCATCATTACTTTTCAATTCCTCGACTTTGAACTGTAAGGGATTTTGAAGGACTCCAAGCACCGAACAATATTCTTGGAAAGAATGGTTGGGTACATAATAATCTGAGCTTTCAAGTTCCCATTCTTAATATTATCTATCATAATGAGAATACACTTCACCATGTTTACCTTCCTCAAATTCACTAGAAAATATAAGATGAACATTTCACTCTTCTTCAAGGTGTCCTTTTCACCTTTTCTCGGAACGATAAAACCCTGAACCCACAATTCAAGGATCCAATTATTTGTTTAGAGGTGACCAATCTTCAAAATCTTGACATCTTTATGTCCAAGACACTCCATAGAATTTAACGTTACAATACTTCCTTGAACATCTGGCAGCTTGTGGGAACAGAACTTGGCTTCCCCTTCATAAAACATCCCCACCAAGATAGCAGCCTTGGTGTATGAAGGGGCATATGTTTTTCTATATCTCTTGAAAGAAAACATATTACTACCTTCTTCCTTAAAGAAACTAACCGACTCATAGAACTCAATAAGTAGATTCGGATACACAAAGTCTTGAGCTCCTGGCTTCAAAATGGAAACACCTTCCCATCCATTATGTTTGATGTTCTTGGAGATAATGGAGCCATACTTGTTGAAAAAATTCTGATGCACCAGCCTTTCTCTGTATACTTGCCTCTCTGAAATTTTCTTAATAGAAGGCGTATCTTGAGAAGGAACTTCACCAGACATTTGGAATTAAAAAACTTTTGAAATAAAGAATGGGATTTTGAAATAGGGGAAGAGCTTCGATAAACAAAATCTTGAAACCAATGTGTGACAACCCTTCAGGGGTCCTATATATAGGCATTTATGGGACGATTCATCTTCCCATCTCAATCCAATGGTTGATAATTCCTCTGATTAGATCTGATAGTTGAAATGATAGCCGGAAGGAAATTTTGGAAGGATCCAATCATTTGAGGTTTTCAAAGTAAACCAATCAGATTTAAGGGAACTAGATCCGATAAATTTTAAAAAACAAAAGAAAATACCAGTAAGTAAAAGGTGATTAAGAAAATTCAAGAAAGAATCATACCTTTCAGATTTTCAGTAGAATTATTCACATTGAGGAAAATTCTTCTTGAAGGGATTTAGATTCCAAAAAAAAACTTGAGTATGAAAAAAATTGAGTACGCATATTTTCATTACAAAAACATCATTACAAAAATCATCATTATGAAAATCATCATTATGAAAATGTTCATTATGACAATTTTAGACTATGAATTTTTTTTACAAAATCTATATTATGAATAATTTTTTTTTAAAAAACATTACATATTTATTTTAAAACAAAAAAATTCCATTACAGAAATTTAAAAAAAACAATATGAAAAATATGAAAAACATCATTACAAAAAATGTGAAAAAAATCATTATGAAAAATATGAAAAACTTCATTACGAAAAATATGAAAATTTTCATTACGAAAAATATCAAAAACTTCATTACGAAAAATATGAAAAACATCATTAAGAAAAATATGAAAAAATTCATTATGAAAAATATGAAAAACTTCATTACAAAAAATATAAAAAACTTAATTAAAAAAAACATGATAAAAATCATTACAAAAAATCATAAATAAACTTAATTATGAAAAAACATAAAACAGTTCATTATGAGAAAACATGAAAAACATATTAACAAATGTACTACCCCTATGAAAATGAATTTATTACTGTAAGGATATTAGTTTAACATAATGTTAATGAGGAAGATTACCTAACGGTTATCATTACTAACTTCTATTTAATGTATTAAAATCTATTGTAGGGTAAAGATTTTGTGAAAATATCAGCAGGTTGATCTTGCATTCCGATAAATTGAAGAATGATATCTCCTTTTTGTGTGTGATCCCTAAGAATGTGATGCCTAATATCTATGTGATTTTCACAAGAGTGATGTGCATGGTTTCTACTAAGGAAAATGGAACTTACATCATCACACAAAATTTGTGTTTTGGTAAAACACATACCATATTCCATGAGTGTGTGTTGTGTCCACAACACATGAGCACAACAAACTCAGCTGCTATATATTTAGATTCAGTAGTGGAAAGTGAAACTGAGTTTTGATTCTTGCATGAACAATAAAATAATGAATCTCTTAAGAAATAACAAGTTCTAGATGTACTGATTCTATCCATTCTACATCCACCAAAGTGAGAATCCGAAAAATCTTTTAAAACAAAATCATTTCCAGAAGTATAAAAGGGTCCTAAATCCATGGGTCCCTTTAAGTAGAGATAAATTCTTTTCACTGCTATTAAATGAGATACCTTATGATTGGATTGATATCTTGAACATAATCATATAGAAAACATTAAGTCTGGATGACTAGTTGTCCAGTAAAGTAAACTTCCCATCATACCTCTAAAATATGTTTGATCTACTATTTTCACAACTTCATCAAGATCAAGTGTGTTTGAGGTACCAATGGGAGTACTTATACTCTTAGTGGTGTCATATCCATAAATTTTAATAATATCATTAATATACTAATGTTGGGATATACATATTTCTTCTGGTTTTTGAGAGATTTGAAAACCAATGAAAAATGTTAACTCACCCATCATACTCATTTCAAACTCATATTTCATTAGATTCACAAAGGAATCGGTAAAAGATTTCTGAGTTGAACAAAATATAATATCATCAACATAAATTTGAACAATCAAACCATTTTTCTTATCTTTCTTTATAAAAAGTGTTGGATCTGCATTTCCCTCACCATAATTATTTTGAACCAAACATCATGTAAGTCTATCATACCACGCTCGAGGGGCTTGTTTAGGTCCATATAAAGCTTTGTTACATCTAAAAACATGATCAGGATGTTTTTTAACTTCAAAACCAGGAGGTTGTTCAAAAAAACTTCCACTTGAACATAACCATTAAGGAATGTACATTTCACATCCATTTGAAAAAGTTTGAAATTGAAGAATTCTACAAAGTCAAGTAAGATACGAATATATTAAAGTCTAGATACTGAAGAATAAGTTTCTTCATATTCTATTCCCTCTTGTTGATTAGAGAATTTAAAAACTAATCTAGATTTATTTTTTACTATGATTCCATTTTCACCACACTTATTTTTGAAGACCCATTTTACTCCAATAAGAAATGTTTCATTAGGGTTTTCAACCAAGGTCCAGACATTATTCCTTTCAAATTCATTTAGTTCATCTTGCATAGCTTTAATCAAATCATTATCACCTAAATCTTCATTAGTGCTATTTTTTCTAATTGGGAAAGGAATGGTAGATTTTCTACTTTATTTCATAAGGAACTTCTAGTCCTTATATTTTTATCCACAACTCCAATGATATAATCACTGGGATGATTCTTTACAAACAACTAATTTGTATTTTTTAAAACATATTCATCAATATAGGTTAGGAAATATTCTGGGGTAAATGATTTAGAAGTATCTTCTTGGACATTTTCCTTGTCAGAAAGAACTTCTAACAAAGGTTGATAATTAGTTTTTAAAAACTTATCCGAGGACATTGGTTGGGGTTGTTTAAAAACAAAAGGACCAGTTTCATCAAATTTTACATATACTGACTCTTCAACAGTATAAGAGTTTTTATTGAAAACTCTATAAGCCTTAGAAGTTTCGGAGTAGCCTAAGAAAATTCCTTCATCAGATTTTGGTGTGAATTTATGTATATTACCTTTAGTATTCATAATTAATAAAATGAAACCAATAACCTTAATGTAGGAAAGTCTAGTTTTTCTACCATTTCATAATTCATAAGGTGTTTTATTAAGAAAATGTATAATCAAAAGTCGATTTATATTATAACAAGCAGTATTTACAACTTCAGCCCAAAAATGTTTGGCTATATAATATTTAATCAACATGGTTCTTGTTATCCCTTGAAGAATTCTATTTATTCTTTCAATAAAATTATTTTTTTAGGGGTTATAAGTGCTGAGAAGTTATGAGTAATGTATTTTCTACTACAAAAGTTTTCAAAATCTGAATTTTGAAATTCTCCACCATGATCACTGTGAATAATTTTCAATGGAAGGATTTTCTCATTTTTAACTTGGGCTCTAAAACTTTTGAAATAATAAATAGTGTCAAGATTCATTTCTAGAAAACAGACCCACATAAATCTAGTGTAATCATCATTTAAGAAAAATATATAATATTTGACTCCAATTCTTCCAGTTTGTGTATGTCCAAAATGATCCATATGCACTAACTATAATGCATCAGTAGTTGTGACATCACAAACTAATTTAAAACTTGATTTATGTTTCTTTCCATATTGACAGGGGTCACAAACTATTAAAGAATTAAATCTAAGCCCCATTAGATCCTTAACTAATTGTTTCTTAGAATTTTTTGCAGAAGTTCCTAAGGTTACAGTGTCCTAACCTTCTATTCCATAACCAAAAATGATCCTTCATTGCACTAAGGCATGGTAGATCTTGGATCCAATGCTCTTATATGTTTAGTGTGTAAGAATTCTCTTGCCTATGCGTAGAAAGAATAAACTCTTCATTGGAATTGTGTACTAGGAACTCATCATTCCTAAAATTCACAAGGTAACCTTCATCACATAATTGGATTATGCTAATGAGGTTTTGTTTAAGACCCTTAACGAATAAAACATTTGAAATCAAAGTTTTTCTAAGAAGAACGATGTTACTTATACCAATAATTTCTCCCTAAGAGTTATCTCGGAAAGTTACTTTTCCACCTTTCGTCTTGATAATATTTTCAAAATAATTTTTGTTACCAGTCATATGCCAGGAACATCCACTATCCATGTATCAAGTATTGCTATTAGTACCTTTTCTATTTTCCGGAAAATAAGAAAAAGTTAGGTTTTTTGAATCCAAACTTGCCTGGATCCAGAAATCTTAGAATTCAAAATTTTAGGCATCCACATTTTCTTAGAAAAATATTCTTTATGAAATCCTAAAGACTGAGTTTCGTTTAGGGAACAATTGTTTCCCAATTCCCACTACACTGACACTTAGTGCATAATGGACCACTTTGGGGAAAAAAGTAATTGTTACTAAAAAATATTTTAGCCCTAGTATAACAAAAACCAGAGTTATTTCTTAGAGGTTAGATTTGAGAATACATTTTATCAAAATTTTCCTTACCTAAGGTAATGTTTTAAAAACACTTTCTTAAGGAAAAAATTTCAGATTTCAGTTTGATAACCATGTTATTGTCTTCTAAAACTTTTGATTTTGAATGAGATCTAGGGTCGAAAACATTTTTCTTTGAAATTATATTTTCAAGATATTTATAATTTTTATTCTTTTTAGAATTTACTTCCTCAAAGATTTTTGAAATACTTTCAAAATCAATATTTTTCTTATAAAGATCTTTAGAAAGATCTGATATTTCCTTAGTAAGAATAGTATTCCTAGATTTTGACTTATCATGATTTTTCCTGAGTTTTGAGTTCTCAATCTCAAGAAGTTTGGAAAACCTAGAAACTTCTTCATAAGTTGGTAAAATATTATCTTTATCAGAAGATGATTTTTCATCAGAAGTGTTATAATATTTATCATTATTATAAATTTCATTTAAAGAAACATTGGTCATTGATTGATAATTATGTACCTTCGCCATTAAACAATTATTGTCAATAGGTAGTATGGCTATTAGACGTGGATTCTTCTGTCTAGAAGATTCGTAATCTGGAGATTCATCTAAAGAGTTACCACCACTGGCACTTCAGGGGTCATTAGCTTTCATGAACTTCTTAGAATTAGCCTTGTATTACTTCTTGTTATTTCTCTTAGAATTCTTTTCATTCCTTTCTTTTCTCTTGATCATAGAGAAAACAGGTCTTATATTTCCACCTCTCTTGCATTCATAACATGTAACTTCTGAATCTTTAATATCTTTCCTTTCTTTTTTCTTTTTTCTGGATTAAAAGTTACTCTATCCAGCCATCTTTTCCATTCTTCGAGCATGATTTTCTAACTCATTATCCGAGGATTCACTTCCACTATATTCGGATTGGATAACTACTTTCTTAGACTTAAATCTGGTAACTCTCTCTAGAGTCTTAGGTTTTGTATGATTTAAAGTTGTAGGAAAAGAAACATTGACATTCCAATTATTCTTCTTTACATTATCATCATCTCTCTTCATTCTAGTCTAATGTTGACGAAGAGTTCCAAATACTTAATCAAGTGAAATTTGATTAACCTTTCTATTTTCATCAATACATGTTCTCTTGGATTCCCACTCATTGGGCATGATGTCTATGATATTATCAGAAAGAGCTTCATCATCTAATCATTTCTCACCCATTGATTGTAAACTATTCACAATAGTCATGAATCTTTGTTGCACATTACATATGGGTTATCTATAAGGAAATCAGAACCCATGATATTCATCTCTGATCATGGATCTTCTAGTTTCAATAACTTTAAAAATTCCAATGTGTGTAAGTTCATGTTTCTCCCATATAAAATTTACTGTTTCACAAGATGAAATTTTTCTATATATATTTCTATTAATAGAACAAAGAAAAGTATTTTGTACCTTATAATTCAGTTGATATTCATGATTTTATTTATTAGTGAAGTAACTAACTTCCTTGTCAGGGATTTTATATCCTACAGTATGAATAACAAAATTATCAACTCTAGTATTGATAATGAATGTCTTCATATGATCTATACAATATTAATAATCATTTCCATTAAAAATAGGTGGTCTAGTTGGATTGAGATTTTATATGGATCCAACATTGATTCCGGACATCTTTAAGACAAAACTCTCCACAAAAACATGTTAACTGAAAAATTTTGTAAACAAGGTAAATAATCCTAATCAAGGAAAATATATAAAAAGAGTATCTCTAAGAAAAAACGAAACCAAACTATACGAGTCTCAAAATCTGATTCCGAAAAATAATGAGATGAATTCTCTTCTGAATCTAATCATGGGATTAATTCAGAATGAACCAATGCTCTGATACCAATTGATGAGATGGTATATGAGTATGATATACTATATAATACCAAATGTAGGATCGAAATAATAGAGATACTGAATAATGTATCTAATGATGCTTAAAATACAAGAGGGGGGATGAATTGTATTCTTTAAAAAAATTCTTTTGGGACTTCTAAGGAATGTTGTGTTTAACAAGGTTAAAGAAGGTAATTCACAAAACCTCTAGTTCTACACACTTTCTTGATTCCGGAAATATGATTCCGAGAAAGTGATTCCGGAAAATATGGATCTAGAAAATGAAACTTAATGGATGTTTACAATGAAGAAGATTCTACCTTAAAGTGTATAGAATCTAACTAAATCAGAGTGCAAGTATAAGGAAGTATGAGATAGTTATACTTTCCTCAACAAAACAAATGTATCGGAAAACATAAAACAAAAAAGAGTAACAAGTAGTAAATCTTTTAACCCAAAGAGAAGGGTATCCAACAACATTGGATAAAGGTCTCTTGATTTATACATTCATGAATATCTGTCTTACACACACCAGGATAAGCCCTCAATACGAAGATCAGAGTCCATCTTGCTATCCCCACAAGCTCTCAACATCATGGTAGTCGGTACCTCTTTCTTCCTCAGAAAGTAAGACCTCAACTTCAATGTAGTCGGAACCTCTGTCTTCCTTTCCCCAGAAGCCCTCGATTGTACACAACAACAAATAGAGTCGCACAAAGAAAATCTGAACAAGAAGTTTAGTACGCACTCAGAAATAAAGCCTCTCTCTCAAGAAATCACTTCACCAGCATGTAATCTCTAGACTGTTCAACATGTCGTGAGCTATTTCAAATGATCTCCTATTTATAGGCACGACTTCAAAAATGGTCTCCTTCCTCTAACGGTCATATCTTTCCATGAATTTTGGAGGGATTTTTACATGTGTCACTCAAACAACGGTTGGTTAGTAACTGAATTAACCACATCGTTTTATAACAGAAACAAGTGTAAGAAAAAAATATGGTTACATAACTAAAATACAATATTCAGAATGTAAGAAAATGAAAGTTCGGAGTCTAATCAAAAATTAATTTGGAGTCTATAATACAAAGATATTTGGATTCTATTTTATAGGAATTCATAACCTGAACTCTATAGAATTCCAGAGTCTTTATTTGATAGAAATTTGGAATTTAGATTCAGAAGAATTCAGAACCAGAACATACAAAGTTCGGAGTCAATGTTCATGAGAATTCAGAGTCAGAACTCATAAGAGTTCAGAGTCTGTATTCAGAGAACTCTGATTCAAAACTTGGATGACTTCATAACCAAGAATTTATATTCGGAATTCGGAGTCAGTACTCGGAAGAGTTTGCATCCAGAATTAATATTCTAAATTCGGAGTCGAAACATAGAATTGTTCATAACCAGAATTCGTATTTAGAATTTGGAGTCAGAACTCAGAAGAGTTTGTAACCAGAATTCTATGAATTTTGATCCTAAAATAGAATGCTTATTATCTAGGTATTTATAGGATTCTAAGGTTTTGGTTACAAACAGAATTTTACACTTGGAAATTTTTTGATATGAACAATAAAAACATGTTAAGGATAAAATTCCTTGGGTAAGGAAATGTTATTTTATCGATGTAAAACACATGGTAAAAAGATATTTTCCTTGAGAAAAGGTGTTTGTGATTTTCAAAACAAGAAGGAATTGTAAAGTCATAAGGAAACCTTAAAAACTTAACAATCTCCCCCAGGTACGAATGAATGGAATAGTCATAAGGAAAACATTATTGACTTAACCTAACATAATCCATTCAAATATTTAGGCTTATTCAAAATACTTCTGTCCAGTCTCATAGAATAAAGAAAAAGATTACTGGAGAGTTCATCTACAAATCATGTGATTACCATCATTTATCCCCCATATATCCTAGGATTTATCTTTTTGGTCATATTCCAAACATGTGAATACCTTAATCATGTATTCTTTTGAAACATGAATTACCATATAACCTTAGTGAAAACATGAATTCTTTTAAAAAGTTAACTCTTTACACATACCAAAATCCCAAAATTTCTATATACTCAAACCAGGATATAACTGTTTCCTTACATCAGTAATGAGCTCATTAATACCATCAAACATTTCATTATCTTCTTATCCATTCATTATATACATATTAGGTGCTTTCCTAAAATATTTCAATCAATTTTTATGGTTACCGGTACCATATAATTATTGAAACCCACAACAAACCAATACATAGAATTTCCTATATTCTCCAATAATATAAATGAGATTCCACAACCCTATTTTGGAATCTCATTACATAAAATCTTAATCATTCCACCAAATTGTTTTCATATTCAACATCGACAATAGTGATCACATGTGAATTCCCTTTGTCCGATGCCTTATGAGGTTCTTGATGTTGATCATCATTAACCCTTGGATTAGGGCATTGGTTAGCATAATGCCCCATTTCCTTTCACTTGAAGCATTTAAGTGTTGGTGGAGCATTATATGTATTCTTTTATCTAGTCACATCATTAGTTACCTTTTATCTATTACTTCGTCAATCAGATAATCGATGACCTTCTTTTCCACACTTAAAAGATTTTTTAGTCCCTTTAAGACAATATCAACCATTCTTCATTCCACCTTTTGAGCATAAAGAAACATTCGTCTTCTTTTCACCATTTTTTTGAGATTTTTCCTTGAACTTCATCTTTCGTTTCTTGTGAAAATCATGAGAAGTATATGTAACACCAACATCCAGTTCTACCTAGATTGCACAACACACAATTTCTTCATATATACTGAAGTCTCTTATAGATAATTCCCTTTGAGGTCTTGGTTTTAATCCATTTAAAAATAAATCAACTTTACTTTCAAGTTGGATGATAAATCCAGATGCATACATTGCAGGCCTTGTAAAATTCGCCTCGTATATACCAACAGATTCATCACCCTTTTTATTAATCTCATAGAACTCCTTTTCCATCTTTGTTTGAAGAGTATGAGGGATGTGCTTATTGAAAAATATGTTCTTGAACTCATCCCATTCCATGGATTCAATTTCATCTCGGGGCCTTGTATTCCTAATTAGAGTCAACCACGGGTCTGCTTCACCTGTTAAACCGTAAACGACCAAAATGAATTCTTCATGTTCTAAACAACGAAGTATGGAAAATATCTTTTCAGAGGTACTGATCCATTGTTCCCTAACATGTTGATCAGAAGACCCACTGAAAGAAGGTGGACATTGCCTCATAAAGGACTCAATATAACATTGTTCCATTCTCTACTCATTTGGAGGTCCTGAATGATTCATCACCTATGTACGTATAGAAATAATATTTTTCAGTCCAGTTCCCTTAACATTTTTTTGTTTGGGAGGACAATCATTTCATTTCCCAGTGCATTGACCATTAACACAGTTCCTTCGGGTTCCAGCCATTATCTAAAACCCAAATAGAATAGTGTGAGAGGAAAAAATCATACTTGGAAAACAACATAATCATGGGGAGTAATTTCAATTTCTAACATATTAGGTTTAATTATAATATCGTTACCTTAATTCTAAGACTATTATATATACTTATACTTAACCTTGGGGACATCCCTAGACATACTTTATAAATATTTCTAGGGATCTCACTAAAGTATTCACATACTAGTTTCCAAAGGTTAACTAATAATTTCCTCTAATACCAACTGTAGAGACCCAAAGCATGACGTACATGGACATTACATTACTTTTGTGGAATTCTTAATACATAACAAAAACACACACCCAAGGATCGTAATAGATTAGTGTCTTTGGAAACTCAGAACATAATCTTTTAATCATGGTGAATGATCTACAACATATCCCATAAATATCTTCACATTTTTTTTCAAACCTAAAACCTTTCTTTATATCTTGGGGAAAAGAAAACATATAAATGGTGAGATAAATTTCTCAGTAAGGGTAATCATGGATAAAATAAAACAAACCATATACATTTGAACATAAAAACATGAACATAAAGAGTAAACATCAAAATCTTAAGCAATGACATAAAACATGAAAGTACACAAGGCATAGATTATAAAGGAACATTTATCATGATAAATTATCATGGGGATGAAAAATGTAATTTTGGAATACATTAAGCACATGTTATGATTTCTATAGTATCCAAGGCATTGCTGCCAAGACCATCATATTGGCCAAAGTCCATTACTGAACCTGGTTTACTTGTCGTTCCATCCATGTCTATATCATGAGATATAAATCTTTACCTAATGAATTGGAGGGATATATAGGTCCCACCCATATCGTAATGAAATCATTCGTTCATGTGCTACAAAATAAATATAAATCATTCATCATAACCCAACCAATAAAATGGGTTTCATAAACACCATCCTATCATAACATAATGCATATAATATAATGGATATAATTTCATAATAAACAAAATCAAACCATTTAAATAATAGATACATTATTCTTGAAACATAACCATATTGATGAATTACAGTATAGATGGGAAATAGTTTTGATAAAACACTTGAAATGAATTCTTGAGGAAAATATCCTTTCTTCTTTCAAATCATTTTCATTTCTTAAAATGACGGGAAATTTTAAAAGAAAATAATTTTGATTAAATAATCATGAAATATTGTATAATAAGATTCATGGAAATAAGGAATTATGAAACTGTAAAAATCCATTCATGCCGTATAAGTTAAAAAAACAATCTTCTCATACTTTTGTCGGAAAAGCCAAAAAGTACCTCGTATGGTTAACAAAAGAAATAATCCATCAAAACCACATAGTAAAAGTCAAATAGAGGTAATAATGACTCTAAACATACATGTAAGAATATTAAATACTTTATTAAAACATTTTTATGAAACATTGAAATGGATGATAAATATAACCACAGTAAATACTTATGAATAAATAATCTCAGATAAAAATGATATTGTAAAATTATCACTTAATTTATGTACAATTTGTTCTATATATGTACGAGACTTGTATATAGTTGGATTAAACATATTATTAACTTGTTACAGATCCATAATAATATTTATGATATCATATATGATTCACATATGTCTTTATATTACCTGCTCATCTTTCAATTCCATGTTATAGCGGCGTTTGGGTAAAATTGTTTCATTTATCATACACATTTTGACTTGTAATTATTCATATGATTACACAGATCATGATTAAATATTTCCAGAATGTAAAACATCATTTATATATAATATATATTCATCATATAAATATATATATTAGATCTATATATTTAATGAAATACATCGTTCATGGAAAGGGTAGGTTGTACGTATGCATGAACGCTATTTTCGTTTCCTTATTAAATTGAATGGCAGTAAATGACATATATATATATAGATAAGTCCATTAGAATTATTATATCATATATTTCATGATTACATATTATATATACTTTACAATCATTCTTGGATGGTGAACATGGAAAATGAATCTCATCACGTCATGGAGACGGTAATCTGTACGTATGCACGAGCGATGATATCGTTACCATAATTATTGATTGGTATTGAAGTGGATGATAGAATATCTCAGAATTAGTATAATGTTATAATAATCATATAGAGTTCTTCTTTACACAATTATATCCATCCAAGTAAGGTGGTGGTGGAAAACAAATTACACCATAGCGTGGAGACGGTATTCAGTACGTACACATGCGTGGTGATTTTGTTTTTAATAGAATAGATAAAAGGTAAAATAGGGTTGTAACTTATTATTATATGAGTGATACTGATTCTATTACTTTATAATGAATCAAATAAAGAAGTGGAAGTATAAGAAGAAATAAATTTTAAAGACTCGATAAAGGATATTACCTCTTCTTTAACGCGCCTCTTCTAAACCTCCTCTTAGGGCACTAATGTTGGTCTTTGAAGAAGACCAAGACCTCTAGAATGTTTCTAGGGATGTGTAGAAGATAAATGGGTAGGTTTTGGCCGAGCATGAAGGCTCAAAATTTTGAGGAGAGGAGAGGAAGGAGGTTTCTTTTTATAACAAAGGAGAGAGGAACTTTTGGAAACCACTAAACTATTAATTTATAATAAACTAAAACTCCACATAAAAAATCTCCAAAATGACTCAACATAGAAGATGATATGATATAGGGTTTTAATAAAATCAACCAATAATATTTTGAAATGTTTGTAATTTATTTTAAACCTTGTCAACATGATTTATCCTTATTTGATCTATTTAATTTTATTTGTTGTAATAATATTATAGATATTAAATTGGTATAAATAATTACTTGCGTGTTTTGAATTGTCCATAATTGGATTATTTATGAAATTGTAGACCTTATATATTTTAATTTATAATTTTTAAATATTTTTGCGTTTTTTAAAAAATTTAATAATATGTTATTTTTATAAAATAACAATAGTGTCAATTTTTCAACTATTCATTTATTTGAATTTAAATAAAATCCACACAGAGGATATATTCAAATAAAATATTTAATAGATTCATAACATATATAGAAAATCCGTGGAGAATATTACATAGTTTGTATAATATTTATTTAAATATTTTTAAAACCATTTATTAGATATTTCAATCAATAAAATAATTTCTACATATCTATTGTGTCACGATTAATAATAATCATTTAATCCCTAAATATTCTAAATAAATTAACTTGATGTAGATAATTTTTTTATATTTTTGGTGACAATTTATGTTTGAATTTTTCTGAATTTTATCACTAAATTTAAATTATTACACTTATAAGATATAAGAGAGTGACATGTTGTCACCTTCTTTGGTTTTAATAATAATTACATTATTTTCATTGTCAAATGTAACTGAATAGAATATATTCCTACCCTTAGGTGATAATAGTCTACTTTTATTCATCTAATATAATTTGTTCAGGTGTTAGGAGAATTTTATAATCTTATTTTTTCCCTTAGTTACCCGATTTACCTTTAACTGTGGTAAATAAAATTTATTGTAGTTACTATTAATAATGTCTAAAAATAAAAAGTACCATATTAGCATAATTTGGGCCTACTGAAAAAAAATATTGAATCCATTTTTCCATATTAAAAATATATAAGTGGCGGTATTTAATTTAAAATTAATCCCACTATTGAGAAAACATGTTTCAAAAGTTAAAACGTTCCAAAAGATTGAAATTTTTTTACCTATGAATTCATTGTAACATTAATTATAATGACTTAAATTATATTAAATGGTAAAAATATATTCTATTTATACTTCAAAACCATTCAATATTATAATTTAACTATATAAATTATCTCGATGAAAATAGTTGATTTTAATTAAAATTAATCGTATTTTTACTATTAATCAAAATATGAAAGTTAACCGAAAAAATATTCAAAAATTATCCAAAGTAAATTTTTATATCATTATTCAAATATAGAATTTTATTTCACAAAATTGATCTTATAAATGTGTCAAAAACTATATTTAAAGTGGGTGCTCCATCAAAAGGATGCAAAACTGCATTTCATGAAAAATACTTATTTTACCCAAAAAAATTATTTTGTTCTCATACCATGTTCTAGATAATGTGTAAAAAGAATGATAATGTTATAAAATTCAAAATATGGTTAATAAAATTCATAATAACTAGTTCATAATAATATTATATAAATATGTCGTTGTTTAGTGAAACACGGAATTGTGTATGACACATGCTATTGAGGAAGGTCGCTCTTGTCTACAACACAAGCCAAGAATAGTGTTTGTGTATACTATAAGAAAATTTGGTGTTGCGTATAGCGCAAGATAATATTGGTGTAGCGTAAAACACAAGACATAAAAGAAATTAAAAAGAGTCTTTCTCATAGAATTTCGTGGTATTACACAACCTCTAATAATTGTTTGAAGGAAACCCCAATAAAATTATTGGAAACTGTTACATTTGGATTCTCATCTCAACCAACCCATCAATAGGATTCAATTTCAAACCCACGATTAAATCCTCATTACGAAGCACATCTAATCCCAAACACAATTCATAATGTATAACCATTTTGAATGTATTCCATTCTCATTATATATATGGAACAAATATTGGATAAACTATACAAAAGATCAATTAAAACTCTAGGTTAAATAACTAGTAAAAAAATGTCCAAAGAGGGATTACACAATGATCACCTCAGGTAAATGACATGTACCATCAACAAAAAAAAATGTTCATGAATGATATCCCTACCTTCTATGTACCATTGAAATTATACAATGTTATATAACTCTTATAAAGTGTGTAACCCACATGGGATTCCTAGCCATGTTCCTAGCCATGTACCACAAATGTGGTCATGTAAGGTGTACAATATGGACTCTGATCATGTACTGTACAATAGATATTTTGTGTAGATTACATATCTAGTTTCCCTATACATAGAGGGTTTAGTTGACTCTCTTTCCGTATTATGAGTCTCTCTAAATGGAATGTCCCAACCACACATTTTATGTAGTTATTTTCTTAAAAATCTCTTAGAAAATAAGATAACATAATGTGTTTTTAAGAACAACATGCTATGTGATTTGATTTTCATCATATGAAACCACTGTAAACACCCTAAACAACTGATTTTTGAAAAACAAAATCCTCTATATTAACCCTCTTTGGATCCCTATTAAACCAAAACAAATTAAAAATAATAACTATGGATTAAAATAGTTAAATAATAGAAAATTTATTAAAATCCTACCTCATGATGTAAAATGAGGAATCTTCACACTATATCCTTACTAGAAAGCTATTTCACCTCGATCTATCTCAACTAAATATTAAGGGAAAACTCTTTTCATAATCCCCACTCCCTCTCCATTTCATGTCACTTGGCTATAAAAACACCCACAGTGAATGGGATCTAATGTTATAAAAAAAGGAGAGTAAATAATGAAAATAAAGGAAAGCATAAAGGAAAGATAAAAAAATAGACTAGTCCTTACACTCAGGATGTTGTTATTCATTGTATATAAAAACCACATTATCGACTCAACTACAAACTAAATATTCCAAAATGAAACAACAATCATAAGATATCATCATTCCTCCATGCATTATTAATAAATATTTAATTAATATAATATTAAATTTTATGATAAAATATGAACATTCTTGAATTTCAAAATACTTGTTTCCTAGGGTAAATATCATATTATGGGAAAAATTCAGTAGCCCTAAAAATATTATGAGATCTTATAATAGGGGAAATTTCATTTTTCCTCTAAAAACATTCAGGAAAAAAAATTCAAATTTCTCTTGATTTTATCAACCTATGAATTTGTGGTAAATCAAAATTTTTAACCAATTAATCTTCCCACCACCATGAATACATAATGTCTAATTATATACCATGATTCATCCAAAACAATAATGTATCCAATGCCACATCCCCCATACACTGATTGGTATCACAATGTCCAAAACCACATTTAATATGAGGATCATTCATCCATATACAATAATATTCTATTCACCATTGAAGTATCCTTGTCATCTCCCCCCATTAAAACAAAAAACCCATCAAATAATTCTCTATCCACTACCAAAACTAGTGATTGGGAATGAATAATTTTGTCACAACCAAGCACCAACCAAAAACAACGACTACCCCACATCCCTAGCTCACATGGTGAAACATCTTCAATGAATAGAAATCCACTTAAAATGAGTACTATGACCTCCAAAATATATTGGTGTTTTCCCCACCATATAGATTTCCATCCGAAAATCAAGATTCAACCTACTTAGACTAACTTGACCACAACAGTAACACATTCCGATGAAACCCAAACATGAAATTAAAATTTTACCCACATGATCCAAGACCCAATAAACCCAAGATAATATCTCTAAACAATTGCCCATTCTCATCATGTGGGCCAATTCCAATATTTCAATGCACTACTGTTGCTCCTATATTAAAAATAGGAAACTCTCTCATTGTATGAAAAACCTCACAACCACACTCCACCTCGAAGTCATTCCAAAAACCCGAGTGTGCAACAACACTACCACTAAGCCATTTGATGTGAAACTATAACCATATAGGCATAGGAATCCATAAACAACTATCATCTCAAGAAAAAAATAAGATCAATATCACTTCTAATATTCTAATTTTCAAGGCCAAGTCAGTATTATTCCTAGACATTGAACTAATATAAATAACCACAGCCATGTTTTTCATGACCCCATATATACATATCTATGGAATACATTCCCTCATTGAGCCACACATAGGGAATAAAAAACAGAAAATAAATCTATTATAGTCTCCATGCATCCCTCAAAGTATGGATTTTGTCATAATCATAAATGAACAATACTGAAAAGGATCCACATGTCATGTCATCGTAAGAAAATATATTTATTGTTCAATTGAGTTTAATTCCACCAATAACCAATATGGATTGACACAAAATATGTTGTATTGGACACTTACCAAATGATCCTCCATTGATATTGAAATCATAAACATCTAGTAAAATGTCATGTTCATCTCATATTACTAGTATGATTTCTTTATGTAGGCCTATCACAAAAATTAAAAGATCCAAATCAAAAAATTATAAATCCAAAAACTCGTGTTCATCATCCTAGGTGAAATCATGCCACCCTAATATCATAAACCAAGAATAACAATCCAATAAACTAGGTAACCTAGATATTCCATTTCAAATGGCTGTCATGATGCAATAATTTCTGTTCCATGAAAGGATATGATGCATTCATAATTCACATATCTACCATCTTTTACAATCATAAAATAATATAAGATCTTATACCTTTATTTTATTAACCATCCTCTGTTTACCAATCTCATCACCAGATCCAACTCATGAAGAATCCTCAAGTGTGCCACATTGTATTCCATAGGCTTCCAACAAGTGATTTGGGCCTAAAAGGGCTAATTTGGGAAAATATTACCTTATATTAGTGTGAAATAATTGGGTAAAATAACTAAATAGATACACATAAAAAAATCAGATTACACATAAGGAAATGAACAAAATACCATCATGATATAATAAATTAATTATAGAATAAAAACCCATATTTGTTCTATGAACATATTGACATTGGTCACCCACTGGACTAAACACATATATAGAATAGAACAAATATAATAAAATACTTATGGATCTACTTACAATACTATATCATACCACATACCCAATATCTAACAATGGTTGGACTACTCCTTCTGAAACCTCAAACTACACATGAGTGGCCTAGCTTAATTATACATGTAAAGACCTTGAATAATGTATCCCAGATCTATTACATACCTTATTACATTTTAGCTAGACATGATTTATCACCACACAAATAAAAATATATGTCAATATTATTGGTAATCGAAATATATGGTCGAATCTCACATTAAATTTTGAAATAAAATACAACATAGTATTTTCTTTAATAACAACATTATTTTTCCTGGAAAATATTTTTATATAATTTATTTTCCATTTATTATCATACTATGGAAAATAAACATACTAATTAGGTGATCTTAGAAGATCGATAAGGTAATGTGTACAATGTAATCCAAATAAGGAATGAATGATATGGAAGGAAAAATGTTGATAAAATAATGTCATATAAATAATCAACTAGGCATGAATCATACCCATGGATAGCATAACTATTTGAATAATCACATGGAACTCAATAAATTTCTTCAAAATTATATAATTTAAAATTTTAGTCATCTTAAACATACCATTTTCAACTCATGCCAATACATCACACGTAAATTGGTATGTCCTCAACCAAATACCCAATCTATTTTGTCTCATGAGACCTATAGATTCATTGAAGAGATATGTAATTAAAGTCCCTAACTATAACTTAATTAGTCCAATGAATTCATTATATTAATAAAAAATAAATCTTAATCAATATTAATTAATAATTAATAACATTTTTTATTGAAAGAACCTGGATTCATAATGTCGATAATTTCCCCAGTCAAACTAATCATAAGCCATCCTGAGAAATATGGTTAATGGTATCAGTAGATTATATCCCATTGAAACATAATATTCATTGATGGATATTTTCATAGATTATATATCTTTTACAATATCACTATATATCATATTGAATAAAATACCATTTTCATTTTATGAAACATTTTCAAATTTTAACATTTTAAATGTACTAGGAAAAATATTTCCTCTTGAAATAAAAATAAACAAATCTAATGAATGAAATGATTCAATGATTTTTCAAGACAATAGTAAATTTCATTCATGTTATTTATATTAAAACAACATTATATTTCACATTTTTAGTAAAATGTAAAAAAGCCTCATTAGGAAACTAACAATAATATTCCTTTTAAACATTTTTATAAAAAATAAAAAAGTATAAAAATTAATTTAATAAATATTTTTATAATAGTATAGACATTATAGAATAAATTGTGATGAAAACATAGATATTGATGAAAAATATTCCCAACCGAAACAGAAAACAAAATCATTTTTCATTAAAAACATTATTTTGATCTCTTGAGTAATTAAAGAGATTCTAAATAAAAAAAACTATCAATTTATATAAATAATAATACGAGAATTAAATATATGGGGTTTTTGATATACAAATAATATAATAACCCAAGAAAATACATAAACATATACCATCTCGAATATGGATGACATTACAAAATAAACCCTTAAATCAAATCATGTTTTGTTTCATATACATTATGCATTAAACTAAAATAGTTATATATTACTTACTTAATTATTCAATAACTGTATTCTCAAAAAAAATTATAAGTTCCATTTTTTTAATGTTTTCCCATTAACTTTTTTTCAACAATTCATCATTAAAATGGATATTTAGTTTAAAACTAGTCAATTTTCCATGCATTTGTTTTTTGATGGTTCTAATACATTCATTGTGTTCTTGGTTTAATCATATAAATAATCATTAAAATATCATATATATCATATATATTTATTATATACGTATTTATAATCACCCTTCAAAGGGATGCATGAAATATGAGTCATCTAACTTCATAGAGGCAGTGGTCTACACATAGTCATGAGTGACATTATCACTTTTTAACAGGGGAAAGGGTAAGGGTAAGGAGGAAAATTATATATTATATTCCCAAATCTATAATGACTCATATTTTCCCAAATTTATTTTTATAAATTATTTGTGAAAATTTTGAAACCAGGTGCTGAGACAGCATGCGATTATAAGGCCCAGTGGTCCCCGGACAATTCACTAAAAATGTTATATTTGTAATAGCATGAACTCATGGTTCTCCTTGAAAAGTGAAATAACTCTTAAATGGTTTCCCTGATCAGAAATCTAAGTGCAACATTGTGTTCAAAGAAGTGGATTTACCATATGAGAGCCCTAACATTTGTAGGTGCGGTCCGACTGTGGAATATATTTATTAGACGTAACCATAAATTAAATAATTAAATAAAAATTATTTTATTTTCAAATCCTAATAACTTTTGATCATATAATCTAATTAAAAATATGATACCACTATTGAGTTCTTAATGTGATGTTTTCCCTATGTGCAACATAACTTTTGTTAGAAGTTGAATTATATGGGAAAACCTGAAAATGATGTAATTTCTATTAAATAATTTAAAGATAAATTATTTTGTTGAAGAAACTAAAATTTCCTATATAATACCCCATATTAAGAAATATTAGGGTTGGCCGCATGTCATTGGGAATGTCATAGAATTTCTATGGAGATCAGGGAGGACTCTCCCTTGGTGAATGATGATCGGATCCAGGATCGACAATCGATGCATGAAGAAATCAATGGTATTTCCATTGATCATTGAGCAACATAGTTCCTCATCAGGTTCTGAACCTAATGAGGTATGGTGTTATGTTTTATGTTATTTCATTACCCATTTTTAGAACTACTGATGAATGTGGATTAACCGGCGAACATTTTGACCCATGGATTGATCATTCTTGCGGGATGAGATTGATTTGCATGGATTTAATGGGGGATGAATCTATGTGATTATTAATTCTTCATTTTTCATTCTAGAAATAACATGTTGAGGCCGACATGAACAATGTTGAAGATCCGTTCTTTGGGAATTCATGTGCATTTTCTCTCTCCCCTTATTCACTTGTGTTCTTTGTATGTTCTTCGCGACCTTGGTGTTCTTCTTTATTTTATGATAGGATGGCTGTTTTCCTTCGATTTGTGGCACAAAAAACTAGAGACCGATGATCTGACACCACAACAACACTGCAGTGGTGAAACGTTGAAGGACCAATGTGATTTAGTTGCAACAATGGTTCCTAGCAGTGATGGACAGAGGCAGGGGGCTCCGACCAGTTCAGGTGAGGTGGTGATAGTCCATGGAGGATAGAGAGCTGGTAGGGAAAGTGTTCCAGTGAAGGTGAAGCAAGACATGGTGGTGTGTCTCTGTTAGAGAGTGTGGGTTGTGGAAGGAGATTGTGGTGTTGACTAGGTGTCGCGGCAGTGAGATGGTACACGACTTAGTTCCATGTCGGAGGACCTATAGTTGTGAGGTCATGGGGGCAAGCAGTGCAGTGGTCCAACCACTTAGATCATGGCATAAAACCACATCACTATTGGAGGCACGTGGTCGAGGCCGGAATTGTGTGGTGATACAAACAGGCCCACAGTGTGAGCCGACCCAGGGGGAGCCTGGCCGCTCTTGTGTCCCAGCGGGCCGAGCCTAATGGGACAGTCCTCTTCAAGCAGGACCCGAAGGGCCGGGACGGGTTGGTCAGACCTTTTTGGTTAGGACCTAGACCAAAAATGTGTTAGGATTTCTCATAGAAATGGATGTAATATTCAAATGGAATGTTTTTTTTTGAGAAGTCATCTACGGTATTAGGACCCTTCAAATGGGTGGTCCTTTTGAGATATCTTTGTGGATTTTTATCATGGAATAGTATATGTAGATAATATTCCCTTGGTTCTTTCCATGAAGGTTCAGTATGATATTACATCCCCATCATAGTTTTGTAGTCGTGTCTAGAGGACATGTCCTGGATAAAGTTATGGTATCCCTCTTTGGGACTAGAGTGGTCCTCTATCACCCCTGACATAGATTTTGTGGGAAATGATGTGAACTATGATCCCATGGCATTAGTCCACCATCTAGTGGTCTGTATCGACAAGGTTTTTTGTATTCTCTAAGAAGGATCCCCTATTTTATGAGCTTCATTGGTAGGGTTCTTAGTATTCTCTAAGAAGAATCCCCTAGGTTGCAGGAAAACATATATTGGGTAGTCGGTACTTTCTGGGAAGGATCCCTTCTCTATAGTTTATGATCATTGACTACTATACCTCCCTTTAGGAAGGTCCAAATTAGAAGGACCTATTCACAAGAGACATCGATGATATCATGGCTCGAGAAATGAGTTATCTTGAAATGGGCATGTCTCAAGCAGAACCTTGCAGTAGAGACTGGTTATTACTTACCTCTTTACATTGTATATTATTTTGAGTTTATCTAGATATCAATGTTATATGTGTTATAGACATATACCTATGTATATTAGACTATACGTTGTGTATTTATTTGTTGAATTCTTTGTATATTTATTTTTGGTATTTATTTGTGGTTTCAGGGTGTCCTATTGGGTAATGTTTCACTCACACCTATATGGACATTTTCCACATGTGTCATGTCTTGTGTACTAAATCAAAACATTGATGGAGTCCTAGGAGGACTGGGACCCGATGGTTCTTAGAGAGTTGATGCAGATGTGGTTTGATTTTACGACTTCATTCAATTTTCCTACACCTACCCTTCACGTAGGGTTTTCTGCAGACGAGTTTCAGGAACTTGTGTATTCACTTTTGCAGACTCTTTTTTTTGGTGAGCTTGTATTCTAGCCCTGTTTACATTCCAGTTTTCTATTGTCATACTCTATGGTTAGTATCATAGTGTATGGATGCTTTGTCTACATAGTGTTTTTATGTTTCATTATTTTGGGCTTCAAGATTTTTGCGTGTGTACATGTACATTGGAAAATGAATCTCATCTCTATGTTAAGACTAATTAGTGATGGTCACCAGCCCATGGCCTATTGGATGTGGTCTCAGGGTAGTCACAGCATGGGCCTCTCTGGGATGGGTCAGGATAGAGTGGTATCATAAGAATTCAATTCTACTTAAGGACCAAGATTCTATGAGTTCGATTTTGGGAAAATGTGTTATGTGTTTTGAGTTCATCTTTAAGTCCAAGGACTTCAATTTTGGTGTGGAAGTTGACATATCCATACACCAAGACTCTATAATCCTTCTTGTTGACTCGGTACATGAAAAACTATATTACATGGAATTAATGATACATGCATAATATAATAATTTGTTGTGTTTTCCATTTACTTCTCGAGTCATATCTTTATATATAATCGATTGATTGTGGTCTATCTTATTTAATTACAGGATGTCTCGGTGTAAACAGCCAACCACATTTTCATTGTGTTCTCATGAGGGTGACTCTATTATTGATGAGAAATAAGAACAAGGATTTGTACTAGAGATATCACCTACAGGTGGTGTAAATTACATGCCCCCACCCGTAGAGAGTCGCATTGTAACAACAATACCAACTAGTTAGGAGAAAAGGATGAAAATACATCACAAGTTTCAATATCAAAAACCCATATGTTTTCGAGGTGATCCTGACACACATGAGGATGACGACTAGCTTGAGGTAGTGATAAATGTTTTCCATATATTTATGAAACTGGAAGATCAGATGGTGGTCCTTATAGAGAGCCATTTATTTGGCTTAGTAGATAGATGATAGGGTTTTTACCCAATATTACGATGAGGTGACTCTTCTAAGGGATGAGTTTAAACGATTTTCAAAGCATATTTATCCCATTATGATCATATGGATAAGTGCATCCAGAAGCTTCTATAACTCTAGTAGGGTGACATGTCAGTATCAAAGTAATTATTGAGGCATAAAAACCATTCTAGGTACATGAAAACCATAATATATGATCTGTACTTCAGGGCTAAGACCTTCAAACGAGGCATGTGTTGGGAAATCTAATCCAGTATTACCCCATTGTGTATTCCTACCTATGATGGGGTGCTAAACCGATCCTTGGCGATTTAGTGTTCCTTAGCTAGATAGATACATCCAGTGGTAGTCAATAATGGGCAGGAAGGTGCAGAGAGCACAGCATCAAGTAGCAAGAAACATTCATAAGGATCCAAACAAGTCAGGTGCTTTAAGAGGGATATGAGGGTATCTTGAGACATATGGGGGGAATATTTTGTTATAAAAACCATGATTTGGAAACTCTAGCATGATATTTCTCGACTCATCGTACAATTTGTTAGGAGATGGTCGAGGGACTGTAGAGATAGAGAAAGTGACATGAGAAGGAATATCTGTAGGGAAGTATGCATGGACAAGGATTCGGAAGAGTATCAGTAGGTGGACCACATTTTGATATGGTACCACCACCACCCCCATGTGATCCACAACAAGCTCGGGGAGTTGGTGTATGAGAGATGGGAATGCTTTATATGATGGAGTATTATGAACCCAAGGTTCTAGGGATGATACAATGTACGAACTTTGTCTTTTCCACCTCAGTTGTAGTTTTAATAAACACATGTACTAGTCGTTATTTTCTCTCTATGAAACTTGTTTGGGACTCAAAGATTCTAGTGGAAACATTGAATTGAACCACACATTTAGAAACTCTAAAGAGATAGAATTAAATGATCACACACCGGTTCTGATATGGTGACCTTACTCTTGGAGGAAAGGGTTTTGAATGGGATCTCTTGGTAGCATCATCAAGGCCTTACGATGTCATTCTTGGTATAGACTCATTATCCAAAGTCTATGCTAATATTTACTATTTTAAGCATAGATTGTGGAGTGTCAATAGTGATGGGACTAGGTTTTCCTTTTTTTAGTGAAAAGGAAACCCAATAAGTGTAGGATGGACTCACACATAAAAGGGACCAGCCGATCACACATCTGGTGGCTAGACTGATCTTCGATGAAGTGGATGATATGGGTCCCCAGTTTTCTATAATAGTGGAGGAACACGATTTCATAATATCTGAGGATGTTATAAGATTAACTACTAGTATGGAGGTAGTATTATTTATTAATATATACCAATAGATGGCATAGATATCCTTTTATGAATATCACATGGCTCTAAAAGTGATTTGTGAGATGAGGGTACAAATGGAGGACATATAGATGAAGGGATTCATGAGACCCAATGTTTAACCCCAGAAGCCCCGGGTTTTTTCCAAGAATGTATACATGATATGTAGATTATTCGTGGACTTTTGGAACCTAAATCAGGAGACCATGAAGAAAAAATACCCACTACCGAGGATTGATGACCTCTTAGATATGTTTAGAGGAGTGAGGCGGTTCTCTAAGATTAACTGTAGATCGGGCTATCACCAACTTCATGTAAGAGATGATTATGTACCAATGAGAACCTTAACTTGTTGGTAAAACCACTATAAGTACTTGGATAGGCAAATTGGTGTGACAAATGACCCATATGTGTTCATCAGACTCATGAACAAGATCTTCCAACATTAAATAGAAAGGTTCTAGGTTGTCTTCATTGATGACATCCTAGTGTACTCAGCATCTGAGGAGGAGAACACGATAGACATGAGGATGGTCCTATACCCCCATCAATAGAACTAGCATTATGGGATGCTCTCAAAGTGTCTATTCAAGATTTTGGAGGTCCACTTTCTAGGACTTGTCTTTTCAACGGCTGGAGTCATGGTGGATCTGGTGAAGACTGAGGAAATGCTTTCTTTTTGATCCACCCAAGAGTGTAAACAAGGTGCATAGTTTCCTTATTATTTTAGGTATTATAGGAGGGTTGTAGAAGAATTTTCTAGAGTAGTAGCATCCTTAAAATCATCAACATGAAAGGGATAACCTTTTGTGTGGACAGAGATGTTCTAGGAGAGTTTTCAGTAGTGGATGTGGGGGTTTATGAGGGCTTCCCATAGTGCAGAAAACGTTTTTTTATGGTGGTTATTTTTATATTTTTTATTTCAGATTTTGGCTGACATTATTACAGGAGATGTTATAAACATTGTTTTTTACATTTGTTATATTAAATCCAGCGTAAAAACCAAAAATCTAATGTTTTTTCACATCGTTCATGAAAAACCAGCATGGAAAATGCTTCAAGTCATTATTTATTACTTCGATTTTTAAATAACCAACATGGTATATACATTATTATTTTTGTTATTATATAACCATTGTAATAAATTGCACCTCAAAAGAATTTATCACGTCTGTTATTTTCATAACCGACGTCATAAACCAGTCATTCGATCATTTGTTCAAGTCGGTTAAATAATAACTGAAGTGAAAGCATATATACAACGTCTGTTATAAAATAAAATATGTAAAAACTATTCCATTCCATTTATTATGTCAGTTATGAAATTACTGACGTAAAAACACATTACCATGAATTTTTTACGTTAGTTTTTAAATAACCAACATTAAAACCCATTCCCATGCATTTTTACAAGGGTTATAAAATAACAGACATAAAAACCAATTCTTTTTAATAAAACCATTCAACTAGAACAATTCCCTACCAAAGAACACCTGAAAAAAGTTGGAAATAGACATAAACTAGATAAAAAACACACCAGAATATGTACCATAAAAACATAAAAACTAGACCAAAATAAGAATAACCAAAGAAAAATTCAGCATTAACATACATAACATTCAAAACATAGAATGTCAACTAAAAAAACATAAAAATACTTGGAAATCCCCCCCCCCCACTCACCACACTAGATAACCCCACCTCCTGGACATCCCCCATCCCCTAGAAACCCTCCCACCCCTTGGACACCCCCACCCCTTGGGACAACACCCATGGACTGGCCCCAACCCTCCTAAATATCCCCCAACAATTGGGACACCCTCCCACCCCCTGGACACCCTCCCACCCCCAGGAAACCCCCACACCCCTTGAAACCCCCTCACCCCACTAGACAACCCCTTATACAGCCCCACCCCCTAGAAATCCCCCAACACCCTAGATAGGCCTCCCACCCTTTTGGGCACAATCCCACCCCCATGGATACCCTGGACCTCCCCCACCCCACTGGACAACCCTGCCACACACATGGGAACCCCCCACCCCACTGGACACCCCCACACCCCTGGACACCCCCTGGACAGCCCTACCCCCTTAGATAGTCCCCCTGGACAGCCCTCCCACCTTCCGAGACACCCTCCCACCCCCATGGACACCATGAACACCCCACCCCACTAGGAAACCCTCCCACACACCTAAAAATCCCCCACCCCATGGACACCCCCACATCCCTCGACCCCTGCCCCGACCCACCTAGACAGCCCCCACCCTCCCACCTCCCTACACACCCCACCCTAGGACACCCCCTGGAAACCCTGGAGACCCCGACCTCACTAGACAACTCCTTGTATATCCCCAACCCCCTGGATATCCCCCACCCCCTAGATAGCCCCACCCACTGGACAGCCCTCCCACCCCTCAAAGACAACCTCCCACCCCCATGGACTTCCTGGACACCCCCCTCCACCCCACTAGATAGCCCTCCCATAACCCTGGAAGCCCCTGCCCTAGTGGACACCCCCACACCCAAGGACACCCCTGGGAACCCCCCCCCCCCCACCCTCTTAGAGAGCCCCACTCCCCTGGACAACCCTCCCACACTCTTGGACACCCTCACACCCCCATGGACACCCTCGACCCCCCCCCCCCACCTACAACCCATTGGATAGCCCTTTCACACCCCTTGGAAACCCCACCACCCCACTAGACACCCCCACACACCTGGACACCCCATGGATAGTTCCTCACCCTCCTGGATAACCCCCACCTCCTAGATAGCCTTTCCACCACCCTAGAAACCCTCTCACCCCCATGGACACCCTAGAAACCCCTCCCCCACCCCACTAGACAACCCCCACACCCCTGGAACCCCCCCCCCCCCAACCCCCTAGACACCCCACACCACTAGAAACCCCCTGGATAGTACCCACCCTTATGGAAAACCCCAACTCCCCTGGACAACCCTCCCATAACCCTAAAGGACACCCCCATGGACACCCTATACACCCCCCGACCCACCAGACCTCCCTCCCACACCCTTGTAACCCCCCCCCCCCCCACCCCTGGACACCCCCCCCCCACACACACACACACCTGGACTCCCCCCAGATAGCCCCCACCCTCCTAGATATCCCCCACTCCCCTGGACAGCCCTCCCACCCTCCTGGACACCCTCCCACCCCCATGGGAACCTTGGACACCCCCACCTCACTGGACACCCCCACACCCTTGGACACCGCCTAGACAGCCCCCGACCCTCTAGGGCAGGACCCACCCCCGGGTTAGCCCTCCCACCTTCTTGGACACCATCCCACATCCATGGACACCCTAGAAACCCCCTAGACAACCCTCCAACACCCCTGAAAACACACACCCCCCCCACACCCATGGACCCCCCCCCCCCCCAAGATCATAATCCATTCCAGAAAACCATCAAAACTAGAACAAAACAAGAAGAAGATAAAAATTAAACATTAATATATATAACAGTCATAACTTACGATGTCATCTAAAAAACCTAAATCCATCCTAAAAGACTACCAAATACAAAATTATAATGAAAATATTAAAAATTACATTTTACACTACAAAATAACCTAAATATAATCAATCCTATAAAATAATTTGACTATTCCACTTGTAAGTGTATAACCTCTTGAACATTATTGGGTTGAGGGTCATTAAATAGCTACAAATTAAAAGAATAGTAGTTAACATTTATAATGAATAAATCAAATGATCTATTATGGCAATATTTAAAAGGAAATCTTTCCAGGTAAAAGTTCACAAGTTTTCTAGTTGTAATTATTTCATATATAAATCTTAATTTATAATATCTGCATTCAATGAATACTTGTTGTTCATGAAAAATTTGTTTAAATGAGTTAAATTCAACATATTATATTTATATAATACATCAAAATATTCAAATTATAAATGGATATTTACATTTACTTTTACATATTTGATCTTAGAACTCATTTTCTTTGTGTTTTTTTCAAAACTAGACCCACACCTCTTAAAAAATAATATGAATGGGACACATTTAAAATTCATTATAACAAATAAAACTATTATGAAAATGACACTTACTTTTCCAATATATTCTTACAACATTCCTATACATCTCTATGGACATAGCATATACAATAAAGTGTTTTCTCCCTTGGGGAAAAAACACCTAACATCCAATGATCACTGATAAATGAAAATTTAAGGATTGTGGTTTTTTATGTTAAAAGATTATAAACTCATTTCCAAGGATATATTTCATCTGTCTCATAAAATGGAATTATCCAAAATTGTGTGATTATATTCTATTCAAATCATTCAGCTATATAAATCATTCTTTGTTCCTCATCCAATGCATGTGCTTCAGGGGAAATCAAATACGGGTCCATGAATCCATACACATATGTCCACTCATTCTACTCACTCATTTTATAAAGATACCTAATACAATATAGGTATAATTATACATTTTTAATAAATATAATGCAGGGAAAAGGTGATAAGACATACATGGAAAAAAAAATGCACCGCGTTGATTCCCAACTTATATCCAGTAACATCACTATGATATCATTTTTCATAATCCCCAAATTTAATTCACATACAAAAACATGAGCTTCCATTGGAAACTAATAATTATCTACAATGAAATTTGAATATCATGACAATCTGTCAAGACTACTAGAATTTGAATCTAATGCCATAAACATTTTCCTTTGTTGTTGTCTATACAGTATTTCTTTTCCTTCGAAGTAAATGTATAAAAAAATAGAAAAATATATTAGTTTTCAAATGTTAAAACAACTTTAATAAAAATATAAAATAGAAGATATAACATACATACCTATATGGTAATGAGTCACAGAAGTCTGGATGGGCAAATTAAAAAATGGTCGATATTATGTCCAACTATTGTCACCTCATATATAGGTAATGGTACTTGAGCTGATCTATCTATAATATCCTATATCGTGACCCTATGATGCTCTACCTCTAACTATAGATGATGAACTGTATATCCTATACAATATACCAGCCCATATGAAACTATATGATGTTAAGGATCATAAATATACAACTCGTAATAAGTAGGAAGCTACGGAGGAGGAGTAGGGTAAAAATTGGTGTCTGCGGGATGAGGTGGGGGAGTGGGAGCTACTGGCAGTGGTGGTGGATAAATAATGGGGTCTACACTGGGAGGTGTAGGAGTGGGAGTTGCAGTCTGAAATTGTCTTTGCATGTATCAGAACATAGACTGTACCAACACTCTAATCTTTTCCTCAATAGTCCCGTTAATATTATGAACTTCATGCGCCTAGGATTATTTTTTTATACAAAACCTCAATGGGAGAAGTTGTATAACATGTCAACACATTTCTTACGGATACACCTGTCAGATATTATCGTACACAAAAAGGATTTTCATGCTTCCCAAATGATGAAAATGAAATATCTTGCCTCCCAGAAGCTGTAATTACCCCCCGTGACCTCTGCTTCTCAAGGGAATCCTATATTAATTAATTGTAAATTTTTGTTATGATTCAAATTATATAAAAAATATAGTTAATTTAAATAAATAAAATAAATATCTTACAATCCTCTCAGCAACGATTCTCGATTCTTCCGAAAGGTATTTCTCCTTTTTTTCATCTGATCTCTCTTCTATTTTTCATGTCTATATTGAGGGGATGGAGGGGAAACCTCTACATATATTAAAGACTCTAATCTAATTTTTGGTAATTTTTCCACCATCATTTTTTCTTCCAATAATGTATACCCTCCTCGAGATAAACTATGAGGCTATACATTTTTAGATTGGATCTCTTGATTAGATGTCCTTGTTTTCTATAAATTAAGAATAAAAAATCATTAACAAAACATTATTCAGATCATTTATATAAGAAATATTTTAAAATATTACATTACCCTTACCAAAAATGAATCATTTCTTCTAATTTTTCCAAACTGTCTCCATGTGTATTCATCTATGAAAGGATATATATGACAAGGATTGTCATGACTCCAATGACCAAAAATGAAATCATATGTGAGGGTTGATTTGGAATCCCTCTATTTTCTATCAACCATTGATCATCATTTCTTCCTGACTCCTCTAGTGTTAGGAATATCAAATTTCATCTGATAAAGAATAGGTAAATCATATTATACTAAACACATTTAAAGAATAGGAAAACAATAGAAAAATATCATTCCAAAATCGTCTCCAACAAAGGGTATATTATTGATTTGTCCACAGTTCTCCAATCATTATACAAAATTCTTACTTTTCTCTTACCCAAAGTTGATACAAAATTCATAAAATATTTTTCATTTGGACCTCTAGGAATATTATTCCGTCAAACTCAACGAGTATCCTTTGGTCCTAGTTATAGGAAAGTGATAATTTTGGTAAACGTGTCCACCAACATTTACCAACTCTTGAATTATTCTTTGTCATTATAGGAGAACATGAGGATGATTGGGAATCATCAAGACGAGGATGTGAATGTTCCTCCCCAGAAGTGTGATCATTATGCTCATCACCAGAATCATGTGGTTGATCAAATGATTGATCTGTCATTATCCTTCAAATAAAAAAACATTACTTTACAAATATAAAAATTAAAATATTATAATACTAATGTAAACATAAAATTGAAAATTTAACTAAGTTATGTAATAGTAAACATGGTTAATATGATAACCATGTTAATAAATGATAAAGATGGTAAACATGGTACTGTAATTTTCATTCATCAAAATCATTAAATATATAAGTTATGTAAAGGTAAACTATGGTAAATATTGTAAACATTGTAAACATGGTAAACATAGTAAACATGGTAAACATGGTAAACATGGTAAACATGGTAAAAATGGTAAACATGGTAAACATGGTAAACATAGTAAACAAGGTAAACATGCTAAACATGGTAAACATGGTAAACAAGGTAAACATGGTAAACATGGTAGACATGGTAAACATGGTAAACATGGCACACATGGTAAACATGGTAAACATGGTAAACATGGTAAAAATTGTAAAGTAATTGTCATTCAACAGAAATAAAATATATATAATTTATTTAATGGTAAAAATGAAAAACAAAACTAAATTGAATTAAAATAAACAAATACTTATACTTGTTTGTTTTTATATGAATTTTAATAAATAAGAATATTACAATATCTAACATTTTATTACAATAATAAATGTAAACAAGAAATAAACATATGTTACATGAAATATTATGAATGTAAAAATGGATTGTTTTCCCAAATTCTTGAGCCATGATTATTCCTTATGACACAAACCATGTCTTCAACATGCTCATCATTATGTTTGTCTAATCTTTCCAGGGAAGTAGAGATCTCACATAAATCAGCATCTTCATCAAGTTGATCCTCACCAACATATTATTTTTCCATTGCAAAAAAATAGACCACAACATATTTAATTGATCAACTACATAGAAATTTTTGTTCATGTGTTTCCATTATAAAACAATATGTTGTGTCTTACAATCTATTCATATTAACAATTGTCATTCCAAATTCATCGAGTATGACACTATTATTACTGATAAAACATTTGAAGTAAAAAATATGAACATTAATTTTAATGTATTCTACCCCCCATATTTATTCAATGACTCCATAATATTCATTTGATGCAAAAAGTGGGTTTTTCTCATTAGAACTAGAAAAATGAATTTCTTTAGCAAACACCAATACAACACTATTCTAAACTGCAATTTTGTAGTCCTGATCTTTTGTATGAAATGTATATCCATAAATGTCATACTCAGACCATGTTATCACATTTAAACATGGACTACCCACTAACCATATTAATGTCTCTTATACATCTGATCTATCAACCAATGTCTTTTTAAACCATGACAAAAATGTTTTTTTTTGCTCATTCAAAATCCACATTTCATTATTCATTGGATAACATTGTTTCAACTCATTAATATGAAATTTTATATATGGTTTAGCATTTTCTATATTATTCATGATGTATAATTCTAACTTCTTCATCTATTCAGGTGACGACGATTTGAATTTCAAGCCATGAATCCCCTTTCCCTAATTATTAACTCCTTCATGGATAGATGGAAGAAAACCTATGTGCTTTTCCACATCCAAGTAGCTCGTTTAAAACTTTGTAACCTACTCAGAAATATACTTTTCAATAATGGAGGCAGCTGGTCGATAAGTATTCTTAACAAAACTATTCAATATTTTCTTATATCTTTCAAAAGGATACATCCAATTAAGGTATACAGGTCTACCAAGCATTATTTCATGAACTAGATGAATCATTAAATGCACCGTTTTATCAAAAAATATAGATGGAAATACAGTTCAAATTGACGAAGTATAAAAATTTCATCCTTTTCCAAAATGTTCAAAGAATTCAGAACAATAATTTTATTACAAATTGAATTGAAAAACTATCACAACTTCATTATAGTATTTCTGAAAAGGATGGTCAATATTCTATGCAATGAAAATAGTTGAATTTGTTGCATCGGGATGTGAAAATCATGATATTTCATACCTATCAAATTCAAATCCTTCAAAGAGACAAATTTATTTACATTTGAAGAATAACCATAAGGCACTTTGATATCATGAAGACACTGACAAAAGATAATTTTCTCCCACTAGTATAATGTATGATAAGCCAGGGGAAGAAATGTTTGTCTTCCATTAAGAGTGGGAGATAACTCCAAACACATTCCCATTAATAGTAAGTCTAATCACACATTCATAAAATCATTTGTCTTTCCTTTAATATCTAACAATGTTCCAGTCAAACTATTGCATATATTTTTATCCATGTGCATGACATCAATATTATGTTTCACTTCATGATATCTCAAATATGATAGCTCAAAAATTATTGACCATTTCATTCAAATATGAATATCATTACTAGATTTCTGTGTCTTTCCCAATGCCTCATCATGGTTGTTAACCCTCTAATAATATATTTTAGGGGATAATGTTTTTGGAGAAAAATCAAATTATTGTGAGCCATTGAATTAATTTTTAGTCTATATAAGAGTGATCCATATGCAAAAAAAATTTGATGACCCATGTAAACTCTTTTCCTCCCATGATGAAATTAATAATATGAGGTCTGTTGTTCACTAATTGGACATGCTTTATGCCCCTTAAAACTGTATCCAGAAAAATTTACATATGCTAGGAAGTCATTTATAGTGAACATAACCACTTCATGTAGATGAAAATGTTCCATTTTATAAGAATCATACACCCAAATATCATACTCCCATAAAAGTTCAAAATCATCAATCAACGGTGACAAGAAAACATCAATATCATTTAGGTGCTGATTCTAACCAGAGATCATTTATACTTAACATGACATATTTTCTCTTCATAAAATCATCACGGGAGAGGTTGTAAATTACCAATAAAATAGTCCATGAACTATGTGTGCTACTGAGGGTTCGGTATGGATTCATTCTATCTATGAACAACCCTATTCTAAGATTTTTAATTTCATTTCCAAATGTATGATAGTACTCATCAATTTTCTTCCATTGTGGAAAATTTGCTAGATGGATTATTTTTCCATCACATATCTTCTCATCAGCATGCCATCTTAAACTTTTTACATCATGTGAATTAGCAAATAATTGTTTCAAACGGTGAATTATAGGAAGATACCAAAATTCATTGGAAGCAATCTTTGTAATCTCTACCTCAGTCAGTGATTATTCTTTTAACTTATACCATGATGTCCCATAGTTTGGACACACTGAAAAAAATTCATATTCCTACCTATATATCATACTTTCATTCGGAAATGCTCTATTTTCTTGCATCCCAATCCCATCTGGCATAATATTTTCTTTGCCTTATAATGTGAATTTGGAAGATTGTTTTCTTTTATACGAATGTCTTTCAACAATTTTAGAAGCATTCTAAACCTTCTGTCACTCCATCCATATTTCTCCTTCAGGTTAATCAATCTTAACACCACCAAAAAAACTGTAAAATCCGTAAAACCAGGATACAATGGTTTTTCCACATCACCATATAGACCTGAAATTGTCGATTCTATCTCTATTTGTTCTGCTGTAATATCACGAATCATTTCATCAATTATATCAGAGTTACCATCTTGAAAATCATCATCATCAGTAGATCTGACATTTGGTCTAGTTTCACCATGCCAAATCTAAGGGTTGTATCTTAGATTAAAAAAAATCAGATGATCTTTGATCTCTCTACTTTTCAACTTCTTCATATTCAAACATTTCAGGCATGGACATAAAAAATGTCACTTCTTGGAATATTTCTTTTAGAAAATTCCAAAAGTCATAAACACCTTCCTCATATTCATTACACATTCAATGATCCATAATCCATATTCAACTCATTTTTACCAATAACAAATATAAAAATTATACATCTTGTTAAGATAAGACAAATATATACTTATATAAACAATATCATAATTCGAATGTAAAAAAATTTGTTTATATAATAAAATATATGTATATTTGAAAAATATATGAATGAAAATGATTTTAAAAGAAAAATATAGTTATATATAACAGTTTTAAATTCATTATTAATCCTTTCTTATTAAGGTACACAAAGAATACATCCCGGTGCAACATGATACCAAATTCACCATTCTGTAAAAAAATTAATATTGAGTTTAAATATTAAAATATGTATACATTCACTAATGAAAATTACAAATATTCCAATGATTTGAAACCATTGGGATAGCCCCTAAAACCATTGGGATAGAATACTCCAATGGTTTTACACACTGTTGGCATGATGGTCATTGTAATAGCCTTATACCAACAATTCTATATGAACCTTTGGTATAGACAACCTAAAGTTAAAATATGCCAATGGATTCAATGAAACATTTGGGATATATATATACCAAGGGGGAGTCCAAGGGGGTAGGTGTTGTCAAGGCGGGGCCTATCAAAGGCTGTAGGGGCTGTCCACAGGGGTAGGGGCTATCCAGGGTGTCCAAGGGGGTAGTGGGTGTCTAGGGGATGGGGGTATGTCCAAGCGGTGGGGGTTTCCATGGCAGTGGGGGTGTTCAGGGGATGGGGGGAGTGGCGTCTAGGGGGTGTGGGGGTTGTCCAACCCCCTACCCCATTGGATACCACCCCACCCCCTTAGACAACCACTAAACACTGCCACCCCCTTGACAACCTCCCCCACCCACTCCCACCCCCAAAACAGCACCCCCACCCCTGGACACCCCCACCCCTAGACACCCCCCTACCCACTTGGACATCCCGCTCACCCCCATAGACACCACCCCCACCCCTTAGACACCACTACCACACCTACCCCCTTGGACACCCCCTGGACACCCCCACCCAAATGACACCCCATTACCCCATGGACACCACCCCCACCCTATGGATACCCCTACACCTTGGAAATCCCCATCCCCCCTAGAGACCACCCCCACCGCTTCCCCCTTTAACACCCCCTAGAGAAAGTTGGATCAGTTTCTTGCCGAGTGGCTTTACCTCCGAGTTTATCACAGGTACACAATGTTTTTCATGTTTCGATGTTGAGAAATTATATGCCAGATCCATCTCATGTTTTGAGCCTAGAGGTAGTTCAGTTGGAAGGAAATCCCTCTTAATAAGAACAACCAGTCCAGATTCTTGACCGAAGAGAGAAACTGTTGTGAAATAAGGTAATTCACCAGGTAATGGTTTTGTGGAAAAACCATATGGTTGAAGAGGAAACGTGGGAATCTGAAAACGCTATGAGGGATAAATACCCCCACTTATTTTGATAAGTGAATAAAATTGCGAGGATGCAATTCCAAAAATGGGGGAAGGATGTAACATCCCAGGTAAATAAAGAATAAACCATTTTAATATTTATTAATATTTACGAATTAAATATTAATTTTACATTAAAGAGGTTTCTATGTTCGATAGCGCACCCGATATGCAACAAAGAGATTCTTTGAAATCTTACGTTGCACACTAGTAATAAAATAATATTATTTTAACTAGTTGTTAACACGTAGCCGTTGTATTGGCGGGAATGAATGTAATTAACTAAAATATGATTATATATGTTTGTTAAATGTTTTCACATTTATCCAATAATGTATAAAGTCTTAAAGTACGAAAAGAAATCAATTTTAGGCATATATACTCTAATATTCACTAAAGGTCCACTTATCGCCTTTTGATGGTGAACCGTCATTAAATATAGTTTTGGTTACTCTTATACATTCTATTGGACCAAATAAAATTCTTCTTTAGAATCAGGACATCAAGATTTACATTGTGTATATTTTTGGTATTTTTCCAATAAAGTTCATTTTTTTAATGAATAGTGAAAAATGTTGTATTTTAATTAAAAACCTCATTTTAATATAATTTATTAATATGATTATATTATCTTTTGAATTGGTTTTAAAGTTAAATTAGAATATATTTTTACCATTTAATACAATAGTGGTCATTGGAATTAATTTCACTTTGAAATTGGACTTAAAGTAGTGTCAATCTTTTGATATATATTGTTTTATAAAAACGTGCTATTTGTCATGACAGCGGGGATTAATTATTAAATTAATTAAGGTAACTTATATGTTTTGAAATTTTTAAAATATAAATCATTTTTTAATTAATAATATCAAATATAGCTTACGGTGAAGTTTTGGTATTTTTCTGAAAAACTTCAATCTTTGATGAATAGTGAAACAACTAAGTGGTACTCAAAAAACTGATTTTTTGTTTAAATGAAATTTTACCACCGCTGTGTTTTGAATTTCAAAAATACTACAGACATTGTTTTCATTATGAAGTAAAATTTGGTTCAATGTGATTAAAATAATTTTTTGGTGAATAGTAAGTTTTAAGTTTTTAATCGCGATTAGAGGTAATTAGTGTAATTTAAAGTAAAAATAATGTTTTAATATTATGAAATGAACATGAAACATGTCCTACCCTTATTTAATGTGTCATTTCCGACCAATATAATCCATGGGTCAACTTGGGGACCCCATGGAGCCACTTTGGTAGGAAAATTACATTAATAACTTTTTATTTAATGGTAAAATAAAAATGTCACAAACATGTGTTGTTTTAATAAAACAATTTTTAAATGGGGTTATACAAGTCAGATTTTTGATTATAAATATTCAATATAAAGATACAATAATTTATTACATCATGATATTTTTTTTATAATTTTTATACAATAAATAAATTAAATTATTTATGACACCATGATGATGCAGCGATTACTTCATTATTTAACGATTTAAATACAATGAAAAGATAATGTAAACTCTAAGACCTCTACTTGTCAAAAACCCATTGGATGGGTTTATTTCTAACTCTCATCACCATATCCTCGAAATATATAATTTTGGGCCCTTTAAAATCCGAAAATCATTTTATAATAAAGTAATCTTTTATAACTTTCCAAGAGTGCCCCTCCTCTCCTCTTATAAAAGGCCCCCGCCTCTACCACCTTACCCACACCTCTAAAGCCTTTGGATCGGCCAAACCCAGACCATTTTGTCTCTCCACATACCTCTCTTACCCCTATAAGCCTCACTTTGGGATGAATTCTTTTCAAGGAATCTTTTGAGCCCAAATCAAAAAGAGTTACCCGATTTAAAGGTCGTGTCTTCTCTTGTGTTATTATGTTTTATTTTGCATCTCCAGCCCCATAAACTCTTTTTATTCCTTTCTTTTGTAACAAAACCAGTATATTCAATATACTAGTATGTTTTTATGAGATGTATTAGAGCTACACCTAAACACACCTTCGTCTAATGGTTAAAGAACATATTGTTTCTGTTGTTGGAGATTTTCTGCCTCCCGAAATGATGATTGTTCAATATTCTTTTAACAGCTTTCATGGTGGAAATTAAGATGTAACTCTATTTATATATGATATATATTATGTTTTTGTTTTCCTTATGCTTCTGTATTTTTTATTTGTGGAATAACTTTTTTTTTTCCATTGTGGGTAAACATGATAATTTCATTTTAGGAAGTGCAGACTACGGCCCCCTCAAAATTATTTGATTCGTTAATGCCATATGTGGGACATATAAAGGATGGAGTTAATGTTATTATATATTATGTTATACTTGAATTATAATATACCCTTATATAATTATGATTTCACCCCATTAATTACGAAATAGAAATGAAAGTAGCGTTCATGCGTACGTACGGCTTACCATCTCCATGAAAGGTGCATTTCATTTCTTACCTCTAAATGTTATGCAATATTATAAATACATGTATATGCTGGATATATATGATATATATGATATTTAAATCATTAATATAATTCTGGATATAATGAACCTTCGACCACATAAACAACATGTAATTGTAAGAAGTCCATTTTTTACTTAAGTACCAAATATCGACAAAATGAACTTTATTAAATTAAATGATTACATAAAGTTTATAACATAGAAATAAGTTATATAACAGGAATAATAAACTTGAAAAAGGTTCTTAAGAAATTATAAATTAACTTTAGTTTATTATTCAGGAGATTAAATAGAAATCAAGTCACGTCAGACACGAGGTAAGGGACTTCGTCTCAATCTCCTTTCATTGAGGGATATTTTGTTCTAATACAAGGATTTCTTTTATATTGTGTAAAAACCCCATTAAATATTAATTTTATAAAAAATGATTCTTTTTCTACAAAGCGTTTTATAAAACAACAAAAAGGAATGTTTCTTTTAATGTATGCGGTGACAACAACCTTTTCCATCGTCATGAGTATTATTTGGTCTTTGGCTTCCTCAACAAGCCGTGATGTTTTTTAAAATAAAATAAATACCATATACTCTTTTATGTATTTTGGTATTGAAAATGGTTTTTATAATGGATTTGTTATGTCAATATATTTATGTGATATATTGTTTTTGAAATGTGGAAATTTTTTCATTCCATTATTTTTGTTTTATGTCTTATGATTTTATAATGGTACTTGGAAATTTGACAGGTGGTTACGAGGTAAACCACATGACAGGTGGTGTCGTGAATACTAGGATGGCTGGTTACGTTATAACCTCCAATGCAATGGGTATGGAAGTCGGCCGTATGGCTATTCCATTAAGTGATATGTGTGGAAGTCGACCGTATGGTTATTCCATTTAAGTATGATTATGTCCGAAGCTAAATTTATATGTTATGTGTACTTTATATGGGTTTTATGGTAATATTTTGGTTACAAAAGGGTAAGTAATGATCTTTTATTCAATTAATATTATTTTCTGCTTCATTAAGGTGAAAAGAATTACATTGATAAAGTATTCATGGTTTACTTGTTGTTTTGAAAATCTAACAGTTTTCCTTCTTTGTGTATCCCTTACTGAGCTTTTTATGCTCACCCCAAGTTTTTTTTAAATTTTTTTCACAGGACATAATGTGGAATATGGTCAAGGATGGGATCATGGAAAAGTCATTCTATCTAAATCATGGAACTAGACATGTTTCTTTTTAAGAGTTTTAATTTTATTGAATCTTAGTAGAAGTGTCTACTATGAAATCTTTTGAGATGTAATAGTTATGTCCTAATTCTCTAAAACTATAAACCTAAAAAGATCCTCAATGTGAATTATTCATTTAATTCAATATTACGTATGGTTTAAGGCTGAGGCCTTATAGTACGTCCCCTGGAAAAGTTGACGTGATATCCTCCTATAGAAAATCCATCAGGTGCCTACCCTGTGGAAATATGAGACATCACGTCTCACAGTCAACATCCCCACACTGTGCCTCTCTGACCAGCTGAAGTAGTTGAGGAGTGACTGTGAGAGACTGTAGAAAGGCTTCCCCATCTCTACACATGATGGATATCTGTAAAGTGGCTAACTGTTCTGTCGCCTCACCAAGTAGCTGAATGCTCGACCTCCTGCTAAGAGAATCAGCTACTATATTCCCCTTTCCAGGAGTATAGACTATCTCAAAGACATAGTCCTGGAGGTACTCAAGCCATCACTGATGTCTCAGGTTCAGGTCCTTCTGCAAGAAGATGTACCTGACACTCTGGTGGTCAGAATAGACTATAAAGCGCTCTCCAATCATATAGTGTTGCCACATCTTCAAAGAGAAGACAACTGCTGCTAACTCCAGTTCATGGGTAGAATAGTTCTGCTAATTTTAACTCAACTGTTGTGATCCATAGGAAATCACTGCTCGCTCCTGCATTAGGACACACCCGAGTCCAGTCCCTGATGCATCATAGTAGACTACGTACCCTACTCCCTCCTCAGGTAGCCTCAAGATGGGTGAACTAGTCAATATCTGCCTCATCTCCTGGAAGCTATGCTGACATCTATCCGACCACATGAAGGGTTTCCCCTTCTTCGTCAAACCTGAGAGTGGTGCTGCATCTCTGGAGAAGTCTGGCACAAATCTCCGATAGTACCCAGCCAGACCTAGGAAACCCTGCACCGCCATTACTCTCCTGGGTGGCTCCCAAGCTAGCACTGCCTCGATCATCGTAGGATCCACTGCAACTCCCACCTCTGAGATGACGTGCCCCAAGAAGTGGACCTCTCGAATCCAGAACTAACACTTCGAGATATCACTGTAAAGTTGGTGCTCTCAGAGTGTATCTAGTACAACCCGTAAGTGGTAAGCGTGCTCCTCCTCTATAGTCGAGTAAATCAATATGTCGTCGATGAAGACTATGACAAATCGATCGAGGTAAGGCTGAAAGATCCTATTCATGAGACTCAGGAACACTGTTGGAGCGTTGGTTATGCCGAAAGGCATAACCAAGATCCCATAGTGGCCATACTGACACCTGAAATCCATCTTTTGTACATCCTCGTCTCGAACTCTGAGCTGATTATAGCCTGACATGAGGTCTATCTTCGAGAACCACCATGCTCCCTTGAGCTGATCAAAGAGGTCATCAATCCTCGTAGGTGGATAATTGTTCTTCACGGTCACCTAGTTCAGGTGACGGTAATCGACAAATAGTCGCAAGCTCCCGTCCGCCTTCTTGGAAAACAATATCTGGGAAGCCCAAGGTGAAACACTAGGTCGGATGAATCCCTTGACCTGCAAGTCCTCTAGTTGTACTCGTAGCTCTCGAATCTCAGTGGGAGTCATCCGATATGATGGAGTGGATATTGGGGCTATCTCGGGGTACAGGTCAATATAGAAGTCTACCTCTCTTTGAGGAGGTAGTCCTGGAACGTCGTCAGGAAAAACGTTTTCATACTGATCCACCACAATAGGAAAACTCAGACTCCGCTCGTCAACTTCTCCTAGGATGAGACTATCCAAATGATTAGTGATCGGAAATCCTCTCCTCTGTGTGAGTCCATCTTACGCTGCAAAGGCTCCCTTCTCGCCGGTGAAGGTGAACCTTCTCCCATCGGTGCAGACAGACCGCCCCTTGCACCTAATACAGTCGATCTGAGCATGGACCGTAGATAACCAATCCATGCTCAAGATGAAGTCATAAGGCCTTGACGCTGCTACAAGAATATCTCAGCCGAAGATCTCGCCTCATAGAGTAACCTCACACTACCGGCACCAGTGCATATTCGTCGAGTCTGCTCTCGTAGGAGTCTCTAGCCGTAAGGATCGAGCCAATGACTCCGTCAGAATATCTGAGCTCTGAACAAGGGCATCAGAAATGAAATAATGACTCGATATTGTGTCTATAATATCTTCAGAATGGGTGGAGTAGACATATATAGTACCTAGAATCATCACAAGTGCACTGTGGTCGTAGGCCTCTGCTGCCTGAAGCTGAGCCTGCCTCTGTCCGCCAGCTCCCTGTGGTCAGGGTCAACCTCCTAGTGGTCTGGTCTGCGTGGACCCCTGTGACATTTGTTGACTTCCAGCTACCAAAGACTCTACTACGTGCCTCCCTGTGGTTGGTCTCACTACTGGTGTAGGATCAGCATGAAATCTCTCTACAAGAAGGGCTCACTCTAGTACTCCTGCCTGCATCAGAATACTGAGGGAGATCATCGAAGCCCTGATCTTGTGCCTCAGTCCCTGCTCAAATGTCCGGACCTGGAAGAATGGGTCCCATACCATGTCCGTGGAGTAGCGCGAGAGATCGGTAAATCTCGCTGAGTACTGGGCTACTGTCATGATGCCCTACTGCATCTGTAGTAACTCCTGAATGTGCACTGCACGGAGGGTGACTGGAACGAACTCTGAGTGGAAGAGGCTCTCGAAGTATGTCTAAAGAAGTGATGCCTCGTCATGCACCTGGAGCGTCAGGCTCCACCATATACCTGTTTCTGCATGTATGAGACTCACTGCCAGGATAACCATGAGGTCAGCTGGTGTCCCTACTAATCTGAAGACTCGAACAACAGCCTCTAGCCAATCCTCGGCTGCCTGAAGGTCCGTCTCCCCATGGAACCTGGGCACTCTCTGACGCTGAAACTCGTGCAGTGAAATCAGCTGACATGCACCCTCAGCTTCTAGGGTGGGTGGCATTGGTGGCTCGGCGGGTAGAGGTACCGCCGGTTCCTCTGCTGTAATAGGGCCCTGCACCGATGCCTCGTCACTCGTTGGGCTGCCGTCTCGCACAATGCTCGGAACCCTAGCTAGCTGCCATCGTGGGTCCATCTTGAAAAGAAACAGGTGCACCATGGTCAATACAGTATACCTGGTGAGCTGACACAAAGTATTCTAAAAGAATACTTTGAAACACACATACAATCAATGTTTTCGTGCACTGAGTCGGAAATCAAAAGTCAGGGTCATGGTGTATGGATACGTCGGCCGCCGCACCAACACTGGACTCCATGGACTGATAACCACACTCAATACCCTAAACCCTATTGCTTCAATTAGAAGAAACTATCAGATTCTGGAGTTCTACGGTAAAACTGACTTCTCTGATACCAATTTTTCATGACCCATCCTCGGGGGTCGTGCCGTGACTACCCCAAACCCGTCTTTCATAGGCCAGGGGCTGGCGACTGGCACCAAAGGCATAAATCCCAATAAAAGGGAAGGAATTTCCTTTATAAAGAAAACAAACACCACAGAGTACACAAGCGGAAGTAAACACTAAGTAAACAGAGTACAAAAGTAAGTGCTGGAAAGTAAATGGACCAGAATACAATCCCAACTGAAAGTAAAGTACAACTGAAAAGAAAGTACATCAGCAGAAAAGTAAATCAGCAACACCGAGCCATCCACTGGAATTCCCACCAGAAGGGTGGGTACATATAGTATCCTCATCTCCTCGGGTCCGGTCGTCCGCTCCGTGTATGTCCCGTCCAGTGATCCTGTTCTAAGTACCGTCCAGCTCCATGAGTCTCCACCTCGATCAGCGCTGTCCGTCGTCTGCATCCAACACAATGTAGTGCAGGCACAGCCCGTGAAGGGGTGAGAATACAATACTCAGTAGGGACCCCGAGACCCCCCGAAGGTCTCCCAGAATCCACAAAGGATAAACCACAAAGGAAAGATACAATCATGAAGTATCAACCAACTCTACTTAGGTATATGCCCATACATATACCTAAGTCATCAATCCTAGTTCGGCTCCAACTCATGAGCCCAAGTACAACCCAGTCCACACAGGAAAAGAACAACCCAATCCACACAAGAAATCAAGTCAATCATATCGAAGATAATTATTGAAAATCAAGACTCAGCCCTCCCAGGTATACTAATCACGAAGAGGGGTGGTGATGATTAGATGCAGCTTCTGATTCATCTCCTCTATCGAACCCACGTAGGATCTAAGTACAGAAGTCGTCGCTGCTGAACCCATGTAGGATCCAAGTACAGTAACCATCGCTGCCGAACCCACGTAGGATCCAAGTATAGTCTTCATCGCTACCGAACCCACGTAGGATCCAAGTACAGTCATCCTCCCGTCCGAACCCATGTAGGATCCAAGTACAATCGCCATCGTCATGGCAGTCGCAGTCAGCTCCAGGGTTCCCGCACACAACATGCTCCATTCTGGAAGGGTCCGATCCACGATCCAAGGGGTTCAATACATCAACTGTCACGAATTCCATAGTTAGATGTATTACAATGTTTTTTCTCATCAATAGTAACTCAACGGAACAGACAGTGCGTCAATCCGACGTCCGGTCCGAGAGTTATTGGCTTTTTCGTCCCAGGGGCCCTGTTGGTTTTTAAGTTAAAACCAACCCGACCGTACTCCAACTACATCTAAACCTCAAGAGGAGTAAGAAAAAATAACTGTCTCACTAAGAGGGATCCAATGAAGTCGATGACACGTCAATCGGACGTCCGGAGCTCAATTTATAAGGGTTTCCGCTCTGAGGGCCCGGTTGATTTTCTGTTCGAACCATCCCGGTCATCCCGAAAGTTTTCTGAAACCTTGAGTGTAATATACCGAAACAAACGTCTCAATCCAAGGATCCCAACGCAAAAAATGGTTCGTCGATCAGAGGTACGTAGCCCATGATATTGGCGTTTGAACAGATCTGTTCGAAAAACAGGGGTTTGGGCCCAGTCCGACCCGGCCCAATAGCCCATGGGGCGGCCCGAACTGGGTCGACCCGACCCGAGTCTGGGTCCAGCTTAGTTGGGCATGGTGTCGCCCGGCCGGCGTGGTCTGACTCCATCGGCGCGGCCCGACCCAGTGCGATCGGCCCGGCCCAGCACGGGCGGTCCGGCCCAGCGCGGGCGGCCCGGCCCAGTACGACCGACCGAGCGTTGAGCGGGCGCGAGTGGTGGGGGGCGCCCCCCTTGTTTTGAAATGGCGGCCCCCTCTCAGTGGGGCCCGCCCTTTCCTGCTGGCCGGGGGTTGTAACCCCCGGTCATTCCGAAAACGGTCGGCCGTAATGGTCGGCCGATGAGCTACTGTGGGACCCACGCAGTTCCCCCCTCCTGGTGTGCTGGTGGCTGGCCGAGCCCGGCCGCCTCCTGTAGAACCGCCGCAGCTTCCATCCATCCGACGAGGTGTGACGGCGCCGCGGCCTCCTCTGGCCGCGGCCCCTCGGTGCTCTGCCTCGGCGCTCCGGCGCGGCGCAACGGCGCCGCTCCCCTTTGCTGCGGCCCGCTCTTGGTCGTGGCCTCCTTCGGCCTCACTGGCACTGTACGATGTCATCGCGCTCCAGCGCCACGGCCCGGTCCTTCCGCGGTCTTCATCGTTCCCACGCGGTGCAATGGCACCGCGCCGTCTTTGCCTCGAACGCCATTTTTAAAAAACAAGAGACAACGAGGAGAATCGGCCATGTTTGTGCGGTCAGATTTCCTCCTGTTACATTGGTAACAATTGGAAAATTTAAATGAGATACGTCAATGTTAATTCAATGAACAATATCAATTCACCAATAATGAATTTAACCCCTACCTCAATTCAAGAAGGTTGATCACTTGAAGAAGGATGGAGATTCTTTCGTTGTTCCGTTGATGTTGTCGCAGAATGAAGGCGTCGCTTCGTCAACGTCGAGAAGAAAGAAGATGAGGTTGGCACCAGCGTTCTTCACATTCTTTGATGAGGGAAAGAAGTGGAAGCCTTCTTCATGGGAAGAATGAAATTCTTTCTCCTCCAATCTTCAACACAACAAGCCAACACCAAATAAAATAAGACTACCCTTATTTTATTAAATCATGGCATGCAATTCTAATTACAAAATTCAAAAAAACTCACTTAAATAATTAAACTTAATTTTTCTAATTGATTAGGTGTTATGTTGGAAAGAATTAATGTTGGAGAGTTACATAACTTATGAGGGGTTTAGAGGAGTTAGAAAATTTGAGGGGTTGGGCTCGTGTGGGTCCCACCTCACCTTTAACCACACAAGGGTAGTTAGTAACTAGCAGGTCCCACCCCAACTTCCACACCTCGGATTAAACCACTTAGAAAAGAAACAAAATTGTAACACAATTTTATTTTTCTCTTCATTTTATCCACATTTTTTTACAACTCCTCCCAAGAAAACGCAACTCCAGTAAACGTCTTCTTATGGAATTACCGGCATTGCCATTCCATCGGTGCCCTCAGATTTCAAATCCGAGCACTGGTTCAAAAGATAGAAAAACCAGCTCGTTCGTTCACTGAACGTACCTGAGCTAAACTTTTGAAAATTGATTCCGGGCACTCCGGGCCTTGGAATCAGGTTCCGTCAGAAACTACGTACTCGTAAAATCTCAAATAATTTCAGAAAAAAATTTCCTTGAAATTTACGAGCCTTTACATTTGAATCCCAAGAGGCTTGTTTATATTATACACTATGTTTACTTTTCAACAATGTGAATACTTCCCTATTGGCCTTTTTATAATGGTCATGTTATATTTAATTATATTAAAATATATATTTTATATTATACCACCCATGTATTTTTAATTCCAAAATTACAAATTTTTTAAGGAGTTCATGATATATAATTATATTTATCAGGTCATAATCACACATATTTGTCTATTGGGATTTTTTGTTGATCTAGTAAAATCAATGATGATTTTATTATGTATTCCACAATATTTTGTTGGGAAGTCATGTATCAAAATATAATATTCTTCTTCAATGATTTTAATTTTTCGTTAAAAAAAACTTTTGGAAGAATAATTCCCATTACTTTTAAGGTACATTTTTTATTATTTTTATTTATTTTTACTTCCAAAAAATGTGATAATTTACATAATGGAAACTCAAAAAAAATTAGTGCCAATGATACTTTATTCCAATTATTTTAATTTAATTATATGGTTTATTTATTTAATTAATGGGTTTTGTGTTCAACATGGTTATATAAAAATGGTGAGATTTTTTTCTATCATTTATATCTCTAATGTTTCACCAAGCACTCCACATTTGTTACTTATAAAATTTATATTTATACCATGTTTCAACATTAAAATATTCTTTTAGTTTTTTAAATGTATATTCTCTTATTATTTTTTAAAACATTATGTATTTTGAAGGATATTTTATTTATAATTATTTCTAATGAGGTTTTAAAAAGTATTCACTGTACCTTATCTGAACTGTGTTTTTGAAAGGAATTTACACATTATCTTTTATGAAAATATTTTAAAAGGTCTCGAGAAAACAATTTTTTTCTGTCTTCAATGATTTATGCATGGTTTATCTTGCATGGATTTATTTTTGATCATCCTAGTAATATTATTTTATTATGAATCCATTATGTAAATATAAATTTCATATCCTATGACTTCTTATGTTCATTTTAAGTGATTATTTTATAAAAGTATATTATTTATCAATGGTTTATTTAAAATATGATAATGATTTATTTTAATTAGGAAACATATGTTTGGATGATAAAGATTATTGTACATTATAAACCTATATTTCATGGGTTTAAAATTATAACTTATGATATAGTTAAGCATGGAAATAATGATTTTTTTTACATAGGCATGGGATTGATCATTCTTCTAACATTTTATTGGGTTCACATAATGAGTTTGTTAACATAGAAATTTATATAATAGATTAGTTCACACAAGTTTTCCTATGATTATGTTTTCAACACACTACCATGTTAATTATTATGTTTTGATACATTTAAAAAAATTTATCATGTTAGGATATGTTTCTAGATGCATTTCATTTCAATGAAATGCCATATTTTTCTGATTGTTCCATTTTAATTGTTCCACACTTTTATGTCATGTTTATATGTTATTTATTTTAACATTTATTATTATTTAATGAAAATTTTAGGATATTTTGTTTTTATAACATGTTGTTTTATTTTTATATATGAGATATGATAATTTATTTTGATATTTATATCCCTCATGTTCTCCACCACATTTATAATCTATTACTCTATGATATGTTTTCCCCAATTTGGCATTTGAGATCCACCCCTCTCAAAAAATTTAATACTAATGTAATGAGTATGTTTCTAAAATGTGATATATTGTGTAAATATTCTATAGGATCATGACTATAGTTAAATTTTCAATAGTGTAATATAATAATATTTCTATGTAGCTAATCTCCAAGACACTAATGTTTTTGTTCTTTGGGTTATGATACAACATGTGAGATATATTATTTTAAAAGTGACATTGATGTCGTATTTATATAATGTTTTCATTGGGGCACATTATATTGTATCATGGTTGGGTTTATTTTATTATTGGATATTAGTTTAATTAATTTTAGTATTAGTTTATTAAACCTCACTGAAAACTCTATGGATGATTCTATGTTCTGGATGAGAACATAAAATATTATTAAAGTCTTGAGTGGATTGTTTTCTGGGAAATATACTAATATAATCATACTTGATGTCAGAATGGTTTTGGAATAGATGCATCTATATGTTATAAACCTAAAATGTGTTTTTTGAGTATATCTCCGACATCATTCAGTTTCCTAGTTAGTTTTCCCTTATAATGTACATTGTTTAAAACTCCTACGAGATATGATTTGGATGATTTTGTTCTCTCACATACCAATATGAAGGAATTATTTCCTATTTAGTTTGATGGATTATATTAAGAAACATAAGATAACCCAATTGAATCTATCCTAGGTCAATCCAAGATTGATATAGTTCAAACTAAAGGAACAATAGTCCAATATAATAATTTTATAAAAAATATTTTTTAATAATAAATTTCTTCTATAATTTTAATAATACTATCACATTGTTAATTATATTCGCTCATGAAAACCCTTTTAGTTTTATTAATGGATGGAACTAGATTGAACCATAGTTTTATTGAATAATGATATGATTAACTAAATAAAAACCCTATCATAACGGGAGTTGGAATGACAAACCATGCAATTATTCCATACCTGCTATCTTAGAATATTATTAACAGTGTGTAAATAGTTGGGGTGCTAGTCTCATCAAAGAATATAAAGATGAAAATCTCTAAAATAACAAGTGACAAATATGATAAAGGAGAAGTTTTATAATATCTTATATAATAAAAAATGGGAAGATACTTCAAGGTAATTTTCTCAAGTGTACTTGATGATTCTATATTTATAGTAAAGGATTCTATACTGAATCAAATTATTAAGGGAAAATAAATATTTCAATTAACATGTAGAAGGAAAATAGAAATCCTCTTAGGGAACCATTAACAATTAAATGTATTATGTATGAAGAACATAAGCATTATCCAATCCAATGATTTTATCTAAGTATCTATTAGGATGTTCTGAATTCAGAACCTCATATATCCTAGTTGTAAGGAATATCCTATAAAATTACTATTGATAGGGAGGATTTCGGCAATTCGGTTTCACTTACCATCCAACCTAAATTAGTGAATATATTATTGTTGGTTCAACTATGCTGTGTCTATGATGTTTTCAAAGAAGATCAATTCACTAATATATGTAATTTGTATTTAGTGGTTTGATTATTATATTTGGGGAATTTATATTTGTGAAAATCATATTATCATTTTTCTAAAAGAAAATTACATGATTTTCAAAATAGTATTGATATTTCACATTGATTCCCCATTAGTTTCTATAAGAGGGAAAATGCATTGTAAATCAACTAATACTATCAATAATTTCATAGAAAATTGTGAATTATCTAAGAACAAAACAGAATCCTTCAAATGGGCCTCAGTGCCTAGTTATGAAATACATTTTAGTAAAATGGTTAGGTTAAAAAAGTGTTTTTTAGTATTAGCTATTACGTTAAGAATCATATCTAATTATAAATAATATAACGATACATGTAAATATTTTCACCACCATTGGTTTTTACTGTATGTAAATGATAATTAAATTGAGAGGATACAATTTATTAAAGTTGGTTTAATGCAACATCTCAATAATTTTGATCCTTTAAAATATATAATATGTTACATAACATTTTTACCAAGCTATACCCATCATAAAAATAATTATACATATTAATAATACATTATTAATAATTCGATAATAAACTAAAGGATAATAAACCAATAATTATTATCACATCTATATGATAAATAATTAATATATTTAAATATTGAAAAGGTTATTTTCAAAAAAATCCATTTTCTTTATATTGAATATTTTATTTTTAAAATATAAATTTATAAATTACAGAATTTAAATTATATAATTTAAAATTTATTTCTAATTTACTCACAACAAAAATTATCTTAGGATTAATTTTTATATTTTTCTAAAATATTTGATTTTTAGGTGGATTTTATAAAATACCAATTTTATTATAGTCATCAATTTTATAAAATTATCTTATTATATAAATACATTAATTTTTTAAAATTTATTTATTTTAAATTCTATATATTATAATTCAAAGTAATGTATTTAAAAACAATGTTAATCTTAAAAACTGATTCTTAGTGTTTTGAAAAAAAAATTAGCATTATAATAAAATCTATTTCTCTACTATTATACTTAATTAATTATCACATAAATAAAATAATTTTTTGATTAATTTTATTTTTAAATAAATATCCTTCTAATTGTAGTTATCATTTAAATTATTTATAATCAATATCATTGGAAATTATATCCTATTCATAAATCCGTTTTCTGAATTATTTTTATAAAAAACTGGATTTTTATGATTTACATGTGATATATTTATGATTATTTTTCCTACACATAGAAAGTTAATTTTTTGATATTATTTTTATAATTAAGATAACGATGTTATTTTTATTATATATGGAAAAAAAATTATGTATTAATATTTAGATTATTTTAATTAATGGTAAATACTATGGTAATGGTTAAATAATAATTTTAGTGTTATTTTTTATTAAAATTAAGGAATTTATATCAAATAAATTACACTAATTTATTCTAAATAATAAATCTAATATTTTGTATAAAAATTAAATATATATATTAAAACAAATTTAATTTTTATTAATACTAAATAATATTGAGAATTTATAATGGTTAAAATGTATTCTTTCAAATAAAACTATTTTTCTACACATTAGTATTCTTATTTTAAAAGTAAATTTTATAATAATTATTAATTTAAAAGATTTAAATAATTTGAAATTTTAGTTCCATATAACCTATGTTTTGGTATAAATTTTATCCTCTATGTTTAGTAAGAATTTAATTACTAGTTTTTAAAAAAATATTTATTAAGGTAAAAAATAAAAGGTATAAGTTCAAAAAACATTAGAGAAAGTCGTAAAACCATTCAATGTATTCTCCATTTTTTCGAACGATCATATACCAATTTTTTTCCCAAATAAACTTTTTCCTTTTTATAGCATTTCTATTATTGATAGTTAAAGGATATAACTGAAATTTCAAAGGTGTTTCATAAACGACCCTTCTCTACCCTTATGAAAATATACAAGTAAAACCATTCAAAATCTAAAATTGAACATAAATTTAAACCTTAAAACTATTTAAATTTACCTCCCAAGAACACCTTCCCATATAAATAATCCTCTGGACACTCATTGTTTTCCCAAGCTCTTATATTTTTTGTCATCATCCAAGGTAAAAATCAAGTCTCTAACATAAGTATTATTTTTTTCTTACGCTTTAATTAATAATATTACTCTTATAAATTTATTTTATCCATAATCATATAATTAAATATTTATATTTAGAATAAATTTATTTTCTTATATTGAATATACAAACCTTAGTTATTCATTTCCATCCTCGTAGAAAAAAATGAACATCTTTTGTGCATTGCGAGGATTATCATGTCAACAATGAGAAGTCCTTTGTTTTTCATTACCACCATTCGTGGATAAAATTAAGGTGATAATTATGTATAAATAAGATATATATATATTTATATCGTAATTATAGTTTTTAAAATTTAAAATTATAAACACTTTCATACCCACTCACGTGTTCAGAAATAAGAATGCTAGGATTTTATAAAAATATATAATAAATTTATAATATGTTTCTCCCTTAAAGAACATAAAAATAATATCAATTTTATTTTAATATAATGATTATAGGTTTAAATAAATTCCTCTTTTACCATACTCTCCAATCAAATTTAAAGTATGTTCATATTTGGGTCGGTTTAACCATCTACCTGAGCAGTGCTTAACAATATGATTATAACAGACAATAGAGGGAGTAAAAACAAGTATTACTATAAAATATTTAGAAAAATATAATTAATATATGGTTTTGTATTTATTATAATATATTTTTATCATATTATTCAAGAAACATTTTCATGCTCTAAAATCATCAAAATAAGACATTATCAATTAAGTTTTCAAACAATGTAATCAAAACATAAATGAAATATAATAATAACAATTTAAGTCATTTTTTATGTAAAATAATATTCAATGATATATCAATAATAAAAATAGTATGAAATTATCGTTCATGATATCAATATTTTAAAGATTGAATGAACAGTTAAATTTATTTACACATGTTGGTTACAATACGTTATAAAAAAATAATGTAATAATGATAAATAATTATAATAAGGATTATAAAATGGTAAATTTTATGATTATTGTTATGAAATATAATATTAAATTATCTATATTTTGTTATAGTTGGTATGTCAGTCATCAACTATGCAAGGAAACATGATAGGGGGTCTTTCTCAATTTCCATTCAGCGAGACATGCTTATGTTATAAACCACATTCACATTTGTATGGATTACTTGATAAAAAATGGAATGTATATATAATTATAATCCAATATTTAATGATATTTAATTTTAAATTTCATTTTTTTTACCATGGTGTTTTTATTTAAATGTTTCAAATGCTGGATGACTTTTTGTCTTAAGTTCACATTTATTGAGACATGATTTCATGTTCTGCACCTACTTCTCTCTAATGTGATTTATCTACATCCCTATTTCTTTCATGTATGATGAATACAATTAATTAAATTGCATTTTTTGATCAATTTCACTATCAAACTCTAGTGTCAATTTTATTCCTCTTATACCATTATTTTCAACATTTCATTGTCTCAAATATAAATCTCTAGAGGCTTGTTAAAGATATAAAACATGTTTCCTTTTCAAAAGTGTGAATACATCGCTATTTACATTTTATATTAGGATCCTATTATATTTTATGATATTAAACATTCTATTTTTAATTATTCCTCTCATAGGGATTTTATTCAAAAGATACAAATGTTTTAAGGAGTTCATGGGGCTCTAATCTCATCCTTTCTTAATAATCACTCTTCATTTTCAATTGTCTTTCATGATTGATATATTCAAACCCATGCTAATTTTAGTATATATTATACCTTATTTTATAGTGAAATTATGATTAACACTAATTTATTATTATTTGATAAGTTTATTTTATCGATTAAATTTTTTTTTGTCAAGAATATTTATCATTACTTTTAATTTATTTTTCTCTTCTATGTCTATATATTTACTTCCCCCCACAATTTTCTCCTTACCCTAGTAGAAAGTCATATTTTTTGAACACCAATAATCATTTTATTCCCCTTGTATTATTTTATATTATTTATTATTTATCGTAATATATTTAGGGTTCTAAACAATGTTATAATAAATGTTCAAATTTATTTTTATATCTTTTTAAAATTAAATTTTTTATCATCCACTCCAATTTTCATTATAAAATTTATGCCTCTTTAATGTTTTATTTATTAATGATTTATTTTAAAGTAAATGTTTTTAAATAATTTTAACTTACATTTCGTGGAATTTTTTTTCATTTTAAAGATATTTTATCTGGAACTCTTTATAATTAATGTTTCAAAAGTATTCTATTTACATTCTAAAAATGTGGTGCTTATAGTAAATTTCAATTTATCTTTTATAATAATATTTAAAATTGTTTTTTTAGAAAAACATATTTTCCATCAAAATTTTCTTCTATGTTTTATCTTCCATGATTTTATTTTTTGGTCAACCTTTGTATGTTAATATGTTTTCGATGTCATATTCTGATATCCTATGATATCCTAAATTATAGTTCTCTGATAATTTTAATAAAATCCATTACTTTTTCAGGCATATTTATGATATGATGATTTAAAAATTTTATGAGGGACTCATAAATATTTATTATGGTGTGTGGGGTACAATATGACCCCCCAAATCATTACATTATGCTTATATATCATGAGATGTTCAAATGTGGGAATAATGATCTTGGTCACATGGGTGTGAGCATGACGGGTTGCCTCAAGTTTTCAAATATATAAATAATTTTGTTTTTAAATAATTATTTCAATGATGGGTTCCCTCACAAAGGTTATATTATTCTTATGATTTTTCCAAACTTTTGTGATGTTTTTAAATTTATTTCACCTTTCTATTTTTCTTTCAAATAATTCTATATTCAATATGCATTTTATTCCCTTGAAATGGAATATTTTCATGATAGATCCTTTTTAAATATTTTACACTTTTATTTTATGTTCACATGTTATATTATTTATATTTTATTCTTTTTTTATTATCCTTTTACGATATTATCTTTCTCTAAATTTTTTTGATTTCTATATATTGTCTTACAAACATGTAATATAATATTTTTTTTCAAGGATGGTATCTAATATGGTTATGATCAATTACTCAATGATATTATTTTTCCTTTATAAAAGTTTGACCTCACCTAATTCTCATGTTTATAATCCCAAGTCTATTATGATTATTGTAACATGTGATATATATATAGAAAAGGATAGAGATGATAATGATTACAATGATGTTTTCACAAGTGTAAAAAAATAATATGATTATGTAGCTAATATATAAGATAATATTTATTTATTTATTTAGGTTATGAATCATCCTATGAGATATACTATTTAAATTATGTGATTTCCATGATATATTTTTAATGATTTGTTAAGTATTGGGCAAGCCTATTACATATGTCAGTTGTGCTCCCATCAAAAGAAATACCCATAAAAAATTACAAATTATATGGGGTGATATCTACTCTGAAAAAATGGCTTCACTACCTCTTTGGTAAGAAATTTTTTGTGAATTCATATCATAAAATCCTGAAGTACATCATAACCAATGAGATTTGAATCATAATTGGTGAAGATGGTTAATGTTACTCCATACCTTCTATTATGATTTATAATTCTCTTTAAGAAATGAAAATATGGTATTTTATGCGTTGTGAAATAAATTATCGATTCATATAGTGAATGAGTCTAGAGAATAATGGATACTAATGATCTTGTTCACTAAGATTCATTTAGAGGTAAAAAATTTGATGAAACTCTTGTTTTGACATGTTCCCAAATCCCAACATCTGTTGAGGAGAATATCTATATTTAGTTAGTTTAGGAAGCTAATTTTTAGTAGATAAGCTGAGATTTAAATTGTAGAGATACCTAATGTTATTTTTTCTAGTATCTCAATGGTACATTCTATTTTCAAAAGTAGATGGTTGACTCTATATCTTTGTAGGAGGATATATTGAGTGGTGGTCACTAAAGGGATTTTTTTCATGTAATTTTAGGTAAAATAATTATTTATATCCTAGAAACTCTATTATTATGGTAAGAACGATTAAAACTTAGGGAAGGTGAATTTTTTTTAGAACAAAACAATGAAAAAAATCAAAATATAATTGTGAAATGTTGAAGTGATTGGAAGTTGCTATGAGAAAAAATAAGGAGTAAAGATAGATAGTTAATGATATTAGGTTCGGTAGACTACATTTAACTTATAAAAATTATATTATTTGATTTCACTAAAATTAATAATACGATTCAGTGACATAGAAAAGGGTGAAGGATCACTTAGTTATTTCATCTGTAAACTTCCATAGCCTGATGAACCTTCTTGAGTCTCAATATTTCATTTTAAACTATAACATTAATCCACCAATTGTAGAGAATAAATACATTTACCTTATTCAGTTTTTTGTACCTCATTAAAATATCCCATGTAAAAATATTCACTTTCATCATCTGTTGATTATTCACTAGTGTGATATGATACACATAATTAGATGAAATAAAACATCGATCAAAATATCAACAAACAATTATATAAATAAATAAATAATTTATAGATGAAAATCAATTAATCCCAAATAGATTTACTTAATATATCTAGTAATTAATGGAAGAAAATATTGAAATTCAATTATCTATAATAAATAGATAATTGAACATATCTGGTGAGATTACTCCCCTCCTCTAGTGCCCGGTATAGATCAAGTTTTTCTCCCTGATCCGTCATTTTCTCCCCTCTATATACTTTTTTTGGGATGATGGATGGTAATCTTAGTAACATTCCTCTATCATTGATTTCATACTGATCCCTCTCTTTAATATAAAATTCCATGTTTGGAACCAATGCACACACATGGTCATTACTCGATAACCACATCCTGATCTCCATGTGGAATTTCTGTCAATGTGTATTTTTAACTACATAAGTGTTTAGTGATTTTAATTAACAAAGCCCACTCTACACATGTGAATATTTCTATAATTATATAGTAGTTTATAGTGCATTCCTCAATAATGGTCCCACTATTCTCCTAAAAACACAATGCCTATCATCAGTTAGGTATCTCTTAGGATCATATTTTTCATATTCTTCTAGATAAACAGAATGAAATTATGAATCCCAAAGTTTCTAATTTTTTATAAGATCACATGTTAACATATGTACCTATTAAATATAAAAATATAATTTTACAAAATTAGTAGTATTTTAGAAATATATAAACATAAATATATATATATATATATACATTTAAATTATATTCATTACTAATATATTTACAAATAGATAAACCTTTTATTTATATTATTGTTATTATTATATATTTTTTATCATTATATATATATATCACATTATTTATCTTATTCTGTGAGGAATATGAGAAACACTAGTTCCATGAAATATGCATTCTTCATCGCTACTTCAAATCAGAATGCCTCTTCAACCAATCATTCATCCTATACCAAACACATGTGGCCTAAATTCAAATATCATGCCTTGTAATAAAACTAATTTGAGACACTATATAATTATTGGACATCCATTTATTGAAGACTCAGGTTCTTATTATTATATCATCATTACAAATTAGATATCTCAATGGTTACAACTGGGTGGTAAATCAAGATTAGCAAGGGATCAATACGCCTCAACAAGTGGACAAGGTGGTATATTATTCATAGAATTGATATGGGTTCACGGTGGTCTCTTTCGAATCAGTTACCTTTCCCTTCAGAGTCTTCATCAGTAAAATCTCAAATGTGTAGTGAGATTCAATGGCAGGATTAGTGAGAATCTACAAATCTGGTTCATCTTGTTGTGTGTTTCTTCTATGATGGATTTATATTTATTTTTGGGGTACACTGAGTTACCACAGTAGGTATACCTCATGGTAGGGTGAATAATGGTCAACATGTTGGCCATGATATCATGAAATATTGGAGATGTATAGGTGAATCATGGTCAGTATGAATATGGTGAGATGGGAGCTGAGTGTAGAGGTATAGGTATCCATGATAGCATGGCTCATGGTCAGTGTTCTTACCTTGGAATGTCGATTGTGTGGGGGAACATGTATGGTAAGTTAACTGATTGTCCTCTTCCTAGATTTAGTCACTTCAATCTATTGGAATATAGACCATGATACCCACTCACCTGAGAAATATGACTCAACAAATCAATTAAATTTGATAAATAATTTCATACTAGGAAATAAAATTAAAACAATAGAAAATTAATTATCAATCATTTATGAATGAATGAGTATGTAAGTATTGAAATTATATTAAAATAACTAAAACAAATTTGATAATTTAATAAATAAAACAATTAAAGGAATCTATTTATTTAACAATTAAACAAAATTCAATTAAATAATATCATTAAAAATTTAGTATTTTGAAATAAAACCGAAATTAAAATTAAATAATTTTATTCAATAAAAATAAATATTTCTAAAAACATAAAATAAAAATAATTAATAGACGAATTAAAATAAATAAAAAATTGATAATCTTTAATTTAAATAATTCCACAATATAAATTTTAATGAAAAATTATTTATTTATTTTTCAAAAATTTATAATTAACCACATGACTAATATAATCCAATAATTTTATATTTTAACATAAAAACATCGTTATGAGTATTAAACAAAAGATTATCAAATGTTGTAAATAATTCGATAAAAACATTAATATACCAACAAAAAACTTTTAAATACTCTAAATGACATGGAAAAGTAACAAAATAAACGACACATCAAAATCCCCCACACATAATTGATAACACTCTTGGAAAAATTCATTGATTTTACTTATTTACAAAAAATGTAAAAAATTGACCCTGCTTCAAAAGTTCTAAATCAATCAAAATTAAGGGAAATAAAAAATACCTTCATATAATGAAATAATTGTTCCTCCTATTTATTTTCACTTACTACCTCATGTCCATTTCAAATTCTAATTCTAGTTCGAGGTGTAAAACATTTTAGAATGAAGTGAAATTAAAACTCCAACAAAATACACATCTGATTATCATTAACCCATAGGTTTGGAAAGTCAAACATATATTTTATACTCCATTTATACATCCAAAATAATTTTCATATTATTCATAAATCCGCTTTTTAATTTAGGTTCAAAAACCCCATCACCTTAATGAACTCATTTTGAATGTTCCCCTTTTTTTATTTTCCCTACCCAATGGTTTCTGCATATCAATATGAAAATCATTTATTGACCATTGAATTTTATTTACTTACAGAAATCAACCCAGTTACCTTGTCTCATAGACTCACCATGGGATCACATTTTTCCATTTTACTCTAATTTTAAAAGAATTATAATACATATTATTCAGTAGGTTCAATGAAGTATTTGTTAAAAAACGTAATTCATCTAGGTTTAAGTTCAAATTTAATGTCTGTTAATGTTATAAACTTAATTACACAAATATTTCCCATATCAATCCATTTCCAATTTTAAAATCTGATTTTTTGTAAGAATAGTGGACAAAACACTCACCAATGACATTATTCTTTAAAATTTCATAATTAATTAAACCCCTAAACTAAGAATGAAATTGTCGACAATATAGTATGTGAAAATGAAATTATTGTTTCTTATTCTATTTAAAAACAACATAAAATTATTTTTGATATAGATTAATAAAATAAATAATAATGGGTTATGATGGGTTCATAGATAAGTACAGTTTGATACAATTAAGACCCCTCCCCTAAACATAATCTCCAACATTATCCACAATATTGAGTCTCAAAGTCAGATACATAGTTACAAATTTTCATTAAAAAATATTTATAAATTAAATTCATGTTATATGTTGTTATATAGGGTGATAGGGATGTTTAAAAAATTGACACAAAACAATCACACACATAATGTTTACAATTATACACAAATGTACCTACTTTCCACTTCATAGCTATCCAACATTGAAAATAATTTTAAAATTCTTGCATGAAAGGGTGTGTTAATGATTTATTTTAAATATATTAGAATGTTGGATCATGAAATTATATAAAACCATATGTAAATTGAATTATGAAAATAAACAGTATGAGATTCATGAATTCAACAAGAAAGAAACAATTTCAGTAATAAATTTTAAATAGTAAATTTTAAATAGCTATTGGTAGAACTATAAATAGTAATAAGGATGTGAAATACTAAATCCTTTTATTTTAAGAAAAATTAGTCAATTTTTGTACAAAAAAAAATATCCTCCATCAATGTAGTGATTGAATGTATACTCTGGTTGAAAATTTAAATGTATAAGAAAATGAACAAATTGAAATGGCACACAAGAATTTAAAGAACAAAAAGAAGATAACTATAGAAAAAAGAAATGTGGGGTGTTTTCAAGTTTGAATCTCTAATTATAGATCATGTGATTTAGGTTCATAAAATATTCCTCTGGAGAAAATATCTCCAACTAGAAGGTGCCCTCTATATATGATCACTTATCCAACCACAACACCACTTGTCAGAGATAATCCATAAATTTAAAAAAATGGAATAATTTGAGTGAGAGTATGTATAAGATATTCCATAAATTATAGTTTAAACACTCAAGATAGAAAACCAACCACGAGAATTTATTAAATAATGTTTAAACATAAAAATTTGACAATAACTGGTTTCCTCCCATTCATCATTCATTTTATAGTCCACATGTGGACTATATTACTCAATGTGTTTCCTTCCATAACCATTCAACGTTTATGTGTTATTGATGTTTTCCACTACACTATTGTCTAAAAAATAAACAATTGATCAATAAAGATGTTTTCAACTCCAAAAGCTAATATAAATCTCTAAAAATAATCCCAATAAGTATTATTTAACATCATTTCTATCTCAACAAAACTACTAAGAACTTTTATATCTTCTCTAAAATGGAATAAAAATAACCTAGAATACTAAAAAAAATAATTAAAAACATTTTTATACCTTCCCTATTGCATAGAAAATTGAAAATCCACAGAAACATTATTCATGAAAGTTAAAACCTTATCAGTATTTCAAAAAAAATATTTCTAAAATATATTGGAGAACAAAAAAATCAATAGAATATCATTTGAAATAATCAAATTCAAAATTGAAAATATAATTCGAAATTTCAATAGAATACAGAAAAGAAATGATACTTTCAAAAAATAAATTGAATCATCATATCCAACATCAAACACTAAGTAAATGTTTTTCAGTGTAGTGTAATTTTTCAAATACAACACAATCTTGTTTTTAAGTAGGACTCAACCCAAAACACTCCTCATCAAAGGAAACATTGAATAATTCAATTTCAAAATTAATGCTCCATAATTAGTTTCATAAAATATACGAATTTTTTTCACTCAAACACCATTTAGGGTTTCAATGATTGAATATCCTCATAAATATAATAATGTATGAAAATATTAGTAGTTTGGGGAATCAAGATTACTATTAGTTCAATAGGAAAACATCCAAATACAGATATAACGTCTATTTTGAATCATTATGTCTGTGAAACATCAATTAATCCATGTACAACTTTATGTTTTTCGTTTAAAAAATCCTCTACATCATCTATAACATGAAGGGTAAAGATATAAATTTAATTAAATTAAGGTCCTTTGACTGCTTTGAATATATAGAAATGAATCTCTCTAATTCCACTCAATTTATTAAAACTATTTTGTGCTATGAAAATATGTGAAGATTTAATGATTTTTCATTTCATTGATCATCAACATCTTGATTAACATTCCTAATTCTAAATAATTAATTCTTAACATGAAAATTAATCTATAATATATTAAGAATATACTCATCTAGAATTTTTAGTTATTCATACATCAATAAATTATCCCCGGGGAAAATATTCACTACCATAATCTATCTATTCTAGAGTAGTAAAAGGTGATTCTCAAAATTATATGAAATAAAACATCAAAAAAATACACCAAACAATTATACTAATACGATTAGAGTGGATAAATGAAAATTAGTTCATCCTCCATATATTTCCCTAATATATATATACCTATTTATGAATGATCAAATAGAAATGAAAATATCTAGATGAAAGAGATAAGGGAATATATATATAGAGATTTCTCCCATCCTATAGATCCCGCTTTGGATTAGTTTGTTCTCATAGTTTTGTCTTTTTCTCCACTCTCTTTCTTATTTTGTGTGATGTGATAGATTAGAAACTCAAGAATGATCCCTGATCCTTAATTATATATTTCTCAATCCCTCTTCAACAGAAAACTCTACACACAAAACCATTGTGTATATATGGTCATTTCTTGGTAACCACTTCCTGATCTTAACATGGAAGTTATGTCACTATCCATCTATAACTAAATTTGAGTTGATTTTTTTTGTTTTAAAAACCCCAATTTTCACACATGATAATGTATTTAATTATATAATAATTTCCATAACATTCAACTATAATTAATATATCATTCTGTTTCTATTTAGAAATGTATGTTTCTAACACTGCCTTGGTTTACCTATTTCATTATCTATGTAGGTTCCAATTGGATTTGTGAGGATACTTATAATGGTGGTTTTAGATTCTTATTGGATTATCATAAAAAACCTGGTCTTTTATGAAAAACTATTGAATATTTACATGATGTGTAATATGCTTACTTTGTGTGTAATTCATAAAATGATAATAAATTATTTTTAGCCTAAGGTGATGGGTTTTTCCGTGATTATAAGGATTTTCAATTACACAATGTGTAATTAAATTACATATCATGTAAAATACCCATATTTTTTAAAATAGTAATCATGGATGAAAATATTTTTTCTTCCTCTCCATAATTTCCCTCTCTCAACTCAACAACCTTCCCTAGGTTATTTTAGGAGGTTCCACCCATCTAAGTCTTTTTTTCGATGATTGATCATTGTTGTGATCATGGTGTGACCTTCCAAATAAGAATTATCAATGTATCTCATTTTCATTCTCTAATTTTCCTTGGAGTTTCATAGATCATCTTATTATTGATAAATCTAGACGCTATTTGGGTAGATCATGTTTCTAGGTTGAGTTAGAGGATCTCATGTGCTTTTATTCTTATTATCTGGTTTTATTGTATGCATTGAATTTCTGTGATAAAGGTTGGTGGTTCCGTTATTATACTCATATTACATTATCCCTAAAGTGGTTTATCTAATTTATATTTTTTGAATTAAATCCATTTTAATTGGTTTTATTAAGTGTATTTAAATTTTTTTTAGACAAACCCAATTCCATTGAGTTGGGTTTTTTAAGAGAAATGGGCTTTTGGATTGAATTGAACAATCCCAAATTCTATTGAATTGGTGTGTGTTTATGGAGATACATGAAATATATAATTTTTATTTTAAATTATGGTTTTTATGGAAATTTATTCAAAAAAATTGGTGTATTTAATGGTGGAAATGTTTTTATTGGAAAAATTTGAAGAAAAAAAATTCCATTGAATTGGTGTTTTAGTTATGAAATTGGTGGTATTTTTGTGAATTTAATTTTTGAAATTGGATTGTGAAATTTAATGATTTGGTTTCAAATTCATATTTTTTAAAAAATTAATAAAAATGGTTTGATAGAAACCTTAAGGTTTCATCTATGTGAAAATTCATGTTTTTTTTATTAAAGACCTTTTACGGGTTTTAAAGGGACAATTGGGATATTTGAAATGGAGAATGGTATTTAATTTTATTTTTAGAATTCATAAAACTAACCTTCCATAATTTTTGTAATATATCACACTTAATCCTTTGGTAGTTAGTGAATAAATTAGGGTGCTACTTCGCAATTTATAATGTTCAAAAACCTCATATTAGTACATCTCATTACTTAGGTAATGGTGATAAGTCCCCTATACTTTATGCCCAAAGGGGAATATGTATGTATTTTTTATTTCACTATGTCAGGTCCATATTTCCTTAAACTATTGTACCTAATTGACATATAACCATGTTGTTCACTGGTTTTTATTTCAACTATATATATGTCATAATTGTGATCTATTTTACACAACTTGTATATTTATATAAACTGTTTTATAGAAAAGTTTTTATTTAATCCATTTTTAAAGTGTCCCATTTATGAAGGGAACCCTTTTATTAAAGGAAAATTCCATAATTTGGAATGTATTTCCATTAATTGAAATGTGAAGCAAGAACTACTAAAGTATATTCATATTTTGAATTTTAAAGCATGAATTTTTTTATTAATATTTCGGTATTTTAAACATATTTATTTTAAAATTGAAAGAATATTTTTGTATAATTTGATATTTTCATCATGTTATGGAACATTTTGGGTTAAATCCTACTATGCTTTATCTTAGACACTACTTTTACCTTCGGGTGTTTGTAGGTTATATTCTTCCAGGATTGAGTAAGGGAAAAAGGATCACTTGGAGGTGGTTCTAGCTGTTGTTCCATGGACATGGTGAGTTTTGTCCTTTGAGACCTAGTTCTTCGTATTTTCATGTAAATTCGGTTTTAGTACATTTGTTGGTTTAACCCTATTTTACCTTTGGTAAATTACTCCCATTGGAGCTTCGTTTAAAATTTATAATGTCTTGTCTCTTTTACTTCTATATTATTAGTGAACAAAATCATTCCAAATTTAAATATGTATGATGTCTAGTGCTAGTAATCAACCCATGGGGATCATGAATTCTCTTTGAGCAATGTTAGGGTTGGTTTGGTTATCAGGTTACCATGGTACCTTGGCTAGTTCATGAAAAAGTGGTATTATAGGGATAAGTTTAACATATTTCCCTAAATTCAGTATGTAATTGTGAAGAATTTTTGCGACTTATAAGGCATTTATGATTGAGTTATTGTCCATATCTCATATAAATGAACCTTAATTTCCCAAGAGTGGTTAGGAAAATACTTCTTTTGGTTTAGTTTCAATGTTTTACATGTTTTTATAATCATTGGTAGAAATCTTAATCTTTTTTGTTACATCTGTTGGTATTATTTTGCATTTTTTCTCTATTTCAATGTAACACAATGACCTCCTTGTGGTCTTGTGATGTTTTGTATCATCATGACTCCTAGAATATGTGTGAATCAGATCTTGGAGGAATCTACTACTAAAACTCTATATGGAAATAATATTATAGATCTTAATCAGGTTGATGTGATTGTGTTCATTGTCCAAGGTCTAGGATATGCACCACATCCAACTCCTATTCAAGATCCAGCTTTGGAACCTTAGATAGATGATATCCAATTTTTTTATAAAGATTTCCTTCAACAAAAGGTAGAACCATTCAAGTTATATAAGGATCCTCAAGTGGCTGAGGAGTGTTTGAGCATAATTTAGTGTTTTTTTTTGGGTTCTTGGTCACACCCAATTAAATCAAAGTGATGTATGACACCATCATTCTAGAAGCACTGAGAAAGAGATGGTGTGACCCTATGGTGGTGGTGAAGAAACATGAGTTCTTATAGTCAAAGGACATACATGTATTTTCAAAAACTAGTTCTATCGATATTTGATGTTTTCGGCCAAATCTATTGTGTTTTTCAGACTTTGGTTAGTTGAAAAGATCGTAACAGAATATGAAATCCATTTTGTTGATCCTATACATTTTTCACCATAGATTGTATTGAATAAGAAGATCAATGCTCAAAGGATAAAGTTGGTAATTAATTAGGACATTCATTCTCTATTTTACATGCTACAACAACATTGTTATGTTGTTGTACAAGATAGAGCGCTTATTGTTAAAATGGATCTGGCCGCCAAGTCAGGGTTATCTGGAGTTTCTTTCTCTCCCACTGGTAGTGTGAGTTCATTCAAGGTAACATGGGAGCATGATGATTGATAAATATGTTTCCCATTGTAGAGTCATTCTAGTCCTCCGATAGTGCCTAAAATAATTCCTTTAGTTTGTTACCAGTGTGTAATTCCGAGACATTTAAAGAGGATTTTCACTAAGGAAACCTAGAACTATGGTTCAGGTTGATGTTCATGACACTTATATAGATCATTCCACATTTATCCCATTATGCATAGTGGAAAGGAATCATCACCTCCTTCTAAAACTATTGGGTACTTTAAAGATTCATGTGAAAAAGGGTTACAACCACTACCATCTAGAATTAATCTTCTTCATGTAGTGGAAGGGTCCCTAGAGGAAGATGATACAAGTCCACCAACCATGAGAGATACCATCACTATAGCATCATCACTTGTGACTTCCCTTTTTTGATACTAGTTCATCTCATTCATTTATTTCGACCCATTTTTTTATATGATTAATCTTCTGATGGGTATAACATTTTTTGAAATGGATATTACTAAACCCCTTGTTACGAAGAGGGAACATGGTCTCCAAATTCTGGTTTGTTTCTACACTCTATTTGTTGTCGAGATTGGTTAGTGCTTCTTCGTTCTTGACATGAACCCTATTTTTTGTAATTTTCATGATGGATTGTATTATTTCCAATAAATCCCAGATTTATTGTTTTCTTTTAAGGGTCTCCTTTACTAAAATTGGTGAGGTATCTCATGTATTTCAAGGAAAATGGGACTCATAATTGACTAGAAATGAACCATATTATCTATAGTTGAGGGAAGTAATAATAGTGTTTTCTTTTGACCTGGAGTGAGAATCATTGTTTTTTTATCTCCCTCCAATTTTCATAGAATTTCCTAACGTGTTTCCTTAAGACCTCTCTAGTTTTCCACCATTAAGGGAGGTAGAGTTCTACATTGACATAATTCATGGTATTCAATGAGTCTATATTCCCTATTACTATATCGAAGTAGCAAAAATTAAAGAGTTAAAGTCCTAGTTTGATGAGCTTCTTGAGAAAGTATTTATATGCTCGATTGTGTAACCATAGGCGGTTCCAGTTCTCTTTGATAAGAAAGACGATGGTTCAATTTTCAAATGTGTTTATTAATGAATCCGTTAAATGAGTGGTGGTAAATTACATGTATATATTGCAACAGAAAGATGATTGGTTTGATCAGTCGAATAGGGAAAAATGATTCTCAAAGATTGATCTTCTCTCTGGTTAACATTAGCTGAGGATAAAAAAAATATCACATCAAAAAACAATCTTTTAGATCATGTGTGGCCGTTATGAGTACATTTTTATGGCCTTTGGTCTAACCAATGCTTCTGCAGTCTTTATAGATTTGATAAATAGGAATTTCAATGAGTTTCTTCATACCTTCATGGTGTTATTTGTTAATGGAATACTAATTTACTCTAAGACCAAGGGGGATGTGTGCGTCATCTAAGAACAATTATAAGTTTCTAAGAAATCATCGATATTATTCCAAACATTCAACATGTGATTTATGTATTCGAGAAGTAAAATCCTTAGGACACAATGTGTCAGAACAAAGAATAATGGTGGATCTCAAGAAGTTAATGTATTTCTTGAATTGGGAGCAACCATGAAATATCTCCAAGATTTATATATTATTAGGATTGGATGAATACGATCTCTATTTTTTAAGGACTTATTTAATTTGTATTCTCTAATGACTACAGTAACTCAGAAGGAAGTAAATTTTGGTTTCAATAATAAATCTCAGAGTTATTTTGTTCATCTAAAAAATATTTTGACTACTGTATTGGTGCTTACTCTTTTAGAGTCTAGGTAGGTCAATGTGGTCTTCTATGATGCATCAGGTACAGGTTTGGGATGTGTCCATATGAAATGTGACCATGTCGTCGCTTATGGATCTCATTAGAATTGGCCACATGAGATAAATTGTCCAACCCATGACCTTGAACTTGTAGTTGTGATCCACGCACTTAAGAGTTGGTGGAATTAAATTTATGGAGATAGTTTTATCAGGTCTTTATACCATAAAATATTAAGTTATAACTTCTCGAAATATTATATAAATTCCCACTTGAGGTGTTGGGTGGAATACTTATAGTCTTTCGATTTCGACGTCACCTATACCTCGGGGAAGGGGAATGTCATTAGGGATGATTTGGGCATGAAACATTCTCAACCATATAGTAAAACAATAATCATAATAATAAAAATTTATGGATATATTTTTCTAGTTTCATATTGTAGTCCTGGAAATAGGGGATGATGTTTACTTGCCCATTTTTGAGTTAAAATCCAAAATTCTAGAAAAAAAGCTTGATGACGATTTCCATAGCACTAGGGACTATCATTATGGTGGGGATATATTTTTCTAATGGTCATTCTCCAGAGAGGTCATTCTATGTTATCAGAATCATTTTTTGGTACCATCTTTAGTAATGAAATTTCTAATGGGTGATTATCATAATTCCAAGTTAGAAGTGTACCCAAGAATCAAGAAGATGATTTAGGACATGCGGTGATGGTTTTGGTGGCCATTTATGAGATGATGAATTTCTGAGTTTGTTTCTCATTGTTATGCATCCCAACATGTGAAGGCCTAACACTAGAAACCTTTGAAATTTCATCATTGACTTTCGAAACCTACTAGTATGCGGGATGAGATCTTAGTGGACATTATAGTATGGTTTCCAAGTACCCAGTGGAAGAAGAATATGACTTCATTTGTGATTGATAGGATGACGAATTTGACTCACTTCTTACCAATTCATGATATAACCAATGTTATGGAGTCAGGAAATAGCTATGTCAGAGAAATTGTTCATTTGAATGAAGTTATATCTTTTATAGTTTGTGATTTAGATCCCTTATTCAATTCTCATCTTTTGATAGGCTGTTAGGAGGAACTAGGATCTCAAATCCTCTTGATTGTGTCATACCATACATAGTTGGATTCCTAGATAGAAATATCTTTACATATTCTTAAGGATATTCTTCACACATGTGTTTGAATGTTTTGTGTGTCTTGGGATGATCAATTGGGGCTGGTTGAGTTTTCTAATAACAACAGTTACCAGTGTACGATCAAGATGGATTGTTTTGAGGCCTTGTATAGACAACCTCATTAATTTGTATTATACTGGTCCAAAATTTTGGAATGATTCCTGGTTGGATCCAGTTTTTTCCAATGGACAACATGAATGATTTAGTTGATTTGTCATAAGATTTTAACGATACAATGCTATAAGAAATCATATGTTGATCGTCAACTTTTGAGTTTTTAGTTGGTTACCAACTGCCCTTGAAACTTTCACCCTAGTTGGTTCATCAATGGATTGCAAGTAATGGAATGATTACTGATCACCTAGTGGGGCTACTTATACATTGTTCAAAATGTGGGAAAATATTTATATCGTTTAGAACTTCTACAATAGTTAATATCACTACATAAATTGTTTCATGTATATCAGCTACAAAAGTATCTATTCGATCAATCTAATGTACTAAGCTATAGTGATCTTGAGTTTGAGCCTAATTTATTTGTTACTAAATGGACATTTAGGATATTTTATTCTAAATCCAAGGTTTTTCATGGGCGGTATATACCTTTGGTTCATGTTTTATGGATGAAATGTTTGGATTTCCCTGAGACATGAGAGTTTGAGGCACTAATGAGAAAGTGGTATCCTCTTATATTCAATATGGAAGATTCTTAACAGGATTTCTAGGGATAGAAAGTTCGTATGGTTGGGAGTTTGTAAGATTTGGTTACTCTTTAAGAAGGTACATTTCTAATCTTTTCATGGGGTCCATTTTTCTTTTTTAGTGTAGGGTCAAGAAGGATTTGAGAGGATACCTAAAATGAGAAGTCAGAGATTTGATGTATTCTCAATAAATCCTATTTCTTTCTTCAAACCTACTGAAGATTTAACTAACGTGTAATACAGTTAAATTCCATGTAAATAATAAAATAAAAAATAGTTATTTCTTATCATATAGTGATGGGTTCTCTTGTAAATAATGACAATTTTCAATTACATGATGTGGAATTGAGTTGAACGTCATGTAGAACCTCGACCATTGTTTTTAAAAAGGTAACTTGTCTGAAAATATTATATCCCCCTTTGTGTAATTTATTTTTATCGACCCAAAATCCTTCCCTATGATATTTTTTGTACATTAACCCCACTGGTACATTCTATTCGGCGATTGATCGTTGTTATGATCATAGTGTGACATCTCGAGTAAGACTTCTCCCTATATATCAGTCTCTTTCTATATTTATCCATGGAGTTTGATAGATCAACTTGGTTATTATAAATCCAAACTCTATGTCTATAGATCTTGCTTCGAGGATGAGTTTCGGGATCTCTTTCACATTCGTTCTTGTTGGTTAGTTTCATTATGGGCCTTGTATTTTAATGATAAAGGTATGTGTTTTGGTTACTATTCCCAATTTCTATTAACAATAAATTTCTTTTTATAATTTATATTGTTTTAATTATATAAAATTAACAAAATTTGATTAACATTACTTCAATTATTTTTTTTAAAACCAAAATTCTATTTAATTGAGGTTTTAGGAAAAATATGTTTTTTGGATTGAATTGGGAAACTCCTAACACCATTAAAATGGGGTGTGTTTTTGGAAATCATTAAAATATAATTTTTATAATATAAATATTATCTTTATGAAATTAGCTTAATTAAATTTTTGGGTTTAATTTTGAAATGTTTTTGATGGAAAATTGTGAAACATACACAATTTCGTAGATTGTGGTGTTTTTCTTATGAAATTTTTGGAATTTGTTATAAATTTAAATAGTTGAATTTTATTTTTGAATGTGGATTTTGAAATTTATTGATTTGGTTTCATATACTTATTTGTGAAAAATGGCTTAAAATGGTTTGATGGAAACCTTAGGGTTTCATTTTGGTGAAAGGCCATGTTCTTATTAAAAACCAGTTATAGTTATTAAAGGTAATATTGGCATTTGTGAAATAGAGAATGGGATTTAATTCTTTAATGAATTCATAAAAAAAAATTCAAATCGTTTATTTTTACTAGAGAACATAGAAGCCTTAGGTAGTTAGTGAGTTATTTTTTTGCGGCACGTTGCAATTTACAACATTCTAAAACCATGTATCGTCGCGTCTCATTCCTTAGGCTATGATTATGATTTCCCCTTGACTTGGTCCCAAATTGGGATGTGTACATAATTTCCATTTCATTGTGTTGGGCCCCTATAGCCAGAAACTATCATATATATTTGGAATATGACAATGTTTCTCTCTGGTTTGTATTTCAAATTTATATCTTCCAATGTTGTAAACTATTTTCCATGCCTTGTAAATTTATATAAACTATTTTATATAAAAGTGATTATTTTATCCATTTTTGACATGTGAAATTTGTGTAATGCATCATATTATTAAGGTAAAATTCCATCATTTGAAACTTTTTCCCATCATTTTAAATGGGACTAATTAATTGCTAAAATATATCAATATTTTAAATTGTAAATATTGATTTGTTTAAATATGATTTCAGTATGATAAACCTATATATATGAAAAAATAAATCACATTATTGTTTCATTTGATATTGGAATCTTTGTATGAAAACTTTTGGTGAAATCCTTCTGGGATTTGTCTCCCATACTATTTTTTCCTTCTAGTGTTTTTAGATTATTTTCTTCTAGGATTTAGCAATGGAAAATGATCTCCTATAGGTGGTTCTAGGTATTTATTTATGGAGTTGGTGAGTTTTTTCCTTTAGATCATGGGTAGTTCTTCATTTTCTCTAGCACATTTTGTTATAGTACATTGGCTTCTTAAGTTATATTTTACTTCTAGTATATTAATCCTAGTGAAATTTCATTTTATATGTATATTGTATTGTATCTTTCACACGTACATTGTTAGTGTGAAAAATAATACCCACATTACGTTTGTATGATGTTAGGTGCAAGTCATCGACCCATGGGGATCAGAAAACACATTCCGGCTATGTCAAGGAAGGATTAATTATTGGTTTACCAGGGTACCTGGGTGGTTTTGTCAAAATTAGTATTAGAGGGAGAGGTTTGTCATCTTTCCCTACTGTCATTATTAAATTTTGAAGTCTTGTTGGGACATCAGAGGTAGTTCGGATTGAGTGCCTAGAAATCCCTCACTACAATGGACTATAAGTCACTTGGGGTGTTTATTTATTGATATCATGAGATTTATATCAAGTATTTGTTCTATTTTTATTTGATTTTTTGAAATCCAATTCACTTTTTTCTATCTACTGGGATTATTTTCCCTTATTTTTTGGGTTGAGTGAAAGCTGATGTCATATTTTTTGTCTATTTATGTTGCATAACATCATGCCTCTAAGAATACATGTGAATCAGATCTAAGAGTAAGATACTACTAAACCTCAGCAAGAAAATCTTGTTGTAGATCTGAATCTCATCAAAGTGATTGTGTTCACTCTCCAAACTTTGGGAGAGGAACCACCTCTATTTATAGTTTAGGCTCCACCTATGGAACCTTATAAGGATGTTCTCAAATTTATTTCTCGAGAGTTACTTCTTCAAAAACTATAACCGTTTATGGGATAATATATTCCTTAATAGGATGGGCAGTGGTTATGTAGAATGAATAATTTGTTTGGGTTATTGGTCACACCTAACAAAATAAAATGGAAGTATTCCACCTTTATACTGAAAGGACTAAACAAGAGATGGTGGGACACAATAGTGATGATGAAGAAACATGGGGTATTATGGTGGTAAAACTTCATTTTTATTTTCACTGACAAGTTCTATCCAGTTTTGATGATGTTGTCCATGTCTATAGAGTTCTTCTAACATGATCACACTGACAGGACTAAGATTGAGTATCTATAAAATTTATCTGAGTTCATGCATTTTTTCACATGTGATTGTATCGAATAAGAATATAAAGGCTCATAGGTTGGAGTTGAGGCTTCATCAGGATAATCATTCTCATGTTTTCTTTTGGAAGCATCCTTCCTATACTAATGTGATGGATAGAAAACTTATGGTTAGAATGGACATGTATAACAAATCTGGGTTATCATGAGTTTGTTTCTCTCCCAATATCAGTTTGATTTCCTTATAGGGAAAGTGGATGTGTGATGATTCTCATTAATTTTCTTGATAACATGGTCATTCTAAACCTCCTATAGTGCCTCATAGAGGTCTATTTGTTTTTTACTAGTGTTTAATGTAGTAATATTCAAAGAGGGTTTTCATTGAGGCACCCAATAACATTATCTCTAGAATTTTTTTAAAGAATATACATTGATTCTTCCATATTTATTCCACTCTATATAGTATAATGGGATCATCTACTTCTCCTAAAACTATGGGGAAATTAGATGCTTCATGTAAAAAAGGGTTCTGACAACATTAATCTGAATTAATGATTCTTAACCCACTTGAGGAGTCTATAGAGGAAGAAGATATAGTTCCAGTGACTATGAGATATACCATCACTATATGTTCACCGTTAGTTATTTCTCTATTTGATACATGGGAATCTCATTCATTTGTTTCAACCTATTTTATTGATCTGATTAATCTTCATATGGGGATTTTATCTTTAGTAATGGATATTACTACATCTATTTTTATGAATAATGAGAAGGGTCTCCATAGTCCTTCTTGTGTCTACTCTCTATCAGATGTCGAGCTTGGTTGAAGCTATCTAGTTCTCGACATGAGACTTCGTGACATCATTTTTCGGATGTATTTGATCATTTCCAATAAATACCATAATTATTTTAATCTTAAATGGGTCACCATTAATACACATAGTGGTGTATCTTGTTTCATTCAAGTTGAATGGTTCCCATGGTCGAGTAGATCCATAACATCTAGTAATTTTAATTTTTTCTTTTTATCTAGAGTGAGAATTTTTGTGTGGTTATCTCCCTCCAACTGTCGTCGAGTTTTTTGATGTGTTTCCTTCTAACTTATCTAGTTTTCCATGAGTAGTAGGAGGTAGAGTTATACATTGACTTAAAACATAGTACTTAGCCCGTTTCTATTCCCACATTACATATGGAAGAAACCGAAATGAAAGAGTTGAAGTCCTAGTTGGATGATATTTTTTTGAAGGTTTTATACGCCTGAGTTCATCACCATGGGTGATGCAAGTTCTATTTTCTATGAAAAGTCACTTTACCTATAGGTTGATTACTAGAAGCTCAATTCAACATTATTAAAGAAAAAGTATTCATTCCCACAAATTGATGATCTATTTGATCAGTTAAAGGTTGAAAATTTGTTCTAAAATATTGATCGTCACTATTGTAACCATCAGTTGAGGATAAAAGAATTTGGCACTCAAAAAACCTACATTCAATATAGGTATGGTAATTATGAGTACCTTGTTATCCCTTTTAGTATGACCAATGCTCCTGTGGTATTTATGGATTTGATGGACATTATTTTCCATGTTTATCTTGATTTCTTCATTGTGGTATTTGTGGATGACATCTATGTTTAATCTAAATCTAAGTGGGGTCATGTGGATCATCTGAGAATTTTTCTGATTTAGTATGGAAATCACTGAATTTATGAAAAGCTTTTGAAATGTGATTTTGGGTTTTGGTAAGTGAAATTATGGGGAATCATTGTCTCCGAATAGGGAATATATTTTAATCTTCAGAAGTTGATTGTTTTCATTACATAGGAGAGACCACAAATTTTTTTCGAGATTTAGAGATTATTAGTCTCCGTTGGATATTATCAATGATTTCTTAAGGACTTCTCAATGTTTGATACTTCGACGACTGATCTATCTCGAAAGGGGGTAATGTTTGGTTGGAATGATAAATGTTAGAATTCTTTTTTTAACTTGAAACATATATTGACTACTACATTATTATTTACTCTCTTAGGTCTAGGTAGGGCTATGCAGTCTTCCATGATGCATCATATTTTGGTTTGGGTTGTGTTATTATTGAAGGTGACCATGTTTTTTCTTGTGGATCTCACCAGCTTCAGCCACATGTGAATAATTATTTAACCCCTGACCTTGAAATTGTAGTTTTGATTTTTTCACATAATATTTGGAAGTATATTCTTTATAGAGAAAGGTTTATTGTGTTTTAAAACTATAAAATCATGAATTATAACTTCTATAAAAAATATTACAATCTTTTATAGAGGAATTCAGTGGAATACATGAATTATTTTGATTTTGACATCACCAATACCCTGAGTAAATACAATGTTGTCATATATTATTTGAGTAAGATACTTCTTACCCTAGTAGTAAAATAATCATCAAAGAGAGTGGAACTTGTTCATTTCATTAAACATCTTCATATTATTGTCCAAAAATCAAGGAACAAGGTTTACATGGTCAGTTTTACATTGAAATCCAATATTCTATAATTGATTCTTCAAATAAAATAACATGATGGTGGTTTCCATAACCTTAAAGGCTCTCTTTATGGTGGGAAGAAAATTTACCATTGGTTGTTTTGTAGATAGTGAATTATATGCTATCAAAATAATTTTGTGGTATCATCTTTTGTTAGGGAATCTGTAATGGGGGATTGTCATAATTCTTTGTGGGAATTTCACCCAGGATCAATGAAGAAGTTATATGACATGTGGTGGTAGTTCTTGTGTCTAGGTATGAGATGTGGCTTTTTTGAGTTTGTTTCTCTTTATTATATGTTCCCAAAGGATAAGTTCAAGCACCAGAAACTGTCATATTTTCTTCATACACTGATATTTCTAACATGGAATTGGGTTGGGATCTCCATAGACATTATTTTTGGGTTTCCAAGTACCCATGAAAAGAATAATGTGTTATGGGTTGTGATCCATAATCTGAAAACATCAGATCACTTCATACCCATTTTTGATATATCCAATGTTGAAAAGAATGTACATTACTATTTGAATGAAATTGTTCATTTTGATGGAGTTACATATTTTATGGTCTCTGATAGGGATCCTTGGTTGAAATCTCCTTTTAATAGAGGCCTTTTGAGGCACTGGTATCTCACGTCTGTTTGAGTATGACATTCCATCCACAGTTGGATGGCTAGACAGAATTAGCAATATAGATTCCTAAGAATATGCATCGCACTTTTTTATAAGGATTTGGTGGAACTTGGGATGATCATTTTGTTCTAGTTTACATTTCATGGAACAACAATTACTGATCCATGATTATGATGTCTTATTTTGAGGCCTTGTATTATCCTTGCTAATCATTTTTGTTTTAGTCGAATATTTGTGAAAGATCATTAGTTTGATCGAGTTTGGTCCAAGAGATGAAAAAAATGGTTCATTTGATTCAGGAGATTATTTTTATGACATAGATCTGGTATAAATATTTTTTTGATCAGCACCATAGACTTTTGGAGTTTTCAGTTAGTGACTAAGTGTTCTTGAACTTTTTACGTCGGTTGGGTCATTGACGGTAAGGGAGGAAAGGTAAATTTAATTCTTATTTTCTGGGACCTTTTAATGTTGTTAAAAATTTGGGAATGGTTGCATATAGTTTAGAACTACGACCCTAGATGAAGTTTATACATAACATGTTCTTTCTATCTCATGTAAAAAAGTATCGATCTGATCCATCCCATTTTATAAGCTAGAGTGATCTTGTGGTTGAAATTGATTTATCTGTGACTGAATAGCTAGTCAGGATAAGTCATTATAAAACTGAGGTACTTCCTGAGATGTTTATACCTTTAGTTCATGTAATATTGAATCAATATTCTGATTCTCATGAGGCATGGGAGAATGAGGCACTGATTAGAGATAAGTGGACTCAACTTTTCAATTTGGAACATCTTAATAGGATTTCTAAGTAAAAAAAATTCTAACAATGGGGATGTTGTAACTTATTTTACACTTCATATAGGTATATTTCTAATGTTTTCTTGATTTCCATTTTTCTTTATCTGGGTAGGGTCAGGAAGGATTTGGGATGATACATAAAATGGTGAATTTAGAGAGTTGTTGGATTCTCAAAAAAACCTGATAATTTCAATAAAGATTCTAAATATTTACACAACATGTGATACAGATATATGTCACAAAAATCATAAAATTATAATAATTGTTTCTGAATAAGGTAGTGGGTTTTTCATTATTTATAATTATTTTCTATTATATTTCGTTTAATTTGGTTACACATCATGAAAAATGCCAACCTTTTTTTAAATAGACAAATTGGTTAAAAAAATATTTCCTCCTCCCCATAATTTCTTATTTTCATCCTAATTTCCATCCCATAGTGATTTTGGTAGCCTCAACCCATTTAGATATTTTTTCTCAGTAATTGATTATTATCACGACTATGGTGTGAACTTTTATTAAAACATTCTCCATATATCACCATCTGTTTATATATTCCTCCTTTGAGTTTTATAGATCATATAATTATTGAAAAATCCTAATTTTGGGTTGGTAGATCTTTTTTCTAGGTTGTTATTCGAGATCCACTACATATTTATTCCTGTTGGCTGGTTCCATCTCAGGCCTAGTGTTTTTTGTGAGAAAATATTGGTGGTTCTGTTACGATACCGAATTTAAATTTACCATAAATTGTTTTGTTTAATTTCAATTGGTTGACTAAAATATAGTTCCTTTGTTTTGATTATGTGTCTTCCAATTTTTTTGTAAAAACCCAAATCTATTGAAATAGTGTTTTATAAAAAATGGGTTTTTATCTTGAATTGGAAAAACCCCTACTCCATTGAATTGGGTTATGTTTATAGAAATCTATGAAATTTAGATTTTGGGTTTAATAGAAATTGATTCAATTATAATGTTGGATTTAAATGAGGAAATGTTTTCGATGGGAAATTGTGAAAAACCCAATTCCATTGAATTATGGGCTTTTGTTATAAAATTGGTGGAATTTGTTGAAGATTTAAATTATTGAATTTAATTTGTGAATGTGTATTGAGAAATTGTATGGGTTGGTTTCAAATCTTTAATTATGAGAAATTTCATAAAAGAGGTTTGATGGAAACCTTAAGGATTCATCTTTGTGAAAGGCATGTTTTTTTATTAAAAACCCATTATGATTTTTAAACAAAAAAATGACATATATGAAATAGAGAATGGTATTTGATTGTATTTTTAGAAGTCTAAAAAAATTCACATCACAGTGTTTTACTATATAATATGCAAGCCTTAGGTAGTTAGTGGGTTATTTTGGTTGGCACATTATGATTTAAAACATTCTAAAAACTCATATTAGAACATCTCATTCCATAGGTGATGGTGATAAGTTCCCTTTTCCTTAGGACAAAATGGGATATGTTAATAATTTCCATTTGACTGTGTTAGGTCCCTAAATCCAAGAAAATACATAACTATATGGGTTATACCCAGGTATCTCACTTATTTTTATTTTAACAATATATCTTCCATTACTGTAAACTATCTTACATGCCCTATAAATTTATCTAAATAGTTTTATATAAAAGTTTTTATTTAAGAAATTTTTGAAAAGTTCCATTTTTTGTAAAGAACCCTTTGACTAAACGAAAATTCCATCTTTCAAAATGTATTTCCATCATTTCAAATGTGAAGCATGAACTTCTTAAGTATTTCCATATTTTTAATTGTAAATCATGTTTTCATTAAATTTTGTAGTATCTTATACCAATTTATTTGAAAATTGAAATCACATTATTGGTTAATTAGACATTGGAATCATATTATGGATCATTTTGTTGAAATACTATTAGTATTTTGATAACACCCTATTTGTACCTTCAGTTGTTTTTAGATTATCTTATTCTAGGATTGATAAAGGTAAAAGGATAATGTGTAGGGGTTTTAAGCTATTGAATAGTGGACATGGTGGGTTGTTTCCTTATGGACTTTGGAATTTCTTTTCATTTTCTATTAATTTTGGTTATAGTACTTTGTCTAGTTCAATCATGTTTAACTTCTGGTACATTACTCCTATTGTAGTTTCATTTGATATCAATATTGTTTTGACTCATTTACTTTTTCATTATTAGTTTAAAAAATTGATCCCACAATCAATTTGTATAAATCCAGGTGCTACTCGTTGAACCATGGGGGTCAGGAATTCCCTTCAGGCTATGTTAGGGCCTGCTCAATTATCGGGTTACCATGGTACCAGGGCTGGTTCATGTAACTTCCCAACCGCAGTTACCCAGAGTCGGTGCATTATTACAAAACATTGGCATGATCAAAAAAGATCATGTCTCGAAAGACCGATTGGTATAGTATTCTTAGAAACACTAGATACAATAATAAGTCTTCCATTATATAATAAACTGAAAAACTACAACAATATAATCTCCATGGTTCGCACTCATATCCCCTCAGACTATCCCTGTAAGTTAGTCATAAAATACTTCTTCACATAATAGTAAAAATAAAACATATAAAGGGGTGAGCTTAGATGCTCAGTAAGGATAACAATATAGCGGCCACATTCATAAATAAGCATAAATATTTTAGGCAATGTATAACTAAAACAAAAGCCCTTTAAACATGAACTTCAGCATAATATGGAAAAAATGAATTGAAATAATGCCATTTAATTATTCACATGTATATTATACTAGTCGAATAACCACATGCAATATCAATAACCACATTAATATTGATGGAATGCATAATTCCATACTATCATAACCACATAGTCAAGGGCTTTTTCCAAGACTAAAAATAATATTTTTTTCAAGGCCTTGTGAGAAGACACTAGTTTGTCTCATGAGACCTACCAATGCATCGAGGAGCTATACCGGGCTCCACCCGTCACTTACTAAGTCCAATGTATTTCTCATATGAACAGGTTTAAACCTAACATAAACATTTGTATTAAAACAAGCATATGAAATGTCAATACCTTCTCTATGAACCATGAATGGTATAAAAATAACACATCCATAGTTGAAAATATCACAAAACCTTCAATACTATATGGAAGTTTTGTATCATAATAAATCAACATCAAATAAGCTTAAAATCCATCAAAGGATGATGATATAGATGAAATCAAAACTGTTTGAGAGAAATATCTCTTTTTTTAAATCATTTAAAAGTCACATAATTATAAAAGAAAACATTTACTTTGAAAATATTATTATAAGCTTGTAAGGGAAGCTTTGACGATTTTATAAAGGTGGAAAATAGCAACACCCGTCGTATTAGTTAATAAAAGATATTCATACCTTAATTTTGTCGAAAAGGTTAAAAGGGACATTAGTTGGAAAACAACGGAATGATTCCTTTATAAACATATTATAAAATTGAAACAAGGGTATAAATGACTTTAAACCATAGTCTATAAAATAGTAAGAATGTTTTGAAATACATTTTTATGAAACGTGGATGTGGATGATAAAGAGGTCCCAGTAGATAATTACGTATAAACAGCCTCAGATAATGAAGAGATTGTAGAATTAACCCTTAACTTGTAATTTTCCTTGGTTGAGGGTAGGTTAACCTTCTGTATAATGGTGAAATAATTGTTATTAAATTTTATAATATTCATATACATTAATATGATATTATATGTGATCTTTTAACATTGCTTTGTTAATAATATCTTAGTATTATCTTCGTTTCAGGTGTTAACGGATTTGTTTTCCATTATATTATTTGTTATGTGATTCATAATTTTTATTGATGGGATTTATATTATTCATATACAGAATGATATCAAGTATTTAAATATTATTTTTAATCATCAAATGAAAATTAGTCTTGAATGGATACGATGGGGAATGAATCTCATCGCTATGTGGAGACGGTAATCCGTACGTACGCACGGGCAACAATATCAATCTTTTGGTATTAAAATAATATATAATTTTATGGTATATAATATATACAGAATCATTATCATTTTATATTTATTATTTACATAAGTTACACATCATTATTATACAAATCCAAATAATAATGTATAGAATAACAATTACACCACGATGTGGAGATGGTAATCCGTGCGTACGCATGTATGGTGACATGTCATTCAAAGGATGGATAGAAAAATGAATATTCTGTACCATATTTATAATAACATCAAATTATATAGTAGATACTAGATTTATTATTTTATAATGGATATAACAAAGAAAGAATAAGTGGAAGAAGAAAAAAACTTGAAAGAGGGTGGTGAAATTAATACCTCTTCTTCAGGTTCTTCCATTTGATTTGATCAAAAGGGCACCTTATGATGGCTTTATGAAAAAATTAAATCCTCTAGGGTGAATTTAGGGAATTTTAGAGGGTATTTGGGTAGATTTTGGCAAATAAAAATGGATTCAAAGGTTTGAATTAGATAGAAGGGGTAGTGGCCTTTTATAAGAGGGGTGAGGGGCACTTTAGAAAAAGTTAGAAATATTATTTTATAACAAAATAATTTTCGATTTATAAAGGCTAAAAAATGGATTATTTAAAAGATAATGTGGGTGTGGGTCAAAAACCACTAATCCAATATGTTTTAGATAGGTTAGGGTCACTATATAAACTTTATCTTCTAGATTTATCTCTTAGTTAAATAGTTTGACATTTACCGTGTCTCTTTGTATTTTTATATTATATGGTTAATAAACATACTATATACTTACAATGGAACCAAAAATGGTTAATTAATGATTCACCAATCACAATAAACATCATTTGGCCAAAACATAGATTTTTAGGAATAGAATATCAATTAATAATATAATATTGGTTTTAAAAAATCATTTATGTCAATTTTGACACTATTTATTAATTGAATTTTGTTAAAGTCCTAAAAACTTTATTAATTCGAAATAAATTAATTTAATCAATACTAACATGTCATATTAACCTATATAATTCGTGTATGTCATAAAAAAATTCAAATTATATTTATTTTAACATTTATAATACCATTTATTTGATTCTTTCATTAATAAAGAAAATACCGCATCATCATTGTGTCATAAATAAATTTAATTATTCAATGTCTAAAAATTATAAATAAAATTCCATTTTGTAGGAAATAATTTTACATTTCTAATTAATATTTATAGTTGAATATATAGCATGTATAACCCAATGTAAAAATTGTTTTACGAAAGGATATATACTTATGTCATTTTTGTATTTGCTTTAACTTAATTAATATAATGTGTCATTATCACATACAAGTGGCTCCATGGAATCCCAAAATCGTCCCAAAGATTCTCTTGGTCGGACATGTATCATAAAATAGCGTTAGAACACGTGTTAGTGTAATTTAATATTACTATAATATTATTTTTTACCCTTATTTACCAGATTTACCCTTTATCAATGGTAAATAAAATATTTACCGATGTAATTATACAAAATGTCTAAAAATAAAGGTTACCTATTTAATAAATTTGGACCTCCTGATTCTAAACATGGAATTAATTTTTTCAAATTCAAAACAATGAAGTGGAATAAATTAATTTCAAATTAATTCCTGTTGTCAAAACAAAAATTGTGTTTTTAAGAAATAATAACTATCAAAAGATTTACACTTTCTTATGTCCAGTTTAAATGTGAAATTATGTCCAATGACCAACATTGGGTTTAATGGTAAAAATGTAATCTAATTAGTCTTTAAAACCACACAATAGTATAATTTAGGACTATAAAATATTTTTATTAAAAAAGTATTTTTTAATTAAAATTTTGTATTTTTCACTATTCATCAAAAAGTTATTGTTTTTAGAAAAATACCAAAAATTCACCCTAATCTCATTTCGATATTACGAATCTAAAAATTAAGCCCATTTTGAAAGATAAAATTCATAAAATTTTAAAAAGTGGGTATTATTATTCATAACTGTTAGTTTGAATGGTTGTGGTGTGTTAGAACCCGAAGTTGCGTACAACACATGCTATTGTATTATTCAAAAAGAAGTGTAACGTGGATTCATGGGGTGTTACATTCACTCCTCCTTAAAATAATGTTGTCCTCAATATTTCTATAATATTACCACATGAAATGACCTGGGTGGTTCTTCATCATAAGTTCCCCGGGTTCCCACGCTGCCTCTTCCATCTTATGGTTTCTCCATAAAACTTTTACCAAATGAGTCGTCTGGTTTCCCAGCACTTATTATCTTGTATCAAGAATCTTGACAAGATATTCAAAATAAGATATATCGGGTTCCAGTTCTAATTCCACATAGGTTAGTACAGGCATTGGGTCAGGCATATATTTTTTCAACACTGATACGTGGAATGCATCGTGAACAATGGAGAGACTTGGCTGCATTGCCAAACAGTATGCTACAACACTAATTCGTTCAAGAATTTCAAGAGGTCCTATGTACCTAGAACTAAATTTACCCTTCGTACTGAAACTTATGATACCCTTCCATGGATAAACCTTCAAGAAAACATGATATCCTACCTAAAATTCCAAATCCTTCCTTCAGTTATCAGCAAAGCTCTCCTGCCTACTTTGAGCTTCTTTGATGTGGGTTTGGATTACCTTCAACATTTCCATTGTTTCCTCCATAAGTTCTGGGAATATGAGTTTTCTTTCACAAACATCATCCCTACAGGTTGGTGTGCGACATCTATTTCCGTATAACACTTCATATGGTGCCATCTGAATACTTGAATGGATGGTATTGTTATAGGAAAATTCTACCAAAGGTAAATATTGATCACACCTACCTTGAAAGTCAAGTGAGCCTGATCTCAACATGACTTATAAGGTTTGAATAGTCCGTTCTGATTTTCCATCAGTTTGGGGGTGGTAGGAAGTTCTCAAACGAAGTTCAGTATCCAGGGATTTCTGAAGACTTTTCCAAAATCGTGATGTAAAACATGGATCATGATCAGAAACAATCGATAGAGGTAATCAATGAAGTCTCAATACTTCATTAATATATAGTCTTGCTATAAGTTCTAGTGCTAAATCTTCGCTTATAGAAAAAAAATGTGCTGACATGATAAGATGATCAACAATGACCCATATTGAATCATTCCTTCTAGGAGTCTTTGGTAGTCCCATGACGAAGTCCATCGTAATATTATCTCATTTCCACTCCGGTTTGGGAAGAGGTTGCATGACTACTCCATGTTGTTGCCTTCCAGCTTAAAATTGTTGACAAACCATACATCTTGACACAAAATAAACAATATCCCGCTTCATATTGTCCCACCAAAAATGTTCCTTAAAATATCTATACATTTTGGTGCTCCCAGGGTGTATAGAGAAAATGGAACTATGAGAATCATCCAACAGTTCTCTTTTTAGATCAGGTATATCGTGAACCCAAAGTCTCTTCCCCAATTTCAAAATTCCATCTTCATACACAATGTCACTCAATATCTCATCATTCACAGCATTAATATTCTTTTGAAACTCTTCATCACTCATATGAGATCTCTTTATCCTTTCTATGAAAGATGGTTTGGCAACCATTTGAAAAATTAAATACGTTTCACCTTCCATCGTGATTCACATATCCATCTATACTAGATCCATGAAAATAGGATCCCTTTAAACTATCATCATGTTCAATGCTCAATGATCCTTTCTACTCAAAGCATCTTCCAAATTATTTTCGTTCCCCGGGTGGTAGTGTATCGTGCAATCATAATCCTTGAGTAGTTCAAGCCATCTCCTTTTCCTCATGTTGAGTTCTTTCTATGAGAAAATATACTTCAAACTCTTGTGATTAGTATAAATCTCACATTTTTTCACCATAGAGATAGTGTCTCTTAATATTCAAAGAAAATATTATAGCTTCTAAATCAAGATCATGAGTAGGATAGTTTTTCTCATGAATTTTCAGCTATTGTGTTGCATTGGAAATAACCCTATCATTCTGCATAAGGACACTACCAGGTCTTTTCTTTGATGAATCACTATAAATAACTAACCCATCATTCCCCGATGGGAGAGTCAATATAGGAGCATTGACTAATCTTTTCTTCATTTCTTCCGAACATTCTTCATACTCTTTTGTACAATCAAATTTAACCTCTTTACGTGTGAGCTTCATTAATGTGTTTCCCAATCGGGAAAAATTATGGATAAAACGTCGATAATAAGCTTATAAACCAATAAAACTGCATACCTCGGTTATACTTGTTGGTTCTGTCCATTATTGGATTTCTCTTCTATTAGAAGGATCAACAAAGATTCCATCCATAGATATAATATGTCCAAGAAAAGAAATCTCCTGAAGCTAGAATTAACACTTGCTAAACTTCCCATATAATTCATGTCTTCTCAGAGTCATCAAGATAGTGCGCAAGTGATTTTCATGGTCTTCGTAGCTTTTGGATTATACCATGATATCATAAATAAATACCACTACAATGTCATCAAGATATTCCTTGAAAACTCTTTTCATTAGATGTATAAAAACAGAGGGTGCATTAGTCAGCCCAAAAAGCATTACTGTAAACTCGTAATTCCAGTACCTAGAATGAAATGTTGTTTTCAGAATGTATTCCTTCTTCAGACACAACTGATGATATCTCGATCAAAGGTCAATCTTTGAAAAATATTGATCTCCATGAAGTTTGTCGAATAAATCATATATGTGAGGTTTGGGATACTTTTTCTTTATTGTTATTGCATTGATCTCCATGTAGTCAATGTACAATCTCATAGATCTATCTTTCTTCTTAACAAAAAGAATAGGGTCTCCCCATGGAGAAACACTTGGGTTATTAAGTCCCTTATTACTCAATTCCTCTAGTTTTTTCTTTAGTTCCACTAATTCCACAATGGCCATTTTATAAGGGGTCTTCGATATAGGCCTTGAACAATGAATTAAATAAATGGAAACTCAATTTCTCATTCTGGAGGATGTCCAGGTAATTATTCTTGAAATACATCAACATATTCTCTCACAATAGGTACGTCCTATATTTGAAACTTCTTTTCCTCGCCAAAAATCATTTCATTATCTTCCTCCCCAATAATTTAATTAAGTTGAGCTACTGAGGGTGGATCTAGATAAGAATTAGGTGGTGACGATTATGCTCTAAAGATAAGGTGTTCTTTATAATCATCATCAAGAATAGTATCCTCCATCTTCTTATAAAAAATATTTGCATCATGGTCTGAAAGACAATCCATACCAAGGATTATATCGAATTCAATCATGGGTATGAAGATAAGATCGACAGATAAAGAACATTTATATGCCCTAATGGGAACTAATTCAAAGAATTTTGTAACAATTATACTTCCCTTAGGAGTTTTGACTGAAAAATCCCTTGTTAAATAAAATTAGAAATGTCTAATTTTCTTAAAAAACTGTGAAGATATGAAACAATACGATGATCCATAATCAAATAAAGCATTTTCTCAACATGAGGAAACCATTAAATTACCTTCCACCACGTCTTTTGGAGCTTCTACCACAGTAGTAGTGATAAAATATGTTTGGCCTTGATATCTTGGCCTTTTCTGAGGTAAGTTCCCCTGATTCTTAGGACATTCATTCTCATAATGTCACATCTCCTTGCAATTGTATCATTGAACATTGGTAGCTTCTTTCTTCCCCTTGCAATTACGAGCTTCGTGACCTTTTTCACCACACTTGTAACAGACTCCCATTCCTTTTAAGCAAGTACTAGGGCGTTTCTTCCAACATTTACTACAGGATGGATATTCAACTTTTCCCTTCTTCCCAATATTTCCATTTCCAAAGTGATATGTAGATCTTTTCTTCTCTTTCTTTGCATTAAAGTCATAAGACATAGAGAATTATTTTTCTGTCTTGACAGCACATGAGACAATATCTTCGTATGACAAGAATGATTGTGAGACAAATGCTCGACGAAAAAATGGTTTTAATCCATCAATGAAACGATCAATTATACTTCTTGGGTTATGTATATAATTGGCAGCATGCCTCACTAACCTTGTAATGTTAGCCTCATACATTTCGATATTCTCATCCTCCTTTTTCCTCAAACTCAGAAACTCCCTTTCCAGATCTACTTGATGGTCACGAGGAAATTATTTTTCTAAGAAAAGATATTTAAACTCCCTCCATTCCATATTTGATATATCATCATCTTCCTTTGTGTTTTGAATCAATGAACACCATTGATCAGCATCTCCAGTGAGGCGGTAAACTGTCACGATAACTTTTTCCTTTTCACTACTCCCCAAGGCCTAGAATATATTCTCTAAGGAATTTATCCATTTCTCAGCTACTAATTGATTTTTACTCCCATTTAATGTTAGTGGTTGTTGCCTCATGAAATGATCTAACATTGATACTCCACGCTGTGGATCAGGGTGCTCCATACGGATAAGGTTATTATTCATAACCTGAGTGAGTTGTCCTAGTATGGTGATAAGCTGATCAGAACCAGTTGTATCACCAGCTCCACTATAATTATATTGAGCATGAGGGAAATCTCTAAATGGATTGTGTGCTTTGATACAGTTTAAATTCCTTCTACTAGGCGCCATTTCTAAATAATTGCATAAACAAGATTAGTTTAGGAATCGAAATACATATTTCCAAACTTCTAAAACACTTAAGATAAATTGAACAGTTTATGGATACAATCCATAATCATAAAAATATTTTATTTAAGGTATTATATACTCATAAACCCTTAATAATGGGTTGTAATGAAAATGAGAATTGTCCTAAGCATATCCCCCTGCAGTGTCGTAACCAAGAGTGCAGTAAGGACCATTGTCATGCACTCGTTCTCGTTCAAGTCTAACTCAAAGTGATGTTTTCGGGTTTTACCCCAAGGTACATCTGTGCTAGAGCCGCATCTACCTGCTCGTATCCAGACAGGGATGTATTTCTCAGAAAACTCAGAAAATCTCTACAATACCAAAATTCTAGGATGTTCTTCTATACTAATCCTCAAAGTCCATCTTAGGTCAATGTGCTCTATTCAAAGTTTATCTAAATCTAGCTTCCAAGGTTTCTACTAAACGTCCTCTGATACCAGCTATAACTGTAACATCCCAAGTAAGTAATGAATAATAGATATTTTTATCTATGTCTATTAATGATTAAGATAGTGTTATAGAGGCTTAAAATGAAAATAAATACAATCTTATGCATGGAATACACTAATATTCTTAAAAGATTGTTTTACTTCCTTTTGATGGAAAACCATTTTTGAATCTATATTTTGACAATTTTATAAACTATGTTTGTCAAAATAAACGTATCCTTTATGAATGGGACATCAAAATTTACCTTGTGTGAATTTTTGGTATTTTTCTGACAATGTTCATTTTTTAATGAATAGTGAAAAATACTGCATTTTACATCAAAACTGCTTTTTAATCTAATTTATTTATATGATTAGATTATGTTTTGAATTGTTTTTGAAGTGAAATTAGAATATATTTTTACCATTTTATCCAATTGTGGTCATTGGAATCAATTTCACTTTGAAATTAGACTTAAACTGGTGTCAATCTTTTGATACTTACTGTTTTGTAAAAAACACGCTATTTGCTCTGGCAGCGGGAATTAATTATTAAATTAATTAATGTGACTTATATGATTTGAATTTTGTAAAATAGACTTCATTTTTGAATTCGGAATATCAAATATAGCTTAGGGTGAATTTTTTGTAATTTTCTGAAAAACTTCAATTTTTGATGAATAGTGAAACCACTAAGTGGTAATCAAGCAAACTGATTTTTCAGTTAAATGAAAGTTTACCACTAATGTGTATTGAATTTTTAAAATCCGATATACATGGTTGTCATTAAGAAGTAAAATGTGGTTCAATGGGATAAAAATATTTTTTTGGTGAATAGTAACTTATTAAGTTTTTAATCGCGATTAGTGGTAATTAGTGTAGTTTAAGGTAAAAATGATATTATAAGAATGTGAAAACACCATGACACTTTTCCTACACCTATTGGGTGAGTCATGGACGACCAAGAGAAGCCATGGGCCAACTTGGGGACCCCATGGAGCCACTTTTGTTGGGAAATGACATAAATTACTTTTTATTTAATGTTAAAGTGAAAATGACACAAACATAATATGTTTTACGAAAACAATTTTTAAGTGGGGTTATACAAGTCCAAATTTTGATTATAAATAGTCATTGGAAATATAAAAAGATGTCCTATATCATAGTAGTTTTTTTATAATTTTTAGACATTACATAAATTTAATTATTTATGACACAATAATGATGCAGCGATGACATCATTATTTGACGATTTAAATAAAATAGAAAGATAATGTAAAATCTATGAACTAAACATGTCCAAAACCAATTGGATGAGTGTATTTAGAACCCTTATCACCTTATCCACGAATTATATCAATGTGGGACCTTTTAAAACCGAAACACATTTTCAAATAAAGTAATATTTCTTTACTTTCCAAAAGTGCCCCTCCTCTCCTCTTATAAAAGGCCCCCACCTCTAACTCATTTCACACATTTTCTCAAGCCTTTGGCTCGGCCAACCCCTGCCCATTTACTCTCTCCACATACCCCTCCTCATCCTAGAGGATTCCCTTTGGGAAGAATCCTTTCAAAGGAAGCCTTTAGGCTCAAATCAAAAGGAGTTACACTTTTTAAGGTAATTCGTTCTCTCATGTTCATTTGTTTTATTTTTCTTCTCCAACCCCCTAAACTCTTTTTATATACTTATTTTGTAACAACACCAGTATATTCAATATACTAGGATGTTGTTCTATGATTTATTTGAGCTACACTCTCACACAACTACATCAAATGGTTAAAGAACTTACGGTTTCCGTGGATGGAGAAATTCTGCCTCCCGAAACGATGATTGTTCAACACTCATTTAACACCTTCAAAGGGGGCCATTATGATGTCACTATTTTCATATATGATATATAATATGTTTATGTTTTCCTTAAGCTTCTGTTTTTTTCATATTGGGCATACCTTTATAGTTTCCATTATGGGTAAACACGATATCTTCATTTTAGGAAAGTGCGGACTACTGCCCCCTAAAAGTGATTTGATTCGTTAATACCATATGTGGATGTGTAAAGGATAAAGTTAATGATATTATATATGTTATTATACTGGAATTATAATATAATCTTATATCATTATGATTCCATTCCAGAAAATATGAAATATAAATGGAAGTAGCGTTCATGCGTACGTACGGCTTACCGTCTCCATGAACGGTGCATTTCATTTCTTACCTATAAATTATGTAATATTATAAATGCATGTATGTACTAGATATATATGACATATATGATATCTACATCATGAATACCATTCTGGTTATAATGAACCTTTGACCAAATTAACAACATGTAAGTGTAAGAAGTCTATTTTTGACTTAAGAACCAAATACCGACAAAATGAACATTATTAACTTAACTGATTACATGATGTTCATAACATGGTATAAAAGGAATAATGAACTTGAAAAAGGTTCATAAGCAAGTAGATATTAACTCAAGTTTATTATTCAGGAGATTAAAGAATGGTCGGGTCAAGTCGGATACGAGGTATGGGACTTCGTCTCAATCTCTTTTTGTTGAGGCATATTTTATTTTATACACAACTTTCTTTTATACGGTGTATAAACCCCATTGACTTTTACGTTTATTCAAAAGGAATCTTTTTTATACGAAGCGTTTACTAAACGACAAAAGGGAATGTTTTTGTCGTACGTATGCGGCGACAACGACTTCTCCGCCGTCGTAACCGTTATTTGAGTTTCGCCTTCCTCTACAAGCCATACCTTCTTTTTAAAAGAAAAATAAATACCATGTTTTACTTTTCTTTTATTTTGGTATTGAAAATGGTTTTCATAATGTTTTTATATCAATGTGTTGTATTGATATCTCGTGATTGAAATGTGGAAATTTTATGTTTTCTTTATGCATGTTTTATGTGATATGATTATGTTATGGTTCTTGGGAATTATTATGAAGACGGGTGGATCCGTGATAAACTAAGGGCGGGTGAGCCCGTTATAGCTCTCCAATGCATTGGGTAACGTGAAGGAGTGAAACGTTAAGGTTTCTCCGAAGATATTTTAGGGAATATACTGTGATGGGTATTCCAAACGTAACCAAGAGGGTTACTCCCTACGTAAGAATGTTATGAATGCCTCAAGTTACCTTTATGTCTTATGATTTCTATGATTTATTCATGATTTTATGAGGTATGTTAAAGTGCCTATGTTTAATGGGTAAAGTATGATTTCATTCTTATGTATATATGAACTCATGTTTCCTTTCCATGTTTTTTTATAACCCATACTGAGTTTTTATGCTCATCCCAAGTTTTTGAAATGTTTTTCACAGGTCAAGGGAAAGGTACATGATAAGATGATAGAGTCAAGGATGTGTCAAGAAATAATCCATGTTTTATTTTAAATGTGTTTCCATTGATGGGAATGAAGAATACTATCTTTATGTAACCACTTTGTTTATATGTGGAATGTAATGCAAGTTTTATGATCTAATTCTCTAAAACTCTAAACCTGAAAAGATCCTCAATGTGTAATCTTGTAATAACTCAAGATTAAGTAAGGTTTAAGGCTGGGGCCTTATATTTGGTATCAGAGGTCGGTTTAGATAACTTTAGGAGTTAGAATTCTATTAAATGATTATCCAAAAATATTTTTTTTCGAAATGATATAGCATTTAAAGATTACCATGTTGCTTCATCTAAGACATGTTTGTTCAGAATGGTTTTCCGCAGATGAAACAGGGAAGCAGTGCTAGGAAGGCATACATAAGGAAATAACCTTCCGAATCAGCATCCAGAAATGGTCGGAATTGGAACTGAACAGTTTTTTGCAGTAATGGAGCAGTTGACTCAAGAGATAAATGGCGGTGGTATCCATGCACGAGATCAGCCAGATCAACCGCAGAGGAACATGTTAGTGGTGGAACATTTCATGAGGCAACATCCACCATCATTCAGAGGCTCATCTGACTCTGTGCTAGCTGAAGGGTGGATTAAAGCACTGGAGAAGATTTTTGATGTCATGGGGTGTTCAGACAATCAAAAGGTTAGTCTTGCTATTTACCGTTTGGAGGGTGAAGCAGATCAGTGGTGGTCTATGGTTAAAAATATCAGGGACGCCGATGAGATTGATGCTCTTGACTGGGATGAATTCAAAGGTATGTTTCTTGAGAAGTATTTTCCTAAGGCTGTTCAACTTAGGATGGAAAATCAATTCTTGGAATTGAGGCAAGAGGAAGACTCAGTGGCTGCCTATGAAGAAAGGTTCACTCGATTGGCAAGGTATGCTCCAAATTTTATCCGGGACCTTGATAGTAAAATCAATCGTTTTTACTCCGGATTAAAGCCAAAGTATCGATGGGAATTAGATTCTTATGAGTTTAAAAGTTATGAAAAGCTTGTTCGATGTGCTGAGAAGGTGGAAATGGAGTTTTCCGATGACCAAGTTTTCTATAACAACCAGCAGAAGAAGAGACCAAGGTGGCAGGAGAAAGGTAAGAATTCTTCAAAAAAGTCTGATGGTAAGAGAACTAAGTTTCCTATTTGTGATAAATGTGGAAAAAGGCATGCGGGGGAATGTCTTCTGAATTCTGGGAAGTGCTACTGATGTGGTAAGATGGGACATAAGGCTCGTGATTTCACTGAAAAGGATCAAGGTGAAGGTAAGAACAAATTTGACTTACAGTTAGTGAAATGTTATAAGTGCAATGAGATGGGTCATTATGCAAACGAGTGTCCGACAAGGAGCTTGAGTGATGGGAAGCAGTTAGACTACAAGCAGAAAGGGGTGGTGAAATCCTTTGCAACTACTTTAGCAGATGTCGGGCCATCAAATGAAGTTGTATCAGGTACTTTGTTTGTTTTTTCAGATTATGCGAGTGTGTTGTTTGATTCGGGGTCTACACATTCTTTCATCCCTGAAACCGTTTCTAGTAAAATGGGAATACCATCTCAAGAAATGACTCCTGAACTTTTGGTAAAAACACCTGGGGGAAGTGTCGAGGAAAAAAGAATTTATAAGAATCTTCCTATCCTTATCTGTGGAAAGAAACTACATGCAAACCTTATTGTTCTACCTCTAGTAGAGTTTGATGTTATCCTGGGTATGGATTGGCTCTCTATTTACCATGCTAAGATTGACTGTAGAGCTAAAGAAGTTTCTTTTCAGAAATACTTTCAGTTTGTTTACATGAATGAACCCTTACTTTTGATAACATATCAAGAGGCCGAGAAACTTGTGAAAGATGGAAATGAATGTTACCTTGCACACATTGTTGAAAATAAAGGAACTGTTCAGATTAATGATGTGCCAGTGGTAAATGAGTATCCTGATGTTTTTCCTGATGAGTTTCCTGGAATAATACAAGATCGGGAAGTTGAGTTTACTGTTGACTTAGTTCCTGATGCTAAGCCAATTTCAAAACCCCCTTATCTAATGGCACAAATTTAACTTTTAGAGTTGAAGGAGAAATTGCAAGATTTATTAGAGAAAGGTTTCATTAGACCTAGCACATCACCATGGGGTGCTCCTGTGTTATTTGTTAAAAAGAAAGATGGTTCTATGATACTTTTCATTGATTATAGAGCCTTGAATAATATCACTGTTAAGAACAAATATCCATTGCCTCATATCGATGATTTGTTTGATCAGATCCAGGGAGCTCAGTTTTTTCCAAAGATTGACTTGAGATCGGGGTACCATCAGCTGAAGGTTAAGGAGGCAGATATTCCGAAGACCGCGTTCCGTATGAGATATGGCCATTATAAATTTGTAGTAATGCCTTTTGGGCTAACCAATGCACCTACTGTATTCATGGACTTAATGAATAGAATTTTCCATGAGTTCTTGGATAAGTTTGTGGTGGTTTTCATTGAAGATATTTTGGTGTTTTCTAAAAGTAAAGAGGAGCATGAAAAACATTTAAGGTTTATCTTGCAAACCTTAAAAGAAAAGAAACTGTATGGGAAATTCAGCAAGTGTGAGTTTTGGTTGCAACAAATTTCTTTCCTTGGTCACATTGTTTTTAAAGATGGAATAACTGTTGATCCTGCAAAAACAAAAGTTGTGGAAGAATGGCCAAGACCCACAAATGTAACCGAGATTCGTAGCTTCCTTGGTTTGGCGGGCAATTACCGAAGGTTTGTTAGAAATTTTTCACGGTTATCTAGTCCAATGACTAAGCTAACTCGGAAGGGTGTTAAGTTTATCTGGACAAAAGAATGTGATGATTGTTTTCAGGAATTGAAAAGAAGATTGGTGAATGCTCCAGTTTTGGCACTACCTTCCAGGAATGGTGAGTTTGTTATATACAGTGATGCTTCATTGAAAGGACTTGGTTGCGTCCTAATGCAGAATGATCAGGTAATTGCTTATGCTTCACGACAGTTGAAAACTCATGAGGTAAATTACCCTACACATGATTTGGAATTAGCTGCTGTTGTTTTTTCTTTAAAAATTTGGAGGCATCATTTGTATGGAGTAAAGTGTGAAATATATACCGATCACAAAAGTTTAAAGTATATATTCACTCAGAAAGAGTTAAACATGAGACAAAGGAGATGGCTAGAATTAATCAAAGATTATGATTGTACAATTCATTACCATCCAGGAAAAGCAAATAAAGTGGCTGATGCTTTGAGTCGAAAAAGTAATTCTTCATTAACAATGTTGCGTTTGAAACGTGATCCTTTGGTTAAGGATTTGATGAACTTTGGCATAGAAGTTGTTGGTGCAGGAAGTCCTTATGTTTTGTTTCAGGTATCAGTGAGATCTTCTCTATCAGATAGAATCAAGCAAGCACAGAAGCAAGACAGTGAGTTGCAGAAAAAGGTAGAGCTGGTTCAGAAAGGTAAGTTGCCTGAATTCAACATTGATAGTGATTGTGTTTTGAGATTTGGGAAGAGATTGTGTGTGCCTTGTGATTCACAGTTGAAGAAAGAGCTGTTATGTGAAGCTCATAGTGCTCTATTTTCAGTTCATCCGGGCAGTACTAAGATGTATAGAGATCTGCGGGAGTATTACTGGTGGGATGGAATGAAAAGAGATATTGCTGATTTTACTGTGAAGTGTTTGACTTGTCAGCAGGTTAAAGCAGAGCGGAAGTTACCGAAAGGGATGCTTCAGCCTTTACCAGTGCCCGAGTGGAAATGGGAGAATATATCCACGGACTTTGTTGTTGGATTACCGAAGACATCTCGAGGTAATAATGCAATCTGGGTTATTGTTGATCACTTGACCAAATCTGCTCATTTCCTTGCTATACGAGATACTTTCTCTCTTGATCAACTTTCCCGTTTGTATCTTAAAGAGATAGTCAGGTTACATGGAGTTCCTCTCTCCATTGTATCGGATCGTGATCCCAGGTTTACTTCTAACTTTTGTAAAGGCCTTCAGAAGTCGTTGGGTACTGAATTAAATTTTAGTACAGCTTTTCATCCTCAATCAGATGGGCAGTCAGAATGAACAATTCAGACATTGGAGGATATGCTACGAGCTTGTTCTATGGATTATCAGGGAAGCTGGGACCAACATCTTTCTTTGGTTGAGTTTTCATATAATAACAGTTTTCATTCCAGTATACAGATGGCAACATTTCAGGAATTATATGGGAAGCGGTGTCGAACTCCAGCTTTCTGGGATGAAGTGGGTGAAAGGAAGTTGATGGCACCAGAATTGGTAGAAGAGATGGCAGAAAAAGTTCAGCTGATTCAGAAACACATGAGAACAGCTCAGAGTAGGCAGAAGAGTTATGCGGATAACCGGAGGAAGGATCTATCTTTCGAGGTAGGTGATCATGTTTTTTTCAAGGTTTCTCCTTGGAAAAGCGTGATGAGATTTGGTAAGAAAGGAAAGTTGAGTCCAAGGTTCATTGGGACATACGAAATTCTGGAGAGAGTTGGATCAGTTTCATACCGAGTGGCTTTACCTCCGAGTTTATCTCAGGTACACAATGTTTTTCACGTTTCTATGTTGAGAAAGTATATGCCAGATCCATCTCATGTTTTGAGTCCAGAGGTTGTTCAGCTGGAAGAAAACCTATCTTATGATGAACAACTGGTCCAGATTCTTGACCACAGGGAGCAAGTGTTACGGAATAAGGTGATTCACCAGGTAAAGGTTTTGTGGAAAAACCACATGAGTGAAGAGGCAACATGGGAATCTGAAAATGAAATGAGGGATAAGTACCCCCATTTATTTGATAAGTAAATAAATTGCGAGGACGCAATTTTCAAAAGGGGGAAGGATGTAACATCCCAAGTAAGTAATGAATAATAGATATTTTTATCTATGTCTATTAATTATTAAGATAGTGTTATAGAGGCTTAAAATGAAAATAAAGACAATCTTATGCATGGAATACACTAATATTCTTAAAAGATTGTTTTACTGCCTTTTGATGGAAAACCATTTTTGAATCTATATTTTGACAATTTTATAAACTATGTTTTTCAAAATAAACTTATCCTTTATTAATGGGACATCAAAATTTACCTTGTTTGAATTTTTGGTATTTTTCTGACAATGTTCATTTTTTAATGAATAGTGAAAAATACTGCATTTTACATCAAAACTGCTTTTTAATCTAATTTATTTATATGATTAGATTATGTTTTGAGTTGGTTTTGAAGTGAAATTAGAATACATTTTTACCATTTTATCCAATGGTGGTCATTGGAATCAATTTCACTTTGAAATTAGACTTAAACTGGTGTCAATCTTTTGATACTTATTGTTTTGTAAAAAACACGCTATTTGCTCTGGTAGCGGGAATTAATTATTAAATTAATTAATGTGACTTATATGATTTGAATGTTGTAAAATAGACTTCATTTTTTAATTCGGAATATCAAATATAGCTTAGGGTGAATTTTTGGTAATTTTCTGAAAAACTTCAATTTTTGATGAATAGTGAAACCACTAAGTGGTAATCAAGCAAACTGATTTTTCAGTTAAATGAAAGTTTACCACTAATGTGTATTGAATTTTGAAAATCCGACATACATGGTTGTCATTAAGAAGTAAAATGTGGTTCAATGGGATAAAAATAATTTTTTGGTGAATAGTAACTTATTAAGTTTTTAATCGCGATTAGGGGTAATTAGTGTAGTTTAAGGTAAAAATGATATTATAAGAATGTGAAAACACCATGACACTTGTCCTACACCTATTGGGTGATTCATTGCCGACCAAGACAAGCCATGGGCCAACTTGGGGACCCCATGGAGCCACTTTTGTTGGGAAATGACATAAATTACTTTTTATTTAATGTTAAAGTGAAAATGACACAAACATAATATGTTTTAAGAAAACAATTTTTAAGTGGGGTTATACAAGTCCAAATTTTGATTATAAATAGTAATTGGAAAGATATAAAAATTTCCTATATCATAGTATTTTTTTTATAATTTTTAGACATTACATAAATTTAATTATTTATGACATAATAATGATGCATCGATGACATCATTATTTGACGATTTAAATATAATAGAAAGATAATCTAAAATATATGAACTACAAATGTCCAAAACCAATTGGATGAGTGGATTTCGAACCCTTATCACCTTATCCACGAATTCTATCAATGTGGGACCTTTTAAAACCGAAACACATTTTCAAATAAAGTAATATTTCTTTACTTTCCAAAAGTGCCCCTCCTCTCCTCTTATAAAAGGCCCCCACCTCTACCTCATTTCACACATTTTCTCAAGCCTTTGGCTCGGCCAACCCCGGCCCATTTACTCTCTCCACATCCCTCTCCTCAACCTAGAGGATTCTATTTGGGCATAATCCTTTCAAAGGAAGCCTTTAGGCTCAAATCAAAAGGAGTTACACTTTTTAAGGTAATTCGTTCTCTCATGTTCATTTGTTTTATTTTGCTTCTCCAACCCCCTAAACTCTTTTTATTTAATTCTTTTGTAACAACACCAGTATCTTCAATATACTAGGATGTTGTTATATGATTTATTTGAGCTAAACTCTCACACAACTACATAAAATGGTTAAAGAACATACGGTTTCTGTGGATGGCGAAATTCTGCCTCCCGAAACGATGATTGTTCAACACTCATTTAACACTTTCAAAGGTGGCCATTATGATATCACTATTTTTATTTATGATATATAATATGTTTATGTTTTCCTTAAGCTTCTGTTTTTTTTTCATTTTGGGCATACCTTTATGGTTTCCATTATGGGTAAACACGATATCTTCATTTTAGGAAAGTGCGGACTACCGCCCCCTAAAAGTGATTTGATTCGTTAATACCATATGTGGGATGTGTAAAGGATAAATTTAATGATATTATATATGTTATTATACTGGAATTATAATATACTCTTATATCATTATGATTCCATTCCAGAAAATATGAAATAGAAATGGAAGTAGCGTTCATGCGTACGTACGGCTTACCATCTCCATGAACGGTGCATTTCATTTCTTACCTCTAAATTATGTAATATTATAAATGCATGTATGTACTGGATATATATGACATATATGATATCTACATCATGAATACCATTCTGGATATAATGAACCTTTGACCAAATTAACAACATGTAAGTGTAAGAAGTCTATTTTTGACTTAAGAACCAAATACCGACAAAATGAACATTATTAACTTAACTGATTACATGATGTTCATAACTTGGTATAAAAGGAATAATGAACTTGAAAAATGTTCATAAGAAAGTAGATATTAACTCAAGTTTATTATTCAGGAGATTAAAGAACGGTCGGGTCAAGTCGGATACGAGGTATGGGACTTCGTCTCAATCTCCTTTCGTTGAGGCATATTTTATTTTATACACAACTTTCTTTTATACGGTGTATAAACCCCTTGGACTTTTACGTTTATTCAAAAGGAATCTTTTTTATACGAAGCGTTTACTAAAGGACAAAAGGGAATGTTTTTGTTGTACGTATGCGGCGACAACGACTTCTCCGCCGTCGTAACCGTTATTTGAGTTTCGGTTTCCTCTACAAGCCATACCTTCTTTTTAAAAGAAAAATAAATACCATGTTTTACTTTTCTATTATTTTGGTATTGAAAATGGTTTTCATAATGTTTTTATATCAATGTGTTGTATTGATATCTCATGATTGAAATGTGGAAATTTTATGTTTCCTTTATGCATGTTTTATGTGATATGATTATGTTATGGTTCTTGGGCATTATTATGAAGACGGGTGGTTCCGTGATAAACTAAGGGCGGGTGAGCCCGTTATAGCTCTCCAATTCATTGGGTAACGCGAAGGAGTGAAACGTTAAGGTTTCTCCGAAGAGATTTTAGGGAATATACTGTGATGGGTATTCCAAATGTAACCAAGAGGGTTACTCCCTACGTAAGAATGTTATGAATGCCTCAAGTTACCTTTATGTCTTATGATTTCTATGATTTATTCATGATTTTATGAGGTATGTTAAAGTGCCTATGTTTTATGGGTAAAGTATGATTTCATTCTTATGTATATATGAACTCATGTTTCCTTTCCATGTTTTTTTTATAACCCATACTGAGTTTTTATGCTAATCCCATGTTTTTGAAATGTTTTTCACAGGTCAAGGGAAAGGTACATGAAAAGATTATAGAGTCAAGGATGTGTCAAGAAATAATCCATGTTTTATTTTAAATGTGTTTCCATTGATGGGAATGAAGAATACTATCTTTATGTAACCACTTTTTTTATATGTGGAATGTAATGAAAGTTTTATGATCTAATTCTCTAAAACTCTAAACCCGAAAAGATCCTCAATGTGTAATCTTGTAATAACTCAAGATTGAGTAAGGTTTAAGGCTGGGGCCTTATAATAACGCCCCGACCCTAGTCACCTAGAGTCAGAGCATTATTACATAAATTTGGAATGATCACAAAAGATCAAGTCTCGAATGATTGATTAGTTTAGTATCCTTGGAAACATGAGATACATTCATAAGTATTACATTACATGATAAAGTGAAAAAATACAACAACATAGTATCTATAGTCCACACTCATATCACCTCAGACTATACCTATAGGTCTGTCATAAAATACTTATTCACATACTGGGAAAAATAAAACATAGAAAGGGGTGATCTCATATGCTCAGTAAGGATAACAATATAGCAGAAACTTTCATAAATAAGCATAAATTTTTTGGAATTGTATAAATAAAACAAAAGACTTTTAGACTTTAACTTCAGTATAATATAGAAAAAAATAAAATGAAATAATTCAATTTACTTATTCACATAGATATTCTACTAGTCGAATAATCACATGCAATATCAATAAACAATTTCATATTGATGGAATGCATAATGCCAGACTATCATAACCACATAGTCAAGGCCTTATGCCAAGACTACAGATTAGATTTTGTCAAAGCCTTCTACCAGGACACTAGTTTGTCTCAGGAGACCTACTGATGCATCTAAGAGCTATAGTGGGATCCACCCGTCACTTACAAAGTCCAATGCATTCCACATATGAATAAGTCTAAACATAACATAAACACTCGTATTAAACCTAGCATACGAAATGTCAATACTTTCTCCAAGAACCATGAATGGTATAAAAATAACACATCCATAGTCAAACATATCATAAAACCTTCATTACTATATAGAGGTTTTTTATCATAATAAATCAACATCAAATAAGCTTAAAATCCATCAAAGGATGTTGACATAGATGAAATCAAAAAAATTTGAGAGAAATATCTCTTTTTTAAAATCATTTAAAAGTCACATAATTATAAAAGAAAATATTTTCTAATAAAATATTATTATAAGCTTTTAAGGTATTCTTCAATGATTCTATAATGGAGGAAAATAGCCACACCCTCTGTATAAGTTAAAAAAAGACATTCTTACCTTAATTTTTTTGTAAAGGTTAAAAAGGACCTTGTTTTGAAAATGACGGAAATATTCCTATATAAACATCTAATAAAAGTTAAACAAGTGTAAAAATGACATTAAACCATAGTTTATAAAATAGTAAGAATGTTTTGAAACACATTTTTAAGAATCATGGATGTGGATGATAAAGAGGTCTCAGTAGATAATTGTGTATAAACAACCATGGATAATGAAGAGATTGTAGAATTAACCCTTACCTTGTACTTTTCCTTGGTCGAGGGTAGGTTAACCTCCAGTATAATGGTAAAATAATTGTTATTAAATTATAAAAGAATCATATACATGAATATGGTACCATATATGATTTTTTAATATTTCTTAGTTAATAATATCTTAGTATTATCGTCATTTCGGGTGTTAATGGGTTTGTTTTCCTTTATATTCATTGTTATGTGAGTCATAATTGTTATGGATGGGATGTATCTTATTAATATCTAGAATGATAACAAGTCGTTAAACATTATTTTTAATCATAAAATGAAAATTTTTCATGAATGTATATGATGGGGAATGAATCTAATCGCTATGTGGAGACGGTAATCCGTACGTACGCATGAGCGACAATGTCATTATTTTGATATTATAAATATATATAATTTGATGAAATATAATATATACAGAATAATTATCATGTTATGTTTATTATTTTCATAAATTACACATCATTATTATACCCATACAAATAATAATGTGTTGAATAACAATTACACCACGACGTGGATACTGTAATCCGTATATACGCACGTATGATGACACGCCATTCAAAGGATGTATAGAATAATGAATATGGATGTACCATATTTATAATAACATCACAATATATAGAAGATACTGGATTTATTATTTTATAATGGAAATAACAAAGAAATAAGAAGTGGAAGAAGAAAATAACTTGAATGTGGGTGGTGAAATTATTACCTCTTCTTCGGGTTCTTCATTTTTATTTGATCAAAATGGCTCCTTATGTTGGATTTATGACTAAAATAAAGACTACAGAGTGAATTGAGGGAAGTTTAGAGGTTATTTGGGCAGAGGTTGGCTGACCCAAATGGCTTTGACGATGTGAATTAGTGAAAAGAGGGAGTTCCCTTTTATAAGAGGGGTGAGGGGCACTTTAGGAAAAGCTAGAAATATTATTTTATAATAAACTCATTTTCGGTTTCTAATGGATCCAAAATGGATTATTTAAAGGATAAGGTGGGGATGGGTTAAAAACCACTCAACCAATATGTTTTAGATAGGTTACGGTCACTATAATAACATTATCTTTTAGATTTAACACAAGTTAAATAGTTTGACATTTACCATGTCTCTTTCTATTTTTATATTATATGGTTAATAAACATACTATATACTTATAAAAGAACCTCAAGTGGTTAATTAATGATCCAATTATCATTATATGAGTCCTTTGGCCTAACTATATATTTTTAGGAATATAATATCAATTAATAATATAATATTTGTTTCAAAAACTATTTTATGTCTATTTTCAAACTATTTAATAATTGATTTTTATTAAATTCCTAAAAAATTTATTAATTAAAACTAAATTCATTTAATAAATACTAAAAAGTCATATTAACATATGAAATTATTGTATTTCTTCAAAACATTCAAATTATATTTATTTTAACATTTATAATACCATTTATTTGATTCGTTCATTAATAAGGAAAATATGTCATCATCATTTTGTCATAAATAAATTTAATTATTCAATTTCTAAAAAATATAACTAAAATAAAATTATGTAGGAAATATTTTATCTTTCTAAAGAATATTTATAGTCGAAGATATTACATGTATTACCTGATGTAAAAATTGTTTTACAAAACGATATATGCTTATGTCATTTTTGTATTATTTTAACTTAATTAATATAAAGTGTCATTATCACTTACAAATGGCTCCATGGGGTCCCGATATCGACCCAAATATCCCCATGGTTGGAATTGTATCATCCAATAGCGTTAGGATAGTTGTTATGGTAATTTAATATTATTATAATATTATTTTCTTACCATTATTTACCAGATTTACCCTTTAACCATGGTAAATAAAATATTTACCAATCTAATTATTCAAAATGTCTAAAAATAAAAGTTACCTATTTAAAAAATCTGGACCTACTAATTATAGATATTAAATCCTTTTTTCTAAATTGAAAACACAGAAGTGGTAGAAATTAATTTAAAATTAATTCTCGTTGTCAAAACAAAAAGCCTGTTTTTAATAAATAATAACTATCAAAAGACTGACACTTGCTTATGTCCAGTTTAAATGTGAAATTACGTCCAATGACCACCATCGGATTAAATGATAAAAATATAATCTAATTATATTTTAAATCCAAATAATATTATAATTTAGCACTATAAATTATTTTGATTAAAAAAGTAATTTTAAATTAAAATTTAGTATTTTTCACTATTCATAAAAAACATAATGTTTTTAAAAAAATACCAAAAATTCACCCTAATCTAATTTCAATATTTCAAATACAAGAAATAAGTCCATTTTGAAAGGGAAAATTTATAAAATTTCAAAAAGTGGGTATTATTATTCATAACAGCTAGTTTGATTGGTTGTGGTGTGTTAGAACTCGAAGTTGCATACAACACACGCTATTGTATTATTCAAAGAGAAGTGTACCATGGATGTTTGGGGTGTTACGGTTCATGATAAGAAAACTGTTATTCTCATCAAAAAATTTCAGTTCCCAGGACAAGCATAGTTTCCATCTAGATTAACATTTTTTATTCTACCAAACAAACAGAATAAGATTTGTCATGAATCAATTTATTATTTTTTTGGGCTTGGATGTTGATGTTCAATAATGGTTTTTAAATATATATAATTCTATAAAATTAATAGTATTTAAAATATATATATACCTAAATATATTTATATATTTATAGATATATTATATTCATTATTAATATATATAAAAATATTTAACCCTTTTATTATAAATTTGTATATATTATCATATATATATATATTAAACTCAACTTCTCTATCTATGAGAAAGAGTGACAGCTCTAGATCCATAGTATCTTCATTATTCATCCCTACATAGGATTATGAGACATCCTCGATAGATCATTGATCATAACCCAATCTCTAGTGGCCTCAATTCAATGATCTGGCCTCGTAATCCCACTGATCTACAACAATGAAAGCGTTCTATACTTCCCTTAATCAGAGACTTGGGATCATCTTCCTTTGGAATCTCGTTATCATAGAAAAATTAGAAGAGAAACTTTGGTGGATAATCTAGATTGTTGAGGGTTCAACATTCCTCTTCTTGAGTTAATATTTTTGTAACACCCCAAGGATTCATAGTAAATTATCTCTTAAATGTAATTCAATAGCTTGCACCTCGCACAACACTGAGTTCGAGCGCACGACGACTGACCAAACAAGCCGTTCAAAAGCAGTTATGAATAGTATTAACTGAATTATAAATTTTATATATACCATATAATTTTAACATCCATAATATTTGTTTGGTAGACATAATATAAGAACAAATTTATTTTTTTCAAATAAAGGATGTATTTTTCAAAAAATGAAATTTTATCGCCTTACCCTTTTTAACTAAAATATTTAACACTTTTATATATTCAATTTGACAAAATACACTTCTCATTTAGAATTGGGACATAAAAATGTAGTTTCAATAAATTTTTAGTGTTTTTCTTATAACTTTCATATTTTGGTGAATAGTGAAAAATAGTAAATTTTAATTGAAAACAACTTTTTTAATCAAAATAATTTATAGTGTTCAATTATACATTGGAATGGTTTGGAAGTATAATTATATTATATTCTTACCATTTAATCCAATGTTGGTAATTGGAATAAATTTCACTTTCAAATTATACATAAACAAATGTCAATCTTTTGATAGTTATTGTTTCTTAAAAACACACAATTTGTTTTGACAGTGAGAATTTAATTTAAATTACATAATTCAACTTATACATTTTTAATTGGGTAAAATAGTCATAATTTTTCAATTTGGAATATCAAATATAGCTTAGGCTGAATTTTTGACATTTTTCTAAAAAAACTCAATTTTTGATGAATAATAAAACCACTTAGTAGAAGTTATAAATCTAAATTTTTCATTTAAATTAAATTTTACCACTTCTGTGAATTGAATTTTTAAAATCCGACATAGATGGTTTTTATTAGTAAATAAAGTGAGGTTCAATAAGATGAAAGTAATTTTTGGTGAATAGTAACTTTTGAATTTTATTTACAGCGGTTAAAGGTAAATAGGGTAATTCAAGGTAAAAAGAATATTATAATAATACCAAATTAGCTTAACACTTGTTCTAACCTTATTGGTTGAGTCATGGCCTACCATTGTCATCCTTGGGTAGATTTGGGGACCCCATGGAGCCATTTAAGGGTGATAATGACACTTTATTTTAATTAAATTATAGTAAAGGAAAAAATGACATTAACAAATATATTTTTGTATATCATTTTTTACATGGGGATATATTAGTCATATTTTTTACTATAATAATTCATTGGAAAGATAAATATAATCCCTCATTATGGTGTTTTTCTATAATTTTTAGACATCAAATAAATTAAATTATTAATCACCAAATAATGATGTAATATTCACCTCATTAATAAATGATTTAAATAAAAAGGATTATTAATATTAAAACAAGATACAAAACCCTTACAATTATTATTAGATGAATTCATTTATAACATGATTCATCTTATCTTCAACTTTAATTAGTTTTGGACCTTTTGAATCCGACGATAAGTTTATAATAAAATATCATTTTCAAACGCTCCAAAAGAGCTCCCCTCCCTTATAAAAGGACACCACATCTATCCCATTCTTCACACCTATAAATCCCTTTGGCTCGTCCAAAACCTGACCAAATAAGATCTCAATATCCCTATCTTCCACCTAGTAGCCTTACCTTAGGTATAAGTCACTTCAAGTAGTCCTTTTGGTTCCAGCAAAAGGGAGTTACCCAAATTAAAGGAAATGGTTTCTCTGAACTACTTTTCTTTTATTTTACTTTTCCAACCCCTAAACTCATTTTATTCCTTTATTTTATAACATCACTAGTATCCTAAATATACTAGGATGTTGTTATGAGATGGATTTAAACTACACTAACAAACAACTCTATCATATCGGTAAATAACACATTGTTTCTGTGGATGGAAAACTAACACCTCACGAAATGATGATTGTTTAATTATCTCATACCGCTTCTCATAGTGGCCATTAATATAGAAATTTACTTATATATGATATATATTATGTTTATTTTTTCTTTATTCTTATGTATTTTCCATTTATAGAATACCTTTATGTTTTCCATTATGGGTAAACGCGATAATTTCATTTGAGGAAGTGCAGACTACAGCCCCTTCAAAGTGATATGACTTGTTAATACCATTGGTGGGAAGTATAATGGATGGATATAAATATATTATATATGATATTATAGTGTAATTATAACATAAATATGCATCATTATGTTTTAATTCTATTAAAATACAAAATACAAATGAAAGTAGAGTTCATGCGTACGTACGACTTATCGTCTCCATGAACGATGGATTTCATTTCTTATCTCCAAATGTTATGTACTATTATAAATACATATATATACTGGATATGTAATATATATATATGATATATAAATCATTATATCATTCTTTAGATAATGTACTTTTGACCACATGGAAAAATTGTAATTATAACAAGTTCATTTTTTACTCAAGTTCCGAAAATCGATAAAATATCAAATATAAACTCAAATAATTAACTAATTGTTATATAATAATAAGTGATATAAAAGGAATAATAAACTTCAAAAAATTTCATAATCACGTAGAAATTAACTTAACTTTATTATTCAAGAATAACAAGTAACACACAAGACAAGTCGGACTTGAGGTAAGAGGTTTCTTATCTCACTTTTAATTACATGAGATTTACATTTTTCGCCACTTATTTATTGCATGTGGTGTATTGTGTACTACTATTTGATATATGTAACACCCCAAGCTTCCATGGTATGCTTCTCATCGAATAATAGAGCAGCGTGTGTTTTACGCAACATCGAGTTCTAACACACCGCGACCAATCAAAGTAGCCATTATGAATAGTAATACCAACTTTTTCAAATTAAATATATTTTATATTTCATAATGGAATTAATTTTTGGATTTGGAATATTGAAATTATCCTATGTTGAATTTTTGGTATTTTTCCGAGAACTTCCAATTTTCGATGAATAGTGAAAAATACTTAAAAACAACATTTTTAATCAAAATAATTTATAGTGAAAAATTATACTATTGAGTAGTTTTAAATTATAATTATAATATAATTTTACCATTTTATCCAATGGTGGTCATTAGAATTAATTTCACTTTGAAATTGGACATAAACAATTATCTATCTTTTGATTGATATTGTTTCTTAAAAACATGATATTTGTTTTGACAACGGAAATTAATTATAAAATAAATTAATGCAACTTATAGTTTTTTAATTTTGTAAAATAGGCATCATTTTTGAATTTGGAATATCAATTATAGCTTAGGGTGAATTTTTGGTATTGTTTTGAGAGACTTCAATTTTTGATGAATAGTGAAACCACTAAGAGTTAGTTAAAAAACTAATTTTTCGTTTAAATGAAACTTTACCACTTCTGTGAATTGAATTTCAAAAATCCGACATACATGGTTGTCATTAGTAAGTAAAATGTGGTTCAATGAGATGAAAATAATTTTCGGTGAATAGTAACTTTTAAGTTTTATTAATTGCGATTAAAGGTAATTAGTGTAAATTAAGGTAAATATAATGTTATAATAATATTAAATTACATTTACACTTGTCCTACCCTTATTGGATGAGTCATGTCCGACCAAGAAAATCCACGGGTCAACTTGGGGACCCCATAGAGCCACTTGGGTAGGAAAATGACATTTATAACTTTTTATTTAAAGTAAAAATAAAATTGTCACAAACATGTGTTGTTTTACTAAAACAATTATTACATGGGGTTATATAAGTTAACTATTAGACTATAAATATTCATTGGAACTATAAAACGATTTCCTACATCATGGTAATTTTTTCATATAAATTTTAGGCATTAAATAAATAAATTTATATAAGACACCATGATGATGCAGCGATTACCTCATTAATGAACAATTTAAATAAAATGAAAAGATATGGTAAATTCTAAGACTTACACTTGTATAAAACCTATTTTATGGGTATATTTCGAACCCTTATAACCTTATCCTCAAAATATATTATTTTGGGACCTTTAAAATCCGAAAATCATTTCATAATAAAGTAAAACATTTCATGACTTTCCAAGAGTGCACCTCCTCTCCTCTTATAAAAGGCCCCAACCTCTACCACCTTATTCACACCTTCAAAGACATTTGGATCGGCCAAAATCTTCCAAAATACTCTCTCAAATTCCCTCTCTTACTCTTAGAATCCTCAATTTGGTCATAAGTCTTCTCAAGGAAGCCTTTGGATCAAATCAAAATGAGTTACTCAATTTTAAGGTAATGTCTTCTCTTATGTTCTTTTGCTTAATTTTGCTTCTCCAACCCCTTAAAATCTTTTTATTCCTTTATTTTGTAAAAAAACAAGTATATTAAATATACTATGATTTTTTATGAGAATTATTTTATTGACACTTACACACACCTTCGTCAAATGGTTAAAGAACATACTGTTTATGTGGGTGGTGAATTACTGCCTCACGAAATGATAAGTGTTCAATATTCTTTTATCACCTATCATAGGGGCCATTAAGATGTCAATATATTTATATATGATATATATTATGTTTATGTTTTCCTTATGATTATGTATTTTTTATTTATGGAATACCTTTATGATTTCAATTATGGGTAAACGCGATAATTTCATTTTAGGAAGTGCAGACTACCGCCCCCTCAAAGTGATTTGAATCGTTAATTCCATATGTGGGATGTATAAAGGATGGTGTAAATTATATTATATTTGATATTATACTGGAATTATAATATACCTTTATATCATTATGATTTCATTCCATTAAATATGAAATAGAAATGAAAATATTGTTCATGTGTACGTATGGCTTACCGTCTCCATTAACAGTGAATTCCATTTCTTACCTCTAAATGTTATGTAATATTATAAAATAATGTATATAATGGATATATATGATATATATGATATATAAATCATTAATATAGTTCTGGATATAATGGATATTTTATCACATGAACAACTTGTAATTATAAGAATTTATTTTTGACTCAACTACCAAAGATCGACAAAACGACCGTTACTAACTTAAATAATTACATAATGTTCATAACATGGTAATAAGTGATATAAAAGGAATAATGATCTGGAAAAAGGTTCTTAAGAAAGTAGAAATTAACTCTAGTTTATTATTCAAGTGGTTAAAGAACGATCGAGTCAAGTTGGACACGAGGTAAGGGACTTCATCTCAATATCCTTTCATTGAGCCATATTTTGTTTTATACACAACTTTCCATTATATGGTTTCTAAACCTCTTTGACTTTAACGTTTATTCAAAAGGAATCTTTTTATATGAATCGTTTTACTAAATGAAAAGAAGTAATGTTTTTTTATCATACATATGCGGCGACAATGACTTTTCCACAGCGGTAACCATTATTTGAGTTTCGGCTTCCTCTACAAGCCATAACTTTTTTTAAAATGAAAAATAAATACCATGTTTTACTTTTCTTTTATTTTGGTATTGAAAATGGTTTTATCATATCAATGTGTTGTATTGATATCTTGTGATTGAAATGTGGAAATGTTATGTTTCTATTATGCATGTTTTATGTGATACGATTATGTAATGGTTTATGATATGTTTAAACCTTTTCATATAAGGAATTCATTGGACTTAGTATGTGACAAGTGGATCCCGCTATAGCTCCTCGATGCATCGGTAGGTATCATTAGACAAACTAGTGCCTTGGAACAAGGCCTTGACAAAATCTTATTTGTAGTCTTGCCATAAGGCATTGACTATGTGGTTATGATATTCTGGAATTATGCATTCCATCATTATGAAAGTGGTTATTGATTTTTCATGTGATTATTCAACTAGTATAATATCCATGTGAATAAGTAAATGGCATTATTTCATTTTATTTTTTCCATATTATGTTGATGGTCATTTTTAAATGGCTTTTGTTTTAGTTATACATTGCCTTAAATGCTTATGTTTATTTATGAAAGTTTCCGCTATATTATTATCCTTACTGAGCATCGGAGCTCACCCCTTTCTATGTTTTATTTTTCCCAAGATCTGAAGAAATATTTTATGACTGACCTGCAGGGACAGTCTGAAGGGGATATGAGTGTGGACTATGGAGATCATGTTATTGTAGTTATTTACTTTATGATGTAATGTAACATTTATGAATGTATCTAGTGTTTCCAAAGCTACTAAACTAATTGGTCTTTTGAGAATTGATCTTTTGTGATCATGCCAATGTTAGGTAATAATGCACCAACTCTGGGTAATTGGGGTCGGGGTGTTACAGTTGGTATCAGACGTAGTTTAGTACTAACCTTGGAAGCTAGATTTTGATAAACTCTAATTACAGCACATAGCCCAAAGATAGACTTCGAATATTAGTATAGAAGAGCATCCTGGAATTTTGGTATTATATAAATTTTATGAGTTTTCTAAGAAATAAATCCAAGTCTGGATACAAGCAGGTAGAGGCAGCGTTGGCACAGATGTACCTAGGTGTAAAACCCGAAAACACCACTTTGAGCTAGACTCGAACGAGAACTAGTGCACAAAAACGAGCCTTGCTACACTCTTGGTTATGACACTCCCGGGGGATATGCTTTGGATAATTCCCATTTTCATTACAAACAATTATGAAGGGTTTATGAGTATATACTTCCTCAAATAAAACATTTTTATGATTATGGATTATATCCATAAACTGTTCAATTTATGTTAAGTGTTTTACAAGTATGGAATTATGTATTTTGATTCATAAACTGATCTAGTTTATTCCATTGTTTATCAATGGCGCCTAGTGGAAGGAATGTAAATCGTATCAATGCATTCACTACATGTAGGGATTTTCCTCTTGCTAAAGATAATTATAGTGGAGCTGGTGATACAACTAGTGCTGATCAACTTATCACCATACTCGGACAACTCACTCAGGTTATGAATAATAACCTTACTCGAATGGAGCACCCTCATTCGCAACGTAGAGGATCAATGTTAGACCAAATCATGAGTAAACAACCACCAACATTCAATGGGATTAAAAATCCTTAAGTATCTGATCAATGGATAAATTCCTTAGAGAAAATATTCCATGCCTTGGGGAGTAGTGAAAGGGAAAAGGTTATCATGGCAGTTTAATGCCTCACTGGAGATGTTGATCAGTGGTGGTCATTGATTCAAAACACAAAGGAAGATGATGAAGTATCAAATATGGAATGGATGGAGTTCAAAGATCTTTTCTTAGTAAAATACATTCCTCATGACCATCGAGCAGATATAGAAAGGCAATTTCTGAGTCTGAGATAAAAGGAGGATCCGAATGTCACAAAGTATGAGGATAAATTTACATGGTTAGTGAGGCATGCATCAGAATATATTTGTAACCCAAGAAGTAAGATTGATCATTTCTTTTATGTGTTAAAACCTTTTTTCCATCAAACCTTAGTCTCACAATGTTTCTCGTCATACGAAGATATTGTCTCATGTGCTATCAAGAATGAAAAGTAATTCTCTAAATCTTATGACAATAAAGTAAAGCAAGAGAAGAAGAGAATGGTGGAACAAGATAATGATAAAGGGAAAAAGGGAAAGAATAATTTTCCATTATGCGATAATTTTGGGAAGAATCACCCAGGTACTTTCCTAAAAGGAATGGGAGTTTGTTATAAATGTGGAGAAAAAGGTCACCAGGCTTGTGATTCCAAGGGAAAGAAAGAGGCTATTAATGGTGAATGCTACAATTGTATGGAAATGGGGCATTATGCAAATGAATGTCCCAAGCTTCAGGGAAACATACCTATGAAAATTCCCTGGGATCAAGGCCAATCTTATGCGGTTACTACAGTTGAAGTGGAATAATTAATGTATTGGTGCTTTTGGACTCAAGGATTATATTCTAGTTATAAGAATAATGTGATATATATATAAGGATTTTACTAAAGTACTTGTTGTTTTCATTAAGGTTTTAATATGATGAAGGTAATCATATTTTTATTGTATGAAAATAAGAGAAACGTTACTTTGTTTGGGGAATCTGATGAATTGATTTTGGAATTTAGAGACCTTATACAGAAAGTCTGTACAGAGGTATTTTGGATAACTATAAAGGTTGGAATGGATTATGTCTAACTTTGGATAGTATTGTTTAAGGATAAAACATTTCTGAAGATTATTTTTGGAATATTATAATACTATAGTTTTAGGAAAAGGACAACCTTTAGGTTGGGGGATAACCCGTCGCGTCGGAAAAAGCTGCAGGAATCGAACCCATGGCCATAGTGCGATATGCCTTTATTACCTACCACTAGCCTACAGGATGTCTGTGGTTATTAAAAAATCGTTTTCCTAATCTAAATGGTATGTGTTATTGTTTTTAACCTTGTACAATTAGGATAAATATATTATTCTTGAGTTGTATTATCTTTTTGAGTGAAGGATGAGTTTGTGGTAGAAATTAGTTGAAGGTTGAAACTCTAATTCTCAGGTAAATATATATACCTATCTTGTATTCTATGAATAAATTAATTCTTAGACTTTAGGAAAGGGATATTAAAACAAAAAATGTGTTATCCTAATGCCTTATGTTTGGTTAAACTGATGATATTTTAAATCAACATAGATTGAAGGCTTTGAGGCCCTCAATTTTATATGTGTTTTTGATTTATGACTTCAATCACTCCATATAAATATTTATGTTTTGCTCTAATTATATGTCTCTAATTTCAACCAATGTTCTTCTAATTGAGATCATAATTTGGTGGTGACTTTTTCATTTCCCTTTCCCTCTTATTAGGGCTAAATTTTTTAACCTTATTTCCGATGTGGGCTTTCCACAAAGGTATTTTCTATTTTCAACCATTTATTTTCGAAGACCAATTTCAAATTGCGAGGATGCAATTTATTTAAGGAGGGGAGAATGTAACACCCCAAGATTCCATGGTACGCTTCTCTTTGAATAATAGAGTAGTGTGTGTTGTACACAACATCGAGTTCTAACACCACGACCAATCAAAGTAGCCGTTATGAATAGTAATACCCACTTTTTGAAATTATATAAATTTTATATGTCATAATGGACTTCATTTTTGGATTTGGAATATCGAAATTAGCGTATGTTGAATTTTTGGTATTTTTCCGAGAACTTCCAATTTTCGATGAATAGTGAAAAATACTTAAAAACAACATTTTTAATCAAAATAATTTATAGTGATAAATTATACAATTGAGTGGTTTTAAATTATAATTATAATATAATTTTACCATTTTATCCGATGGTGGTCATTAGAATTAATTTCACTTTGAAATTCGACATAAACAATTGTCAATCTTTTGATTGATATTGTTTCTTAAAAACACGCTATTTGTTTTGACAAAGAGAATTAATTATAAAATTAATTAATGCAACTTATATGTTTTTTACTTTGTAAAATAGACATCATTTTTTAATTCTGAATAAAAATTATATCTTAGGGTGATTTTTTGTTATTTTTTTGAGACTTCAATTTTTGATGAATAGTGAAACCACTAAGTGGTAGTTAAAAAACTAATTTTTCGTTTAAATGAAACTTTACCACTTCTGTGATTTAAATTTCAAAATTCCTATATACATAGTTGTCATTAGTAAGTAAAATTTTGTTCAATGAGATGAATATAATTTTTGGTCAATAGTAACTTTTACGTTTTATTAATCGTGATTAAAGGTAATTAGTGTAATTTAAGGTAAATATAATGATATAATAAAATTAAATTACTTTTACACATGTCCTACCTTTATTAAATGAGTCATGGACGACCAATACAATCCATTGAAAACTTGGGGACCCCATGGAGCCACTTGGGTAAGAAAATAACATTAATAACCTTTTATTTAAAGTAAAAATAAAATTGTCACAAACATGTGTTGTTTTATTAAAACAATTATTACATGGGGTTATATAAGTTACAATTTAGACTGTAAATATTCATTGGAAATATAAAATGATTTCATACATCATGGAATAAAAATTTATAATTTTTACACATTAAATAAATAAATTTATTTATGACACCATGATGATGCAGCGATTACCTCATTAAGGAACAATTTAAATAAGATGAAAAGATAAGTTAAAATATAAGAATTAAACTTTTATAAAACCTATTAGATGGGTATATTTAGAACCCTTATCAGCTTATACTCTAAATATATTATTTTGGGACCTTTAAAATCCGAAAATCATTTCATAATAAAGTAACATTTCATGACTTTCCAACAGTGCCCCTCCTCTCCTCTTATAAAAGGCCCCCACCTCTACCACCTTATTCAAACCATCAAATCCATTTGGCTCGCCGAACCTCTACCCAAATACTCTCTAAACTTCCCTATATTACTCCTAGAAGCCTCACTTTGGGCAGAAGTCTTCCCAAGGAATCCTTTGGCTCAAATCAAAAGAGTTACCCGATTTTAAGGTAATGTCTTCTCTTATGTTATTTTGTTTTATTTTGATTCTCCAACCCCTTAAACTCTTTTTATTCATTTATTTTGTAAAAACACCAGTGTCTTAAATATAATATGATTTTTTTACAAGAATTATTTGATTTACACTTACACATACCTTCGTCTAATGGCTAATAAACATACTGTTTATGTGGGTGGCGAATTACTGCCTCACGAAACGATGATTGTTAAATCTTCTTTTAACACATCTCATGGTGGCCATTAAGTTGTCAATATATTTATATATGATATATATTATTTCTATTCATTCCTTATTCCTATGTATTTTTCATTTATGGCATACCTTTATGATTTCCATTATGGGTAAACACGATAATTTCATTTTAGGAAGTGCGGACTACTTCCCCCTCAAAGTGATTGGATCATTAATGTCATATGTGGGATGTATAATGGATGGATTAAATGATATTATCTATGATATTATACTGGAATTATAATATACCTTTATGTAATTATGATTTCATTCCATTAAATATGAAATATAAATGTATGTAGCGTTCATGCCTACGTATGGCTTACAGTCTCCATGAACGGTGCATTTCATTTCTTACCTATAAATGTTATGTAATATTATTAATGAATGTATATACTGGATATATATGATATATATGATATCTAAATCATGAATATAATTCTTTATATAATTGATATTTTACCACATGAACAACTTATAATTATAAGAAGTTTATTTTTGAGTCAAGTACCAAAGATCGACAAAACGACCGTTATTAACTTAAATAATTACATAATGTTCATAACATGGTAATAAGTGATATAAAAGGAATAATTAACTTGAAAAATGTTCTTAAGAAAGTATAAATTAACTCTAGTTTATTATTCAGTAGGTTAAATAACGATCAAGTCAAGTCGGACACGAGGTAAGGGACTTCATTGCAATCTCCTTTCATTAAGGAATATTTTGTTTTATACAAAAATTTCTTTTATATGGTGTATAAACCCCTTTTACTTTTATATTTATTCAAAAGGAATATTTTTATATTAAGCTATTTACTAAATGACAAAAAGGAATGTTTTTTTCTCTTATTTATGCGACGACAACGACTTCTCCGCCGCTGTGACCATTATTTGAGTTTCGTCTTCCTCTACAAGACATAACTTTTTTTTAATGAAAAATAAATACCATGTTTTAGTTTTCTTTTATTTTGGTATTGAAAATGGTTTTATCATATCAATGTGTTGTATTGATATCTTGTAATTTAAATGTAGAAATTTTATGTTTCTATTATTCATGTTTTATGTGATTCTATTATGTTATGGTTTATGATATGTTTAAACCTTTTCATATAAGGAATGCATTGAACATAGTATGTGACGGGTGGAGCCCGCTATAGCTCATCGATGCATCGGTAGGTCTCATGAGACAAACTAGTGACTTGGAACAAGGCCTTGACAAAATCATATTTGTAGTCTTGGCACAAGGCGTTGACTATGTGGTTATGAAAGTCTGGCATTATGCATTACATCATTATGAAAGTGGTTATTGATAATTCATGTGATTATTCGACTAGTAGAATATCCATGTGAATATGTAAATGGCATTATTTCATTTTATTTTTCCCATACTATGCTGAAGTTCAATTTTAAAAGGCTTTTGTTATTGTTATACATTGCCTTATATGCATATGTTTATTTATGAAAGTTTCTACTATATTTTTATCCTTAATGAGCATCTCAGCTCACCCCTTTCTATATTTTATTTTTCCCCGGATGTGAAGAAACATTTTATGACTGACCTGAAGAGATAGTCTAAAGGGGATATGAGTGTGGACTATGGAGACCATGTTATTGTATTTTTTCACTTTATGATGTTGTGTAACATTTATGAATGTACCTAGTGTTTCCAAGGATACTATACTAATTGGTCTTTTGAGACTTGATATTTTGTGATCATTCCAATGTAACATAATAATGCACCGACTCTGGGTAACTGGGGTCAGGGCGTTAAAAAATATATTATCATGATTATACTTATATTCATGGTATTCTACTATTAATTTTGTGTTTATTAACTTTTGGTTGTATGACTAGATTGATTAAAACATGTAAAGGGGTTTTCATATCACTTCTTATTTCCATGAGATTCATGATATATTTCCACTATTTCAATTTGTGTGGTGTATGTACTACCCATGATTGTATTCCGTAATTTATGGGTATTTAAATTTTCATTGTATGATCATTATTTTATGGGGTGTATGTTTCGTATGTCACCAAATTTTTAAGGGAATTTCTAGATACGATTTCCATACTTTGGGCATTACACATACTTTATTGACTATTTTACTCCAAGATTATGTGTAGAATCAGTTTTTATAATTTTTTTAGTAATTTCCACTCCCCTTAGTGTGGATATACTTTTGAGACACATAATCACTCCATTTATAATTTCTCAAGTCATAGATATGAACTTGATAAGAGTAATCCTAACTCAATTTCCATTCATTGAGTTAAACATACGAGTCATTTGTGTTGTTTTTACCAGAATATGTTTGAATGTACTATGATTTATTTACACTGAATATCCAATAATATTTAGTGTATTTATATTTATAAAACATAATTATTTCCTGGATCTATTCTTATCCTAAGGATATGTTCTTTAAAATGGATTTCATCTTAATTTATATTCCATTGAGACTTATTTGTTGTTATAAGCCAATTCACTTTTATATGGTGTATATAATATACTTTGACATAGTATATCATTAATAAATTTATTCTAATGATATTATAATGTTTTTATTACATAAATTATTTGTATTCAAGTGTCTCTCTTTAGGTTGGGAACTCTAACTAAAATACCATTTTAAATGTTTTAATGATTAATCCTTATAAATCATTCTCACAAATGTCCATGTTTTAAAAATGATTTTATGGATTTATTTATATTGACATTAATGTTTTAAATTTAAAATTCATTTTAAAAGTTTCATAGTGCTATGGGACACTTTGATTCAAAAATCTATTTTAGTTGTCTTGTTGATAAATATTGATACTTTTAAATGTTTTCAAGACAAAGGGGGATATTTCTCTCAAATAGTTTTGATGATTATTTTCATCTATGTCAATATACTTCATTATTAATGATTGACGTTAATATATTATAATAAAATCTTCCATATTATCTTTAATGAGTTATGTTTGACTGTAGATGTGCTATTTTTATACTATTCATGATTTGTGGTTAAAATGTTGACATTTCATATGCATGTTTTAATATGAATTTTTTAGATTATGATTCAACCTTTTCATATGAGGAATGCATTGGAAATAGTAAGTGATGGGTGGAGCATAGCGCCCTGACTCTAGTTACCCAGAGTTGGTGCATTATTACATAACATTGGCATGATCACAAAAGATCAATTCTCGAAAGACCGATTATTTTAGTAGCCTTGAAATGACTAGATACATTCATAAAGTTTCCATTACATCATAAAGTGAAAACCACAACAACATCTTGTCTCCACACTCATATCCCCTTATACTATACCTGCAGGTCATTCATAAAATACTTCTTCACATCCTGGGAAAAATAAAACACAGAAAGGGGTTTGCTCAAATGCCTAGTAAGGATAACAATATAGCGGAAACTTTCATAAATATGCATAAAAATTTAAGCCAATGTATAACTAAAACAAAAGGCTTTTACACTTTAACTTCAGCATAATATGGTAGAGATAAAATGAAATAATTCCATTTACTTATTCACATGGGTATTATACTATTTGAATAATCACATGCAATATCAATAACCACTTTCATAATGATGGAATGCATAATGCCAGACTATCATAACAACGTAGCCAATGCCTCATGCAAAGACTACAAATAAGATTTTGTCAAGGCCTCATGCCAAGACACTAGTTTGTCTCATGATACCTACCGATGCATCGAGGAGCTATAGCGGGCTCCACCCGTCACTTATTAAGTCTAATGCATTCCTCACATGAACATGTTTAAACATAACATAAACATTCGTATTAAAACTAGCATACGAAATGTCAATACTTTCTCCATAAACCATGAATGGTATAAAAATAACACATCCATAGTCAAACATATCACAAAACCTTCAATACAATATGGAAGTATTGTGTCATAATAAATCAACTTCATATAAGCTTAAAATCCATCAAAGGAGGTTGACATAGATGAAATCAAAACTATTTAAGAGAAATATCTCTTTTTTGAAATCATTTAAATGTCATATAATTATAAAAGAAAACATTTACTTTGAAAATATTCTTATAAGCTTGTAAGGTAAGTTTCAATGATTTTATAACGGTGGAAAACAGCTGCACCCACCGTATAAGATAAAAAAAGACATTCTTACCTTAATTTTGTCGAAAATGTTAAAAATGACCTTGTTTGGAAAACGACAGAAAGATTCCTTTCAAACCATTTCATAAAAAGAAAAACAAGGGTATAAATGACTTTAACCCATAGTGTAGTAAATATTAAAAATGTTTTTAAATGCATTTTTAAGAAACATGGATGTGGATGATAAAGAAGTCCCTGTAGATAATTATGTATAAACAACCTCGGATAATGAAGAGATTGTAAAATAAACCCTTACCTTTTACTTTTCCTTGGTTGGGGGTACGTTAAAATCTTTTATAATGGTGAAATAATTGTTATTAAATTATACAGGAATCGTATACATTAATATTATATCATATATGATCTTCTAACATTGCTTTATTAATAATATCTTAGTATTATCATCGTTTCGGGTTTTAACTTACTCGTTTTCTTTAATATGTTTTGTTACATAAGTCGTGTTTGTTATGGATAGATTGTATCTTATTCATATCAAGAATGATATAAAGTACGTAAACATTATTTTTAATCATCAAATGAGAATTACACTTTAATGGATACGATGGAGAATGAATCTCATCGCATTCGTGGAGACGGTAGCCCGTACGTACGCACGAGCGATAAGATAATTCTTTTGATATTAAAATAATATATAATTGGATGGTATATAATATATAAATAATCATTATAATGTTATATGTATTATTTAAATGAATTACACATCATTATTATACCCATCCAAATAATAATGTATTGAATAACAATTACACCACGACGTGGAGACGGTAGGTCGTACGTACACACGTTTGGTGAAATTTCATTAAAAGGATGGATAGAATACTGAATATGGGTGTACCATATTTTTAATAAAATCACAGTATATAGAATATACTGGAGTTAATATTATAGAATAGAAATAACAAAGAAATAAGAAGTTTAAGAAGAAAGGAACTTGAAAGAGAGTGGTGAAAACATTACCTCTTCTTTAGGTTCTTTCTTTTGATTTGATCATTAGGGCCCCATAGGTTGGCTTTATGATCAATATAAGGCCTCTAGGATTAAGTGAGTGAAGATGAGAGAATAATTGGGCAGGGTTTGGCCGAACCAAAAGGCTTTGATGGTGTGAAGAATTGGTTAGAAGTGATGTCCTTTTATAAGGGGGAGGAGGGGATCTTTAGGAAAAACCTAAACTATTATTTTATAATAAATTAATTTTTGGTTTCTAATGGCTCCAAAGTGAATTATTCAAGGTATAAGGTCGGGATGGGTCTAAATACTTTCAACCAAAATATTTTAGATAGGTTTTGGTCATTATATTAACCTTATCTTTTATTTTTAACTCTTAGTTAATTAGTTTCACATTTACCATGTCACTTGGTATTTTTATGTTATATAGTTAATAAACTTACTGTATATATCCAAGAGACCCCCAAGTGGTCCATTAATGATACTCATATAATCATATATGTCTTTTGGACAAACCTTAGATTTTTAGGAATAGAATATCTATTAATAATATAATATGTTTTTAAAAAAATCATTTATGTCAATTTTGACACTATTCAATAATTGATTTTTGTTAAAGTCTTAAAAACTTTATTAATTCGAAAAAAAATCATTTCAGAAATCCTATAATGTCATATTAACCAATAAAATTCATGTATGAAATCAAAACTTTCAAATTATATTTATTATAACATTTATAATACTAATTATTTGATTCATTCATTAATAAGGAAAATATTGCATCATTATTGTGTCATAAATAAATTTAATTATTAAATGTCTAAAATGTATAAATAAAATAAAATTATGTATGAAATATGTTTAGCTTTATAAGGAATATTTATTGTCGAAAATCCATCATATATAACCCTATGTAAAAATTGTTTTTCTAAACGATATATGCTTATGTCATTTTTGCATTTACTTTAACTTAATTAATATAAAGTGTCATTATCACTTACAAGTGGCTCCATGGGGTCCCCAAATCTACCCAAATATGCCCATGGTCTGCAATGTATCAAAAACTAAGGTTAGGACAAGTTTTAGGGTAATTTAGTATTATTATAATATTATTTTATTACCCTTATTTGGAAGATTTACCCTTTAACCATGGTAAATAAAATATTTACTGAAGTAATTATTCAAAATATATAAAAATAAAAGTTACCTATTTATACAATTTGTACCTAATGATTATAAATATGGAATCCATTTTTCTAAATTCAAAACACATAAGTGGCCAAAATTAATTTAAAATTACTTCTCGTTGTCGAAACAAAAAGCGTGTTTTTAACAAATATTAACTATCAAAAGATTGACACTTTCTTATGTCCAGTTTAAATATTCAATTATGTACAATGAGAAAAATTGTATTAAATGGTAAAATTATAATATAATTATACTTTAATATCACTCAATTTCATAATTTATCACTATTAATTATTTTTATTAAAAAAGTTGTTTTTAATTAAAATTTAGTAATTTTCACTATTCATCAAAATTTGAAAGTTATCAGAAAAGTACCAAAATTTCTCCCTAATATAATTTCGATATTCCAAATCCAAAAAAAGTCTATTTAAAAAAGTTAAAAAAATAAAGTTTTAATTTATTAATTTAATATTAATTCCCGCTATTAAAACCAAAAGGCCTATTTTTGAGAAATAATAACTATCAAAAGTTTGACACTTGATTATGTCCAATTTCCAAGAGAAATTACATACAATGACCATAACTGGATAAATGGTAAAGATATAATATATTTTTACTACAAGACCATTAAAATGTATAATTTAACAATATAAATTATTTTGATTAAAAAAGGTTGTTTTCAGTTAAAATATAGTATTTTTTACTATTCACCCAAATATGAAATTTATCAGAAAAACACCAAAACATTATTGAAACTAAATTATTATGTCACGATTCTAAAGAAGAAGTTTATTTTGTAAAATTTAATATATAAAAGTTTCAAATATTGAATCTAAAAAGGAATCCCCATTAAAAGGCGGTAAAATTGCATTTTTTTAAAAATACTTCTTTTATCTAAAAAAATGTATATGTTCTTACATTATGTCTAAGAAACACCTAATATGTATTCTAAAATTATGAAGATTATATAAAGTTCAGAATTCAGTTAATACTATTCATAACCGCTTTTGAACGGCTTGTTTGGTAAGTCATGGTGCGCTAGAACTCGGTGTTTCGTGTAGTGAATGTTATTGAATTACTTTGAAGAAATAACGTACTATGAAATATTGTTGTGTTACATGGAGCCCAAAATAGCTCCTCGATGCATCGGTAGGTCTCGTGAGAAAAACTAGTGTATTGGCACAAGGCCTTGACAAAATCTTATTTGTATTCTTAGAATTAAGCATTGACTATATTGGTATGATGTTCAGCATTATGAATTACATCATTATGAAATTAGCTATTGATATTTCATGTGGTTATTAAACTACTAGAATACCTATGACTATGTTTTATTATGGCATTATTTATTGATCTCATATTCCCGCCATAAAGTGTTCTTGTTTATTATTTGTAAAGTCATGTGTTTTAAATTATTCACCATGATTAATGTTAATGTTTTCTTCCGCTGTATTGCTTACTCTTACTAAGCGTTTGATCTCACCCCTTTATTATTTTCATTTTCCCATGATATGAAGAAGTTATTTATGAGTGACTTGCAGGCATAATATAATAATCTTGGATGTTTCTAATGGAACAAATTAGTATTGTTTTTCTTTTCAAGTTGTAATGTTGAACTTATGTATGTATCTTGTTTCCAAGACTACTAAACTGATCGGTCCTTTATGAAATTATTCCTTGTAATCATGCCAATGAATTAAAATAATTCACTAACTCCTAGATTCTATGGTTGGGTCATTACAGTTGGTATCAGAGAAAGTTTAGTACAAACCATGGAAACTAGAATTAGATAAACTATGATTAGAGCACATTACCCTAAGATAGGCTTTGAGGATTATATAGAATAACTTCCTATAATTTTTGTAATGTAGAGATTTTTTGTATTTTACAAGAAATACATCCCTATTTGGATATGAGCAGGTAGAGTCGGATCTGGCATAGATGTACCTAGGATTGAAAACTCTGACAAAGAGTTTCTGGCTTGACCCGGGATATCCTGGTACACGACAACCGTCCTTGCTGCACTCTTGGTTACTACACTCCTGGGGGATATTACTAGGATAATTATCATTTTATTTAAAAACCGATTTGATAGATTTTAATATAAGATGAGAATAAATGACCTTGGTTAATCCTAAGGTGTTTCAAATTGGAAATATGGTGTCATGAAATTTTCTAAATTATTTTATGACTATTGTTACTCACACAATGCTTTCTGGTTTTAGTCAATGGATGGATTCAAAGCATGTCATAGTAACATTGACCATGATGTACAGGGTGGGAATGGTTGTGGAAATGAGTAAAAAGAATAGAATTTCGATAAGAATAAAAGATATCATGTTCATACCGAATCTGTTATCAAAAAATAAGGTCAAAAACATACATATTAATCCACTCATGGAGTCAAGAATGAAGGGAAAGGTGATGAAAGATAAGATCTCCAATAGTGGAGACCATGGAGAAAAGAAACGTCAATTTACATCATACAGGAAATGTGGAAGGAGACACCCAGGAATGGGTCTCAATGGAACAAAGACATGTTTTATGTGTGGGAACGAAGGACATAAAGTAAAGAATTGTCAAGGAAAAATTCAGAGTACTATGGTTGAAAATACAAATGGTCCCAAGAATCCAATTATAGTCATTTTCCGTAAATGTAGGGGACCTGGCCATTACCTGAGTGAATTCCCTATTCTATAGGATATCCTCTTGGTCAAAGAAGAAGCTATGTGAAAATAAATGGTTGGTGAAATGTTTAAAAGTATTAGTGCTCTTTTTTGATGGAATTACTTTGGAAGAATTTTATCTTGTGTGTGTAACCCTACTGTTTTCCATGTGAAAATGATATTTGAGGAAGAATTATCTTTTATGTTGTAGATATAGTTATAAATGACCATTTGTCTTTTTATGATCCAATAATTTGAGGTAATTCCTAGTTATTAAATCTTGGGATGAAAATGTGATGTATGAGATAAAAATTTTGGTTAAATGATTTTATGGTTATTTTGAGGAATTTATCTCATTTTGGTAATGTAATAAAATATTGATTTTGAAAAAGTACAACACACAGACCGTGTGACTACCCGTCACGTCGGACAAAGCTGTGGGAATCGAACCCATAACCAGAGTGTGGTTGGGATTTGTCGCCTACCACTAGACTACGTGAAGTCCCTGGTTCATGTGACAAATTCATTTTAGTTAAATGATTTTATTAAGTTGATTTGGGACAGTAGGTTTTATCAAATAGATATCCTTAGTTTGGAAAATGATTTGGTGATTAGGTGATAAATGTTATTTTTGAAGACATTCCCTCTATTGGGAGCACTATATGCCTAAGGAAAATAGAATATTAAGGGATTTCATTTGAGGAGTATTGTTGGATATCTTTCAATTTTTTTATTCTGTATTTATAGTGATTTGGGTTATTTATGGAAATGATTAACCTATCATAGAGAATATGTGATTAGGTTAATTAATTTTAAGTATGTGACTTTAAGAGTAGTCGATGTTATTTGGAGATACAATTTAACATGGAAGACTACATAATATAATTATTCTGAATTTTGGGTTTCAACCTTAGTTATGATTATATAGAAGGATTTTAAGTACAATTGTTCATTGAAGTGTATTTTTTGACCTTTGGGTATTGTTTTTTTTTAATTTTGAAGATTAAGTTTAGTATTTTTTTCTGTAAATGATTTTCCTTTTTGGGGATCATATGATCATGTACTGACCATTTGGTATTGGTTGATCTTTAAAGACAAGGGATATATATAGTTCATCCTTTGTGGATTATTTTATTCTCTTTATGTTGATTGTAGCGCTTCAGGTGTAACCAAGTCATCTTTAATACTCAACGTATGGAGAAAAGATGAGTTAGTGGTAGAAATTTATTAATGGATCAAACTCTACTAATAAAGTAAGTATATCTCCTTATACTATTAGTCAATCTCATAAATAAATTCACCAGCATTATGAAAAGGAACTTAAAATAAAAATGTTGGTTGTTTACTTTTCCTACTGGGTAATCCAAGACCATTCAACCCATCACATGTGTATGGATTTCAAATTGTCAACATCTCATAATAATTTTCTCGATCACTCTCCATTATAACATGATGAATATTTTTCTCTTCCATATCCTTTTATTCCTACATGTAACCCTAGTATGTGTTATTTTTGGTATCCTTCATACTTACCTTTATTAATTTTAACATAGAGGCCACGTTAATTCATTTTGGATGTGGGATTTCAACTAAGATATTTTCAAATGTCAAAAACAATGTTTTCAATCCAGAGATTAAATTTCGAGGACATAATTTATTGAATTAGGGGAGAAGGTAACACCCCAAGTATTAATAGTACATTATCTCTTTAAAGTAATTCAATAGCTTGCACCTCACACAACACCGAGTTCGAGTGCACGACCACTTACCAAACTAGACTTTCAAAAGAAGTTATGAAAATTATTAACTAAATTTTGAATATTATATATTCCAGATAATTTTAACATCCATATAATGCATTTCTTAGGCATAATATAAGAACAAAATCATTTTTTTCCGATAAAGGAGGTATTTTTCAAAAATGCAAATTTACCGACTTTTATTAGAGAACCCTTCTTAAATACAATATTTGACCCTTTTATATATTCAATTTGACAAAATAAACTTCTTATTTGGAATAGGGACATAAAAATTTAGTTTCAATATATTTTTGGTGTTTTCTGATAACTTTCATATTTGGGTGAATAGTAAAAAATACTAAATTTTAATTGAAAACATATTTTTTAATCAAAACAATTTATAGTGTTTAATTATAAAATTGAATGGCTTGAAAGTATAATTAGATTATATTTTTACCATTTAATCCAATTTTGGTTATTTGAATTAATTTCACTTTGAAATTATACATAAACATGTGTCAATATTTTGATAGTTATTGTTTCTTGAAAACACGCTATTTGTTTTTACAACGGAAATTAATTTTATATTAATTAATGAAACTTATTTGTTTTGAATTTGGTAAAATAGAAATCATTTTTGAAATTGTAATATCAAATATATCATAGGCTGAATTTTTTGTATTTTTCTGAAAAACATCAATTCTTGATGAATAGTAAAACCACTTAGTAGTACTTAAAAAACAGACTTTTTCATTTAAATAATATTTTACTGATTCTATGAATTTAATATTGAAAATACAAAATACATGGTTGTTATTAGTATGTAAAATGTGGTTCAATAAGATGAAAATAATTTTTGGTGAATAGTAACTTTTGACTTGTATTTACCACGGTTAAAGTTATATAGGGTAATTCATGGTAAAAAAATATAATAATAATACAAAATTACCTTGACACATTTCCTAACCTTACTGTATTAGTGATATCCGACTATGGGGATCCTTGGGTCGATTTTTGGAACCCATGGAGCCACTTAAGAGTGATAATGACACTTTATTTTATTTAATTTAAAGTAAAGACAAAAATTACATTAACAAATATCTATTAGTAATTCAATTTGTACATGAAGTTATATAAGTCATATTTTAGACTATAAATATTCATTGGAAATATAAAAATTGTTTCTACATTATAGTATTTTTTTTATAATTTTAGACATAAAATAATTCAAATTATTTATGACACCATAATGATGCAGCATTCACCTCATTAATAAATGATTTAAATAAATAAGATTATTAATATTAAAAAAATATCCAAAACCTATACAATTATTATTGGATGATTTTCACTCAAACAGGAGTCACATTATCTTTGACTTTAATTTGCTTTGGACCTTTTGAAACAGAAGATTAGTTTATAATAAAATAACATTTTCAAATATTCCAATAGAGCCCCTCCTATCCATTATAAGAGGATAACAATTCTAACCCATTACTCACACCTCTCAAGACCCATTTCTCATCCAACCTCTGCCCAAATAATCTCTCACTATCCTTCTCTACCATCTAGAAGCCTTACCTTAGGAATAAGTCACTTCAAGAAGTCCTTTTGGTTCAAACTAAAGGGAGTTACCCAAATTAAAGTTAATGGTTTCTCTTAACTTCTCTTGGATTATTTTACATCTCCAACCACAAAACTATTTCTATTCAATTATTTTATAACTACACCAGTATACTCAATATACTAGGATTCTGTGATGAGAAGTACTAGAACTAGACATACACACACCACCATCTAATGGGTAAATAACAAACTATTTCTGTGGATGGAAAATTAACGCCTCACGAAAATATGATTGCTCAATTATCTCTTACTACCTCTCATGGTGGCCATTATGATGAAACTGTATTTATATATTATATATATTATGTTTATTTTTACTTTATTATTCTTTATTTTCCATTTATATAATTCTTTTATGGTTTCCATTATGGGTAAACGCGATAATTTAATTTTGGGAAGTCTAGACTAGCGCCCCCTCAAAGTGATATGACTCATTAATTCCTTATGTGGGACCTATAAAGGATGTAGTTAATTATATTATATATTATATTATACTGTAATTATAATATACCTATGTATAATTATTTTTTAATTCTATTAAAATACAAAATAGAGATGAAAGTAGTGTTCATGCGTACGTACAACTTACCGTCTCCATGAACGGTGCATTTCATATCTTATCACCAAATGTTATTTACTATTATAAATACATATATATACTAAATATATGATATATATATGATATCTAAAACATATATATCATTATGTAGATATTGTAATTTTTACCACATGGACAAATTGTAATTATAACATGTTCATTTTTGACTTAAGTTCCGAACATCGATAAAATATCCAATATGAACTCAAATAATTAACTAATTGTTATAGTAAGGTAATAAGTGATATACGAGGAAGAAAACATGAATAATGTTCATAATCATGTATAAATTACCTTAAGTGTATTATTCATTAATAACAAGGAACATAAAAGGCAAGTCGGACTTGAGGTAAGGGGCTTCTTCTCTCACTTCTAATTCTGTGAGATTTCCATTGATCACCACTTATTTATTGCATGCGCTATATTGTGTACTAAAATTTGATATATATTATAATTACTCTCTTTATATTCATGGTATTTTGTGATTTATTTTCTGTTTATTAATGTTTTGTCATATGACTTGAATGATTACATCATTGTAAGGGGTTTTCATCTCACTTCTTATTTCCATGAGATTCATGATATATTGTCAATATTTTTTTTGGTGTATGTACTTCCCATTATTGTATTTATTATGTAATATAAATTAATTTATGGGTATTTACATCTTCATTTTATGATCCTTCTTTCATTGGGTGTATGTTTTCTATGTCCCCAAATCAGTATGGGAATTTCTAATTTTGATTTCCACTCTTAAGGCTTTACGCATACATCAATGATTATTCTATTCCAAGATTATCTGTGGAATCACAATTTATTATTTATGTAGTCATTTCCAATCCCCTTTGGGTGGATATATGTTTGATACACATAATAACTGCATTGGTAATTTCTCAAGTCATTGATATGAACTTGATAAGAGTAATCATAACTCAATTTCCATTTATTGGGTTAAAAATCTGAGTCATTGGTGTTGTTTTTACCAGAATATGTGTGAATGTACTCTGATTGATTTACACTGAATATCCAATCATATTTAGTGTATTTATATTTTTCACACATTATTATGTCATTGTTTTATTCTTAACTTAAGGATACAATCTTTATAATCTATTTCATTTCAATTTATATTCCATTGAGACTTCATTGTTGTTATACACCAATTCACTTTTATATGGTGCATATAATGTACTTTGACATAGTATATAATGAATCCCATTATTATCATAATATTATAAAGTTTTTATTACCTCAATTATTTTTATTCAGGTATCTCTCTTCTGTTTAGGAACTCTAACTAAAATATCATTTTAAATGTTTTAAAGATTTATTCTTCTAAATATATCTCATTAATTTCCATGGTTTAAAAATGGTTTTAAGGATTTATTTATATGGACATTAATTTTTTAAAATTAAAATTACTTTTAAAATTTTCAAAGTGGTATGGGACACTTTGATTCGAAAATCTATTTTAAATGGCTTCTTGATAAATAGTGAGACTTTTAAATGTTTTCAAGAAAAAGGTTGATATTTCTCTCAAATATTTTTTATTATTATTTTTATCCATGTAAATATCCTTCATTATTCTCTATTAAGGTTAATATATTATAATACAATCTTCTGTATTTTATTGAATGAGTTATGTTTGACTGTTGATGTGTTATTTTTATACCATTCATGATTTATGGTTAAAATTTTGACATTTCGTATGCTAGTTGTAATATGAATGTTTATATTATGTTTAAACCTTTTCATATGAGGAATTAATTGGACTTAATATGTGACGGGTGGATCCTACTATAGCTCCTTGATGTATCGGTAGGTCTCATGAGACAAACTAGTGTCTTGGCAAAAGGCCTTGACAAAATCTTAGTTGTAGTCTTGGCACAAGGCCTTGACTATATAGTTATGATGTCCAAAATTATGAATTCCATAATTATGAGATTATATATTGATATTTCATGTGGTTATTTGACTAGTAGAATATTCTTGACTATGTTTTATTATGGAATTATTTACTCATCTCATATTACTTCCATAAAGTGTTCATGTTTATTATTTGTAAAGGCATGTTTTTTCAATTATTCACCATACATAGTGTTTATGTTATCTTCCGATGTATTGCTTACTCTTACTGAGCATTTGATCTCACCCCTTTCTTATGTTTTATTTTTCCACGATATGAATAGGTTAGTTATGAGTGACTTGCAGGCATAATCTGTGAATCTTGGATGTTTCTAATTTAATAAATTAGTGTTGTTTTTCTTTTCAAGTTGTAATTCTGAACTTATGTATATATCTTGTTTCCAGGACTACTAAATTGATTAGTCCTTTGGGACCTAATTCCTTGTAATCATTCGATGTATTAAAATAAGCACCGGCTTCTTGATTCTGGGTTCAGGTCGTTACAGGTGGACTCTTTTTCATAGAATTGATCGTGGTTCATTGTTTTCATGTTTCAAATAAATGGCCTTAGAATTTAGAGTCTCTTTACATGGTGGATAAGATGTGAGGAAATCCTCGGTGATATATTTGGTGAGTGTCTATTGATCTGGATGATCCCACTATGGCTTCCTTCTTCAATGTATTTTAATAGATTTATCAAGTGTGGTGAGTTACCATGGTAGGGATGCCTCCTGATAGGGTGACGAAGTTAGGTGGATCATGGTATGTCAATTGACCATTAGATGGGGATATAGTTAAAAGGAAGAGGTTTCTTAGTGTCAGTCTGATGATCATGATATGGAGACTAGATAGAGATTCATAGTTTACCTCAATCGGGTGGATCATGGTTAGTATGATAACCATGAGATTGGGATTGTGTGGGGGGCATGAACCCCCAATTTTCTGAATATTATCCACAACCATCGAGTCGCATGACACGATTCGAATACTAATTTTGCTATGTACTCACCTGAATAATATAAAACAGAAAATCAATGAAATTCCAAAAATAATTTCATACAATGTAATAAAACTAAAATAAGAAAAAAATAATTATTAACAAATGAAGAAATAATTTTATATGTGACTAAAAATTATATTAAAATAATTGAAACCCGATTAAATTATTTGACTATATAAATAATTAAAAGAATAAATTAATTAAAAACATAAAAAAAGTAAATTATGACATGAATTGAAATTTTATTATTTTTAAATATATATTAAAATAATATTAAATAGTTTCATTCCATATATATTATTATTTTAAAAAATAGAAAATGAAAATAATGAATAAATAAAATAAAATATATAAATAATTCATAAACTATATCTTAGATAATAAAACAAGAAAAAGTAGAGATAAAACTAGTTTATTTATCAAACTAAAAATAATAACTAACAACATGACTCATATTAACAAATAAATTGATATTTTAACATAAAAAATAGTTGTGATAATTAAACAACATATAATCAAAAAAATTAAGTAATTCAATAAAAAATTAATTTAATTATAAAAATATAGTTAAATACGCTAAATATTGTTGAAAATAACTAATAAAAGAATTTCCACATAAGTCACTACACCAACTAGGTCATTCAACTTTAATATACAAATTTATTCTATGGTCTGAAATGAAAATATTTTTTTTGTGATGAAATGGGGATGAATTCTTTTCCGAATGCCTCACTTGTTAGAGAATTAAAGTAGAGTAGCCGAAGTTTGACATTTTGTTACAGTCTCTACTAGTCCCAGTATAAAAATGCATTGAGATATCCAAGAATTTTTTAAAATTATTTCATGCTCCCCAAATATAAATTATGAAATTTTGGTAGTCAGTGACCTATTGTTGATATCATATAACTTTATTCCAATTCGAGGGTCAGTAAACGAAGAATAACATGGATTGTTTTATGTAATAAAAGTTTTTCAGATTTATAGGGTGTCTTCAACATTCATTTTAGACTAATACAAATGATACACATATAATTTACAAAAGGTATTTTAGGATTCTTTAGTGCCTTAGTTAAAATTAATATTGGATTTTATTCTGCAGATCGATGGTAAGATCGAGCAAGCTATCCAGATCATGTGGGATATACTTCAATATTTCTCCCTTGGTTTTAGTATCTCTTCAGAGAAACACTTGTATTTTTCTAATTTATCCATTAATAATATCTTCTATACCCTGATAAAGATATATATCATTGAATAATTATTTTAAATGATGTGAAACCCCCTCTTACATTGTCTCAGCCACGAGAGCACTCTTTATTGAAACCCAATATCATTCTGGATATGAATGAAATGATTCGTCTAATTCCAAAAAACATTAGGTAGCTCAAAGTCACCAATGATATTACTCTGATAGTCAAAGTCAATTTTTTAGATTTATGTCAATGATAGTGTGTTTCTTATATTCCCTCCTTAGTTAGGGAACATTGGTTTACATCTGTATGGTATGATAGTGTCAAATTTTGTCAAACCTTTCAATATAGTGGACCATATAAAATAATTAGACACACTAGTAATAATTTATAGCTCCTATAGCCTCTATTAATATCATATTTCATGTTTCCTATCTAGAGAGACATCATCTAGACCTATCACTCAAGTCAGGATGTGGTGTTTTGGATTTTTAATCCGACACCTCTATCATCAAATAGTGTATACAAATTTTTTATCACCAATTAAAAAAATTTCGGCATAAATTGATCCCTTTATTCCATTTACTATAGTAGTATATCCAATATTTACTTGATACATAGTATCATGAGGCCATAGTGTGGGTAAAAAGGACTCACCATTATATTAAAACCAACACTTATAGAATTTCATATAAAACAATGTGGTATAGTGGTGAACATTATCACACCCATTTGGTCATTGATATGTAATCAATTTTTATATTCATTTCATTTTGAGTTCAACTATAGTTTCTTGTGGTTAGAAATAGAAAATGAGATATTTTTGGGGGAGGAAAGAAAGTACACAAGGCTTACATTTTGTTATTACAAACCATGAGCCATACTGTGTTGATGGGAGAATGGGGAGATAGTTCTACATCAGTCAATTTTACACAATTTATCAAACCATGTTAGGGCTCCCAAGAAATCATGGATAATTAGGTAGTTGACATGGGTTACAAACATTATAATTGTATGGTTTTTAAAATTGTGTGTCTTTACCATAATTTTTATAAAGTGTGTTTTAAATAAAATTACATATCACAATTTAACACTCATCAACTGTTATTTCTCCCCTCATTAGAACTGGGTCACCCCATCTATAGATAGTTCTTCCTTGTGGTCCTATAGTATTTATCATAGGATTCATTTGTGGGTTACTTAAAGGATAATCTTATTTCCTTTTTATTTAACCTTATTTATTCTTCCTCATTAATGTTCTTCTTAATTAAATCATTTTTAACACTAATTTCCATGGAAGGTCTAATCCTTTTGTTTGGTAGAGGTCTTGATTAATTTATGGGATGTTTAGGAGTGGGAGTATCCATGTCCTTCTCTTATAGAAATATTTTGTGATGGTGATGTTGTTTCGACACTATTGATGTGGGTGTATCCACATAACTAAAATTCTTATTTAAATTACCTTTGTTATTGAGTTTTTCATTTGTTTTTTTGTTGAATTATTATTTCGTGGATTGATTATTAAGGTATTATATATATGTATTATATATATTCATTGATCTTTTTGAAAAAATAGTTATTATTTGGACATTCTAATTTTTAAATTAGGTTTACCCATACATGTGTTTGATAAAATAATTCTTTGAAAACTATCATCATTGAAAAGGATTTAAAAGAGTCTTTGAATGAGGATATTGTTGAAAACCTTATCTCTTGGTATTGGTCTTGGTTATATTTTATATTTGTGGTTATGGATTCATATGGGAGACCTTTAGTGTATGGGTTTGAGTGTGGGTGATACCCTGGACTTAAGCATTTGCAAACTGGGGTTTTTATCATTGTCTTCGAGAGACTAAGGATTTATGTCTGTGTAGGGAAAAAATTTATCATTGAGGGGTTTTTAATCTCCTAAACCCAATTGGATATATCAGCCCCATGTTTTATATATTCATTCAATTTATTATATCTTTCTTTTATGTGATTCCATTGAATTTTTTGGTTTTAATAAAATTATTCATTTTATTCCATCCATTTTATTTTGTGGACATTCCTCTCATGGTATTCAACATTATTGAAATTCTTCCAAACCCAACAGATTTATGAAATAATTTTTGAAAAAATGGATTTTAATGTTTTTTTCAAACCATAACTTTTGGTTTTCATTGTGAAAAGTTTTGTATTGATTCATGCTAGTAACCTAATAGGATTTACCTCACACCATACATATTCCTTTGGTAATATGAATATTTTTTTACAAACCATAGGAAAAGTATAGGAAATTATCTATTATATAATGGTATCTTTATGTTCACATCATCGTCTAAGTTGTGCACCGGTGGTGGCCAAGGTTCATATTGAGCAAGTTTGGTATAACATCTTGGGATCCATCATATATTGGAAATTTGGGAATTTTTTTAAATAATGGAAACATTTTCCAGGTATGTACTTTATTATTATGTTTATCTTTGTGATGTTAGAGTTTATTATTTTATTTTTAAGATTATATCTAGTTGTGGTTATTTATATTGTTTTTGTTGTTCACACTCTAGTAAGGATGATTTATACTATTGAGATTTTTTATTTTTTCATGTGTAAATAGAATCCCTACATGGTATATGATATATTATATATGTTTAAAATCATTACACATAGTTATCCTCATTACATTGGTTCTTGTCACAACCATAGGTTGATCGAGAATGTGGAACAAGCCTAGTGGCACACCGAAAAAGGTGATGAGGTAGGTTAGCACATGTTAGATCATTACACGGTTTAATTTTATATATAAAAAATTAATCTATATATAATGATTATGATTTTATCGTCATCATTATATTATATGGGGTTTTTTATGAATCTTGTAATAACTAAATTACATTTGATCCTTATACTGGTAGATTTTTATGGCATTTTTTCTGGTGGTCATCTCGAATGTTCATTTTAGTTTCTAGTATTTTGACATCCCCCAATGTCAACTTTCTGAAAAAGGTATGATCATGTTTAAAATAATTATTAAATCTAATTAATCTACATATTCCCCCTATAAAACCCTTTAGTGGTGGCCTAATTTCTTTATCTATTATATTTTTATCCACCGTTGCTAGCATTGTTGGTGTTTTAGTGTCATATCTATAATGAAATCTATAATTATAGTAATTTAAAAACCATTCTTTGTGGGTCTAGAATATATGTCTAAAAATAAACACTAAATTGGAGGTACATGCCAATGATTGAATTATTTCTATGGTGGATTTTTGGGTTTTCTGATTTGTGGTATTTAGTAAACCATCTTTCATTGTCCAATGTGAACCATGGTGTTGATCCAAATAATAATAGACATTTCATTCAATGTGGGGATAAAATAAATATATATATTATATTTACTAACGTTATGGAAGTTAAATATCTATATTAATAAATAATATTTAATTTTTATCAAAATCATCATTTAATATCTCCCTTTTTATTTTTTTAAATATTTTTGTGTGATTGGATTCTTAATATCACCGAATGATGATTTTTATAAAATAAACCATTTATTTCCATTTATTAAACAATGATATGATATTAGAAGATATTATATTAAATATTTAGTATCTATAACATTCTAAGAACATATGGTATGTATCTTTCAAAATATAGCATCTTCGATAGTTCAAGCTTCCCGCAACACTGAGTTTAAAACCATAATATACTATGAAATATGACCATTAAGAATATTTATATGACCAATACAATAGTAGCTTCACCTATGAAAGTATAAATAATGTTTTTGTAACTTATAACGTAAAATATAATATATTTATCCTTGAATAAGAAAATAAATGTTTTTAAAATGATAATTTTAGTATTGGTATTTTTGTGAAATGAAAATGTTTGTTCAAAAAATTATAATTAAAATAATGATTAAAAAATTATTTTCTTAAAATAGATTCATAAATTTATAGTTTTTTTCTTATTATTATAATATAATTTTACAAGACCTCAATTAATTGTTGTAGGCGTCCTAAAATCTGTTATAATATTAAAATTGGTATTTTTTGAGTAAATGATGGTTTTAATTAAAAATTAATCTTATAATATTAATAAAAATATCTCAATAACATGGCGTCAAATTTTCAATTCTATATTTTGAAAATAATTATGGTGATTTTTTTGATCTTTTTAAAATAGTTGATTTTACTAGTGAATAGTAAAATACAGTTCTCTACAAGATAAGAATTATTTAGTCATAGATGATGTAATGATGATGTAAACCCATAATATCAAAATATCATTAATTAATATAATATAATTATCAATATGTTTCCAAATATTTATAGTATTGAGAAAAAATAACAAAAAATGAATATAATAATAATAATAAGACCCATCTCCTCGATTATAAATACCACCCCTCACCACCTCTTATTCTAAAAACACCAAACCTAAATATATTTTCCATGTTTTTTAAAATAGATCTCCCAAACATGTCTTTGATTTTATCTTCCTTCTAATCTCACCTAAAAGAACATTTCAACATTCTTTAAGGTGGTTCTCAAGGAGGGGAATTAAAGTGGTAAAATATCATTTCATTCATTTAATTTTCATTCATGTTCCTTCCTTATCCATTACTCAAATCCTCTATCAAAAAATTCATGATAAAAACATTATATAATATATAATTTTATTTTATTAAGTTAATGAAAAATGAAGTATCAGTTCTCTTATCATCCAATTTTTATTCTAATATGGAAAACATTGTTTGTGAGGTGCTTATTTGCAGCCTTCGTGGATGATGACTTTTCATTTTTCAATTCAACCTACATGGATAGTTATAATTCCATTCATATAGTAAAAAGATTTTTTTATATTTAATACAGCATATTTATTCTATAGAACTATAATATATACATAATATTAATACATAACACCAAACTATTTTCTGATGCTTGAAAACAAATTCCAAATTAATCTAAATGGTTATCATTGACACTTTATTTTATGAATCATCATCATATATGGAAATAAAATGATATGTACCATAATTATATATTATTTAATTTCATATATAAAATGTAATTTCAATTCTAGATAACTATTCCCAATTCACATCATCTTTTATATATGTTTACAAGTGAACCAATCCTGAAAAATAAGAAATGAGCACACCTGAATGATGAAATTGAATCTTAAAACTCATAAAAATGCCATATGTGAATTTAATAAAATTATAATAAATAATATATGCATTGAATAGGTTCTTAATTAAATTATTAATAAATTTAATTACATTATACATGACATTAAGTGCAAGTGTAGAACTATTGTGGACATATGGTAAGAGTTTCTTCCCAAACCTGTATTTTTCATTCAGGTTATGCTTTCTCTCACTCTACACCAATTTAATTCTTAATTATTTTTATATAATTACAATAAATTATATATATGTTCAAAAATCATATATCCAGATCAGTTCATCTTTCTTTGATGGGAGAACCATTTTTTAAGACAAACCAGAATAAAGGGAACTTTCAATTCATCAACCATTTTAAAGTACACCCCACAATCTATTTTAAGTTAGAAGTATTTGTTTAAAATCTCCCTTTTTTACTTGAAAAACTATCTTAGATAATTTCTAGTTTTATGTAAATAATTAAAAATTTTCATCTTTAAGGTGTATTTTATATTATCTCTAAAACGACACTGAAGTGGCCAATTTGTAAAGATTATTAAAATATCCTTTTACATGAATTCAATTTAGTTGCACATATTTCATGCCTAAATCACATTTTCATTGTAAATTCCTTTTATTTTCTGGGATATACATGTTTATAATCTACTTTCATGCAAAATACAAATGATTTGCCAAAAAAACTTTTCTTTGAAAAGTAAAAAAGTTTATTTCCCTCTAGAATTTCTTGATGATTTTATAGTAGTACTTTTCATATTTTTCAACACCATATAGTTAATATTAGTTTTAGTTGTGAATTATATTTTTTGATTTCATCCACCATATTTTATCAAAATTTTCATGTTCAGTTTGATTGTGGATGTGTTATCTTGATTCCATTCACTATATTAATGAAAACAGCTTGCTATTATGTTCACTGATTTGGGATGATTATTTTCATTTTCTATATATATGTTGTTTATGATTTACCAAATTCATATAAGGAATTGATTCGAATTATTAAGTAATAAGAGGGGCCTTTTATAGGACTATAGTGCATCGGTAGGTATCCTGAGATAAAATCGATATAGACATGGCCAAGGAGTTTTCCATTTATTTGTATATATGGATTTGGTCGAGGCCTTGACCATTTATTTTTAAATGTTTTAGTCAGGGCCACGATGGTACGATTCAGATTTCTAGTTTTTTTCTTTCCATAATTATGTTATTAGTAATTGCAAATCCTTGTGATAATTCCACTAGTATAATATACATCGTTATGTTACTTTCTCATTTGATTATTTATAGGGAATTAATTATTCATCTTTTACTCTATCCATAATACTATCATGATTATGTTTTAGTGGAATTTTTTTAGTTCTTCATATTTCTTTGTTGTTTAAGATTATATTAGTTAATCATGTATTGATTACCCTTACTGGTCATCTGATATCCCCCTATTATTATGTTTTATTTTTCCCTATTATGTGAAGGTATATATTATAAATGAAATAAAATGATAATCTAGGAGTTTATGGATTTTTTAAAGGGAGATAATATGTTTTTCCATTCTAAGTTGTAATGAAAAACAGATGTTTGTGTATGGTTTTCCAAATCTACTAAAATATTCGATCCTTCGGTATGAAACTTCCTTTTTTATTAGACCAATTTAAAAATGTAAAGATTCATCTTCGAGCTGTTGGGGTTGGGGTCTTTATAGTTGGAATCAAAGAAATTTTAATAGAAATCCTGAAACTAGATTAGGGAACATAACCCTAATATAGACTTTGAGGATAAGAATATAAGAACATATTAGATTTTTGGAAAGGTAGAGATTATGACGGTATTATTAGAAATACATTCATGTCTAGAATCCACAAGTCGACATGGTTCTGGAATAGATGTACTTAGGGGTATCAACATTTATATTGTGCATCGAGCCTCACTCTGCGTAACCTGGTACATGACAATGAGTATCACTATACACATATTTTGACACTCATGAGGGATATTCCTATGTTAAATCAAATTTTATTTACAATCCATTATAGAGGATTTAAAAGCAAACATGTCCCTAAATACCATGCTTATGATTGTGATATTAGCTATTCGTAACTTTAAAATTTATTTTATGTGTTTTTTGACTTTGAAAATTATGAATTTTGATTCATAAACTAATTTATTGTATCCCATTATATAAAAATGGTGCCTTGTATAAGAAATGTAAACCTTATCAATACATGTTTTCCTGGTCGATATTTCTATCCTATCCAAGATAATGATTTTGGAGTGGGAGATAAAACTAGAGATAATAAACTTATAACTCCTCTACTCAATTTAGAATTTTTATTTATTAAGTCACTTTTAAGGGAAATGAGAAACCCAAAAATATTTCATGTCATACCCAATTCAAAACTCATAATATATTACCAGAATACTCTAGAAAAACATTAAAACTATTGAATTAATCACAATATGTGGGATTCAAATGATAGATGTTACCTCTATATCTGGATCATCTTTGACGATGTCCTCACAGTGGTAGGCCAACCTCTCCCAGGTCTGAATGTATTCATTCTGGTTGATCCATTAAAAATTATCTTCATTAAGATCAACTTAAACATATCTCTCATAAATTATATCATCTTCCAACTTTTAAATGTTATTATCAAAATTTTCAGCTGTCATCTCTTCCTTAGAATGTAGGAGAAGATTCAGGTCAGGATTATCCTTCCCTTCCTCTTTCTGAACACCATAAAATGCCACCAGATCAAGAAATAGGGTAGGATCTTCAAGGATATTTCATATATACTCCACGACCCTGTCACTATAATCCTCTCTCTCATATCTATCATAAGAAGACTGAATAGGTTCCGTAAATTTAATAACTATTACAACTAATTGGGTAGTAATTGGTTTTGTAAGGTGAAAATAATATTTCTTAGTCTTGGTATTTCTCCAACTATTCACCAAATAGTCTATAATATCGATGAAATTTATGATTCCTTTTGATAGACTGTCATGTGAGAAACACATGAGTTTCTCATAGACAACTGACATAGGTTACAAGGGATAACCTAACTCACATGAGCATCCCAATCCATAATGTGGTTTAAAAATGATTCTATATGTGTTCAAAAACCTTTTTCATTAAACAGCACTAAAAAGACATTTTAGCTAAGAAATGGAGAAGTTCATTAGAGAATATATTTATCACTTTTGGGAGTAATTAACTGAATAATGATATCATGGGTACTTATCATATATCATTAGATGCTGATCAATGGTGCTCTTTGATTCAAAACACATATGATGAGGAAGAAGTTAAAAAATATGGAATGGAAGCATTTTAAAGAAATGTTCTTGGAAGACAATTTCCCTCAAGAAGAGAAAAAAGATATAAAGATACAATTCATGAGTTTAAGACAAAATGAGGATTAAAATATTTCCATGTATGAAGCCAAATTTACCAATTAACAAGGAATTATATGGATTATTTACATAATAAAAATAGAATTATTGATCAATTATTTTATTGGTTAAATCCTTTTATACGAGGGGAATTGGTCTCTAAAAATTTCTCATCATATGAAAAGATATTCTAATGTATTATCAAGGAATAGAAATAATTATCTATGTATTATGACATTGTTATAAAAGAATGAAAGAATAGGGTCATATAGAAATTAATTGATAAAGGGAATAATAAAAAGTAAATTTTCCATTGTGTGATAATTATAGAAGGAAACACCCTCATGCCCGCATAAAAGGAAAATAATTCTTCTGCATTTGTGGTGAGAAAGGATATCATGCTCATGATTTTTAGGGAATTAAATTAGCTAGAAATGATTAATTCTACAATTTTAGGGGTATGGGACAATATAAAAATAATTGTCTAAATCATCTTGGAATCCTACCTAGAAAAATTCCAAGAGATCCTAGAAAATCCTAGGTGATCAGAAAAACTATGTTTAATGTTCTTAATTATGTGTTGGAAGGTTCTTTAATCATCTCCTAAATTATAGATAAAGATTTATTTGATTATAGATCATTCCATTACCTTATATATTCCTTGTTTTCTATAAAAATTGTATATTTCTTATTCCCCATAAAGGGTAGTTTTAATAAATAATCCTAGTGGAAACCTTACTACAACAACGATGTTTCAAGAAGTTTATATTATAATGCATAAAAATGATCTAATTTCTGATTTTACAATTTTATCATTGGTAGATTTTGATATAATCATTTCTATAGATTTTCTTTTGAAATTGAATAAAAATATGTATTTCAAGGAGAGGGAAATTATGATTCGTGATAAAGGCATGTAATTTCTCGTCTTGAGAGGGGATAAATCATCATCTATGTCTTGTCTGGATCCACATTTAGTAGATCATCTAAATTAAATTCTTTGGGAATAATAGATAAAATCATATATAGATGGGGAAATAAATTTTAAAATTGAGTATGTACCTAATGTGTACAAAAACATTAATGTATTCCTAGAGTATTTACCTGGACATCCTCTAGAGTGGATATTTGAGCATTCTATTGAGTTAATCCCTAACTAAAGGAAAGTATCAAATACTCCTTAGAGAATGTCCATTGTGGAATTAGTGGATCTGGAGAAACAACTATAGTGTTTGAGAAATAAGGGATTTATTTACGAAGTGTTTCTTCATAGGGATCCCATGTTCTCTTTGTCAAAAAGAAAGATGGATCCATGAGGTTGTGTATAGACTATAGAGAAATCAATGTTATTACAATAAATAATAATTATATTTTTCATCACATTGATGATTTATTTTATTAATATAGCGGAGATGAATATTTTTCAACGATTCTACTTTGATATGGATATCCTTAGTTGTGTGTGAGGTATGAATATATTCCAAAGGCAACATTCGGACCCACATATGAACATTATGAATTTACATTAATTCCATTTGGACTGAATATTTCAACCTATGTTTTTATGGATATAATGGAAAAAGTGTTCAAGGAATATATTGATGATTTTTTGTGGTATTTATTAATTCTATCTTGATATATTAAAAAATTAATAAGGACAATGAGAACCACTTGAGGATTTTTCTAGAGGCTCTTAGAAGAAAAGAGTTATATGGGATGTTTAACAAATATAAATTTTTTTTTTCATGTAGTTAATTTTCATGGACATATTGTCTCTAAGAGTGTAAAATCTGTTGATACTATGAAAGAAAAGGTAGTTATAGAATGTCCAACCCCAAGGCCTTCAGGCCACCCAAGGCCATCAGGCCAGTAAGGAATTTGGGCCACATCAAGGCCTTCGGGCCACCTCAACGCCTTCGGGACACTTGAAATGGTGCTTTTACAATTATATAGACTCTACATGAAGCATCCTCTGGACAAGGATTCAAAGTAGGCACATTCACTAGATTAGAAGCTAAGAAGATTTTTCAGAAAGAGTGGGTTTGGAATTTCCATCGGGACCAGCATCTGCTTGTATGGGAAGCCTCTCTAATATCCATGTAAACGTGTAGAGATGATATCACGATGAATAAGCTGGGAGGAGGAGTTCCAAGTTTAGTCTGTATATTTCCTAAGACCTACGGGTCATGTAATCTTTGAGCCTACAGGCCTTGTAAGGGTTTCTCCTCATCCCATAATAGGGAGGTTATCAAAAATCAATAAAAAATAATGCAATCGGGCCATTCTATCTTATCAATGAAGGCTGTTAAAAATTTATGAACAAAACTATCTTACTCATGATTTTGAGTTAGCAACTATAATATTCTCTCTGAATATATAGAGACACTATCTCTATAGTGAAATATGTGAGATGTATATTTATAAAAAGAGTTTGAAATACATCTTCTCACAAAATAACTCAATATGAGGAAAATAGAATGGCTCATGCTACTATGGGGTTATTATTTTTCAATACACCATCAACCAGGGAAGAAAAGTATTGAAGAAGATGCGTTGATCAATAAGGATCATCGAGTTTTAAACAAAATGTGGATGGAAAAGGATCAAGGGTTCATGAGTCAATTGAATATGGATATAGGAATTATCGATAAAAGTGGAACATTTCTAATTTTTTAATTTGTTTCCCAACAATATTTATTTGAAATTATTAAAAAAATTCAATTGAAGAAGAAAATGTAAAAGGGAAAATTAACGTTCTGAATCATGGGATGTTTGAAGACACTGTGTATGAGATGGAATTCTAAACTTCTAGGAAGAGACTTTATGTTTCCTCTATACTTGACCAAAATAGAAAATTATTGGATGATGCTCATTGCTCGAATTTCTATATAAACCATAGTATCACTAATATGTATATATATTAGATGGAATATTTTCTGTGGGATAATACATGTTAAGAAATAAGAAATTATGTATCATGATGTTTTGTTTTTTAATAGGTGAAGGCTGAAATACAAAATCTTTAAGGACTCATAAAACCTATATCTATTCATATATGGAATGGAGATGAAATTACTATGGATTTTTTCACTAGATTTCTAAGGGGTTCAACGAATAATGAGGCAATATCGGTATTTTCTTATAAAATTACCAAATCTGCACATTTCCTCTCTATAAGTGAAGATTTTCCATTACTGTGACTTAAATAACTCAATATTAACAAATTTGTAAGATTTCATGGTGCACAAATTTCAATTGTGTCTGATCGAGATCCATGATTTACATTAAAAATTATGGAAAAGCCTTCATAAACAATTAGATAATGAGCTTTATTAGAGAACTTCTTATCACACTCAAACCGACAGACAATCTTAAAGGAAAATTCAAATATTAGAAGACATATTGAGATCATGAACAATTCACCTTCATGGCATGTGGGATCATTATTTACAATTGGAAGAGTTTTCCTACAACAATGGTTTCAATTAAATTATTTAAATGGAACCATATAATGAATTTTATGGATAGAGATTTCATACACCAAATTGTTGGGCTGAATTTTTTGATAGGAAGCTTGTAGGCCCAAAGGTTATGTAGGAAAAAACTAAAAAATTAAATATTATTCAAAAAAATATAAAAGCATAAAAAAGGATGAAAAATATCTATACCAATATCCAAAAGAAAATATTTGGTGTTTCAAGTTTGATATCAAGTATTCATGAATTTTTATCCATATTACGGTGTTATAATATTTGGAAATAAAGTGAAAATGGGTCTAGGGTATATTGGGCCTTTTAATATCCTAGAGAGAATTTGAGTTGTCGGTTATTATTTGGAGATGCCACATATCCTTCCTAAAGTACAAAATGTGTTCTATGAAACTTTGTTAAGGATGTACAAACTAGACCCAACACATTTCTTCACTTATGATAGAATATAATTTCAACCTCATTTATCTCTATATGAAGAGAATATCTAGATTCAGGACACTAATGAATTGGTGTTGAGGAATCAGACGAATCAATTAGTAAAGGTACATCGAAAAAAATCATAAAATTGAAGAGGTGATGTGGGGAATAATGGATACTATGAGTAAGAAATATACAAATATTATTTAGGGTAACACTCTAGAAATGTTTTGGGGAACATTTTTATAAGATGGGACAATGTTAAATCATAATATCTTATGGTATGTCACTTTTAAAATTTATCATCTTCGATAGTTTATGCTTCATGTAACACCAATTTTTAAACAATAATATACTGTTAAATATGACCATTAGAAATATTAATAGGACCAATAGAATAGAAACGTAACATATTAAAGTATAAATAAAACATGGGTCACTTATAAATGAAAATATAACATATTTATCATATAATAAGAATAAAATGTTCTAAAAATGATAAATTAAGTATTTAAATTTTGATGAAATAAAAATCATCATTCATAATTTTATAATTAAAATTATGGTTTAAAAGAAAATTTATTTTTATGAAATTTATTCATAAACTAATTTTTTGTTTTAAGACGATTATAATATAATTTTATTTCACAATAACAAATATTTGACGGTTCCATAAAATATTTTATAATATTAGAGTCTGTATTTTTCAGGTAAATGATGATTTTATTTAAAAATTAAATTCCCCATAAATAGAAAATTATATTCGTAAAATGGATTAAATTTTTTAATTCTACATGGAAAATAATTGTTAGGCTAATTTTTTTTATTTTTCCAAAATATATGAACATTTTGTGAATAGGGAAATATGGTAATTTTCTATATTTCCATAATATAAGAATTGGAGTCATATATGATATATGAATAATTTAAGCACATAATATTGAACATCCCATATTTATATTAATATATTTGTGGATAAGGTTTAAACTATTGATAGTTTAGAGACAAAATAATAAACTAGTGAATAAAATAATCAAAAAAATACTCCCTCTCTTCCAATATAAATACCACCTCTCACCACCTATTCACCTCAAACTTCTAATTCCTTGAAGCTTGTCCAATTGTTTCTCAATACCTCACCTAAAACACTCCCCCTTTCATTCTTTTAATTTTCTTTAATTTTTTAATATTATTTTCCTTTACATGCCTCCTCTATCCAAATAGACATAATAAATATGGTATATTATATATAGTATAATGATATTATGTTAATGTAATATCAATTTTCAATTATCTTATCTTCCCCTTTTTATTCTAAAAATTACAACATTGTCTGTGATGTGCAAATTTACAGCCTTTGTGGAAGATACATTTTCTTTTTTCAATTCGCCCATCAAGGCTGTTCATAAAAAAAAATTTATAGTTAATAATGAATTCAATATATCTAATAAAACTATTTTAATTTTATGAAACTATAATATATAAATAATATTAATACATAAGACAAAACTAATTCGTGATGATCAAAAAAATACCAAAATAATCAAAATCATTATCATAAAAGATTTTTCTAATTAACTATCCACATATATTGATATAAAAAGATATATTATAACATTAAATATTTTATAATTTCATTAATGACATATAATTTAAATTCTAGGTAACTATTCCCATTTCACATGATCTTTTGTATGTTTATATAACTGAACCAATCATGAAAACCAAGGAAACGAGAAGTCTTGGATAATGAAAATTAATATCATAACTCAAAAAAAATGCCACAAATGAACCTAATTAAAGTATAATAAATAGAATAAATTTTGAATAGTTTCTGAATTAAATCTTTAATGAGTCATAATTTCATTATCCAATACATTAATTGCATGGGCATAACACTTTTAGACATTAGGTAGGGGTTTCATCCCATACCCCAATTTAATTATTAATTATTTTTATATAAATAGTCTAAATTATATGTATATGTTCTACTACCATATATCTAAGACATTTCATCTTTATTTTAGGGGACAATACTTTTTTTATAAGGTTTACCTTTTTAAATCCTCTGGAAAATCAATCCTGACTAAATGGAACAACCCAATTTCTCATGAATATTCATGTAAACTCTAGAATATATTATAAGACACAAATATTTTTCTAAATTTAATCTTTTTTTCAATTAAAATTGTCTTATCTCTTTACTTTTTTAATGTAAAAAATTTAATCCTTTTTCTATTTTAGTACACTTTTATATTTTCACTAAAACTGCACTAAATTATCCCAATTATATTGTTTCTTAAACACTATTTTTATATATTTTCACTTAAGTTGGAAATAATATCTACCACAAACATACAATTAGTTTACATACCCTTTCATTCCTAGGAAATAAATTTTTAGAATCTGATTTTATGAAAAATACAAATGATTTTCTAAAAGAACTAATCTTTAAAAAATCGTATTTATATCAAGAATTTCTCGATGATTTTATAAGAGTATTTTCATCTATTTCAAAACCATATATTTATTATTTTACTTAATTATGATTGATATTTTATAATATCATATAAATTATTTTATAAAATGGTTCATGATCGGTTTGACTATGAATGTGCTATCATGACACTATTTACTATATTACTCAGAATGGTTAGTGATTACGTTCACTGATTGGGGAAAGTTATTTACATTTCATTTGTATATGTTCTTTATAGTACCCCATTCATATGTGGAATTAATTAGATATAGTATGTGAATTTTGGGTCCCTATATATACCCTCTATTCATTGGTTGGTCTCATGAGACAAAACAATTATGGGCTTGGCTGGGGCCTTTCCCATTTATTTTAAAATTTGGATTTGGCCAAGGCCTTAAATATTTATTTTCAGATATATTAGATAAGGCCTAGACGGTATGTTTCCAATGCCCAGAAATAATAATTCCATAATTATGATATTATTAAAAAATAATCCACATCATTATTCTTCTCGTATAATAGTCATGTTTATGAATCATTATTATGTGATTATTTATAATGAATTAATTATTCATCTTTTAATCCTCCCATAATATTCTAATGATTATGTTTTTAATGTCATGTATTTGTAGTTATTCACCCTAACTTATTTTTTAGGTTTATATTAGATTCCACTATATTTCTTACACTTACTAACCATCTGATATCACCCCATTAATATGATTTATTTTTCCTCAGGATGTGGAGATGTATAATATGGATGAATTATAGGGATAATCTAGGATTTTATGGATGTTTCCAATGGAGCTTCTATATTTCTTTTACATTCCAGTTCCAATATAAAACCTATTATTTTATATAGTTTTCCCAAGATATAAAACTATTATGTCCTTCATGATGTGACTTCCTTGTTTATTATACCATTGTAATAATGTAAGGTACAAGTTTTGGGCTACTAGGGTTGGGGGATTTATAGTATGTTAGTAATTAATCATTATAAATAGTATTATATTCATTTACACATAACCCCTTATAAAATATAACATCAAATACTCCAATAGTATTTATTTAAAATAAAATAATGAAAAAAAATTATCATGGTTTCTTTAATATATTATAGTGTATTATATTTCATTGTATGACAGATTTGAAAAAGTAATGTATTAAATGAATTTTTTTGTTCGTCATGGTTAGATTGGTGGATAACATGATTGAAATGTCAAATTTCTATAGTCACATTGAACCTCCTACCATTACCTCATTTTTTCTAAAAAATATCTATGAACTTATTTATATTCATATTGTTTATTCAATAGGATTGGCCAAGAAATTAATAAATTTTTTAATTTTTTTATTGTTTTATAAAAAAATAGTAACCACAAATAATGTTAAAAATGAATCCAAATCAAATTAAAATAATAAAAAACATTAAAAAAATTTCTGAAAAATATAGAAACATATTGAGTCAAAAAAACTAATTAAACTATTATTTTTGATAGAAATGCATTTAGTAGATTTTCTACAATATATTCACATCTTGAAAAGATAAAAAATATATTTTTTAATACTTATTTATTTTCATATCCATATCATGATACATTACATAAATTATATTTTGTCCCTAAATTAAAAAACCCTTATTGGTATCTCCCCCAAAATTTTTCTGAAAAATATAGAAACATATTGAGTCAAAAAAACTAATTAAACTATTATTTTTGATAGAAATGCATTTAGTAGATTTTCTACAATATATTCACATCTTGAAAAGATAAAAAATATATGTTTTAATACTTATTTATTTTCATATCCATATCATGATACATTACACTTATGATGATGATAATAGAGGGAAATTTCATATTATTTTATTTGATGGTACTCTGGTGGGTATTAACCAATGTTATAAATTCCAAGGGAGTTAAAAGTGACATTATAGTTTTCATAGAGTACTCATAATCAATTATGTCATTTCTTATCGATCATAGTTAGTGATAACCATGGTGATTCCATAAAAAAAATATAGTCATATACCTCAGGCCAAAAATTATTCCACAGCAGGGAAGGATTATATTGATTGGTTCTTTTGGGTTTAAATCTCTCTTATGAGGGAGAATTTAGTAATTCCAATATAAAGGGCTTAATGGGTTGCCTTATAATATTGTTTAGAAATAGGAAGTGTATTAACCACTTTACATGTAGAGTTTCAATTGGATCTAGATCATTCATCAACAATAATAATATAAAAATCAATGTTTTCAAATGTTATATACCATTAGTGTTAAATACTAATGGGTATATCAAATAAAGAAATATTTAGCTTCATATATATGTTTTTTCATTATAAAGAATTTGAAATTATCATATATACCTTTAATTAATCATTAAGTGTATTTTTGTATTATAGAAAGTGGGAATGTTTAGGAATGTATATTAATATATTATTATTAATATGATAACATATAATTGGTGTACTTTACTGAATCGTCCATGTAATATAACTTAGACATTGTTTTTTATATAGATCACAAGCTAAATGATTTGGGATTTTTTAGAGTTATAATTTTAACTACGGCTTATATTAAGATGACTAGGTATATTGAGGTGACTTAAGATGTATTATATATGGGGAGATTATCATCATCTAGTGGATATTTGTGTAAGGATTTGTTGAAAGTAGATAAAAATAACATGGGTTGTGTATGTAATTCGTAGTTTTTATTTTCATGTCAATGTTTTTACATATATTTATGTGAATACCTTGATACATAGGATTTAAGGTGTAATAATACACTTAAAACTGTTTTTACTTCATGAATTATAGGAAGATCATAGAAGATTTTGATTTTTTATATCCTTTTAATAGTACGAGTGTGGCAAACTATTACACCATTACCTAATGGATTTTCTTTCATGAGTCCTATTAATTATTACAACATACTCTAATGTGGTTCATATATATTATAATATCCTAGGGAAATCACTCAATAGTTGGATAATATCAATTTTTTCAAGTATGAATTTTCCTGTATGGGTTATTCCTTTCCCCAAATTATTTCCTATATTTGGGTATTGTTGAGTGTAATGTCATGCTCAGATAAATTTCATATATAATGTGTCTTTTATAAATTGGTTATTAATAAAACACAATGGTGTATTTCTATAAAATTTTGGATAATCATCATATAAATTATCAAAATTTTCTAAAAAAAATAGGATTATGTTTCAAGGATGTCTGGTTATTAGAAAAGTATTAATAAAATTTTTACATAATTTTTTACTAAATTATTTATTTTCATATACATACATACAAAATATTCTTGTGAATTAATAAGTGAAATTTTAGTTCATTTCCTACTATGTTTTTTCTTAACGCCATTTATGTTCACTATGGTGTATATGTACACCTCAAACCTCTAAAATAACAATTTTAACAGGTTTTACATGAAATTAATATAAAATAGAATATTTTGGTTAGGAGATAGGAATAAATAGGGATTTAGGTATTTGGATTTTAGCTACATATTATTTTATTTATATTTCATTTTTATTTGATCATATTAATTTAAAATCCTTTTAAGGTATGTATGTATTTTCACCGTGGTTATATTTAATTACATTATATTAATGATTATATATTGTTGATCTTAAACTCTTATATATACTTATTTTCACATACTATGATGTTATATGTCACTTCCATTATTTATTATCCTTTAATGTTTTCATTACAAATTAATAGTCTCTATGAAAAGGTCATTGACACATTATTCATATTAGTAGATTTTATTATATAAGATGAATGTATGAGGTCATGTATCACAACATTTATTTGGTACTATTTTGGTAATATAGGTGAGAAAATTACATAATGGTATAGATTAATTTTTTTGGAATCTTTAATATTTTGGGAATGGTAGATAAAGATATGATTTTTCAGAACATGGGACATACACTAGCCCTATGTACCGTGATATTATTTATGGTGTTAGCTAAAGTTTCTAGGGGTATAGAACAATTATTCTTTCTTTTAGATGTAATAATTGATATGGTTTATTAATTTATAAATTTATTTATTTATTTATTTATAGTTTTACTCATAGTAGGTGGTGAAAAGAGTTATTCTGTTCACGAATCATTCTACCCATGATAGTGTATTTTAAAGTTTCATAAAATCTTTGGATTATGAAATGGTTTTTGAAAAATGACTTTCAAATTTAGTTTCCTGGAATTAAATTGATTAAAAAAATTTGGAAATAGAATTTATTTGATTAAAAAATAACCAATAATATTTTCCATGTTTTCATGAATAAACTACTATTGGTACAATAATATATTTCAACCTCTATAGTGGAATTTCATAGCATATCTGTTTTTTATATATGATATTAAGTTCATGTATTTTTTGTAGATGACAGCCCTATAGATAGAAGTATTTAGTACCACGTGTTTTATGAATGGTCTTGTGAGGAAATGTGTTTCTAGGGTATGGTTTAAGTTTCCAAAGAATTTTCTAGTGGATTAATGATCGTTTATATAGATGAGACAGTTTGTAAATTTCGTGTCGAGTATTGAGATATAACTCACTATATGGTATGTAAATGGATTCGGGATAAGGCTAATAGTTATTCTTATTATAATAATGGTCATAAAATGTTTGGTAAGTGGGGTAGATGGTTATAAATATCCATGGAGGAATATTAGTGGGTATTAGTTGTTATGCTTTGGGAATATGATAGTAAATGTTGGATCATTTTTTAAAAATACTAGTAGTATAGTGTCTTTATTATTGAAATTCACTTATAATGTAAAATAAAGAGGGATTTTCTTGATTATATCAAGATTTTAGAACATCATATTTTTAGTGTAACTTATAATTAATAATACCCATTTATGGGAAAAAAATTTCATAAAAAAACTAAATGAAATGAAAAATTAATTAATTCATTATGGTGGAAAATTAAAATAAATATTTTAAAATATTTTAAGGTAACTAAATGAAATATTTTTTTTTGAAACATTATAAAATGAATAAAACCAAATGTAAATAAAAACAATATAAAGATTAAATTATCATCATATTAGTCTATAATTAAGAAAGTTAACTGATTTTAAAAATGTAAAGAATAAAAAACTTTATAAATATGTTAAAACTAATTATAAAAGAAAATTTAAAATGAGATCAGTGTTTTTGATGAACTATGTAAAGTTATTTATATGAATGTAATTGGATAATTACATTCATAGTTATTAGTAATATGAACATTTTTATTTTCTTGTAAATAATTTATTAAACCTGGGATTATATAAATATTATATTGAAACAATTATTCTATATTAAAATGACAAATGGGATAAATTATAAGGTTAGTGGAGATAATATTTGATAATTATTTAAAGGATGTCTATTTTAATATATCCCATGATATGGTTTCTATAAATAGTTACACTTTGAAATTTATGAAGAAAATAATAATATGTGTAAACATGTATAAGACATATTATTTACGAAGTTGAGTGTCTTATATTATAAAAGAGGTTGTTTTCATTGTGTTTTTCCTTGACCAATCTCAGTATTAACTTCATCAGGTATGGCTTTAGTGAAATATTCTTGGAATGATGTTCAAGATAATTGAACTCGAAACAAGATCCATAGTAGATAAATCTAAAATTGAGACTAAAACAATTACATATATCCCCAATAGGTATTATTCTTATTTCTTAAGTAGTTTTATGTTTATAATTTAGGATGATATCACCATGTAATTATTTTATTTTTAATGCATGTGTGTGTTTGTCTTTTTGTTAAGAGAGTTATCATATGTATTTTTTAATTTTAAAATTTATTTATTTAATGGATGATTTTAAATTTATTTTTAAAACTCAATGAATGATTATAATTAAAATTATTTGATAAAATTAAATGAATGGTTATTAAAAGAAAAACTATGAAATAAAACTAAAATTATTTAATGGTTAGAAATATATTTTGTGAAATAAATAATTTTTATACCTTATGTATTCTTATTTTAAAATTAATTTTAATTAAATTATGAATTTGTATTTATTAATAATGATTGAATATGGGTAATTGTTTTTAATGTTAGGTAAGAGATGAAATTTGGTAATTTATATTAAAAAATTAAAACAAGGGAGAATTGGTCAAATACGATGAATATCACATCCTATATATGTGAGAATGATAATATATAACAAATTATCTTAAATTTTAACTAAAAATAATGGTGGAGAATTAAATGAGTTTGGGGAGAATTATTGGGTGTAGTGGTACACTTGTGATAATGGAAATTTATGGATTCATTTAATTATTTCAAATAATTCCACTCTCTAATATTTTAAATGACCAACCCATTATCCGATCTCAAATAACAAAATTAATTTTTTTTTCTATTGAATACATTGAAATATTATCTTTATTATTTTTTCATCCATAATTATGTTTCGTTAAGTCTAAATAATTCATTAATCCATCATTTCAAAAATGCACTTTAAGAGAATATTCAGGTCTTAAATGTAATTGTTTTCTCTCCCTACACATTTGTATTAATCTAATTCATCCACAACTTCTTCAACCTAATGTACAAGTTAATCAAAAAAATATCACTAATATTATATAAATGTGAAGTTATATCAATACAAAAACATGTTCTTATTAAGTCAATCATTATACTGTATTCTCGTTAAAGTTAGTTATACCATATACATGAATAGTTTTATAGCATTTAAATCTAGAATGATTAATAAAAACACTTTTATTTTTTAATAATTATTATTATATGTTTTCAAAAATATATTATGTAAAAACATGTATCTATATTTGTAAATAAGAATTAATTCTTCTTATTGAATCAAAATTTTAATGAAACATATTTTGAACTGTTTATTTGGAACTGAAAATGTAATATCCATGAAATGACAATAGAAATCCAAAAAATATTTCAAAATCATCTCTATAATATCCATAAACAATCTATAAGTGATAAAAAATTGAGTATTTAGAAATGTCCAAAACCATTGTACCATAAAAAGTGTGGAATGAATAAAACAATTTACACAAGAATACTAGTTTTAATAATTGAAAATAAATTAATATGTAATAAAAATTAATAAATGAATGTTATTAAGTAATATAATTCTGAATAAAATTATTTAATAGTTTAATAATTACCCTAAATGTATTTTATAATAATTTAGGGGAAATTTTAATATACGGTAATCTGAAGTTGGGGTTTTTCTTCACCAAATATCAATTCCTTAAGTCATAATGATACTTCATTAACTATGATATTATAATTATTATATACTTTATTACTTCTCTACCAAATATTTTATATATTATTTCTATTTATATAAAATAAATTTTATAATAATAATATTCTCCATTGGATTGTTCCCTTCTTCATAATATATGTAATTATTAAGAGTAATTCTTTCCATTTATGGTTCTAGTTTTCTTCTAAATACATGTTTATTATCACCATAATGTTTTTTTTTGATTAATTTAAAATTAAAATAAGTATTTTATTATTTAAATCTCATGAAAAACATGAATTATTTTTAAAATTAATCTTTATATCAATTTCATCGATGTGGGTTTTTTAATAATATTAATACCATGAAAATTATTTCATTCTATTTTCATAATAATTCATTTACTTCAATCAACATTTCATCAAAAATTTCATTTATTTTGTTTAAATATTTCATTATTAGGATGTTTATTTTTCATTTTTAGTTTTTATAAAATTACTATCACTATTTAGAAATGATTTTCCAAGTGTCTTATAACATTATTTTTACACAAATGTTACTACAACAAAAAACCCTTATCTTAATAAATTTTATTCAATTTTTATATATATATCTAAAAGTTAAATAATAGTGACTATTATCCTTCATAAATATCCCTCTAAATACTCTTATTTCTTTTGGTAATTTACTTTGTGTATAATTCCAATCCATTTTAGGGTTTATTACAATATGATACCATATGAAAACAATTAGACAATTTCCCTTACAAGAATTTTTTTCTTGTATAATGTATACATTTTGTCTTCAGATACCCATATAAATGGTTTATCATTTTTTATATTTTCTACTAAAATTCTATATCCCTATGATTTATTAAATAATGACATATATATTATTATATCACAGGGAACAAATATTGGATAACCCAAGTCTTCTATTTTTTGGTACATGGGTGGTTAACCCTTATACACTATATTAAGGAGAAAATGTGGTTATCCATGTATAATATGACATTAGTACATTTATAGTTTTCCTTAGAGTATGATATAATTCTTGATATTTATTATTATTCCAAAATACATTATTTTTATATCATGAATCATGATTATTATCCCAATATCTTACATTTGAATGCCATGGTATATATTATTCTTCCATTATAATGATTATTTAATGTCTATAAGGTCCAATGATTTGAAAAATGTGTATATTATCATAAAATATGATTAATTCTAATAATATAATCACTTTACTCCATTATTACATCTTTATCCCATTTCAAAGTTTCTCTCACATGGCTATGATTTAATGATAAATCCTAATTGACATATTCATATTTTTTTATCTTAATGGGATTTTAGGATTAATTATTTATTATATATACAATTTCCATACAAGCTTATTTAAAGGAATTTTTCTAATAAGAAATCATGTGTGGATAATATCATGGGATATATTGTAGAATTTTTTAATAATAATATTCTGTATCTAATCTATAAAGACAATAATAATTTGTGTTCAAGTAGTGTATTTATGAGATTTAATATATAATTATTGGAAATGGTATATAATCTATGTATATATTGTGTTTATTTTCTTGGTGATAGCCAATTTTTTGGATTTTAATCGCATTTTAATGATATAAAATAATGATTATGGTTGAATAGGTTTTTATTAGAAATTTGTTATCATAGGATGATGTCAAATCTATAATGGCTATTAAGATAACTTAATTTTGGAATTATAAAAGCGAAGTTGAATACTTACCAAGCAATCAACTAGTTTCAATACTATTGTTACCTATTTTTTTAATGATATATGATTATAGTATCCTATAAATTTGTTTCTAAATATGTAGTTTATTTTTTAAAGGGATTAGTAACAATGAAGATATCAAAATATAGTGGAATTTTTTAAAACATGTGGGTGAGAATGTTGAATGGTGGAATAACATTAATCTTAATTTGATGGGGATAATAAAACATAATGGATTAGATTTAATTTCATTTTTAAGTACTCTTTTTTTGAGTTACAGTATTTTATATTTTTTTTGGAATCCATGGGGTTTTATCACGGTGTATAGGGTGTAGGGGGAATATATAGACAAATTTGAAAGGCAAGTCCAGCTTATGTCAGTCTTATTTGGAAATGATTTCATAATAGTGAATTAATTTTGAAAATATATTACGAACTCATCTCCTGTATGAGTAACTTAATTTTTGGGCTACCTTCGAGGTTGCAGCCAAGAATGAATTAGTGATTAAAATAAAAACAAACTTAACTCAACAGATAGTGTAATTTAGGATTACATCTAGGAAAAGTGATTGTTGGTCGATGACCATTAGGATAATGGGAATGTAATCTAGTTAAGGAATTATTTTTTACCCCATTGGATAAAGAAGATATACACTAGATATTATTTAAAATATTCTTGAAAATTATGTGTTCATTCATAATGATTAAATGATTTAAATATTTGACATTGTTTTGTTATGATGGGACACATGAAATGGTATTACAGGTTTATGAGGAAATATTCTCCAGAAATATTATCATAATATCATTTTTTTATTTTTAATTAATGTATGTTTTCTTATGATATTAGAGATATTTGTTAATTTTTTTAAATATATTTCATCTATTTGATGTGATTAGATTTTAAAGGCATATAATTATCCTTGAAAATAAACCTATAGAGATTCTTGAGTCAAGGATTTGAATTAGTGATCATAATACTATATTTGGGTTTAATAGTATGATTTTGATCAAGTTATTGTTTGGATAATATTATATTGTATATATTCATTTTTATTATTTTATGATAAACCCTTTCATTATATTGATAATTCTTGATTATTGAATTTGTGTATGTTGAAGTTATCGAAAGTTAGTTAGTGATCGTTGATACCCATTGTGAGAAAGAGGTTCTATAATCAATATTTTTCCTAAGGAATCAATATATTAGATCATATACCTATTATGAATTGTGTAGTGTGTGATTTTTAGAGTATAAATAATTTATAATTTCAATAATGGGATGATTAGCTCCCAATTATCATGAAGATTTCAGTAGTTTGCACATCATGAATCTGATTAAGAAGATGGTGTCATGGTGTGTAGACTAGTTTATGTTTTAGATATTTCATTGTGTTAGAAAACTAATAAAATCATTTTGTATGTAATTAGATATTTTTAAATATAATTTGTATCATGATTTTCGTCTATAAAATAATATATTTTAATTAATAATCAAACTAGGGATTAAATTTAAAAAGGAAAATTAACCTGAATGGGTGAATGGTCCATGTGATGGTATTCAACATGTGATATTCTATTTATGGGTTATTATTTTTCATGACATTATATTTATACTCTATGTTTAATTTTTAGTTTTTTAAAATCTAATATGGGAATTTATCAGGGTGCTTGTTTTCACCCAACCTCTTTATTATATCATAGTAGGGTCTTTCAATGAACTAAAACCTTCAAATAGCTTGTAGGTAGGTATTTTCATTCATTAATAGGTCTATTATATGCCTCATTTATCAACATATGTTTTTTTATTACATGCTATTATTTTTAAATGGAAGAAAACAATTATATCAAGGGCATCAATAAAATTATAAAAATGTATAGTGTTCGGAGTGGGAAAAAATAAATATTCAGAAGGGTGGTCACTAAATCTAAAAAGCTTGTTCAAACCATCATGCATCATACCCTCTAGAGAATCTTGGTAGAAAATGGAGAAACATGGTGATCGTTTATCTTAGATCCCTATTTAAAATGGAAAAATTAAAAATGTGATATTTGAGGATTTAGTAATGTGTGTGACTGGCCACATTTATGACTAGAAAAATAATATTATTTATTTTAGAAGGTGATAAAAATAGTTAATATCATTTTTAATTCCATACCTATGAATATTATCTCTGTTATAAAATATATATTGGTCATTATTATGGGGATAGAAAAAATTATGATCTCTTTTGTTTCAGACTTCAAATTAGAGGGGAAAGGTCATTGGGCCTCGTCAAAAATGATTTAGAGGCCCATAAATGATGTTGGTTCCGACCTTCAAAAAATGTAAATGAAAATACATGAAATTAAATGTAAATTTTTCTACGAAATAATTGAAGGAATATATTTGTGGGATATATTCATAAAGGATATGTATGGTGAAGAATGGAAATGTTGGGATGATTTCTCTAGTAATATATATATAATGAAAATATGAATGGTTAGTCATTATGAAAAATTTAAGGATAGCGTGCAGTGGGTGGTTAGGATATGTGACTTCAAATACTAGAAATATAATTGAGAAGGCTCCCCAATGATCTTTTCTGGTTTTCTAGTTCTAGAAATCAATTTTCATCTAGACATTTTACATCTAAACCATATCTTTACCACCCTAAATTATAAGAACAATCATTTATATTGGATAATTTTAGTGTAGGAGTTTAAAATTTGTTCGTATACTTTTGTTTCTTCTGGATCGTTCTGCTTTCATGATTATATTTTTAAATGGTATAGAGAAAGGAAGACTGGTGAATTTGATACTATACTATTTTGAAATAAAATCACAAGGAAAATGAACTTTCTAGTTTTTGGAGTCTACAATAGGGAAATTCCCACTTAGGCCATTGTTTAGAATAAATGCGTGCAACTCGATTCTTGTTTCATTTTTTGAGAGAGGTCAATCATCTAAACAAATAGTAACTTTTATTTAGAGTGAATTTTATTTATTTTCATGGAATATGATTCGAATGAAGCTACTTATTACTATTCATGGTGATGGTATGGTCACTTTTATGTCTACTTGGTTTTGTAGGACTGCGTAGTGACGACATGATGTTTGGATTTGGTGCATGGTATTTTCTTCTGAATGATGGGTTATATGGGAACATCACAATAGATTATGATAATACAAGATTTTATATTTTATATTCCTTATTTTTCATATTCATACATTGGATGAGTAGTGGAGTTCCATTATTATTGGGGAGAGTATAAAATTTCTAGTAGATTCGAATTTTTCATGGTAGTGATAGTTTATGACGTAACTAACTTTGAGCCTCAAGGCAGATGGGTCATGTGGGGGACCTCATGTGATCGTTTTAAGCATAATGTGGAAGTATTATTTCACATGGGTTTCATGAGGGGAGAATGCTTTTTTCTATTATATTGGGGTTCTATAGTTATTGGGATTAGATATTATTATGTTATATGTAATTCCATAGAAGACAAAGTTAAATCCTTATGCAGTGGTCTCTCTCATTACAGGTTGTAGAACATTCAGATTACCTATAACGAGTCAGAATAAAAAAATCATGTCATTTTACTCATTGGAGAAGAAAATTTCCAATCGTCTATGATTTATGACATTTTTAAGTCTAGGTACCTTCTATGTAACAACATGGATATTTCTCACACATGGAGGTAGTGGAACATCACTATCAACAATATAGAATGTAAGGGTCGCCTACTGATAGTCTCATTATTTTCCTTGATATATTATCTCTTCCAAATGATTTTAACTTAATTTTTATTGATTAATACCAAGGGAATCATTACTTTGTAACTCCTTAACATCAATTTTTGAATAAATTGTAATTTGTGAGTGAGTGTATGTTAGCAGCTTCCTATTATGAGAATAAGAAATATAGTGGGGATTTTGAAATGATTATGTTTTTCTTCAGTGAATGAATATAAATATTAAAATTCATGAATTTTTTGTAATAGAAAAATGGAATAAAAAATCAATTTGAGTAACATTTGATTGGGTATATTTAGGGTGTTAAAGAGTATATTTTCAAATTTGAAGTATTTTTTGAAAAGGAAAAAAATCCCAAGGGATTGGAAAACAAAAAATTATTTTTTATCCTAAAATATGCCCTTATAGAATTATAGAGGATACTAAAAGAAAATTGGTGTGTGTGGGGATAACATATTAGCTGCGACCAGGACACCAGAAGTTTGGTGTTAGGCTACTGTGACTATGCTGTCAACTTGTGTATTTTTTTGTGATTTTTTTCAATTTAAATACCAAAATTTTTTGAATGAAAAATATTTCCCCCTATTTTCATTGTACATACTCCCAAAACCAAACCTATCTTCAATTTCACTATTCTCTACACTATCTTCTTTAAGCTCATTATTCATTATCTATATTCTAGTGGATGTACCATCAAATCTATAATATTTTTGTTTATGATACTAAGGTAATCCATTGTTTTTACCTTGATATTCTACTTTTATTTCCACTTTCAAAAAATAATCCTCACCTATGGTCATACTTATAAGATCTTTTGATTTTAGGAAATGGAATCTAAAGAAATATATGATACTAGATGAGTTAACTACTATGATATCATATTAATTGGTACATTCATTTTTAACAAAATACTATATGTAATTATGTTCCTTAAATGTATTCAATTATATGATTTATTTTTTATGTTCTAAATAATGAATGATTGAATTTTACTTTTTAGATTATGTAAGGGTATAGACTCCTAATAATTTAGTGAAATAATACAGATGTATTAGTAGTTATATAGGTGTTTATGAATATGTTTCAAAAATTGTGTAACAAATAGTTTTATATATGGTACTATTAGTTGGTCTTAACCAATGATATAAATTTCAAGGGAGTGATGAGGGACATTATTGGTTCATTTTTTTGACACCCAAGTGGTAATTCTTGGTGTAGTGTGTTTAATTGGTGACAACCTAAGAAATTACAAGGGAATGGAAATGGGTATGCCGTTTTTTACACAAATCATCCTTAAATAGTAAAAAGTTACAGCGATGTTATTTTATTAGGTTTATATCTCATTTACGATGAATTATTCAAAAATATTATTGTATTTTCTCAAAAGGCATGACTTTTATGGTTTTTTATAAATAATAATTTTGGTAATCATGGATTTTGTATTATATTGTTTTACTCTATTTCATTCACTAAATTAAACTATGGATTATTTCTAGGAATGTAATATTTGTATTCTATTGGTGTGATATTAGAATGGATAAATCTATGTGGGGAAAGGTTTAGCCCCAAAAACTTTTAAAGTGCTTATGGAAGTGTTACAATCAATATTATATACCATTAAACACTTTTAGGATTTTTTGGGTATTATAAAAACTGGGGATGCTGAAGATATTTATTTAGGACATATTATATTGACTGTATAATTCCATTGGAATAGATTATTGATATACCTATGTATGGATAGTGAGTTTAGATATATCATATTGGTCATGGATTAATGTTTCAAGTATCATTAATAGTTATAGGTTAAGAATTGGGATATGATCAGAAGTCCAATTCTAGTTATTATTATAAGGATATAATATTTTTTGGGTTTCATATTGATTCATCCACTGGTGGAGAACCATGTGAAATTGTTTTACTAGGTAGGAGAAATTATTTGGATTATTTAATGAATGATTTATTTTATTTATCTTAACCATATTTATTTAGACACTAATGAGTTAATGACCCCGAAACCTATGTATTAGGAGGTTGTATTATATCACCAAGTTTCTTACACTTTTAGGGTTTTTGGAAGTCAAAAATAGAGTAAGATAATATCTAGTGTCTCATATAAACATGTCTTGAAATTTTTTATTCCATTTCATAATGAATTTCCAATATGTTATTATGGATATACATTACACATTAATTTGATTAATCTTTTAATATTATTTTTTCTTTGTGGAATCACTGAGTAGTGGGATAATCCCATGTTTATCATATATATAGTTTTGTATAAGTGTTATAGGTTTCACTTATGAGTTTCAAAAATACAAATCTAGAAAATTATAAAACCTTACCTACATGTGTTCCCTATATTATTTGATTTGTATATAGAATTTCATAATTAAACATGATTAATGTACATGGTACATATTGAATAAAAATACTGATCCATTACCTATATTAGATAAAGTAAGTTAGTTCATGTCTTTTGGAGGCTTGGTTAGTACATGTCTTTCTAAAGTTCATTTTAGTTTGGTTCAAATTCTTTTTAAATTTTCCATTTCATACATACACTGGATATTGAAGATTATATGAATGAAATTGTTTTGGTTCCATAATTTGTTTTATAATCTTACCATGTACAATTTTTCTAGTTTATGTTTATAAAATATGGTGTTCATATTTAAATATAAAAAAGTTTCAAAGAATATCATCCTAGGTTCGCATAGTGGTGTTGGGAGAAAAATATGGTTAGTGATAATGGATTTTGAATTATGTATCCTCTTTATTTTATTTTGATTAGTGTAACACCCCAAGCTTCTACGGTACGCTTCTCTTTGAATAATGTGATAGCGTGTGTTGTACGCAACACCGAGTTCTAACACACCATAACTAATCAAACTAGCCGTTATGAATAGTAACACCTACTTTTTGAAATTATATATATTTTATATTTGAAAATGGACTTCATTTTTGGATTCGGAATATCGAATTTAGCCTAAGGTGAAATTTTGGTACATTTCGGATAACTTTCATATTTTGATGAATAGTGAAAATTACTAAGTTTTAATTAAAAACAACTTTTTTAATCAAAATAATTAATAGTGATAAATTATGAATTTGAGTGGTTTTAAAGTATATTTAGAATATATTTTTACCATTTAATATAATGTTGGTCATTGGACATAATTTTACAATTAAACCAAACATAAACGAGTGTCAATCTTTTGATAGTTATTATCTCTTAAAAACACGCTTTTTGTTTTGACAGTGGGAATTAATTTTAAATTAATTTCTGCCACTTCTGTGTTTTGAATTTAGGAAAATGGATTCCATATTTGGAATCGTGATGTTCAAATTGTGTAAATAGGTAACTTTTATTTTTAGACATTTTGAATAATTACTGCGGTAAATATTTTATTTACCATGGTTAAGGGTAAATCCGGTAAATAAGGGTTAAAAAATAATATTATAATAATACTAAATTACCCTAAAACGTGTCTTAACTCTATTGGTTGATACATGGTCGACCATGGGAATCTTTGGGTCTATTTTGGGGCCCCATGGATCCACTTGTAAGTGATAATGACACTTTATTTTAATTTAGTTAAAATAAATACAAAAATGACACAAGCATATATCTTTTAGAACAACAATTGTTACATAGTGTTATATATGTTGGATTTTAGATTATAAATATTCATTAGAAATCTAAAAAGATTTCCTACATAATGATATTTTATTTATAATTTTTAGACATTAAATAATTTATTTTATATATGACACAATGATGATGCAGTAATTACTATAATAGTGAAAAATTAAAATAATTGATATTATAAATACCCAAATAAATATAATATGAAACTTTTAATGAATTAAACTAATTTTCTAGGATAATATGATATAATAGGATTTATTTAATTGACTTTTTTCGAAGTAATCAATCTGTTATGAGTTTCACAAAAATCAACTATTGAATAGTGTCAAAATTGACATAAAAGAGTTCTTAAAACAAATATTATATTATTAATTGATATTAAATTCCTAACAATCTAAGGTTCGTCCAAGAGACTTATATCATGATAGTTTCATCATTAATGTACCACTTGGGGGTCTCTTGGATGTATATAGTAAGTTTATTAACCATATTATATAAAAATACAAAGAAACATTGTAAAAGTGAAACTAATTAACTTAGAGTTAATACTTAAAGATAAGGTTAATATAAGTACCCAAACCGGTCTAAATTCTAGTGGTTGAGTGGTTTTCGACCTATCCCCACCTTAACCTTTGAATAATAAGCTTTGGAGCCATTAGAAACCGAATATGAATTTATTATAAATTAATATTTCTAGCTTTTCCAAAGGTGCCCCTCACCCCTCTTATAAAAGGGCACTCCTCCTTCTCATTTCTTCACACCTTCAAAGCCTTTTGGTTCGGCCAAACTCTGCCCAAATACTCTCCCAACATCCCTCACTACAACCTAGAGGCCTTAGTTTGATCAGAAAGCCAACCTAAGGAGCCCTTTTGATCAAATCAAAAGGAAGAACCCGAAGAAGAGGTAATGATTTCACCACCCTTCTCCAAGTTCATTTCTTCTTCCACTTCTTCTTCCTTTGTTCATACCATTCTAAAATAATAACTCCAGTATATCACGTATACTGTAATGTTATTATAAATATGGTACAACCATATTCAGTATTCTATCCACCCTTTGAATAACATGTCATCATACGTGCGTACGTACGGACTACCGTCTCCACGTCGTGGTGTAATTGTTATTCAATATAATATTATTTGGATGGGTATAATAATGATGTGTAACTCATGTAAATAATAAATATAACATGTTAATGATTCTGTATATATGATATACCATCCATTTATATATTATTTTAATATCAAAAGAATGATATTGTCGCTCGTGCGTACGTGCGGACTACCGTCTCCACGAACGCGATGAGATTCATTCTCCATCGTATCCATTCAAGTATAATTATCATTTGATGATTTAAAAATTATGTTTAAGGACTAGATATCATTCTGGATATGAATAAGATACAACAAACATGGCTTATGTAACAAAACATATAAAATAAAATGAGTAAGTTAACTCCCGAAACGACGATAATTCTAAGATATTATTAACAAATCAATGTTAAAAGATCATATATGATATCATATTATTATATATGATTCTTGTATAATTTAATAACAACTATTTCACCATTATACAAGAGGTTAACCTACCCCAACCAAGGAAAAGTACAAGGTAAGGGTTTAATTTACAACCTCTTCATTATCCAAGGTTGTTTATACGTAATAATCTACTGGGATCTCTTTATCATCCACATCCATGTTTCTTAAAAATGCATTTCAAAACATTTTTACTATTTACTAGAATATGAGTTAAAGTCATTTATACCCTTTTTGACTTTTATAAGTGGTTTATAAAGGAATCTTTTGGTCGTTTTCAAAACAAGGTCCTTTTTAACCTTTTCGACAGAATTAAGGTAAGAATGTTTTTTTTAACTTATACGGCGGGTGCGGATATTTTCCGCCGTTATAAAATCTTCAAAGCTTTCCTTACAAGCTTATAAGAATATTTTAAAAGAAAATGTTTTATTTTATATGGATCTTAAATTATTTCAAAATAAAAGGAGATATTTCTTTAAAAAGAATTTTGATTTCATCTATGTCAACATCCTTTGATGGATTTTAAGATTATTTGAAGTTGATTTATTATGATACAAAACTTCTATATTGTATTGATGGTTTTGTGATATGTTTGACTGTGGATGTGCTATTTTTATACCATTCATAGTTTATGGTGAAAGTATTGACATTTCGTATGCTAGTTTTAATACAAATGTTTATGTTATGTTTAAACCTTTTCATATGGGAATGCATTGGACTTAATATGTGACGGGTGGAGCCCGCTATAGCTCCTCGATGCATCGATAGGTCTCATTAGACAAACTAGTGTCTTGGCACAAGGCCTTGACAAAATCTTATTTGTAGTCTTGGCACGAGGCCTTGGCTATGTGGTTATGATAGTCTGGCATTATGCATTCCAACATTATGAAAGTGGTTATTGATTTTTTCATGTGATTATTCGATTAGTAGAATATCCATGTGAATAATTAAATGGCATTATTTCATTTTATTTATGCCATACCATGTTGAAAGTTCATGTTTAAAAGGCTTTTGTTTTAGTTATACATTGCCTTAAATGTTTATTCTTATTGATGAAAGTTTCCGCTATATTGTTATCCTTACTGGGCATTTGAGCTCACCCCTTTTCTATGTTTTATTTTTCCCAGGAAGTGAAGATGTAAGTTATGAATGACCTGCAGGGATATTATGAGGGGATTATAGTGTGGACTGTGGAAACATTATGTTGTTGTAGTAGTTTTTCATTTTATGATGTAATGTAAAACTTATGAATATATCTAGTGTTTCCAAGGCTGCTAAACCAATCGGTCTTTCGAGATTTGATCTTTCTTGTGATCATGCCAATGTTATGTAATAATGCACCGACTCTAGGCAACTAGGGTCGGGGCGTTACAGTTGGTATCAGAGGAAGTTTAGTACAAACCTTGGAAGCTAGATTTAGATAAACTCTGATTAGAGCACGTAGACCTAAGATGAACTTTGAGGATTAGTATAGAAGAACTTCCTAGAATTTTGGTATTGTAGAGATTTTGTGAGTTTTCCATGCAATACATCCCTGTCTGGATACGACCAGGTAGAGGCAGCTCTGGCACAGATGTACCTAGGGGTAAAACCCGAAAACACCGCTTTGAGCTAGACTTGAACGGGAACTGGTGCACGACAACGGGCCTTGCTGCACTCTTGGTTACGACACTCCCGGGGGATATGCTTAGGATAACACTCATTTTCATTACAAATCATTTTGAAGGGATTATGAGTATATACTTCCTCAAATAAAACATTATTATGATTATGGATTATATCCATAAATAGTTCAATTTATGTTAAGTGTTTTATAAGTATGGGATTATGTATTTTGATTCATAAATTGATCTAGTTTATGCCATTGTTTAGAAATGGAGCCTAGTGGAAGAAATGGAAACCGTATCAATGCACGCACACCATGTAGGGATTGCCCTCCTGCTCAAGATAATTATAGTGGGGCTAGTGATGCAACTGGTGCTGATCAGCTAATCACCATACTGGGACAACTTACTCAGGTTATGAATAATAACCTTACCCGTATGGAGCACCCTGATCCGCAACATGGAGGATCAATGTTAGATCGATTCATGAGGCAACAACCACCAACGTTCAACGGGAATACAAATCCCTTAGTAGCTGAGCAATGGATATTTTCCCTAGAGAAAATATTTCAGGCTTTGGGGAGCAGTGAAAGGGAAAAAGTTATCATGGCAGTTTACCGCCTCACTGGGGATGCTGATCAATGGTGGTCATTGATTCAAAATATGAAGGAAGATGATGAAGTATCAAATATGGAATGGAGAGAGTTCAATGATCTGTTTTTAGAAAAATACTTCCCTCGCGACCATCGAGCAGATATGGAAAGGCAATTTCTGAGTCTGAGACAGAAGGAGGATGAGAATGTCACAAAGTATGAGGCTAACTTTACAAGGTTAGCAAGGTATGCTGGATATTATATTCTCAACCCAAGAAGTAAGATTGATCTTTTCTTTGATGGGTTAAAACCATTTCTCCGTCGAGCGTTAGTCTCACAATCCTTTTCATCGTACGAAGACATTGTCTCATGTGCTATCAAGACCGAAAAGGAATTATCTAAGTCTTATGACTTTAAAGCAAATCAAGAGAAGAAGAGACCTGCTGATCAATCTGGGAATGGAAATAAGGGGAAGAAGGGAAAGGTTGAATATCCATCTTGTGGTAAATGCGGGAAGAAACATCCTGGTACTTGCTTGAAGGGAATGGGAGTCTGTTACAAGTGTGGTGAAAAAGGCCACCAAGCTCATGATTGCAAGGGGAAGAAGGAAGCTACCAACGTTCAGTGCTATAATTGCAGGGAGATGGGGCATTATGCAAATGCATGTCCTAAGTTTCAGGAGAACTTACCTCAGAAAAGGCCAAGGGATCAAGGCCAGGCTTATGCTATCACTACTGCTGAGGTAGAAGCTCCGAAAGACGTGGTGGCAGGTAATTTAATGGTTTCCTCAAGTTTAGCAAATGAATTATTTGATTCTGGATCATCGCATTGTTTCATATCTTCCCAGTTTGCTAAGAAAATTAGATATTTCCAATTTGATTTAATAAGGGAGTTGTCAGTTAAAACTCCTAAGGGAAGTATCGTTGCAACAAAGTTTTGTGAATCAGTCCCCATTAGAGCACATAAATTTTCTTTATCTGCTGATTTCATCGTCATACCTATGATTGAGTTTGATATAATCCTCGTTATGGACTGGCTTTCGGACTATGATGCGAAGATTTATTGTAAGAAGAAAGAGGTTACGATTCTTGATGATAATGATAAGGAGCACCTTATTTTTAGAGCAGAATCGTCACCACCTAATTCTTATTTAGATCCACCCCCAGTAGCTCAACTTAATTCAATTATTGGGGAGGAAGAGAATGAAATAACTGTCAGTGAAGAAAGGAATGTTCAAATAGAGGATGTACCTGTTGTGAAAGAATTTGTAGATGTATTTCCGGAAGATTTACCTGGACATCCTCCAGAACGAGAAGTTGAGTTTTCTATTGATTTGATTCCTGGATCAAGGCCTATATCGAAGACCCCTTATAGAATGGCCACTGTAGAGTTAGTCGAACTAAAGAAACAACTAGAGGAATTGAGTAATAAGGGATTTATTCGCCCTAGTGTTTCTCCATGGGGAGCCCCTGTTCTTTTTGTTAAAAAGAAAGATGGATCTATGAGGTTATGTATCAACTACAAGGAGATCAATGATATAACGATAAAGAACAAGTATCCCCTACCTCGTATTGATGATTTATTTGACCAACTGCATGGAGCTCAATACTTTTCAAAGATTGACCTTCGATCTGGATACCATCAGTTGTGTGTGAAGAAGGAAGACATTCCGAAGACAGCATTTCGAACCAGGTACGGGCATTACGAGTTTACTGTAATGCCGTTTGGATTGACTAATGAACCCTCTGTATTCATGGATCTAATGAATGGAGTTTTCAAGGAGTATCTCGATGAATTTGTGGTGGTATTTATTGATGATATCTTGGTATACTCCAAAACCTACGAAGATCATTAAAATCACTTGCGCATTATCTTGAAGACTCTGAGGAGGAATGAATTATATGGGAAGTTTAGCAAGTGTGAATTCTGGCTTCAGTAGATTTCTTTTCTTGGCCATATTGTCTCTAAAGATGGAATCTCTGTTGATCCTTCTAAGACCAAGGCAATCCAAGAATGGCCAGCACCTACGAGTATAACTGAGGTACGTAGTTTTATTGGTTTGGCAGGTTATTATCGACGTTTCGTCCAGAATTTTGCCCGATTGGCTAACCCATTAACGAAGCTCACACGTAAAGGGGTTAAATTTGTTTGGACAAAAGAGTGTGAAGAATGTTTCGAAGAACTGAAGAGAAGATTAGTCAATGCTCCTATATTGACTCTACCATCGGGGAATGATGGGTTCGTTATTTATAGTGATGCATCGAAGAAAGGACTTGGCTGTGTCCTTATGCAGAATGATAGATTTATTGCCTATGCATCACGACAGTTGAAAATTCATGAACAAAACTATCCTACTCATGATCTCGAGTTAGCAGAAGTGATCTTTGCTTTGAAGATATGGAGGCACTACCTCTATGGTGAAAAATGTGAGATTTATACTGATCACAAGAGTTTGAAGTATATTTTCTCACAAAAAGAACTCAACATGAGGCAAAGGAGATGGCTTGAATTACTCAAGGATTATGATTGTACGATACACTACCACCCAGGGAAGGCAAACAAGGTGGCAGATGCTTTGAGTAGAAAAGACCATGGAGTTTTGAACAATATGAGAATTGAAAGGGATCCAATTTTCATGGATCTGGTGAAGATGGACATGGGAATAACCAGGGAAGGTGAAACATCAATGCTTTTTCAAATGGTTGCCAAACCATCTTTACTAGAAAGGATTAAGAGTTCTCAGACCGATGATGAAGAATTCCAAAAGAAGATTAAAGCTGTGAATGCTGGGAGATTGAGAGACTTTGTGTATGAAGATGGAATTTTAAAATTCGGGAAGAGACTTTGTGTTCCCAATATACCTGATCTAAAAAGGGAATTGCTGGATGATGCTCATAGTTCCAATTTCTCTATACACCCTGGGAGCACCAAAATGTATAAAGATTTGAAGGAACATTTTTGGTGGGACAACATGAAGAGGGAGATTGCTGATTTTGTGTCAAGATGTATGGTTTGTCAACAAGTGAAAGCTGGAAGGCAACAGCCTGGAGGAGTCATGCAACCTCTTCCCATACCGGAGTGGAAATGGGACAATGTTACGATGGACTTTGTCATGGGGATACCAAAGACTCCTAGAAGGAATGATGCAATATGGGTTATTGTTGATCGTCTTACCAAGACAGCACATTTTCTTGCTATAATAGAAGATCTACCCCTGGAACGTCTAGCAAGACTATATATTAATGAAGTTGTGAGACTTCATGGAGTACCCCTATCGATTGTTTCTGATCGTGATCCCCGTTTTACTTCAAGATTCTGGAAAAGTCTTCAGAAATCCCTGGATACTAAACTTCATTTGAGCACTGCTTACCACCCTCAGACAGACGGACAATCAGAACGGACTATTCAAACCTTAGAAGTCATGTTGAGATCTTGCTCACTTGACTTTCAGGGTATGTGGGATCAATATTTACCACTGGTAGAATTTTCCTATAACAATAGCTTCCATTCGAGTATTCAGATGGCACCATATGAAGCGTTATATGGAAAGAGATGTCGTACACCAACCTGTTGGGATGACGTTGGTGAAAGAAAACTTGTAGGCCCAGAACTGGTGGAGGAAATGGTGGAAAAGGTGAAAGTAATCCAAAATCACATCAAAGCAGCTCAAAGTAGGCAGAAGAGCTATGCCGATAATCGAAGGAAGGATTTGGAATTTCAAGTCGGTGATCATGTTTTTCTGAAGGTATCTCCGTGGAAGGGAGTCATACGTTTTGGTAAGAAAGGTAAATTGAGTCCCAGGTACATCGGACCTTTCGAAATTCTAGAACGAATTGGGGTTGTAGCTTACCGATTGGCAATGCCGCCAAGTCTCTCCAAAGTTCACAATGTGTTCCACGTATCTCTATTGAGGAAATACATGCCTGATCCGACGCATGTACTCACCTATGAGGAATTAGAACTAGAACCCGATCTGTCTTATTGCGAAGAGCCCGTCAAGATTCTTGATACGAGAGAACAAGTGCTGAGAAACCGGACGACGCGTCTGGTAAAAGTTTTGTGGAGAAACCATAAGATGGAAGAGGCAACGTGGGAACCCGAGGAGCTTATGATGAAGAACCACCCGAGTCTTTTTATGCAGTAATACCCTAGAAATTGCGAGGACACAATTATTTGAAGGAGGGGAGAATGTAACACCCCAAGCTTCTACGGTACGCTTCTCTTTGAATAATGTGATAGCATGTGTTGTACGCAACACCGAGTTCTAACACACCATAACTAATCAAACTAGCCGTTATGAATAGTAACACCTACTTTTTGAAATTATATATATTTTATATTTGAAAATGGACTTCATTTTTGGATTCAGAATATCGAATTTAGCCTAAGGTGAAATTTTGGTACATTTCGGATAACTTTCATATTTTGATGAATAGTGAAAATTACTAAGTTTTAATTAAAAACAACTTTTTTAATCAAAATAATTAATAGTGATAAATTATGAATTTGAGTGGTTTTAAAGTATATTTAGAATATATTTTTACCATTTAATATAATGTTGGTCATTGGACATAATTTTACAATTAAACCAAACATAAACGAGTGTCAATCTTTTGATAGTTATTATCTCTTAAAAACACGCTTTTTGTTTTGACAGCGGGAATTAATTTTAAATTAATTTCTGCCACTTCTGTGTTTTGAATTTAGGAAAATGGATTCCATATTTGGAATCAGGATGTTCAAATTGTGTAAATAGGTAACTTTTATTTTTAGACATTTTGAATAATTACTGCGGTAAATATTTTATTTACCATGGTTAAGGGTAAATCCGGTAAATAAGGGTTAAAAAATAATATTATAATATTAATAAATTACCCTAAAACGTGTCTTAACCCTATTGGTTGATACATGGTCGACCATGGGAATCTTTGGGTCTATTTAGGGGCCCCATGGATCCACTTGTAAGTGATAATGACACTTTATTTTAATTTAGTTAAAATAAATACAAAAATGACACAAGCATATATCTTTTAGAACAACAATTGTTACATAGTGTTATATATGTTGGATTTTAGATTATAAATATTCATTAGAAATCTAAAACGATTTCCTACATAATGATATTTTATTTATAATTTTTAGACATTAAATAATTTATTTTATATATGACACAATGATGATGCATTAATTATTATAATAGTGAAAAATTAAAATAATTGATATTATAAATACCCAAATAAATATAATATGAAACTTTTAATGAATTAAACTAATTTTCTAGGATAATATGATATATTAGGATTTATTTAATTTACTTTGTTCGAAGTAATCAATCTTTTATGAGTTTCACAAAAATCAACTATTGAATAGTGTCCAAATTGACATAAAAGAGTTCTTAAAACAAATATTATATTATTAGTTGATATTAAATTCCTAAAAATATAAGGTTCGTCCAAGAGACTTATATAATGATAGGTTCATCATTAATGTACCACTTGGGGGTCTCTTGGATGTATATAGTATGTTTATTAACCATATTATATAAAAATACAATGAGACATTGTAAAAGTGAAACTAATTAACTTAGAGTTAATACTTAAAGATAAGGTTAATATAAGTACCCAAACCTGTCTAAATTCTATTGGTTGAGTGGTTTTCGACCTATCCCCACCTTAACCTTTGAATAATAAGCTTTGGATCCATTAGAAACCGAATATAAATTTATTATAAATTAATATTTCTAGCTTTTCCAAAGGTGCCCCTCACCCCTCTTATAAAAGTGCACTCCTCCTTCTCATTTATTCACACCTTCAAAGCCTTTTGGTTCGGCAAAACTCTGCCCAAATACTCTCCCAACATCCCTCAATACAACCTAGAGGCCTTAGTTTGATCAGAAAGCCAACCTAAGGAGCCCTTTTGATCAAATCAAAAGGAAGAACCCGAAGAAGAGGTAATGATTTCACCACCCTTCTCCAAGTTCATTTCTTCTTCCACTTCTTCTTCCTTTGTTCTTACCATTATAAAATAATAACTCCAGTATCTCACATATACTGTGATGTTATTATAAATATGGTACAACCATATTCAGTATTCTGTCCACCCTTTGAATAACATGTCACCATACGTGCGTACGTATGGACTACCGTCTCCACGTCGTGGTGTAATTGTTATTCAATATAATATTTTTTGGATGGGTATAATAATGATGTGTAACTCATGTAAATAATAAATATAACATGTTAATGATTCTGTATATATGATATACCATCCATTTATATATTATTTTAATATCAAAAGATTGATATTGTCGCTCGTGCGTACGTACGGACTACCGTCTCCACGAACGCGATGAGATTCATTCTCCATCGTATCCATTCAAGTATAATTATCATTTGATGATTTAAAAATGATGTTTAAGGACTAGATATCATTCTGTATATGAATAAGATACAACAACCATGGCTTATGTAACAAAACATATAAAAGAAAATGAGTAAGTTAACTCCCGAAACGACGATAATTCTAAGATATTATTAACAAATCAATGTTAAAAGATCATATATGATATCATATTATTATATATGATTCTTGTATAATTTAATAACAACTATTTCACCATTATACAGGAGGTTAACCTACCCCAACCAAGGAAAAGTACAAGGTAAGGGTTTACTTTACAACCTCTTCATTATCCAAGGTTGTTTATACGTAATAATCTACTGGGATCTCTTTATCATCCACATCCATGATTCTTAAAAATGCATTTCAAAACATTTTTACTATTTACTAGAATATGAGATAAAGTCATTTATACCCTTTTTGACTTTTATAAGTGGTTTATAAAGGAATCTTTTGGTCTTTTTCAAAACAAGGTCCTTTTTAACCTTTTCGACAGAATTAAGGTAAGAATGTTTTTTTTAACTTATACGGCGGGTGCGGCTATTTTCCGCCGTTATAAAATCTTCAAAGCCTTCCTTACAAGCTTATAAGAATATTTTCAAAGAAAATGTTTTATTTTATATGGATCTTAAATTATTTCAATATAAAAGGAGATATTTCTTTAAAAAGAATTTTGATTTCATCTATGTCAACATCCTTTGATGGATTTTAAGATTATTTGAAGTTGATTTATTATGATACAAAACTTCTATATTGTATTGAAGGTTTTGTGATATGCTTGACTGTGGATGTGCTATTTTTATACCATTCATAGTTTATGGTGAAAGTATTGACATTTCATATGCTAGTTTTAATACGAATGTTTATGTTATGTTTAAACCTTTTCATATGGGAATGCATTGGACTTAATATGTGACGGGTGGAGCCCGCTATAGCTCCTCGATGCATCGGTAGGTCTCATGAGACAAACTAGTGTCTTGGCACAAGGCCTTGACAAAATCTTATTTGTATTCTTGGCACGAGGCCTTGGCTATGTGGTTATGATAGTCTAGCATTATGCATTCCAACATTATGAAAGTGGTTATTGATTTTTGCATGTGATTATTCGATTAGTAGAATATCCATGTGAATAATTAAATGGCATTATTTCATTTTATTTATGCCATACCATGTTGAAAGTTCATGTTTAAAAGGCTTTTGTTTTAGTTATACATTTCCTTAAATGTTTATTCTTATTGATGAAAGTTTCCGCTATATTGTTATCCTTACTGGGCATTTCAGCTCACCCATTTTCTATGTTTAATTTTTCCCAGGAAGTGAAGATGTAAGTTATGAATGACCTGCAGGATTATTATGAGGGGATTATAGTGTGGACTGTGGAAACATTATGTTGTTGTAGTAGTTTTTAATTTTATGATGTAATGTAAAACTTATTAATATATCTAGTGTTTCCAAGGCTGCTAAACCAATCAGTCTTTCGAGATTTGATCTTTCTTGTGATCATGCCAATGTTATGTAATAATGCACCGACTCTAGGCAACTAGGGTCGTGGCGTTACAATTGGGTTTTTAATTGATCATTTTATTACATGATCCTTTTATGTTTATATATATATATACTTAGTGGGTCTATTTTATTAAGAAATATTGATGATTATATATTATTAAGAGTTCTCTCCCTACTTAATTCATTTAACTTATTGTATTTTTCTATGATATTTTCATTATTTATTTTTAATCTATGATTTAATTTCAATAGTAAAGTATCCCCCAAAAAGTTTTATAATATCACCACTATGGGATAAATTTTGGCATATGGGGAGTTATTCATGAGGATATACAGTGAAACCAGGATCATGTACTCTTCATGTGATCTTGTATGCGATCTTGTTAATTAATCAAAAGATTCAGGTAAATATGCTGGAATTCAATGTATAATTACTATAGTAATTTTATATTATGATGTAGCAGTGGTCCTTAAAATATGTTTCCCATCTACCTAATGTAATATTCAACAAAGGGATGTTATGTTAGAAAAAATTTGGTGTAACTATAGTAATGATCACAACATTGGATAGCTAGAATATATTTTCTCACTACGATGATCTATAGTCATTCCATTGAACATTTTTATATGTTCGCATAATACATTTTACATCATTGATGATTATGTATGAATACAATTATTATTCTTCGATATTAAATTTTTTATATCCTAAACACACATGGTGATCAAGGTACTTCAAAATTTTTATAATGTAATTAATAATTTTTTATGTTTATTAAGAGTGTCTGTAAATATTATTTGAAATAAAATGAAAATATAATTCTATATTAAATTTAAAAGTTTAATTTTAATCATTATTTTTTAAATCAAATAAATTTATAAACACATCTTCTTAAAGTGGAAATTGTTTATTTCATATTATAAATTTGAGTTTATTAAAATATTTAAAATATATATATCTAAAAATAAAGGAAATATTATGTAATTTCAAGTTATTTTTTCATGAAGATTTATATTTTCATTCTTTATATGTATTTTAAAATTTAATTTAATTTTTTATATAATTATAAATGAACATAATCATTGAGGTAACCTATTAGGCCTCATAACTTACTCCATATAAGAAAACCATTGGTGTGCCTGAACATTCTCTTTTCATGGTCAATATTATAGGTATAGATAATGGTTTTATTCTTTAAGTTTGGATAATTGGGTCATATGTAGAACTTTGGTGGTATTGGAATATAAATAATTTCATCTTTTAGATAAAATATATCTAGAATTTTCTTTTCATTCCAGTCCTGTTTTTTAGATTTTTTTCAATCACTATTCATTTTAATGTCGATTTATTTAGTTCATTATGTTTTGAATGATGTTTTTAGGTTTTTTATTTCTTATTGGGTCATATTTATTCTTTACTACTTAATATTAACTCATTAGCATTGATCAAATTGATTCCCTTGGTACCCGTGCTCTCATATGGTGATTGGGAATAATAATTTCGTTTATAGATTGATTGATTTGATATATTGGTTAGGTATTCAAAATGGTATGATAATAAATGGTTTCAAATAGTGGGTGGTATTGTGTGTTAGTGGTAGGTGGTTGTAAGATTGAGGATGTTTCCAAAAACACATCTTTGAGATATCCTTTATTATATATTACATGGTGAGGTGTCTTGAGATGTATTTTTGAAGACATGGGAAAATTATTTTAAGTTACATGAATAATGAATCTTTTCACATTTATGATATTTCAACAAATTTCAATCAATTTTTTATTAATTTTTTATTTTTGATAATTTAGACAATCAATTAGCTCTTTTATGTGTCTTGATATGTTTTTTTATTATTATATTATATGTGTTCCAATTATTTTATTCATTGATTTATATATATATATATATATATCTTTCTGTGTGTGTGTGTATCTGATGATGAAGGTATATTTACTATAAATATATAATTTCACCTATCTAATGGATATATATACTATAATAATTCAATGTAATCGAAAATTTCCATCATTATAAAAAAATTCTAGTTGAACATATGATTTTTCAAAGAAAGAGAAATATAATGTTTTTACGGATAAGTTTTAAATAATAAAACAAAAAATAGATATAAAATTTTATTTATGAAATAATTTGTAGAGATAAAGTGTGACATCTCGTTGTGTTCCTTTAGGTATACATTGATACTTTCTTGTTTTTTCCCTACGTTGCATTGTGGTCTATTCTAGAATTGAGATCATTTTTTAGAGAATTTACTTTATGTTTAGGATCTGTGTTTGTTAGATTAATAGAATATAGGTACATATGTGTAAATGGTTTTAGGGGGTGTTCCTTTGGATTGGAGAGCCTTAGGCATTGGTTTAGAGATTTTATGCAGAAAACTAGGTGGAACACTATCTTCTGTTCATATTCACATCGTTAATGAGTTACATGACTTGGATCTATTTTAGGATAGATATTGTCAGTCACATTCATGGTGGGAGAATTTTATAGGTTTTGAAACCATCACACCAGGTAAAAACATAGATTGGATTTAATTTAATCTGAGGTTACACATTTTTCATCATATTTATAATTCATGGAATTTCATTCCATGAAAGGGATTCATGAAATTAATTCGTTGAGTCTAGAAGTTTTAAATGCAATTCATTCCTAACTCATTTATCATTTAGTGAATAGAATTTTTTCTCAATCCCTATGATAATATTAGGTGATTTTGGGTCACCTCCCTTCTTCTAGATCACTCTTTTTTTGTAATTTATTCCTATGGTGGTTTCCTCACTCATACATGGTAGAGTTATTAATTCTTATTCATTGCCTAGGATTTTGGAAGAATTTTTTGTCGTACTTTTTATTCATATTCATTATTGATTTAGTTTTTCTATCGATGCATTATAGTTTCATTTGATGACTTCTCATTTGAATCCTAAACCTCTATTTTTCAATTTCCATTGTCGATGTTTGATAGGTTTCCATATTACTTTAGGATGGTGGATCTCTACATGTGTTTCTAATTCATGAATTTCTATAAATTCTTGGGGATCCCTTCGGGTTTTTAGTTAAGATGGGTTTTATTTAAGGTAAAAGGGTTTTAATAAAATAAGAGATAGGTTTTGGAAATTTTGTTCAAAAAGTATATCACATTTGGAACCATGGGTGCATTGGGAAATGAACATAGGTAAGCTTGGTGTATGTGGAACTACTAGGGGTAACATTTTTTATATTTACATTATGTGGAATGAAACTTTAATAGTTGTATCAAACATATGTATTGATTATTCTACTTTTATGTCTAGTATGTATTCTCTTATGTTACAGCTTAAATAGTGTTATTTGTCTTTTGTACCAGGTTTATCACATCATGGTTTATTTCATGGATATTTTTTCAGATGTATAGTTTATATATTTTGTCTAAATCATGAAAAAAATGAATATTTTTGAATTGATTTATTTGAGAAAAAGTTTTATAATGCTATTTTTTTAAGATAGATCTCATGCATTGTTGAATTTAGAACTTGTATAGGTTCTTTGGTGATATCCTACAAGGCTATGTGATCACACCCAACATTTTCCTTTGGGTGATTATAGACCATGTTTTTCATGACTAATTGAAATGTAAGTGAATCATGTATCAATTGAGGTTCTATTGTATCTTTCACCTTCATAGTGGGATGTATTGGTGGTTATCATTGGTCACATGGAGAATTTTTTAGTTTTATCTATTTTTTCTAATTTGGTCAGTGTGGATTGAAATTATACATTTCATTGATATGTATTCATTTCTTCCACTCTTTAGATTGATGGTAATTTTGTTTTAGATGAGACTTGTGGTTCTTCTATGTATGCCTCCATGTGGTGAACCACTTTGGGTGACTTATCTTTTTAACTAATGATGGATCATTACAAATTGGAATCAATGGAAATTCCCAACTAAATGTGTTGTTGAATTTTACTAGGTCTGGTTTGGGGTTTTGGTATATCATAGTTAATACAATCAAAATTTGGGTATTTAGTGAAAAAATTAGTTTGACCAGCAAACTTTCTTGTCTGAATCTAATTTACAATAGGTGGTCTTGGATTTTTGACTAAGAATGTGCCTTTGTGTTTTCAGGTTGTTTGAATGAACCAATGACGGGGTTTATTTAAATTTACATTTTATTTTTTTAATTTATCATCATTATTATATTAATTTACATTTTCATTAAATTTTTCTTATTAAATAATTGATATTGATACCAAAAAGGTTTCTTATGATATTTGAATCTTACAATGAGTGATTAGTTTTTTATTGTTTCTTAGGAAATTAATCCTAGAATAAATCTTTTAATTTAGCAGGAGGAAGATTTGATATAGGTTCTATAAGTAAATACTCCAATTCTATCATTATCAGTAGAAGTAGTAATATGAACTATTTAGGCTCCATGTCAGTCAAGTGTCAGGAACCTGGGATCGGCACTGGATCACAACTCAAAATTTCCAATTTTGCATCCACCTATCCTTCGTGGTGAGAAAGGGACTGAGGAATATTAAAAAAGATTGAGATTATTGAGAGGATATTCAAATTTATGACGTCTTATGGGGAATCTAATTTTGGTTTTTTTACATATAATCGTCAAGGACTAGAAAGGACATGGTTGGACTATATTGTGTAATCTATGTAGCATAAGGATCTTACCTAGTCTCATTTAAATGAAATATTCAACCAACAATTTTATCCTATGTTTTTCTACAGGGAAAAGTACAATGAGTATATGAATATAGATTAGAATATCCTGGCCATATGGCGTATTTTTCTAGTTTTACTAAGTTTGTTCACCTGGAATTGGATCTAGTAATGAATTATTACCTAATGGATTAGAGGATTGAGTTTGGATTTATGATCGATAATTAGTTGATGTTTATTCTCATGTTCCTTATGAACATTGAAGAGGTATTAATTAAGGAAACTCTATAAAGGGATGACATATCCAGAATGACATGTTTTTTTAGTAGCATTGGTAGGTACTTTCATCATCCGAGGTGTATATTATGGCCAGAAAAGAAAGTGCAATGGTCGCTAGTTTTCTTCAGGATTAGTTTCAAGGGATTTGTCTAGCTAGAAATAGGTTTTCTTTTATCAGTGTTATTATACTAGATATATCATTATTATTTATATGGATCCTCCTAAAACATGTCATCATTTTGTGAAAAAATATAGCAGATGTGTTTGGTGATAGGATATCCTATGGTAGTAAGGTTATATCTAGGTTTACAAAGGGCTAATAGCTTCATATTTTTGCTCCCATAGGTGGTTTGTCTTATCCATAGGATAAGAGGGTGTTTTTATGGATAATAAATATCAATAAAGAGAAAAGATCAGGAAACTTTATGAAATAGAGTGTGAACCAAAGGGATCTGATGTAGGGATATCCATGGTTAGAGGTGCGGTAATAATTTCATCTCTTATAGTGTTATCTATATTTCACACATGTGATACGAAATCTTTAAAATCATTAACATTTTTCGACCAATTTTTTTTGTTAAGATATTATTATTCATTGGACCTTTTCATGCCATTGGGAAAGAGGTAAAAATATGTTTTAATGTGTCCAATATGTTCAGTGACTTTGGAGGACCACGATTTTAGAGCCTCTGAGCAGTGGATTCTTCCCCCTTCCTCGTGCCCCTTGGATTTTCCCTTCAATCCTTATACTCCCCTTCTACGGGTTGGCCTAGCCTTAATGTCAGTTCTCTCATCTCGACATGATGTCGTAGGGTGACAGTTTTACATGATCGAGCATTGTTCTGGGCTCGGTGCAGCTCTATTGGTCTTTTGGCTTCGGGATCTCTCCTCAGTTGGGGAGAGATCATCGTCAGCTCTGATGTTATCCTGGATTTCGGATCTCTTCGCGGGTACAGTGTGATTCATCGACTCATGCTCTCCATCAGCACCAGTTCCCTTGTATAGGCATGGTGTCACTGGGTGACAGATCCGTGCGTTCTGGCTTTACTATGGGCTCAATATCGGACCAATTTTCTTGGAAAGGTATCGCTGGGTGGCAGATCCACATGGTCCAATGTTGTTTTGGGATTGGGGTGGCTTCTTTGGCCTTTCGGATTTAGGCTCTCACCCCGGCTCAGGTCAGATAGATGTCGGCTATGGTGTGTTCCTGGTTCAGGGTCCCATCAAGGGTAATGTGTGTGTTGATGTATCTCCTTCTTCTTCTCAAGGTTGTAGTGTCATTGGTGTGCTCTACATTAGTGGAGCTGTATTTGGGATCCTTTGACTTCTTCTTAGCTCGTTGTCGGTTTGTGAGTGCTCCAGTGAGCTCGAGGTCGGCACCTATGGCTTAGAGGTGGGAGGTTGTGTTTTTTGGTTTGGCTGTAAGTTTTTTACAGGTTTTTATTTGATGAAGATGGTATCATGTTTGGTTGGATGTGATTTTGGGTATTGGCTATTCCATGATTATGTTATTGGAGGTGATTTGGATGGTCTGTTGGGGGAACCAGACATTCTACAAGGATTTTATTCAGATGAGGATAGAGTTGGTCTTCTTCTTCATGCATGAATTTTCAGATTCAAAAGATTGAGAGCGTATGGAATAGCCATCGATACTGTGATTGTGCATTACTGCATGGGACTGCTTGCTGATCTTCCATGCTTTGGTGGAGGTGTTCCTTAATAATTTTGATGCTAGGTAGAGGCTCTTTTGTATGGTCTTGTTCTTGGTTGTAACCGCCTTATTTTTCAAATTCTTTTAATGTCCATATGTCCTTGAAGTCATTGTTTTCTCTCCTTTACCCTAAAATGGTGTATTATCAAAAATCTATAAAACAATTCAGCCTTCAGGCCATTCAGTCAAACATTGGAGGACCATGAGGTGGAGGGAGAATTCATAGTGTTCAATCTTAACACATTCAACTTGATTATTTTCATGCATTGGATCATCAGTGTTAAAGATCAAATATATATTATCATTTTAAGGTTTGTTTTCTATCTTTTTATGAGGTTAGTCATGTTTTTGGGGTGAGTCGTACTATAGATTGGGAAGGGTGGGTATTTATTCCTCATGTTAGGGTTATCTCATGATATTTGTGAGAGATATCACTTGATGTTATTGGCCCTTATATTAGAATACATATACATGTGTTTTTGTGTGTCCTCTATGAGGCCTTTCAGAAATATTTTTCTAGTTTACCGCCCTAGAGAGATCAATTTTACTATTTAATTTCTTCCTAGAACAATTCACATTTTTACGCCATCTTACCCTATAGAGGATGATGAGTGTGTAGAAACTAAAGTACAACATGTGAATCTACAGGTCAAGGGATTTATTCTTCTAATAATTTCACTATGTTCTTTTCATTTCCTCTTTGTTAAGTTGGCATACATTTTCCCCATATGTTTTTATTAATTGCTAGATGTACAATTTGGTGACCATCTAGAACAAATATCTCTTTCAAATGATTGATGATCTCTTGGATCATCTAAGTGTGGATTGTTAGTTTTGTAATATTGAACTATGATCACAAAACAACTATTTGAGAGTTTGAGGAGAAGATTTACCTAATATATCATTCAGGATCTGATATAGTATTTTTTTTGTTTATGCCATTTGAACTTACAATCTCCCGTACAGTGTGTATGGAATCGATGAACAAGATATTTCATCGGTTCTTGATCACTTTTATTATGGTGTTTGTGGATGGTATTTTGGATTAATCCAAATCATAATATGATCATATAGACTATTTTGAAATCATTAATAGAATATTTAGGGAACGTCTTCTATAAAGTATGCTTTCCAAGGGTGAGTTTTTTTATTCAAGAGGTATTGTTTCTTGGTCATGTTATTTTTTAGATGGGGATATCAATGGATCCCAAAAAAGTACAAGAAGTTATATCTAGGGATCATCCTAAGAACATGTTTTAAATATGATTCTTCTTTGGGTTTCATAGTTATTTTAGGTGTTTTGTTCGGGACATCTTTATGATTGTGTCTCTGATGAAACCATTAACAAATAAGGGTGTATTGTACGAGTGGAATAACCAATCTCGAAGATATTTTGGGGAACTAAAGGGGATATTAACATCATATATATTTTCTTTTCTTCTATAACTAGGTTTTGGTTATAATACATTCTATGATCCTTCTAGTACAGGTTTGGGATGTGTCTTGGTTTAGTGGAGATAGATGGTAGCCTATGGCTCTCTCTAGTTCCATCCTCATGAGAAGAAATACCTTACTATTGATCATGAGTGGTAAACGGTTATGAGTTCACTCAATACATTTCACAAATACCTTTTTGGAAAAAACCTTATTATACATTCAGTTTGTAATAGCTAGTGTTATTTTTTTACTCATACGGATATGAAGGTGTATTAGCTTTAGATCTTGTTTTGATTCTTTTAAATGTAGGTTTGGGTTAGGATGTTTTTTTGATTCTTCTAGAATGGGTTTTGGATGTGTCTGGATATAGGTGAACAAGGTGATAGCCTATATCTATCTCCATCTATTCCCTCCCGATAAGGAATACCCTACCCATGATCTTCAGTTTAAATTAGTTTTTCATGCACTCAAAATGTGTTGTCACTGCCTTTTTGGTGAAAATTTTGTGGTATATTATGATCATAAGAGCCAAAAGTATATTTTAACTTACAGGGATATAAAATTATGGTACATATCTTGGGTGGAGTATCTATAGACTTTTTATTTTAATATTTATTATACATATATAAAAGGGAGTGTCTTTGAAGGATGGCGTGTGCTCGGGAGCTAGGGCTTGGGAAGCGATGGCCGCCGTAGGCAACGATGAATTCCGAGCAGGGTCCTCCTCCATCGGCGGAGGATGGATCTCCTTCTGATGAGCGACGTTTCGTGCCTCTCTCGAAACCTAATATCTTGACTTCATTCCCTGAAATCTCACTCTCCCCCAAGGTCCCGGAGCTTTATGGAGGGTTTCCGTAGCTCTCGGTCACGGCTCGCGAGTTCAATGATGCATCGTCTCTTCTGAATCTGACTCTGATTGCCCACTTCAGGCAACGGCATCCACCGGTGGATTGCTTTGATAGTTTCGTTTCTAGTTCGTGGAATCTACATGAGCGTCCCACGGTGGGTCTTCTGGATCCAAGGCATATAATGATCTGTTTCAAATCGGAGGAAGACTTCATCATGGCCTGGTCTTCGGCACCGCGCACCTGTGATGGATGCCGATTCCTTCTTTTCCGATGGTCGTATGATCACTATTTGAAGCGCGATGCCTCGATTATGGCGATTTGGGTAAGATTTCCCGAATTACCGCTTCCTTTTCAAAATCCCGCTTTCATCTGTATGCTTGGAAACCTAGTAGGTCGTTTCTTATGCTCGGACAACAGAACTAAGGTTGTATGTCACCCGATCTCTCTGAGAATCTGTGTTGAAGTTGACTTATTGAAACCACCGGTTGAGTTTGTCTACATTGCGGCATGTGAGGAGTTTAGGTGTAAACAACATGTGGTATTTGAATCCTGGTTTAATTACTACTCTCGGTGTCTTATGCTTGGTCATTTGAGGGACGAGTGTAGAGGCAGGAAGGTGATGCCGCCCTTGGCAGTGGGTCCTGAGAGCGCAGTGGATCTTCTTCCACAGCATAGGGTGCTAAATCTGGGTGATGACCAGACAGATTCTGGGCATACTTTTTCACAGTCTGTAGAGGGTAGGAAAGGGAAGGAATTGCAGGGGCTTTTAAACCTGAAAGATGGTGAGGTGTTTGGAAGGCTTAGAAATGATCTGGGATTATCATCTGCAGGAGGTCGGAGCAGTGACATGAGGCAGGTCGGTCAAGCTGCTGGGGTGAGCAGTGGTACAGAGAAGGCTGCAGTGGGAGGGGAGCGGGCTGGGAATGGACTTGTTGGGACTACGGTGGATGAAGCTGCTGGCAAGGAGGAGCTGTCGGGACCTGATGATTATGTGCAGGAAGAGGATGCTGTGAAAGTTGCAGATGTTTGGGTGGGGGCCTCTCATGGGCGTACGTTCTCTAATGTTCAGCAAGTGGAGGGCATTGAGATGAGCAACAGTTTCTCTAGACTGATGTGTACTGATATGGAGATGGGTCAGGAGCAGTCTGAACCTGTTCTGAGATATAGCAATATGGAAAATGGCAGTGAGGAGATGGGTCAAAATGTGTGCAGTGTGCTTCTTGAAGGAAACAGGGGCATGTTGCAGGGGCAGGGAGATCCTGGATCTGTCATGAAGATTCTCACAAGGGAGGAAGGTGGGTTTTTAAAGGACGGGCAGGTCACTCAGCATGGCATGTCCGGGGAGATGGGAGCTAATGGGACTCCTGCTCAACCACAGTTCCTAGCAGTCATTGATCCGATTAGTCAGGCGGTGCAGGAGCAAGGTCTAAGCAATGGACAGCAGTTGGTGTGTCTCACTAGGAACTGGGGGGATTTATCTGATAGTGAGAAGGAGAATGCTGGCCGAGGTCGGGCCTCGTTCAGTGATGTTGTTCAATTTGGGAGGAGGACCATGGATGGGTGTGCGAGTAGTGTGACTGCCCCCCCAAAAAGAAGGCAGCGAAAATACTATTCTAATATGCCAAGGCCGTTACCTACAAGATCCTCTTCGGGAAAGGGTAAAGGGATGAATGCTTCGGATGAATTTCTGCAGTTGGAGAAGTTAAATCTCAGACGCAAGTATGTGAAGCTCTTGAAGCAGTATGAAAGTTCGGAATGGGAGTCGGCAACAGCTGATGAGGCTCTTGGTTCTGGAGCTGATGACGGGTACGGTTTTTAAACTTTTCGTATGCTCTTTCTTTTTAATGTCTGCTTGCTGAACTTTTATTTTATTTTAATAAATGGCCAGAGACCTTGTCTCTGACTGAGCCTTTCTGTTATATATAAAAGGGAGTGTGGTCTTTGATGCAATGAGAAGGAAATTACTGATACAAATATTAAAGGAATCAGTGAAGGAATGGACTTTCAAGTTTTTGTTTTCTGTGATGATATAAGAAATGGAATAATATGGTGGGTGGGTATTCTTAGCTTCAATAAAAGTTAACTCAAAATTTAATGATTAGGTTCAATTCTAGCAGATGTCTGACCACACAACTATGACTTTAGAAAAATTATTTTTTGTGGGGAGACCTCGAGTGAGGGATCTTAGTCTCCCAATGGCCCTTTATGTTTTTGAAATTGGTTGGTATATCCTTTATCATAGATTTAGGAGTTTATAATTAGTGGAAATTTTTCTAGTTAATCTGTACACCTTGGTAATACAAATATTTCCACAGCTTAGATTGAGCCCTTAGCTATTCCATTATAGAAATGGGATGATATTTACACATATTTCATCATTTGTTTTCATAGAATCATTTTGATAATGAAGAGATATGGGTGATCATTGATTGAATCATGAATTTTGTGGATTTCCTCCCTATCAAAAAGATGATGAAGGTAGAACTATTTGGGGAATTCTATGTCCAAGAGATCATGATACTTCACAAGATTTACTATGTAGTTGTTTTTGAAAGGGAACTATGGACTACATCTTAGTTTTGGAAGTGATTATAGGATATGATGTGTTCCCAATTGAAATTGATCATGACATATCATCCACAAAAGAATAGAAAGAAATAGAGGGCTATGAAGGTTATTGTGGATATACTTAGGGATAATGTTCTTGATTTTGTTGGTTCTTAGGAAAGTAATTTTCATTTAGTATAGTTTTGTTGTTAAATTAGTTATCATTACATAATAAAAAAGGTTCCATTTTATGTTCTGTATGGGTGGCCATTTAGATCTACCTATTGCTGGGTAGAGTTGGGAGAGTGGTACTCACATGGTATGATTCTTGTTCCTAATAAAATAGAGAAGTAGCAGTTGATGTGGAAGATGTTTTTCATGGCATAGAGTCGTCAGAAATATTATAAGGACTGATATTTGCAGTTGTAGGAATTCAAGAATGGTGATAATGTTGTTCTTAGTGTTTCAACACACTTCGGACATCATTAGTTGGGTAAGTAGGGTAACTTTTCTCTAGGATTTTTTCCCACTTTGAGATAATTCATTAAAAAGGAATGTTGGAATATTAGTTATACTTAGAATCTCTTTTGACTTACAAAAATGGTGTGTTTCTTCATTCATATATTATTAGGTATCAACTAGATCCAACCTGTGTGATTGATTGGTTGGATGTCAATATTGGTCCCACAATCACTATGTTTGAGAAACCATTTTAGATTATAGATCATAGATAAGTGTTACTACCTGGTAAAAAAATTCCTTTTGTATATGTATTTTGTATGTACAGATGGGATATCCATGAGACATGGGAGTATGAATTATTGATGAAGCAGAAGCGGCCTTCACTTTTTCTGAGTCCACCTTTTTAATAAATTTTTGGAAAATAAATCATTTATGGTGGATATATTGTAACACCTAGTTAACTTTATTTGGGTATTATATGATTCTTATTTTGGTTTCCCATTTTGTAGGTGCATAGCGAGATTCTTGAGAATGAAATGTCTTTTCTAGGGGAAATGAAAAAATGTGAAAGGATTTTTGTATATTTTATTATTGGAGTCTGATTGTAATTTTGAAAATGGAATAAAGGGTGATTATTAGTATTAGAGAGACTCAGATATTGGTTCATAGTTTTTTTATAGAAAACTAGGTGGAGCATTACCAGCTGGACACATTCATATCGTGAAAGTGAAACATGATGTTAATCTGTTTTAGAAATGATTTTGGGAGTCTCGTATAGGTTGTGAAATGGTTATAATCAATGAAACCATTACACAATATGAAAACATCAATAAAGATTTAATTTTATCATAGGATTTTCCTTTTTGTGTAATTATAATTAACGGAATTTCACTCCATGAATGGGATTTATGCCTTTAATTCCTCCATAAAAGTAGATCTAAATGTGCTAAAATCGTGACTCATTTATAATTTAGTGAACAAGATTCCATCGCAAATCCGATAGTGATTTTGTGAAATTTTGGTCCATCTCTCTCTTTATTGTTAACTATTTTTTTTGTTTGATTCATATGGTGTTAAAGTCACATATCCCCCACCATGGGGATTTTTTCTTCTTCCTTTTCTTTTGTCATTGAAGTGTTGTTAGGTGCTATTTTGATTCAAATTCATGATCATTTTTCATTTTCTATCGATCATTCACAATTCATTGTTCATCCATTTATTTTGATGTCAAATATATAGTTTTTTATTCTATATTGTCGAAGGTGGATAGATTTACATCATCCATGAGGTAGGTAGATCTATGTTAGTGATGTTAATTCTTCAATTTTTGTATGTTCATGTTGACACAGTTAGGTTTTTCATTGAGATGTATTTTGTTTTTGGTAAAAATGGTTTCATTAAAATGATAAATTGGATTTTGAAATACTTTTAGAAAACATAGGGCTTTTGGAACCTTGTGTCTCTGTTAGTAAATGGACATAGGTAATGGATATGTGTGTAGCACTATAATGGGTGACTTTTATGATATCAAAATTCTATGGAAGGACTTAGAATTTATTTGAATCAACATATGCATAGTTTAGGAATCTATTATGTCTAGTAAAAATTCCCATATGTTAGATCCTAAATCAAGTTCATTTCCTTTTATACCTAGATTATCTCAAGATGTTTTTTTCTTGGGTATTTGATTACATGTTTAGTTTAACTGATATATTGTATTAATGAAAAAATGAAGGCTCAAAAATTAATTAATTTGAGAAAATTATTTATAGAAATTATTTTTTATGCTGATAGAACTTATCAATTGTTGATATTAGAACATTAATATATTCTTTTAGGATATCCATCAAGGCTCTATGATCACATCCTATATTTTTTATTGGTAGGTTTTATACCACTTTTATTTAGTACTCAAGGAAATGAAAAAGAATTATATAGAATTTCATGTTCCCTTAGAATATTTCTTAATTAGACTGGGATGGATTGAGGGTGACATTTGGTCACATTGAGACTTGTTTATTTTATTTCTTCTTATCATAATGGTTGGGACAGTGTGGATTGATCATATATATATCATAGATATGTATTTATTCTGTCCCCATTGTACAATGTTGATTCTTCAGTTTCACGTGATTGTTTTGGTTCATTTATATATATCACCATATGGTGGACTACCATGGTAAACATTACAAGTTTCCCTAGGTTTGTTTGTTACATTAGTATTTATGAACCATTTATGACCTTATTTAATGGTTTACAATAATAAACTTTATTATTTTAGATGTATAGTAGTATATGTATTTTTCTAGAGATACTTTTTGTTATGGAGTGTAAATTTTGGAATGATAATGATTTTTTGTGTCAGTATGGTGTAATAAATGGATTAATATTACACAAATATTAATGTATCAAACTAAGCTTCGTAACTAATTCTCTATGCCTTATTTTGGTGATGGCCTATTTTGAATGTGTTTATTAGTTCAATTAATTTTTTTTAGATTACTATGTTTTCTTGATAATTATATTTGATAACTATTATTGGTAAGAATATTAATGGCTATATAGTATAGTTTTTATGTATTAATTTTTATTATTAATTAAATTGTATTCTTATATGGGTAAAATAGTTTTTCCCAATGGTATATTTCATGAAACATTTAATTTTCCATTGGTCACTTTCAATGAATCCATATATTTAGAATATATTTTATAAAATGATTATTTTGAAGATATATTTTGAAAATGGAGTTTTCAATGTATATGATAAACCATATTCTTTGTTGTGGTTTCCTCAAATCATTTTTTTTAAATATGGAATACGTTTTGTTATGTATTGTTTTAAACATAGATTAAATGTAATTTTATATAATATTTAATTTAATTAAAAGGGAATTAATTGAATCGCATGTCTTTTCTTTAGTTTAAATTTATATATTCTGGTCTATATTCTCTTAGAGGTATGTTTAATTAGGTTTTTAACAACAAAAACTTTTATACATAGAATTCAAAATCTAATTATACTTGTTGGTCATATTATTGAAATATGGTACACTGTATAAAAAATTCATTAATTAAATAAAACCCTCAACACATTCTTTAATGAATATAAAAGGTTACATATGAATAATAAATGTACTCTATAAAATTAAAAATTGTAAAATGAGAACAAAGATCATAACATGATTTTGAAATTATGAAACATTGTGGTCCCTAAGAATTATCATGGTCATTAACAAAGATATAAAAAAAATCATTAAAATTAATATTGGTATTTTGTAATGTATGTAGAAATAATTGAGAGAAATATATGTGAATGATGAATAAAAAAAATATTTTGTTATTTCTAGAATGTATAAAACAAATACAAGATTGGAAATAGTAACCAACCTATTTGGATGGTAATTATATTAGTAACATTACCCTTATGATAGAAAATTGAGTTTAAAATTATATTCGATAAGAATTAAATATTTACATGTGAATATAAGACTGTTATAAAATAAGTATTCAAGACTGAAATATTAAAATTAAGTATTTGTTAATTTTTAATGAAATGTACATTAAAATTATTTATAACACATTAAATATTATATTGAATATAACAATTAGTAATTTTTTAAACTAAATATGAACAAAAATCAATATAATTTACATAATGAACATATTGAAATTGAAATTTCCTCTTCCTATTTCACTCTAAAACAATTGATAAGGTTATCAGATGTTGTTAGATGCGTCTCTTAATTTTAAATATGGTTACAAATAGTAGTAATTATCTATGAAGATACCATGGGGATAATTTACCCTCATATTATAGTAAATGATCAATTATAATAACTAAAAACAATGGGTTACAATAATAAAAAACACAAAATAAAATAAGAATATCCATGTTATGACAAATAAATATGTAATAATATGGTTATGTATCTCAACTGATCACCCACAGTTCCAATCACATATAAAAGTAAAAAAAATCATAAAAATACAATATAATTATACTACTACTACCCCCAATCCTAATCAAATCATGAAATTAATAAAACATGATGAGATTTTCCAGCCTGATCATACAATAATGAGCCTCTACCTGATCTAAACATGTGAAAAATATAGTTGAGCATATTTATAATAGTTCTAGGAACACCCAAGAAGACATTCATTATTCATAGGTTTAGTTATGATAGAAGTACAATACTATAATCTCAGGCGAGATTATCTTGGTTTGGTTTTTGTGAAAAATATGTTATGAACCTCAATGTTTGTAGTGGATCCTCATAGTATTTTTATTATTTTGTTTATTTGTATTTTTTATCATCCTTCTTATAAAATAGTTGATATGAATGATTTTATGAATTCATATTCATTTGTTGTATCATGTATTTTATTGTTTTAATTTTAATACATTGATTATGTTATGGATGATTTTGGGTTATTTATGATGTTTTTTAATATAATATGAGGGTATAGTTTCCCCAAAGTAACACCCTATTCCATCTCTTCTAGTTAGAAGAATATGGAATAAGAGGAGGAATGCATAAGGGAAGAAGCCAACCTAGAAAAATTACTACAGATAAAAATTGGGATGGGATATTAAAAGGTGGTATCAAAGGTTATTTTTTAGGAATTACTATTTGTGTTGTGTTTGTTAGTGAATATAGATAGGTTATAGCTTGTGTTGTAACTCTGATAGGGGTATTGTAAACACCATTTCCTTGTAAGGTCTTGATTATCATGGATAAGGGATTTTTATTCAATGTTTTCACTATTTGAGTTGAGATATTTATTCATATGTAACATATGAATTTGAAATTTTTATATTATAGTTTTGGATCACATAAACTTTTCTAAACGCATGTGTGCATGAATCATTTTTTGAATACAGGATTCACAAGACATTGATATGTTTTCCTATGATTCATCTCATAAAGAACTGGGCGTTATTTTTTATTGTTTCAACAACAACTTATACGATGATTCATATTGAACATGTTAATAATATTATACTCAATTGAACTGTGATATTTACTTTTGATGACCTGGAGAGAGAATTATAGGGTGGGGTATACCTTATTGATGTGTGTATCTTCCCTCTTTATATAGGATTGTAATGAACCTATGTGGGTTAGTATATGCATTGGATACCATATTGACATATCCCTTGTGGGTGATTATAATATTTTAGTTAATTATTGTGTCAATAATAGCCTATATATTGTTTTCATGTATAAATTATGGGTGTAGTTTTTCTTAAATGAACCATGTATCTATAGTTTCACCAGATAAAAATATTCTTAAGATAAAATGATCATATTAATGGATGTTACCTATTCCCTAAGGGGGTAATCTAGAATATTGATGAATAACAATGATGGGTTCATAATAAGCGAGTTCAATTTAGTATGTGATTCATTATATGTTCTCATGGGAACATGAGATTTGGTGTGATGGAATGTGATATTTCATGTGATATCTGAGATATGGGTTAAGATGATTCTCCATGATCTATGACCACTATGTGATTATTTTATTTTGTAGATGTGACTGACAAGTACCATGGATATTTTTTTAGGATATTGGGGAATCAGGTTTTATTTTTGGACAATGAGACATTTTCCTATTGAGTTTGATGTAAGTAGTGATGTGGAAAGGTAACTCAAGCGGCGGTTATCATATACTTTCGAATGAAATTTCAAATGGGATATATGAGTATATATATCTAATTTATGATTGATAGAGTTTCTGCCAAATATGTATTGTCAGAATACATATTCCTTATGTTTTATGGATTAGGATCCTCAGTGATCAAATCTTGGGTGGCTAGAGCATAGAAAATTTATAATTATTTTAAAATATGATTAGTTGATGAGTGATCATATAGTTGTAATTTTCATTAAAGACATTACCTTGGATTTTCATTTGATATTTACTTGAGATGGGTGTGTTCTCAGTGCTATAAGAACCTAAGACTAGGTTTGATGATTTGAGACTCATATAAGTGTTATTCAGGGTGGCATGATCAGGTTCTATAGGAGTATACAAAAATTGGATTTTTTTTAAGATTATGAAAAATATTGTATGAGAATATGTGAAATGGTTTCTTATAATATCACTATAGCTTAAGAGATGAGAATGTGGTTTAGAATATACTTTTTGGGAAATACTTTTTGCAAGAGTGTTAATATTCTATAGTCATGTGCAATATCTGTTCGGGTTCTAGGTCAGTGAGTAGACATATGTAGGCTAGAGACATATTTAATTAATTATGTTCCTGTGAGAATGGTTCCTTTGGTGTTGTATGATAATGTAAAGTGTCACATCTATGATAGTGGGTGATATCATAGATGGGAGGTGGAAGGCATGAATAGGATTGAAGAGCACAGATAGAGAGGGGTGACCCACTTTTTCTACTGGATCTTATCATGATTTATATTTGAGGATTGGTTTAAGTGAATAGATATAGTGAAATGACCATATAAAACCCCCTATATATTACAAATATTATTTCATGATTTATTACATTGAGATAAATTTAACACAATCCCAAAAGACCAAGAAGCATGTGGTCTTTAACTAATTAGATACATATCACAATAATATGAAACATGGATACTATGATATTATTTAAAACACCCTAAAATTTCCTTAAATTCTATCAATCATATTATAATTCATCGGATAACCAGTGGGCATACCTAGGAAATGGGTGGGATATAAATCCCTATAAGATAATAATAATTTTATATCCAAATGTAAGCAGTAAATGTGATCCAATATGCATGATATGATAAAAAGAATGGTAATAATCATAATCATGAACATTTAATGAAGAGAATACATGATAATATCATGGAATAATAGAAATTTTTTGACAAAATAAATCATGAAATAATAACCGTAATTAGAGGATAATTTTTGAGACATCATAATATAGTGTGTTATGGTTAACTGACCATATAACATACATGGTATCTAATGAGATAAAAATGCTAACCAAATAATTAGGGGGGATATAAAATTCTGAGTGCACCCATCACATTGAAATTATTTATATATATTTATATCTATATAGATCATACAAAAAATAACACATTTCATTAAATTTGATCCCACAATTATCTATTGTGGGTTATATTAAACTAATTCGACAATCAAAGAAATATATGTGTAACCTGGTTAATACCGTTCAGTATAAATGGGAACATGTATTCAAAACCCAAAATTTTGTCATGGAAAATCATAAGATAATATCTATAGTAAAATGGGAGTATACAAAGGTTCATGGAAGGAGTCAATAGGAGTGAATTTCAATCTCTAATTACTTGTAAAAATAAGGACAACAAAAGGTTGTGTTAAAACATATCTCTAAATGAAAAAATTGAAATCAAATGTTTTAACACAAAGATATTAATTGAATGAAAAAGAAGATGAGAGAACCTGTTACCTTTAGGGAGTGATTCTAAATTCTTGATAATAGATTCTATGAATCATGGGAACACCTTGGGAGGTATTTACAAGGGGATTGGAATTTATTGTCAATGGATATTTAGTAGAAAATAATGGGATGATGTATGGGTATATATTAAAATAGAATGTAATTAATTATTACTTAAAAATATAAGGATTTGGACTCTGAATTATAAAATAATAAAAAACCTAAAACATCCAAAATTAATTTACCATAGTTTTTACCAAATAAGACTGGTTTCAAAAGTTTTATTACTTTATGAACCAATCAAGTTAAAAAAATACCATTCTAGGTTTGATAGTGTGTTATGTTCATAAATAAGTTTTTAATAATTGTTAAATTATAATATATGTAACACTCGATATTTTTATGAGAAATATTTTGTTTTTATGTTATATACATCATCATAGGAATATTTCACTACACACTACACTATCTTGGCTTGCTTTACATGCAATTTCGGCCTTCCTCGATAGCTTGCATTTAATGCAATACCGAGTTTCACTAAACAACGATATGCTATTAAAATATTATTAAAACTAGCCGTTATGAATATTAATACCCACTTTTTAAAATTTTATAAATTTTATCATTCAAAATGGACATTGTTTTTGGATTTGGAATATCTAAATTAGCCTAGGGTAATGTTTTGGTATTTTTCTGAAAACATTCAATTTTTGATGAATAGTGAAAACACTAGGTTACTATTTAAAAACCGACTTTTTATTTAAATAAATATTTATTTTATTTAAATTTATTTTAGGTAAAAATTGATACATAATACCTATATAAGTTTAATGTAATTTATTGGAGTCATTTTATAATAATTTTAGATATATAAAAATTTTATTGAACCTTTTACCGTCTTTTATCCACCTCCTAGGAGAATTTGAAAATTTACATAAAACATAATTTTACAACTTCTATGAGTGGAATTTCAAAACTTTGAGAGACATGGTTGATGTAAGTAAGTAAAATTTGGTTCAATGAGATGAAAATAATATTTGTTGAATAGTAACTTTTTACTTTTCTTTACCACGGTTAAAAGTAAATAGGGTAATTAAGAGTAAACATGATATTATTATTACAGTAACACGTGTCCTAATTCTATTTGATTAGTGTTATTAGACCAAAAACAACCTTAGGAATAAAATCTGACCATTTAGTTCCACTTGGATTAGATTAGGACATTTAATATTATTTTATTTAAAGAAGAGTTAAAATAGTCAAAATCAAAGTTTAATAACTAAAATATTTTTAATATAGGGTTATAAATAAGATAAATTTGACTATAAATATTAATTAGAAGGAAAAAAATATTTCCTACATAATGTTATTTTATTTATAATTTTCAGACTTTAAATAATTTAATTTATTTATGACACAATGATGATGCAATAATTACATTATTAAAACAATATTAACATAATTGATATTATAAATACCCCAATAAATGTAATTTGAGACTTTTTAGAAATTAAACTAATCTTATAGGTTAACATGACATATTATTATTGATTTAATTAACTGTTTTTTAACTAATAATGCTGTTATGAATTTCAAAAAAACCAACTACCAAATAGTGTCAAAATTGACATAAAATAGTTTTTAAAACAAATATTATATTATTAAATGTTATTTTATTCTTAAAAATATAAGGTTCGGACAAATGACTTGTATAAGGTTATATATATTAATAATGAACCACTTGGGTTTCTTTTGTCTTGTTATAGAATGTTTATTAACCATAGAGTGTACGAAAACAAGAAGACACAGTAAAAGTTAAATTATTTTACTTAGAGTTAAATCTTATTGATAAGGTTACAATAGTAACCTAAACTTGTATAAAATCTATTTGTTAAAATTATTTCGACTCATCCACACATTAGCTTCTAAATAAATCAATTTTGAACTATTAAAAACAGAATATGACTTTATAATAAAATAAAATATTTAGTTTTTCCTAAGATGCCCCTCTCCTCCCTTATAAAAGGGAACCTCCTCCCTCTCCTCATCACTCCACTTTGTGCCTTCATGCTCGGCCAACCCCTGCCAGTTTCTCTTCTCCACTTCCCTAGAAAAATCCTAGAGGTCCTGGTCTTCTTCGAAGACCATCTTTAGTTCCCTAAGAGGATGTGAAAAAGAGGCGCTTCAAAGAAGAGGTAATGTCTATTACCGATTGTTTCAAATTTATTTCTTCTTCTACTTACACTTATTTAGTTGTTTAATTATGAAGTAATAACATCACTATCACTCATATATTGATATGTTATTATAAATATGAAACAAATCTATTTCATTTTCTATCCATCCTATGGAAAACGAAATCACCGCGCGTGCGTACGTACGGAATACCATCTCCACACCGTCGTGTAATCTGTTTTCCACCACCACCTTAATTGGATGGGTATAATGATGTAAAGAAGATATATATATGATTATTGTAAAGTTATATTGATTCTAAAATAGTATACATACACTTCAATACAATTCCATGATCATGGGAACAATATCATCGCTCGTGTGTACGTATGGCCTACCGTCTCCACGATGTGATGTGACTCATTCTACATGATCTTCATTGAGTAATGATTATATAAATGAATTTAATGAATAAATATGATATATATTACACTAATACCATTCATTAAATGAGGTATCTCTAACCTAAAAATAATAATAAGAATTTATTCGACAAAACACGCATAAGAACAAAAAGCAATAAACACCAAGATCACAAGAAACAATGAAATATTACTAATAAGAAGCTAAGAATATGACCATATAAGATATCATAACAATGAGTACGATTCTGGAATAATTCAATAACATTATTTAAATCATTATACAGGAGTTTCGGACACATATGAAGAAAATCGGACCTAAGGTAAGGGAAAATCTCACAAATCTCATTTTTATCGGAGATGGTTTATACTTCAGAATTTAATGGGGAATATTTATCATCCAAATCCATGTTTCCTCAATATGTAATATTATTTCTATCCTCCTACAATTGTTTAAATACAATTTTACCCTTCGGTGAGTTTTTAGTAAAAGATATGAAAGGAATCTTTTCTCGTTTTTAGTATGAGGTACATTTTGACTTTTCCGGCCAAAGTACGAGAAGAATGTTTTTTTAACTTATACGACATGAATGGATTTTATGATTTCATAAAAAATTATTTCCATGAAGCTTCCTTTACAAGTTTTGAAGTTTATTTTTAATCAAATTCTTTTACTTAAAAATTTTATGACATGTTAAGAAATGAAAAATGTTTTTGAAGTATAAAAGATATTTTCCTCAAGAATGGAGTTCAAGTTTTTTATCAAAATTATTTTACATCTATGATAATATAGGGTTCTATTTTTATCCCTATTTTTACATTTATTTGATTATGCTATGATGGAAGTATATTTATGATGTCTTTTTATCTTATATGGATTATGTTATGATGGATTGATGTTTAAGAATCCCATTTTTTTTATATGGGTTATGCTATGATATATCATTTTGTGGAACACATAATAATGGTTTCATTATGAGATTGGTGGGACTTATATCTCCCTCCAATGCATTGGGTAAATATTTATATCTCATGATATAGACATGGCCGGAATGGCAAGTTAAACGGGTTAAGTGATACAAGACTGAAACGAGAAGTGAACTTGGTTCAGAAATGGAATTTGTCCGCTAAGATAGTCTTTGAAATGAGTCTTGAGTAATAAGAAATGATTCTTTATGATTATGTGTGTATGCCAGAAAATTTCATGTTATGATTACACTTCACTACTATGATTCATCCCATGTTATGAAATTATGATCTAATTTGCAGGTTAATATTTCTAGAATGTTATGTTCATATGAATATGATGTGATTGATATTTCTTTTGTTTACCTTTACTGAGAATTTGAGATCACCCTTTTGTATGTTTTCTTTTCCCCAGGTCAGTAACAATGGTATTAAGTTGGATATGCCAAAAAGGGATTCTAGATATGATGAAATAAATGGGAGACAATGTAGATACTTTATGAACCAGTTGTTTATGTTTCCCAGTTTCTAAAGACACTATACCTATACGGTCCTACTGTGGTTATGTTATATGTTTTTATAAGTGTGCTTTAATTTTGAGGTAATAACAATTTATGTAATGTATGTGTCGTTATAGTTGGTATTAGAGGAAAGGTATAGTCAACCTTTAGAAACTAGGATGTGAAAGCCTTAGTAAGAACCCTATGGATATATCTAAGCATATAACACAATCCTAGTGTTTTAGAAATGGACACGAATAACCTATGATAAGACCTTAAGTGTGAAATTTTATTCTTGATTATGTGGTTTTCCGATTATAATTAGTGTTTCTCACACTATTCTTCTTGGTTTTAGTCAATGGTTGGAACCCGAAGGAACCATGTTAATGAGGAATACCATGGGAAACGCAATGATTGTCCCCCTGAGCAACCAAACGTTATGGGAGATGGAATAAAAAATCTTATAGCCATGATCAGACAACTTTCTCATGCTATGAATCATACAGGACTTCCAAACGAGGAAAAGAAGGAGCAACATTCTGTTTAATCCTTCATGAGGCATCGTCCACCATCATTCAGTGGGTCTACTAATCCATTAGTGGATCAATAATGGATCAGTACCACTGAAAATATATTTTCAGTTCTTCAATGTTCTGAACAGGATAAAGTCATCTAAGCGGTATATCTTTTGGAAGGTGAAACTGATCAATGGTGGAATCTTATCAAGAATACGAGGCCAAGAGATGAAATTGAGTCCATGGAATGTGATGAGTTAATGAACATATTTTTCAGTAAGTACTTCCCTCGTATTCTTCGAAAAAAGATGGAGAAGGAGTTTCTTGAATTGAAGAAAAAGTATAATGAATCTGTTGGTACCTACGAAGAAAATTTTACAAGACTTGGAAGGTACGCTTCCGGAATTATTATCCAACCTGAGAGTAAGATCAATTGATTCTTTAGTTGATTAAAACCAAGCCTTTGAAGGGCGTTAGAAATTATTGATTTCAATAGATATTAGGATATCGTTCTATGTGCTCTCAAGGTTGAGATAGAGATTGGAGTAACCCATCAGTCATATGCATTTGATAAGAAAAGGAAAATGGAATTCAAATTGAAATCTAAAGACCACACTGAAAAGAAGATGAGTTTTCTCTTATGCTCAAAGTGTGGAAAAAACATGGAGGGAGTTGTCTTAAAGGGACAATTAAATGTTTCAAATGTGGAAAAGAATGTCATCGAGCATTTGAATGTCGTAATGATGGGAAGAAGATGTCTAGTGATGCGAACAAAGAAAAGGCTACACATAGTCCACCTCCTACACTTCAATGTTAAAAGTGCAAGTAAATGGAGAGTTATTCTAATCAATGCCCTAATCCAAGGTTTGTTGATAATGATCGACATCAAAAAACTCTTAAGTCTAAAGAAAAAAGGAAAGTCACATGCAATTTCTACCAGCGATGTGAAGTACGATAATGAAGTGGTGAAAGGTACACTTACCATCCACTCTAAAGTAGAAAATGTTTTATTTGATTCTGGATCCACCCAATCATTTATTTCTGAATAATTTTCTATGGGTATCATCACATTACCTCAACAATTAGATGTTGAGTCAGCGGTGACAACCCCAAATGGCACAACCGTCGCATCAAAAGTTTATAATTCTTCTCCGATTGAAGTTTGTAGGAAAGTGCTTCCTGAAAATATTATGATCCTTCCTATAGTGGAATTTGATGTGATTCTTGGCATGTACTCAGCTCAGAAGTTGTACCACTGGAGCAAGATATTTTTTATGAAGAACAGCTGATAGAGATTCTGGGTCGTAGCGAAAAATTCCTATGGAACAAGACAAATCGCTTGGTGAAAGTTTTATGGAGGAACCACTAATTTGAATAATCTACATGGGATCTTGAGGATATGATGAGGGAGAGGTATCCTCATCTGTTTGTTACAAAGTGACAAATTTCGAGGGCAAAATTCATTTTAAAGGGGGTAGAATGTAACACCTGAGATTTTTATGAGAAAATTTTTTTTTTATGTTATATACATCATTAAAAAAATGTTTCACTACACACAACACTATCTTGGATTTCTTTACACGCAATCGCGGCCTTCCTCGATATCTTTCGTTTTACGCAATACCGAGTTTCACTAAACAACAATATGCTATTAAAATATTATTAAAACTATCGGTTATGAATAGTAATACACACTTTTTGAAATTTTATTAATTTTATCTTTCAAAATGGACTTCATTTTTGGATTCGTAATATCGAAATTAGCATAGGGGAAATTTTTGGTATTTTTCTAAAAACATTCAATTTTTAATGAATAGTGAAATCATTAGGTCACTATTTAAAACCCGAATTTTTATTTAAATAATTATTTATTTTATTTAAATTTAATTTTGGTAAAAATTGATAAATAATACCTATATATGTTCAATGTAATATATTGGATTAATTTTATAATAATTTTAAATATATAAAAATTTTATTGAACTTTTCACTGTCTTTTACCCACCTCCTATGAGAATTTTCAAATTTACATAAATCATAATTTTACCGCTTCTATGAGTGTAATTTAAAATGTCAAAGAGACACGGTTGATGTCAGTAAGTAAAATGTGGTTCAATGAGTTGAAAATAATATTTGGTGAATAGTAACTTTTTTGCTTTTATTTACCACGGTTAAAAGTAAATAGGGTAATTAAGAATAAAAATGATATTATTATTACCCTAACACATTTCGAAATTCTATTGGATAAGTTTAATTAGACCAAAAACAACCTTAGGAATAAAATATGACCATTTAGGTCCACATGGATTAGATTAGGACATTTAGTATTATTTTATTTAAAGATGAGTTAACATAGTTAAAATCAAATTTTAATAACTCAAAAAAATTTCATATAGGGTTATAAATAAGATAAATTCGACTATAAATATTTATTAGAAATATAAAAAGATTTCCTACATAATTTTATTTTATTTATAGTTTTTAGACTTTAAATAATATAATTTTTTTATGACACAATGATGATGCAGTAATTAGCTTATTAGGGAAATATTAACATAATTGATATTATAAATACACAAATAAATGTAATTTGAGACTTTTTAAGAATTACAGTAACTTTATAGGTTAATATGACATATTATTATTTATTTATTTAACTTTTTTTGAACTAATAATGCTGTTATGATTTTCACAAAATTCAATTACCAAATAGTGTCAAAATTGACATAAAATATATTTTAAAACAAATATTATATTATTAATTGTTATTTTATTCCAAAAAATCTAAGGTTCGTCCAAATGAATTAGATAAGGTTATATATATTAATAATGAAGCACTTGGGGTTCTTTTGGCTTGTTATGGTGAGTTTATTAACCATATAGTGTAAGAAAACAAGAAGACATGGTAAAAGTAAAATTATTTAACTTAGAGATAAATCTAAATGATAAGGTTAAAATAGTAACTCAAACTTGTCCAAAATCTATTGGTTGAGAGGATTTCAATCCATCCCCATCTTATCTTCGAAATAAATCAATTTCGATCTCTTAAAAACAGAATATGACTTTATAATAAAATAATATTTTAAGTTTTTCTTAAGGTGCCCCTCTCCTCCCTTATAAATGGGCACCTCCTCCCTCTCCTCCTCACACCACATTGATACTTCATGCTCGGCAAAACCCTACCAATTTCTCTTCTCCACTTCCCTAGAAACATCCTAGAGGTCTTGGTATTCTTCAAATACCATATTTAGTGCCCTAAAAGGATGTTAAGAAGAGGCTATTCAAAGAAGAGGTAATGTCCGTTACCGATTGTTTCAAATTTATTTCTTCTTCTACTTCCTCTTATTTAGTTGTTTCATTATGAAGTAATAACATCAGAATCACTCATATAATGATATGTAATTATAAGTATTAAACAACCCTATTTCACTTTCTATCCATCCTACAGAAACCAAAATCATCGCGCGTGCGTACGTACGGAATACCGTCACCACGCCGTGGTGTAATCTGTTTTCCCCCACCACCTTACTTGGATGGTTATAATGGTGTAAATAATATCTATATATGATTATTGTAAAGTGATATTGATTCTGAAATATTATACATACACTTCAATACAATTCCATGATCATGGGAATTATATCATCGCTCGTGTGTACGTACGGCCTACCGTCTCCACGATGTGATGCGACTCGTTCTACATGATCTTCATTGCATAATGATTATATAAATGAATTTAATGACTAAATATGATATATATGACACTAATACTGTTCTGGAAATGAGGTATCTATAACCTAAAAGGATGAATAAGAATTTATTCGACAAAACACGCATAAGGACAAAGAAGAATAAACACCCGAATAACAAGTAACAATGAAATATTACTAATAAAAAGATTATAATATGACCATATATGATATCATAACAATGAGTAAAATTCTGGAATAAGTGAATAACTTTATATAAATCATTACACAGGAGGTTCATACATATACGAAGCAAATCGGACCTAAGGTAAGGGAATATCTCGCAAATCTCATTTTTATCCGAGATGGTTTATACTTTAGAATTTACTAGGGAATATTTATCATCCACATCCATGTTTCCCCAATATGTAATATTATTTCCTTCCTCCTACAATTTCTTGAATCCAATTTTACCCTTTGGTGAGTTTTTAGTAAAATATATGAAATGAGTCTTTTGTCGTTTTTAGTACGAGGTACTTTTTGACTTTTCCGGCCAAAGTACGAGAAGAATGTTTTTTTAAAATTATACAGCATGAATGGATTTTATGATTTCATAAAACATTATTTCCATGAAGCTTCCTTTACAATTTTTCAAGTTTATTTTTAATCAAATTCTTTTAGTTTAAAATTTTATGACTTGTTAAGAAATGAAAAATGTTTTTGAAGTAGAAAGGATATTTTCCTCAAGAATGGAGTTCAAGTGTTTTATCAAAATTATTTTACATCTAAGATAATATAGGGTTCTGTTTCTATCCCTATTTTTACATTTATTTGATTATGTTATGATGGAAATATTTTTATGATTTCCTTTTATCTTATATGGATTATGTTATGATGGCATGATGTTTAAGAATCCCATTTTTATTACATGGGTTATGCTATGATTTATCATTTTGTGGAACACATAAGAATGGTTTCATTATGAGATGGGTGGGACCTATATCTACCTACAATGCATTGGGTAAAGATTTATATCTCATGAGATAGACATGGCTGGAATGGAATGTTGAACCGGTTCAGTGATACAGGACTGAAACAAGGAGTGAACTCGGTTTAGAAATAGATTTTGTTTGCTAAGATAGTCTTGGAAATGAGCCATGCCTATTAAGAAATGATTCTCTATGATTATGTGTGTATGAAACAAAGTTTCATGTTATGATTACATTTCACTACTATGATTTATCCCATGTTTTGAAATTATGATCTCTTTTTCTGGATAAGATTTCCATAATGTTATGTTCTTATGAATATGATGTGATTGATATTTCTTTTTTTACCCTTACTGAGCATTTGTGCTCAACCTTTTGTATGTTTTCTTTTCACTGGGTCAGAGATAAGGGTATTAAGTAGGATATGCCAAAAAGTGATTCTAGATATGATGAAATAAATGGGAGACAATATAGATGCTTTATGAACCAGTTGTTTATGTTTACCAGTTTCTAAAGACACTATACCTATACGGTCCTACTGTGGTTTTGTTATATGTGGTAATAAGTGTGCTTCAAATTTTAAGTAATAAAAATTTATGTAAAGTATGCGTTGTTATAATATAGTTTTTGAAGGTGTAACATCATATAACCCACTTTAATTTATTTATCTTTTCGTTACATATATTTTTCATTAATTGGGTTTCTATTGGGACTTCCAAGAATGTAGAGAATGTTTTTGGAAAAAATGACCTATGGTTCAAGGATGTATATTAATATGAGTTAATAGTGTCGTAGAATAATTGTAAAATTTGTTTTTAGGGATCTCCATGTGTTTATAGAATACTTGATGTGGTTTAATGTAATAATATGATTTTTTTTCTCAATTAAGATTTTACATGTCATGTAATAGGGTTGCGTGATGTGTAATGTATGATGGGATCGGGTCTTGAGATGAGTACAACGTGTGAGAAATTAGAAATTGTGTAAGGATTTAATAGTGTGTAATGTTAATGATCATTTTTTAGTAAAATTTTCATGTGTTTTTAGTATATATAGATTTTGAAGATTACATGACATTTAATGGGAATAAACACCATGTAATAGTCACAAGATTGTATTTTAGGGTGATAAAAGAATGGTTTCTATTTCATTAGTCTGAATACCAGGTTTTTCTTGACTGGGATCTCTCTTCTGGTGATTTGGGGAAGCTCTCCGCTTCTGGATAAATTTTTTTAATGTTTTATCATCAACATTGTGCATGGTGCCTCTCGGAGTAATAGAATATTTTATGTTTCTTCATTGACTTTGATCATGATATTGTATTTGCATTATGATGTTGTGTATTTTGGTATTTGGGGATGATTTTTCTTTGTTCTTTCTATGCACATTCTAGGATCATGTTCTTGGGACCATTCCGTTGTTATTTGTGGTGTAGTGAGTGTGAGTTCTTGAGGTATTTTTTGTATCTTCAGCTCTGATATAACCATTGTCAAATTGAAGCAATTCATAGAAGTGAGGATTGATTCCATGACATCCATTGTCATTATTTTTTTTGTTATTGGTGGATCAATTTTGGGAATGTGCAACCCTGAGTTTTGAGGTAGGTGGTTCCATCTCTAGCCTTTGTTGGTGAACTACATTGATTTGTTTTTCTAAATTGTTTAAAAAATTAATTATCATGATTGATTGATGGATTTTTGGGTCTATAAAAGGATTTTATAAAAATTATGATTTCCCCTAGTTTTGGTAAATTTAAAAGTTTTTTTAAAATACTTTTGAAATGGTATTTAAATATTGGTTTGAATGAAATTTCATAGAAAATATAGAACATGAGAATCCTTGGGAACTTAGGTGGAAGGTGTAGAAAGACTTTTTCCACTATCTAGGGGTTTTCTCATGGGGACATTCTCTACTCCCTGGGCATGTTATTCCTGGGACATTTTAGATTATTGGTGGGTTCACATTAGGGGATTTTACACTTCCCTATAAAATTTATGCATATGTCTAGGGGCATGATGTGTATGTTATTGTCTATGTTAGGTACTGGTGTCTTAGATATCTTTACATAGTGTGATTTCTAGCATGATGTTACCTATTCCTTTGGCCGATTTGGGTTGTTTTGGATTGCACTATTTCGATTTTACTTCGATGTACTTGATATGTTATGTGATACATTCTTTGGTTTTTTTTATATGTATGTTTTGATATATGTATATGAAATTAATTGAAACTATTTTACCTACTTCATTTGAAAATGAGGAAATATGGGAAATTAAATTGCTTTTTCGTTCATCTAATATAAAACCACTAAACCTTTCATCATGAATTATTTTCCTGGAAGTTGATTATTATTGATTATTATTAAAAATTTTGATACGGAAAACCTTGGTGGGAGCCTACTGATCATTTTATCTCACGCCCATTGAACCCCTTCAGTGGTGTGTAGACGTTGTTAATTATTTTTATATAGGTAAAAGAAATGCGATGTAATGAGGCAGTGAGGTTTTCAATCAGCTGGGTTTTGGTAGCAGGTGGTGATAAGTTAGAATTTTTTTCACTCTATCACTTAGAGGTATTAATGAATTTGTTTTGGTATTTTTATCATTTTTAGTTGGAATTGTATCTTGAAGATTGTTTCTCTACCATTAAGATGTATATATTCCATTGTTCTATATCTATTGTGGAATATATTTATCTCTTCCATTTTTTCTCTCTATTATATGTATATATAATGTTTTGTTGCTTCAATATGGGGAAAAAATTTCCTCTTTTTTATGCATGGGTGCTAGTTTTTAGCCCATAATGATCAGGAACACCCTTCGGTATGAGGAATATCACTTCAGGTGCCGGTATTGATAGTGTATCTGGGTAGGTTTGTTACAAAATGGTAAAATATGAGGTATGTCCTTAAGAGTACATGTATTTTTATTTTTGATAGAATGAAGATAGAATTTTTAGGACATCAGTGGTATATTATAGTGAGTGCCTTTCCAGAACATACCATGATGTGACTAATGCTACCATGGGATGTTGGGATGTGTGTCTCTTGTTTTGATTTTTTATCTTAATCTTAGTTTTTTATTATGGGATTTTTAGTATAAACTAAGATTATTCTATGTATTATAGTTTCATAAGTTTCGGTGTACATCAGTATGCCTTCAATATGTGTTTTGTTTGATACACAAGAGGGTTTATTTGATTCTCCATAGGGGAATCCTACCATAGATTAGAATTTTATCGAGTCTATCATGCTGGTAGTTTGTACAGTCAAAAAAAATATACCACAATTCCATAACAGAATTGAGGAGGTACAACCAGAAGCTAGAGGAGAAAGACATCCATCATGAGAGTTATTTCATAATAATCAACCAATACATAAATTGTATAAATTAACCTCATGAGGTAGATTACATGATGGAAAATATCAATTTTATTTTCAATTTCCTTGATACACATAAGAGTATCATGGTGAATTGTGTGGAATTGATACTTGAGTTTCATATAAATAAATGATGGGATTACACGTTATAATAGGATAGCAATGTGGGTTTGTACTGGAAGGGTTTTAATACTCTATTATTAAATAAGTTCATTCTAGATTCAATAATGATGGTTACTTATTATATATCCACTATTTTTAGTAAGGAGAGACTTTGGGGTTGATATACACAAATTGTTTTAATGATATAGAACATTTTATAGTAGATGTTGTAAATATTGAGTAGATGAAAGATTAGAAGTACCTATAGGGACCCCGATCATATTTTAGATTGAATTTATTTATTTTGAAGATTTTTACCTATATAGAGACAATCGACAGGGCTATGATCGTATAAATGAATATGGAAGATGTGATTGGTTATTCTACACTTTCACTTCCACCTAGTGGTAGTTTCAATGGTTACCTAAGGAAAAATAGGAAATTTAATGATTACTGAGAGTGTGGTGCAGGTGGTTCTTGAAAGCAGACCCCTGTATCTCTTCCAGTGAAAACAATTAGTGTTTATCTGAAATGTTATTAGTGTGAAAATGTTTGGCACTCCAATAATTCTATTCCTTCACTTGAAAATATGTTTAACAGTTTTGGATGTTGGGTTCATTTATAGTGTTAATACCTGGAAATATCTAATATTCAAAATGTTAAGGTATCATCATCTGCAAAGGATACTATGGGGTAGTCAGATGCTATGAATACTACAAGTCTCCAGCCAGGGTCCTCAGTAGTGAAGCATCTTCACACAATAGATGACTTTTTAGAAGAGGTATATACAGGTCTAGACATAGATAGTAGTACCATATTTTTTATCTTTAGTATTGATTTTTTTATTTGATACTCATGTTTCTCATTCATTTATATATGGATTTTTTTTATATGATTAAACATACAATAGAGAATTTGTCTTTTATTAATGAGTTAGTGAAACCTATTGGGAAGAGTAAAGAGCAACGGTTTCGGTTTCCTTCTTGTTCACTATCGATAGATTATGTGTTGATAGAATTTTAATTTATTGTTCTCGATCTAGATTTGTTTGAGATCATAGTTAGAATGTATTAGAATATTTCTCTTTATGTTGAGGATTATTATGATCATAGGCATGACATATTTTTTGTAGTCGATGGGAGATCAAATGGTTTTTAGGAAATGTGGGATCTAAAGACTATTTTTATAAGATCATCCCTCTTATAGTTCAAGAGTTTTTGGTATTATTTAGTAGTTTTTTCTCAATGAAATTTCATTTATATTTTATCTTCTCTCTATTTTTTATATTTTTTCAAACATTTTCATATATTATTTCTCCAATATTCTTCCAAATTGGAAGGTGGATTTTATGATTGACCTTTTTCTAGGTATCCTACGAATTTTTAATCCTTTTTATCACATGTCACAAGTGTGGATAAATGCGCTCAAGATCATTTAGATAATCGGATGGAGATACTATCTTTTCACCCTTATGATTCTCCTCAGGTAACCCTTGTACTCTTTTCCAAGATGGGAGATGGTTCAATTTGACTTTGTGTGTATTATAGGAAGATAAATCGAGTAATAGTTAAGAATAAGTGTGATTTTCTTCATGCTGATGATTTTTTTTATTAGGTAAAGTGGGATTTTTTATGATATATCTTTCACCGGGATATCATCATCTTAGAGTTCAGGTGTGCGATTTACTAATGATATATTCTGTAAGAAGGAATGCCTATTATGAATAACTGGTGATTTTTTTAGTATAACTGACTGTATTATAATTATTATGGATTTTATGAATTAGATATTTCATCAGTATCCTAACACTTCTTTGGTTATGTTTATCGGTGATGTTTTTTTATTCTAGATCTAAGCGTGAGCACAATACCCATATGAGTTTTGTTTTGGAAATCTTGAGTAGTCACTGTGTGTGTATAAATATATTAAAATGACATTAATGTATTCATGAAGTGAATTTATTAGAAAACGTTATTTCAAAACATGGATTTTCAGTGGATCCTGAGAATGTGAAGGCTTCCTTTTCATGGGAAGATCCAAGGAATATCTTTGAGATTTAGAGCTTCCTTGGTATTACTGGATATGATCACTGGGTTGTTAAGAATTTCTCAAAGTTAGAGTCACCATTGAAGACTCTTAATTGGAAAGGATTGAAAGTCACATGTTATGAAAAGTTCCAGGCTTCTTTTGATAAGTTTAAAATACTTCTAATATCGATTCATATTCTGATCATTCCATTTCCAAATAATGTGTATTTCATTTTTTATGATACTTTTGGTGTTGATTTTTGTTGTGTGATCATACATGATGATCATATTGTGGTTTATAACTATCATTTTCTATGACCACATGAGAAGAATTACCCCCTCATGATTTAGATATTGACACACTCATGCATGCGTTTAAGTATTGGTGGTTCTAAATTTTTGGGGAGTGGTTCATAATCTTTTATGACCATAAGAGTTCGAGATATATCTTTTACAATATGTACATGGATCCCATACAACGGTTGGGGGTGGAATATCTTCATATGGTTGACTTTGACATCACTTACACAACAAGGAAAAGAAACAGTGTAATAGACATTCTTATCAGGGATGTTCTGTTAGAAGCTATTTTCGAATCAAATGAAAAGTAGAACCTTATGGTTCCCTTTGCTCATTTGCATCAAGATACTCAGGATGGTGTTTCAAGTAGGTTTCATACTAGTGTTTAGTTTTAGTTAACAATAATTTAGTCTATTATATAGCATTAGCATCAGGAAGATCAATTCAATGGAATTATTGAAACCCTAGAGCGTGGGAGATGATTTTTGGTTGGTCTCTATCTTTACATGGTATTCTCAATTATGGGAATATATTTAACGTACTAGAATTTATGAGAAGTTCAGTTTTTTTATTTTCATGATCTTAAGGGACATTCCTCTTGAAACTAGGAATATTTACTATGATAATAAGTACTGATTTTTGTGGATGGGTATGAAGTGTGAAATTTCTAAATATTTTTCTTGTTGTTACCCCTCCCAAAAGATAAATCAAAATAATCTGAAACCTTATAGTTTTCTTCCACCTCTTTTGGAACCAATTTAGAAATATAATGAGGTCCACATGCATTTTTTGGATTACCCTAAAATAAATAATGGATTAATATATTCAGGTTGGTTGTCGATCGATTTACAAAGTCATATAAATTCATTTTTATTAGGGACACCTCTAATGATGATGATTTGGGTAAGCTGTATGTGCAATATATTTTTAGGTTTCATGGGGTTCATTTTTACATTTCCTCAGAAAAAGAACCTAGGTTTACATGGAGGATATGGAGGAGTCTCTAAGAGGGGATAGAGACTTAGGTCTAGTTGATTACATCTTATCAACCATGGATAGATAGTCTGATAGAGAATGTTTTTAATATTTTGGAGGATATTCTATGTACATGTGTCTTGGATTATGGTGGCTATAAGGATAACTATATGGTAATGGTTGAGTTTTATTATAACAAGAGTTATAATTTATCTATTATAATGGATCTTTTAAATGATTTGTATAGTCACCCATCGTGATCAACTATTTTGGGAAGAGGTGGGAGAAACATCTTGGGTGGGAGTAAGTTTTGTTTTGGAGATGACTGTGAGGATTCATGATATACGTTGGTGACTTGATACAACTCAGAGTCAACAGAAGAATTATTTGGATAATCAACATTATCCTATTCAGTTTCCCATAGGTGAACATGTTTTCTTGAATTTTTCTCCACTGTTGGGTTGTATTGAGTTTAAGAAATATACAATGTTTTCTTTCTGATATGTTAGATTGTTTGAGGTCAGTAACAGCTTCTTGGGAAGGTTAATTATTGGATGTAATTTCCATTTTTGTCGATGAGAATTCATGATTTTTTCCAAATATCATAGCTTATGAAATAGCATCCATATCCCTCTCAAATTTAGAGTTGGGAAGATATTGAGTTATCGCAAGATTTTTCTATTCTAATTCATCTAATAGAGATCATTGACACCCAAGTGAAAGTAATTCATAGGAAATCAATTTCGTTGGTCAGAGTGTTATGAAAGCATGGATCAGATTCTCATGAAACTTGGGAGAGAGATTGGTTGATGTAAGAACATTGGCCTAAACTATTTATCAGACGTAATTCTTCCTCATGGCTTCTAAGGGATGAAAATTCTTATAGTGTGGGCTTTGAAACATCTTTTGTCCCATTTTTTGGAATTTCTTTTATCATTTCTAGTTTTTTTAATTAATTGGGGGTATCTTAGGACTATTGAGGATGAGAATAAAATGTTAGGGGAAAAGAGCCTAAATTTTAGGGATATAATTTTAAATGAATTAATGGTGTCTATTTTAAAACTTGTAATGTATATATGAGTTTCTCGTTAATATTGAATAATTACTAAGGTAGTTTTAGTTTTCATAGAGGAATCTGTTGTTTTCATTGTATGCTGTGAATTTAAACACCATTTAATGGGAGTATTGGATGTGTATTTTTCGTAATTCTCATGTCATTATCTATATACACAACGTGAACAATTTATTGTTATGTAAGGATTACACATTGTATGATGACAAATATAGGATTTTGAATAAAAAAAATTGATTGGTTTTTCACCGTATATAGACCCCAAGGATTACATGACATGTAAAGGGATTACATATTGTGTAATAGTCGGTACTTAGAATCTTAATGTGTTTCATAGATGAATTATATTTCATTAATCAACATCCCTTTGTTATCTCAACTATGATATCTCATCCGATGATTAGGTGAACATTTTCTCCTTCTGGATCAATTTGTATGGTGTTTGATAATCAAGGTGGTGTGTGGTGTCTCTCAGGGTAAAATATCATTTATACTTATTCGTTTCCTTTTATTGTGGTAGTTTCATTGTGTTTCACTATTATAATATTTTTCTCCTTGGTGATTATTATTATTGATTAATTCAAGATCCATGGAATGATCAGGTTTTTGGGTCGGTACATTATTGGTTGTGGTGTGGTGGGTGTGAATTCTTGAGAAATGTTTTGTCTCCTCTTCTCATAAAAACCCTTTTTAAATTGAATCCTTTCTGATATTTTCATATTGATTATAGGGAATGTTTTTCTGTTGTTATGTTCTTTTTGTTGGTTGATCCGTTTTCGGGTGTGTGTTACCCCATGTTTTTAGTTTCATGGTTCCATATCTTGCCTATGTAGATGAACTACATTTTTTATAAGTTATTTTATAAATAATCTGGCATTACTTATTAAATAATTAATTTATTTAGATATGGGTTTTTCAAAAAATATGCTTTCCCCTATGTTTGGAAAATGGGAAATGTTTTTCAAATCATTTTGAAATGGTTTTGTGAAATGTTTTTCAAATCATAGTTTTAATGATGTTGTTTGATGTAATGGATTGGAAAATAGATCCCATGGGAATTATTGTGTACTAAGATAGAAGGTGTTGTAAGAGGCATTATCCACGATCATGGGGTTTTCTTATGGGGCTTTCCTCTACTCCCTAGGCCTATTATTCTATGGACATGTTAGACCTATTGGGGGTTCACTTTTTTGGGTGTCCTTATACTATCTATACTCCATGAATATGTAGAGGTTGTTAAAGTATAAAATATTATCTATGTTTTGTATGAGTATCCTAAATATCATGACATAGTCTGATCGCCTCCAGGATATTACCTGCAATTTTAGCCAATTTGGTCTATTTTGGATTGTACTATTTTGGTTTTATTGCCATGGATTTGATGATATATCTTTTATGATATATGTATATCGAATAATTCTAACCTTTTTTACTAGATTTATTTTAATATTTTAAAAGGGTGAAAAAAAAATTCCCCATTCATTGGATATAAAACTACTAAACTATTTATCATAGATTTTTTTCTCTATAGATAAGAATTTATGGATTATTGTTCATAAACATGATATGGAAAAACTAAATGAGATACTATAGTGTAGGGAGCCAAATCATGATGTACATAGACATTACAATACTTTGGCAGAATACTTAATACATAACAAAAATAAACACCGAAGGACCGTAATAGTTTAGTGTCTTTGGAAACTCGGAATATAATCTTCTAATCATGGTGAAAGATCTTCAACATCCCCCACAAAGATCTTCCCCTTTTGTTTTCTTACCTAAAACCTTCCTTTATATCCTGGGGAAAAGAAAACATATAAAGGGTGAGCTCAAATGCTCTGTAAGGGTAACCATGGAGAAAATAAAACAAACCATATACATTTGAACTTCAAAACATGAACATAAAGTTTTGACGTCAAAATCATGAGTTGTGAAATAAATCATGTTAGTACGTAAGGCATATATCATAAAGTAACATCAATCATGATAAAATAGCATGGGAAAAAAGATGTAATTTTGGAAAACCATTGATCACATGATATTATTTCCATAGTATCCAAGGCATTTCTTCCAAGACCATCTTAGTGGACAAAGTCCCTTTCTGAATCGAGTTCACTCCACGTTCTAGTCATGTATCACTGAACCGGATTAACTCACCATTCCATCCATGTCTATCTCAGGATATATAAATCTTTACCCAATGAATTGGAGGGAGATATAGGTCCCACACATCACATAATGAAATCATTCTTACTTTTTCCACAACATAAACATAAATCATTCATCAAAACTCAATGAATAAAATGAGTTTCATAAACATCATCCCATCATAACATAATCCATATAAAACAAATGGATATCATTTCATCATAATAAAAATGGAACCATGTAAATCATAGTTAAATTATACTTTAAACAGACACATATGAAATAATGTCATCATAGATGGAAAATGGTTTTGATAAAACACATGAAATGAATTCTTGAGGAAAATATCCTTTCTTATTCAAAATCATTTTCTTTTCATAAAATGCCATGCAATTTTAAAAGAAAATGATTTTTTTGAAAATAGTCATGAAATCTTGTAGATTAAACTTCATGAAAATAGGGCGTTATAAAACTGTAGAAATCCATTCATGCCGTATAATTTAAAGAAAACATTCTCCTCATACTTTTAACGGAAATGTAAAAAAAGTACCACGTATGGTAAACAAAAGCAATATTCCTTCCATAACACAAATTAAAAGTCAAGATGGGTAAAAATGACGTTAAACATACATGGAAGAATATTAAACACTTTATGAAAACATTATTATAAAACACATACATGGATGATAATTATAACCCCATTAAATACTTATGAATAAACAATCTCAGATAAAAATGAGTTTGGAAAAGTTATCCCTTACCCTAGGTCTGATATGCTCTGTACGTATCTGAACCTCCAGTATAATGATTTAAATAATGTCATTTAATTATTAAAGAATCATATTCATTGTTATGATATCAATTATAGTTATCTTAGGACTTTATATTACCCATTTTTCGAAAATTCCATGTTAAAGCGGTGTTTTGGATAAAATAGTTTCATTTATCATACGTATTTCGATTTGTTGTTCTTGATATTATTATTACTTATATCATGATTTAATTACTTCCAGAATTTAAATAATGATTTATATATCATATATATATTCATTATATACATATATATAATACATTGATGAATGAAATGAAATACACCGTTCATGGAGACTGTAGGCCGTACGTACGCATGAACGCTATTTTCCGTTCCTTATTGACTTGAATGGAATTAATTAGATGAAATACATATATATATATATACATAAATAAAGTAGCATTATTATGTCATATATTTCATTATTAATTATTATATATACATTATAACCATTCTTTAATTGTTAACATGGAAAATGAATCTCATCGAGTCGTGGAGACGGTAATCCGTACGTACGCACGCGCGATGATATCATTCCCATATTTGTTGAATGGAATTGTATTGGATTATATAATATCATAAAATCAGTATGATGTTATAATAATCATATATAGTTATTCTTTACACCATTATACCCTTCCAAGTAAGGTGGTGGTGGAAAAACAGATTACACCACAGAGTGGAGACGGTATTCCGTATGTACGCACGCGCGGTGATTTCATTTTCCATAGGATGGATAGAAGGTGAAATAGGGTTGATTAATATTTATAATAACATATCAGTATATAATTAATACTGATTTTATTACTTTATAATGAAAAAACTAAAGAATGGGAAGTATAAGAAGAATGAAACTTGAAAGAGTCGGTAGAAGAGATTACCTCTTCCTCGACGCACCTCCTTTAAACTTCTTCTTAGGGCACTAGAGTTGGGCTTTTGAGAAGACCATAACATATATGATATAACTAGAGAAGTTTTGAAGAGTAATTTCAATGGTTTGGGCGAGCTTCAAGTCTCAAAAGGGTGTGAAGAGAAGAGGGAAGGGGTGCCCTTTTTACAAGGGAGGAGAGGGGCACCATAGGAAAAACTTAAAATATTATTTTATAATAAAGTCATATTAGGTTTTTAATAGATCCAAATTGATTTATTTATAAGTTAAGGTGGAGATGGGTCGAAATCATCTCAACCAATAGGTATGTTTAGGTCACTATTTTAACCTTATTATTTACATTTAACTCTAAGTTAAATAATTTAACATTTACCGTGTCTCCTTTTTTTATTACACAATACGGTTAATAAACATACTATAACAAGAAAAAAGAACCCCAAGTGGTTCATTATTAATATATATATCCTTATATAAGTCATTTGGCCGAACCTTAGATGTTTAGGAATAAAAGAACAATTAATAATATATTATTTTTTAAAAAACTATTTTATGTCAATTTTGACACTCTTTGGTACTTGATTTTTGTGAAAATCATAAACGCATTATTAGTTCAAAAAAAGTTAATTAAATCAATAATAACATGTACTATTAACCTAGAAAATAATTTTAATTCATAAAAATTCTAAAATTACATTTATTTGGGTATTTATGACATCAATTATGTTAATATTTCATTAATAAGGTAATTACTGCATCATCGTTGTGTCATAAATAAATTAACTTATTTAATGTATAAAAATTATAAATAAAATACCATTATTTAAGAAATATATTTATCTTTCAAATAAATATTTATAGTCGAATCTATCTTATGTATAACCCTAAATTAAAAATGTTTTAGTTATTATACTTTGATTTTAACTATTTTAATTCTTCTTTAAATACAAAAATAATAAAAGTCCTAATCTAATCCAAGTGGACCTAAAGGGTAATATTTTATCCCTAAGGTTGTTTTTGGTCGAATTAATGTTATCCAATAGAATTAGGACATGTGTTAGGGTAATAATAATATCATTTTTACCCTTAATTACCATATTTACTTTTAACCGTGGTAAATAAAAGTAAAAAGTTACAATTCACCAAAAATTATTTTCATCCTATTGAAACAAATATTACTTACTGATATCAACCGTGTCTCTCGGATTTTTGAAATTCCACTCACAGAAGTAGTAAAATTATGTTTTATGTAAATTTTCAAATTCTCCTAAGAGGTGGGTAAACGGCGGTCAAAAGTTCAATAAAATTTTTATATATCTAAAATTATTATAAAATGACTCCAATGAATTACATTGAACTCATATAGGTATTATGTATCAATTTTTACATAAAATAAATTTAAATAAAATAAGTAATTATTTAAATAAAAAGTCGGTTTTTAAAGGGCACTAGGACTACATTTTCTGTTATCAAGATGATTTCCCTAATGTTGAAGAATTTGAATCAGAATAAATACTTAATTTAATTGGGTATAATGTCACCGGTGTTCGTTCCTTGAACAATTTCCACTACATCTCTTAAAGAAATGAAGTTTAATTTTTCATTCGTGAAGTGTTAGCATATCATGTGATAGAATGATGGTTCATTTCATATGTCTCAAACAAAAGGTTAGAAAAAGTTATCAAATATACATAAGTCCATCTATGGTGAGGTTAATCGTATATGATTCTAAAAATGGACTTATACTTTATCCATCATAGTGCTTAATAAAACTAGTCTCTACTATCCAGGGACATCCTGTAGGCCAGTGGTAAGAAATAAAGTCTTGTCATGCTTCGATTGTGGGTTTAATTCCCGCAACCTTGTCCGACGCGACGAGTTGTCACTCGTCCTGCAGGTTGTCCTTTTTTCCAAAACTACAGTGTTATAACATTCCTGCAATAATATCAAAAAAACAAGTCTTATCCTTAAATAATACTATCTGATGTCCAACATAATCCATTCCAATATTTAGGTTTATCCAAAATACATCTGTCTAATCTCATAATATAAATAAAACGATTACTTGAAAGGTCGTATAACAAGCACGTGAATACCATCATTTATCCCCCATATATCATAAGATATATCTTTTTGATCGTATTCCAAACAAGTGAATACCTTAATATTGTATTTTCTTGCAACATGAATTACTATAGAACCTTAGTGAAAACATGAATGCTTTCAAAAGGTAACTCTTTCCACATACCAAAATCCCAAAAATTCTATATACTCAAACCATGATATCACTTAGTCCTTATATCAATCACGAGCTCATGAATACTATCAAACATATTATTTTATCCTTATCCATTCATTATGCGCATATCATCTACTTTCCAAAAATATTTGAATAACCTTTCATGGTAACCATTACCATTCATCATATACATTCAAAAACCCAACGAAAGACAATAGTGTAATAATCCTTAGATTTTTCTTTATTCCATAGTACCATACATTATTCTCGATAAACATACAATCATTCCACCACCTTCTTAAACTACTGACTGAGCTTCATCATTTCTTGCATCTCATATATCATTTGTAGTCTCTTCATCATCATCCACTTAAATACTACCCATATGACCATGCTGATTCTCTTCATGAGATTTTCCCTTAGGGAATTGGTTTGCATAATGCTTGTACATTCCACATTTAAAACACTTAACCATTGTTGATGTCTTAGAAATACCGTTATCCTTTTCCATGGTGTTAACAGAACCTTTTCCTTTACAATTACGGGCTTTGTGTCCTTAGTTTCCACACCCAAAGCATCTTTGAGTTCCTTTGAAACAATCTCCATGATGCCTCTTCCCACATTATTTACATGAGGGAAATTGAACTTTCTTTCCTCTATGATCATCAGGAAACTTCATCTTTGTCTTATTAGCTGATTCGGTAAACTTACCAAAGTTGAGATTATTGATCATATTAGGAGATTTATGATTAGGAATAATAATGATATGTGGACTTCCAGATCCAATTTCATTTCGTTTCTCATGAAGAATATTGTTCCATTATCTATCATATCCTCCATTATCGTGAATCTTCCTATTTCTAGCCATTTTCTAAAACCCAAAAGGAATAGTGTGAGAGGAAAAAATCAAGCTAGGAAAGCAACATAATAAAGGGGGAGTAACTTCAATATATAACATCTTAGGTTTAATTCTAAGATCATTACCATAATTCTAGGACTATAACCTATACGTATACTTAACCTTAGAGACATCCCTTGACATACCTTAGAAATATCTCAAGGGATTTCACTAAAGTTTTCACATCCTAGTTTTCAAAGGATAACTAAACTAAACCTCTGATACCAACTATAGAGACCCAAAGCTTGATGTACATAGACATTACATTACTTTTGAGGAATACTTAATACATAAAAAAATAAACACCGAAGGACCGTAATAGTTTTGTTTCATTGGAAACTCGAAATATAATCTTCTAATCGTGGTGAAAGATCTTCAACATCTCTCATAAAGATCTTCCCCTTTTGTTTTCTTACCTATAACCTTCCTTTATATCCTGGGGAAAAGAAAACATATAAAGGGTGAGATCAAATGCTTAGTAAGGGTATGCATGGAGAAAATAAAACAAAACATATACATTTGAACTTCAAAACATGAACATAAAGTTTTAACGTCAAAATATTGAGTTGTGAAATAAATCCTAGAAGTACATAAGGCATAAATCATAAAGTAACATCAATCATGATAAAATAGCATTGGAATAAAACATGTAATTGTGGAAAACCATTAAGCACATGATATCATTTCCATAGTAGCCAAGGCATTTCGTCCAAGACCATCTTAGTGGACAAAGTCCCTTTCTGAATCGAGATCACTTCTCGTTCCCGTCATGTATCACTGAACCGAATTCACTTACGTTCCATCCATGTCTATCTCATGATATATAAATCTTTACCCAATGAATTGGAGGGAGATATAGGTCTCACCTATTTCATAATGAAATCATTCTTACATGTGCCACAAAACATATACATAAATCATTCATCATAACCCAATGAATAAATGGGTTTCATAAACATCATCCCATCATAACATCATCCATATAAAACAAATGGATATGATTTCATCATAAGAAAATTGAAACCATTTAAATCATAGAGACATTATACTTGAAACATACACATATGAAATAATGTCATCTTAGATGGAAAATTGTTTTGATAAAACACTTGAAATGAATTCTTGAGGAAAATATCCTTTCTTATTCAAAATCATTTTCTTTTCACAAAATGCCATGCAATTTTAAAAGAAAAATATTTTGTTGAAAATATTCATGAAATCTTGTAGATTAAGATTCATGAAAATAAGGCTTTATAAAACCGTAGAAATCCATTCATGCCGTATAAGTTAAAGAAAACATTCTCCTCATACTTTTAATAGAAAAGTAAAAAAGTACCACATATGGTAAACAAAAGCAATATTCCTTCCATAACACAAAGTAAAAGTCAAGATGGGTAAAAATGACTTTAGACATACATGGAAGAATATTAAACACTTTATGAAAACATTATTATAAAACACAGACATGGATGATAAATATAACCCCATTAAATACTTATGAATAAACAATCTCGTATAAAAATGAGATTGCAAAAGTTATCCCTTACCTTAGGTCTGATATGCTTCGTCCGTATCTGAAACTCCTATATAATGATTTAAATAATATCATTTACTTATTAATGAATCATATTCATTGTAATAATATCAAATATGGTTCACTTATGACTTTATATTACACGTTCTTTTGAAAATTCCATTGTAAAGCAGTGTTTTGGGTAACATCGTTTCATTTATCGTACGTGTTTAGATTTGTTGTTCATGATATTATTATTACTTATACCATGATTTAATTACTTCCAAAATTTAAATAATGATTTATATATCATATATATATTCAGTATATACATATATATAATAGATAGATGAATAAAATGAAATACACCATTCCTGGAGATGGTAGGTCGTACGTACGCATGAACGCTGTTTTCCTTTCCTTATTGACTTGAATGGAATTAAGTAAATGAAATACATATATATATATATACAGTAGCATTATTATGTCATATATTTCATTATTACTTGTTATATATACTTTATAATTATTCTTTAATTGTTAACATGCAAAAGGAATCTCATCGCGTCGTGGAGACGGTAATCTGTACATACGCACAAGCGATGATATCATTACCATATTTGTTGAATGGAATTGGAGTGGATGATATAATATCATAGAATAAGTATGATTTTATAATAATCATATATAGTTATTATTTACACCATTATACCCATCCAGGTAAGGTGGTGGTGGAAAAACAGATTACACCTCGGCGTGGAGATGGTATTTCACACGTACGCACGCGCGGTGATTTCGTTTTCCATAGGATGGATAAAAGGTGAAATGGGGTTGATTAGTATTTATTGTAACATATCATTATATAAGTAGTACTTATTTTATTACTTTATAATGAAACATCTAAATAAGAGGAAGTAGAAGAAGAAATAAACTTGAAAGAGTCGGTAGAAGAGATTACCTCTTCCTCGATGCACCACAATTAAACTTCTTCTTAGGACACTAGAGTTGGTCTTTTGAGAAGACCAGAACCTCTATTATATAACTAGAGATGTTTATAAGAGAAATTTTCAGGGTTTTTCCGAGCTTCAAGGCTCAAAAGGGTGTGAAGAGAAGAGGGAAGGGGTGCTTTTTTTATAAGGGAGGAGAGGGGCACCTTAGGAAAAACTTAAAATATTATTTTATAATAAATTCATATTCAGTTTTTAAAAGCTCCAAATTGATTTATTTCGAAGTTAAGGTGGGTATGGGTCTAAATCCTCTCAAAAAATATGTTTTAGACAAGTTTAGGTTACTATTATAACCTTATCATTTATTTTTAACTATAAGTTAAATAATTTTACCTTTACCGTATCTCCATGTTTTCTTACACAAGATTGTTAATAAACATACTATAATAGGAAAAACGAACCCCAAGTGGTTCACTATTAATGTATATATCATTATATAAGTTATTTGGCCAAACCATATATTTTTAGGAATAAAATTACAATTAATAATATAATATTATTTTTAAAAACTATTTTATGTCAATTTTGACACTATTTGGTACTTGATTTTTGTGAAAATCATAACAGCATGATTAGTTCGAAAAAAGTTAATTAAATAAATACTACCATGTCATATTAACCTATAAAACTATTATAATTCATAAAAAGTATAAAATTACATTTATTTGGGTATTTATAACATCAATTATGTTAATATTTCATTAATAAGGTAATTACTACATCATCATTATGTCATAAATAAATTAACTAATTTAATGTCTAAAAATTATAAATAAAATACCATTATGTATGAAATATATTTATATTTATAATTAATACTTATAGTTTAATTTATCTTAGTTATAACCTTATATTAAAAATGTTTTCATTATTAAACTTTGATTTTAATTATTTTAATTCTTCTTTAAATAAAATAATAATAAATGTCCTAATCTAATCATAGTGGAACTAAAGGGTAATATTTTATCCCTAATATTGTTTTTGGTCGAATTAAACTTATCCAATAGAATTATTACATGTGTTAGGGTAATAATAATATCATTTTTCCCCTTAATTATCCTATTTACTTTTAACCGTGGTAAATAAAAGTAAAAAATTACAATTCACCAAAAATTATTTTTATCTTATTGAACCACATTTTACATACTGATATTAATCGTGTCTCTCAGATTTTTGAAATTCCACTCACAGAATTGGTAAAATAATGTTTTATCTAAATTTGCAAATTCTCCTAGGTGGTGGGTAAAAGACGGTCAAAAGTACAATAAAATTTTTATATATCTAAAATTATTATAAAATGACTCCAATGAATTACATTGAACATATATAGGTATTATGTATCGATTTTGACAAAAAAAATAAATTTAAATAATATAAATAATTATTTAAATTAAAGGTCGGTTTTTAAATAGTAACCCAGTGTTTTCACTATTCATCAAAAATTGAATGTTTTCTGAAAAATATCAAAAATTCACCCTAGGATAATTTCGATATTCCGAATAAAAAATGAAGTCCATTTTGAAAAATAAAATATCAAGAAGTGGGTATTACTATTCATAACGGGTAGTTTATATAACATATCGTTGTTTAGTGAAACTCGGTATTGCATACCACATATGCTATCGTGGAAAGTCTTGATTGCGTGTAATGCAAGCTCCTTTTGGTGTGGCGTACAACACAAGACATCAATGAAATTAAAAATAATATTTTTCATAAAATCTCGGGGTGTTACCTATATAGCCTCTTAGCTCACACCCTATGAATCCTATTACAGTTAATAGACCTTCTAATGTATTTCAATATTAGAAAAGGCAAGGCACTGTAATGAGGTGCTGAGGCAATCTGTTAGTTGGGTTTAGGTAGCTAATTATGAAAAGGTGGGAGTTTTCCATGCTATCCTATGGATATACTAGAGTAGTTGTTTTAGTTTTGTACTCCATTATTAGTAGACATGTCTCTTAGATTAAATTTCACTTCCTTTTAGTTGTATATATTTTGTTGGCATCTGTATGTTATGATATATGTTTATATCTTCGATGTTTTATATTTTATTTATATTTATATTGTGTTTTTATTTAGGTTTCATGAATTCATTCCCTCAGAATTTTTTTAATTCCTTAGTTTTATTCGCCAGTCTATGAGGATAGGGAGTTCCATTTAGATATGTTGTAGATCGGGTCGGTGCAAGTATTGAAAGTCCATTTGGGTTAGTTCATTACAGGATGATTCACTCTAGGTCTGTAAAAATTACCAAATAACATCAATAATATATAAAAGGGGGAGTATACATTTGGTCATGAATTCCGTCCATTATATATATTAAATCACTTTTGGAATATTATTATATCCAATAAACACTATATACTTAAAATGAATTTAATTTTTACCCGAAAAAATGATTATTTAAAAAAATTATGAAAAATTCCGCAATTTCTAATTTCAACATGTATATTTAAAAAATGATATTTATATAACAAAAATAATTTTATAATTATATTAATTTAAACATCTCAATTAAAACCATTATTTATTAAAAAAATATTGTTTTTCATGACACAAACAACAATCTAACCCATATAAAAATTAAACCAGACATTATTATATTATATTATAATTTATATTTAAATTAAAATAATTTAATATAACGTTTTCATAAAACTAAAATTTATTTAAAATCATCATTAATTTATGAAATATAGTTCCTTAATTGAAATTATATATTTCAAAAAATAAAATTTTTATTTATTCATGTCAAATTATATTTTATATTTATTCTTGTCAAAATATAATTTTTGTCAAAATATTATATAATAATGTGTATATATAAAGTAATAATTAAAATATAATCATTATTTTATTAAAAATAAAAATATGAAAATTCATTCTACTAGGGTAAAGATAAAAAAATTTCTTATTAAACCAATTTACAACAAAAGGGTAAGGCGTGTGATGGTGGCAATCTCTTAGGATGGTTTGGTTAACATGTCCTTTAAAGTAATCTATTTGAGAATGAAATTATCCAATAATTTTTATTTCATTTATTTCAGTTATTGAATCTCAATTATGGTTGAGAGAAGGTAAAATTGTAGTGATTATATCTACATTAGAAACACTAATAAATGTGTTACATAGGGTATGATCCTACCAGTCAAGGTCATCACGTCTTCCTTTATTCAATTATGTCTCATCATAAATATTAATATATACCCATCTCAATGGTAAGTCTATAATGACAATAATATTAATGATTATAATGTTTAATAGTCCTTTAATCCAATTAGAAAATTATTTCTATGTTTTTTAATGATCTAAAATAAAAAGTGAAATATAGTGTATGTTTTTTCTATAACTATATTACTAAATAATGAGTTTATTCATTCAGAAGGGAATCTTATTTACAAAATATTGGGTCCTTGTATTCATCCCCACTTTAGAAATTTTTTCCTCCAAATTTCATTTCATGGACTACAATAGATAAGGTTACATTGATTTCCTTTTTTCTTTTACTTCCATAGTTCCCTCCTCAAACATGTAGTTCTTCCATAGTAATTTAAAAAGGTGTATTGTTTTTTTTCATAAAAATTTGTCTCTATAATATCATATCTTCATTTACTACCCCTCATATGAAGGACCATTCACTAAATATTACACATCTAGATTGAGAAGATGTATGGGGTCTTTTGTGTACTTTTTTGAGAGGGATATATGGAACACATCATGTACATTTGATAGGTTAGGTGGGAGTACTAGTTGATAGGATACAAAACTGATGAAATTATGGATCTCAAAGGGTATTATTTATCTAGGACTATGCTTTCCCTTCTTCCCAAACATCATTAAACTCTTTATGGGTGATATATTAAGTAACATCTTATCTCTGACCTAAAACTCTCATTCTCAACAATGATTTACATTATAGATTTTATATCAAATTTACATAGATTTCATATGATATAGGGTGGACAAGAAATTCTATAAAATCAATTTTTTAATATTAGTTCTCCTTAGATTCCACTATCCAACATCATTCTGACATGTCAAAGTCTAGAAAAACTTCCCATAAAAAGCGTCATAAGATTACATTCGAGTGATAGAATGTAAATTGTTGTTATCTGAGAACATCGCTATGGGAAAGTATTTATCACATTATCCATGTAAATACATTAAGAAATATCTCAAATAATCCTCTATATTTTCAAGGCATCTCTCAAATTGAACATCTATATGAGGCTGATAATTAGTTCTAAAATTCAGACCTATAACCATTGCTTACTCATGGATTATGAAGAAACACATGGTAAACATCATATCATGATTATATACCATGAAAATTGGTACTCTTTATAGTCTATGAAATTCCATTATGTATATATTAGTCATTTTCTAACAAGATAAATCTTCCTCAACAGAAATAAAATATAATGAATCTTTAAAACATCCCATCTAATGACCCAAAAATTTATTAATGAAAATTCAACTTGATCTAATTACACATCTTATTATGTAAAATGGTTATGATTTGTTACCATTTATAATATAGTAGTTGAAAAGTGATAACCTGATTAGTATAAATATATGGCTTTAACAAATCTTATTTACTCAGAAAAATGAAGCAATGACCTCATCCAATAGAATTGCTCCATATGAAGCCAAAATTTTCGGATCTTGGAAAGGAGGTAGTTTCATTGGTCTTCACTCTTGACTAAGACCAAGCTGATATTCAACACATTAAGCTTAAATAGAACCACCTATGGGAGAAGTGTAAGTTAATAGAGATTACCACTCATGTGATGTAATTCGAGCAACCCCAAGATTATGTAACCATCACACACACTACCCTTAGTTCATATACTGGTGTAATAATAGTTTATATAACAAGACCCTAGAACGATAATTATGTGCATTATTTTTGTATAGAATAAACAATATACATTCATTTTATTATTGTAACTTTGTAAATAGTTTTTAAAGCACAAATAGTATTATTCAATTAAGAGATCAATTCTGATGAATTAATTTATTTTTAAATTAAATACTATTTTAATAAAATATTATTTCTATATTAATTTTTATTAAATATAAATTATTGTCTAATTTTTATCAATACAATTGAAATTTTTTATTAGGGTTTGAAAGATGTTTTTATCAAAATTCATGAATTTGCAATAAATGTTGGTTTTTATTTTTAAATGTAAAAATTCACATATTTAAAAAATTATTTAGATAAAATAAATATTATTTTTGAAATCAGGATGTTGAAATTATCCAAGGGTGAATTTTTCATAATTTTCTAAGATAGTCGAATTTTTGGGTAAAAATTAAATATCGTTTAAATATATAATGTGTTTTGGGACATCATAATGACCCAACTGTGATGTAATAAAATACTATAAAGGTTATTTTGGACCAATATATATTTTCCTTAAAATAATGTGATTTTTTCTTTGTTTTATTTATTATAAAAAGTCATAGTGAACCCTCAAAAACTTATAAAACATTTTAACATTTTAAAATGATTTTATTGAGAGTGTGACTCACCTCCACATAAGCAAGAATAATATTTTAATAATATTGGATATTGGACTTATAAAATAAATTTTTCCACTCCCCTTTGGAAAAACCATGGGCAAATACCATGGGATGGTTTTCAGTTTTGACTAACTTAATGTGTGCTGTCCAAAACCTAAATAATAAACAATTCCATCACTTTTCCTATTGAACTCACTCAATGTCCCATTTCTCTTCACTAAAAACCCATGGAGAACGTCCCTACAATTACCTCCTCTCTCTATAATCCTCTCAATGTTCCCCAATATCCCAATAATCCTCTATTAAGCCTCTCCCAAGCCTTTGGGGTCACACTTCTAAGGGATTTCTTCCATTGTCATTTTTGTCCTAATTTCATTATGTTTCCATGCCCTTTTATTTTCAATTAAAAATGTTGAGGTATGATTTAGCACTTCCCCTATACATCCCTCCTTATTTTTTAATTATGATATACCCCTTTATCTATCATTAATTCCTCCCTTGTACACCCATTACTATTTTGAAATTCCATAATTGATTTCTCTCTCCTCATTTATAATCATGAAATTATTTTATATTATCCATCTAAAATCCATTAAATACGTTGGGACATGTATTTATATGACACCCTTACTTTCCATTTCATGTAAATATGATTAGATACCCCTTTATCTCTCATCAACCATTTTTATGAATAATTATGTCCCACCGTTAGGCTTCCAAATTTGCACTGCGATTTTCCAAGACAAAGTCATTGTGTAGGGAATACCATGCCCATATCTCTATCAAAGGTATTCAAATTTACAAAAAACAAATACTGATTATATAGTTTCATGTATGTATTCAACATTCCTTTATCGTGGAATAAATTTTGATGTTGAATGATTTCATGTTGTATGATCCCTATGGCACACTTATGCATGAAATGAAATGATTAAGAAGGGTGTGCCCTGATAGCACTCATATGCATCGGGTAAATATTAGTATCATCATACATAAAGTTCAATGAGTATTTACTCATATTAATTAAATTAAAATGAATATTTACTCATGCTCTATGTTTAAGGATCCCTGGCTCATGCTAATATCATGTTAAATGTTGTTACCACATTTCAATGTTATGATAATCATATTATATCGTGATTTGATGTTCAGGTTTCTCTTACGATCCATTGATATGCCTATTTTCTAACATGTTTGGTATTGTTTAGGTTATTCCTAGTTTTCTCCCTTAATGTGCTATATAGTTTACCCTCTTCTTATACATGTCCTCAGGTTATCTCATGAAATGATAAGTACAAAGGAATGTTGTGGTCATGTAAAAGAAGTTTTCAATAAAGATGTTGTTTTTTTCATGTCTTAATTTGTCGTGTAATGTTCATAATTTAAAAAGACACTAGAACTCTTGATCAATAGAGTTTTCTTATGTTCAATTTTATGTAATTAATTATGTTTATGTTTATAGTAAATAATAGGGTTGTTATAGTGGGTATCAAATGGAGGTTTAGTTATTTTTGGGATTTGGATTAGGTAACTCTAGTGAAATCATTAGGGATAAGACTAAGTATAAAAAACATCCCTAAATTTTGGAAAGTATTGGGTAAGTATTTTATATTGAAAATGCATCCTTGTCTGGATAAGAGCATGTAGAGGTAGCTCTGGAATATATGTATCTAGTGGAAACACTTGAAAACACTGCCTTGAGATAGAATAGAACGGGAAATGATGCACGAAAACGGGCATTGATACACTATTGGTTATGAAAATCCTAAGGATATGATTTGGTAAATTCATAAGCTTAGTATAAACCATTATTAAGGGAATTAAATAAAATTCCCCTAAGAATATATGTTGGGAAGTAGATCATGGATAACATAGATAAGTTAAGAAAAGAAAGGTAAATTATAAGTTATCCCTTTTAGTTATGGGATTCCCCTTTCTGTATTACCCCTAACTTTTCTTTTCTTCAATCCAATTTCCAGTAATAGGAGGACTCAACCTAACAACCGATGCGAAGATCAATTTGATAACTATTCTAATGAGATTCCCAATCTAAAGGGAGCAAGAATTAAAAACTTTTTCATGATAATATCTTAGTTAACTCATGTTTTGAATAGAAACATGGGTCAATAAGAATTTCAAACCCACCCACCCCCCCCCCCAAGAAAAAATAATCTGAAATCGAAATATTCATAACACAAATTCCTCCTACGTTTAATGGATCATTTGATCCCTCAATCATTGAATGATGTATCAACTCCATTGAGAATATCTTATCCATCCTTCAATGTTATGAACAAGAGAAGGCACTTCTGGATGCTTATCTTATCGAGGGTGAAGCAGATCAACGGTGGACATTGATAAAAAACACAATGATTGAGGAGTAAATCATGGAATTGAAATGAAAGGATTTCCAGAAAAATTATTTCAATAAATATTTTCCTCACACCCGCTGACTTAAGATAGAAAGGGACTTCCTTGACCGCAAGAAAAAAGATGGTGAATCCATCGGAGAGTACGAGGAAAACATCACAAGGCTTCCACGAAATGCCTCCGGCTTTTTCATTACCCCCAAATGCAAGCTTGACCACTTCTTTGATGGGATAAAACCTAGCCTACAGAAATCCCTAATGATTTTTGACTTTGAGAGCTATAATTAAATTGTATGATCTTCCCTCAATGTTTAAATGGAGATCAGAGAGTCTCATGGGTATCATAGGGATATAAAGCATAAGGTGGAATTTAATTTGGGTAGTCTGATGGATAAATCCAATGCTGCAAAGAAATTCCAACACCCCACTGTCCAAAGGTACGGAAAGTAGCACCCCAGAAATCTCTTGAAGGGGGTGAGGAAATTCTTTAGGTGTGGAGAAGAAGGGCACCAGGACATTAACTGACAAAAAGAAAAACTCACTACTGCGACAGAGGAGTGGGATGCTCTGTTCGACCATCAACGCATTGTTCATTACTTCAACTGAAAAGAACCAGGTAACATTGCAAACCAGTGACCTAAGATAAGGGTTTTCATAGGCAACTGACAACCTTCAAGGCAGTAAGGGAGATCTTTTTCCCACACAACCACTGAAGCGAACCTCGACAACAAAGTGGTGACATGTATTCTAGTTATTCATTCATGAATAGTGAACATAATTTCTAATTCTTGAACAATGCATTATTTTACATCCTGAAAGTTTAGTAGATCAATCACAACACTACCACAAATTGTGAAGGTAATGATGATGGTGAGAATAGAAAATGGGGAAATCATTGAATCCCATTAATATAACTCTTCCATTGTAAAAATTTTGGGTTTGAACTTCCCAACGAAACTATTAGTACACCCTCTTGTAGAATTTGTTTTAGTTCTTATCATGAATTGGATTTCTTTATATAATGCCAACATAAATTTCCTTTAGTGGGAAATCAGTCTCCATATGGGAAATCATCCCCTAATTTTGTGAAAGTGATTGAAGGATATTGAATTTTACTTAGCACCATCATCTCACGTGTGGATATTATTGCCCTATAAGAACACATATCATGCTTAGATGATTGAGTCTAATGAAGCAACCATCCTTGAATACATTCCTATTAGAGGGAATTCACTGAAGTGTTTCCTATGGAATTTCATGTTCTTCCTCCTATAAGAGATGTTGAATTCTCAATGTATCTTATATCTGGGGAATTGAAAATATTCAAAACTCCGTATAGAATGTATATTGTGGAGCTTGAGGATCTAAAGAAATAACTATAGGAGAATCTTGAAAAAGGTTTTATATGCCCAAGTGCTTCATTATGGGTGCACCAGTCCTCTCTATCAAGGAGTAGGATGGGTCAATGCTCCTTTTCATTGATTATTGTGAGCTAAACAAAGTCCTGATAAAGAACAAGTATCCTATGCCACGAATTTATGACTTGTTCGATCAAATATGTGGTGGAAAATACTTCTCCAAGGTGGATTTGTGGTCTGGATATTACCAAGTAAGGGTGAAGATAGAGGATATCCCCAAGACCTCTTTTTGTAAAAGTTATGGGCAATATGAATTCATAGTAATGCCCTTAAAACTCACTAATTCTTCATCAATCTTCATGGACTTGATGAATAGAGTATTTAAAGATTAACTTGACCAATTTGTGGTAGTCTTTATAGACAATATTCTAATATACTCCAAAACCATGGGGGATCATGAGAATCATCTAAGCACTATACTAGAGACCTTTTTAAAGGGGAAACTCTATGCAAAATACGTCAAGTGTGAGTTCTAGTTGAAGGAAGTCTCATTCTTGGTTCATATCATAACAAGAAATGGGATATATGTTGGTCCATCCAAGAGATCTTCAATTGAAGGAAGGCCGAGGCCTACATTAGTGACAGATATCCGTATATTCCTAGGGTCAGCTGGATATCATCACTGATTTGTGGTAAAATTCTCATGATTTCCCAACCCTCTTACCAATCTTATCTTGAAGGGAGTCACGTTTTCTTTGAGTGGTGAATTTGTAGAGAGCTTTATAGAGTTGCAAATGATGCTTATCACAGTGTCTATGCTCACAATACCCACAAGTGGAGAACTTTTTTTTGGTCTCTAATGATGCATCATATAAGGTCATAGGCTATGTGTTGATGAAAAATGGCAACATTTTTACATATGATTTAATAAGATTTAAATTTCATGAGGAACACTATCCAACACATGATCTGGAGTTTGCTATAGTAATATTAATTTTGAAAATTTTTCGACATTAACGCATTGGGGAGAAGTTTAAATACACACAGATCATAAAATCCTCAAGTATATATTCACATAGAAAGAGTTGAACATGCACCAAAAAATATGGTTAGATTAGATCAAAGACAATGACTACTCAATCCATTACCACCCTAGGAAAGCGAACAAGGTGGCAGATTCTCTATGTAGAAAGGATCCGTAAATTCCTTCATTTATGAGAATTGAAAAAGATCTAATCTTCTTAAGTTTGACAAATATTGACATGGGAATCATAAAGAAGGGGAAATCATCAATCCATTTTCAAATGATTTCTCAACCATATCATTTGGAAAGGTTAAAGGATGATCAAAAAGATAATGTGTGAATGCAGAGGAAAGCGAAAACTATCAGAAAATGGAAATCCATGGAGTTCAATGTTAATGAAGAAGGAATTGTGAGATTTGGATTACGGCTATGTGTTCCATAAAACCATGAGTTAAAGAATGAGTTTTTGGATAAAGAGCATAGTTCAAATTTCTCCATTCACCCAGGAAACACAAAGATGTATCGAGATCTCCAAGAGAATTATTGGTGGGATAACATGAAGAAGTATATCGCTGAGTATACAAAAAAGTTCCTAGTATGTTAGTAAGTGAAGGCTAAGAGACATAAATCTAAGGGGATAATGAAACCATTACATATACAAACATGTAAATAAGAGAACATAACTGTGGTATTTTTTCACCGGTCTTCTAAATACATCCAAAGGAAGTAATTTTATCTTCGTTGTGGTGGCTGTTCTTACAAAGACTGCCCAATTCATTGTAATTCAAGAGGATTTATAATTGGATCAACCAGAACATAAATATATCAGAGAAGTGGTAAGGCTGCATGTAGTAAAACTAACTATTATATCTAATAGAGAACCAAGATTCACCTCTATGTTCTGGAAGAGACTTTAACATGCTCTGAATATTGAGAGGAAACTTTGTATGGATTATCATCTTCAAAACTGATGCCCAATCTGAGCGGACTATCCAAAGACATGAGGAAATGTTGAGAGAATGCTCAATGGACTTTAAAGGAGGATGGGATCAATATATTCCTATGGTTGAGTTATCTTACAATAACAGCTTTCACTGAAGCATCCAAATGTCTCTTTATGAAGCCCTTTTTGCGAAGAGGTTTAGAACACTGGCCTCTTGGGTTGAATTTGGGGAGAGAAAACTCCTAGTTCCAGAAATGGTCGATGAAATGGAGGAGAATGTTAAAACCATCCAATAGCACATTAAAGCTACTCGGAGTCGACAAAAGAGCTATGCTGATAACCGTCAATGAGACATAGAGTTTGATTTTGGAGACATGGTATTCCTATGAATATCATCGTGGAAGAGATTTATGATATTTGGGAAGAAGGTAAATGTTATTCAAAGGTACATCGACCCTTTTGAGATCCTTGATCGCATTGGAGCAGTGTCATGTCGACTAGATCTCCCACCAAACCTATCTCAAGTACATGATGTATTCCATGTATCACTCTCAAGGAAGTACATACCTGACCCATCACATGTACTCAATTTTGAGGTGTTACCATTGGAGAATGACTTATCTTATGAAGAAAAGAAGGTGAAGATATTAGATCATAGAGAAAATGTTATAAGAAATAAAAAAAATTCCCCTCATAAAATTATTATGGTGAAAACATACGTTTAAAAAATAAACATAAGAATCATAGGAAGTGATGAAGCAGAGTTACCCTCATCTGTTTTAGTGTGGGAAAAGGAAATTTTCAGGGAAAAATTTCTCATGGGGGTGATATTGTAATGATGAAGACTGTTATTAATGAAAATACCTCTTCATCTAATTAAATTGATTATTGTATAAAATAGTTATATAAAACAAATGACCTTACTTGTTTTTTTGGATTTCAAAATAATGTTAAGAATAGTTACCGTTGCTAATATAGCCATTGAACAGTGATCACACGATTAGTATAAATACAGTGCATCAAAAAATCTAATTTTCATAGACAAACGAAGTTATGGCTTAATCTAATAGAATTTATCCATATGAATCCAATTTGTCAGAGTTGTAATGTAGGTTGTGTCACTGGGCTTTTCTCTTGACCAAGCCCAATCCGAGATTCAACACGTTAAGCTTGAATGGAAATGCCTACGGGAGAAGTAGAAGTTAATAGATATTATCACCCTAGCAATGTTATCCAAGTCTCCCAAAAAGTATGTCACCATGGCACACCATACCCTTAGGTCATATGCCATTGATTTTAGGGGTAATGTAACAAGACCCCAGAACTATGATTATGTGCATTATTTTGTATATAATAAATTATGTACATTTTTTTATGTTATAAATATTTTTTAAGAACAAATAGTTTTATTCAATTAAGAGATCTATTTGGATGAATTAATGGATTCTTAAATTAAATAAAATTTTAATGAAATTTTATTACTAAATTAATTTTTATTACATATAAATGAAAATATAATTTTTATGAATACCATTGTACTTTTTAATAGGGTTTGAAAGTTGTTTTTGTCAAAACTGATAAATTTTTTATAAATTTTGGTTTTTATTTTTAAAAGTGAATATTCAAATATTTTAAAAAAATTAGATTAAATTAATGTTATTTTTTGAATTAGGAGTTCGAAATTATCCAACGGTAAATTTTTCATTATTTTCAAAGACAGTGGAATTTTTGGGTAAAAATTAAATACCGTTTAAATATATAATGTGATTTATTAAATCATAATGACCCGATAGTGATGTAATGAAATAGTATAAATGTTTTTCTCAGAAAATATATGTTTACCTTTAAAATAATGTGTTGTTAGTTTTTTTTTGATTTATTTTACATATCCTTTGTGGACCCTCCAAAACTTATATAACATTTAAACATTTTTAAATGATTTCCTTGAGAGTTTTACTCACCTCTACATAAGAAAGACTAATATGTAAATTAGTTTAGACATTGGCATTATACAATAATGTTTTCTACACTAATTTGGAAAATCCCATTGGAAAAAAATGGGTTGGTTTGTGGTTTTGATTAGTTTAATGGGTCATGTCCAAAACCGAAATCATAAAGAATTCCCTCTCCTATCATCTATAAACCCACTCAATATCCCATTTCCCTTTACTCAAAACCCTAGGATCACGTCTCTACTCTTCCCTCCTCTTTCAATAATCATCCCAAGGTGCCTCGAGCTTAAAATAATCCTCTCTCAATCCTCTCGCAATCCTTTGGTATCACACTACAGTGTAAGGGATTTCATCATTTCTCGTTTTTTTCAAATTTTGTTAGGTTTTTATGCCATTTATTTCAATTAAAAATGTTGGGGTATGATTTAAATACTCCCATATTCAACCCTAATTATGTTTTAATGAGGATATATCCATTTATCACTCATTAATTCCTCTGATGTACACCCATTACAATGCCGAAATTTCATAACAGGTTTCTCTCTACTCATTTACATTCAAGCAATTCTTTTATATTATGAATCTAAATTCCATTAAATATGTTCATACATGTTCTTATATGACCCCATTACTATCCATTTCATTTACATATGATGATATACCAATTTCCCTCTCATCAAACATTTTTATGAATTCTTATGCCATGTCGTTATGCTTCCAAATTGGCACTGCGATTTTGCATGCCAAAGACATTGTGTAGTGAATACCATGCCCATTTCTATATCATGGGTATTCACATTTATGAACATTTACTTATCGATTATATAGTTTCATGTATTTATTCTACATTCATTTTTCATGAAATGAATTAATATGTTTAATGATTCTATATTGTATGATCCATGTGGCACACTTATACATGAAATGAAATGATTTAGAATGGTACACACTGATAGCGCTCCAATGCATTGGGTAAGATTAGTATCATGATACATCAACTGAAATGAGGTTTTACTCCTTCAAATTCAAGTTAAATGAGGGTTTAATCATGTTGCATGTGCAATGATCCTTGGATCATGATAATATCAGGTTAAATGTTGTTTCAACATTTCCATTTTATGATAATCAGGCTATATCATGAATTTATGCTCATGTTTCTCTTATTCTCCATTTATATGCCTATTGTATAAATTGTATTATATTATTCATTTTATTATTTTCTTACTCCCTTAATAGGCTTTATAGATCACCATTTTCTTATACATGTCCTAATGTTATCCCATGAAATAATGAGAAGGAAGGAATGTTGTAGTCGTGTAAATGAAGTTTTCAATAAAGATGTTGTTTTTTATGTCTTAGGTTGTCATGTACTGTTACTAATTTCCCAAGACACTAGACATATTGATCTTTATTGTTTCCTTAAGTGAAATTATATGTAATGAATTATGTATATTTGTATAATAAAGAGTAGGGTTTTTATATCCCACTACCACCCAAATGGAATTATTCCCATTAGATATTTCAAGGATTCATATGATGAAATCAATGGTTATTTTTTCCAATTTAAATACTGGTATGGGAAATGGTTTCATCATATCCTTAATCTTTCATTATTCACCCTTGACTTTTTTTCCACATCAACCTTTGATATTTAAGTCCTACAATATCCCTCTTCATGTTTTCCTGATAGATGTTTTTCATCATATCTCTATTCATATTAGTGCATCATAAATGAATAGGGAAGGATATGTTAAATACATAATTCAATTGTTTTCTCTTTAGTTTTGGTTTTGATGATACGTATATCTGAGTTCCAAAACATTTTAATCCATATTTATGAAAATTTTAATTTGGAATATTTAATACCTTTCTCTATTTCTCCTTACCATATTATTGGGCCTCCTTAATCATCCCACAAATATATAGTTTAGTACTTTTTGGGAACGGTATGATAAAGTTCCTTTAATGATTGTCATTTATATCCTATACATGATTAATAATATTGGACCCATTAAATATTCATTTATGATTGATTTTTGGGACCCTTCTACTCAAATAATGTTCTACATTATTCTTCTTCCTAGGATTTTAATGGAATAAAAATTTATAATCCATGATTAGACTTAACCACCTTCATGGGTGAATATTAACCTCTTTTTTGAATATATACTTTATTCTTTTATGATATTTATATATGTCACACATATCCACATAGATATTACATATCCAAATATTTAATGTGAATATCATTACATATAATTATAGAACTTGTGTTAGTTAGTTCATATCTTGGAATACTAATTGGTGGGAGGAATAAGCTATCACTTTATCATTTTCATTTGAATAAAACCCAATCATTTTTTGTTCACAATTTTATAGATAAGAACCCCTTCCCTAATTTTCAGTAATTTGAAGATAGTTTAAATGATTAATAACTTCTTCAACCATTTAATGGTCTCATTTCATTTATTGATATAGATAAACTTCACTCCCTTTATATTTTTCTTGGTTATTGGGCTTGATAATCCGAAAAACTTTCTCAAAAATATATTATAGTTTGGATATAATCAATGTAAACTATGAATATTTTTCATCTTGGTTTGTATAATTATTTTATTTCCTTTTCCATTGAATGATACACAAATATCCCTTTCCACATGAAAACATTCCCCAGTAATGTTACTTTCTCCATCCAAAATAGGCATTTACTATACTTATCTGATAAATTTTCCATTCACAATGTCTCCATTATAGATTTTAAAGGTTCCTTATTTTACATCATTATTTTTTCGTAAATAATAGTATCACATATAAGTACTAATAAATATTGTTTGAGGTAATCGATAAAGAATACATTGATTAAGTCCATGAAAATAACATGAGCAATGATGGGTCCAAATAGAATCATTATAAATTCATATTACATTAACATAATAATAAAATTAATATTGAGTATATCAAACATATTCACCTTTACAAGATACAATCTAGAATTAATATCCACCGCAGATAACAATTAGTCTTCACATAGATGAATTAAAAATTCATAAATCAATATAAAATGATACTTGTTCTATATCATTATCTTATTTAGATTATGATAATAAATGTAGATGTTTATTGGTCAATCTGTCTTCTTAAGAAAATGGACTATTACATCCCCTGGTAAAGCACATGAGAATATAAACCATTTATCTGCATACTTTTATAGTTTATTCTTCACCACATTAATTTAAATAGTTCCCATTCTATATATATTATTAGATATTGGAAAACAAATGGGTATATGTTTTATTGAGAACTCAAACACTCAGCTATGAGGAAGACCAATCAATTAATTGAGGAACACATAAAAATATTCTCTAACAATGGCCTTCTAATCTAGGATGATCTTTTCTTTAGTATCATTCATTTTAGTTATATATTCTTTCTCCTAAGGTAATAATATACATTCAAGATATCATGATTCGAATGTGGATTAATTATCCTCCATTAAAGTTTATTGAATCAGAGCGTAATTAATGATTATAGAGGTTGATTTATTCATATCTATAATTTATGATTTCTATATACATGTATAGCCAATCCAAACCTATAATAACACTGATTTTTTATAAATGGATTATCACTAGGCCTTCAGGAAATTAAAGCCCAAAACTATTGGTATGATGAACTTATATTTTTGGGATATAATTATTTCCTAGTTTCCCATATTCACCAATAACTCGAGTTCAATTTTTTGAGGGGTGTTTGATTTTTCATACAAATCATGCATGATATGAATGAATGTGTATATCCATAGCCACATATGATATTTTATGTTTATGAATAAAAAATTATCCTACCATTAAATATGAGATTATGGTTCTAATCATTTTCTTCATCCAAAATAGACACAGGGACGATAATTTTTGAAATAATAGGATTGTTAAGGAGAACCTACGAATATTGAAGGGATAACTCATAAATGACATTTATTCCACAACCAATGAATTTTTTGGTTTTAGTATAAAATATCAATTACATGTTTCTACACATTAAATTTAATAGCAATTTTATCACTTTATAATGGATCATAAAAGTCTTTTGAATTTACCAAAGAATATCCCTAGGGAGTGTAAATTTAGGTGTGCAACAAGCCTATTTGTTGGGAACTAGGTATAGGTAAAGTTATAATCCAACAAGCCCTTTCAATGTTATTACCCCTCAATACATCTATACTAGATCCACATATACTTTTTGTATCCATATAGGGATTTTATTTCTTGGAAAAAAAATTCTCTACACCTAATCAAAATTTAGGGATGTTTTACAATATTTAGTCTTATCTATATGGGTTTCCCAAAGTATTTATATTCATAATACCCAAAAATGACTAGACCATTGTCTGATAGTGATTATGACAACTCATATCTATTATGAATTTTTTTTCATGATTTATTACATTATAATACATTTAATACAATCCCGAAAGTTCAAGATGACCAATTTATTTATTTTACTAGATACTTATCAGAATAACATGAATCATGGATATATCAACTTTATTTAAAACTCAATAACGTTGCCTTACATTCCATAAATATTCTAATAGTACATGGGATAACCTAGGGACATATATAAGGAAGGGGTATATATAAATTATATAGTGGGAATAATCAACGAACATAATAATTAATGTAGTACATGTGAGTTAAGAGAAATAAAATGATGAAATTTAATAGTGAGAATCATAATCATGAACATTTAATCATAATTATATATGATAAGATCAAGGAATGATAGGAATGTGGAAAAAATATAATACATGAAATCAAAATAACAAGACAAGTAAAACCACTGATACATCATAGTATATTGTCCTTTTCATTTCCATATGTGAATAAAACATGGTATCTCATTTGATAAAACTATTGACCTATGCATTGAAGGGATTTATAATTCATGCCCCACCCATCATGGTCATTTTATTTACAGTAATTTGTGTTCCACATAGATTATAGAACATAAGAACATATTTCAAAAAATGTAATCCTATTATTAACAATTGTGGGTGAAATTCATTGGTTTACCCATTCAATAAAGGATAATTACAACTAGTTGAATAAGATTGAGAGGAAACAAGGATGGATATTTAGAAAAGAATTGTTCGGCAAGGAAAATCATGTTATAATTTTGGTATCATAAGGGGTGAATATAAATGTTCATGGTAGGGGTTAAATTTATATATTAAGTAATAATAAAAATTTAATCATTATTTTATTACAAATAAAAATATAAAAATTCAATAAACTAGCATTGATATATTTAATCTCATTTTAAAACAGTGTATTCCTTAAGGGTAAAATGTGATATGATGGTACTTTATTATAGTGGTTCGGTGAATAATGTTTAGGAAATAATCTTGGTGACCATTCAATTCTAACAAAAATGATTTTATCATGTTTAAAATATTGAATCATTGCTTAGGGTTAGTCAAGGGTAAATACAAGTTATTCCATCTCCCATGGATGTCATGACAAATGGGATGCATAGTGTATGATAAAAATAGTCAAGCCCATCACTTCTTCCGCTCGCATCAAATAGATCTTATCATAATAGATAATATATAAACAAATCATAATGGTCATTGTATAATAGCTCTTTTATCAATAGTTTTGATGATTAATTTTTTTTAATCCCCTCAATAAATTATGGATATAATTTATAATTCTCTAAAATAAAAAATGAAATATAGTTCTTATTTTTTCTAAAACTGCACTACTTTATGTATTCATTTATTAGGAAATTTCATTTATAAATTTCTAGGTCATTATAGAAAATACTTTATTATTAGAGGGTGTCACCCAATTTTTGGTCAAACATTGATTGATGTTGAGGGTGAAATTCCTTGTGATATAAGAATATAGAGTAATGGATGTTTTATATTGATGCTGAAGTATGATTGGGGTGGTCACGTTTAGTCAATATGTGTTGTAATGGACAGAACATAGCCATAGAGGTTAGATTTTTGGTTATGTATAGTGATGGTATGAATACTCCTAAAGTGGTGAGTATCCTATCATTCATATTTATAAGAAACTCTTATTAGTAGGGTCGTTGGTGTGATGATATCGATAAATATATGGTTGATATTTAATTTTTTTTAGTGTGTATGTTGATCTCATTATAGAAACTTTTATTTTAAAACCCATATTCAAAAGTAATATCTGGTGTCAGATAGAGTTTTAATGTTGAAATAGAGCTCTTATGGGATTTGGATTGATCTAAGGGTGAGTTAGATTGAGAGAACACTATTTGTTATAGGTGGAGTATGATGGTAGATTTTTTTAGTTGAGAAACCAATTATGGAATTACACTGTGTTTTGGGTTCATACATTTGGGTGTGTGGGTGTAATATCTAGCGATTCCTCTATGGATATAAGCATCTTGATAGCATAATGTGATAGTTCCTTAAAGGATGAGGTTGAAAATTTTCATAGAAAAGTCCACTAGATGAGGATTGATCAGTGTTTTAGAATGATCATGGGTGTAGTGAGATGGAAATCAGATCATGTGTGTCAACATACTATAGGAAAAGGATTCTTATTATGTGATCTTGATGGTGGGTCGCCCCATGTCTCAAAATTGTCTTTTATAAGATATTTATTTAGGTATAGAGCACAATGTCCCGAGTAATGAATTAGTTGATGAAACCATGGTGTCTTAGGATAAATGTGTGTGTTTGAAAACCATCTTGTTATTTGAGGGGATATAAATTAGGTGTCTTATATTTCAATTAATAGTAATATATGGTATTTTGAGTTATGAAATTGAAGGTCATTCAATGTTCCATGAATGCATATGGTGATTTCATTAATTTATGATCTAGGTAATTCAATATTTATGTTTTAAGGGTCTATAATATTTCCCAATAAGGATATTTTTTATGGAGGTGAAATTTTAAATCCCCATGTCATTATGCAATATGAAAATAAAAAGAAATTTAAAATTTTTCCTTAGATATGTGGATGTTTTGGGAACCTTGGTTTAGTTATGAATTCTAAGAATTCATACATCTAATATGGATGTTTCATTAAATAGATTTAGGATCAAGAAAAAATTTAGTATCTCTTTTGTGGGTTGGGGTAGGGTTAGGATAAACCAATTCCTTTAATGGTTTTGGTTGTAGGTGGCCCATCACATTTATGCAAGTAGGGTAGTTTAATGATATACTAAAATAAAGAACTATGGTTTTTAGTGTGAGTAATCACTCTAGGAGAAAATAGGTACTCCTGGGAATCACCTTGAAAATGGAGTGTCACACTAAAACCCAAATGGGGGGTCACACATTCATAGGCTTGTTCAGGGGTCTAACACCCCATCCTAGGGGTGGTCATACCACAATCCATAGAGGGTCACTCTATAATAGAGGTAGGCTGAGGGATGGCCCCTACTCCTAGGGTATTTTAACCTTGAACAATTAGGGAAACATCATGACCTAGATAGTTGAGGTAGTGGCATGACACAACCCCTTAGCAGTACCAAAAATTTCTCCTATATGGTTTTTTTAGAAGGGGTAAATTAGGAATTTACCAGTCAACAAAAATTGGTTTTATATAGAATAGTGCATAAAGAGAGGATGTTATCTGTTAGATCTCCCATTTTATTCCTCTCATTGAATACTTCACAGAAACATGATATTTTCTATTTAATTTACATGGTTATTCATGGTGATAATATCTATTATATTCACATTTCTTTTTATCCCTTGGATCCTCTTATTTTTTTTGATTCAAGGAAAATGATATTTTTATGGTTTCTATAAAGTCATGGTGTAAATAATTGATATTATTGGAGATTTTTTGCAAAATGGTTAAAATATTTCTTACCAAGATGATCACATGTTCTTTTATGTAATTTTGGTAACATTTTGTTACCCAGTGATTTTTTAGAGATTTTGATTAAATTGGAAAAACTTTATGAATTAATGCATGCTAGTTGATATGGATTTTAACTCTGATAGTGAGAAGATTATTCAATAGATCTTTATTTTCTTTCTAGTCATATTTTTAGTGTAACAATATATTCCATTCGGTTTTTAAGTTATTTTGAATATTTAGATTAAATTTTCTATTAGATATAAATTGATATAATTAATTATTTTGGACATGGCTTGATATAGGGGCTTGGTGAAGATATGTTCTTGGATGGGTATTAAATGATATTGGGAGGAAATGACCAATACTTCTTAAATGTAATGGCTATGTGTATAGGTTAGGTGGTCTAAAAATATCCTTATATAGATCAGTTATTTGGTTTATATATCATTTGATATGGTATTGTGATTGAGGGTTTTTCAAACGTAAAAATATAATAAATGGTTTTTTAATATATGTTAATATTTCAATACATTAAAATAATGGATATACTCTTGAGCCCTAAATTTATGCATCTATTTTTTTAGAAGGGGTTTTTGTTATAAATATTTTCCACAAAGTACTTGGACCTAGGAGAGGTAGGTTTTATAATAATGAACATTGCATACTTTGGGATTGGTTCCCAAATTCCTCTCTATATGAGGGGGTTAAATGGATTGTAGTGTTTTTCATAGGGATAGGCTATATGGACCCTTAAAATTATTTATCTCCATATATCTAATTGACTAGATAGTAGGGTCTCTCCCATAAATATGTGAGGACCTAGGTTGGTATACCCACGGTAGGTTTATGTGAATTTTGGTTATGAATAGATCAACCTAATATATATTTTAAGGAAAATTCTATTTTCATTGTCTTGATAGTGTTTTGTTGGTATGGTATTATTTATGATAGAATTAAATACATGATCTGAGCATTATTAAAATAAAGAAGGTTATTTACTATGTCTCACAGGCATGACCCAAGATATGAGGATCGGATACAGAGTCCCATATTGGGTTTCTTTACTATAATGTGTACTATAATACATATGTGGGTTCCCTCTTTCCATGAAATCCATAGGGAATATTTTTTCAATAATGATATCAATGTTGATTTTGGAAATCACCTTAGATCATGAGGATAAATTGTGATATATAGATGATGATATTTTGACTGGTTTGGCTTGTGCACTTTAGATACTAACGAAAGAGATGTGTGTCAGGATTCAACAAGTGTCTAACCATTGGGGTTTGATATGAGGTTATAGATAGGGTTCATGGCCCCAATTATTATATACATATATACATCAAAGGTTTTGGGGTGGGATACCCTCATTCCATGTTATAAATGATTACAAGTATGATGAGGCCCATGTTCTATGTCAAATGTGGTTCACACCTTGCGTCAATATATTTCTCTTAGATAATGGAGGCCAGATATATGTTCTATTTATGGGATGACACTTTTAGGTGTATGATTTTAGGGTTTGGGGGCTATACATGGATCCCATGGGGTAGTATATTCATTTTTTTATGGGTGAATGTTCATCACCCATGGTAGTTACATCATTTTATAGGTTAGGACTTCCCAAGTGTGAATGATATTATGGTTTTATGTAGGTTATATTCCCCCTAGGTGGATGGAATTACTTTTATTTTATGTTTCCCACCATTTAGTGGATATATGTTGTTTCTAGGTAGGTTATATATATCCTAATAATTGATTTATAAACATTCATCTTGGTAATACATGATCCCCTTGGGTGGTATTCTGTTATAGGTTCATAGTAATGATGTGGATCCCCTTATGTGTAATACTACTAGTTTATGGAAGGATGTGTTTCACATTGGGTAGTGAGACAGTCTAGGAAACATCTAGCACTAGGTGAATATGGTTTGGTCAATCTTAGGTTTCACCTTATAAACTAAGTATCGAAGGTTATTATTTATTTATTATTATTATCCCAATCTCATCACATGTGCATACACTACTCTATTGTTTATGTCAGGGACATAGATAGTGGTGGAATACAATTTATTAACCAAAATCTACATAGGTGGACCTATAAATTTAGTAACTAATAACACCACATTGAAAATAGGTTCATTTAGGGAAGAGTACAAATATTTGTTGATTTGGTTGTAGAACCTCAGTGGGGGTTTGGATACTGGAATGTGATGAGGTTCAAGGATGTTATTAGAGACTCCTTGTTTTTTTTTTGTTTTTTTTATTTGTATAGCCGATCTAACTGGCGAGGTATGAGTTGGGATATTTTATTATATGCTTTCACGTTACATTTTTTTAAATAATTATTATTTATTATATTTTTTCTTGCTCTAATTTATTTATGGAAGATTTTTTTTGTTTTTTTAATGTTTAACTATAACATGAGGGTATATTCTCCCCAAAGTAATACCATAAAACTTAAATCCAACCAGTATCCATTGGAATACCAAGAGGCATGAATATGGTATCATCACACTGCTATATAGAACACTGATTAAGGTTATTTGGACAAGGGATATTATATAAATTGTTAAATGGTTAATTTCTTGTAATTTTTTCCAAAATTTTAATCTTTAGGTCATTCATAACAAATACACATTTTAAAGTATTTATTTTTTATTTAAAATTTATGTAATAAAGACCAAATTGATACTAAATTGGTTAGTTCATTCAAAAATTAATTTTATATGATAACTTATTTATTTAAAAAATATAAATTCAATTTAAATACCTAAAAAACACTTTCCAATATATAATATTATAGATTATACCATTATAAATATATTCGAAATTTTCCATCACTTCTTTGCTTTAAATAAACAATAAAATTATATGATGAAATTTTTTATAAGTAAAATAATAATGTAATCTTATATTATAATGTTAAATATGATAACTATTACATGTTATACTATGGAAATCATATTTTTTTTATTGTATTTATCTACAATACCCCTCCACCCAAATATCAGTACCCCATATCCCTCTATTTGGAAAATTAGTTCAAAAACACTATACATTTCCCAATATCTACCCAAATCTACCCTAACATTTATTCTTGTAACCCTAAGTATTCTTGGGTTTCAATTAACATCATTCCATCACGGAATTATTGATCTTAGAGAAGGATAAATATAAAAAATAATATAATGCTCCATTTTTCCTTTCATTTTATTTTTCAATTATTTTTCCTTTTTATTCCTATATGATCAAAACCTCCCAAAATAAATTAAATAATATGTTAAAATAATTTCAATATATTAATCTATTATAAAAATAATTATTATAATATATGAAATTAGAATATATATCCCTCAATCTCTTTGAGAAATTCATATTAATGATCGATTTATTGTATATAAGTATAATGACATTTAATTATTTATAAATATATATATATGGTTTTTTAGTTTAGATTATATATCAATAATTTTTATTTTTATACTATTTAAATATTATAAATGTTTTATAAGTTTTAATCAATACCTCTATTTCCCTCTTCTGACATGTCCTATTAATGGTAAATTAAATACCTTCAGGGTTAGACTTCATACATTATATAATGTGTAAATATTAATATTATGTATTTTTATGATTCAATAGGTAATTATATTATTGTATAAATAACAGTAAATAACTACTAAGAAACAAAAAAATATGATAGTTCAAGGAAACATGAAACGAAACTCTGTCATCCTTAGCTAAAAAAAAATTAAAATAAATTACAATGATTTTAATCAGTCATAAATCAATATATTTATCTTCATGAATTACATTTTAATAAATATAATTAGGTTATATAAGAGATGTATATGTGGTGAAACCAAATTATACTTAATGTAATATGGGACTCAAAACCGACACATTATTTTTGTTCATCTTCTCTTCCTCTATCTTTTCAATATAATTATTCATAAATACCTTCTAAAAATTTATCAGAATTATTCTATTTTTCTCCTATAGTTTATAAGAATTCCATAGTTCATTGAGATTAACTCTTATTCAACTTCATTATTAATGATAATGATTTTATTTTCAAATTCTCTAATTGATACTTCTATTGTTTATTCTTATAGTTTTAAATAACTATAATTTTTTTTTTTAATAAAAACCATGACTCTCTAAAATAATCTTAGACATTATTCATTTTGTAACCTACATGTTTACACATTAATACATTCTTTATGATGTCATTATAAACCATATTATTTTATCCTGAGTTTATTTCATGTTTATGGTTGATGTATGTTTCTCCTCTATGTGGTCTGAATAATTTTGAAATTTTTTTATTATGACATGTGGGAACTAAAATTTATAGACCTACAGTGAATTGGATAAAGTGATGTATCTCATGATATTATTATATGTGAACATGATTTATGATTTTTTTATCATTCCTATAAAAAAAATATTAGTACACATAAGTTATATGTGAACATGATACTAACATGTTTCACATTCATTATCGATAATATTATAATTTTTTAGTATTATGCATGGTCTAAATTCCATGTCATTATAAAATGATTGTATTATGATAATGATAATGATCCAATTATTATTATGTAATGATGACGATTATGGTAACCATTTTTTTATATTGATTTATAACTCTTGTTCCTTAATTATTATTCATCCCCTTATTAGTATTGTATCCCTCTACTATATTAATGCATATCTTCATGTGATTACATGTACTAAAGAGTTCATGGAATCATATAATTTTTCTGTAGAAAAATAATTTATTAAATTTTAATATTTTTTATATATTCATGATTTATGATCATAATTTTCCATCGATACTAAACCTTTCAACTTTTGGGTTTTAATTATTATGTATGATTTCATTAAATTATTATAAAAAAATAATTTATGAAATATGTTGGTATTTGTAGTTGGTATCATAACCAAGTTTCATAAATTTTTTAATTATATTATTAAATTATCCTTAAGTTAAATTTAGATCCCTCATAATTAATGACTTTTGAATATATATATATATATATATAAGTGAATAAGTTTTTTATCCATGCATTATTAAAAATTATTTTTTATAATATTTTCATTTATTGAAAATGGTGGAAACCGAGGAAATAATCAATATGATAAATAATTAAATGATTTTATGAATTATAATCCAAATGTAATCTAAGATTGAGATAAAAGCCTCATAATGGCACAAAATCACTCATCATATATTATAGACAATAACAAAATCCTTGTGTAATGCTCACCTTCACCCGAGAATTTTCATTTGTAAATATATTCATTTATGGAATAAAAATACCAAGATTTAGTGGATATTTATATCCATTTATTGAAGAATAATTTTTTAATTATGTGGGATATATAATTTTTATACATCATTATTCCTAAAATAGAATGTTACTATAGCCATCTACTATTTAGAAGAATATTATTAATAATGGATATTGTTTAAGAATATAAATCCAATGGTTGAAATTTAATGATTTCATTGGGAAGTATTTAATAAAATATTTCTCAATAAGTATTTACCTATAAATATTTATACCCATATTGAGATGTAATTTCAAGAATTCATGGAATAGAGAATGGATCTATTCAAACATACATGGATAATTTCACAAGGAGTTTTGGGTAAAACAATCTTTTGTTATCTAAAATGAGAAAAAAAAAGATTTATTATTTATTTTTGAAACCTATTATTTAAAACGATCTACTAATGAGATGAACTGGGACTTTCAAATAAGATTTTCAATGTGCTATCAATATAGAGATTCAATTTAGATAATTATCCAATAGATAAGAAGTCAATAAAAATAGATATAGGTGAAATCTTGAGGATTAAATGATGAAGTATGAAATAAGATCCAACCACTCACAGGTCAAAGGTATGGAAAAAAACAAAATGAGAATTGACTCAATTGAATGGGTAAGTGATTATACTATTAAAAAATTATATAATGATCATGAATATCAAAATTAATTAATGAATCCAACAAATATGATAGAGGAATTGAAAGAACCACAAAATTAACCATACTTGTTTTAATGCCTTTATTTTAATAAACATTGTCACCATGCAAGGCCAGGAAGAAAACTAATGGTGTTTGAGGTTAATAATTTTTCACAACAACCAAATATAAGGAAGAAAAAAAAAATATTCCATCACCATTACTAAGGTTTAGAAATATAATAATGTAGTGAAATTTATAATAAATATTTATTAAATAATGGAAAAAACTATTCAAGTTCTATAAATAAATTTAAATCCAAAAAATTACGGACAATTTGGATCACCACCTTGAGACGTTGAACTAGAGATATCAATGAAAACACCTTATGGTGTAACAATAGTAACCTAAGTGTTGGACTCTCCCCTATTCATGTATGTGGAAATATTATCCTTGAAAATCATCTATTATTTACTTTAATATAATTTTTTGTATAATAGAAATTGAATGGATCTTATTATATATAAATCATTTCGACTATTTGGAAAAGGGAATCTAATTTTATATCCCAGAAAAACCCATCGATCATATAACATTGCAAGGAATATTATGAATATCTGTTATCAAATTATTCAATTATTTGTGTATTGATACCCTATTAAGAAACATATATTTCTAAAATAGTTCAGATAAATGAAAGAATTATCCTTGAATACATTCCCCATAGAATTGATTATACTAATGTATTCACTAATGAATTAAAATTCATTCCCTTATATCATGGTGTATTGTTCTCGATTTAACACATACCTGGTATGAAACCTATACCTAATAACCAAAATGGGATAGAACAAATAGTTTGGAGGAGTTAAAAAATAATCTTCATGATAAATTGGATAAGGGGTTATTTCTCACCAGTGAAAACTATGGGATAAAACAATGTTCATTGTTAATAAGATGGATAAATCAATGAAGATGTGAATTTTTTACCAAGATCTCAACAAGATAACCATAAAGTTAAATTATCCAATTCTATTGATTTAGAAAAAAAATTACCTAATTTGAGGATCTTAGTACTACTAAGAATTTGGTATTCATGCTGCATATAATCAGATGAATGTTAAGAGAGGATTTATACAAATTATAACTTCCACCCAACAATATATAAAATATGATTTTATATTGAAGAAATTTAAATGTAAAAATACTGAAAAAATTACATATATTTTATAATAGATTATATTAATATTACCAAGATAAATATTTGGTGGTAAATGTTTTTGGTATTCTCATATATACTAAGAGGAAATTAGAACATGACGTATATTGAAGTGTAATGAAGAAGACATTAAGGAAGGATAAGTTTTACACTAAATTTATTATGTCCGACCCTTGTTTAAATCAAGTCACATTCATGCTGATTTTGATCACAAAAAAAGTGTGGACACTCAATTATTAAGGTAGTGAAAGAATTACTCAAACCCGTATGTTTCACAAAAATATATATATTTCTTGGATTAAATAGGTATTATAAATTATTTAAGATATACTTATCACATTGTATAGTATCTATAACTAAGTTAAATTTGATGTAATTTAGGTATTAATATATATATATATATATATATATATGAATGTGATCCCTGATTTATATAGCTAAGGAAGAAAATACTCACTTCACTTGTACAAACACTACCATATAGTGGAGATGGGATTTGTGTATGCATTGATTCTTCCAAAATAGGTTTAGGTTTTGTCATGAACTAGCCCAGGTCAACCCTGAACTAGTCACCTGAGCCGGTCCGTGACAAGTACTGAAGGTCTTTCCCAATCCGCATGGGATTGAAACTAGTTTAGGGCATAAAAATTTCCGGGAAATATTTATCCCTTAAAAGATAAATAAATAAACAAGAATATACACAACAATAAAACTGAGCTCTAGCAGCGGAAAAATAAATGAACAGAACAACTCAACATACCTACATGTGACCTTCCAGGTCACCTCCTAACCAAAGGCTAACCTTTATCCAATAATTAGAAACTCATCCAAGAAAACTAAAGCAGTGGAAACCCGCAACTGAAAAGATAGAATAGGAATGGGAATAAAATTGATTAGCAGGGATTCCAAAATTAAACTGAAGAATCCATGAATTTTCCAATTCCAAAATATAAATATAACACTAGTTTGAACTACAATTATAAAAATAAGGTTTTCATATATACAATGCATTTGTAAAACTAAAAACCCAAATTCCATTTCCCTTATAACTCAAAAACAAGGAAAAGAAATAATGTGGGGTGAACACAATCTTTTCCAAAATGGATACTTTGAAATACCTTTTAAAACCAACCACACGTATAATTTTTTTCCAAGAAGACACAAAAACTATGTTCAAGGGGATGATTATTCACACAACAAGTGAAATAGTACAAATAGTGCTCGTATCAAAGGATCACGAAAAACCAAGGAACTTAAATGATGACCAGAACATACTAATACATGTGACTCCATCCCCTGAAGCAAGCCACACATGACAGAATTAAACGCCCTAATACCCAACCACCCTTTCAGAGGTCTGACTGTGGGGCCCAATCCCATAGCAATAATCCCAAATATAAACCTACTATGGGCTACTAGATCGTACAAGAACTTCTAGTGTAGTAATCATTCTCGATAACACCCTTGTTAGGCTAGGTTTCTATGCTATGTTCTCAAAGATGTGTTACACACATTAAAACAACAAGACATATGTATAACAAAGCACACAACACAATCCGAAATCACCCTAACCACCTCAAGATTAGTCTCATGCCTTAAAATAAATATTTTCAAAAGCAGGACCATACCGAGAACCCTCTGGTCTCATGATCAATCGACGAGGGAAGATACCTAACCAAAGAGGGTTTTTTCAACATACCTTTCAAATATTCCAAATGGAACTTTAGTTTTTCCTCCTTTATCCATTTACTGAAACATTTAGAAATGTTTCACAAATAAAAATAAATTTCATTTCTTACAAACATGGTCATACATACCAAAATATGCCAATATTCAGTCACGAACACATGCATTTACCCAAACATGCATTTACCAAAACATTCCAAAACAATAAACATTTACGAACCATCTTTAAATCATCATTAAACACCAAAACATGTTTTAAACCAATTATTCAAACCTTAAAGAACCCATTAAAACCCATTTTTTTGAAAACACTTAAATCAATAGTTTATAAAACCTCTTTTAAAAATAACCTTAGAAACTACTCAAGTGGACCAACATTATTTGAAAATTATAGTCCATTTCGGAAAAACAAAAATCTTTCTAAAACATTTAAAACAACACCTTAACCAGGTATTACCAACCACGAACCCAAATACCTCACATTTTTCAAGTGAACAGTTTTCGTTTCCAAACACACACCAAACCATATCCAATATTTCTTTAAAAAACTCTAAAGTGATGGTAACCATAAAAAACAAACCCAAAAAGTTATCTAAAATTACACAAACAAGACAAAAAATTTATCAACAATTACATAAACATCCCAAACAGTTTATAAACAGTTTTATAACAAGATAACATGTTTTTGAACAATTTTTATAAGAAGCCCAAACAAAGAATAAATAAATTTATATTGACCCAAACAGTTTACTAGTCATTCCATAAACAAATCAAACAGTTCATTAAAATTTATATTAACAAATCTGAAAATTACACAAACTAGATTACACTTTAAAAAACTACTATTAACAAACCCAACTAACTTGAATAAACTATAGAATATTATCCAATTATTTTGTATAGATGCGAATATAGTAATATAATTAATTAAAAACATGAAATCATTAGATGGACATATTTAAAAAGGGAAAATAAAAATTCTCCTACTTTAAATCAAGTGTGGATGCAACGAATCTTTCTCAGAAATATGATCAACATCCCCGAACCAATTTCATTCCAAAAAAAAAACTATCAAAATGCACCAAACAATACTCGTGATGTTAGAATTTAGACACTTAAATAAAAACACTTGAAATTGGAAGGAAACTACCACAGGTGAGGTTAGGTTTTCTAAAGATCGGTCACACTGGCTGGATGTGCTGAAGGAGGGCGAGGGGGTGAGGCTACTGCCAGAGTGGAGGAGATGTAGGGGCTGAGGTGGCCTGGTGAGAACTGGGGAGGACGGAGGTGGCCTTGTCGGGTGTGCGGAGGGTGGAGGCTAGAAGCTAGAGGGTCGGGGCGCAGTGGCCTTCTAAAGCACAGAAGGCTGGAGGTCGAGCTTCTAGGTGGGGTGAAGTTGTTGGGTGAGGGAGAGGATGTTGAGTGAGGTTATTGGGTGGGGGCTCTAGGTGAGGGAGAGTCTATTGGGTGAGGCTGATGGGATAGAATAAGGCTACTGGGTTAGCATGAAGAGTCAGGATGCATTGAGGGTGAGGGGACATGAAAAGGTGAGAGGAAGAGTGTGGCAGAGCTAGTGCAAGGGTGAGGAAGCGGAGTGGCTGGAGCGAGGTCTGGTAGGAACGGCTTGCGCTAGAGGGAGAGGGAAAAGGGGAACCAGGGAAGGCGTGGAGCACATTAGATGGGGGGAATGAGAGGGGTTAGGGCTTATTTTTTCCATTTTATTATAATAATTACAATTATAATTAAAATAATAAAACCCTAAATAATAATAATAATAATAATATAGTTAATAATAATTAATGTTATAATACCAAAAATACAAATGATAAAAATAATAAAAATAAAAATAACAACAATAATAACACCTTGTTAATAATAATAATATTTATTATATAATAACATTATTATTATTAAAATTTAAATATTCAACTCACTTTTTCTACATAAATCATTATCTATTATTAATGTTATATGTTTGCGTGGGCACCCAGGCTCACCGCTTGGATACCGCCCCCTATTCAGGAACTGTGAACAGGTTTGAAACCTCACTAAAAATATTTAAACATCAAAATTTTAGACCTGAGCTCAACTCACACCTCGATGAGGTTGATTGAAGCCATGAAATAATAAAATAAAAATAAATTAAACGTTTGGTGTGTTACAATTCTTCCCACCATAGACACCTTCAAACCCAAAAATTCACCCAACCAAACAATAGACAAAACAAGAATCCATGCCTGATTGAAACCGAAAGAAACCACAACACAAGAGAACAGGTTAACCCAAGAGGGTTCTCCCCACCACAAGATATCAACTATTGCCGAAATTTAACACCCAACATACAACCCTGGTAAGTAGGGGGAAACGTGGGAATACCCAACCAATCCAAACTAACTTCTATAACACAAGCGAAACAACACCTCCGCTGATACTTGGAACTCTCAACCTAGACCAAAAACTACCACCACTAGATTAATGCCTTTGAGAAAAACATGATCCAAGCAGTGAATCTGAGCATAACCACAAACACTAGTTTTTCCGTAGCTACATTCACCTCCATACGAACACAACCAAACTGAGATCAACTAATACAAGGGCCAAAAAAACATTTCAGAAAAACGCATGACTCAGAGAACCACACCCACCCAACCAGGACAACTTGGATTATAATAGAACGAGTCCTTCATAACCTCACGATAAAGAAATGAACTCAAAACCATGTCAAAAAATTAAAAGTATAAAAAAATAACGAAAAGAATTTAAATGTTCCACTGCCAACACAGAACACAAAACCCTGACCGAGACTTCACACCCCCGATAACTTCTCACTACACGGGAGCTTCACCGCAAGACATATGGTTGGGGATCTGATGGCTAAAGAATATCATGCCTAATATTCAGGAACTGTAATCCTCAAGTAACAACAACTTGTTTAGGTATTGATTCTTGTAGAACTACACTAGATGTCCCAAACACCCGCAACGATGGAACGTCTTCAGTGTGGTGCGACCTGACACCTTCATGTGCCCAAAATGGCCACACCGGTGGCACACCACTGAATAGTTTGATGAACTAGAAGCTAAGACCACTATATAGGACTCATTACAAGCATGCAACTCTAGTACATCCTGTTCTCCAAATGGGTAACCTTCATGAGAAACTGGATAAGCAATATTTCTAAGAACCTATGCTCTAGAGACCAACTTAGCTAGGAATTCCTCATCCACCGGCTTTCTGAAACGATGGTCCCTAGAAGAGAGGACCCACTCCTTTAGCACTGGATGAAGACCCCTAATGAATAAAGAAGTATTTATCAAATCCTACGATGCTACCACAAAGAAAAAAGACATAAGTTCCTTGAAATGTTAAACATATGCTTTCATCATTTGTTTTCCTTGTTGAATACGCATGAGTTATTTCCTTTTCTTCATCTTCTCCTATTCAAGTATAAACCATCAAACAAAGACATATTTAGAGAAATACTACTTTATCCCATCATAAATTGACAACATGGTGAATAACTCTCATTCATCTGAAGTTGGACCCTCAAATAACCCCAGGAAGCTCGAACTCTAATAGAATCAGGAGTTCCCAACATCCTAAAAACACACTCATCCTCTTCAATCCTCAATACTGCCTTTAACAGACCTCGATCAAAGATAAGGACAAACAGTGTCTGAGAAGGACCAGAAACTAGGCATGAATTATCAAGAACCTTGGGGACCTTTCTGGGAATCATTTTTGGAACAACATATAAAGCACCAATCTGAAACTGATATCAAGCTGAAGAGACATCATTGAAAGCGCATTCATCCAAAACAACCATCTCAAAAAAAATAAACAAATACAAACACAACCCAAAAATTCCTTTTCCAAATTCTGCTTTTCACTTTAGATTTAAAAATCACCTTTTTTCATGTCATGTTTCCAAATACCAAACCCACTTTTCAAACCAAATTCAATTTTCAAAATCATTTCCCCTTTTAAAATAACTTTTTAAAAACAAGGTCAAGATTTTAATTCCTAGTGAACACCCTAGTAATAACATGAACAGTTAAAAATTTATTCATTATCTTTCATCCATATGCACTAACACACACTTACCATGAATTCAATCACCTATGAAAACGTTCATAAAGAGTACCCGAGGCTGCACCCAAACCATTTCTCTACCAATTTCCAAGAAAACGCTATACTTTCAGACCAAGGGATTTCAGTTTTAAACCCCATTTTCAAGAATTAAAATCCATTTAAAAGAAATAATACTCATTTTAAAACCCTGTTTTCATTTTCAAAATTGTGATCACACCAGTAAGAATGAAGACAACACTTAACATCCATCAAACTACCAGAGGGAGGGTCTATTAGTTATGCTTAACCAGGAAACATGGTAATGGTCCATGCTTCACGTAAGAGTCAACAAATAAGAAAATATTAAACCATATACTCGGAGTCCACATGGGTCACTAATCCATGTGAAATCACGATGTAACATAGGCTTTCCTCCATTGTCATTCCTCAACACAAAACAACCCAGAAAAAGACAATGACTCAATTCACAAACTACCCCCGGTAACTCGAGGTTCATAACGAGCGAGGGTTCATGATGTCCTTCATGTACCTACCTATCGAGTATCAATAGTCCTAATCTCAATCTACCGAACACCCCAAATAACATGGGCCATCATTGATACCATTTTCTCATGAACCAGCTGAGGTCATCCCTGAAATGGTCACCCGAGTCTGTCCACCTCATGTCCCGAAAGCCATTCTGGATCCCCACGTGATGAAAACTAGTGTCAGGCAACAAAATTTAATCACTTGGAAAAATTTATACCATAAGATATAAATAAATAAACATGAATAAAGAAAATAATAATACTAAAATATAGTAGTGGAAAAGGAAATGAACAGAACAACTCAACATACCTCTATGTGACCTTATAGGTCACCTCCCAACCAAAGGCTGACCTTCCTCTAATAATGAGACAGTCATCCAAGAAAACATGTGCAGAGAAAACCTATAACTATAATGATAGAATAGGTGTGAGCATAAAAATTATCATTATGGATGTCAAAAGTGAACCACAAGATCCATGAATTTTTCAAGTCCAAAATAGACCAATACCTAAGGTTTGAACTATAGTTACTTGTTTTTGAATTATAAGTGCAATGGAATTGTGTTTTTTAGTTTTCAAAATGCATTGTATATATGGGACACACACAAACTTTTCCAAAATAGCTACTTTGAAATATCTTTTAAGACCAACCATACATATAATGTTTTTCGAAGAAGACTCCAAAACTAAGTTCAAGGGTATGATTCTACACAAAGAAAGGGAGATGGTACAAATAGTTTATATATCAATGGATCAAAAAAAAACTAGGAACTCGGAGGAATACCAGAACATACTAATACTAGCAACTCCATCCCTAGTATCATCCCACATATGATTGAAACAAACTCCCTAATGCCTGGCCACCCTTCGTAGGTTAGACCGAGGGGCCCAATCCCATTGCAATAATCCCAAATATCCACCTACTATGGTCCAATAGACCGTACATGAACTTTGAGTGTAGCAATAGTTCTCAGTAACCCCCTCAATATGCTAGGTTTCTGGGCTATGTCCACAAATAGGTGTTCCACACATTCAAACAACTAGCTACATATATAACAAATAACGCAACACAATCCGGCACCACCCCGACCACCTCAAGATTTTTCTCATGCATTAAAATTAATATTCTCAAAAGGAGGCCAATACTGAGGAACCTCTTGTCTCATGATCAAACGATGAGGCAAGAGACCTAACGAAAGAGGGGTTTTCCAAAATACCATTTCAAAGATTCCAAATGGACATCTAAAATTACCTCATTCAACTATTTACCAAATCTTTGAAAAAATTTCCAAAACAATAATAAACTTTATTTTCTTCAAATATGGTAAGACAAATCAAAACATGCAAATATTCATTCACAAACACATCCATTTACCAAAACACGCATTTACTAAAACATGTCAAAACAATAAACATTTACGAACCATTTTCAATAGAACATTAAACATCAAAATATGTTTCAAGTCAAATGGTCGAACCCTAATGAACCCATTAAAAACCTTTTTTTCCAGAACACTTAAAGAAAAACTTTATAAGAAATATTTTTAAACTCTACTAGGAAAGAAATTACGGGGAAAAACATTCATTGAATATTAAAATCCATTTAGGAAAAAAATAAGCTTTATAAAACATGACAAGTGGCCCCTTAATCAGGTATAAGCAAGAACACACCCAAAAACCCCGCATTTATCAAGAGAACAATTTTCATTTTGAATCATGCTCCAAACCATATTCACTATTTCTTTAAAAAACTCTAATGTGATGGAAACTTTATAAAAAACCAAACAATTTCTCAAAAATTACACAAACTGGACAAACAATTTATCAACAATTACATAAAAACCCAACCATTTTATAAAAAAGTTTTATAACATGCTGACTAGTTTATGAAAAACAATTATAAGAAGTCCAAACCAAGTAAAAATAAATTTAAATAACCCCAAACAGTTTACAAACCATTCCATAAACAAATCAAACAATTCATTAAAAATTATATCAATAAATTAGACAAATTAACTGAACTAGAAAACACTACAACAAACTAATTTTATCTGACCATACTAACTTGAGAACACTATAGAAGATTGTCCAATTATTTTTCAGATATGAAAATTAGTAAAATAATTAATCAAAAACATGAAACCATTAAATGAACTTATTTGAAAAGGGAAAAACTGGATTATCAATCTCAAATAAAGTGCAGATGCAACAAGTCTTTCTCTAAAAGATAAACAACACCCACAAACCAATTTCACACCCAAGACAACTATTAAAACTCACCAAACAATACCTGAGACATTAGGATTTGGACCCTTAAATATAAACAGTATAAATAGAAAAGAAACTACCATAGGTGAGGTTGTGTTTGCTGGAGGTCGGTCACACTGGATGGAAGTGCAGAGGGAGGGAGAGGGGGGTGTAGCTTCTGCCGGAGCAGAGGAGTTGCGAGGACAAATGTGTCTTGGTTATAACTGGGGAGGCCGGAGGGGGCCTTGATATTGGTGCGATGGGTAGATGTCGAATGTTGGAGGGTCGGGGCATGGTTGCTTGATATATCATTAAAGGCCGGAGGCCGGGCTACTGGGTGAGGGAGAGGCTGCTGGGCGAGGGCACTTGGTTAAGGAGAGGATACCGGGTGAGGCTTCATGGTGAGGATGAGGCTATTGGGTGAGGCTGTTGGGTGAGCCTTGTGGGTAAGCGCAAGGTAGTTGGGTGTCATGGAGGGTCGGGACACACCGAGGGTGAGGGAACACCCAGGGGCGAGAGGTGGAGTGCAGCGGGGCTGGTTTGAGGGTAAAGTAGTAGAGATGTTAGGGTGAGGTCTTGTGGGTGGCAGATGTCACTGGAGGTCGAGGGAAAAGGCGAACTAGGGGAGGCGCGGCGCGCAGCAGATAGGGGATGGGGGGTGATGGTTGTAGGGTTTCTTTTTTTCTTTTTATAATAATAATAATAATAATAATAATAATAATAACAAAACTGGAAATAAAATAAATAAATGTAATAATAATAAAAGATAAAATATTAATAAAAATAATAAAAATAAAAATAATAACAATAATAACCCATCATTAATAATATTGTTACTAATTACATAATAATAATATAATTATTTCAATTTTAAAATTAAGCTCACTTTATCTACAAAAATATTTATTTATTCAAAATGTAAGACATTTACATGGCCTCTGGGGCTGACCGTGCAGCTATCTCCCACTATGTGGTGACCGCGCACGGGTCTGAAACCCCCTATAAATATTTAAACATAATAATTTTAGACCCGATCTCAACCCACACCATGATGAGGTTGACTAAAGCCATGAAATAATAAAATAAATATCAATCAAAATGTTGGGGTGAGACAAGATTAATATACTTAAAAATGATAATGTGATAGCCTTTTCCAAATGAATATTCATGACACGTGAGAAGAACTTACTAATGCATGATTTTAGGTTATCATCCAATGATGTTTTGATTTAATGATATAGAGACATTGCCTCTATGGAGATAAGTGTAACATAAATAATGATCAAAAGTGTTTAAATTATATATTCTCGTATAAGTAGCTAAACATGATTCATGTCATATGAATTGAGATAGTAAAGAACTATTATTTCTCAATACACGGGCATACTCAAATAGTGATTAAGTTAGATGGTATCATAGTTACATATCTAAATATCTATTGGTTTTAAATTTTAAAAAATGGGTTATTATTGACTATTTTGGTTTTTTTTGGTTTATTAGTAGGGGTGTGAGTTATTTTTTTTAAGAATCTATAATGATTACATATTTTGATATATTGATTTTAGATAAATACATAAATTTGGAAAAGGAATTATGAATGAAAAAGAAATATAGAAGTAAAAAAGGATGTTTGTTTCATACAAGGAATGAAAGATCATAAGTAGTCATTATTTGTCAAATGGGCAAGAATATATTGGATTGTGGAAAGGGGAAACCAAGGTTTTGGTGTGGAATGGTAGTAGGATAAAACAATGATATAATGATGGAACATTTTGGATTATTAATTAAACTAAAGGAAATATAGAACATTGATGTCCCACATCCATACATTGTTCTTGTTAAAAATGGGATGTGTGGTTTGGGGTGAAAGTTATTCATCTCACCCATCACCCTACTCATGGATGGGTTTTTTTAATGAAAATAGCACCTGAAGTGCATAGTGGAACTTCATGGGAGTTGTAGTGGAAAATGAATCCCTTATCATCACCTATTTATGAAGACCAAAAACACCAAAGGAATATCATAGAATTTTCTATTCATTGATATATAAGGAAAATGAAGATTGGGGATCCCTAACCTCAGTATAAAGGATATAACATTGATTTTTATTCCTATATTGAATGAACTACATGTGAAGAAAACGTGAACTAAAATCTCAATTGTAATAGTTATGGTACACGGAAAGTGATTCGTGGGGATTACTAAATCACGATATGAATAAATGAAAGGACTATATGAAATCATGAAATGATATGAAAATCAATAAAGAAACAAGTCTTCTTAAGGATGTGATATGTAAATAAGATGGTAGAAAGAGTTTGAAATTATTCATGAATTATTGAGCATATCAGTTAGAGAAACAATATTGATTTTGTTATTGAGAAGTTCATATTATGTAAATGATTCTAGATTTAAAACTATGTGGATATATTTTTCAATCATATATTTGACACTCATTATATAAGGATTAAATAATTAAAAAACAATACATAGTATTAGGCTCAAACTCTTTTGATTCCCGCTACATGGTTTCAAATGCATCACATGATTCTTTACGTTTCATGAATTTTATAGAAGATTACCATGACTGATTTTGTGGATATTAAATCATATGGTGACAATAATTACCACTATAGTTTTTATGCCCAATCAGTATTAAATGACAGAGAAATTGGTAATTACCACTCCATTCATGGTGAGGCAAAAATATGAGAAAAATCCTATATAAATAAATTAACTCCATAATAGATTTTTTAGCACTAATATGTTAAGTAAATTATTGCAATAAATTTCCTTATATAGTAAACTAAGTGGGGAGATTAATATGAAGGAGGGTGAGGTTATATCTTTATGTGGTATGTCTAATTCCCATCAAGGATGAGTTCATAGATCACAAGTATGTTCCAAACATGATATGATGAAGTATTTTGAGAGAGGAATATTCTATAAATAAGGAAATACATGAAATGGGAACACGGTCATGTTATGAAATTTTATGATGTGTTGTGAAAGTGAGTTAAGAATTGAAATAATGAAGTCCTATAATTATTAATATGATGTTTCTAAAGAATAGTATATTTTCTCTTAATATGAAATGGAAAAGATGTGGTGACATGAGGGTTTCTGACGAGGATTTTAGCATGAAATGGTGACTTCCACAACATGGTTCATGTTGTTTCATTTTGAAATATATTTTTTAGGGACAATGATAAGAGAATTATCCCTCAATAGAAATTAATGATCAATGGAAATAGAATTTTATAAAATTAGGTATTTAAATTTTAAGGGTTTATTAAGATTACAATGATTCCAGTTACAAATAGAATAATAAATTGATTATTTAAGGAGATTTTGATAAATGGAATTAAAACAAAAACTATATTTCAAACCAAAAAACATGTTCCAAATATGATACAAGAAATAAGTATAGATTAAAAATGATTTAATGTGTTTCAATCCATTTTGGACCCATTCACATGGTATGAAAACCACCCATACATAAGATTATTATGATCAAAAAAGAAGAAGGATACAAGATAGGATCTCAAAATATGAAAAACAAGGAACATAAGAAATATAATATTTGTTTCAAAAATAAAAAAATTTTGAACATGAAGACATACAATTCTATATAACAGAACTCTAGTGCGGTCCTTTTCTATTGGACTTTAATTGAGAGAAATGTTCTGGGATATCACAGAGCTAACTCCCAAGAACTATATGTAGATATTATGCTACACACTTCCTTCACTACTTCTATAATGATAAATAGTAACAGATATATAATATGAAGTTATATCATGAACACCCCACTATAAACGATCTGTGAGAGGTAGTCTAGGTGGGGGATAGATAAAAAATTAGATTTGACACTAAATAAGATTGTTTATATGGGATAGGATTTTGATAATGAAAAGAAGAGATATGAAACTAAGAAGTAATGAGATGAGTTATGAATAGAAAATGAGGGAATCAGTTATGACACCCCCTGACACTAGCAGGTGAATGAAATAACCAAGAAAAATGAGTGAGTTCCTATAATCTAATGCATAACGAAAAGTAAAATGACCTTGACTAAAAATAAACATAGGTGGATGGACCAATTCAAAGGGGTAATTCATGGATTAATAGCAATGAGTTAGCACCTGATGTTTTCCAAGATGTAGAGGGAATAGAAATTTTTTGGCTAACAAATACAAATAACAAGCTGAGAAAGAGGCCCATTGGAAAGGCCTAAATAAAATTATTGATGTACAAAATAAAAAAATCCTAGAAGATATAAAAACAGAGAACAATAACAATAAATTAAATTAAATTGGTACTCATGCATTAAAAAATTTACAAATGTTAGATAAAAATATAGAAAATCCCCATCATGAAAGAACCTAAATTCTCAAATCTACAATATGTTCATTTTAAATTAGAGATGATCTTGAACATATAGATATTTAATGGGAATTAGATTCATACTATCTAAATGGTATTTGGATTTTGATAATTCCAAAGCCTTAGTGAAACAGATTGTTGGGATATTACTAACATGCATCTTATTAACACATATCATTTTAAAATCAGTGAAAAATCTAATAAAATCAACCCCAATGTTAATATGAATTATTTTTCTATTAAATTATAAGTTTTTGGTCAAATTTAAAGCTAGATGACTATCAAAATAAACAAAAAACAATATACTTTTACAAGTTGAGTTCAATATGTGTACCCTTTAACCATAAATCCTCCTTGTCAGTCTCATGCACAGATCTATATTCGGCTAATTTGGTTAATAATGCTACAATATATTGCATGGAACAGTTCCAATATATGGGAATGCAACATCTGGTGAAGAAATATCTGATAAGTGATCTTATTTTATCAACATTACCTTCATAGTTAGAGCCTAAATATCCAATAACATGATAATTAGTATACATACTATACCAAAATGATAAGTAAAATGAATGTGATATGTATCTAATCATCCATTTTAGAGCTTTCATTTAAAGACTTCATATATTGGCTAAAAATATTCTAAGAGTTCATACTATAATGGCTAAATCATTCCTAGTGCATATCAAATAATACATTATAATACAAAAAATATTGGAAAAGTTTATTTTATATAGGTATTCGAAATATACAGTAACATTAGGGGATATATTTAATATGGTTTAATGTGTTGATAAAATTTAACATTAACAAGATTTAAAGACTCAATAAAATATATTTTAAATACATTGAAAATATAAGAATTTAGGGATTGGTACAGACACTTATTAGGTATATCCCTATAAATTTCTATACCTAGAATTTGTTTGTAAGCTACAAAGACTTTAATTTAAATGAAAAAATTCTACTAGGGCATAATAGAGTTAATTAACATTAAGTTATTTCACATAATGAAAATTTAATCTATATAATGTTGTATACAAGTCATAATATTTTTAACAGCCATAGAATAAATACATGAATCATGATGACTCCTATAAAATTTGTTCTCAATCATGGGAGAATCAAATTTATAATATCATTACATTGAGGATTTCCTTGAGTTGTGTAATGATTTTTTTAAAATAATACTTCGTTAGGTTTGATGTTTTTAGATTAACAATATCAAGGTTTCATGTACAATTTCACTTTAATGTTACCACATAGGAATTTAGTTTTCACATCCCATGGTTCAATGTGAAAATAATGGATGGCTATAAAAGAATGAAGCAACTGAATTTAAGAGTTTATATTAACTAGGGAAAAGATCTAAACATATAAAATTATTTCTCTTTAAAGGAACACATTGTCCACTAATATAGACTTGAAATTTATTTTATTTTCTATTTTTTATCTTCCATTATTTTATAAATCCACTTACAAAAAATGAATTTATTATCAGTAATATTATTAATAATAGACCAAGTGTGATTTATATTCAAGGATTTGGAATATTCATCCATGGAGGATATCCACTACATGGAATCTCTATTATTTGTTGATTTATTATAACATTGAGTGGAATTATCAAAGAGATACTACGATATATATGAAGAAAAATAATCCACGCCTTTATTTTTAACCAAGGTAAGTGGTCTAGAGAATATCTTCTCTCTATCTCAGGTCTGTTGATTATAGTTTTAGTTATTTGGAGGGTCTAAATTATAATCTAAATCTAAAACAAAATTTGGTTTAGTTTTCATAATATCTTAAGGAGCAGTAAAAAAAGATCAAAAAAATAGGCTAGTGATCCAGGTTTAATTACTCCAATGTGAGGTGTATCATTGATTTCGTTAATGGCATATCTGTATTTGGGAGAAAATAACTCATAGAACATAATGTATCTTCTGATTATATATTTTTCGTATCCAGGTTAATAAACCCATAACCTTTATACTTAAAACCCTATAGGATATCCTATAAAGACACATTTAATGTCGTTTGGTTATATATTATTTTTTTTAAATGTGAAAATATAGTACACTATAAAATTCTAAGGCTATATGAAGGAGTAATTTTGTACAACAATTCTTCTATTGTTTTGAAATGGATAGTAGTGGGTGGGAAACTATTAATTAGTTAATGATCGATAGTGTCTATCTCTGCTATAATGATTTGAAAAAACCTGAGCATGAAATCATTCTTCATGAATAGTATAGAATGTTGAGTTTGATATGTTTATCAAGAAAAACTATTGGAGGGGGGGACCCTAACAGTCTAGTTCATATTAATACCCTATTATTAAAATAAGTTAATTAAATTAGTAGATTGGTATTCAAGACCATTATCAGTTATTATTATTTTAATCATCATTAAAATTTTGTTTAAAAAGTTTATTTTCCATTTTTTAATATACTGGATATCCTTATGCTTGTTTTTTAGCTTATTAACCCACACTTTTAGAGATTAGTATTCTATAAAGCTAAAAAATAAGATCCTTTAACAAGGGAGGATGTCCTAAAAAGACCCCATTGATCAGAATGTAGGTATACTAAATGTTGTGTAGTATAAAATTAGGATAAACTAAAACTAAATATATTATACTTCCACCTGATAAAATCATCCTAATAGGTAATTTTGGTTGTTCTGATATCACTCAATAACCCATATTTTTTAAGTTACTCAAGAACCATGAAGCTAATATGACCCAATCTCTAATTCGATATTAATTTATTATTTTTATTAGTATCATAAACACTATCCAATTTCCTAGAATATGTTTTTCCATTTAAGAACTAATAATAATTAACTAGTGAGACTTTTTTAACTATCCAAGAGCCTTTAGATAATTTGAGATGGTTTGATTCAAACTAAAAAATAAAAAACTTTTATTCTAGAACCCATAGGGAGATCAAGTTTCTATAATGTTAAGGTACCAACCTAAAATATTAAAATATGATGATAGAATGGTTATCAATTTCAATCAAAACAAAACCAATTCCTAAGACCTTCCACCTCATATTATTGTCAAATAACAAATCTCCTTCTACTATTTCAGAAAACTCAAAAACATCATCCTGATTTGGAAACATACAAAATGAACACCCTCATTCAAATACCCACTCTATAACTCCTCAAAATTTTACATTATTACTTTTTATCTTATGGTTTATTTCTCCCATGTGTTTGAGGAAAATATTAGTTAAAATATTGGGTTTCACAATAATTTCCATGGATATAAAGTTATGATGATGGTCTGGGAACCTGTGATATTGAAATTGTGTACCATTAGGATTTAAGGCATAGAATATCTCATGGCATGTGCATAATATAGTAAACAATAAAAAACAAGCATGAAATATATAGGGGTTTGAGGAAGGGTTTGTCACACAAACTATTCATGGTTAGGTAAACTATATACGACAACTGTGTGACCTACTGAGGTTGTGGTATTTTTTTATTCTGATTTATCTGATTGTTACTTTCACCCCATGATACCCCATTCAATATACTAAATATTTGATACTCATCAAGGGTTTACCTTTTTCTTAAAATCTCCTCTACGTGAACTAGGAGTGATTTATGTGTGGTTCTTCATCTAGATCAAAAATTAAGGGCTCTTCTTTTCTCTTTATTTAGTTATCATCCTCTTTACACAATTCTCTGAAACCATAGTGTCCATGGTGGGGTGATCATTATGGTTATAATTTTTTTTATTTGGATTTTGGTTTTCAATAGTTATAACTCATTTTTATGGTCTATACTGGTGTAACTCATTTAAGGATACATGTTTCAACTAATTCCCGCAAGTTTTTATACTATATTTATATTTGCTATCGAATTCCTTAATTTTGTTTTATTTTAAAAGTTTTATTGAATTAAATGATCAAAATTTATTATACCTATATTTTTTATATCATATGATTTCATGTTTTTTTTGGTTTTTTATTTGGAAAAATTATGTGAGAATATTAGTCTAATGGTATTAATATTTTATGTGTTGTTTTATTAATTCATCATGTTTGATAAATTTTTTGGTTGTTTTTAGATTAGAAAAATTAATTGTTTGTGGTGTTTTAAACCAATTGTATTTAAAAAAGATAAGTATTATATTATAAAAAATTAGTTTCCTTATTATAATAGGCACTAGTTGTTTTAAATGAAACATGGTCATCTATAAAGATCATTCTAATTATATTAAATGTTATTGTGTTGTTTTAAAAGTGGATTTAAATGTTTTGAAAAGGGTGTATGATTCTTTTTTAACTTTTTTACCTTGGACGAGGCCTTTAATTTTATTTATATTGATGATGATTTTTTATGATTTGGTGTTACATGGGATTTCCATTTGGTTTCATTTTGATATAAATGGTTTTTAAAAATGGGTTTCCATATCATGTTATCTTTATATATAAAGAGAAGTAATGGTTATCACTTTATGGGATTCCATTTGTTGTTATATAATTTACAAAATATACTTGACCATTATCGCTAATTTTTTACTCTTGTGATCACATGTTTAATCAAATTAATTTTTATACATTTTAATAATTTTTCATTACGGATCAACATCAAAATGGGTGTGTTAAATGTGGAATTCTTATGTGATTGATATATATTATTTCCTTTAGTTGTTGTGTGTATCACATGATGGTGTTGTATTAATAACAAAGGCATCTGTTTAGATATTACAGAAAGAATATCAATTACCAAATGAGAAGTGATGGATGTTTCCATACTAATTGAGTTTGATAACCAACCTAGTAACCCCTAGTTGATTTTTTTACCTATATTGGAGTTATTTAGTTGATGAGGATATGTGATACTGATTAGTATGATGAGTGGTGTTACTATTAACATTTCATTATTATTTACCATCTTTGTATTTCAATAGAAACACGTGACATTAGTTACTATTTTGTATCCTTTTGATATTTTACATCATGTTGTGATTATTGATCATTGTAAGAATATTAGTTTCCTCTTTTTTAGGTTCTTAATTTTCTTATTTATGAGTGATAATCAGGGGGTGATACATTCCATATTTAATTATTCACATTTAATTATAAATTCTGATGAATTTCTTTTTTTTAATATTTTCCATTGTTTTTACCCATGTGGTGTGTGTGTATTAAATATTTTAAAAAAGGAAGAGAGAATTTTTATTTAAAATGAAATCCTTGAAAATCATTCCATTGAAAATGTATTATAAACCATGTGTGGATTTTTTTCAAAGGTATTTTATTTCATATATTGAAGGGTTTTAAATTGTTTTGTGAAATACCATTGGATTTTTCAAAAAATTGTTATTTGTTTATTTTTGAAATGGAAATAACTTGGTGCTTTATTTTTTAGGCATGTTTTAAAAATGGGTTTCTTAGAGAAATTATATGTTCTATGTATTTTATTATATCTATTTTTGGTTTAATGTAAATGAAAATTTAATTTTTTTTGTTATACATTACATTAAAACTAAAATCCATGGTTTATTTATAAATCTAATGTGAATGGAATCATAATAGTATCATATTAGCCTTATGCTCACACACTCTATACTCATGTTATTGATTGTGAAATTTTAATATTTTAACAGGTTATAAGGTTATGAAATATAGGTTGTAAATTTACCCCAATCCATTGAGAATCTATTTTTGTTAATGTTATGGGGGTGAATCGAAAGTCACATGGATAAAAGTTAGATTTTTCCCCATCAGAGTTTAGCTATTTTGGTTTGAGGGTTTTATCAACCACTTAGTCCACCATTTTTAATTCAATTATGTTTTTATTTATATATTTTAGAAATGTAAAATAATTTTATGGAAATGGATTTAGGTATGAAAATTTTTCGGCAACTATATTTAGTTATTTAAGAATTATTCTGTGTTTTGTTTTTCGTTGATTTATTAGTACTTATCAAACCTGGCATGGACTTCAATTTTAATGATAAGATTTTCTAGTTACCAGATGGAACCATTGATGATGCTGGTTTAAAATATGGTGAAATTGTTCCCATGAGATCTCTTATGGTACCCAAGTTGTTACCACCTACCTAAGGTGAATGGGCACAGACCTTGAGCCCTACGGTGTAAAGGTTTGACTAAAGATTCTTGTCATCCCTATCTGGTTTAAAACAAAATATTTTCTAATCCCCCTTATTATATTTATGTTGATGGTATATATGAGTTTTCTTTTTTGAGACTAAGGTTTTAGGACTGGGAGGTTCTTGGATTGCAATTATTATGTCATATATTGAGTTTACAAGGGTTGTCAGGTGTTTTTTTATGTTGGTATTTATGGAGGTATTTTTGTTGAGATGATTTAATAGTTGTGATAATTATTCAAGTTATATATTTATCCCTCTTGAGATCAAGAGAAAAGCCTCATTTTTTTAGTGAAATGAGAGGAAATAAAGGGGAATAAGGTTAAGTTACACTATTTATAAAACTGTGAATAGACTATGTATATTATTCAAAAAAAATTCCAGTGAAACTCATATGGTGGGTGGATGTTCTAAGAAAATGTGATACCAAATCATTTAAGGTGGATAAAGTAATGAAATTTTATTTTCTTCCCTCTTTTTTATGATATTGTATATTATTTTTGTTGGGACTTTTTTATTACTATTAAAGAGTTACTTGTCAAGTTTTTACTGTGGTTTTAACATATCTAAAATCATTGTATATTCCTAGGTATTTTAGTTTGTTTTGAAACCCATTTTTTAGTTTCGTGAGATTCATTTTTAATTATTTTAATATTTTTAAAATATTTTTATTTCATACTGATAGTTTTTATGGAAATAATTTCATGAGTTTAAGTGGTGAAATTAATAAATATTTTTCACATAATTGGTTTACATGGAAATTGGTTGACAATAATTGATTTCATTCCATTGTTGGGTTTGAAATATTTTAAGGTTTTGAACTCGTTTTGTGATCTGGAAAAGAAAATGAGGTCGTGTTAGAAATTTTCCAATGTTGTTTCAAAGGGTGTTTGTAATCTTGATTCATTTTTATTTGTGTATTTTATCCCTTTTGTTGGATTTGTGGTGATTTGATTGAGTGTTTTTTTTTTGTGATGTTTTTTAATGTGAACCCAAGAAAGGAATTGACAATCCAAGAGAGAAATTTTTCAGGTAGTACTCATACTGACCCAGAAGTAGACATTCCAGTTTTAGAATCATCCCAATGTTTTGACATTGTAGAATGAGATAGTTCTTTCAAAATTATGGATCATGTGTGAGAGTTTTAAAATAGGAATCCATCGATGCTAAATGGTGATCAAGGATATATAATTTTATAGTAGTGGAGACCTATTTCCTCAAAGATCTTGATGACTTTAAAAACCCTATATTCTTCTAGTGTGAGGGGAACCACTCACTGATTCAATGGATTGGGATGGAGTTGGTGTAGGTGAACTATTTATTCCCAACCATTGTATGGGATTTCTGGAGAATGTTTTAATGATACCATAATCTAGTAGTTTCATCCTACGTATGTGATAATTTAAATGGTGATGGAATAATAAAGTATAATTTAGGGGGAGAAGTCAGTGAAATACTATGTTGAGAATTTCACTAAACGGTACCTTTATCCATTAAGTTAGATATTGATGATTTGAAGAAGGATTGGTTCAATTCTAAGGGACTTTATCCATATAACTGTTTAATAGTGATTTAGCCTGGACAAACAATGATCTCAATTAGAGTTGAAGTGCCCAGATCAGTGTGAATCACTGAGAGGGGGAGGGGGTGAATCAGTGATCCCTTAAAATCTTTTTACTAATTGATTCTTAATCAATTAAACCTCTATGGCTGGTTAAAGCCTCGATCCACTCTTCTTGTATCTCTCAACCTTTCCCGGATAATGCAGTAATGAAAAGGCACAGGACACAAGGATTTACAAGGTTCGGCACCAAAGGCCTACATCCTTGCCATGCTCTCCAAGCATGGATTCTCCCATTATAATCTGTTAGTATTACAATGGTCGATACAGAGTCTCACTGTATCTCTCCTGAGTCCCACAGGAGGGTCTTTATACTGCTTCACACAGTGTTACCAGAGTCCCACTGGCCTGCTCCAGAATCCCACTGAAGACTTCTTCTCCTTGAGTCCCACAGGGTCTTCTCTTGGCTCCTCGAGTCACACGAGTAGCTCTTCTTCACTTTAAGTTCTTCTTCAAGTATCCTCAGCAGTCTGGGATAAAGACTGCTGGCCTTGCTCTTCTTCTGATCACTTGTGGTGAACAGGTCTTCTCATCTAGCTCGGGCTTTATCACCTTCTTCTAAGGATGCCCCGGCTTCTCTCCAATTACTGAATGCTCAGACAAATAATATCTTTATCTTTGGTCTGGTCCAGTCTCGGTTGCACACCACTGATTTAGCACTGTTCACGTGTGCATGTGCATGCATGCATGCATGCACTCCTCCTGTCCTCTTCTTGGTGCAGTAGACCCACAAAGGGTGTAATCAATTATAGCAAACACCTTCTCCGAACTTCACACACTTTATCCAATTTGTTTACACACTTAGAGTGTGTTCTACTTTTGTGTGGGTCTTCTTCTTCTTCTAAGTGTGTCCACTCCTCTTAGAGCACACACATAGGTTCGGCCTTCTTTGTCACTTGTTCATGTACACATAAATTGTTCTTTGTTTTGCACACACTTGACTTTGGCCTCTTCCCTCTTCTTGTTTCACACCCTTAACCCGTAGGTTGTTCTTCAATTTTGCACACACAAAATGTGTCTTCACTTGGTGCACACACAAGGTCACAACCCTCGGCTTCTTCAAATGCACACACTTAAAGTGTGTTCTTCTTTATTCAAATGCACAAGCAAGACTATGGATTATTCAATGCTTACACACACACAAAGTGTGGTCTTCCACTTTACTTGGCACACACCACTTGGTGTTGTCTTTTGTGCCCACACATGGCCTTGGGTTCTTCTTCTCCACTTGGCACACACACACACGAGGCAAGGCCTCAGCTTTCTTCTCCCTTCTTGCACACACACCCGAGTGTGTCCTTCCCCACTTATGCACACACACTGCCTTCTTCTCACTTTGCACACACAAGGCATGCAAGCCTCGGGTCCCCTTCTTGTTTAGCACAAGGCAATGCCTTGGCCTTCCACTGCCTTTGCACACACTGCCCGAACTTCAGGAGGCGCGCAAGAGGGTGCAGCCTTCTCTACTTCAACACTGCCTGCCGCGCAAGGCACCAAGCCGCGCAAGTCCTCAGATGTAACCGGCCGCACTAGCCACGGGTGCAAGGCACCGCGGGCTCCTTCCTCCTGCCGCGTAAATGTGCAGGCAGTGAGGGAATCAACCATGGGCGCGCAAGAATGCTGCGGCCCCGGGTTCTTCCTGTCACGCAAGGAAGGCGCACAGGGATCTCTTTCGGGCCTCGGGTGGCACCGAGATCTTCAGCCGCGCAAGTGTGCGCGGTGGCTTCAAAACTTCGCGAGGCAGAGGGATGCGCTCACGGGACTTCAAAACTTCAGCGCATCAGCAAACTTCTCGAGGGCTCGGCCTCTCTTTATATAGGCAGAGGAATACCCCATATCTTCCGCGTGATTTAACTTCAAGATCCCGAAGTTTTCGGTTCTTTAAAATCTTCCAAATATTTATATTTATCCTCTGTTTCATGCGGGATCTTTCTTCTTCGGTTTCCTCCACATGCATGCAATTTATAACGCATGCATGGCCTTCGTTAAACCTTATCCATGCAAAGGCACGAACACCGAATGGCCTCGCACCTCCGGTTGCTTCGGCCTTGCTCGAAATCCTCCTTTCATCGTATGCATGCTTATTTTATTGCATGGTCCTGTTCGTTATGGCCAGACGAGCACGAGGGTGGCTTCGGTTTCTTCAGAGGTGGCCGGAATCTCGAAACCTATCTTCGGTAGTCGCCTGGTTCAGCGGCGGTCGCGGGGAAGCTTCGGCATGGCTCGAGGTTGAGGACGAAGCGGCAGCCGTCGGATCAGCTGATCGAAAGACATCGGACGGCTGGATCAGATCGCGGCGTCGCGGGATTAGATGAGCGGCTCGGATCGGCCGCGAGATCAGATGAGCGGCTGGGATTCGCTCCCGGTGGAATTTGCGCGTCCCACATCGAAACGCCGCGGGTTTTTTCCGCGGTTTATTACCCTGCCGCTGCCCGCAACTCCTCAGTTGCATCTTCTCCCTCCACGGTGCCGCCCCGCACCGTGTTCTCCCTGCGGGCGCGCTCTGCGCCCACTCTTGCTCCCGCGGGCGCGCTCCTAGCGCCCACTATGCTCCTCCGGCGCGCGGGTTTCACCACCGCGTGCCCTCGGGGGCTTATACACGGCCCCCTGCGCTCCTCCGGGCGTGCCCCAGGCGCCCATGCGGTGTCCTTGGGTGCGCCCCATGCCTCAAGGTTGCTGCCCTGGCCTTGAGGGTTCCCCATGGGCGTGGTGACCTTGAGTCCCACAAGTGCCTTGGGTGATGACCCTCGGCTGGCCTCCTTGGTGGCCAATTTTTTGGCAAAGGAAGGATGCATCCTTTGTATAAAAACAAAGTACTCCATATACAAATTGCCAAACCAAGTGCCATTCAAGCCTTCTTCTTCCCATCTCTATGCTTCTTCTTCTTAAGAATTCCTCCATTCATCCTCAACATTTATTTATTACTTAGGAGTGAATTCTTGAAGGTTCTCCATCAACCGAACGCTTGAATCAACATAAAATCTCCAATGTGCTTCATTGATCCAATTAGAGATCAAGTTGGATCACTTCCAATTCACATGCACTAAGAGTTAGTACATGGACTTCTTTGAATCCACTTCATCCACTCAGGAGTAGTGGATGGTTCTCCTTCACTTCCTCATGCATTGTCAATACAATGCATGGTCCTCTAACCATGTTGTGACATTGTATCCAGCTGATACAAGTTCTTGGAACTTTAAGATCAGCTCAACAATCGCCAGATTTAATGATGCTCCATCATCATTCATTCTTCAAGTGGTGTAACTTAGTATCATATTGATACAAGTATTGAAACATTAAGATCAGTTCAACAATCGTCTGATATGCTTAGAGAATGTTTCAACCATCATCTCCTATGTCACTTAGTGAATCTCCTAAGTGACATGCATCTTAGTACCATGGCCATTCTTCTTCATCACCATCACCATCACATCCTTTGACATTCACATCTTGACTCCTTGACATCCATTCATTCCAAGACAACCTGATGCCTCATTGACAACAAATGCAACACAATGCACTTCAATCTCCCCCTTTGTATTTGTTGTCAATACACTCCTTTAGCACATATGAATGGGTCAATATGAGTGCCAATATTTTCTCCCCCTTATTGGAAATCAAATGCAAAGGTGTGGTGTGGTACTCTTTCACAAATATCTCTTCCTCCCTTCGAATAGCATACTCTTGAAAAACACTAAGAGAGGGATGATGCCACATGTTCTTCTTTAGCAAAGAACCTTTAGTAAATCAGCTCTAAGTCTACTTGGGCTAACCCGGTGTAAAAAACAAGAGTGATGTAACCAAGGTACTCAATGCTGTCCAACATTCACTATACATGTGAGATCATGCTTCAGGGGTTTGAAAATTTTTCAGATATAACAACGAATTGCTAAATCCTGCACATACTTCACAAAACTCATTAGAAAGTTCAGTGCAATGATAAAGCTCCCCCTTTCAACCATTTGTCTTCAATCAATACTCCCCCTTAATTGTCATGATGAATGCAATTAAGAATCAAGGGATGAAAGTATGATTGGAATACCTTCACTTTTCTCAAGATGATATTAATCTCAGAACATCATCTTCTCCAGATTGGCTCCCCCTCAAGGGGTGCACAAGATTCTTTCCAAACCATCCTCCAGCTGAGAATGATCATCATCTTCAATTCCCTGCAATGTTAGCACATGCAAATACCAATAGTATAAGGGAATAAGATGGAACCTCCTTGGTTCATCAATGTGAACAACAAGGTTGAGAAGATTCTCTCAACCAAGATGTCTCATTTTCACCAGTCTTCACACTTGCATATTTGATCTTCAATGATGATTGTGCCGGTGTGGTTCTCAAAACATCTTCATGTGAAACCTTCTTCTTCCCTTTTGCTTTAGCCATTGCCAGAACTTCATCTTCAGCTCTTTGTAGATCTTTGGCAAGTTGCAACTGATTTGGCCATATGACTAACAAGTCATTTGGAAGTGTGGCCTCAGTTCTGGAAGTTCCACATGGTTCTTTTGATGCTGTCAAGCTACCTCTCTTAGGCAACTTGTTTTCAATCAATCCCTTCGGCTTCTTGATTGATTGTCTTCTGGAGTTCAGTCTGCTTCTATTTAGTTTCATGGCTTCTTTACAAAGATCCATGATATGACCTTTCTTTCCACAGTAGAAGCATTTCTTGGTGGTCCTTCTGGATGCATCACCCTTCTTGGATTCAGACTCCAAGGACTTTTCTTCATTTCTCAAACACTTCTTGGGAGCATTTTCTACTTTCTTCTTGCTTCCCAAGGAATCTCTCTTAGCCAGGTTCTGTGATCTTTTCTTCTTTTGAGCTCTGGATACAGTTGGAGATTGACATGTATCTATTTGACCACTTTTGCAATCATCCCAGATGTTGTCAAGTAATCCAAATCTATTTGCAGTAAACAGATGTCTCTGGACCTGTGGATGTTGCTTCTTTCCTTCTGGCTTGCTCCCCCTAGGCATGGGCTTCCTCTGTGCTTTGGCATTTAGTGGATTGTACCAACAATCCTTTGCACAATGCCCATACTTGTTACAACACCAGCATTGTCCCACGAATCTTGACCTCTTCAGTCCTTCTGATTGTAGGGTACTTTTCTTGACCTGTTGTGCTGTTTCAGGAGAGCTCTGCTTCTTTACTGTCTTCATCCATATTTGTTTGGAATTATTCTTCCATCCTGCACTTTTAGTAGAAACACTTTTACAAGCATGAGTACAAGATGGTATGGATGGTACCTTCTTTCTAGAAGATGTTGCACTTTTATTGGAGGATGTCTTTCTCTTAGAATCATCCTGCTCAAAGCATACTTGAGTAGCAACATGTCTTCTTTCAGCTGACTGGGAGGATTCAGCTTTAGGTGATTGCTGATTTTTCAATATCACCTCCAGTTCTAAGCATTTCATATTGAGGGAGTTCTTCTCATCCTCAACAGTTCTTAGCTTTCCTTCCCATTTCTCCACCAGTTGTTTCATCTGGTCTTCATGCACCTTCTTCAATTCTTGCAATGAATTGTCCAGCTCCTTCACCCTTTTGACTTTGTCTTCTAGTTGAGCATCTCTGACAACCATTGACACTTTGTGCCTCTTTTCCAGTGCATGGAAAACTTCTTTGACCAATACTTTAAAGAATTCTTTCTCAGAAAGGCTTCTCTGCAATTCTTCAGCAGTGTATTCATATCTTTCATTGCAAAGAGATACTGTTTCATCTTTGGCATTTACCAGCTTTCTGAGAGTGTTGGTTATGCCAACCCTTTTTGCCAGCTGATCTTCCATAGCATTGGCTTCTTCTTCTAACTGTGATTTTTCTTCATGAAGATCATGGATGCCTGTAGCTATACACTTTGCCACTTCCATGGGAACTGTCTTCTGAAGATATTTGAGTGCACTCTGAAGATCATTCATTGTTTCAACTTCATCACAGCTAGGACAGGCTTTCTTCATCTTCTTGGCCTGTTTCTTCTTTCTATTTTTCTGAGTCTTGGCAGATATCTCCATTTGAGGCTGGTCGCTCGTTTCCTCAAATCTGCACTCCTTATATACTCTCTTGGATCTTTTAGAGGTAACCTCCCTCTGATACCAATTGAAGTGCCCAGATCAGTGTGAATCACTGAGAGGGGGAGGGGGTGAATCAGTGATCCCTTAAAATCTTTTTACTAATTGATTCTTAATCAATTAAACCTCTATGGCTGGTTAAAGCCTCGATCCACTCTTCTTGTATCTCTCAACCTTTCCCGGATAATGCAGTAATGAAAAGGCACAGGACACAAGGATTTACAAGGTTCGGCACCAAAGGCCTACATCCTTGCCATGCTCTCCAAGCATGGATTCTCCCATTATAATCTGTTAGTATTACAATGGTCGATACAGAGTCTCACTGTATCTCTCCTGAGTCCCACAGGAGGGTCTTTATACTGCTTCACACAGTGTTACCAGAGTCCCACTGGCCTGCTCCAGAATCCCACTGAAGACTTATTCTCCCTGAGTCCCACAGGGTCTTCTCTTGGCTCCTCGAGTCACACGAGTAGCTCTTCTTCACTTTAAGTTCTTCTTCAAGTATCCTCAGCAGTCTGGGATAAAGACTGCTGGCCTTGCTCTTCTTCTGATCACTTGTGGTGAACAGGTCTTCTCATCTAGCTCGGGCTTTATCACCTTCTTCTAAGGATGCCCCGGCTTCTCTCCAATTACTGAATGCTCAGACAAATAATATCTTTATCTTTGGTCTGGTCCAGTCTCGGTTGCACACCACTGATTTAGCACTGTTCACGTGTGCATGTGCATGCATGCATGCATGCACTCCTCCTGTCCTCTTCTTGGTGTAGTAGACCCACAAAGGGTGTAATCAATTATAGCAAACACCTTCTCCGAACTTCACACACTTTATCCAATTTGTTTACACACTTAGAGTGTGTTCTACTTTTGTGTGGGTCTTCTTCTTCTTCTAAGTGTGTCCACTCCTCTTGGAGCACACACATAGGTTCGGCCTTCTTTGTCACTTGTTCATGTACACATAAATTGTTCTTTGTTTTGCACACACTTGACTTTGGCCTCTTCCCTCTTCTTGTTGCACACCCTTAACCCGTAGGTTGTTCTTCAATTTTGCACACACAAAATGTGTCTTCACTTGGTGCACACACAAGGTCACAACCCTCGGCTTCTTCAAATGCACACACTTAAAGTGTGTTCTTCTTTATTCAAATGCACAAGCAAGACTATGGATTATTCAATGCTTACACACACACAAAGTGTGGTCTTCCACTTTACTTGGCACACACCACTTGGTGTTGTCTTTTGTGCACACACATGGCCTTGGGTTCTTCTTCTCCACTTGGCACACACACACACGAGGCAAGGCCTCGGCTTTCTTCTCCCTTCTTGCACACACACCCGAGTGTGTCCTTCCCCACTTATGCACACACACTGCCTTCTTCTCACTTTGCACACACAAGGCATGCAAGCCTCGGGTCCCCTTCTTGTTTAGCACAAGGCAATGCCTTGGCCTTCCACTGCCTTTGCACACACTGCCCGAACTTCAGGAGGCGCGCAAGAGGGTGCAGCCTTCTCTACTTCATCTGCCTGCCGCGCAAGGCACCAAGCCGCGCAAGTCCTCAGATGTAACCGGCCGCACTAGCCACGGGTGCAAGGCACCGCGGGCTCCTTCCTCCTGCCGCGTAAATGTGCAGGCAGTGAGGGAATCAACCACGGGCGCGCAAGAATGCTGCGGCCCCGGGTTCTTCCTGTCGCGCAAGGAAGGCGCACAGGGATCTCTTTCGGGCCTCGGGTGGCACCGAGATCTTCAGCCGCGCAAGTGTGCGCGGTGGCTTCAAAACTTCGCGAGGCAGAGGGATGCGCTCACGGGACTTCAAAACTTCAGCGCATCAGCAAACTTCTCGAGGGCTCGGCCTCTCTTTATATAGGCAGAGGAATACCCCATATCTTCCGCGTGATTTAACTTCAAGATCCCGAAGTTTTCGGTTCTTTAAAATCTTCCAAATATTTATATTTATCCTCTGTTTCACGCGGGATCTTTCTTCTTCGGTTTCCTCCACATGCATGCGATTTATAATGCATGCATGGCCTTCGTTAAACCTTATCCATGCAAAGGCAAGAACACCGAATGGCCTCGCACCTCCGGTTGCTTCGGCCTTGCTCGAAATCCTCCTTTCATCGTATGCATGCTTATTTTATTGCATGGTCCTGTTCGTTATGGCCAGACGAGCACGAGGGTGGCTTCGGTTTCTTCAGAGGTGGCCGGAATCTCGAAACCTATCTTCGGGAGTCGCCTGGTTCAGCGGCGGTCGCGGGGAGGCTTCGGCATGGCTCGAGGTTGAGGACGAAGCGGCAGCCGTCGGATCAGGTGATCGAAAGACATCGGACGGCTGGATCAGATCGCGGCGTCGCGGGATTAGATGAGCGGCTCGGATCGGCCGCGAGATCAGATGAGCGGCTGGGATTCGCTCCCGGTGGAATTTGCGCGTCCCACATCGAAACGCCGCGGGTTTTTTCCGCGGTTTATTACCCTGCCGCTGCCCGCAACTCCTCAGTTGCATCTTCTCCCTCCACGGGGCCGCCCCGCACCGTGTTCTCCCTGCGGGCGCGCTCTGCGCCCACTCTTGCTCCCGCGGGCGCGCTCCTAGCGCCCACTATGCTCCTCCGGCGCGCGGGTTTCACCACCGCGTGCCCTCGGGGGCTTATACACGGCCCCCTGCGCTCCTCCGAGCGTGCCCCAGGCGCCCATGCGGTGTCCTTGGGTGCGCCCCATGCCTCAAGGTTGCTGCCCTGGCCTTGAGGGTTCCCCATGGGCGTGGTGACCTTGAGTCCCACAAGTGCCTTGGGTGATGACCCTCGGCTGGCCTCCTTGGTGGCCAATTTTTTGGCAAAGGAAGGATGCATCCTTTGTATAAAAACAAAGTACTCCATATACAAATTTCCAAACCAAGTGCCATTCAAGCCTTCTTCTTCCCATCTCTATGCTTCTTCTTCTTAAGAATTCCTCCATTCATCCTCAACATTTATTTATTACTTAGGAGTGAATTCTTGAAGGTTCTCCATCAACCGAACGCTTGAATCAACATAAAATCTCCAATGTGCTTCATTGATCCAATTAGAGATAAAGTTGGATCACTTCCAATTCACATGCACTAAGAGTTAGTACATGGACTTCTTTGAATCCACTTCATCCACTCAGGAGTAGTGGATGGTTCTCCTTCACTTCCTCATGCATTGTCAATACAGTGCATGGTCCTCTAACCATGTTGTGACATTGTATCCAGTTGATACAAGTTCTTGGAACTTTAAGATCAGCTCAACAATCGCCAGATTTAATGATGCTCCATCATCATTCATTCTTCAAGTGGTGTAACTTAGTATCATATTGATACAAGTATTGAAACATTAAGATCAGTTCAATAATCGTCTGATATGCTTAGAGAATGTTTCAACCATCATCTCCTATGTCACTTAGTGAATCTCCTAAGTGACATGCATCTTAGTACCATGGTCATTCTCCTTCATCACCATCACCATCACATCCTTTGACATTCACATCTTGACTCCTTGACATCCATTCATTCCAAGACAACCTGATGCCTCATTGACAACAAATGCAACACAATGTACTTCAAGAGTGTTCATGAATATCATTTAAAAAGTATTTTTTTTAAGGAAAACACATAGCGATTGTTATCGCAGCCATGTCTGGTGGTGGTATGGGTTTTCCAGTGAGGGAAAACGATGAATCTAGTTATGTGCTATCAATGTGGGAAGTCAGGTCATTCTAGGGCTCCTTGTTTTATTTTTACAAGGACATATAATCATTTTGTTCATATGTTTCACCTACAAAGGTTTTTTAACAAAAATGAATATCAAAAGAAATATACATAGATTTAGCTTTGATATGAGGAGTGATCTTTGGTGTTGCTTCTCTATGGGGACTCGGGGGATGTTTTTCAGTTTAAGGATATTCTATTTTGTAATCATAATTTTTAAGAATGTGTTCCATCACTTTTTTAAACCATGATTATTTTATTTTAACAAATGTAAATGATTTTATCTCATTTTATTATCTTTTTAAGGTCTATTCCACATTTTTTTTCTTCTTATTGTCTTTGTACATGGTTTTAACCATGGTTTTAGGGTTGTTTGGTGAATGAAATGGGAATTTATTAGGTATTGGCTGGGGGGTTGAGGAAGTGATTTGGTTTCTAGGTATACTATCAAATCTACCTCGATGATATTTTTTCATTTATAATTACAATGTGTATGTATTCCACTTGTTTGGCACTTATTTTTTCTTTTATATATTCTCATGACCCAAAGATAGAGTTGTTTCAACCAATGTTGAGTCATGTTCATATTTGGGGTGTTTCTCTGAGTTCATGGAAGTGTGATGTTTTGGTATTTTTGCATATTAATCCTTTATTTACCTTTGAGAAAGAACGTTATGTGGTGTTTTAATCCAGTTTTAAGCATCAGTGAATCTTTCCTACTTGTTATGCATCATTATTTTAAGTTATCTACTTGATTTATCCTTTTTTTTAATAAATATAAACGGTGGTGAGACCATCAACTAATCTCTATCTGTTTTACTCATTTTTCTTGTTTATTTTGGGATTTTTTGGATGGTACATGTAATTTTTTCATGAGATTTTTTTCTTCATATTCCAAGTAGTATTTTTTATATACTCTAGTTCATGGCATGGAATGCACTTGCGGATTTTTTTTGTGTGTTTAGTCAATTTTTGGAATACATATCCAAACAGAGTGGTTGTCGCAATAATATATTTTGTGAGGAATCCATTCATAGGATTCATAGTGTTTATGTGGTTTGGGAAATCACTATTAGTATAGGTTGTTAATAAGAGTAAAGAAATTTCGATCTTGTCTTTTTTGTTTTAAGATCCTAAGTTTGTCTCTTTATTAGACCTTCCATTCCAATGGGTTTCTCTCTAGCATTCCCTTAACTTAGGTTCGCAACTCTATTCTAAGTGTTCACATTCTGAGGGTACAAAGTGTCATGGTGGTTATAAATTTGACCGCCAAATTGTCATATTTTTTTTGGATATTTTGGTTGATTTATCCCTTTGGTTAAGGGTTCCCTAGGTTTGAATCTTAGGTATTTATAGCTTTTATAGGGTGGCAAAGTTAGGTATATGGTTTAGAAAAACCATAGAGTAGAAAACTTTCACCATATAGATTCTGGATAGAATTGATACCATATTTTGGTAAATCATACACAATAACCATTTGACATCTATAATTTTGAGACTACGAGTGTCATGAGGTTTTTAAAACAATGGAATAAACTGATATGACATACCTAGGATGGTTTATCTTTTCATTTTAGATTCTTTTTATTTGAGGAATTAACCCCAAGCTAATCCATTTATCCCATCGTCTATGGAGACACCTAAATGAGCTCTCATTTTCTTCTAAGCTCATCCAAGTGGATTTGGAGTGATTATTTAGTAGTTCCTTATATGGGTAGAAATGTAAGGGATCATATTATCCCATTCCTTAGGTTTCTTCCATTTCACTGATTTCATCTAAACCTAGTCACCAAGGATTTATGATACTTTTTTAATTAGTGGTGATAATTTTTAATGTTTATTAACCATATGTTAAGGCCTATATCGATATGGTTCTTCAATAGAAACATTATTCCCCAAATTTTGATAAGTGTTTCCAATATATTTCCTTTTTTAAAATATTGACATGGATTCTTGTTGTTTTAACATTATTCTTGTACTAAATTAGTGTTATATATGACACCTAGTTTTGACTTTTTAAAGGTTTTACATGTTTTCTAGGTTATACATTTAGAACAATGGGGTAAAAAGATTAGTCCAATAGAAATTTTATTTTATGTAGAGTTTTTTACATTAAACATGTTTGATAAAATTTCATTGATGTTTTTCCATTATAAAATCGATTGGTTCATCATGTTTTTAACCAATTGGAGTTTATAAACTAAATTTTTCATTAATAAAATAGTTTTTCGTTATTTTAAGAATTATATTGGTTTTAATATGAATATCTTATTCTCTAAAGGGTTGTATCATGAATGTAAATGTGGTGTGTTGTTTTAGGATAGGTTTCCCATTTTTTAAAGGATGTGTGATTCAATTTTCAGTTTTTTATTGGATTAGGCCTTTTATTAGTTTTTCCATTTTCATTATTTATTATGGTTATTTGTAAAATATGAATTTCCATGGGTTTCATTTAGATTTCAAATGGATTTCACAAATGGGATTCCAAACCATGTGATTGTTATGTATGAAGAGAAGTCTTGGTTGGAACTAAATGTTATTCTCTTTTCTTGGATATCATTTGCACCATATAATACCTTAGTATAATCTATTATTTTATTCTTTAATGTGTGTGTTTGATCATAATATGTGTGTTTCATTTTTATATTTTTGGTTTAGGTATCAATATCAATGGAGGTGTCTTTGAGTTGGGATGATATTTTGATTACTATATCATCTTGATTTATGGTGGTGTGAATGTCACATGATGATGTTAGCTTAATAATAACCACATCTTATTATCCATTATATGATGAACCTAGGTTATTAATTGAGATATTTATGAATTTTTTCATATTATTTGAGTGTGATACCTTGTCTAGTAACCCCTTTTTGAATGTAATACCAAGCTATAGGGTACGTCATTGAAGATGTAATACAAGAGTTATTAGGGTGATGAGTTTTGTTATTATTAACCAGTAGACACTAGGTACCATATTTTCACAACAATAGATTATTCTCTATTGATTTCTACTGTGTTAATGAGTGTTGTATAATTTATTTTAAGGTTATTTATCTTTTATGGAATATGATTTTCTACTTTTTGTGTGTTCTTACATCAGTGATTTAAGATAGAGGATCATACAAGTGGTACATTAATTGTATAATTATTTTCAATTATTTGTGACTTGTAATATCTTTTGATTGGTTTAGGTTTTCCATTACTTGTACACATGTGTTGTGTTACCATACAATGTTTGAAAAATGGTGAAAATGTGTTTGATTAAACACTAATTCCTTGAAATGTGTTCCCTTAAAAAAATTTACAATTTTGGTGTTTGATTTCAATGGACGATTCATTATTTTATAGAAAAAATTTATCTTGTTATTTTGAAATGTTTTTGTATCACTTTTAAAATTGATAAGTGGTTCTTTTCTGAAATATAATTACCTTAGTAAGTCCTAATTGAGGAATGTTTTACAAATCTGTTGTTTTTTGGAGGCAATTGTATCATTTATTATTTATATTTTCTTATGAAGGAAATGAAATTTTATTCTTCTTCTATGCTTCATTTTAAAAATAGACTTCATTGTTTATTTTTAAATGTAATGTGAATGTAATTGTGGATTTATCCAACTAGAATTTCGTTCACACTATGTAGATCATGTAACAGGTTGTAGATTTTTTATGTTTCCAATAGGTTTTCAATTTATGACATTCTGATTGGGAAGTGATCAATCTCCATTGGGATTTGGTATTTTTCTGTTTGTGGTGGTGACTTGAGAGTCACCAGAATATGTTGGGGTTTATCTCCCATTTTAGTTTTTATCATTTAGGTTGGGTATTGAATCAGCCTCTTAGGACACATGTTTCTCTTACATTTATATTTTATTTTCTTATTTTGAAAATATAAAATATTTGTATTAGAATGGTTTCATGTGTGGAAAATACTTTTCAACGGATTTTATTTAATTAAGTGTTATGACATATTTAAATGACTTATCTCTATTCCCTCGAATGTAATAAGTCGTGATCATACATTATATAGACACTTATTATTGGTTACCAAATGGAATAACTGTTAATGATGGTTTAAATTAGGATAAATTTTTTCTAATGAGATATCTTCTAATACCCTAAGGAATATTACCATCCTAATGCAATTTGTAATGCACCTTAGGTCACGTGGTAGAATAGTTTAGGTGTTGAGCCAAGTCAGGTTAGTCTAGTTCTATATACACTCACCAATGGGAACTGTAAAAAATCAATCTTTTGAATAATATTAGTTTCCTAAATTTCTGTTTTATTATATTTTATACTCAACATAACTATATCCTTTAAAACTAAAGTGAGTATAATTAAAATGATACCATTGGGTTTCAAATATTATAGGACTCTTGGTCAATATGACTATTAGAAACTAAACTCTTAACATTATGATTATGGTTTATATACAAGTGATCTTGGTTAAATAATACATAAATCAGAGTTAATGGCCTCATCCAGTTGACTTGGGCTGTATGAAGCCCATCTGTTAGAGATTGGGATGGAAGTAGCATCTCTGGGCTTTGCTCTGGACCAAGACCAAGCTGAGCTTCAACATGTCAATATTGAATAAAATCTTCTACATAATAAGTTCAAGCTGATAGAAATCACCACTTGGGCAATGAGGTTTGGGAATCCCAAAGATTCTATCACCATAGCACATCTTATATTTAGGTCTTATGCAAGTGTTATACGGGGATATGTAATGAGACATTAGTTACATTGTGTAATCCTTTTGTATAAATAAAATTGTGATTTCTTTTTATGTTTAATTTAGGGAATTTAAATTTCAAAATAAATATAGGATGAATTTAAATAAGTTCCATATTATTGGTGAATAATGGAAAATGGGTATTTCAAAATATTGTTGTATTCATTAAATAAATAATAATGTGAAATGATTTTCAAAAAACGGTCTTCAATAGTTGTGATCAGTAAGAATTTTAGAGTCTAATAAGATCAACATCATTTTTAGTTAATAATAATGTATGAATATTAATACTACCCTAATGAATAGTAATGTGGACAATGGAATAGTAACTTCACTTAGGAAATTATAAATATAATTTATCCATATTTAATGGTAATGTGATATAATATCATATTTAAATAACTATTTCAGAAATTATTAGTTATGTATTAGTATTTTTTCAAGTTAAATAGTTTTTTTACCAAAAAATTAAATATATCAAAATTAAAAATATATTATAATAAAATTTATTTAATTTTATAATTCAGAGAATCGATATTAGGATAGGGTAAATTAATGTGATTTTTATAAAATGTTTTGTTTTTCGGTGAATAGTAAAAATACATTTTTGAATTTTGGTGTGATTAATGACATCATTAATGATGTAATCTTAATGTAATAATTCTTGTAGAATTTGTAATACTAAGATATGTTATGAAGTGTCCTTAGTGACCAAAACTATGGGAAAATACCATGGGGATGCCCATGGGTTTTTAAATACCACTAATGTGGTGTCCCTTAGAAATTAATAAAATATTCCCTCATTTTTGCTATAAATACCAACCCATTCCTTCACTCATTTCATTCCAAATTTCTCTTCAACAAATCTATGGTCCTTTACCTCCCAAAGGTTCCTCCCAAGGTTCTCTCAAGCCCCCCAAGGCCCCAACTGTTGAGCTTTAAAATTTACTCTTCAAGGTAAGGGAACCTTTAACCCTCCTCTTTTAATTCATGACTTTTATTATGTTATGTCTTTTATTTTCCATATTATTATGTTGGTTAATGTTCATATATGTACATTTTTATGTTAATTTTATGTATAAATTATGAGATACCCTTTCCACTCTCATCATCTTATTTTTCTGAATTTTATGCGATGTCATTTTGCTGCCGAATTTTTTGTAAACAAAATCGCATCTTATTTTTTCATTCAAGATTCTTTTTCATGTGGTATGAAATTAAAATATCCATACAATGATATTATTTATTTTTTATTCAGTACCCATACTATATTATGAGTTAGTTATGAGTTGGTGACTCTTTTCCCCTCTCTTTTTTATGTTTTCTATAACCATGTTATATAGTCGTTATGCTGTAGAAATTTCATCTGAAAACCTCTCTATTTTTCTTAATAAATACTCCTATTTTCATTATGTGGATACCCAAACTTATTTTAGATATGATGTTATTCATAAATAAAAAATCTATATTTGTTTTTATATTTTAAATACAAAAAACCCCCCATTCCTTTTCCCTGTGACATAAATGACATAACGATCAAGTGTTTAAGAACATTTAAAACGACATGATTTTGAAATGAATCCCATTTATTTTGTTATTTATGGGTTACTTATAAAAGGTATGATTATGATATACGTGGATAATATGAAAATAAATACATATTAATGGTGCACCCTAATATCTCTCTAATGCATTGGGTAAAAAATTAAATCTCTATTGATGATAAGTTTCAGGATACCTTGGTGACTGACTCTAGTAACTTTTATGACACCTTGGGGATGAAAATTGGTGATATGATCATGAATATGTAACTTAAATATTTTATCCACACATTCAAGTTATGATTCAAGTTATTATTTCTATGGTATTCATTTTTGTTATTCCTTTACAATATCCCTCATGTTCTTACTGATATCGCTCAAGATCACATGTAAACGGTCTCACTTGTTTTCCTTACCGGGCCTTCTGCTCAGCCGTTCCTTTGATGTATGTATCCAGGTTATGATATGTAGTAATTTTACATAGGATGGACTTATTATGAAGCCTTAAAATTGGATTATAATTATTTTATATGTTTTTTTCATGTATAATGATCTAGATTTCCAAGACACTAGACTTTAAAGATCCTATTTTCGTAAAATGTAATGAAAAGTTATGTAATAAAAAGGCGGGATTCCATAGTTGGTATCAAAGGGTAGTTTAGTTATTTATTAAAATTCTGATATAAAAATGATAGTAATAACCCTATAGAAAAGTTTAAATGTAAGAAAACATCTAGGTCTTTTTGTGAAATATTAATTAAGTGGTTTCAAAACAAATAAATCCATGTCTGGATACGAAAAAGTGGATGTGGCTTTAGCATAAATATACCTAGGAGTGAAAACTTCAACAAAGAGTTTTAGGAATGACCTAGTGTATCTTGGTACAAGACAACATGCCTTGCTGCAATCTTAGTTTGACACTCTCGGGGGGTTGTTGGGTTAATCATAAGATTTTTATGAATCATTATGAATGATTTATAGAGAAATGTAATTATTTAAGAATGAATTTTTAAGAAATTAAATCATTTATAGTTTAAATATTCATAAGTAAAATAAGCTTCTCACTAAGGTGTTATTCATTTAGAAAATGGAAGGAATTAGAAGGAACTATGAAAATGGTGACCCCAATGGACCATGCACTGATGGCCCTCTGATGGATGCTGAAATGGAAACTTTTATGAGAATGATGAACCAACTGACTCATGTTATGGAAACTAACTTGAATCAAGTTGATAGATTTATCTCCCCATATGTGGGACAACATTATGTCGAGTCCTTTATGATTCAATAACCACCAAACATCAGTGGATCGACCGACCCATTGAAAACTGAACAGTGGATCAGCTCTGTAGAGAATATATTTTTCATGCTCTGCTGTTTGGAGAAACAGAAGGTCACCCTGGCTATCTATCGCTTAGAGGGAGAAGCTGATCAGTAGTGGGAACTGATTAAAAACACGAGGCCAAGAGTGGAGGTTGAATCTATGGAGTGGGAACAGTTAAAAGGGGTCTTCGTCAATAAGTATTTCCCTCATTCTTTTTGAACAATAATGGATAAGTAGTTTCTCGAGCTAATGTAGAAGGAGAATGAATCTAATAAAAGCTATGAGATGAACTTCATGAGACATTCCCATTACACATCATAATTTTTCATAGATCTTAATGGGAAGTCTGGTACATTCTTTGGTGTACTAATACCTCATATGCGAAAGAATCTAGCTAACCAAGACTATGGCAGCTACGAGGAGATGGTGCAGAGAGTGATGAAAGTCGAACTAGAGTTCGGTGAAATGAAATGGTCTAACAAATCCAATGAGAAGAAGAGGTCAATAGATCCAAGTATAGGGAGGACCTTCAATCCGGGAGGAGGAGGTAAGAAAGTGCAACATTCCACGGGTAATAAATGTGGGAAAAAGAATTCAGGGAACTGGCTGCTCGGGAGCCGGAAGTGCTAAAAGTGTGGAAGAGATGACCATATCGCACAGAATTGTCGTAGTGAAGAGAATCTTCAACTCCCAGACACTAGCGACAAGGGGGAGATAGTGAATTCTCTACCTGATGTTCAATGATATAAGTGTAGACAACTTTAGAACCTTTCCAATCACTATCCAAATCTTAGGGTAGTGGAGGAGAATCACCATTAGCCTCCGAAAAGGCCAAGGGAGTAAGGTCGTACTTTCAAAATCACTATAGCTAAATTTGAAGCACCAAATGATGTGGTGGAATATACTCATATTATTCTATCAAAGTTAGTAAGTAAATTTTTTTATTCTAGTTATATGCATTTCTTTATTTCCTCCATGATTTCCATGAAATTAGAATCAATCCCCAATTTAATAAAAGTAGAGTTATTAGGCAATACTCTTGGTGGAATTATCCATGAATCGTCAGTGTTTAGAAACTCTAGTATTTACTTTAGTCATCACAAACTTATCTCAAATATTTTATTCATTTCCCATGATTGAATTCGACAATATACTAGGGATGGACTAAATCTCAAAGTATAATTCTAAGATCAAATGCAGAAGTAAGGAAATCATAGTAGTGTTAAATGGAAAACCTACAGTTATCTTCCATGGAGAGATATCTCAACCAGATCTATGTCTAGAAGAAATTCAAATATACTTTTTTTGGGGTTTATCGGTGAAGAAGGATGATGAAATGAGAGTATAAGGATAGAAAATGTCCTCATCATCCCAAAATACAATGATGTCTTTTCTAAGGAGTTACTCAAACCTCCCCCATAAAGATAGGAAGATATCCCTATTGAACTCGTACCTGGATCTCATTTGATATCAAAGACATTATATAGGATGGAAAATACAGAGCTAAAGGAATTAAAGAAACATCTACAATATCTTTTGGGGAAGGGTTTTATCTGACCGAGTGTGTTTCCATGGGATGAACATGTTCTCTTTGTGAAGAAAAATTATGGATCAATGTCGATATGCATTGATTATTGAGAACTAAATTGGATCAAAGTAAAGAACATATACCCACTTCCGAGAATTGATGATTTATTTTACCAACTTCATGGGGATAAACTCTTCTCTAACATTGATCTTCGATATGGTTATCATCAATTGAGGGTGAAGAAAATGATATTTCAAAAACTACCTTTCGATCATGATATCATCATTTTAAGTTTTTCATTATTCCCTTCGAAGAAACTAATACACCTTCTATTTTTGTGGATTTGATGAATATATTCCTTATTGACTACCATGATAACTTTTTGGTGGTTTTTATTGATGATATTCTGATATATTCCAAAAGTCATGAGGAGCATGAGGATCATCTAAGGGTTATTTATTAAACTCTATGAAAAGAGATACTTTTTGGAATGTTCAGAAAATGTAATTTAGGGTTACAAAAAGTTGTTTCTTGGGGCCCATTATAACCAATGAAGGAATCACAATTGACCTTTCAAAGACAAAGGTGGTAGTAGAGTGGCCTCATCCTACAACAATAACATAGATTTGTAGTTTTCTTGTATTAGCATGATATTATAGGATGTTTTTGAAAACAAATCATGATATTATAATCCATTAATCAAGTTAACCCAAAAGGGGTCAAGTTCATCTGGAAAAAGGAGTGTGAGGAAAGTTTCCAAGAGTTGAAGAAGAGATTGGTTACTGCTCCCATGTTAAATATACCCTCATGTGGAGAAGAATTCATTATTTTTAGTGATACATATCTAAAAGGGAATGGGTGTATCCTCATGAAAAATAATAAATTCATTGCTTATGTATCTCGAAAATTGAAGACTCATGAGATGAACTATCCTACGCATGATCTGGAATGACCTGTAGTCATTTTTGTCTTGACGATATGGAGGCACTTTCTTTATGGGAAGAAATGTGATATATATATATATACCATCAAATATTGAAGTATATTTCACACAAATGGAAATGAACATGATACAAAGGAGATGGTTAGAACTTCTTAAAGACTCTAACTGTTCAATTCATTGTCATCCCGTAAGAGAAAACAGAGTCATAGATGCATTATGTAGGAAAGTCCTGGTTGTTCATTCCATGATGAAGATTCATAGAGATCCTTTTACCAATGACCTAGTAAAGCTAGACATGGGAATTTTAAGGGAAGTGAAATCATCAACCCTAACCCAAATTATTTCTCAAACATCATTACTAGAAAAGATAAAAAACACATAGAAATAAGATCCTTTGTTACAGAAGAAGTTTGAGGCTACGAAGGATGGGAAGATTCCAGAGTTCAATATTGATCTAGAAGGTGTACTTAAATTTTGTACAAGACAATGTGTTCTATCTTTTCTAGAAATAAAGAAAGAGCTGATGCATGACGATCATAGCTCTACTTTATTTATAGATCCAATATTCTCGAAAATGTACTGGAAACTTCCTGATCATTATTGGTGGGATAATATGAGAGAGGTAGAGTGTTGACTACACGTCAAAGCACCTAGTATGTCAGCAAGTGAAGGTAGAGCGATAGCTTCCTAAAGGGGTATTTCAACCACTACCCATACCATCAGGGATGTGGGATAATATCTCTATGGACTTCATCATTAGTCTCCCAAGAACATCAAAAGTAAACAATGAGATATGGGTTATTGTGGACCATATCACCAAGACTGCCCATTTAATCACCATTTGGGAAGATTTATCTCTTGGTCAACCTTCCAGGATTTATGTGAAGGAAGTGGTAAAGCTGCATGGAATTCCACTTTCTATCATATCTGACCATGATCCAGGGTTCACATCAAAATTATGTAGAAGTATCCACCATTCTATGAGGACCGAATTGAATTCTAGTATAGCCTATCACCCCCAAACTAATGGACAATCTGAAAGGACTGTTAAACTACTCAAGGACATGTTGAGAATATGCTCAATAGAATATAAAGGTGGAAGGGATCAACATCTCCCGTTAATTGAGTTCTATTAAAACAACAACATCCACTTGAGCATTCAAATGGAACCCTATGAATATATTTACGAGAAGCGACATGGAACTCTTACTTATTGTGATGAATTTGGTGAGAGAATTATTCTTGGTCCTGATCTTGTGCAGAGATGACCGAAAAGGTTCATTCCATCCAGTAAAACATTAAGGCTGCTCAAAGTCGGCAAAAGATCCATGCTAAAAACTATGAAAGGGAAATTGATTTTGATATTAGTGACAAAGTCTTTCTTCTAATTTCACCTTGGAAGAGAGTCCTGAGGTTTGGGAAGAATGGGAAGTTTAGACCTAGGTATACTATCCCCTATGAAATCCTTGGTTTTGTCGGATCAATGGCATATTGTCTTCAACTTCCTCAAAATATATCACAAGTTCATGATGTCTTCCACGTATCCCTCTTGAAGAAGTACATACCTAACCCTTCGGTTGAGTAAATAAGGACATCTTATGACTTCTCCATTCCTTATGTTTTTATGGTTTGAAAATCACAAACACTTTTTCTTATGTTCTGAATATTTTTATGTTCTGTATTTTTCTTAAGATCCAGAATTTTCATTCTGTTATGCTTACAGATATATCATTACATTTTTTAATTCTTTTATACTTACAGATTTGTCATTCTGTTTTTCCATTCGGTTTTTATTATTCTGAATCTGTTGTATATGTGATTCAGTTTTAATGATTCGGAATCCAGTGTATATGTGATTCAGTTTTTATGATTCTGAATCCGGTGTATATGTGATTTAGTTTTTATTATTATGAATCCGGTGTATATGTGATTTAGTTTTTATGATTTCGAATCTAGTTTATATGTGATTGAGTTTTTATGATTCCGAATCTGGTGTATATGTGATTCCATTTTCATGATTCTGAATCTTGTGTATATGTGATTCTGATTATAGTGTATATGTGATATCGATTTTGTGATTCTGATTCCAGAAAAAATGAGATACCTATTTCACAATCTGATTTTCTTTTTCTTATGATTCCATTTTCTTAATAATGTTATTCTTAAGAATCATTTTTCGTGATTTCTTAAGATTATGTTTTCTTGATAATGTTAGAGTTGTATAAATGTGTCATAATGATATAGGATTCTAATTTCTCTTGTACTTAACATTTATCTTTAACTTGACATCATTTCAGTTACCTGAAACGATGTCGTACAATATGTTATAAACTAACCATTCTATATTTTCAACGTGTCCAGGTCTCTCTAAAATTTAACGAAAATATGACCGTTGTAGAGAAGCTGACTGTTGGGATGTTTTTCCTATAAAAACATGCTCATTTTAATGAGCAAAGTACATGACAGTGAACAAGCTTGTAAATTGATTTCTAGAGAGACGTTCTTACAACTCTCAGTGCTTCTTGAGACTGTTGTGAACAACTTGTTCAGGCATGAACAACTTTTTCAATCTTGATTTGTAGAGACTCTGATCGGACTAATTGTGGGCTTCTGGGTTTGTAAGATAGAGGTTTTGATATCCTTATAAATCGAGGGATTGTAGGGTTATCAAGATAGATACCAATCTTCGGATTGAAGGATTATGTGGGTTTGGGTAAGACATACTTTCTTGAAAGTATAAATCTAGGAACCTTTATCCAAGGATGTTGGATACCCTTCTCTTTGGGTTAAAAGAATCCCATTTTTACATGATTCTTATTTCAAGTTGTTTTAATTCTGTTGTATTTGTAACTTTGTTAAAGTTAGAAATTATATATTTCATATACTTTTTAATTCCATTACTCTGATTATATTATAGATTCTATATGCTTTAGGGTAGAATCATTCTTTTAAGAGATTAGAAAAGGTTTCTTTAAGAGGTCTTGTGAATGCTTCTTTAACCTTGTTAAACTTAACATTAAAGTTTCCAAAGGATGATTTAAAGTATACAATTCACACCCCCCCATCTTGTATATTGAGCATCTCATTTTTACATATTCGATCCTACAATTGGTATAAGAGGAGGAATCTAAAATAATTATATCCACATATAATTTTTCTTACTCAATTTTGTTTTATGTTCTTCATATTTGATTTTAAACTTTTACTACTAATAATTTTTGTGGAAAGAAATTCTTTTTAGTATGGCAGCTATACATGTTGGATCTCTTGATAAACTCAATCCTACTAGACCTCCGATCATCGATGGAAATGACTATTAGTACTAGAGAGATAGAATGAAGGCTTTTGTGATAAACACAACTGTAGAAAACTACATTATGATAACTGGAGATTATAAGATTTTTGATAAAGAACTTAGAACCTTCACTAATCCGGAAAAGGTGGAATATCATCCAAACATTAAGACACGTAATACCTTGATATATTCTATGACTAGAAAAATTTATAGCCAAATGTCATCCTATGAAGCTACAAATAGTATTTGGAAGATGCTTGACGTAACTCACTTTGGAACTTCCAAAGTCATTGAAACTAGAAGAGCAATTCTCAGGGCTGAGTATCATAGTTTCTTCTTCCCTTATGGAGAACCCGTATGTAAGGTACAAAAAATATTCATGACTTTGGTCAAAAGATTACAATCCATGGTTGAGAAAGGTTTAGATGACGAAGCTCGTCTAGACAAGATTATAGACATCATTCCTAATGAATGGGAATCCAATAGGGCTGCTATAGATGAGAATAGAAAAGTTACATAGATTTCTCTTGATGAATGTTTGGAATTCTTCTTCAACATGATACCAGAATGAATAGAGATGCTGATAATATTAAGAAGAAGAATGGAAATGGAGGTGTTTCTTTTACAAAAACTTTAAATCATATAAAATCTAAGACTCCTGAGAGAATTACAAGATCTAAAACGAAGAAGGTTGTTGTTCAATCTGAATCTAGTTAAAGTGAAACTTTAGAAAATGAGTTAGAAAATTTTTCTCGGAGGATGAACAAGATTTTTGGATAGAAGAACTTTCAATATAGATACAAGAAGAAAGATGGAAAAGATAAGAAAGACGGAGAAGTGACTTTCTATGAATGAAGAAGAACTAGTCATAGTAGACCTGATTGTCCCTTGATTAAGAAAAGATACAAGAAAGACAGGAATTCTGAAAGAAACAAGAAATGTTTTAAAGATCAAAGCATAATAAATTCTTGAAATACAATGAAACTTGGAGTTCTAGTGGTGGAGATTCTTCTGATGAATCTTCAGAATATGAATCTTCTGGGAAAAAGAATATTGGTTTAGTAGCCAGAGCACCATTTCAAAATCATTTTCTTATGGATAAGGTACGAACTTCTAAATCCTTAACCAATATGTATTTAAGTGAAATTTTCTAGATATAGGTTTTTCTTTATATGAAGAATCTTCTTCACCAGATAATGATAATTATTTGCCTTCTTATGAGGAAGTTTCAAAATTTGATAAGTTCTTAGAAAATATACATTGTAATGTTTCTAATAAACTTGATAAAGAAAAGTCTATAGAATCTATTTTAAAAAAGGAAATTTTAGATCTTTCCAAATATCATGATAAGAAAAATGATGTTTTAAAAAATCATTCTAAGAAACTTGGGGAAGTTAATTCTGAGAAAGATAAACTTTCTAAGGGTCTTAAAATTATGTTTTTAGAAAAATATGTTTTTGAGGATAAACATAACTTTAAATCTATTGTTTTCGAGGATAAGAATTCAGTCCTGAGACTAAAATATTAAATATTATCCTTAAAGAAACATCTTGTACATTTGACTTCTGGTGAAGAAAATTTTGACAAGATGTATTCTCAAATCTGACCTCGTGGTAATAATCAGGGATTAGGTTATTTTCATGAAAAACCTATTTCTAAAAATAACTATTTTTTCCTTCTAGAGCCCCTTTTTGTACTAAATTCCAAAGTGGTGGGAATTGGAGGAAAAACTATTGTTTAAATAAAGTGAAATCCCTTGGATTTCAAAAATCTTATTTTTCTAAACAAATATTGTTACCCAATCATTTATTATCCAATAGTTCCGGATCTAAGAAAGTTTGGATTCCGAAATCCTAACTCTTTGTTTTTCTAGAAAATAAAGGATGTACCAACAACCTATGGTAAATTGATAGTGGATGTTCCATGAAGATGACTGGTAACAAAGACTATTTGAGGATGATTTAAAAAAAATGTGGAATGGAAACTTTTGGTGATAACTCTCACGGAGAAATTGTCGGTATAGGAAACATTATTCTTCTTAGTAAAGATGTTATTTCAAATGTTCTTTTTTTAAAAGTCCTTAGGCACAACCTCATAATCATAAGCCAGTTATGTGATGAAGGTTACATTGTGAATTTTAGAAATAATAAATGTTTAGTTCACAATTCTATGTATGAGTTTATTTTCTCTGCCCTTCAGCAGGAGAATGTGTACACCATAAACCTTGAAGACCTTAGAAGTCAAGATCTACCTTGCCTTAGTGCATTTTAATATCAATCATGGCTTGGGAATAAGAGATTACGACACTGTAATATAGAAATCTTAGTAAGATTTCAATGAAAGAACTTGTTCAGGGTCTACCAGAACATAAGTTTGATTCTTCGAAGGTTAGTGATCCTCGTCAATATGGCAAGAAACATAAATCCAGCTTTAAATTTATAAGTGATGTTACAACTTATAATTCCTTATAGTTAGTGCACATGGATTTATTTGGTCCAACACAAACAGGATGTATTGGATGCCAATACTATGTGTTTGTTCTAGTTGATGACTACACTAGATTTACTTGGGTCTATTTTGACGCAAAGAAATCTGATGCTTTTTCTTATTTCAAAATCGTTAGTGCTCATGTTAAAAATGATAAAAACCTTCCATTCATAACTATTCATAGTTATCATGGTGGAGAATTTGAAAAATCTGATTTTGAAACTTTTTGTAGTATGAAGTTTATTACTCACAACTTCTTAGCTCGAAGAACTCCTCAACAAAATGGTTTTGTCAAAACAAGAAATCACATTCTTCAAGAGATGACAAGAACCATGTTGAGTGAATATTCTATAGAAAAAAGTTTTTGTGATGAAGCTGTAAGTACTGCCTATTATACTATAAATTGAGTTTTGATAAGACCGTTTCATAATAACACACCTTATGAGTTTTGGAATGGCCGAAAACCAAAAGTTTCTTACTTCAATGTTTTTGGTTGCAAATTTTTTATCTTGAATACCATGGATAACTTACATAAATTTTCACCCAAATCCGATGAAGGAATTTTCTTATGTTACTCTACTAACTCTATGACATATATAGTTGTTAATAAAAAACACTTTCACTGTGGAAGAAACAGTATATGTTAATTTTGATGAAAATGATCCTTTTGTTTTCAGACTACCTGAATTCTTTCCTGATATATATTTTAAAACTAGTCACCAACCATTGAAAGAAGATCTTTAAAACAAGGATAATGTTCTTGAAAATTTTTCAGAAACATTTACTCATGAAGATTTTCTACCTTATATTAATGAATGGTTTTTTCAAAATCCAAGTCAAATATTACATAGGAATCATCCCAGTGATAATATCATTAGAAATGTTAATCAACCAATAATAACTAGAAGTTATTTAAGAAATGAAGTTGAGCATATTGCATGTCGTTCACAATTTAAACCAAAGACTCCTGAAGAAGCCTTTTGTGATGAATATTCGATAAAGGCTATCCAAGATGAACTCAATGAATTCGTTAGAAATAATGTTTGGACCATAGTTGAGAAAACTATGGAAACATCTGTTATTGGGGTAAAATGGGTTTTTAGAAAACAAAAATGCGATGAAAATGGAGTTATTGTTAGAAATAAATCCAGTTTGGTTGAAAAAATCTATAACCAACAAGAATTCATAGACTATGAAGAAACCTATGCTTCTGTATCAAGAATTGAATATTTTCATATTCTTCTATCCTTTGCAGCATTCTTTAATTTTAAACTCTATCAAATGGATGTTAAGTGTTCTTTTCTTAACGTTTATGTACAGGAGGAAGTCTATTTATATCATCCCCCTAGCATTGAAGATACAAAATATCGTAATCATGTTTATAAACATACCAAATATTTATATAGACTTAAACAAGCCCCTAAAGCTTGGTATGACCGAATTTCAAGATTTTTTCTTAGAAATAACTATGTTAAGGGAACTTCTGATCCAACCCTTTTCATTAAGAAAAATGATAATGATGTTTTGATTGTTCAAAATTATGTTGATGACATCATCTTCGGGTCAACTCAGCAACCCTTACTGATTCCTTTGCGAATCTTATGAAATCTGAGTTTGAGATGAGTATGATGGGTGAGTTAACATTTTTTCTTGATTTTATAATTTCACAAAAACCAGAGTGAACTTACATATGTCAACATAAGTTTATCAAAGATCTTTTAAAGAAATTAGGGTATGACAACACTAAGAGTATAAGTACTTCTATTGCAACCTATAATACTCCTGATATTGATGAATTAGGGAAACTTGTGGATAAAAATCTTATATAGGGATGATAGGATGTTTACTGTACTTAACATCCAGTCGACCTAAATTAATATTCTCAGTATTCTTCTACACAAGATTTCAAGAAAATCCTAAAGAATCCCATTTAAAAGCTGAAAAAATAATTTTCCTGTATTTCAAAGGGATCTTTAGATTTGGGACTATTTTATTCCTCTGGAAATGATTTTGAACATAAATTTTTTTCAGATGTTAACTTTGGTGGTTGTAAATGGATTGAAAAAGTACATCTGGAACTTGTCATTTCTTATGGGATTCCATAGTTTCTTGTCCTTTCTAGAAACAACAGTCTATAACACTTTCCACTGCTGAAGCTGAATATGTAGCAGCTAGAAGTTGTTGTTCTCAAGTGTTGTGGATGCAACACACACTCACAAACTATGGTATAAGTTTTACTAAGACTTAAATTATGTGTGATAACACAAGTGACATTGCCCTATGTAAAAACCTTTCAGATCACTCCCGCGCAAAGAACATATATATTAGACATCACTTTCTTAGGGATCACACAAATAATTAGGATATAATTCTTCAATTCATCGGAAGTCAAGAGAAACTTTCTAATATATTTACAAAACCTCTACCTTCCGATAGATTTTAATACATTAAACAGAAGCTAGGAATGATTTCTGTAAGGTAATCATTCATATCTACTTCTTGTTAAATAATTTCCTAACATTAAACTACTCTTTATTTCAGGGGGAGTACATATGTTTGACATTTTAATTTCATTTAACTCTTTTTCTTCCGTTAAGAAATTTTTCAGATTTGAAAATTTCAGATTTGAAAATTTCAGATTTGAAAATATCGGATTGTAAAATTTTGTAATTGAAAATTTTGGATTGGAACATTTTAGATTTGAAAATTTCGGATTTGAAAATTTTTTATATGAAAATTTCAGATTTGGTAATTTTGGATTTGAGAATTTCATATTTCAAACCTCTATGAAAAATTCGTATCATACCGATGAATCTCTCAGAGTATTCCAAAAGATAATATTTCTTACTCTTTATTTTCTTTATCTTAAGCTTTAGTTGTTAGTATTTCAAAATTTCTTAAATTTTGGTTTACTTTAATTTAAATGATCGGATTTCATATTTTCTATATCCATTCTCAACCATCAGATCAGATCATATTTTTATCAGTTGTCTGATCATCTTTTGGAAGTTGAAAATTCATAGCCATGTCTATATAAGGGGTGCCTCGTTTTCAAGTATCACACCATCCTTACTGATCTCAGTTCCAAATCTCTTTTTCCATCAATGCTTTCTTTCCGAAGTTCTCTATCACCCTGAATGACTCTGAAATCCTTAGCAGATTAGATGCCAGTTATCAAAGAGATTAAGTACTAGTGAATCTTTAGGGAAGGGTTAGTGTGCCCTATGTTCTTTGAAAAATATGACTCCCTTATTTCTAAGGTGATAAGATCTAATGGATGGGAAAGTGTCTGTGTGGCTAAGGAGAAATCTCATGATCCGGTTTATCCTGACCTTCTTATTCAGTTCTATGAATCTATCACATTCTTTCAAAAGAATAGTAAGGATATTTTTAAGTTCAAATGCTATGATAAATAATATACAGTCCCCTACAAGAAGGCAAAAAAATTTCTTAACATACCATATGAAGGATAGACTATTCATTGCTCACAGAAACTTCCTGATAAAGAAGGATCTTCTAAAAAAGTCAAGGCTTTGGATTTCATCGGCCTTAAGTATGTTATGAATCTAAAGATTACGAATCTTTCAATTAACCACAAGATGGTGGCTCTCTAGATTCAGGATTTCTTATTCCAATAAAGAAAGATATGGATTCTATAAAGATATATGATATCATTATTTTAGACAGTCTTGTCAACCTAAGGAAGATCAACTTGGTGAAGTACATCTTTCTCACCATCCAAGGAATAAAAAGTGGAACCATCCAATCTCAGATCCTTATGTAACCAGAAAATATTTCTAGGATAATTGTTATGTGTCTTCAAGAACTAAATGTTCCATACCGATTATCCTTGAAGCCTTTCACGATTTTGTTTCTAAGTGAGGACACTCAAGGAGGATGAAATAAGAGTTCATTCCAGAATCGAAAAACATTGATGAAATCGTTGTCCAAAACAAGGGTGATGTTTCAGAATGTTCAAAGATAGTTCCTAAGAAAATGAATCTTGATGAACTGAGATTTCCAGTTCTAGTTCCTACTGTTCCAGTTTCAGCACCTCCTCCTATAAAGAAACCAAAATCATATTCAGATGCAACAGTTTCAAAGTAGAGGGAAATGGCTACTACTAAAAAGTAAGGAGATCCTTCTTTTGGTCTAAATCCTACAAGGTCTAAGGCTATAAGAATCATGTAAGATAAAAATATACAGAAAGAAAAGAAGGATAAGAAGTTAAAGAAGAAATATTTGGAAGAGAAATATTGTTAGCCTCTTCTAAAAGTTGTAGAAAAGAAATCTCAGGTAGTAGCCAAATCTCAAGATGTTCATAAGAAATCGGTGGTCACTCCGGAAATCCAAAAAACTAAGAAATTGCTAGCCTTATCAAAACCAGGTCAAGAAATAGAAGATTATATAATACAAGATGATGATGATGATGATGTTTTAAGGGAAGTATAAGATTATGTTGGAAATAATTTGTGTTCCGGATCCAAATTAGATTCAGTAGAAAAAGTCGAAGAACAAGTTGAAGAAGAACTTGAAGAAGAAATAGATGTTGAGGAAGAGGTTGAAGTTGAAGAAGAAGAAGAAGTTGAATTTGAAGTAGAAGAAGAAGTCGTGAAAGAACAGGTTGAACAACAAGGTGAAGAAGAGGATGAAATTCAAGTAGAAGAGCTATAAGGAGGATCTCAACATCATGTGTTTGAAAAAGAATATGATGAATAAGAAGATATACATGTTTTTCAAGTTTCAGATGAAAAATATCCAGCTTGAGACCCTCTTAAAAAAGAATGTTTTTTTTTTGATCCATCTGATAACAAAACGCCTCAGAAGTCTTCTAAGAGAATAGAGAGACCAGCTTCCTGAACTCCAATAGGAGTTGAGAAAGGAAAGGATGTTTCATGATATGAGTCCTCTTCATCTTTCGAAAATTATTTTTTCAAGATATCATTAATAAAGTTGGTCAGCACCATTCTGGTTCTTGAAAACATAGATTCCCAGTGTCAAATGATGCATGAAACCCTGAATCAGAATATGGAATCGACTAATATGCTTATATACATGGTTTTCAAGCAAGAAGCAGACTTCAGTAATATTTTTATTGATTACAAAGCTCATAAGGTGACTTGTAAGAATGTCTTTTATCGTACCAAAACTATCAATGTGGAACTATGACAGTTCAGTGACTTTATAGATTCAATAAAATAAGATATTAATACTTTTTAAAATTAATTCAATAAGATTAGGAAATCAATCTTTGATAAAGATAGTCAACTCAATTCTGTTTCTCGATCTGTTAGCAGTGATAAAGAAGTTAGAGCTTAATTAGAGAAAAAGGAGGCTTTTCAAGAAGAGAGGATCTTGTATTTAGAAAAGATGAATCAGAATCAAGAGATCTTACTAATGAATTTTTTAGAAGATCATAAGGAAGTAAAGAAAATCAAATCGTTGATAAAGAAGATGTTTTCTGAGCAGAAGAATAATGGATTACTTTTCTTTACATTCTGATTTTTTGTTGTAATATAAACCTTATTTCTGAAATTTTCTTAAGAAGTTTCATGCATATCTTTATTTTGTTTTTGAATGTTTTCTTGCTTAAACTTACAGTTACATCTTTTACTTCTCCATACCTTTCCCTCTTTATGAAAATAAAAAAGGGGGAGAATTTATTTAAAGGAATAATGTAATCTCGGAAAAGGAGAATCTAGTAAGGGGGTGTATGGAAAGAAAGGATAATGTCCAAGTAAGGGGGGTTTTCTTTTAAGAATAAATTTATTATTAAGGGAGAGATATTACCTTAAGAAAACCTAAATTCAAAGATCAAGAATACGATCCTTGGGAAGCATAACCTAAGGGGAGTTAGTCGTATTCATCCAAAATTTTATTCAAAAGGGGAGATAAGCTTTTTCATGCTAGTTTATCTAAGTCAGTATATTCTTCCATAGAAAAGTTGTTGGTAATTTCCAAAAAGGGGGATATTGTTGAGTCAATAAGCATATCTTATGACTTCTTCATTCCTTAGGGTTTTATGTTTTTAAAATCACAAACACTTTTTCTTAAGTTCCTAATATTTTTAAGTTCTGTATTTTTCTTAAGATATGAAATTGTCATTTCATTATACTTAAAAATATATCATTATGTTTTGTAATTTTGTTAGACTTACATATATGTCCTTCCATTTTTTGATTCAGTTTTTATGATTCTGAATTTGGTGTATATGTGATTTAGTTTTTATTATTCCAAATTCGCTGTATATGTGATTCAGTTTTTATGATTCTGAATATGGTGGATATGTGATTACTTTTTTAGGATTTTGAATCTAGTTTATATGTGATTCAGTTTTTATGATTCAAAATCCTGTGTATATGTGATTAGATTTTATTATTTAAAATCAGTTGTATATGTGATTCAGTTTTTATGATTCCAAATCTGGTGTATATGTGATTCCGATTTTGTAATTCTGATTCCGGTGTATATGTGATTTTGATTTTGTAATTCAATTTCCGGAACAAATGAGATACCTATTTCAAAATCTGGTTTACTTTTTCTTATGATTCTGTTTTCTTAATAATGTTATTCTTAAGAATCTATTTTCTTGATTTATTTATATTATGTTTTCTTGATAATGTTATAGTTGTTTAAATGTTTCATTCGAATGATATCAGATTCTAAGTTCTCTTATAAACATTTATCATTAACTTAACATCGTATCAGTTTCTTGAAATGATGTCGTACAATATGTCATAAACTAAGCATTGTATGTTTTCCCCATATCCAGGTCCCTCCGAAATTTAAGGAAAATATGACCATTGGAGAGGAGCCGACTGTTGGGATGTTTTTCCTATAAATACGTACTCATTTGAACGAGCAAAGTACTTGACAGTGAAAAAGATTCTGAAGTGATTTCTAGAGATAGTCTCTTACAACTCTCAGTGCTTAGTGCGGATATTGTGGAAAACTTGTTTAGGTGTGAAAAACATTTTCAAAAATTCATTGTGTAGACTCCGTTTGGGTTGATCATGAGATTATGGGTTTGGAAGGAAGAGGTTCTAATTTCCTTCTAAATCATGGGCTTGCAGGGATAGAAAAACAGATATTGATCTTCGGATTGAGGGCTTACCTGGGATTGGTTAAGACAAAATTTCTTGAAAGTATAAATCAAGGAACCTTTATCCAAGTTTGTTGTATGTCGTTCTCTTTGGGTTAAAATAATCCCATTTTTACTTGATTCCTATTTCATGTTGTTTTAATTTTGTTGTATTTGTAACTTTGTTGAAGTTATAAGGTATAGATTTCTTATACTTTGTAATTCTGTTACTCTAATTATATTAAATATTCTATATGCTTTAAGGTAGAATCATTCTTTTAAGAGATTAGTAAAGGTTTATTTAATAGATCTTGTGAATGCTTTTTTAACTTTGTTAATCTTATATTTAAATGTTCCAAATGAATTTTTAAACTATACAATTAACCTCCCCCCCACTTGTATATTGAGAATCTCATTTTTACATATTCGATACTACACCTTCAAATATTCTAAACCAAGATGTGGTATAATTGGGACAAGACCTATCTTATGAGGATCAGTTGGTGAAGATGTTGGATTGTATAGATGTGGTTTTACGCAACATGACTACCCACCTATTTAACATGTTTTGGAGGAACCAAAATTGTGAAGAAGATATGTGGGAACCAACGGAGTCTATGGGGCAGAAGTACCCACACATTTTCTCTTCTAAAGATATGAGGTGAAATTTCGGGGACGAAATTCCTTAAGGGGGGGAGAATGTAAAGTCATGAACTTTTGAATAATATTAGTTTCTAAAATTTGTGTGTTATTTTGTTTTATACTCAACCAAAAAATATCCTTTAATTAATGAAGTGAGTGTAATTAAAATGATACCATTGGGTTTCGAATGTTATATGACTATGGGAAACTAAACTCTAAACGCTGTGATTATTGTTTATAAATTCAAGTGATATTAGATACTTACTACAGAAAGAGGATTTGATGGCCTCATCCATTAGACTCAGGCCGTACGAAGCCCATCTGTCAGAGCTTGGGAAGTAGGTAGCATCTCGGGGCTTTCCTCTAGACCAAGCCCATGATGAGATTCTATAAGTTAATCTTAAATAGAATTGCCTAAGGTAGAAGTTCAAGCTGATAGAAATCACCACTCAGGAAATGTTGTCCAAGATGCCAAAAGATTCTATCACCAAAGCACATCTTACACTTAGGTACCATAAAGGTCTTATAAGGGGATATGTAATGAGACCTTAGTTACGTTGGGTAATCCTTTTTTATAAATAAAATATTTATTTCTTGTTATGTTAAATTTATGGAATTAAAATGTCAAAAAAAAATATTGAATGAATTTATAGAAGTTCCATATTATTGATGAATATTTTGAAAAGGGTATTATAAAATATTTTTGTATACATTTTATAATGGATAATGTGAAATGATTTTCAAAAAATGGTCTTCTATAGTTATGATGAGTAAGAAATTTTGAGTCTAATAAGATCAACATAATTTTCAGTGAATAGTAAAGTATGAATAGTAATATTAACCTTATTAATAGTAATGTGACCAATGGATTAGTAACCTCACTTAAGAAATTATAAATATAATTTAGGCATCTTGAATGGTAATGTGATATAATAGCATAATTAAATAACTATTTCAGAAATATTTAGGTAAGTAGTAGTATTTTTCAGGTTAATAGTCTTTCCATATAAAAATTAAAGATCTCATTAATAGAAAATTAAATTCATAAAATGGTGGAAATTTTTGAATTCAGAGATTTGATATTAGTTTTGGGTGAATTTATGAGATTTTTATAAAATGTTCTGTTTTTTAGTGAATAGTAAAAATACAGTTTTGAGTTTCTGTGTGATTAATGACATCATTCATGGTGTAATCATGATGTAATAATTATGGTATACTTTTAATAGTAATATATTTTATGAGGTTTCCCATGTGTCTAACACCATGGTCAAATACCATGGGCAAGCCCATGGTTTTTCAAATACCACCAATGAGATGTCCCTTAGAAATTAATAAAATATTCCCTCACTTTGACTATAAATAATAACACATTCCTTCATTCATTTAATTCCAAATTCCTCCTGAACGAATATATGGTATTTATACAACCCGAGGAGTCCTCCCAAGGTTCCATAAATCCCCCCAAGGTCCCAACCATTGAGATATCGAAGTTACTCTACAAAGTATGGGGACCTTTCACCCTCCTCTTTTAAGTCAAGACTTCCTTTATGTTATGTATTCTAATTTCCATATTATTTGTTGGGTTATGTTCTTATATTTCCTTATTTAATTTTATGTCTAAATTATGAGAGAAAATTTCCACTCTCATCAAGTTCTTTTTCGGAATTTTAAGTGACACCCTTAGGCTGCCAAATTTTTCGTAAAAAAAATGCATCTTATCTTTTCTTTCAAGTTTGTTTATCATGTGGTATGACATCAAATATCCATACCATGATCTTATTTCATTTTGATTTTTTACCCACACTATAGTATGAGTCATTTATGAGTTTTTTAATTATGTCCCGTCTCTTTTTAATGTTTTCTAAAACCATGTAATATAGCCTTTATGCTCGTGAAATTTCGTCTCAAAACCTCTCTCTTTTTGTAAAGAAATTATCTTATTTTAAATATGTGGATACCCAATCCTATTTTAGTTTTGGGGTTATTCATAAATACATTAAAATGGTATATTTTTTTCTAGATTTGACAGACATAATACCCTCATTATTTTTCCATAGGTTATAAATGACATAACGATCAAGTTTTTAAGCACTTTTAAAACATCACGATTTTGAAATGAAACCCATTTCTTTTCTTATATATTGGTTAATTATGAAATGTTTTATTATGATATATGTAGATCACATTAAAATATATACATTTTAAGGGTGTTCCTTGATATCACTCCAATGCATTGGGTAATGAATTTAATCTCTAGAGATGACAAGTTTCACGATACCTTGGTGAATAACCCATGTAATTTTTATGACACCTTGGGGATGAACCTTGGTGATATGTACTTGAATATATAAATTAAATTTTGTATTCACAAAATAAAGTTATGATTCATGTTATTATTTATGTTATATTCCTCTTTATCATTCCTTTACAAGATCCCTAATGTTCTTATTTATATCGCTCAAGATCACATATAAACAGTTTCACTTATTTTCCTTACTCGGAATTCTTCCCACCATTTCCTTTGATGTATGTATCTAGGTTTTGAGACTCAGTAATTGTACTTTGTATGAACTTATGATGAATCCATAAAAGTTTATTATATGAATTTTTTATGTTGTTCTCATGTATAATGATCCTGATTTCCAATACACCAAACTTTAAAGATCCTCTGTTTGTAAAAAATAATGAAAAGTTATTTAATAAACAGGTGGGATTCCATAAGAACACACCTAGAAGTATTCAATACATTGGTAGTATCCTAAACTTAATCCACTAAGAGGTACTAGTCAACTCATTCTGTAATATTATTATATTATTTTTGTTTTATCACTTGGGTCATATATGCTCAGGCGTACCATCGTTGTAACACACAACTTATCAACCATTACTCAAGAACACAAATGATTTTTCTTCTCTTATGGTTATCATTAAATCATAATTTATTGGTACCATTTTTACACTCTATGGTGTATAATAAAATTATTTAAGTGTTATTAAGAAAATTCAACATCAATTCACTATTTTGTTAAAAATAACTTTAATTCCAAAACCATGTTTTATGAAAATGTTTTCAAAAATGGTTTCAACTGATACATTATGATTATTTTTAATGATAATTATTTCAATGATTTAAAATATTATTTTCTGATTTTCCATGCTATTTTTAATGCTTTTTTTACAAAAATTAATTATGTTTAAAATGTTTTATAAATAATTTTCAATTATTAATTTATATACTTAGAAAAATCTATTTTCAAAGAAAAGGATTACAATGATTTCAATTCTTCTATTATAAATTTTAAAACCTATTTTCAAATAATTTTTTTTAAACATTATTTATAGTCCATAGTGTTTTTAATGATTTTCCATGTATCCATCACATTTTCTCAAAATTTTGTATTCAATGAATGGGATTGAAATTATTTTATATTCTTCATTTACAATTTTTCATATCAATTTTCAAAGAAAAAGGATTTCAAAATATTTTATGATCTGAAAAAAATTTCAAAGTGAAAAGTATATTTTCATCTAGAAATATTTTAAATTATCTTTAAATCTTAATTTATAAGTTTCCAAACTAACTTCCAAAGAAACTGATTCTGGAAATGTTTTCTATTTTTTAAAATTTATTTTCATGGAAAGGTTATTTTCATTAATAAATGGCTCATGTGATATTTCAAAATCCTTTTCCCTATAAGATGAAATCATTTTATATATTTTATGATTTACTAGGTATATGCTATATTATCACCATTATTATTCATCCATTTAATGGTTTATGATTAAGATGGCATGTTTTTTATGAAACCCTTTCCCCTTCCATCAGTTTTAACATGCTAAAATGCTTATGAAACCCACTTCATTTAATAAGTTATTCAATGATTATGATATCTATATATTTTCCATATATTATTATATGATGAAATATTTATGATCTTATATCATTTTAGTGGTTATTATATGATGTTTATGAAACCCATATCTTTTTATGGGTCATGATATGGTGGATTTTTTGTTATCGTGTCTCGCACATATATATGATTTCATTATGATATAGGTGGGACATATATCTCCCTCTAATTAATTGGGTGAAGATTTATAATTCATGAAATATACATCACTAGAACAGGGATTAAACTTAATTTAATAATGAAGTTTGTCCGTTAAGATGGCCTTGGGTGCGAACAATGACTAATAAGATGGTTTGGGGAGTGAACACATTCCATTTTAGGGAAATCTCTACAACTATGGATGTTGGAGTGTCACATATAGTTAGTGTATCATCCATGAAGGGTGGTGATATGTTTTATAAATGATCCTATATATATAGTGAATTATTTTATATGCCTATGTGTCTGCAAAAATTACATGTCTTATTTCAATGTTATTAATTCATGGATTACATTATCTATTACCATATCATTCATTTATTATGAAATACCAATCGTTATTCCTTGATTTATGTTTATGTTCATTTTTTATTTTGGGTATATTTGTTCAAAGTTATTCTTATCTTCTCATACCCTTATGCTTATGTTACACTTACATATTTCATTTATTTACCCTTACCGATCATCTAAGTTTTCTTATTATAATGTTTCCTTTACCTAGGTTAGGATGAATTATTTTAATTATGAGTACTATATGAGATGATCATTATGGAAAACCATGAAGATATTTCACCAAGTTAGAAGATCGTGTTCCGAGTTTCCAAAGACACAAAACTATTATGATCCTAAGGCATATATTTTTTATTGTTTGGAATATTCATAAAAATGGTGTAATATTATTTAATTTTATAACAACTTCCATATTGGACTGAACCAATTCATGTTTCTTTCAAGTGCTTGAAGAAGTAATAATTCAACACTGAAGTCCGAAATCTTTTTATAGGGAGAATTATGTTGGAGCTTTTCTAGGATACTTCACGCCATGGATTGGGTTGTGTTATAATTCCTCATAGATTGGTTTTTTCTTATGGGTATTATAATTTACATTCCCATGAGTGTAAAGTTTCTATCTAGGATCTTTATAACTCAGTAGTTGTTTTTTCTTTGATTTTATCTTGACATTACCTCATCATTGAGAGTTTTTTGGTTTTTACCAACTATAAGAGCCTAAGGTATATATATTTTTTGACTTGAAATTTAATCAATGTTGATATATGGAATTATTGTAGGATTATTAATTCAATATTTAATATATTCAACGAAGGATAAATATTGTTATTGATGTACTGAGAAACAGGTTACATAGTGATTTTGTACTTGAAATTTCAAATTATTGGTCAGTGATGGAAGAACTCTTAGTGATGTATCTATATATAGAAGTAGACTGAGTTAGAGATTTTCTTTTCTATGTAATGGTGTAGTAATATTTGGTACATAGGTGGAAGATACCTAGTTGGGGGATTTTTTGTTGGAGTTCTAGAGGTACTAAGTTGTTTTTTTAATTCCCATGATGTTTTGTCTCAGGATGGACAACACCAGGTGTTGTTTTAGGGATGGATTTTCATTCGATCAGTGATGTGTGATACATTTTATATGGATTTAATATTTCACTTTAGGTGGTACATATCTATGTGAAAAAAGATGTACCATACCTTGAGTGGTCAATTTTAGTGGTTTGGAATGAAGCTTGTAGTTACAAATTTTTTTTCTCGATGTTTTTTTCTCCCAGAAGGTGGAAGTGGAGAACTATGTTTCTAGTGGTTTGTTCTAGCCATCAGATATTCACTACTGTAATTGTGATGAAAATGTGAGGGAAATCACTACCAATTTACCATGAGCATTATGTGGATATGATGATATATATTTGGTAGTAGATAGTTTCATGAATCATACCACTTTATAATAATCAGGGTGTCCATCTCAATGGAGGTTTCATTGATTAAATATATGGATAAGGTGATGTGAATCCCAAAGTCCTAAGTAAGATCATCTCATATCAAGATTCTAGTTTTAAATAAAGGTTTGTGGGATTTCTCCTGCATGCATAGGATATTGGTTATTCTTTAATAGATCTTCTCTTTTATTGATGGATTGTCATATAGAGTGAAACATCCATACTCTTGAATACATTTTACACTATTGAATCTTGGATTTTGGAGGTTTATGGATGAGGCACCATACATTGGTAAATTTATCATACAATAATAGTTTCTTCTCTGGTATTGCAATGTATCCATTTGAAGCATTATAGAAATAACCATTCTATTCTACATTTTTATAGGCCAGATTCTTAGAGGTAGTAGTTCTTGGGATTATACTAATATGGAATATGATAGATATGGTTTAGTTAATTCATGATAGGAATAAGCAAGTGTAGGATCATCATAAATATTATACCGATCATTGGAGGAGAGAGTTTTAGTTCAACATTGTAGATCACATGTTGTTGAAGGTAACTCTTTATCATGGGTAGTAAATATTTAGTTAGTAGAGTAATATTTATCCTTCGTTTTTGGGGCCTTTCAAGGTGTTTGATCATGTTTGAGTCATGGAATATAGAATTAAAATTACCCTAAAAATTAGATGCATGCACTATTTTTTCACATGTCGCAACTCCATCGTTATCTTAATGAATACTCTCATGTCATCGATTAGGGTGAAATAAATTTTGATGATAATGTAAACTTTGAGGAGAAACTTTTGGTGATCTAGGAATGTCAGGAGAAGGTGTATATTGGAAGTCTTATTCCCTTGGTTCATGTGTTGTTGTATCACGGTGGTATGTAGGAGAGTACATAGGAACATGAGTCACAGAGGCACACTTCGTTCCCCAAGATATTTTATGTTTAGATATTATATTTTTTGTTCCCATATAGATGGTGATATTTCTGGTTAATGAGGTGATTTCCCCTTTTTTTCTTATTGTAACTGTACTCTAATTTAAGAGGTATCTCCCTTGGGAGAGTGTTTAGGATATGGTTTTTGATGTTATTTAGATTAATGTTGGTCCTTTAATGAGGTGGCGGAGCTATAGTGATAGATAGATCCTAAAGAGGTATCTCATGGGGTGGTTATTCATATAACCACTTTTTATTTTCTCTATGGGGTTCATCTCAGATAATCATGGATGAAAATATTTATGAGGTAAATAATGTAAGGTTATAGATCATTTTGATATAAATTTTTTGTGTTTCTGAAGATCTTGGTTCTTAAAGGTGTCATAGAGTGGGTCTTGATGTGTTTGGCTACTAAAATATGGGATCTTAGGGAATGAAAAATGTGTAAGTGTTTCACATTTTTAATTTGATGTTAATTTCTTAAGTGAGAGCCCATTCACAACCTGAAATATATTCATGGATTTTTTGAGCCATGTTCCTAGGGATCTACATGATTTTTAAATATTTTATATTAATTGGTTTGAGTCAACACACATTTCAGTGGGATCTGAAACTATATATTTATATGAAATTACATGGTTTCACAAAATGTAAATCTGTTGTTATGTGTGGATTTATAAATAGAATGTGACTTTGGAATTTCTCTATTCTATGTCCCTTATCTCAATTTCTAGGAAGCTAGTGACCATCCATCTATGATTTTTGAGATTCAATTGATGGGGATCAATTCAATGCTTCCCGTCTTTGATCTATTGTTAACTGAGGTACATAATAGCTCTTTTCTCAGGGTTCTTCAATCAAGTTCCTCATACATCTTTATTACATGTGATGGAGGTTTATCTCACTATTTATAATAGAGTATTCTTAATCCATTGTTTGTACAATTGTGCTATGTTGTCCCTAGAGAGATACAGTTTCTTACAAGAGAGGTGATGAGGATCTACGATGTTGTCCCATTATTGTGAGAAGAACATTAACATCATTGTGGTAGGGTATTTATTTCTTCTCATTTTTATTTACATGAAAATGTAAAGTTATCATGTTTTTTCCCATTAGATGGAAATGGAATTAACATAATAATTGTTGAACCAAATTAATAATGAATTCATTGTATTGATCTCATGTCAATGATGTTGCTTCATACCATGATAACAGTTTGCCTCCTAATTTTATATATAGTGTGATATATTTGACATTCTTATTAGTATTTCTTGTGATGACATGGATTAGAATTTTTTTAGTTATAGAAACTTGTACATAAAAGAAACCTATAATTAATTGATAATTAATTTTCTTAAGAATAATTAATAACGTGGCATGTTTGAATAGTGTGTTTTTATAATTTATGATACTAAAGTTGATGAAAAATTATTATATAATTGAGAATGATCTTCTATATTAATAATTAAATTGATAAATAAATTGAATCATGTTCATGTTTTTTGTTGAAAATAATAGAAATTCATGTTATTTGAGGATAGTTCATGTCATAGTTTTATGAAACTGGTATTAATTCCAATAGTGTGTTTAAATTTTAATATCTTGTGATAGATTGATACATTATGTTTCCTATAGTTGGAGGAAATAAATAAATAATTAGTTAATTAAAGATAGAATAAATATTGGTTATTTGATAAAGATATTTTCTAGTACATATGTTTCCCATCTACTTGATAAGGCTGAGTGCCTTGATTTTGGAGTCATGAGTTCTCATTTATGTGTGAAGGATGGATACCTTGTTTGGCATCCTATATTTTCCTATTAGATGTGATTTTTTGTATCCTGTAGCTTTTGTAATGTTATTTGGATGTGATATTAAGTATATGATGTCATATGTGGTGGGAAAACCTATATGTGATATGGGTCTCGGATGGTTGATCCTTGGACCACTGATGTGATATATGGGCGGGGATGCCCAGATAATTTGGATGTAGTTACAATATGTAGAGGATAAATGCATCATAATATGCATGTGGGTGTCAGGGATGGAATTGGTGATGATGGAATGGGTAGAAGTTGGGATTATTTATTGATGTGATGTTGAGAACTATGATGCTCACTTATGAATCCTTTTAATGTTCAATGGTTGGTTTGTTTATTATCTATATTTCTTTCCCCATTGATTGAGGTAGCTATATGTCTGTGGTTCCATGTTTCATCTTGGGGGTAGATTTGTTTTTGTTTTCCTAGAGTACTCGGATTTTTAAGTGATGCTAATAATGAATAAATAATTCTTAAACCACTGGTTATGTGTTAATAGAATGAATATTTTGAAAGTTGTTACCCTTAAGAAACTACGGACATGATTTGGATTATTCTTGGATGGCACAGGATTTACCCTGAAAATTAATATAATGTAATGTGGAATAATGTTAATGGGTAATTATTCGATAATGAGTTAATTATTGGATGGAAATGATAAAAAGTAAATGATTAATTAAATTATCTCTTTAAATTTCATGTGTGCTTATAGGATATGTGGTCTTAGAAGTGGAATATGGGATCCAGAGAGATGTTAGGTGTAATTGATTCTAAAACTAGGTAATCTCCCTAGTGTGGTTGTCAAATATATTATAACATATACATTTTTTTATTTCATACGCTACCCCACCCATGTTATTTATGGATACTAGAACCTAGTGGATGCTGGGAGGGTGTTGTTACCAGTATCCTTGTGGTAGGATGAATTATTGACTACCCCTCGGGCCCAGTTCTCTTCTCATGGTAGTTACTTGTGATGCTCTGTATGGTGGTTAGTTTCCTCATATATGTGTGTAGAGGGATGCGATGTGTTATGGTTATTTCATAGACATGTATCCTTATATGAAGAATCCAATAGATTATTATAGGTATGATGTGTGTAGGTTTTCTTGGTTTGAGGAACTTACTCAGTGTATGGAATGCATTGTCTTATGGTATAATACTCAATATATGATACATGTCTTATGGGGTGTGGGGGCTTATGGAAACCTCTTGGTTAATATTTACGGATATGTGTATGGTATTATCTGAGGATGTGATGCATTAGGTGCATGTTGTGACACATTTCTTAGGCTTCGTCAGGCTGGATTATTTTAGAGACAGCTGGCACAAGATGTGTGATGGTTGTATATTGCGTCAAACTTGTAGGATAGTGATATTTGGTTTCCCTTAAATTTTCATTAATATATTATATTCTCTATTTTATATGGTACATGATGATATCTATCATGAGGATGGGATCATAGTACACCTATTTACGTGATGAGTTACTTTTTCTATTGTTCATTATGATTTATCGTGATTTCTATATATTTTTCATAATAGGATCGGGTTATGATCCCACGAATTATACTATTATGCTCACCATAAGTATATATAAACTATTTTTTGATTCATTCAGTCTACGTTAGTGATCGGTCTAGATATTACTACCATGTTTTTTTGAAGGAGATGTTTGGGTGATGTGGTCATTGTCATCTTTACATTTTTGGTACATGTAGTTCTCTTTTCAATTCATTTGGTGTTGTATGGAATTTCATGATAGTAGATGGTTTTTATTTATATTTATGTATGTATAAGAAGGTTTTTATGGGTTCATCTATCTTATCTTTCTATTTCACATTTTTATTAAAGGGTAATGTCTTCCATTGTATGACTATTGTTCCATCGAAGCTTGATACTAACATGGGGCCTACTAAAGGCAGGACTTGAGTAGTCATCGCATCCTTTATCTCATTATCATCCCAGGTTGAGTATTATTTGGGAAGCATGGTGTCAAGACATATTCTTTCAGAGCACTACTATAAGGAATACCCTATCTAATCATTTCATTATAATCTAGGGAAGGAAACATAGTAATGGATTAGCTCATATGCTTATTAATAATAAATATAGTGGATATAAAAAAATGATTAAAAGCAATAAAAAATGATAATAATGGTATGTGATCATGAAAATAACACAAAAAGTTCATATCCAACCTATCATAGATCATAAACACGATTCATCGAAAAAAACATTAAAATTTCACCAAAATGGGCCATACGAGTGAGAAGACATCATAAATAAATTGTGAACCACATTCTCATGTCATAAAAGCGTGGAACCATCATATATATAGAATACAATTTCAAATTTCATGTTTTTATACTGATACTGTCAGCATAGATGTTCTGGGTTTATTTCCATTCTCTATTGTGGATCAAGATTCACCTATTTCCCATAGTAGATTAGGATGCACCTATATCCCATAGTGGATAGCGATACACCTATTTCTTTTAGTAGATTAGGATGCACCTATTTCCCATAGTGGTATAAATATAATGAAATCATTTTCCAAATATATCTCTGAAGATATTAAAATTTATCATATAAATTTGGGGGATATATAGGTAACATACATCATATAAAGAAAATCATACATATGTGTACAACAATATTAAAAAAACTTTCATCATCAAAAAACTCATAAAATGAAACAAATTTCAAAAAAATCATCAAAGTATAAACCATGGATAGGGGGATGGGTTTCAAAAAAATCATGCCATTATAAATAAAATACATCCAGAAAAAGAATAAGGATTATACCATTAGACCATATACCTAGTAAAGATTAAGTAAAATAAAAAAAATAATATTACATGGAAAATGACATTAAAAAATCACATGGATTAGTTTTTGAAGAAAATAAATTTTCCATTTGAAATAATTTTTTTTAATAAAATTTTGTTCTCTTATAAATGAAAACATTCTCTTTGAAAATAAAAAATAAAAAATTTTAAAATTAAACATGAAATCATTGAGGAATCATGATGGTTGGAAAATATGATCATGTCATATAAGTTGAAGAATAACATTTGTTTCCTATTTTTTTATAAGAGTTACAGAGTACTGTGTTTGGAAAATAAGAAAAATATTTATTTAAAATTGTTCAGTAAAAATTTAAACATATATAAAAATGAATTTAAAAAATTATAGGAAAATATTAATAACCTTTTTAAAAACATTTTTATAAAACATATACATTTAATAGAAATATTTCCTAGTTGTTATGTAAACATAAAAAATACCAAATAAGTGTGAGATTGTGAAATAAACCCTTATCTCAAGTCTTGTGTTTTTATGTTCATATTTAGACATAATATATAATAAATATTGATTTATAATACATGTATTCCATAAAATTTTACCTATGATTCCATGTATCAGTTTTTTAAATATTATCACCCTATATTCATAATGAATTATTAAATCATAGTTTTGGTTAATAACTACTTCTTTTTCCAATTATGTTTTTGTTTGGAATTCTTGATAGATTTAATTTTATCATAGTCCCACAATTTAAAGGATTTTAATTGTGGGATACATATAATTTATATTAATTATATATATAATAATTCATAAAAATTATTCATAGAAAAATTAATTACACAATTCATGGAAGTAGTAGGTCATACAAACAGATGAACATTGTTGCCATTTTTTTATTGATGGAATGAAAGAAAGGAAAGTTATAAATCACCTTTACAAAATAATAATTATATGATATATAACATATATAATCATAAAATTGATTATTATTACAATCCACAAGAAACAAAAATGAAAACTGAATGGAATCACTTCATGGATATGGTAGTCCATACGAATGTATGAGTGATGTCATCGTTCTCCAAAATATTGGATGATAAGAAGGAACACATGATATTATCGTTAAATAAGCATAATTTTTTCAGAAATATATTTTAAAAAAATTAAACCCATCATAATTATCATCCCTAAATTATTTTTATAAAAAATGAATTGTATCGGTATGTGGGGACGGTAAGTCATTAGTACGCACCAACAATACTTTTATTTATTATTTAATGAGAAAGAGGGTTTATAATTGTTTTTCCATTATAAAAATAATATTTAATAAAATTTAGGAATATAAACTTATTATTTTCTTATAAATATCATATATTTAAAGGAGGTAAAGATGATTATTAAAAATAATTTCATTGGTTAGAATAACAACATGTTTTTCGAAACGACTCCTTTAGATATCCACTTAAGGTTTCAAGAATTTGTATTTTTTAAGGTTGTTACATCAATAATTTATGTAAGTAGGGAAGATAATTTTGCATAGTATGGTTAATATATTAGGCACAATGTTTTTTAATGAAATGGGAGGTAATGTGTTCTTTTATAATTTAGGTGAGGAAAAATTTTGAAATTTATCAGAAGATTAGAATATATTAAGACTAATATGGAGAAATATTATTCCAAATTGGATGTAAATGAAAATGGGTTGACAGTTCTGACCATATATTTCCACATTATATTTATTTAATATTTTTATGATATTTAAATAATTTAATAAAATATTAATCCCATAAAATTTCCTTATTGTCAATTTTGATCTTATTCATTACATTTAATTTAAAATTATAAATAAAATAAGTAAAATGTTTCACCAAAAATTTTATTATATACTAAAAATTTACTAAGAATCAATAAAATTCAAGGATCAACTTAAATATCTCATGTTATATTAAATTTAATATTTTTGATATCATTTATTTGATAATTATATTAATTTAAGAACTATTGTGTTTGAGTTGTTTAATAATTTATATTAAGTATTTCATACCTAAAAATTAAAAAAAAAATCCATGAAAAATAAAAATATTTTATCTTTAAATGTAATATTTATATTCGAACATATTCGCTTGGTAACCCCATATTAAAATTGTATATTTATTAAAAACAAGAATGTGACAATTTTAGCTTTTCTTTAAATAAAATTCTATATATGGTAATAATATCATCTAAATATACACAAAAGGTCATAGAACAAAAAAATGTATGAATATTGGAGAACATATCTCATTAAATAAAATATATGAATGTTTTCGGTTTATTTAATTGTCCTTATAATTTTATTTTTAAGCTAAATTATTTTATTTACCCTTACTGTGACAATAAAATTATTATAGTTTCTATTATTAATTTAAAAAATAAAATGGATACATTTACCAAATTTGGACACACTGATTCCAAATATGAAACCCGTTTTTTAATTTTCAACTAACATGATTAGAATAATGTAATTTAAAATTAATTCTATAAAAACACAATGAAAAACTATTTTCTTGAAAAAAATGACTTCTAAGACCAAAATTTTACTTATACCAAAATAAAGTATAATGATAATTAAAATGTAATTAATTAGACAATATATAAATAATGTTTACTTAAGTTACATTGATTTTAAATTCAAACCATAAAGGTATATTTTTAAATCATAAAAATAATAGTTTTATAAAAAAATAGTACTTTTTAGTATTCACTGAAAATTTGATATTGTAAGAAAATTCTCAAAAATATCATCCTAACATTATTTTTGGCATGATAAATTAATATATGAAATTGGTTTTTCCAAATAAATTTTCTAAAACTTTAAAAAAATTATAAAGTTCACTCAAAAGAAAATCCATTTTTTATAAAGAGTGTTTTTAAATAATTTTATGACTTTACTAGAAATTGAATAATTATTTACTAAGAATTTATTGATGCATTTATATTGAGTAGTACATTTATACATTTTATAATGTAGTTAATCATAATTATACCGAGTAAATAAATAGCTTGCTTGAAACTATCACATTAAATAATAATATTTCAAAAGTGTACTAAGGTTCATTAGAACACGATGTTCTGTGCAATGAAAGCTATCAAAGAAACAAAATCATTTAAAGAGAAATATTTTAGAAAAATATCAGGGTGCTAAATAAAGTGTAATAATTATTCCCTACTATTTTATTTAAACTAGATGATGTTTAAGAGATATGGGTGTGAGGAATAAACTATTCTATATAATCTTTATAAATAAATATTTTCATAAATTAGTTTTCTTATAAGTAGTCCTATTTTGAATATGGTATTATATAATTTAAAAATCAACCCATGAATTTATTGGTAAAGTAGTCTTATTATTCATGAGCATTAAAATTTTTCTAAAGAATAGTTTTTTTCATTTATCTAATATATATTTTTTGGTGTTTATGGTGCATTACATTGATGAATTTTATAATTTTTTACTAAAAATAAATAAACCCATTCCTAAAGTATTCACTAAATCTATCTTAGAATAAAAATTTAATCTTTTTATTTAATTTGTTTTCAATAATATATTTTTACTTAATAAACTTGTTAAAGGATTTATATTTTTAAGAAAATTTATATATAAATATCTCCTTCAATAATTGACCAAATTAAAAAAATTAGTTTTTCGTCAAGGTGTTAGAAAACCATTTAATTATTAAATATCAGATTATATTAATTATAATATATTAAAAATTTCTATCAACACCTTGTAATGTTTTTTTAAATATTTTTTATTATACTGATGTTTCACAAATTTAAAATTTATTTCCAAGGTTATTTAAATTTAACTTCATCATTAATTTTGATGATCCTTAATTAAATTGAGAAAAATGATCATACCATAAATTAGAGTACTCAATTTTGTAAGAATAATATTCAACCATATTATTAATATAAAGGTTTTAAATTTTTCCTGTGAGTACCCCTTCTTTAAAAACATTCCTTCCTTCGACAAGATAACCTTATTAGATTCGAATGAAACCATAAATCCCTTTTTAAATTAAAGAAAAAAAAGAATAAATTATTTCTATTCTTAAGTACATACAACATGTTTAGAATATAAAACTTATTCTTAGAATTACATTCTAGTTATATAATTCCTTGATTGGTGAAATTTATGCATGCATTTTTTCAGTGGCGTACATTCTTCACTATATTACTTTTATCAAATGTTTTGAAAATTTAATGATCTTTGAAAACATGCATTGTTGCTCCAAAAAAAAGCCAAAATAACATCTTCATCAAAGTCATATTGTCTTTGGATATCATTGCATTTATATTTTCATCAATCAGCATATTTGCGATTAGCTTGTTTACTTTCATTAAATTGTGACATTTGTTTGAAAAATTCCATGGTTTTCCATAGAAAAATAATTATCCTTTATTTTTTGAAGTATTATATTTCTTTTAAAATTATTTATCATTCATAATGACTTGAACATAAGTGTTTCATTTGTTCTTTCCGTTAATGATATTAACCATTGTGTCAAATTTTGAATCCATACGCATGTCTATCAAAATCGACTCATCATCACAGTGAAGAAAATTTTAGAATTGTTTAATGGAAATATACTAGATTCTTTTAATGAGTGAGTTTCCAAATTATGACCATATAGTTTTTATTTTAGTAACAATCTAAAACTATTTGAATGTTTTTGGAATATTAATTATATGGTATAAAAACTTATTTTCTCTAATTATAAGCCCATGAACTTTCTCTAAAAATGAACTGTTATCAAAAAAAATAAATTTAAGATACTTTTTATTAATAAATTTAATGGAACCTTCTTCCTCAGATTGTTACTTGAATTAAAGTGCATCCCAAATCTATAGATTAGAATTTATATAGAGAAAATATTCTAACATATAATTTAATAATTTTTTTATAATAATTCTTCGACCCAAAACACTATTGTATTCATGTATTTTCAACATTACATGATTTTGATAAATTTGATTCATGTTAATGGGTGTCCCATAAAAAATCGGATAAGGATCATTGATAATGGGATATTTTTTTGGTTCCATAATATGAAAAATCAGCAAAACTTTAATATCGAACTTCATCTTTTGTCCCAACGAGGAGAAGTTGTTTAAGTAAAATAGTCAACCTCAACCATGTCATGATTCATAACATTAATGAATTTTGAATCCGTCTTAAAAGTACTAACTTGTTCAAAACCTTTTGATTATTTGAAATTAATATGTTTTTATTGAACCGGTTTTTTCCTTGTAGGACATTAGAATATTTTGAGGAATATTTTAAGAGCTTTCCACAGAGTTGGCATGGAATTATGAGGATTGGTGAGCCTAGAAATGATATTATAAAAATATTAAATATATTAATATCACATGATCATGGTTTTATTAAATTATTGGAACAACCCCCACAAATAGTGTTAGATTAAAAATCTGAGAACATAGTTTATTATGGAATTTAGGTTTTACCATATGGATGACCTAAGGTAAGTCAGTGTCATATGTCAAGTTCAGGTTTTCATTGAATACATGGTTAATTATAACATGTAATTAATTTGTATTTTATTTTAAATTCACATTAACTAAATCCCTATTTGTATGACTTATCATAAAAATTATTCATGTTTATCCACATAAACCCTAGGTTATTTGAGAAGAGCTCTGAGAAATCTACATTGGTGGACCAAGATTGGATGAAGATGAGTGATCAGATCAAGGTGGATTGAGAGGTTATAAATGGAGTGGTACTTCTCCTTCAATAAGGAATGAATACTACATCATTGATCATCCAAAATTAATGTAGGATGTGTGAATTGTGGTTTTCCACCATTTGGTAATATTTTTAAATCATGGATTCGATCTACTTTATTTAATATTTGATTAATCCCCATTCTCATGAGATCATTTTAATATATTGAGTTGTCAATTTCAAAAACAATTCCTATAATATCACATTGGATATAATTTTTATTTGACTTTTAACTGAAATCTCTTTCCCAACAGTGGTTCCACCAATATTCATGTACTTTTCCTCCACCTATTAATCGTGTTCTTTACCCTTGGACCATGGGTTCATGTTTCAATATTTTGTAGTGTGAGTATGAGTGTGATTGAACCCCTATATTCACAATGGTTAGGAGCATAATGAAAAAGTTGGTTTCTTTTAGATATATTATGATGGATTAAGGGTTATACTTCATGGATCTGGGATTGATGAGTGACAATGGATGGTGCAATATGCACAAGATGTGTGATGGATTTTTACATATTGTGGGACTCTATTGTTTCACCACCGTAGGCTAGAAATGATATAATATGTGATTTTCTATAGTTTCAGGTTTTCAAATATAGAGATAATTGGTGGAACTATTGTATATTGAAACCATGTGATGGAAATTTCGGATATAGAAAATCTTGACTACACACCACATGTTCCGAAAGAACACACATTTTGCTTCACCATTGATATTGTTCGAGGGTTATGGGGGAGTTTACAATAATATGCTATGTGTCTACTCCCAAACGTCACGTTACCCTCATGAGGTGGGATACCTATGTGCCAACTAGAGCATGCCAAGGACCCCGTGCAGTTGGACATGTCATGTACTTTGTGAGTACAAGGAAATGCCCAGAGGTACACTGGTATAACCTAATACCCAATAACGACCAGGTACATAGGAATGGACTGAATTACATGGGCATAACAATCAATACATGAGTAGGCTCAGAGCATTTGAGACACATAGAGTACCACCAAGACACACCAGGTAGTTTTATATGGGTTCTCAAGAAAAGTCTATAGGAGAACATGACAATGTGGTAAGGTGGGTTCACACATCGTGTGGACCCCCATACACAGAATGTACTATATCCAAAAAAATTATCCTCTCATATCTCCATCATTGGGACTCATTTTGGAAAGTGAGTAACATATTCTGTGTTTTTTCCATATTTAATACTATTGTGATGTTCACTGTGGAGTATGAGAAATTATTCAATATGTTAAAAGTGTGACACGTCATTAGGTGATGCTTTACGATTAAATTAATTAGGCAAGATCATTATAATGGTATAGGGGTTGGAACTCCCATGTTGAACTCGACTGTGGGTTCCCTATACTCTTTATTTGGGTATATTTTGGGATCCCCTTCACTAGTTGTGGGTATTCATTCTATAAAGAATTATTCTACAATATTTTTTCTCTAGTAGCATGGGGATCCGGCATAAGATTTCTGGCTCCCTGAGCTATAGAGTATAGTAGTGAGGAGTGGTTCTCTCCACACATGTTCTAGTGAGGTTTCATTTGATTTTGGGCATCTGAGTAGTCTTTTTGAAACTGTAGGTACATGCATTTGCATTGGTTGGGATATGATATAGGGATACCCTTTATCTCTATTTTTGGTTTATTTATTAGCATATATGTGTGTGTGTGTGTGTGTTTGTGTGTGAGTTTGTGTGTGTCTTTTTGTGTTTTGGGATTCATTTCCCTCTTAAATTGGGTTGATCTATCCTTTTATTGTTTCTCTATATCACTCCATCTTTGGTTTTTGGTGTTTCCTACTAGGTATATATATACTCACACCTTCATGGGATTCCCCCTCTTTTTTCATGTGTTACGAAGATGATAGAAAGATTGGCAGTGATTTTTCTAGAGATAAGGGATGCATGGTATAATAACAATGTGTGGTGGATGGGAAATGGATATCAAGATCTGATATCTCTCAACTTTCATATGATTTTTTTAGGTTGAGACTTTATATCTTGTTGGGAATTTATTTCTTCCCTTTCACTTTGGTTTATTATATATTACCTTGTTGTATTTCTTAATAGAGGTTATTTCATGAATTATTACTCTCTAGATTATAATATCAATTATTATTTTTATATATGTTTTCATGCAGGTGGTTGGGTGTATGTGTATATGTACATTTGAAAAAGTCATCACATTCTATTTATTCCTTATGAGAGCTCTTCGTTAAAACTATAATATTAGATGTGGGTTGTAGTGCATCAGGTCCTTACAAAGGAAAGTGGTGAAGATGGTAAAAATCTAATTTTGATATATAAATGAATTGAAATATACCAAAATGGTTTGATCTAGCCCCACTTATTATTGTAGAGTTCTTAGCAGAAATTTCCCTTGGGGATTTCACCAAGATGTAGGTAATGAAAACACCAAATTTTTATCGCCATATCTAATTGATGTTAGGATAATATATTGGAATAATATCATATTAAAGTGATTTATTTAATGATCTATTCATTTCCTATATTTATATATTAAAAATTTTGGGATTTAAACTGATTTCATCTCACCATTTTAGTCAAAATAAATGTTGATTTGATCATAATAATTGAACATTTATAGGGATTCAAATGATCATATTTTTAATTTCTAAATCCCATCAGTATGACTAGTAATATCATAAATATGTTTTTTAAACAAATTATTTTATATGTAAAATAAAAATTTTACTATAGTTATATATTTTTTAAATATAATTAAAACCATTTTGGATATAAATTTTTTATAAAGAAAAGTTGCATACTAATTCTAATTTTTATAAGGTGGGAGTTTTAATAATTTTATCATATTACCAATGTAGGATTCCATAAGTTTTTCCCCGTTATTAATCCTTTCTTCCAAAATATGTTGGTCTAGAAAAAAACAGTTTTTTTTATTTTGATGACTAAAATAAAAAAAAATTGTTGTATATAGATTCATGAGGCATTGAGCATGACCCCTAGGGATTACATGCCCACTATAAGTAAATTTTCAAACAAGAATACACTAGAACTCTATTTTTGGTGAATCGCAAGCAAACATGGATGAAAAAAATCCCACGATATCAATTTAAATAAAAACAAATCTATATACAAACGCACTAGAAATGGTTAGATGTCCTGATGGGAGTGAAGAGTTGAACCCAATAGAGGGTGTGGAAAGATCTTGAAACAGCATGTGAAAAAACCATATAGGGAGAGGTTGTGGCTCATAAGGGCATTCTGAACTAGAAATTATGAAGTTTCTGTGTGGTCAAGTCTATTATATAGCCTCTTCATGAATATGGGAACACATAGAAGTTTAGAAATTGCATGTTACAGTGAGAGGGTGAGATGTTGAAATATCGAAGACCTCTCATCATGGTGGGAATATGTTAAAGATATTTATTATGGGAAATATTAAGGAATCCTCCATATGAATAGCTGAGTATTACTGAATTATTGATTTGTATTTACTAATATATGGGATAGAAAATGTTTAAAAAGCTTAAAGATAAGAAATAAAAAAATATATTCTAATCATAGTATTCAATGAATAAGAGAAATTATAATGAATAAGATCTAAGAAAAAGAAAAAAAATGTATAAAATAACAATGGGATTTAATGTGCTTCAATCCATTTGGTATCCTATGTGCATGTAAAGAATGACACTCTACACATGTATTTTATTAAATATCAAAATGTGAACATGTAGGAACATAAGCATAAACTAGGAACAAAAGAAAAAAATATTGAAAAAATGTTTACATTACTAGGAAAACCTTATCACCCTCTAAGAATGAATCACTGATAGATTTGGTCGAAGGAGGTGCCTTATTGTATATCTGGAAATGAAAAAAATAGTTTATCATTGCTTAATATTCTCTAAAATCATCTTGGATGTATCCTTCACAAATATTAAATATGATGTAGAGTTATCATAATGATTTAGGGCCATATTTCTACATGTAATTATGGATAAACTTGTAATGAAATAAGTGTTTCTCTCTACCAGATGATATTGGAATACCATGAATATTAAAATAGATCAAATGAGTCAAAGAGACACCCCACATGGATGATAAATACCCATGAAAAGCGTTAGTTGTGAAATTTCCTCATCAAACCATTAAAGGGTGTTTGGAAACACCGAATAGAATGAGTGAAGGATATGGAATTGTTAAAGGGATGGGATGAAATGGTTAAAAGATGTAATTAACCATGAGTAGAAGCCCAAGTAGTGGATTAATGACCTTAAATGGAAAATGTGTGAGCATAAAAAATGGGAGAGGACCAGAGAGAGGAAACAAATAGCTAGCCCAACCACACATCCCAAATGATAAATACATGCACAAATAAAACCAAAAACATTATTTTGTGCATACAATAATTCATATAATATTTATGAAGGTAAATTAAATTGAGGAAATTTAAAACAATTTGTTTAAAAAAAATTAAACTAAAAATCTCCATAATTTTTATATAATATTGGTGACAATTTTTTACCTATCATCAATGAATTAGAACTAAAATAACTAAATAAATTTTTTGTTTGAATTTAGATTACATTTTTACCTCAGTCAAAAAATTAACTTGATTTTCATCAACGTTTATCTTATTGAAAAACACGGTTCCTAATTAAATGAAATCTCTAAAAAAATTAAAATGAATGTCAATATTTTTAGGGCTACCCTATCACACTAAATTTTTAAATATATGTAAGGAATGTTTACTATAAGAATAAAATGTAATTATATAACTAGTTAAGATGATTTTTAAAATAAAACCATTATGGAAATTAGAATCTTCAAAAACCTTGGTCAAATCTATAAATTTGGATTTAATGATTTAGAGGTTCATCATAGATTTCATGCTATAATTCCATGAAATTGGACTACCACATGCAGTAAATATATATCCTCTGAAAAAAAATTTGTTTTCTATGTTACCATCAATATTCTAAAATCTATATAACCCACAATATGGTAAGTAATATCATAATTGTTTACCTAAACATAAGTAAAATGTTGGATCATGTAAAATGAATCTCTGAAACCATTTTAAATCTTTCCAATTTCAATTTATAGGATTACTAATGAATCTACTACGAGTTGAAATAACATATAAAACATATTTTCTAGATCATATCATTGAATACATGATGATTCCAAAAACACTAGCATATTGTGTATTATACTTACATTCAACATAAGAATATATAAAATGATATTTAGGTAATGAAAGCATAAAATGTTTTGATATTGGTATATTAATAGTTTTTTAACTTTTATGTGTGTATCTATTAAAAAATTTCACAGTGTAACCATAGTGTGAGGAATATGATATTTTTTTAATTTTTTTCTAAATTATTTTCATCGCCAAAATTTTCTTATAATTATTTAGGTATTTATTTTAAAATACATCCTTTAATGGAGACATGAATATGATGGTAATTTTCACATATATACAAATGATAATAATTTCATCAACATATATCATTACATAAACAATAATACATTTGATAGTTTTATAGTACACACATGTATAATGTTTACTTCTATTAAATAATTTTCTAAGCATGAATATATCAAAATTTAAGTACTGATTCATAGATGATTGACTTAAAACCATAATATTATTTATTAAAAATATATACATGGTTAGCTTTTAAATTATTTGAGTAACAAAAAGGTGGTTTTATATATATGGTCTCATTCTTATCAACATGAAGGAAGGATGTCTTTACCTCAAGATGAAAAAGATTCCAATACTGATAAGTAGTAAAATCATGTAACAAATGGATAAATTAATTTTGAAGATATGAGAAAATATTTTAGAATAAAATATTTTATCAAATTAAAAGAAAAACATTTCAACAATCCTAGCCTTAAAATTGATTTATTTCAATCCTTTATTATCTAACTTTTTCTAAGGATCAACTTGTAGCCAATAATATTGGTATTCAGCGGTACATTAATAACAATCCAGTTATTATCATCCTTTAATGATTTCCGTTCATCCTCTATGGAATAGGCATGATATATGGATTCTCTATCATTTATAGCTTACTAATAGTTCTAGGGATCCTCAGACTCGTGGTTCTGTGAAAAATGGACGGAAACACAAGCCTAGTCATATTAGTCAAAATGATATATTGTCTTGATTACCCTCTAGGATCAGTCTCAAATAACCTGGTAATTAGTGGGAGACTTTGAGTGATCATTGTCTAACCGAGTATGTGAGTTGGACTACGGGTGGTTAGAAAACTAAGGTTCAAGAGGATAAGGATTACTCAGAGCCTCAAAATGGGTTCATCTATCAGTCTGAGCATTATCATCTTGAGTCTTGGGATTGCTACTATCTATAACACATTTATTTTTGGGGCGAAATAGACTCATGGAAGACTAAATCAGGACTTACAATAAATTTTTAGTTACAAGTTCTATTAAACAACCACTTTTATATATTAAACCCTTCAAGAGTCCGATAAAAATAAATTTTAGAACTCTTGGTTCAATTTTATTATTTGTTATATGTGTATAAGTATTAAAACCAAAAAGACTCAAATAACCATTTGAAGGAGGTCTGTTACACAAAAACTCTTTAAGAATATTAAAATTTTTATGGTTGAGGGGAATCAATTAATAAGGTACAATACAGTAGTTAAAACATCAACCTAAAAAGATTTTTGAATTTTGGAGAAAGAAATAATGATTCAGACATTATTTAGTATAGTGTGGTTCATATGCTCTATAAATCCATTTTTATGTATGTTTCCATAATAATTTTATCCCTAACAAAACCTTATAAAAAAATAAGTATATAAATTCATTTTCTAAATAATATTAACCATTTTATATTCTTTAGAATTTAAGTATTCTTCTATTTTGATTCTCAATTAATGATTTCTTGGTTTTTGAGTTTCCAAAAACATCATATTTATTTCCAAAAAATGTAAATCCATTTTTAGGGAAATCGTCAATAAAGGTCATGAAATTGAAATTTCAACCATGGTAGGTAGTACTCACTACTCCCCAAATTTAAAAATGGGCATACACTAATGGTTTACTAGACATAAATGATGTATTATTGAATATGAATTTTTTTACATCCTTAGAATAGAATCCTCACAAAATGGGAGGTTTTATGTGTGATTTTACATAAGATCATAAGTTTACCCAACTCTTTTAGATATTTGGAGTTAACATTCCCGTCTCCTCTATACCAAATAATAGTATTATCAGTATTGATAACATATATACATTATATCTACCTATGGTGATTTATTACTTCTAAAACATAAGTCACATTAAATATAAAAACACTATAATAATTCTTTTGAGCCTTTAGAGATACATAGACAACCATAATCATACCTAAAAGTATACTTTTATATTATAAAACACATAAGGAGTTAAAATTCATATAGGGGTAGCAAACCAACATCACATCACACGAGGTGAAAAATATACGGTCATAGAGATCAACCAAGATTGAGCCCCTGACCATAACCCTACACAGCCTATTGTTTCCCAACATATCCTCTCCTTCTACACTCTCATTCAGCTTAATAAAAGAGTCTCAATCATGGAACATATATAAATAAATACATGAATATAACAATCATTCATTTTATATATCATTCTTTGACGCATTACGAACTTCAATAGTATCATCACCTATAAAAACAAACAATTATTAATCAGTTCATTCATCAGGTTTTGGATTTTTTTGGTCTTTTGGAATTCGTGGTAAATGTATCCATGTATTTTTTTTATTAAATATGGTAACCTATCTTCCATTATATTTGGACCTATATTTTTAATTCTTATCATTTTTTTCATTAAAAGTTTTATTATCTTTTTCCTTTTCTTATTCATTAGTTTACCCCTACTTAAGAGGATCTCTTCCCATGACATCATTTTAGGTTTTATATGAGAGTATTTATAAATAATGGTAGATTTGAATTATTTTAACTCTAAAGAGTCCTTTATATACATTATGGTTTCGAACAAAAAATATTATAAGATATATCTATAGAAATATACAAGATAATATCTTGATTTTTACTTTCAATTTGAACATTAATATTTGAATGTCCTAGAAATTTCTTGTTAAGATTATCCATGTGTGCCTGAATTAGAGTACCCATGCAAATTATAAAGGTAGAAATAATATTATTTTTCTACATGTGTCTTACAAGTGATTTTTTATATATTTTTTCATAATTAAAACATATAAGACATATAGATGTATCACAAATCGTTCTATGAGATCTTTATCACATAAGGATAAGAAAATTGATTTATGGACCATTTTCATGACATTAACAAAGACATATTGATAAGTATTTATTTTTTTAATCTTTATAAAAAAATATTATAGGTTTTATATGTCTATGTACGAAATTGATGATTCTCCAACGTAAAAGTTAGGATCTCGTCATGATATTCTAAATATTGTATTCATTATCCCCATAAATATTTTCAATATCATATTTAGTAGATGTTATGACTTCCCATATTTTAATACGCAATTATTTATGATTTATTAAAAAAAGGTTCCCTTAATACAGTCCCAAAATATCATGAAGTCTATTAAATTTGGTAAATTTGAAAGATACCATAACAACCTATAAAATGAACACTTTGACATTATTAAAAACAGACTTAACTAGATCCTAAAATAACATTATTCTTATAAAACTATATAAAATAACCTAGGTATGTGCATAAGAAAGGGGTGAGATATAAATCATGATAAGAGAATTAAAAAATCATCATAAAAGGTAAATTAGTACATGTAAGCCAATATTCATATAATGGTATAATAATATGGGTGAGAATCAAACTCTTGAAAATGAGACATGATATAATATGATAGCATGAAGGAAATATAGGAATGTGGTAACCACTCAAAATATTGAATCATAAACATAAGTAAAGGATAAAACCCATGAAAACATAACATAGTGTTATTAGAATAACCTCTCATACACCATACATGGAATTTCATGATATTAAAACATAACCCAGCAGATTGGAGGGATATATTATTATAAGCCCACTCATCACTTTCATATCATGTGTGTGCATAAGTTGTCCACATATTTCATAATACATAAGGATGTCTTTCATAAAATTTAATAAAAATGTTAAGGATTCTGATATACATACTTGTAATTCCCCAATCAATGAATGATAGGTACATCTAGGTTAATACATTTTTGTGGGAATGGTAATGGGCACTCAATATATAATTATTTCACATGGAAAATGAGAGGATGATTTTTGTATCATAATGGGGGTATAAAAAGAGTCTACTAAGGGTTAAATTAGATTTAATGGGGTATAGAATATATTTTAAATCTTTTTTATAATAATAGGGTTTTTTGGAAAAATATATCAATGTCTTAATTATTGAAAGTGGTATAACTTAATGAATGTTCTTGAATAAAGGGGGGAAGGAGAGGATCCTTTAATATGAGAGGGTTTTTCTAAAATCATTGAAGGTTCTTGTTATGATATTGGAGCACATTAAGAGGACTATATGTGGTTCAATCTAGAGTCATTTTATGATCCTAGGGTTTTTAGTGAATATGAATGGTAGTTTTGGTGGGTTATACAACCAAAGTGAGGAGAATTATTTATTAGGTACCAAACATAGGTTTTATACTCTATATGTTAATGTCATAAAAATAACAAACCATACAATGGTTTTTCCCATTGTTTCTTCCAAATTGCAATGGTTTTTATTATTTTTTATTTTTATGAACTTATCAAATAAAAATAATACATTTGGTGATGTGGAAGTGAGTCATTTTTACAGATAATTGATTTTAAAACCATAACATATTATATAAGTTCTATGGGATTCATTAAAGGTTTATAAATTTCATAAATCAATTTCTAAAACACATTATTTTAAATTATAAATATGTATTTGATTTTTTATTCCTATTATGGAATATATTACATCAACTTTGGGTCAATAGGATTTCATAATACATACCTCATATCTATACATTAATAAAATTTTACATGAAAATTTGACTACCTAAAAACATTATTATAAACTAAACATTTGATATTTTCAACATGGTGATTTCAAAAAAAAATTATGTTATCAAAATAATTATATAATAATGGGAATTTACATTTGTAAATCAAAATATGCAGTTAATGAAAAATAATGGTTTTTTTATAATAACATTTTTTCGACACTTTTAACAATTAGATTTTACATAACAAAGTTATATATTCATTTAAATTTAATAATTATTATATGATAAAAATATTTTATTAAAATATAATTTATTCAAAAACTTATTAAATTTATCAAAATTATTCTATTAATTAAAACTATACATTTCCAAAAAAAATTCTATATGTTTCATCATATCATAAAATAATTTTTATCAAACATGTTGTATAGTCATTTAAAAATTAATATGAAAAATGTATTAATACCATAATTTTTTAATTAAAATAAAATATAAAAATACATATCTTTAATTTATAGATATATATCTCTTTATTATACTTGTGAATTCCCCAAGTGTAAGGTGTGTGATGGTCATATTTTCATGGGGTGGTTCGGTGTACATGGTTAGGGCTTTAATATCAATGATCTTGAACATCTCCCATAAACTATTTTGTTCATAATCAAGTTCTTGAATTGTTTATTGTGTAGATCAAGGAAAAATACTAGGGATTATCTCTCCTTTATAAGCTCTAATAAATTGGCTTTGTAGGGAATGACCCTATTAGTCGAGACCATTTCATCATCTGTCTATGTCATTTTGACATTATCATAACCCTTTCTATATTTTACTCATACAATCACTATTCAAAAACTATATTATTAATGTTTATAATGCCAAAAATAAATTTTACTCCAAAGGGATATAAAAAAATAAAACAACCAAATTAGTTCATGTTATTTCTATAACATCATTATATGATAATGGAATTACTCTTTCAAAATGAGGGAATTTCATTTATAAATGTTCAGGTTGTTACATTATTACACCCATATGAACTTTTTCCCTCCAAATTTTTATTACATACACTAAAATATATGAGGGCTCTTCCATTTCATCACCTCTTGTAATTCCTAGGTATCTTCTATAAACCTTTTATTCTTCCCTAACACATTGATCATGTGATTCTTCTTGTTTCATTGAACCTTTCCACTATTATCTAAGATCTTTATTGGATTCCCCTCATATAAAAGTTCATTATCAAATAGAACCTCCTATAAATTTAGTGCATGTGAGTGGTATGTTATGTAATTACTCAAGAGGGACACATAGAACTCATCTTGTACTTGAGATATAGTAGGATGGAGTTCGAGTTGATATTCAAATTCCCTGATGCATTCAAGGATTTCATGTCGGATGATGTATCTACAACTATGATTTTCATTCTTACCAAAGATCATTACATTCTCAAATAGAGATATATGATGGAACACATTTTATTTGAAAACAGACTTTATAACTCATTGACTATTATTTTCATAGATTTTCTATCGACTTTATGAAGATTTAATATAATGCTGAATTGTTTGAACCTTCTCCATCATCACCCAGATATAATCAGGTCCCATAAGATTCTTATATATATAATCACATCAAAGCATGTCATACTCTATAACCTCTTCTAAAAATGATCCATTTGAATCCTAGAATATATAATATTGTAATGTGACTGCTCCACTAGGGGAATGTGTTGGTCCCAACATCCCTATAAATCCATTTAACAATATCTCAGAAAATCCTCTAGAGTTTAAATTGTTCTCTTAGACTTTCCATCTATATAAGGGTGACCATCAGTGTTGAAGGTCATTTCTGTACCCAATACTTATTTAATGCTTCTCAAAAACCATGATTTAAACCTTGGATTTGGATTAGATACAATAGATATTGGAACTCTAAGTAGTCTTACCTTTACCCTTTTGTATATCATGGTGAGTTAATAAAGAGAGAAATCATCCTTTTTTGAAATGAAATGAGTTGTCTTTGTAAGGTGATTGACTACCACCAAGTTAGCCTTATTTCCTTTAGGTGTCCTATGGATCCCTACAATTAATTCAATGGATATTTTACCCCGTTTCCACAATGGTATCGGTAATGCCTCCATCAAGCCCTTATAATTCCCTCATTCAACCTTAACTTTTTGTCATACCAAGAATCGAGATATTATAAGGCCCCAGCCTTAAACCTTATTTAATCTTGAGTTATTACAAGATTACACATTGAGGATATTTTCAGGTTTAGAGTTTTAGAGAATTAGATCATGAAACTTGCATTACATTCCACATTTAAACAAAGTGGTTACATAAAAGACAATATTCATTCTTCCCATCAACGGAAACATATTTAAAATATAACACGGATTCTTTCTTGACACATCCTTGACACTATCAACACATCATGTACCTTTCCCTTGACCTGTGAAAAACATTTAAAAAACTTGGGATGAGCATAAAAATCTCATTAAGGGTTATAAAAAATATGGAAAGGAAACATGAGTTCATATATACATAAGAATGAAATCATACTTTACCCATAAAACATAGGCACTTTAACATACCTCATCAAACCATGAATAAATCATAGAAAACATAAGACATAAAGGTAACTTGAGGCATTCATAACATTAATATGTAAGGAGTAACCCTCTTGGTTACGTTTGGAATACCCATCACAGTATATTCCCTAAATCTCTTCGGAGAAACCTTAACGTTTCACTCCTTCGTGTTACCCAATGCATTGGAGAGCTATATTGGGCTCACCCGCCCTTAGTTTATCACAGAACCACCCGTTCTTCATAACAATGCCCAAGAACCATAACATAATCGTATCACATAAACATGAATAAAGGAAACATAACATTTCCACATTTCAATCACAATATAACATTTTGGGATATTGAAATAATGAATCCATTAAAAAAGAAACCATTTCCAAAACCATTTAAAACATTTAATAAAGATATTTTTGAATCAAAGTGTCCCATACCACCTTGAAGATTTTAACATTTTAAACCATTAATATCCATATAAATAAATCCTTAAAACCATTTTGAAAACATGGATATTAATAAGAACAATTAATTAAAACATTTAAAACGATATTTTGGTTACATGGGTTTTACCAAAATTAGAGACACTTGAATACAATAATCGAGGAATAACATTTAGTCAGAACTTTATAATATCATGAGAATAAAAGGATTCATGATATAATACTCCAAAGGACAGTATATACACCATATAAGAGTGAATTGGTGCATAACAACAATGAACCCTCAATAGAAATGTCAAACGTGATGAAATCCCTTATAAAGAAGGTATCCTTAAATTAAGGAAAAATCAATCTCCAAAATATGTGTGAAAAATATAAATAAACCCAATATAAGTGGATATTAAGTTTAAAACAATAAAAGGTCATTCACACATATTCAATGGATGACATATTCAATGACCACATGTTGAACCCAAAGAAATCGAAATTGGGTTAAAAAGTTCACTTAACAGCCTAACGGCATCACATCAAAATGAATTGATGAGAGATAAAAAGTGTATCTCATCACTTGGACATAAAATTTACATAAATAAGGATATATGAGAACATATCCCAACATAACCATATGTAAATTAAAAGACCCAACAAAAAAAGTCTTTTAAAAAAGAGGAGGGTGAAAGGTTCCCTTACCAACTTGGGTATCTTTCAAAACATACACCCCATGAAAGAAGGACAATAGATCATGGATGTAAATACTCATAAATGAAAGTATATTACACAAATAGTAGAATAATGGGAAGTACATACACCACTCAATTGAATTTTTGGCAAATGTAGCATAAATCTCATGGGAATAAATGTGATATGAAAAATCCCTTACGAAAATTCGGCAGCCTAACGGCGCCACTCAAAACTTCCAAAATGGATTGATGAGAGGAAATAGGGTCTCTCATCATATGAACATAATAATTAAAGTAGGATTAATATAAAATAACATCCCAATCATAATAAATATGAGTTCAAAAGGAATGACATAAAAGAGTGTACTTAAAAAGAAAGATAGGTGTAGGATCCCTTACCTCGGGTCCGACTTGACTTGATCGTTCTTTAATCTCCTGAATAATAAACTTGAGTTAATTTCTACTTCCTTAAGAACCTTTTTCAAGTTCATTATTCTTTTTATATCACTTATTACCATGTTATAAACACTATGTAATCATTAAGTTAATAATGATTGTTTTGTCGATATTTGGTTCTTAAGTCGAAAGTGGACTTCTTACAATT